>OZ005655.1:292494956-293817776 GCA_963930645.1 Salticus scenicus | reverse complement strand
ATACTTTGTCAATCGTATGGTTGTCAGAAATTAATTTTCAACCCTCAGCAACTTTCGCTGATATAGTCAAATGTAGAATAATCTATTAAAAGAAACTTTTAAAACCCAAATTCTTATTATAGCGTATCCTATAAATCTTTTCAAAGTTAGAATAAAATTTAATTTGAAAAAAAAAAACTTTTTTGTGTATTAACCAAAATTGGGGAAATTTGAACTGTGTGAAGAAAAGAGAAATTATTTCATAAAATTCACAACAGATGGCAGCACCACACGATTTCCTATAAGTTTTGTGATTTCATTTTCTGATTAAGGGCCAATATCTGCAATTTAATTATTTGTTTGAGGCACCTTTTTATTATTATTTTAGTTACTATTATTTTTTTACATTATAACTTAACATTTTACTGATTCCGTTAACGTTTATGTGTTTTTCCTAATCATTTTTATTTTGTATTGTTAATTGTTTTGTTGGCATTTTCGTGAATATTCCGCCCAATAGAGGGCGCTTGTAGTCCACAAAAAAACTCTTTTTTGCTTCTAAAAAGAGATGTAATAAAAAGGCTTCTTAAAAAAACTCTTCAAAAATTCTTAGAGTCAATTCTGTAGACAACGATAAATTTTCTTTTATCAATTGACATCTTTTCTACGAATTGTCTGCAAAAATTAACACTCCGGATTTTCGGGGTATAGAACGCGAGACCACCGGATTACTAACATGGCGCTCTTACCAACTGAGCCACTGAGAGACAAATGAAGAAGCTTGTATTTACATTAAAATAGAGGCGCATTTTTTATTTGGTTGAGATTCACAAACATACCGTAGTGAATGACAGGAAGTACATAAGAATTTGGGAAAAACATCTTCATAAATTTCGTTTAATTTTCCATAAATTATGTTTTCGTTTGAGTATCCCTGGATGTTGTGTATATGTCATAAATACATAATATATTGTCTAGTTTTATATGAAAATACCCAACATAATTTGAAATCCATTTTTAGCAACTTCCAAGTATTGCCCCAATATAACCAAATTCTTTTGGGTAAACGAATGATCATTCATTTTCATCCATATTCTACACAAAATATGCTTTTATGCATATAAAGAACCTATGTTCATTTCATTTGGTTTAATGCAGTCTAATACATATTACACTCTGCCTACCTCAATTTTGCTCATAGATTGAATATTTGAATTTTTTTGGGTGTCCTTGTATTTGAATCATTCACTTGATCTCAATGATAAGTTTAGTGCAGCATTATTATATGATTCAGATTTTAAATACCAAGTTTGCGACTTCCTGCTTCTATTTCTTCTTGAGATATACTGATGAGAAATACACAGACAAAACGCTAAAAATCTGTTTTTCGTATTCAGGGCACTTCAAAACGTGTAAATTTAACAAACCAAAAACAATACTTTCCTACCATATATTAATAAAAGAAAGTAAAAATAGTTTTACTAACAAATGATAAAAGTAATTATTTTTACTTTCTCAATAATAATAATAATAATCTGGTGTGTCACTCACACCACTTTTTCTTACCCTGGAATTTAATACTATAAATGTAGGTTGGAGATTAAGAGGTAAGATAACGATGTTATGTAAACCTATGTTAAACAATTCAAATTAGGCTTTGGAAGTGTTTTATATGATAATTAGTTCTGTGTGAGGAGGGCTACCACCCCCTCAACCCCCCGTTTCATTAATGCACCTACATTTATATAGAATTTAACTCGGTTATTAAAAAATAATTCTGTTTTTAAAAGATAATTTATTAAAATTATTATTTAAAAAAATTATCTCTTATGATAATGCAGACGATTTCCATATTATAGAAGTAGTATAACACTAAATAACCAAAAAATGTCCATTTTATTCTCAGTATTAAAAAAAAAAAAAATAGATAACTCTATTTTAAATTATCCCAGATCGATGGTTCAACCATTCGTTTTAAATGTATTGGCGGGCTCTTTTGAAAATTACCCATCATGAAAATTTACTTCCCTCGAGGGGGGACTTGCCCCCCAGGGGGAAAGTCGAGGCTCCTACATACACAAAAAAAAAATTTCACAGTTGACTATCTCTATTACAAAAAATATATATTCGTTTCATTTGGTTTAGTGCAGTCTATAGGTTAGTTAAACTCTACTTACCTACAATTTCCCCCATAGACGTAATGTGTTTGAATACTTTTGAGTGTCCCTGTACACGAACCATTTGCTTCATCTTAACGAAAAACTTAGTGTAGCATCCCTATAGGATACACATTTAGAATACCAAGTTTGAACTTTCTGCCGTAATTTGTTTTTGAGATATGCTGATAACAGACAGACACACACATAGGCCATTCGCTAAAAACATGATTTTCGTATTCAGGGGACCTCAGAACATGTAAATATAACAAAATCTCACTTTCGAAAATTTGACCCCAAAACAACACTTTCTCTACTTATGGGTAAGAGAAAGTAATAATAAATGAGTTTGAAGTAACATTCCCATATGATAAAAACTTAGAATATTCAGTTTGAAATTCCTGCAAATATTTGTTTTTTAATTATGCTAATAACAGTGTTACAAACACACACACGTAACAATTGTAAAAAAAAAAAAAAAAAGTGTCAATTTTAATAGCGAAAAAAAGTCAATTTTAATAGCGAAAGAAAAAAAAAAAAAAAAGTGATTGTGGAAGAACTGTATTTCCGTTTAACACTAAATAACTGACGATTTTTCTCTTGGTGCATTCGAAAATAATTCCCATAAATATAGAAATGGAACCACAGAGATTATGGGGGTCTAATCACTGTTGTCAAGTCTATGGAAGGTAAGAAAGCATTATAGCCTCATAATTGCCATCATTTGGACAGTTAAGGAGACTTAATGTGTGGTTATGGCCTTAAATGAGCAATTTTAATGAATGAGAAGCTCGTTTCATTACTATGAGACAAATGTTAATTTTCACATTAAAGTGAAACGTCGTGGTTGTCTTTTGAGTAGGATTTGGTTTCATTGAATTGATTAAAGACATACCATTAGCCCAAAATTTTTTTTAAGATAATTAAAATAGATTTGTGAATTACAAGCTGGCGAACTGGTATGAAAACAAAATATATTGCATTCAAAAATAAAATTACATTTTTACTTTCCAAACACTATAGTGAGGAAATTATTGTAATCATGTCAAAAATCCGATTTTCAGATTTTGATGTGTCTATACGTTTCAAAGTCCCCTGAGTCCGTTTTCACTATTTTTATGATGATGTATGTATGTGTGTGAGTGAACACGCTAGCGTCTAAACGCTTTGCTCGAATGTGCTGTAAGTTGGTTCGCATGTTGCAAGTCACCGTAGCACGAACAATATCGATTTTGAGAAATCTAGCACTTACAGTTTTTTACAGCGACACGAAGGAAAATTCTTTATCATTATGGTCTATGGGACCAAAATCTTAAAAGTGCGATAGCATCTAAACGCCTTATTCAATTGAGAAAAAAAAATTATACATATATTATAGGTCACAGATACGCAATCTGTATAGATTTTGGAGAATCTAGCACTTTTAGTTTTTTTACAGGGACACAAAGAAAAATTCTTTATCATTATGGCCTATGGAGCCAAATTTTTAAAAGTGTGATAGCGTCTAAACGCCTTATTAATCTAAGCAAAAAATTTGTACACATTTTATAGGTCACAGTTGCACATACTGTATAGGTTTTGGTGAATTTAGTACCTACAGTTTTTTTACAGGGACACAGATAAAATTTCTTTATCATTATGGCCTTTGGGACATAATTTTTAAAAGTGCGATAGCATCTAAACGCCTTATTCAATTGAGCTGAAAATTTATATGAATATTAAAAATCACTGTTGCACTAACTATAAGCATTTTGGTGAATCTATCATTTATAAGTTTTTACAGGGACACAACGAAAAATTCTTTATCATTATGATCTATGGGCTCAAAGTTCAGTAGCGTTCAATAAAACATCGTGTACTATAGGGAGAAAAATACTCAAACACTTTATTATGGTTTTCTCTCTTTTGTTTGTTTAACAACTCCTCTTTCTTTACTTTATCTACAAAACCATTAATTACTCAATGTTCGGAAAGTCGAGTGGAGTCACTACAGATTTTTTTTTTTCAATTTTTATACTGAGTATATTATATTTATAAATACCAAGTACACTAAGGAAAAAAAAAAAAAAAAAAAAAAGCCGCACTGCAGAAAAGTTGACTTATACCTTTGTGTTTGTAATAACTTAAAAACTAATCATTGAAACAAATAGGGGAAAGTTGTCCAAAACGGGGACGCTAACGTATCTCTGTCCACAAAAAAAAATCTATAAATAAGAAAAATTCGGCAAAGCATTTTTTGATTTGAACATGTCTTGGACTATCAGGTGGCAAAGTTATTTTTAAAAAAATATCATTAGTATAGGCAGAAAAAACATTTTTCTGAAAAATGTGCAAAGTCCCCGTTTTGGACAACCGGTTGGGTAAAATGGGGTACTCTTAAGAAATAACGTAAATTCAAGTCCTAATGCGAAATTTTATTAGAAAAACTTGGATAACAAAGAAAAGGTGAAGTTAATGCAAAATCAAGATGCAGATAAAGTATTTTGTTATCTTTTTCAACAGTTGCTAGAATGACACAAAAAATAATGAAACACAGACGTCACATATGAAATTGACATCGCTTTTTTTAACACTTGAACAGACTTCATGTACCCAACTTCGACAACTGCTACATTTGATCTACCCCTTTTTGTCTTTCGAGTCAATGTAAAGTTCATTACAAAAAAATACAAGTGTCGTCGCTAGTGTGTTCCTCATCAGATGATAATATTGGGTCTTGAATTTATTTATTTTCTTCTCCTTTTTAGCTTTTGGATACCTAGGATTAGATTTGGTGGGTTTCTTGACCAAATTTGTTTTCTATTTATTTTGCTTTGCATTTTTCTCCTGTTCTGCAGCTTTCAATTCTGCTTTGTAAGGTGATGAAGTAAGTATGACAGTTTTACTTCTCCTCATGTCATTCACTTTTTTTTTTTTTTTTTTTTTTTGCTAACGTTCAGTTTTTTTATGGTAGAGGCATTATTATTTTAGGCGAAGTGTTAAAAGCTGAACATTTCTGGGGTTCGACGTCCTCGTTTTGGACTACCGTCAATATCCCCGTTTGAGCCGATCATGACGTGTGCTAAAAACGTGGTGTCTCTTCACACACGTGTCAGACAAAACTATAAAGCAATGTGTGAAAATGTATATTAAATCTAGACGGATCTATAACGTACTTACCAAAATCGAACGTTCAAAGGTCACTTGATAAGATACAATACAGTGTACGACCACAATCGAAATGAAATTCGCAAAAATTTTAAAACTTTGTAGAAAATAACAGATACAGTAAAATATGTCAACAACTAGATTCAAACTTGCTTATAGCCGAATTAGAATTATTTTAGACTGTTGGATTCAAAGAGGACAGCACTAATCAATGAGAAACTGAACGTCCCCATTTGACCCGCCGTCCCCGTTTTAGACAACTCTCCCCTAAAACTCTCATGTTTGCATAACACCAAGGAGAAAAAATGATACCTGCATACATTATTGATCTAGTAATTCGTTTTATTACACACTACGAAGTACTTAAAGTTTACGTAAAATTTTCTTTTTAAACGTAATATAATAAACATGTACTTTGTATTCTATTATGATTAATTATATGAAATAAACACATTATATTGTAATGTATGAAATAATAATATTTATTTGTTAGATCTAAACAATTACTTAATAAAAATATGTATTCTGCATTGGATAATTCCACCTTTATATGTAATTACTCCTCCATTTCATTAATTAAATATCTGCACCCGTATGGTTAATTAAAAATAATAATAATAAATAAATAAATAAAAAATACGGAGAAAAACGCATCCATCCTGCCCAAATAACTAATATTATTGGACGTTCATCGAATTTTCGTTAAATTTCAGCATATGCTGTTAAGAATACAACGGAATATTAAAAGATTTTTTTTTTCTTTTTGCGCCCTTCTAAACTGATTACTGTAATGTTATTTAAATTCGATAAAACACTTCTCTGGGGCAATCCAAGCCCTAATCCCACACTTGGGTATCTCTAAAAACGAGTTCTAATTCGAACACTTCTCCGCCGGGTAATGTAATCATCTCCGCCGACAGGAGCAACAACATGCGGAAACTATTGCGTGGTGCAGGGTGTTTGGGTGTGGTTCTGATGTAATTTTGCGTCGAAACAGGCTCGTTTGGAACCCAATTCTTCTCGCAATTCAATCTGCTTCATTCTATCCCTCCCTCAGGGGGCGAGACACACGGTAGTCCCGCACACAATCGCTTGGGTAAATTGAATCAATTTCGCCACTGTCACTCGCCATCACTCCTTACAGGGAGGATATTTTTAAATGAGAAATAAATCACTTTACAAAAGGTCTGATCTCGGACTCCTTAAATTCACGAAAATACAGCAGATGAACTGAATCAAAATAAGGACAATGCCATTTACTTATTTAATTTTAAGTTCAATTTTTAGAGTGTTTTCAAAAATTAAGAATTCGGCTTTGCAGAATCTATTTATATCAAATTGAAATTGATAAACGAAAAATAAAGCATAGAGCTCGCTTGGAGTACAAAACACTTTTCAGGTGTGCTAACGCGCTCATCGATCTAGTCATTTGGAATTTCCTGTAGTTTTCTCCGAAACGTGCATAAATACGCTCTAGGACCCTTTAAAAGACCCCCCTCCCCATGTGTAGGACATTGGAATTCTACCTTAGCCTAGGTCCGACGTATAGTCAGTCGGCCATTTAAATAGATTACATTGTCTGTACATTGCTTAACTCCTTCAATGCATTTTCCCTCCATGATAACACCTCAAAATAAATTTTGGTTTTAATTATGAAGACTATCTTCATACTCTAATTTTAAAGAGAAAGTACGCAATAGTTTGTTTTATTGTAATACATTTTTTTTTTTTTTTTTTTGCTTAAGCACATTATATATATGAAATTTCACTATAGGAGCCATTCCATATCAAAGCAGCACACACACACACACACACACACAAAAAAAAAAAAAAAAAAAAAAACCAGCATTTTTAACCTGAACCCGTTGGAGTTTTATGAAATTAGGCTCAATAAGTCCCTATCCTTTTAGTTTTTGATATACAGGGCTGCAAAAATGGGGAAAAATACAACTTTCCGAAATTCTTCTATTTCAAATGTACCTATATTTTCTTTCTTAATTAACTTAGAGACAAAAGAATGGTACCATTACAAAGGTATAAAACGCTTTGAAATTTGACCTTCCATATCTCAAAAAATACACATTTAATTTTCTTTAAAAATTATATGTTATTTTTACATTTATTATCTATAACTATTGCAAATTTCAAAATGGGACGGTCATGAGATACTGAGTTATAAATTAATATGCAATCCTAAATCGGTATTTTCATACTAACATAACGTAAGATTTTCCCATATTTTGTTCCTTAATTAACTTAAGAGCTATGAGATTGGTATCATTAGAAAACTTATAATACAGGCGTTTAAATGATATATCACATGTATATACTTTTAAATTTTTTCATTTTAAGGTCAAATATTTTGATTTGTAACATGGGACGGCCATTTTTTTTTGTAAAACGTACGTTATGTTAATATGGAAATACTAGTAAAGTTGCATTTTAATGTATAACTCAGTATCACATGGCCGTACCATGTTGAAACTTACACCAATTATCTATATATATAAAAGAGTAAACTGACTGATTCACTGACTGATTCACTGATTCACTGACTCAACACGGTTGTGGCGATCCTATGGGAGATAGAGTCACAATTTTTGGTGAGCAGGTTGATTTTAGGACCCTGACGCTCACTAAGACGGGATTTTGCGAAATACCCCCCCCCGTTCCCCCCCGGGGGGGCAGAAGGCAAAAACCACCTTTATAAGCATAACTCGGCTCCAAATTGCTTCACGGTGAAGAAATTGCAGATGGGGAGACTAGACTTGAATATAAAAAAATCATTTTCTGCGATTTCGGAATTTTGGATTTTTAAGGGGGGTAGGGGGTAAAAATGAGATTTTCGGGGGCGCATAAGGCAAAATCACATTTATAAGTACAACTCGGCACCAAATTACTTCACAATGAAGAAATTGCAGATGGGGAGACTAGAATTGAATACAAAAAAATCATTTTCTGCGATTTTGGAATTTTTGATTTTTAAGGGGGGAAGGGGGTAAAAATGATTTTCGGAGGTGCAGAAGGCAA
The DNA here is from genome assembly GCA_963930645.1 of Salticus scenicus. Lineage (NCBI taxonomy): Eukaryota > Metazoa > Arthropoda > Arachnida > Araneae > Salticidae > Salticus > Salticus scenicus. The sequence continues at coordinate 293,809,464 of OZ005655.1, read as the reverse complement.
AAACAACTTTATAAGCATAACTCGGCTCCAAATTGCTTCACGAGGAAGAAATTGCAGATGGAGAGACTAGACTTGAATACAAAAAAAATCATTTTCTGAGATTTTGGAATTTTGGATTTTTAAGGGGGAAAAGGGGTGAAAATGATTTTCGGAGGCGCAGGAGGCAAAAACAACTTTATAAGCACAACTCGGCTCCAAATTGCTTCACGGTGAAGAAATTGCAGATGGGGAGACTAGACTTGAATACAAAAAAATCATTTTCTGCGATTTCGGAATTTTGGATTTTTAAGGTGGGTAGGGGGGTAAAAATGAGATTTTCGGGGGCGCATAAGGCAAAATCACATTTATAAGTATAACTCGGCACCAAATTACTTCACAATGAAGAAATTGCAGAGGGAGAAACTAGACTTGAAAAAAAAAAAAAAAATCATTTTCTGCGATTTTGGAATTTTGGATTTTTAAAGGGGGAAGGGTGTATAAATGATTTTCGGAGGCGCATAAGGCAAAAACACATTTATAAGTATAACTCGGCTCCAAATAACTTCACAGTGAAGAAATTGCAGATGGGGAGACAAGACTTGAATACGAAAAAATCGTTTCCTGCGATTTTGAAATTTTGGATTTTTAACGGGAGAAGGGGGTATAAATGATTGTCGGAGGCAAATTTAGAAAAATACGGATTTTCGAGTCAAAGTAATAGCTCAAAGATGTAAAAAAAAAAAAAAAAAAAAAACGCCTAGCGTCTTCTTGAAAATATTTCCAAAAACTCATTTTTTGATTTTTTCCGATTTTTTTTAGGGGGGGGGGGAGGGGGCAAAAAAATAAAAATAGTGTCAGATCGTTCAAAAGTGGTACATAGAGGTTTTCGATACTTACAAATCGATTGCGGATATTTTCGAATTTGTAAAATTATTAGAAGGGGTGGGAAGGGGTGGGCAGTATGGGGGGGGGCTATGGGCAAAAACAAATAGAAATACAGTTAGGCCGTTCAAAATTCGTACCGATAGGTTTTAAAGGCCTGCAAGTCGAATGGGGATATTTTCGAAAGTGTAAAGTTATTAGGAGGGGCGAGAAGGGGGGAAGGGAGAGGGGGGCAAAAAAAAATAAAAATAGAGTTAGATCGTTCATAATTGGTATATAGAAGTTTTCGATACTGACAAATCGATTGCGGATATTTTCGAATTTGTAAAATTATTAGGAGGGGCGGGAAGGGGGAGGTGTGGGCAAAAACAAATAGAAATAAAGTTAGGTCGTTCAAAATTGGTACAGATAGGTTTTAGAGGCCAGCAAGTCGAGTGGGGATATTTTCGAAAGTGTAAAGTTATTAGGAGGGCCGGGAAGGTGTGGCGGAGGGGCAAAAAAAATAGAATAGAGTTAGAGCATTCAAAATTGGTATATAGAGGTTTTCGATACCTACAAATCGATTGCGGATATTTTCGAATTTTTAGCATTATTAGGATAGACGGGAGGGGAGGCGAAGGGGGAAAATAATAGAAATAAGAGTTAGAGCATTTTGGGATTTTTTTCTGAAGGCAGTGAGAACCCGGTGCGACATTTTTCCTAATAAGATTTTTTTTCTGTTTTTTTTTTCACGTGATAAAAATTAATGCAATTTTGAGAATTCAGTAATTATAGCGATTCATTTAAAAATAGGGACCAGCGAAGCGGGCGTTGCCTGCTAGTCATTATATAAAGCACAAAAAATTGTTTGTTTGTGGAGGGTAATCTCTGAAACTACTGAACCGATTTAAAAACTTCTTTCACTGACCGAAAGCTACAGTATGCCATATTGTTATAGGCTATATTTAATTTTGATAAAATAAATTTTAGTTTAAAATCTGAGCATTTTAATTAAAATCCCCATAGAAGCCGTAATAGAAATGGAAATAATGAAATATTAAAAAAATTAGCTGCTGCCAACATAAAAGAAACATTTACATATTCATTTCGTTTTTAAAATATCTTGACGTGAAAAGAAAAGAAATATATTTGCACGTGCATTAAATTGAAATTTATATAAAGCTTTTTTAATTGTTAAACTTACACGTTAAATCTGACGTCATTATAGAATTAAAAGTGTTTATTTTTCTAATAATTTAATTTGATATGATATGATATAATATAATGATCTAAGCATCAATGTTTAAACCACGGAGTCTTTATTACTCCGTGGTTTAAACTGATGTGTGTAAACCACGGAGTAAAAAGACAAACGAAATTGGAATTTAAAAATAAATAAATAAATAAAATAAAATAAAATAAGAAATTCTATAGAGCATTTCCTCGTGACGTCTGGTGGTTGGCAAAAAAGCGCGCTCGACTTTCCCGCGCCCCGCCCACCACTGATTTTCCGTTGGTAATCCGCCATCTCTATGCTTTTCCCAAGCCTTTTTGCCAACCACTCATAAAAGTTGAGATGTTTGTTTACAAACAAGGAACTGCCCTATTTTATAATATTATTTATTTTAATTTATAATTGTTGCCAAAAAGATTTACGAATTAATTTATTTTTAGACATATAATAAAATATGTTTTCACGCGAACAATAATATAAAAAGTGAACTGGATTTTTTGTAAAAAAATAATAAAGATCGAGGAAAATTATTTCCCCATTTTAATCCCCATATTTGGATATAGATATGTATTAGTTATCATGTGCATCCGTTAGATTAAATTGTTTTTGTTGTAAAATTGATAAAATTGGAATTTTAAATTTCAAAACTCTAGAAAAAAAAATGTCAAATTTCCATATTCGATTGAAAACATAAACATTTCATTTCAAAGGATGATATTTACACAATAAACATCCAACTAATAAACTAATTAAAAGGGAAAGGATAAATATTCTATCATAATTTGAAGTCAAATTTGTTTTCAAATGTCTAAATAAAGTATCTGATATAATATACTAATATGTTGCAGCGGAATAGATTTGATATCCGTCATCCTTGGCAGAAAAAAAAATCGCCAAATTATCTGGCGAATATAATTTAATTCCTTTCAAAAATCATGGTTATTTTAAAAACTTACATTAAGAGTGTAACGAATAATATGAAACAATATTTCGTACAATACGAAGGAACAACTATAGTATTTCCCCTCAGCTAGATTTGGCGATTTTTCGTTGGCGATTATGGCTAAATCATAAATCTAAAAATCATAAATCATATAGCATAAATGATAAAATCGTAAGCTAAATTATAAATCATAAATCATAAAATCATAAATCCAAAATAAATAGCATGCAGGCTGCCATATTATATCGCAAACAATCCAGAACGACATCGTTATCGTTCAAATCTGCGTCAAAGAAAAATCGCCAAATTCAGCTGAGGGGAAATACTATAGTTGTACCAATACATATTACGAAAATATACATCTGGCATGTATATTTTCGTATTACTTTTTGATCGCCAAATACAAAAAACGCCAAGGGTGACAGTTTTGAAATTTAAAATTAAAATTTTGTCAATTTGACAGCAAAATAACTCAATCTAACGCATGCATACAATAACTAATACATATCTATACCCAAATATGAGGATTAAAATCGGGAAATAATTCTTCTAGAATTTTAATAAAAAAAAAAAAAAAATCCAATGAGCGATTAACATGGAAAATCTTTTTCTTGCATCCATGGGCGGTCAGTGATGTCACACTTCGCTTGCGTATTGAGATGTTTAAATTTATTTGGTGACTATTTTTAGCAACTAACAGTTATGGCAAGTAGCTCAATATACATAGCGCATACAGCCATTACTGAAATGTAAATAGCATTTAATTATTTGAGTTACATTATGTTGATTGGAAACCTATTTAATATACCTATGCTCTATAGCTATACTAATATAAAAAGAAGAAAGGTTTATATGGATATGTAGAGAACGATCGCTAGAACTAAAAAGCCGATTGCTTTTATTTTTTTCTTTCAATAATCAAAAGTTACACTGTCTCTCTCTAAGTGCTAGAAGCTATAATAAATTTTGGTAAAATAAATTTTTAATTAAAAGTTTCAATATTTTAATTGAAAACAAAGCATAGATTTGATATCTATCGTCATTGGCGATTTTTGTATTTGGCGATCGAAAACGTAATACGAAAATCTGTATATTATCGTAGTAAATACGAGATGTATGTGTTTACTTCAATTACCCTACTACCGTAGGTAGTGGAAGTATTGTATAGGTTTTGGCAATTGGTCAGTGTGTGTGTATATGTGCACGTGTGTGTGTAATCTTCTGGCTGTCATATCTCCAAAACTAATAAAAATAGAACTACTAAACTTCACAAGTGATTCAGGTCTGGTGTACAGATAAATTTTCCAAATTTTCGTGAAAATTGAAAAACCGGAATTGGGTCATCGAAAACCAGAAATGGGACCGTAAGCCCATATTCAAAAACACCTCTAATGATTTTCTTCAAAGTTGCTGTATAAATAATATATTAGATGCCCTTTCGATTGAAAAGTTGCTTAGTTCAGGAAAATTGATAGGCGTCCTCTATAAACAGCTCAATTTCAGACTTCGCAAGTGCGTTCCTTTAAAAACGCCTGTACGGATTTTTTTCAAACTCGCCATGTTAACTTCCTATTAAATATCCTTTTGTATGTAATTATTGTTTTTAGGTCAATAATTGAGTATGCTAAGTTTTGGTAAAAGTTGGTATCTCAAAAACGGCTCTAACGTATTCTTGAAAATTTTTTCTTTAATCCAATTTAGATAACCTTTCTCAAGTATTACGTGCTTATTACAGGAATATTAACGGTCATCCTGATTAGGTAGTTCAGTTTTAGATCTCGGAAATTCGTGTTTAAAAAAATAACTATCTATTTTTTTTCCCCTTATTTTTTAACTCGCTATGCAAACTCTGTTGTATGTGTCTTTATACGTGTATCAAGTTTCTCTTACTCGAAAATCTCAAAAAATGCAAGTAATATCTCCAAAAAATTGTATATATTACGTGTAATAGTGGGTAATGGAAGTCGTGTGGTTGTTTCACACCAGATTCTGTAATAGTATATATTGTACGAATATTGTTTCATATTATTGATTTCTCCTTTAATATACATTATTAAAATAATAATCAATTATGGAAAAAATTAAATATATTTGCGAAATGAACAAATAAATAATAATTAAAGCTATTATGACGTCAATTTTATCAAAAACATTTTCATGTCATAGGTTTATTTTTCAATATTTTTTATTCATGAGTAAAGAAATGTTTCTTTTTATGAAATAAATAAATAAATAAATAAATAGCATTAAGTAAAAATTGCCAACATTTAAGAACTAATTAAAAAAAATAATTGTAAAATTATATTTTGACTTTCCAGTTAATAATATTGCCTGACTATAACATATAAACTGATATATTTCTTGATTTTTTACATATCAATCCATCTTTAACTAAAATTTGTTCATCAGTGCGAAGCCGGACGGGTCAGCTAGTCATTATATAAAGCGCAAAAAATTGTATGTTTGTGGAGGGTAATCTCTGAAACTACTGAGCCGATTTAAAAACTTCTTTCACTGACCAAAAGCTACACTATCCCTGATTGTTATAGGCTATATTTAATTTTGATAAAATAAATTTTAGTTTAAAATCTGAGCATTTTAATTAAAATCCCCATAAAAACATAATAGAAATGGAAATAATGAAAAATTAAAAAAATTAGCTGCTGCCAACATTAAACAAACTTTTACATGTTCATTTTGTTTTTTAAATATCTTGACATGAAAAGAAAAGAAATATATTTGCACGTGAATTAAATTGAAATTCATACAAAGCTTTGTGAAATGTTAAATTTACACGTTAAATCTGACGTCATTGTACCTTATTATTATTATTTTTTTTTTTTTTAATGATATAATTTACTTAATACTAAGCATTAATGATTAAACAGATGTGTAAACAAAATTGGATTAAAAATAAATAAATAAATAAATAGCTTAGCTGAAGCATTAAATGTTTTTTCAACATTAAATATAAAAAGTATAATTTGTAATAAAGTTTATACACCTTATTAAAATACGCAAGCGAAGTGATGACGTCACTGACTGCCAGTAGGGCCAAGAAAAAGATTTTCTATGCTAATCGTCCATTGAATTTTTTGTAAAAAATTATTAAAAATCGAGGAAAATTATTTCCCGATTTTAAACCCCAAATTTAGGTATAGATATGTATTAGTTATTTTGGGCATGTGTTATATTAAATTGTTTTGCTGTTAAATTGACAAAATTTTAATTTTAAATTTAAAAACTGTAGATAAAAAAAAATGGCAAACCTCCATTTTCGAATGTAAACATAAGCATTTCATTTCAAAGGGTGATATTAGCACAATAAATATCCAACTAATATACTGATTAAAATGAAAATGATAAATATTCTATTATAATTTGAAGTCAAATTTGTTTTCAAATGTCTAAATAAAGTATCTGATATAAGATACTAATATGTTGCAGCGGAACAGATTTGATATGTCAACCTTGGTGGGGAAAAAATGATCTCCAAATTATCTAGCGAATATATTTAATTATTTTCAAAAATCATGGTTATTTTAACAGCGTATATTAAGAGAGCAATCAATAATATGAAACGATATTGCGTACCATACATATTACGAAAATATAAATCTGGTATGTATATTTTTGTATTACGTTTTCGCCAAACACAAAGCAAGTAACTCGGACACCATGGACGTCCGAGTTTTGAAATTTAAAATTAAAATTTTATCAATTAAACAACAAAATAACTTAATCTAACGCATGCACACAATAACTAATACATATTTATAAGAACTAAATATGGGGATTAAAATCGGGAAAAAAATTCCTTGATTTTGAATATTTTTTTTACAAAAATTCGAAAGGACGGTTAGCATAGGAAAACTTTTTCTTGGCCCCACAGATGGTTAGTGACGTCACACTTCATCTGCGTATAGTAGAGTGACCATATTTTTTTCACTGAATTTGGGGACAAAGATGGCGGCGTCAACGAATTTCGAGGACAAAAAAATAAAAAAAACAATTAAATCACCTTAAATTGTAAAATTTTAGTAGTTTTTATGTATAAAGCACCTAAAAGAACTCAATTCAGCTTATTTATTATACATATAATAAATTACTATAATAAAACATTAATAACTTTATAACCGGCGTCCCCAAATGTTTTGTAATTTTTTGGGGACGAAGAGTTTTGTCCTCGAGATTCGAGGACATATGGTCAGCCTAGCGTATAGCCATGATTTTTGAAGGGAAATTAATACTGCGCGAGATAAATAAGCGATCCTTATTTTTTCAAATACGAAATATCAAATTTGTTCCGAAAATTTCATAATAGTCGTCAAGCAAGTAAATATTGCTGGTGCAGTGAAAATCATTTCTTTAATATTTCCCTCTCGAGCATTTCTAAAAATTAATAATTCAAAAATAATTTTCCAGAAATGTAAGCAATTATGTTTCTTTTTCTATTGATTATGATAGTTTATTTGAAAGTATTTGTCGACATTATAACTGCTAACCCTTAAACATAATTCTACTTTTTTCAGTTATATAACTGTTATGTAATTTAGCGCATTTGGCGATTTACACACATGGTTATACCAGTGAATATTTGGTGGACCGCAATTAACATTAAACGTTTGAACCAGTGAGTTCCACTGATGAAACAATGAATTAAAAATCTCTGATAGGCTAACTCTTTGAATTATGTTCCATTAAAGAATCAAGGAGACTTTACTATTTTATTGCCTGCTTTTCCAGTCACTATATTTAAATGACTTTTTTTCTTTTTAATTGAATAATTGAGAAGCTTAAATTTATTTGGCGACCATTTTCAGCAACAAACAGTTATGGCAAGTAGTGAAATATATACAGCGCATACAGCCATTAGTGAAATGCAAATAACATTTAATTATTCGAGTTTCATTATGTTGATTAGACACATGTTTAAGCTATCTACACTGTCCCTAAGTGCTACAGGCTACAATAAATATTGATAAAGTAAATTATTAATTCAAATTTTCAATATTTTAATTAAAAAAAAAAAAAGCATAGATTTGATATGTGTTGTCCTTGACGATTTTTGTATTTGGCGATCAAAAACTTAATATGAAAATCTGTATATTTTCGTTTGGCGTATATTTTCGTATTAAATATCAGATCTATGTTTTTGTAGCATATATTGTACTAATGTTGTTTCATATTATTGATTGCTCTTATAATATACATTATTAAATAACCATCAATTATGGAAGGAGTTAAATATATTCGTGAGATAACCTGGCAATCACTATTATATTTTTTTTCGCCATGGATGATAGATATCACAACCTTTCCCAAAACTTTTTAATAACCGACAAATAACTGAATACTTAAAAAAAAAAAAAAAAAAAAAATCCGCGAAAATACCATAGTAAAATCATTCTTTTCAATATTTCGCTCTCGCGTGTTTCTATAAATGAGTATTTCAAAAATAATTTTCCTGGAATGTACGAGCTCTAATGATTATAATTTATTTCAAATTTCCCAATTGTAATTTGTTCACCAGTTTAAGTATTAACGCTTAAACATATTTAAAAAATGTACTTTATAGTTAACGTATAGCATTCAACAGAAAAAAATTAATGCCAGAATTGCTTTTTTTTTTTTTTTTTTCATGGTTATTTTAATAACGTCCATTAAGACAACAATCGATAATATGAAAAAATATTTTGTACAATATGTATTACAAAAATATACATTTGGAATGTATATATTTTTGCATTACATTTTTAACCTCCAAACAAAATATCGCCAAATACGACAGATATCTAATATAAGCCAAACAATCGCTAAAATGTATATTGTTTCTCGCCATTTATTTTCAGTTATGTGACATTCACGTAATTTGGCGCATTTGACCATTCACACATATGGTTAAACCAGTGAACATTTGGTGGCTTCGACCGCAATCAACATTGAATGTTTGAACCAGCGAGTTTTACTGATTAACCAGTAAATTAAAAATGGCTGACAAGATCACTGTTTGAAATACTGGTGTTCCACTGTGGAATCAATGATACTTTACTTATTAAATGTTATTGCCGCTTCGCTCCGCTATTTCAATGATTTAACTGAATAATGAAAAGTTTAAATTTACTTAGAGAACATTATCAGCAATTAACACTTATGGCAAGTAGCGCAATATACAGCAGCTAAGGAAATGCAAATAACATTTGATTATTCGAGTTTCATTATACTGATTAGAAACATGGTTCATTTAAAATAAAATAAATATGTTTTCCAATTGGAAATCTGCTTTTGTATTAGGATTTCCATGGCGATATTTTAAATTTGGCCCCATGATAGCTGGGATGTATCACGTGAAAGTATTTACGCTATTGCGATAACCTTCTACATTCATCGCCAAAATCACAAAAAATATTAATGATCGCTATGGAGAACCATTACTAAAACAGTAACCATATTGCTTTGCGGACGTTAAATTTAAGGAAAAAAAAAAAAAAACATAAGCTATTTATTTAATCTATATAAATAAAGAGAAGTGTCTGTGTGTGTGTGAGTGTGTGTGTGTGTATGTGTGTGTGTGTGTGTGTGTGTGTGTGTGTGTGTGTGTGTGTGTGTGTCTGTCTGCGCTCTGGTGCTAACACTACTGATCGCAGAGCTACCAAATTTGGCATATAGGTACCTGGGACCCTGCGATGTGCACCTCATCGAGATTTTTTCGAATTTCGAATTTGAATTTTTTAAATTAATGTTTTTCCGATTTTAAATATTGGTTTCTTTGTTTCATTTTTCATAGATTTATTCTTTTGCTTCAACCGTCTGCGTATCTTAACAACGGCAATTACGCAACTTAGTATTATTTAATAAGTTCATTTAAAGACGATTTTTTTTTTTTAATATTTATTGAAAATAAAATTGTAATGCAGTAGAAAAAATTAAGCATAATGGGTTTTTAATTTAAAAACGTATTTATAACACTTATGTTTAATTTTTTATAGTAGAACTTCTTATTTTTCATTTTTTAATTAATTCCTTTAAAAGAAAAAAACTTTTATTTATTCATTTTTTTTATTTACTGTATTTATCGGGGAAAATGGTATATGATACATAGTAAAAAGTATTAAATTGCTTAAAATTTATTTGTTTATATATATATATATTAATCTACTTTTTATTTTATTTTATTACATTGCTCGGAATCAAATCGTAATATAGTATTAATAGCATGGGCTATAAAATACGTGGTTCAAAACTAAAATATATAATAGATGCTGAGATACAGTCATGTTTAAAATCGTAGTTCTTAAATAGTAGCAGATCCCCCCTGTCGTCGATAAATATCCATATTGAAGTGCCCGGGAAAGATCTCCCTGCAGGCATAAGAGACCTAGACCTGATGCAGTGCGGGCGGGAAAAGAGCTGCCGTAGGCAGCGGGTACCAGAAGCAAGCTTTGGTGCAATTTCAGTTTCTTTCTTTTTCTTTTTTTTTTTTTTTGTCTATAATGCGGCGTAAAAAAATAAATATTAATTCAATTCTTTCAAAAATTCATTTAAATATAGTGACCAGCGAAGCGGGCGTAGCCTGCTAGTAGATAATAAACGTAAGAATAACTTTTTTTTTTTTTTTTTTTTTAATAAGACTTTATTTGTATTTTTAATTTAATTACAAATATATTAAATTATCCTATTTATCATGTATATTTATTTTGTCTGACAAATTCGTAAGCATTTTTTAAAATCTAATAGAATGATTGAACGGATCTGTGAAAACGTGTACGGACCAGTAAAATCTGAAAATTTCTGGTCCTGCGAAATAGTGACTTAATTTGCTTTAATTTCTATTTAAGACATGAATGATATGAACATAAATGCATGAACATAAATTCTGTATGCAGAAGTTATAAAGTATCTAGTCTACAAAAAAGTCTACAGGGAAAGTAAAAAGTTTTATTAGAAAATATAAATTATTTATTAGAGAATATGCATTGAAAAAAAAAAAAAAAAAAAAAAAAAAAAAAAAAAACTTGTTTAGAGAATGAATATTATATAGGATTAAAAAAATTATTTCATCGTAAGAATCATAGACCATATATAGATAGACTACGCCACCAATAGGACTTCCCATTATAGTGAATGTCTTCAACATGAGGGTGTAATCTGATACCTTCATCCTTTGCGGTCAGCACCGTATATTGTATCACGTGACATAGCCTTGAGGGAGATTCTTCTATAAGAAAGCACTTATTTTGTATGAATCAAACAAAAAATTCTCCCCTTCAGAATGGTTTTTTACAAAAGAAACTTTTTTATAATTAATCCATGACATTTTAGCTTTCCAACGATGCGTAAATCTAAAGGCTTAAATGAAAAGTATGTGTACAATACAGAAATTAAAAACACTCAAAACTACTTTCTTTCCTAAGGTAAAATCCCATAATATTCATTCTCGTCTCTCTCACCAGGTCCGCATCACGTGATAATTTAGCTGGGGAAGCTAGCTCATCTCGCGGACAGATAATGAGGCGGATGCGTGGTCTATATATATAAGGTCTATGGTAAGAATAAACTGCCTGGGAAAAAAATAGAATAAGGGAAACAGAACCTACCTTTAGCTTTGAGGCAAGAGCTATTTTGTCGATCCTTTCTACTCGGATCCCCGTTCCAGGGGACCTTTGTCCTATTTCCTGAGGAAACTCTACAAATCCACCGAGAGGATGTCTGTCCCCCGTGTGGGTCACCATACTGCCGTAGTGGTACTCTGTGTGTGGCTGGGCAGCACGGAAAGGCACTCTACCGATACCCGTGCTGTCACCCCAGCGCGTACGGTACCTGAAAAAGGAAAAGGATTTAAATTAGGGTTAACATTCGACAAATCTAAGTGGCTGAGAAATCTCTTTATTTTCTTACAAGCTTTTTGAAAATGAGAAAGCTAATGGAGAAAATTTTATGTGAGCAATCTTTATAGATAGTAAAAACGTATAACAATAATTTCAAGTCGAAATAATTTAGTATTTAGTAATAGCCTTCATCAAGAGAAAAAATCCTGCACGAGTGCAGCTTTTTCTCTCGTTCAGGTTTGTTGGTAATCTCTTTTCACATCATCTGACTCATTCTCAATGCGATACTTTTTCCCTGAGGTTTTTTTTTGTTTTTTTTTTACTTTTCCCCAAACCCTTTATAAATCCTCTATTTTCAATTTGACTGCTCCCATAGAACATTCTTTTAAAAATATCAAAATTTCTTCAAGTCAGTTGAAAAATCTTTGTCTCCTTTTAATTAAAACTATTTCTGCACTGAAAAGATAGAAAATCTGGTGTAGACAGGCGTTTGTAAGTAACGAAGGTATGCAACCAATCAGCGTAACGTGATGCGGTTGACACAGCTTACTTCCTATCAGTACTCAATGGTTGTCAGATAAGTTCTTGCTGCTACGATGGCACATTATTAATGTTTAAGTGGCTTTGAATGTGGTGTTATAGTTGGCGGATGAGAACATAGCATCTTTGAGGTACCGTTAATATTTGGATTTTCACTTACAGCCATTTCATTAATGTATAGTCGGGGGGGGGGGGAACGCAACACTCAACGTAACTTCATTGCTAATCGATTTAGAAAAATGTAATAGGTATCATTCGACGGGAAATTGTGAGTAGTTTCAGAAAATGAACTGAAATTTTGAATTGGGGGTCGTCTACATATTAAAACGCGCACCAACTTTGATTTTTTTCAATAGTAATGCCCCATTTTTCTTTTATATTTGAATTCCTGGGATCGCGACAACGCGAAAAAGTATATTGGTTGTATGTTTTACTTATTTTTTCACAGAGTTATAGGCGTTCAAAGTTTGAAGGTGCTAATGTTAAATTCATATTTCAAACTTTTATTAATATCTTCACAAAAAATAACTTGATCGATATAATTTTTTTTTTTTACGAGATATAGTGAAGAAACCCAAATATAATCCATCATTACTTTTGATTCTAAAAAATATTTTTAATTCTGAAAAATATTAATAAATTCATATTCATAAAAATTATGAATTATGACCTATATTAAAATTTGCAGCTCATTCCAGTTATTAGTTTTAGAGATATAAATAAATCTTTCTTTTGGAGTGATTTAGGGGGCCGTCTCTTATAAAGTTTTACATGAGATAACGAATCAAATCTTAAAAAATAACAAAGAAAATTAAACAAAATATTTTTAATTTTTATTTACGGGTCAAATTATATAACAACAACGTCAAACGCAAAGGAATGAAACAAAAATGATGATTTTTAGACATTAGTGTTAGCATCAAGATTTCCTGTTTTCTAAAGAAGACAAGCCCCGCCTTCATCGTTCTTCAAAACAACAAATACAGAAAAGAAAAGTAAATGTGATATTGAGTGGGGAATTCGTGTTAAACCCCCTATTTTATGTTGACAAAAATATGCACAAGTGGTATTTACTTCATCGATTACTGGTGATAAATTTTGAATCTTTTAAAGGAACACTAGAAAAAAAAATTAATTAAATAGGCGGGGTTTACGGTTTTAAATAAAAAAAATAAGTTCAATGTAAAAATTGTCTATTAGAAAAAAAATACGAATGGAATTGGAATGCAAGACAGACTTTTAAAATCGTTCCTTAACGTCATAGTTAAAGTCATTTGCTTCATATATTGCTTTTTATTTATTTATTTATTTATTTATTTATTTATTTTTTTTGTAGGTGGGAGGATTATTATTTTAAAGATACTTTAGTCCTTAAAATTTTGTTAATATATTTTAACTTTATATATTTTTAAAAATATACTTTAATTTTTATAAATATATTTTAACAATTTTTGCAACCGCAGGGTTTTGTCTTTTTGACAGTAAGATCCGCCTACCGGCGTTATTCTCACAAAATAAAATATTTCAGAACAAATTTTCTGTATTCACAATTATATTACAAATGGATATACATTATAATTATATTCTTTCTAATTAATATATTTCTATCCATAGTATATTTTATTGCAAAAATGTGAACGCAGGGTACGCACTTAAGAAATATGTAACACACAAATTACGAAAGAAACGCCCACTGACAGAGTTACCGATTTTCAAATGACGTGAATCTACGTCAGCAGTCACGAAAGGGTTAATTAAGAAATTATATTTTCATGGAAATTATAAAAAGAATTGTACAGTTCCAAAGAGTTCAACTGACCCAAAACTGGTAAGTGCAATTAAAATTGTTTAATATTTACTTCATGAACCCATAGAATAATTTATCTGAAAAAATTTAGTTTATGCGTTGTTGTATATATATATATATATATATATATATATACTAGCAGACCCGGCCTCGCGTTGCTGTGACTAAGTTATACGTTGAATTATACGGCTGTAAACTATTTAGTACAGTCAAATTATTATTTACGAAGAAAGACGAAAACGTTGTAGCCGATGTAAAAACCCACAGGGTTGAGATTTGAAACTTAGGTCAAAATTTGGAAGCGATTGATAAAAATTTTCGTAGTGTTGATATTAAGCACAAATTAATTTTATTGTAGGGTCCTATAAATTTTAATGGAGAAGTGATATATATTATTTCTAATGCTACTTTGGATAAAATTGCTAAAATGACTAATATATAAATTAAATTCTATTAAAATTCTATTAAAATAAAAGTATAAAAGAAACAGACGATTTTAAAATCAATTTTTATGGAGGAGTGAAATATAATATATGCTATAATGGATAATTTTACTATAAAATGACCTCATCATTTTAAATATTTTAAAGAGGGCAACAGCTGTAGTTATAAAAAGGAAAACAATAAGGCTAAACCAGAAAAATAAGTAAATTTGATAAATATTTTAAAACTTTAAAATTGGAAATCTTATGAAATATTGGACATTTAAAGTAAATACATGTATCATTTTAAATAGAAAAAGATTTTGGAAAAGTTTAGTGTATTTTAACGAAGTGATGAGAAGTTTTTGAGTATGTTAAAATTTTAATAGTAAATTCAAGTTAATAAAGATGGGAAACATTGAGGATTAAGATAAGAATAATTATAAGATAAAAAAAAAAAAAAAAACTTTTTATATACCATGCTTTTAAATTTTAATATACTAATAATATATTAATTAAAAGGAAAATGATAAATATTCTATCATAGTTTGAAGTCAAATTTGTTTTCAAATGTCTAAATAAACTATCTGATGTAAGATACTAATATTTTGCAGCGGAATAGATTTCATTTCTGTCATCCTTGGCGAAAAAAAAAGAATATCGCCAAATTATCTGTCGAAAATATTTAATTCCTTTCAAAAATCATGGTTATTTTAACAACTTATATTAAAAGAGTAATGAATAATATGAAACAATATTTCGTACAATACATATTACATGTCATACATACGTACAATGAATAATACATATTACATTTCGTACAATGTATACATCTGGCATGTATATTTTCGTGTTACGCTTTTGATCGCCAAATAATAATAATAATAATAATAAAAGCCAAGGGCGACAGAGTTTTGAAATTTAAAATTAAAATTTTGTCAATCTGACAGCAAAATAATTCAATCTAACACCCGCGATAACTAATACATATCTATACCCAAATATAAGGATTAAAATCGGGAAATAAATTTCCTCGATTTTTAATAATTTCTTACAAAAAATCCAGTGGGCAATTAACATAGGAAATCTTTTAATTGTCTGCACAGACGGTCAGAGAGTCACACTTCGCTTGTGTATAGAACTCATAGATATAGTATAGCATATATAGAATAGAGTGATCATTGGGGAGAAAAAAGTTATTCCTTTTCATTTGGAAAAAGACGACGTTTTTACCAAAATATGGCCGTCTTTCCCCGAGTGAATACACACGGGAATACATACTAATATTTTAGCAAATAAAATTTATGAATAATTTATTTGCTAAAGGGGAATGGAAGACTCCAGATACAGTTTCAAATTCATATTTCTTTCTTTCTTTTCTTTTCTTTTTTTTTTTTTTTTTTTTTTCAATACCACTTAATGGCTGTTTCCAAAGCTTTTATTTATTTATTTTTTCGGCATCAAAAATCTTTGTACGATAACATGGGGATGAGAGATCTATATATATTACTATATCTATGATAGAACTACATTAGCACTTTATCAATGTGTATAAAATCTTTGAATTGATTATGACGTCAATTTTCGTGAAATGCATAATTTAACTTTTTATAATTTTTTAACGTTCACGTTTGAGTAAATGTATTTATTTTTATGTCGAAAAAAAATGAACTTTTTTTTTTTTTTTTTTTTTTTTTTTGGCAACAATTAAATTAATGGAACTCACAGATATTTTGGAGCAACTTTAATAAAGGTCTATAATTAACAAATAATTGCAATAAAACAATATTGTGACAATAAATTGAGATAAAAACTATCCTATCTCTCAAGTTGGACCAAACTGCACACAGTGTGCAAAATTTCATTAAAATCGGTTCCTTTGTTTAGGAGTTTACCCCGGACAAACATCGTGACACGTAATTTATATATATATACAGATTATTTCATTTCGTTTGTTATGTTACACATACGAAAGAAAATTTAAGCATTATAGGTGATCAGTGCAGCCATAATAGACACTTTTACTTGAAAAATATTGCACTTTTCTCAAAGAGTACTGTATGGACCAATCGCAAGTGCAATGTATTTAAATAGACCTAAAATTTTCTAAAAAAGTACTGAAGTATATACAAATAAAAAAAACTGAATTCAAGATAATTAAGGAACTAGAAAAAGAGTCTGTGTTGTTATTAATTTTAATAATTCTTTTTTCCTTGAATGATTTCCGGTGTGAAACATTACAAATTTTTTTATTTCTTATAGGATCTTAATTTTATTTTTCTACATTTAATGATAACCCCCTAACACATTTTTAGTTATAACTCTATAAATACTAAAGACAAAGTATACAAACAGTATACTTTTCCGCACTGCCAGACTCTCAGAAATTCAAATATGAAGTCAAAATTGGGTGTAGGCTATTGAAAAAAATCAAAGTTGGTGGTCATTTCAATATGTAGATGACCCCTAATTCAAAATTTGATGACATTTTCAGAAAGTGCATTTAATTTCCTGTTAAATTATGTCTATTACATGTTTCTGCGTCAATTAATAACGAAATTACAGCGGATGTTGCGTTTTTTTTTTCCTCGACTGTACAATGGATATCGAGTATCCGGTAAAACATCAAATCTCCGACATCAACGTGACTAGAAAAAGACCACAGGAACGTCGACGACGAATGAAAAATCTTTAAACGAAATACATTACCTTTCCATAAACGACCGGACACTTTCGGTTTCAGGTATTCTGTCAAATATCTAAAAAAATACTTGATGGAATTTGTTGGCGATATAATGAACTGATATTCAGTTTTCTTCTCTCTCTCTTAGCTAAAAAAAAAAAATCTATAAGGGGTTTTACTTATATTTTTATTTTGTTTCTAACAAAGATAATATAGTGTGCATTAATTGTAAATATATATTGGTAAAACCTACAGTCTGTAACAAAAGTGTCCGAACACTAGCAAAAATTCCTATATAAAAAAAGCACACTTCATACGGTTCTGTTAAATAAATCCTTGTCGAATCCTCGTCATAGTCAGTCTAAGAACATGATTCGATAAGGATTTATTTAAGAGAACCGTATGAAGTGTACTTTTTTTACATAGGAATTTTTACTAGTATTCGGACACTTTTGTTACAGACTGTACTATCGTTTTCATTCTTTTTGAGAGGAATTGAAATTCAGTTTATTCTATCGCATATATCTTTTTGAATTTACACAGTACTTTACGGCAAATTTTTAAGAAAACGTTATATCTACATGAATATATGTGGTAATATTATAAAAATTTATAAAAATAATTAAAAGAAGCTCCATAATCACATGCTACAGTCACAACGCATTGCAAGCATTACTCTATGCAGGGTGGTTCCAAACAGTTTCATTTTTTTTTTTTTTTTAACTGGTCTCCTTTCTGTTTTCGGGGCAAAACTTTCTCTGAAATATATATGTAGTATAACATTATATTTACGCTCTTGAAGTTTCTAGATGATTCGCCAAGTACTTTTTGAAATATTTGTTGAAATCTCTAAAATCGAAAGTTTTTGGTCATTTATGAAAAGGTAGTATGCATATAAATGTAAAGCACGTACTCAAACTTTAATGCCGGGGCATCAACAAGTATAGACTTGCGAACTGCTTAATTGGCTATCATTGATATGAGCTTTCAGAGCCTAACACCTACTCGAGTATCATAGTTGACTGTACAGCATAAAGCTGTACACCCGCCTGAGCCCACCAAAACCACCATTTGACTGTTAACGACAGGAAACACACTGCTGGTTTAACGGCAAATGCACATATACGAATGTGGAAATACTCTCGTTAATCCATGCACCAAACATGCTAAAAGGGGATTATTTAAGCTGGGGAACACTGTGATATATGAGTTTACTTGGCATGATATAGAACTCTTATATATCTAGAGATGACTCTGACTAGAACCCCACTCTGACAGGTGAAAATTACGTAAGCATTGTTTTTGGTCACTTGGGCTCCTTCATATGTATTGTTAATTTCGTTGGACGTGAACAATTTCAACAGGGCAATATGCTACCAAAACTGGCTCCAAAAACACTCTTCTGGCTTTAGACATTTCCACTGGCCATTTAAATCCCCTTATATGAACATTATTGATTATATCTGGAATGTCTTGGCATGGGTTGTACATTTTGCAATCCTGTGTATTTATGGATTGCCCTGCAGGATTCATGCTATGAATTGCCTCCAGGGTACCCTTAAGCATTTGTCGGGTTCGTGCTACATCATGTTGCGATACTTCTATGCGATCGTGGGGCCTTGGATGGTATTAGGCAGGTGTGCCAGTTTTTCTGACTTTTTAATATACTAATAAACATCCATAAAAGTCTACTTCTCCCCCCCCCCCCCCTCAGAATTTCGTTTTCAGTTGGCTACTAAAGCTTTTATAATGCACTCGTGCGATCTATTTGTTTCCTCATAAAGTGACGTGTTTAATTTTTGTAGTTTATGGTGTTTTGGTTATAAAGGTTTTATTTATCATCGTCCATCATCAATATTTCAGCACATTATACTATAGATATAAAAATTACTATATTTTTATAAACACAATGAAAAATAAAATTAATTAGAGTTTACTAAAAAAATATATCATTCTTAAAGAAATTAAACGTATATGTATACATAATGTAAAATGTATTATTATGTAATGATATGTATACATACACAAACACACATATGTATATATATTATATTGCCCTACAATTAGAAAAGGAAAGTTCTTGTAAAATAATTATTCTACCATAAGTGAAAAAATATTTTTAGAATCTTTTCAAAAAGAGAAAAGAGGAAGTATTTTTAAGCAGGCGTTCTTGAAATCTCTCCGAACTTTTGAAACATTTTTTTCAATAATAAGCCACTCCATTCATCTTCTAATTTTATCTCCCATTCAATCTTAAAATTACATAATTGCTGAAATACTAAGAGACAAGAAGAAAACGAGCCACATAACATTTCTGGTCTGGCGGTCAACACTCCTTTATCTGGGAGAAATATTTCAAAAATAATTTAGAAAAAAAAAAAGGCTTATATATCGATATTTTCTAAACAAGAGCGAAAATGAGTTACGATTGATTTTAGGATGTTTCTGTTTATATATAAACGAGAAAAAAGCAAGTGTGTATTACATTGTATATATATCCATGGCTTATTTTTTTCAATTTGCAATTAATTCTATGTTGTTTCCAATGTTTGGAGTTCGCATGTATATATATATATATATATATATTTTTTTTTCTTCCTTTCTTTTTTCATTTTTTTTCCTTCAGTATAAAAATTAAAATATCTATAAAAATTATTTTTATTTTATTTATTTATTTATTTTCATTTTTATTTTTATTTTTGTACTAGATCATAATATCGTAAAATAATTTAAAATTATGTCATTTGCGAAAAAAAAAAAAAAAATTAAAGAAGGGTTTGGCAAGGAATATTTTCTTTTTCTTATGTCTAAGACAACATTAAAAGAAGAAAAATCTAATATGTTGTGTCCATTCCAAAACTTCTTGTATATCATTCTGTATAATAGCGCCACCTATCAGTTAACATGTACATTTTATTTAATCTTAGCTCAGCTAGCACAATAAATATTTTGAGTATGCAGTTTCGTTTAATTTCAAACAATAGATGCTAATTTGTAGACATGTAAATCTAGTTGGCATAGGTGGACTCTGCTCGGTTCCCCATCATATTTATGTTCTCACAAATTTCTAGTGCGAGACATATTATAATCATGTTAAAAGAAATTAATTTGACCAAAGCTTGATACAGTGACAGAATGAAATCCCCGCCTAATAGGCTATCCACCGTTCACTTCGATATATATATCTTATTCTAATCTATTAATTTATTTTATCAGGGTCAATTCTGTTGTTTAGTTTTCATACTGCTATTTCCAGTGCAATAATCCTTAAAATTCATATTTATATGAAAATTTTACAATTTCGCTATGTTGATAAAATCGTAAACTACGAATAATTTATGAAATTTTCCTATTAGAATATTTGTATTCAATCATGTTCAAACAAATATCATAAATGTAATTTTGAAGTTGTCTAATTTATTTATGATCCTCAAAATGGAAGTTTATGCTCAATTTTGCCTTATTCTGACATGTTAAGTAAATCGTAAATTCCAAATAACTTACGAATTTTTTAAATTGGAAAAATCATAGTCTATGATATTCATGCCAGTATCCTAAATAATATTTCGAAAGTGGTTTGACATCTTTACGATGAAAATATCCCTCAAGATTGACGTTTATGTGAAATTTTACTCTATTCTGCCATGTTAAGAAATTCGTAAATTTCCAATAACTTACAAAATTTTTATATTGGAAAATTCATAGTCATTAATATTCACGCCAGTGTCCTATATAATATTTCAAAAGTAGTCTGACATCTTTACGATGAAAATATCTCACAAAATTGACGTTTATGTGAAATTTTGACCTATACTGCCATGTTAAGAAATTCGTAAATTTCCAATAACTTGCGAAATTTTCAAAGTAGCATATTTATAGTTACTGATGTTCCTTCCGGCATCAAAACTGATATTTTAAAACTGGTCTGACATTTTTACAGTAAAAAGTTTCCATTTAATGCAAGTTTAAGGGAATTTTTGTCCTATTCTCCCTTGTTAAGAAAATCGTAAATTTCTAATAACTTACGAAGTTTTTAAATTCGAATGTTGCAAATGAATAGGGTTTTTGCCAGTGTCGAAAGTAATATTTTAAAACTGATCTGACCTCTCTGCGACAATTTGTTCTTGAGATATCGTGTACACAGACTAACAAACTAACGGACTAACACACTAACAGACTAACAGACTAACAGACACGCTACAGACAGACACCATAGAAATTTTGTCATTTTCGGATTCCTCACACCTGAAAACGTGTAAAAAAGTCAAAAAACCGAGGTCGAAAATTTCACGATTACCTAAGTTCCCCATACCTATAGTATGATGAGGAACTAAATATTTTCCCGATTACCTAAGTTCTCCATACCTCTCGTATGATAGGGAACTAAAATCACAGAACGTGAGTAATAGTAGTAGAACGATATATGCCCAAATTGTGTCAGCTTTCTTTTTCATAATGGTAACATCGCATGACATATTGATTTATTTATATGCCATAGAAACTGAAATAAAGCATTCCCATACACGAGAAAAAGTGCAGAATAGCAACACCACGTACTGGACGATATTAACTCAAATTAAAACAGCATTGTCTTTTATAATGTTATTTCACAGATTAAGTTTGGTGCTATTATATGACATAGAAGTTGCGATATAGTCTTCTCATACACGAGGAAAAATGCAGCATAGCAGGACCACCTGTCGTTTAATATGCACCCAAATGGAATAAGTCTAGTTTTTCATGATGATTATTTTACTTATCCCCTTTTGTGCAATTATATGCAACAGAAGGTAAAATATAGCTTTCCTATGGATGGGGAGAAATCGAGGCATGGCGGCGCAAACCGTTTAACGATTTGAACTAAAAGTTGATAAGCACCCTTTAATGTCAAAGGGCAACTAAATATAAACTATTACTAAATATATACTTTTATTAAATAGTATATACAACTGAAATTCAAAATAGTAGAATATTTTTCCTTTTTTGGGAAAAAGTTTAATCTAACAATAAATAAATACAAAATAGACATTTAGATGAACGTGTAATGTTTTCATATGCTTTAAAGTATACATAGCATTTGATATGCACTTAATTCAAATAAATCTTAAACTGAATAATCAAAAAGTTTTTAGTGATGATGGTTTACATAGAATCAAAAATTGATATATTTCATTTTTTAACAACATAAAAACATAATTTTATATGCATTATACTATTTATTTATTACGATGAATTCTAAATTTTTTTAAGAATGCTCCCTAGGGGGAAAAAGCTGTTGAATAGGTGAGCTGTCATTCAAATGTACCTGTCAAGCAAATAGCATCGGGCAATTGATTGTTGGTCAGTCGTACCAAATCCACTCACAGACAAAGTCTTTATAATTTTTGTTTTCCTTGCTCCATTTTAGGATTATATAAAATTTTATATTTACATTAATCTATCTAGTGTGGTATCTTATAAAACAGAAATGTAATTATGCAGCAACATTAATACAAATATCTGTGGTAGCATTAATGCATATACGTATGCTTACGTAAAATAATTAAAAAAAGAACGAATCAGTCAGAAACAAATAATCAACAAGTATCAGAAACGTTATATTTTAGTGGTGTTTGTTTTAACCATGTGCAGTGTTGTCTTTTAATGTTCTCAAAATAAACTGTGTCAGTGTCTGTCATACAAGCTCCGTTAGACAAATTACTTTAAGTGGTATGAAAGTTTTCCCTGTGTTAAAAAGACTCTACTAACTGGCTAAATCGTGGCAGGGTGTTACAATTAGAATTTTAGTATTTCCTTAACCATTTACCCTTACCCTCCACTAATTTGTACAGTTTATTTCGTAATATAGTGTCTTAAATAAATGCAGCAAAATGGCTCAGTTACGATAATTCTCATGGCCAAAGCTTAAGGTTTACCATAATAAATTTTTTAATAGTTAAATCAATATAAGGTCTTTCGATGTAACGGAAAAATAATTCATACCAAAATATCATGCTTTCAATGAAAAATGATTGAAAAGAAGAAATGTTTTTCTCTACACAGGCACATTTGTTGTTACAGAGTCTCTCAAGCGCGTGATATATTCTATTTTTTTTCTCATTCCCTTCTCCCAAATCAAACGTAACGTGTGTGTATTTCACAAAAATAATCTCGTGGGGCACTCGCATTGCGTTCTCTTACCTCACATTACTCTAGGCAGAATATTGCAGTTTAAAGGTGTGAGACATGAGGGGCAGTATTTTAACTGTTCAGGTGTACTTTAAACAACAGCTTAAAATAGTTTTAGAAGAAATTTTTATTTGGAACATGTTACTGTGTACTGTTACTCTGTACCCTAAATTCATAAAACATTGAAATCTGTTGCTAAGTTTCCAAGTCTATTTCTCCCTTCCGTGGAGGATCAAAATTGTGATGGCATGTCTCCGGACCAACTCTAGGGGTGTGTCCCAGACCGTCACCAATTGCCCATCTGCGCAGCACTAGTGCGACGTAAAACCCAACCATCCAAGCCTATTTCAAATTATTCAGAGAATTACTGCTGACAGTACTCTTTCAAAGTTACTGAGGGTGTTTTGTTAAAAAGGACTCACATATAATCAAAAAAATTTTAATGTAATATTTATTGTGTATATTTTTTTTATTACGGTAATAAAATTGAACTTTTCTATTTTTCTTTCGTATAAGATTAGAACTTTTTGAAAAATATTGATGGTAGCAATAAGTACAGAAGAAAGATATATATATATATAAAATGTTTTTCCGGAGATGACATGTCTTCTGGGAATATTGTAAAAAAGTTGAAAAACTCTAATATTTCTGTTTCTCAGACTACAGTTATGCGGGTGATAAAAAAAAAAAGGGCTAGCAAAATTAGAAGGGCAGATAAAGCCCATTTTTAAAAAGCTAGAAAAGCTCTCTCTAAAGAAAATAGGACGAAGGTGGAAAACTTCACATCAAAACCAAATTCGCTGAGCCAGCAGCCGAGCAAAGCAGCTACAAATATCTCTTTATACAGTGAATACAATTATTCATAAAGAGCTGAACGCAAAAATTGTAAAAAAGAACAGTGTTCATAGACTTACAGAAGCACCGATGGCTAATCGTAAGACAAACTCGAGAAAGCTTTATGAAAAACATTTAGCTGGGAATAAATAGGAATATAGGGTTACTTTAGACGATGCATACTTCTATCTTAATTGTTGTAATGATACAAGAAAAATTGTTTACTCCCAGCTTGGCAAAAACATGCCAGAATATTGATTAATCAAGTGCCATGAAAGTTGGCCGAATGGATTCATGGTCGTGGGAGGAATTACAAGAAGAGGCACACTGCCATTAATAAAAGCGCCAAAGAATGTAAATGTCTAGTATTATATTGACAATGTTTTAAAGCCATATTTGGAGAGAGAAATTTCTCGAATTTATCCAAATGAAAAAGAAAAAGTGACTCTTCACCATGATAAGGCAACAAGCCATGTTGCTAAATTAACAACTCAATATCTCGATAACCTGAGGTCTAGAGGGGGTGCAAATAATATTAGAAAAAAAAAAAGGATATTCCCATAAAATCACCTGATATAAGTCTTATGGACTTTTTTGGATTTGGATATCTTAAACAAAAACTCTTTGCAAGGAAGACAAAAACGATTAATGGACTTTGGTAAGTTTTAAATGAAGACTGGAATAATGTTTCTCCTGAAACTTGCATAAAAGTGTTTAATTCATGGAAACCGTGTTATCGAGCTGTCAACCAGAGAAATGGAGCTCAAGTTGAGCACACCAAAGAAATTCACTTTAGAAAAATAAAATTATAATTATCATATTTAAGCTGAGTCATTTTTAACAAAACGCTCTCAGTATTCGATTAATTTTGAGTATCCTTGATACACATAATCTGTAATTTATATCCAAGATGGGCCAAAAATCACGAAGAAGTTATGCAGTCGGCAGCAAAATTATTGAAACATACATCCACATTTTTCACACATTTTTTTTTTTTTTTTATTTAATCGCTAATTTTTATCATCAATTTAATTTTTTTATAAACAGCGTAAGACTAAGATAATGACTCCACAAATATTCACTTAACAAAACAGTATTAGGTGACCATCTTTTAAATAGGAATTATTGTTATCAATAATTTTGCTGCCGACTGTAACTGTGAATAACTTTTTTATTTATCATTAGTTTCCATCGATATTTTATAGAATTAAAAACCAAGGAAGGAAGGTTATTTATTTAGAAAGTGTATCTTTAAGTGTACAATTCGTGACTGATTGTTTGACGATTAATTATTGTTTTCTGTTTTCTTTTATTTCTGATTCTGACAGGAAAGACGGAAGACTGACCACTGAAAAATTGAATACCGCTCAACGAATCAAAATCGTAGAGTTTTACTTTGAAAACCAAATGGCATTTATTCTCAGGCAACGAACTTATCACCAACATTTCAATATGAGGATCAGAAAATCGAAATCCACGATTTTTATCTTGATTCAACGTTTCAGACACCAGGGTTCAGTGAGCTACTGACCAAGACGTGGAGACCAAGGTCGGAATGTTCAGAGAACAACATCCAATGGGTACAAGACAGTGTTAATGAGAATGCAGGAATTTCAACACGACCAGGCAGGAATTTCTGACCAGCTGGAGTTAACCATGTGCTGCACATGGCTCGTACATGTGACACCCATAACGACGGACACTTTTACCTACCTGAGTTTATATTGTGCACTCAGCGAAAACCAATAATAAATAAAAAAAATTATTCACAGTTACAAATAGGTCCTTCATGAATTTTGACCCATCTTGCATGTACTAAACAGAAAAACAAATGCTTGATACAGTTTAACCCTTTATTTAACGCATTATGAAACAGACAAAACATGTAATTTGAAACATATTTTTAGTTACCTAAGAGTATTTCTCTTTTAAATACATGGAATAAAAATTATAGATACCACCTCATCATGCCATGGTAACATATGTGAATTTAGTGAGGTGGACCCTAATGTACCTTTGGTACAAAGAGATCTAAAAGGATATTAACACCTTAAAAATGTCTGTACTTTTCATGATCTTTATATTTTTTTCTAACATTTATGGTAGATTCATGAAATAACATTGGAATTAATTTTAACACACGTGAAGATCGTGCGAAAACGAGCAAAAACAGCAAGAGCACTTCATAAAATCCTTTCTGGAACAAAAACGGCTGCGCGTAGCGTCTAGTGCCTCGTAGTGAGATTAAGACGCGATGTAAACATTCTATTTTTGCAATACCTTTTCAATTTCTTCCATAAATTCGATTTTATACGCTTTTTAATCAACTGGTATTTTAAAGCACCTTTAGTACATACAAGGTTAAAATGTACTTGGTACGATTTCTAAATATTAGAATCCTTTTGCGTGGCCCTGTAAGCGAAGGATAATTACTTTTTCCACCCTATTCTATGTGACACATGCTTTTGTGCATTTAAAGAATGCATGTCCAGTTTCATTTTGTTTAGTGCGGTCTAAAGATGTCCAACTACGCCTAAGAAAATTTTATCTCCTAGATAGAATGTATTTCAATACTTTTGTATGTTCCTGTACACGAGTCTAAAGTGAATAAAAATAACTAGTATGTAATAGCCGCTACAACACTGTCTTCTATATTATTATCTTATATAAGTTCACACAGTACAAATTATTTATTAAAGGACTAGCAGGTCTACCGGAGTCAGTGATGCCAGATGGTCGAAAATTATTTCCCCAAACAGGTCTTCAAATTTCCCCAAATCATGGGTTTTTCCGAAAAAATCCTCAGCTTGATTTCTACTAAAAAGGGAAAATAAAATTTTTTTCAAAAAGAAAATATCAAGCAGATTTAAGCTCAGATTTTTCGCCAAATGAGGGCAATTTTTGAAAAAAATGCCCAAATATAAAAATGTATTATAATCCCTGTAATCAGTTGGTGCTGTTGGAGAGGCAAGTGTAGAAGTTAATAATCGAACGTTGTGAACCGAATACAACTTATTATTATTAAGAACAGAAAAATTAATAAATTAATATAAAATAAATCTATAATATATTGTATATGAGTAAAATTATATAGAAATTGTAATATGTAATTTTAATATAATTTTTAATAAAACTCAAATTTTGCGATGTTCCACTCAAAACTCGAAATGTCCCTATACTGACGATAAAAGTCCCTACTTTAGTGAATAATCATGAAAAAATTAGAAACAACAACATAATCCATGCGTAATTTATTGAAATTTCTTACAAAATTACCAAAAAGTCCCTGTGAATTTAAAATTTGTCCCTACATCATGAATAAAACTATTGAAAGTCCCTACTCATAGGGATATATCATTATGTTGCCAACATTGACAGAATGTTGAAGAACTCCTCACATTTGTCCACAAAAATTTTAGAATTCCCGAAAAATGTCCCCACAAACATTTGGTCCCCAGAAGCGTCAAAAATCCCCAAAATGGGGACAAAATCCCCAATCTGGCATCACTGACCGGAGTTGTCCAGGATGATGTAGTGTTTATAGAATTTTCAAAACAATGAAAGAACTGAGCAAAGGTGTAAAATGGAAGGGGAAATTCATGAAACATTTCCCGAAGTCTTTAATAGAAAATAACACAAATAAATACATATGTACAGATTTAGCGACTTTAAATATTTTGGGCCATTTTGGCGATGAATTGAAAAAGCTATCGCAACTGCGTGGCTAAAAAACCTTAGCGAGAAACGGTCCAGTTATTTCGGTGCCGAATTTCGAATTTTGCCAAAGGGGCCCGGTACTAAATCTGTTTCATTATAAACAAAAAAAAAAAAAAAAAAAAAAAAAAATATCGTAATAAAATCTAAATTATAACTATTTAAAATTAAGTAAAAAGTTCAAGTTAATGTCAAATTTCGATATGAAAATATTTATTTACACGTGAATTCCTGCTTAAAAAATGTACCAATTTTCGTAGCGTAGTCAAGACTTTTTTTTTTTTTTAATTTTATTATTATTCAAGCGAAATTAAAAATGTTTTATTTTATGTCGGGAAAAAAAAAAATAATAATTGTGTATTTTGTTTTCTTATTTTGACATCAAATATTTTTATTTCTTTTTAATCAATTTAAAATTAAAATGGGGTTTTTATTTACTATCCAATTATCTGACTGAACTGAAAAATACGGCGTTAGCTAGATTTTGTCCTGAGTAATAAATGTACCATTTTTCGCAGTGGTCGGTTGAACGGTGTAACTTTGTATAGCGAACTGAAAATCCGGACAGACAAACAATGAGCTTTATATGTATAGAAGATTATTTATTATTTTTCGAATGCAGACGATTTTTATCGCAGAGAAATAAAATACTCAATACCAAAAGAAAAATCCATTTTGTGCCAATATCAGAAAAAAGGCATTTTTTTTTTTTCGTTTGTTAAAATTGAAAAAAATATATAGCTTTGCTTTAAATTATCATAGATCTATGGTTTAACCGTTTCGTTTAAAAAGTGTTGACGAGTTCTTTAGAAAGGTACCCTATTGAAAATTTACATCCTTGGGGGGGGGGGGAAGGGGTTACTTCCCCTGAAGTGTGGGGGTGATGATCCTATGCATACACTTTTTCCTAGTTTACTACAACTATTATCAATAATTCGTATTAATTTTACAATCTTGCTTAAAAAATAACTCTCTATATGTACATTTACAGGAAATTTTGTCCTATACTGTCATGTTAAAAAAAAAAAAAAAAAAAAATGAGAGCACAGCACCACCAGTTGAGCAATGAATCCTCAAATATAATCAGTACCAGTTTAGGTCGGATCTAACTCAATACCAAGATTTGTTAAATTTCGTTCATTGGTTTGTGAGATACAGCGTCCAAAAAATTTGTGGTACACTCACATGCGCAGACAGACATTTTCTAAAAATAATCAAATCATACTCAGAACATCTCAAAAGGTGCTAATCTATCGAAAAGTGGAGTTCGAAAATTTTCACGAATCCAATACACTGTTTCTATATATATAATAGTAGGAAGTAAAAACTAGTATGTTGTGGCCACCACAAGACTTTCTTCTGTATTTTCCTATACAAATTCATTCGGTAACAATATATATAAAAAAAAAAATAAAAAAAAAAACGATATTTTTTCAAAGTTTTTTTTTTTTAAGTAAAAAAAAATCGATAACTTTGTTTTAAATTATCATATATTTATAGTTCAACCATTCGTTTTAAAGGTATTGACGAGACCTTTCAAAAGGTACCCATCTTGAAAATTTACTCCCTCGAGGGGGGACTTCCCCCCCCCCAGGGGTGTATGGCCAGGTTCCTACACACGCAATTTTTTTTTTTCCCAGTTGACTATCTCTATTATAAATAATTCTTGTAAATTTCATAATGATTACTAAAAAATAATTCTCTTTATGTATTTTTATACAAAATTTTGTCCTATATCACCATGTTAAAAATTTAGAAAAAGTGTGATGGCAACGCAACCTGCAAAACAATTTTTACCAAACGTTGATAGACAGTAATTTATGTCAAGGTGCAACTACATACCAATTTGTATGAAATTCTGTGCAGTAGTTGCTGAAATACAGTTGCCACAAAATTTTGTCACACACACACACACACACACACAGACAGACATTTTCAAAAAATGGTCAAATCGTGTTCTACAGCTCTCAAAACATGTAAATCCATCAAAAAACCCGAGGTCGAAAATTTTTACGAATCCAATACTTTCTTCTATTGAATATAGAAGAAAGTAATAAATAACAATAATATTCTGATTGGACATAGATTTATAATACCTATTTTTGACATTCTGCTAATATATGTTCTTGAGGTACGCTGATGACAGACACACACAAATATTGAGACGAACGGACTCACTGTTTTTCAGGGAATCTGTATTTCAAAGCCTCAGTTTCGAAACTTTAGCCCAAAAGCAATACTTTTCCTACCCTTCACGAGTAAGAAAACGTAATAAAATTTAATAAAATACACAATTTTCAACTTATATTGAATCATGATACAGATACTTTTAATAGTAGAAAACTCTCTTAACATTCATATACGAAGAAAAACTAGTATGTTGTAGCCACCACAAGACTTTCTTCTATATTTTCCTATACAAATTCACTCAGTAACAATATTAAAAAAAGTTTTTTTTCGTTAAAAGTAAAAAAAAAATCGATAACTTTGTTTTAAATTATCACAGATTCATAGTTCAACCATTCCTTTTAAAGATATTGACGAGACCTTTCGAAAGACACCCATCTTGAAAATTTACCCCTCCCGGGGGATACTTCCCCCAGGAGGGTAACCGATGCCCCCACATGCACAAAATTTTTTTCCTAGTTAACTACTACTATTATCAATAATTCATATGAATTTTACAATCACAAGTTTAAAATAACTCTCATTATGCACATTTATACGAAATTTTGTCCTATACTGCCATGTTAAAAGTTTACATAAAATGCGATCACAGCGCCACCTGTTGAGCGATTGATTACCAAATCTAATCAGCACCAGTTTATGTCAAGGTGCAACTAAATACCAAGTTTGGTTAAATTTCATTCATTGGTTCGTGAGATTCAGCGTCCACAAAAAAACGTGATACACACAGACAGACAGACATTTTCTAAAAACTATCAATTCATGTTCAGGACATCCCAAAACGTGTACTTCCATCCAAAAACGGAGGTCGAAAAATTTCACGAATCCAATACTTTATATTACATATAGAAGAAAGTAATAATATTTTAAAACTCGTGTTTGTATCAACTTTTTGACAAATGAATGCATTGATTTGGAAAACCGCAGGTTAAAAGTTAGAAAATAACTTAATTTATAAAAGCGTAAAATGATTATTTAAAAATCATACTTACGAAGAAAAGTAGGGTGAATCAACTTCAAAATTGATAAAATATTTTAAAAAATTTCTCAAACTTTGCTGTAAGATACTTAAAAATGTTTTCGGGTGCTTCTATGTTACTAACAAGAGAAAACTGCATTATTCGAGGAAATTCCGTCAGTAAAATGGCTGACAGATTATTTAGAAACTAAAGTCGCAGAAGAAGTTTGGGCATTCCTAAAATTATTTAAAAGAATTATTTATAGCACAGAAATGCACATGCGCATGCTTTAACATTAATTTTAGAACTGTTGGATAGAGCTGGATACTCTCACTATGCTATTATTATTAATAATTGCCGAAACGTCAGTGGAGGCCCTACATTGAGACTCAAAACGGTTTTGGGCTGTGTCTGTCTGTCGCGCGATAGCGGCCGCAAAAATAGCGCTATTGACTTGAAATTTGGTATACATGTTCATGAGCCCCACGAAATCAGCTGTATAGTTTTTGGTATGTATTCCATTTATAGTTCGTATACAGGGACACGCCAAAGTTTTTCTTATCATTACGGCCTATGGGAGGAATTTGTATGTATCGCAATAGCGGCCGCAAAAATCACGCTATTGACTTGCAATTTGGTACACATGTTCATGTGCCCCACGAAATCAGCTGTATAGTTTTGGGTGTGTATTCCATTTGTAATTCGTGTACAGGGACACGCCAAAATTTTTCTTATCATTACGGCCTATGGGAGGAATTTGTATGTACCGCGATAGCGGCCACAAAAATCACGCTATTGACTTGCAATTTGGTACGCATGTTCATGAGCCCAACTGAATCAGCTGTATAGTTTTAGGTGTGTATTCCATTTGCAGTTCGTGTACAGGGACACGCCAAAGATTTTCTATCATTACGGCCTATGGGAAGAATCTGTATGTACAGCGATAGCCACCGCAAAAATCAAGCTATTGACTTCCAATTTTTGCCGAAACGTCAGTGGAAGCCCTCTGTTGAGACTCAAAAGGATTTTGGGTTCTGTCTGTCCGTCCGTCTGTCTGTCTGTCTGTCGTGCGATAGCGGCCGCAAAAATCACGCTATTGACTTGAAATTTTGTACACATGTTCATGATCCCCACGAAATTAACTGTATAGTTTTGGGTATGCATTCCATTTGTAGTTTGTGTACAGGGACACGCCAAAGTTTTTTTATCATTACGGCCCATGGGAAGAATTTGTATGTACCGCGATAGCGGCCCAAAAAAGAACGCTATTGACTTGCAATTTTGTACACATATTCATGAGCCCAACGGAATTAGCTGTATAGTGTTAGGTGTGTATTCCATTTGTTGTTCGTGTACAGGGACACGCCAAAATTTTTCTTATCCTTACGGCCTATGGGAAAAATTTGTATGTACCGCAATAGCAGCCGCAAAAATCCTTCGATTGACTTGCAAATTGGCGCACACGTTCCAGCTTTGCATATAAGTAGCTGTATAATTTTTATTGCTATATTTTTTATAAACTGTGTACAGGGATACGCCAAAATTCTTAACATTACGGCGTATGGGGTGAATTTCGTTTAAACGCATTTTAATATCATTACTTTGCAATGAAGAAAATGAAACTAGAGTACGTGAGTAAGATGCCTATTAAACTTATGTTGTTTGAAGAAAATATGTGCTCTTAAGCTTTCTAATTGATGTACAGGACCTTACAAAAGTGTTCTGACAATGTCACTTAGTCATCCAAATGATGTTAAATTTGGAACAATTATTAATTTTAAACGCAAAATAAGCTGAATAGTTTTTACTGGTGTATACAATGTTTATGGTTCGTTTACAAAGACACACGAAAGAATTTCGTAACATTAGAGCCTATGGACAAATTTTTAATTTTAGAGCGCACTTTAATGCGTTTATGCTGAATTGAACTTAATAAAGTTAACATACATTATAAAGATGCTTAAAATCATGTTTTCTCTTAAAAAAGGTTATGTATAGACTAAATAGTTTATGGGACCACACAAAATAATTCCGAGTATGTACTGTAATCATCCAAATGATGTCAAATTAGTTTGAAAAAGTAATGAGTTATAATTAATTTGGTTTATTCTTATTATTGGCGTTTATAATGACAGTGGCTACTTTTCCGGGATACATAAAGGAATTTCGTACTATTACGGTCTATAGTCGGTATTTCTTAAAAGTGTATTTTAACATGGTTACACCCCATCAAATATAATGAAATTTTATTAGAATTTTAAAAGAATGTTTTTCTGTTGAAAATTGTGGGCAAAGAATTGATAATTAGTTTAAAGAATACGCAAAATATTTCCGATATGCTATGTAATTTTTTTGTATGAAATTTGGTATTTATGAATTTCAGGGATATAATACAAGACCGTCGTTTATTAAGCATACATATTGTTGCGCACTTGGGGGTTCGTAAGTTGTCCGAGAATGAAAGGTGAAACTTGCAAAAATTCAGTGATTTATTTACAGAAAGTTCCAGAAAAATACAGGTCTATAAACCAAGTATCAGCTTCAATTCAACCAGTAAACATAGCTTAAACAACAGCCGTTAACAGCAAAACAACAGTACAAACTGTTTATCAATAACACATAAAGCAAGTCTCATTCAAAGAGGCTCAAAGCAAGCATTTGACGAAACTGACACACATCTGAAATGGCCGCCTTGGCTAAGAAAATGCTCCTTTTATACTATTCTATCGTACACAGACTGTTCTGGAAAATTATCGTATCCCATCAGCCAATGAGATTAGAGCTTCCATATTTGGTATATCTCTAATAAGGATTTTCTCGCCAAGGTCGCCAAAAAAATCGCCAAGAAGGGAAACAGTCGCCAAATTTGGCACCAAATCCATTTCTTCCCTTAAATGGTGCTTTTTAATGCGTTTTTAAAGGAAAATTAGGCTATTTTAACGCTAAAACGACTAGAAATGCACAAAATTAGCATTTTACCGACTTACTAAGCCTCTTTGAAAAAATTTATACAAAAATAAATGCAATTATTTTCAATTCCGTAACACTGTATATGATATACAAATAGGTATACAAAGAGAGATATAGCGGGGGGTTGAGGGGGGCGGCAGCCCCCCTCAGGAATGTATCTGATTATGGTAATAAGTCAATCGAATCAATATATACTATTGTATAATAAGGAATAAATAAAAGTGACCTATTGAAAAATGTCTGGTGCAAATAGGACGTTGAGGCTCCTGATCTGCAGATCCACTAGTTATTATTACTTTCTCTTGCCCATAAGGTAGAGAAAGTATTGTTTTTGGGTCAAATTTTCGAACGCGAAATTTTGTTATATTTACACGTTTTGAGGTCCCCTGAATACGAAAATCATGTTTTTGCAAATGGTCTGTGTGTGTCTGTCTGTTATCAGCATATCTCAAAAACAAATAGTAGCAGACATTCCAAACTTGGTATTCTAAATGTGTATCATATAGGGATGCTACAGTAAGCTTTTCGTTAAGATCAAGCAAACGGTTCGTGTGCAGGGACAATCAAGAGAATTCTAATACATTACGTCTATGGGGGAAATTGCAGGTAAGTAGAGTTTAACGTCTATAGACTGCACTAAACCAAATGAAACGAATATATAGTTTTCGCAAGAGAGATAGTCAACTGGGAAAAAATTTTTGTGTATGTAGGAGCCTCGCCTCCCCCGCTGGGGGGGGAAGTCCCCCTCGAGGGGAGTAAATTTTCATGATGGGTATCTTTCAAAAGAGCTCGCCAATACCTTTAAAACGAATGGTTGAACCATTGATCTGCGATAATTTAAAACAAAGTTATCGACTTTTTTCACTTTTAACGAAAAAAAAAAACTTAGAAAAAAATCGTTCTTTTTTTTTTTTTTTTTTTTTTTTTTTATAATATTGAGAATAAAATGGACTTTTTTTGGATATTTAGTGTCATACTACTTCTCTAATATGGAAATCGTCTGCATTATTATAAAAGATAATTTTTTAAAATAATAGTTTTAATAAATTATTTTTTAAAAACAGAATTATTTTTTAATAACCGAATTAAATTCTATATAAATGTAGGTGCGATAATGAAACGGGGGGTTGAGGGGGGCGGTAGCCCCCCTCACACAGAATTAATTATCATACAAAACTCTTCCGAAGCCTAATTTGAATTTTTTAACATAGGTTTACATAACATCGTTATCTTACCTCTTAATCTGCAACCTGTATTTATAGTATTAAATTTCAGGGTAAGAGAAAGTCGTGTGAGTGACACACTAGATTATTTTGTTAAATTATTGAAATAATCTATTTTCAACCTTTATGTATAGCTTTTGTTATCTATATTTTTACTTTCTTCTGTAATCAGCAGAAAAAAGTATTGGATTCGTAAAAAATTTCGACTTCCAGTTATTGACGGATTGACACGTTTTGGAAGGTCGAGAACACGATTGGATCAATTTTTAAAATGTCTGTCCATGTGTCTGTATGTGTGACAAAAATTTTGTTCCAACTGTATCTCAGAAACTACTGCATAGAATTACACATAAATTTAAATGTAGTTGTACCATGGCATAAATTACAGTCCGTTAAGAAATTATAAGACCACTTTAATTTTGTAAATTATAAGAAAAATAAAGATTCTAATCATAATTTAAATACATATAATAACATATTGCTCCATATTTTTTTATAATTAGTTTGCAATAACTTGGTATAATGCAATAAATGTTAAATATATATTAGAAATAAGTGAAAAATATCCTGTTAAGAAAATATAAGACCACATATCAAAAAACAAAATTGCATGAAAATTAATATGATATTGGTCCTCCATTTTTCCTGATGACCTCAAACACTCTGTTTTTCATTGAAGTAACCAGGTGATTAAGTTCATTTATAGAAATATTGTATCATTCTTTTACAATGGCTACTTCCAGTTCATTGGCAGATGAAAATTGTTTATTATTAGCATAAACTTTGCGAGATAATATACCCCATAGGTTTTCCATGGGGTTCAAGTCTGGACTTCGACTTGGCCATGGCAAAACATTAATTGTTTCTTTTTTAAATCACTCCTGTGTGGATTTAGATGTATGACAAGCAGCATTGTCCTGTTGAAACATGCAGTTAGCACTACCTAATAAAGGTCCAAATGGTATCATATGACCATATAGCATAGACTGATATTGTGTAGAGTTTATATGACTCGAAATCCGCTGTAAATCACACAACCCCTTATAACTGTAAGCTTCCCAAATCATTACTGATCCTCCACCCATTTGTCGACTGAAGCATTCTTTTGGTTCCTTCCTCAAGTCATACCAATAGTGTTTGTAACCATCGGGACCATCAAATTTAAATTTCTTTTCATCAGAAAATATAATTTGTTTCCACTCATTATTCCATGACATGACATTTTTAGCCCATTTGAATATTTCTTCTAGATGGCATTTCAATAACTTCGTTTTTTTTCTTCAATTTCATAAATTTCGTATTAATATTTAATTTAAGACTCTTCCAGACTGTTACATGTGAAGTTTTCTTGCTGAAACGTTTCGAAATTTCACGAGTTGAAAGACCTTTTTTAATTGACAGTCGAAAAATTTGTCTATTATCACGTGCTTTCAAAATATTTTTTTCTACCAGATCGTTTTATTTTGTTTGAATAATCTTTTCTAATTATGGCATTATGAATGACAGTTTTAGAACGGTTCATTAACCTAGCAAAATCTCTTTCAGATTTACCAGAACCTTTATAGAATAAAATTTTTCTCATTTCGCACTCCGATAATTCTTTATCTCGAGGCATCGTGAAATTAATCGTAGATAACACATTCAAAACCTAAGCCTTTGCTTCTTAGGTAATGCTTTTACGAAATACTGACGCATGCGCTTTATATTGAGTTTGACGTCATGTATAATATGCTAATTTTCTCAGGTGGTCTTATAATTTCTTAACAGTCACAGTCTTTAATTTTTAGAAAAATGAATAAGTTTTAATGAAATTTAATTTAATTTTAAAAGTTGGAATTAGTATATGATGCGTTTTGTTATCAGTTTTAAATACGCAACTAAATATTATGCTCTTTTCTTCAGAAATGCACCAATACGCTTGTGGTCTTATAATTTCTTACCGCACTGTATTTCATAGCAACTTTTGTTGCAAATCGCTCAGCAGGTGGCGCTACTGTACTGCAATTTCTCCCATTTAAACAAAGGCTATATCTCAAGTTCTCTTATGTACAATCAAACAAAACTTGATGTGTGAGATGGATATTATAAAAATTATGTTAGTTCAATTTGGGTAGCAATCGGCCAATAGGTGGCGCGATTCTATTGTATATAATTGCTCAAAACTTGGTGCATGAAAGGGTCATTATGCAAAACTATGCTGATTCGATTTAGGTGCCGATGGGCCGATAGGTGGCGCTGCTATGCTGAAATCTGCCGCTTGAATTGGTAGATTAAATCTCAACGTCTATGGTACATAATTGCATCAAACTTGATATGTAAGATAACCGTTATGAAAACGACTTTTGATTTAGTTTGGGTGTATATAGACCGCTAAATGGCGCTGCTATTACTCACTTTCTGTGATTTTCCACACAGCTGCATCTCAGCATCTGTGGATTAAAATTACAAACAAACTCCATATATAAAATCTTTATTCTGAGAAGCTGCTATCTTAAGCTTTTGTGCATGTTCAACAAGAAGTTTCGCAAGGGCCACAACATATAAATTTTAGTTATTTTCACGCATTTCTCAGCTTTTTGTGTTCTTGTAAATATTTTAATTATTTAGATACTTTGCGCTAAAGCTCATTTCTTCGAAAGTGTTAAACTGTTTTTGAGTTGCTATGACAACCGATATAATGAAACAGCATAGTAATTTAAAAATGTTTTAAGATTTTATAACATAGCTAATTTATTTTCTTACATACGTTATATATAACTTTATTTAGGCTGATAAGAAAATTTAAAATAAGTACAAATGTATTGTTTAAATTAAAACTTACTTTTTTTTTTTTTTTTTTTTTTAAATAGGATCAATGTGTCTAAAATGAAAGGACAAAGCAGGTATACAGAAAGAATAAAAATTCATATTGAAACACAGGGTCGCAAATACTACCCGGAGCTTTTAGAGGGCGTTAAAAATACTATGCAATACAAGAATAAGCAAAATCATAATTTATCATTTTAATTTTGCTTTTTTTCGACGCATTTTATGCATTTCCAAACAGTACCACTACAGATTTTTGCCAGACACGTGGAGACACATATTATATCGATGCTGCATAGAATGGTGCAACTTTTGAAAAATACAGGTACATTCGAATAAATCCTGCTTCTTCAACAATTCTTCCTATTAATTTAATAATATTAATCCAAAATATATTATTGTACCTGTGGGGAAAAAAAGTATATACAGAATGATGAATGACGATTTTTGTTCGTTTTCCTTGTATTACGTGTTATTTTTAACGCCTTCTAGTGATTTCAGATAACGCTTGCGACCCCATGTTGCAGTGGGATTTTTTTCTTCTTTCGTATGTCTGCTTTGCACTTTCATTTTAGCCACGTTATTTTGAATTTTGAATCACATACACATTACTGGATGGAATACTCCTAGAATAATTCTGTACTGATAAGTATAAAGGATTTAAGTCCATATGCTTGATTTTTCAGGAGACGAAAAATAAAGTTAAACTAACTAAAAACAAAGCAGAAGAATCGATTAGGAAAAAGGGATTTCTTTGACTTATACCCTTTATAAGGAAAGGGCACGTGACGTCACTTGCAGTCAAAATTACGGGTAAAGTGGCAAAACATTGGTATTTCCACCAATAGAGATTGATCTTTTGCCACTCGAGAGTGGCAAAGATTGATTGACAGAGCGTTTGTTTGTAAACATGCCCTTTCCTTATACCATTCAGTGGTTGTCAACCTTCATTTAATAATGGGAAAAAAATTGAATTAAATATTTTATACCATAACATAAATGGTAAATTTCTGACTTTAACCTATTTTTACCAATGGATTTTCTCAAAGACTGAATGACATAGACTTAAATTATTTATACCAATCGATTGAGAATTTTTTTTCTGAGCCTCACTATGTACTTAACTCAAAATCGATATTTTTGGACTTAAATCCTTTATACTTATCAGTACAGAATTTATCTAGTGGATTATAAAAATAAGTTTGTAAGATTTAAGAAAATAAGTTAAAATTAGACAATCAAATTAAAATTAAGAGTTATTTTGCCATGGACACTATTAACGAGTTAATTGTTATGGGTTTATCGTGTAACAAGAGCTTAATCTGCATTCAGTCCAAACTATTATAGCACCTCGTGTTGGTCATTTCACGATTTCGGGGTTTTACAGATTAGGGCCGAAAGGTCACTATTGAAAGAAGCCTACGCGGGAAATGCAAAATCTTTATAAAAAGGCTATTTTTTTTCTATTTTTTCAATTATTTATGAGGCGTATTCAGAACCGCCAACTAATGCCATGGGTGGCTTGTCCCAGAGTTTTGTATTTTTTGATATACGACCGTTCGTGAAATGGCCAACGGCATGTAAGGTAAAGATCAAAATTTAAACCCTATTTCAAAATCCTTCAATAATATCCCTACAGTTCATTTTATACGAATAAGTACCATAGTTACAAAGGAACATATTAGCTAAAACTGATGCTAAATTGCTCTTGAAAGGAGTATTATTTAATGTCCACCAACTATTTTGTTCAAAATAGTTGGTGATACCCAATATGATTCTGTGTACGTGAAATAAACTCGACACTTACCTGCTGAGCCCATAGTCGGGCGGTCTTCTTGTTCTTGCTCGAAATTTTGCTCTTTCTTCTGGGGTATGCACTACTGTACCGTACACACCTAAAGATTCTTCTGGTAAAGAGGAATCCGAAAATCTCC
Organism: Salticus scenicus; assembly: GCA_963930645.1. Taxonomy (NCBI): domain Eukaryota; kingdom Metazoa; phylum Arthropoda; class Arachnida; order Araneae; family Salticidae; genus Salticus; species Salticus scenicus. Next base: position 293,769,373 of record OZ005655.1, on the reverse strand, counting down.
CAGGTACACGTCTGAGTCCCGAGCCCACTAGTTTGGCCGTTCTGCCCGAGTAATCTTCAAATTCGTGAAAACCCGGCGAATCACTGGCACCTCCTAGAATTCTGTTAGGACTAAAAGATTTTTGACGACTAGAGTCTCTGATGACCTCACCAAATTTTCCCTTTGGTGTGTGGTTTGAGTCCGTCTTATGGAAGACTGAGTGATCTTTCATGGAAGACTTGGCGGCACTAGCGTATGGATTAGGATTCGGGTATTTTGACGGCCGCCGCCTACCGCCTGGATACCTGTCCATGGCGCTGGCTGTGAAAGGGTCTTGTAACTTGGGAATTTCATTGGTGAATTCCATTTGCCGTCCCATCCTTCGCATGTGCCGCCACATTGAGCGAAGTTCGGAACAGGAGGGTTCCCTCTCACCTGGGATAGCTTGGGGAGAAGGGGCGACCTCCATTTGGCGGCGAGTGACGGGTGGCAAGGCGACCGGCATCAGGAGAGAATGTGCCGGCGGGAGTGGGAATGATGTTGTAGCCCATAAGCTAGTTATGCAGCAGCAGGTGATCAGCCATGTAATCAGGTGGACAACGGGCATTTTCTGTCAATTCGAGGTGTGGAAAATTTTGAGTTATACCTGAAAGAAATATTAAACAATCATCAGATAAATGAAAATACGAGCATCTTAAATTGAAATGTAAATTATAGAAGCTAGAAACTAATCATATAGTAACATATAAATTAAAGTGTTATTTAGTATTTAGATTATATTCTATTAGCATAAGAAATGTTGATTAATTAACTCGGTCTCGGAGGTACTTGATTTAGTATTTCAGGGAATACTAAGGCTGTCTCACATGTTAACTTTTGACTGTACAGTGATTTAACAACTCTTCTAAGTATTGCAATAAAGTTTTCGCGACATAAATTATCTCGATTACGGAAAACGATTTCTGATATCTTTGAGCAATGCAATCTTGATGTTTCTTATAAGTTACGAGTTCAATCTATATCTTCGAATATTTTTCACATTAATATTCATTCGTATACAGGAAAGACAGAGTTTTTCTCGACAAAATTCAGTGTTTCAGTTTAGAAATTTCAAACTTAAACTATTGCTATCGGTATTTAGACAAAAAGCTGAAAAACCTGCCCGCACATATGCACACAAGATTTGGAATTTTCCCTTTCTAATGACCCAGAAAAAAAAGTTTCTCATGGAAGTAAAAAGTCTCAACCAAGTCTTCACAAAGGTTTCACTTTTATACAAAATGGGAAAAAAAAAGTTACTTTAAAGAACGTATCTAAATGAGCCTGGAGCAATCAATACTTTCTGAAACATACTGATATTTTCACAGTTTTTGCAATAAAAAAAATAAAAAAATAATAAATAAATATAAATAACTCAGAAAATAAGTTCACCAGAATAAACACGAATCAGTCTTCTTCTTCTTCTTTTTTTTTTTTTTTAATAATAATAAATTATTAAAAAAATAACTGATTACGATGCATTTATATTTGTGCAGTCTTATGTAAAAAAAAAAAAAATAATAATATATATATATATATATATATATATATATATATCATCGACAGCTTTCGAAATAGCTCTAGGTAGAAATATTGTTTAACGTGTCACCCACATTTGACTTTTACTGTCCGTTCCAAATAAAACATTGCACCATTACGTCATGAAAGCAATTTAATGGTGTGTTTCCCTCCTCGCTATGTTGTTTGACTTAGTGCCGTCGTCCAGCGGCATTTGACATCATTGAATGTGGCAGATGGAAAGGATTCGGGAGGGATGTCAAACAAAGACGACAGGCAAGCTGTCACACCCATCTCAAACGAACTGTCACAAAGAAATCATCATGGAGAGAGACTGTGTGTGTGTGTGTGCCTGAAGTTATTTATCTGCATTTCTCAGGCGAATTTCGAATTCTTTTTTGGCAACGGAATGACCGTAAAATCCGTGAGTTCTGAGAATGGAAATACGCTACATTCAAAAGAATTTGAATAGTAAGGGAGACTCCTAGATTCATGACTGGCTATTTTTATGCATTCAAGAAGAACTAGAAAGAAGAAAATCTGAATGAAAAAGATATATAAATTTCGACGGAATTTTTATTGTACATAAAATAAACTGTACTGTTCACGAGCGGATGAAATCATAGTTGACAACTTTAACCCTTTCCGCCTACTGGAAATTTTTAATACATATATTTTATATATTTCCGTAATAGTTTTAACTGATTAAATAAAATGAGAATTTCTATTAAATTTTTTCCGGCACAGTCAAAAAGGGCTAAAAGTCTGACAACAATGGATGAAATATCAGATCTCAAAATTATTTCGAAGCTGATGTTTTCAAATTCTCACTACACTTTGAAATTATATAGTTAATTATTTAGGTGACCAATCATAAATATATTAATTAAAATATTTGACAAATTTTTTTTTGTGATATTATTTACAGTTTCTGAACTTTACAAATATTTAAAACTGAATTCATCTTAAACTAGTTGACATAGGTGGACTCTGCTCAGTTCTTCATCATACTTATGTTCTCATAAATTTCTAGTGCGAGACATATTATAATCATGTTAAAAGAAATGAATTTGACCAAAGCTTGATACAGTGACAGAATGAAGTCCCCGCCTAATAGGCTATCCACCGTTCACTTCGATATATTTATCTTATTCTAATCTATTAATTTATTTTATCGGGGTCGATTCCGTTGTTTAGTTTTCATGCTACTATTTCCAATGCAATAATCCTCAAAATTCATATTTATATGAAAAATTTACAATTTCGCTATGTTGATAAAATCGTAAATTACGAATAATTTACAAAATTTTCCTACTAGAATATTTGTATTCAATCATGTTCAAATAAATATCATAAATGTAATTTTGAAGTTGTCTAATGTATTTAGGATCCTCAAAATGGAAGCTTATGCTCATTTTGCCTTATTCTGACATGTTAAGTAAATCGTAAATTCCAAAACACTTACGAATTTTTTAAATTGGAAAAACCATAATCTATGATATTCATTCCAGTATCCTAAATAATATTTAGAAAGTGGTTTGACATCTTTTCGATGAAAATATCCCTCAAGAATGACGTTTATGTGAAAATTTGCTCTATTCTGCCATGCTAAGAAATTCGTAAATTTCCAATAACTTACGAAATTTTTATATTGGAAAATCCATAATCATTAATATTCATGCCAGTGTCCTAAATAATATTTCAAAAATTGTCTGATATCTTTACGATGAAAATATCGCTCAAAATTGACGTTTATGTGAAATTTTGCCCTATACTGCCATAAGAAATTCGTAAATTTCCAATAACTTGCGAAATTTTCAAAGTAGCATATTTATAGTTACTGATGTTATGATTGTGAAAACTGATATTTTAAAACTGATATTTTTACAGTAAAAAGTTTCCATTTAATGCACGTTTAAGTGAATTTTTGTCCTATTCTCCCATGTTAAGAAAATCGTAAATTTCTAATAACTTGCGAAGTTTTTTAATTCGAATGTTGCAAATGAATAGGGTTCTTGCCAGTGTCGAAAGTAATATTTTAAAACTCATTTGACCTCCATGCGACAATTTGTTCTTGAGATATCGTGTACACAGACTAACAAACTAACGGACTAACAGACACCCTACAGACAGACACCATACAAATTTTGTCATTTTCGGATTCCTCACATCTGAAAACGTGTAAAAAAGTCAAAAAACCGAGGTCGAAAATTTTCACGTCGAAAATTTTCACGAAAATTTTTGTTAAATAAATCCTTGTCGAATCATGGTCTTAGACTGAATAAGAACATGATTCGACAAGGAATTATTTAACAAAACAGTATTAAGTGTACTTTTTTAACATAGGAATTATTGCTAGTGCTCGAATAATTTTGCTGCCGACTGTAATTTATAAACTAAGGCGACATTTGCGGGAGGAAGTACTGTCTGTCTGCGGTCAACGATCTCACTAGTTCATAATTGTTTTTTCAGATTTCGAAATGTTGCAACTGATTTTCTCTTAAATATTTTGTAGTCTTTAAAACTGCGCTTTGTTATGATCTAACACGTAATATTCTAGTTCTAGTACAAGAAAAACTTATTGTTCAATATAGAATACAGGATTTCAACCATTTCCGTTTGTACCCAAGCCATCTTTTTCATTTCAATGCTGTAATTAATTGATTTGTTTGTCGGGGCACTATATATTAGGACATCTTATAATAATTATAGTCGACAGCGTGATCTTTGACAAGTTTTGTTACTATATTTTTAACTTCTATCCATACAATTTTTACAGATTTCACTATAAACATGTTGTTTCTGTCGTTCATGTACAAATCTTCATTTTTGAGATTTTTATTTTTAAAATCAAGGTCTAATTAAGTCTAATTTAGCCTTCTCTAAAATTTTCAGAGCCAGCTTATCTTTCACTGCGTGAAAATATCATCATTACTACACTGCTCAAAACAATTAAAGGATATTATAAGTCATATAAAATAACGGTATAAGTGATTTTTTTTTTCTTTGCAGAAATCTGGAGAAGAGAGTCACAAACAAGGTGTCCTCATTTCCAAACTTCAGAGTATGCAAATTTTGAGTTTGACGGGGAAAACGACGATTTAGTGGCAGCGAATGAAATTTGGCTTTCGACATTGAAAGACAGTTAAAAAAGAATGATCGACATTGCACTGTTTTCATAAATGCGATGTCTCAACAAAGTCATTTAACCTATTCAGAAGCTATGAGTATTGTTGGTCGGTTAGAGGGGGTCCAAATAAGGTCCAAATACAAACCTAAGTACAGAAGCCACTGGAGTTTCCCAAAGTGTGATTTCGAGGATCCGGAACCGTTTTTTGGACACTGGAAATGCAGGCCGAAGACCAAAGCAACGTCGTAGACGTACAACAACGCCCAATGGAGATCGATATTTAACACTAACGTCTCGAAGACACCGAAATACGAATGACCCTCATCTTCAACACCATCTTCGCTCGGCTACTGCCACCACATTTTGGACTCATTCAAACTGTCCGAAATCATCTCCAAGCTGAAGGTCTGCATGCTCCCCAACCAGTGGTGGTATGTGTTACGTTAACAGTAAGGTACCGTCGCGTCTGCAAGGAATGCGCTACAGAACATGGAAACTGGAGAAGTGAATTGCGATTTTTTTTTTTTTTTTTTTTGCATGATCATAAACATATTTTCGTCTGGAGGGACCGTGGTACTAGAAATAATCCAGCATTCATGCACGGAAGTTTTCAGATTTCGTGATTGGTGGTGATGGTCAATGATGTCACCTCCATTGATAGGCGCAGCGGTCTTCGTATCATTCGAAATGGAGCACTGACTGATCACCGATATAGGAATGAGATCCTTAGACCTATTGCTACAACGTGCAGCCGGTTTCGGACAGTTTGAATCAAAACTGTAGTGCCAGTAGCCGAGCGAAGGTGCTGTTGAAGATGAGTGGCATTCATATTTCGATTTCTCTGAGTCGTTAAAGTTAAATATTGATCTCCACTGAGTGTTGTTGCATACCTACGATCTTGTCTTGGTCTTCGGCCTGCATTTCCAGTCTCCAAAAAACGGTTCCATTGGCTTCTGCTATTTCGGCTTGTGTTTGCCACCCCCTCCCCTCTAACTGACCAACAACTCTTGAAGCTTCTGAATCAGTTAAATGACTTCGTTCATACATCGCACTCATCGAAACAACGCACTTACTGAATGTCGATCATTCTTTCCGCATTGTCTTTCATTAAGTTGAAAGCTAAATTTCATTCGCTGCTACTAAAACGTCTTTTTTAACGTCAAATTCAACATTTGCGTACTCCGATGTTTGAAAATGAGAAAAATTTGTATTTGTGACTCTCTTCTTTCTCTCTTTCTTGAAAAAAAAAAAAAAAAAAAAAGTTTATATCGTTATTTTACACAAGACTTACAATATTCTTTAATTGTTCTGAGCAGTGTATATACATCTAAAAATATTCATTACAACATTTTTTTATTTACGCTGCAAAATAATCTTATGAGAAAAAAAAATCTGGTTGGCGATTTTTTTAAATAAGAAAATGTTAATCACAATATTTATTTTATAGAAAAATATTTTATAGAAGTTTTGTGCTTCAGACCTTTTTGTTTTTTAAACAATTAAATTCGAAGTTGCTGATAATCAAATTATACATGGTTCAGGATTTTACTTTGTAATTTAAAGAGATAATTAAAATGTGTTCTTTTTTTAAGTGGAATGTTCCTCCTCTTAAATGTTCTCTTAAAGTAAAAAAAGTTCTTTTTTCTTATCCGAAGCAATATTATTTTTTTCTTCAATGTAAATAATAATAATAATAATAATGAACTAGAGTTTAGACAAGATTAGAGGAATGCCTTTATTTTTATGTACTTACTTTATTTTTTGTAATACTACCTCATTAGAATATCTCTCTTTCAACATGTGTCACAAAATATATTCTCACTAGAGGCACGAAAAAGTTATACCATCTTTAAAAAGAAATCTTCGCCGAATATCATTCTAGTAAACTGATCTGACAAAAGTTTCTTTCCCTTGCACATAGTATGTGATGCATCCCTTTTCTAAGTCACCGGTTTCGGACAGGGCTTGCGTTGCCAGGTTACAGTGTTCTAATTAAATTCCTGCAGCGGGCGATTAAGTTCGCATAATAGCTACAAAACTGTGCTTTTGCCTTTTTGTAAGCAGGGAGGGGGAGTTTTCCGAAATTGTTACTTTCATATCCTCCCGCCTGCCGCAGATCGGAACAACTGGGGAAGTGAGGGGAATAAAAGACAAATCTACTCTCTTCAAGCGTTTTAATAAGCTTCATAAATGAAAAGTAATTTCTGAAGGATGCGAGTAGGAAAGCCCCTTCCCCCTTTCATATCCTACCCAAGTACCTAATAACTTGTCCCCCATACGAATGAATGAAAGGCCTCAGATGTTTGCAGAAATTCTTAGAATTGTTATTTGATTCCTGATATGAGTTGGAGATAGCGAGCAAAATCTTCATCGTTCGTTGACAGTATTTGTTGTATGTATTGAATTTATATTTTGAATTATAGTTGTCTATGTCTCATAAAAGAATTTCTCACAAAGTGTGGCTTTTTTTTTTTTTTTTTATCTATAATTATTTGTTATCGATTAAAATTTTATTATTTGGATTAATGTACCCCATGTGCCATTTCAATATAGGAAACCTTATGTTGAAAATATGATAGCATCATTCAATAGGGACCGGAAAAAATACATATTAGAATTGTCGTGTATGAAAAGGAATTTTTGATTCCGTACCATATGTATAAGTTTCAAAAATTAAATTCCGAGCGAAGCATTGATTCAAGATACTTATTGCAATGGATTTCATATATATATATATATGAAGTAAAAATTAGAAATTAGAAATGAATACAGCAAAAATTTAAAAGAGAATTCAGGCAAAAAGTCCCCTTCCCCTTCCTCCGAAAATTTATACGAAATCCAAAAATCATGAAGGCCTTACTTTTTATTCTATCATTCTTTCTGCATATCTTTTTTTATTCTTTTTCTTTATAAGTACTTTTTGATTTGTTAACCTTTCTATTAATATGCGTTTGTTTTTTAGAACATTCAGAAGCTTTGTAACAAAAATAGTTTTGAAAAAGTGGTATTTCATGGCTATGCATATGTTTAAACTATTTTGCATAATGCTAAATAACTTACGCATTATTGGATTTGTTACATAAAAATAAAAGAGTAATAATAATTATTCATACTGAGCATTCAGAATCTTCATGCTTAGTTGCATTTAAAATTGTACCTAGATAATATATATCCTGAACAATTGATAGGGATCGGAGCAAGAAAGTGCCAAGCCACATTTGGTTACGTTTTAGTAAAGGACACCCATTATAAAAAGTATCGATTCATGACGCGATTCAAGGGTATCGACACTTTTTTTGACAACCTGTTCGAATCGAAACTTCATTTTTGTTGCGTCCGCTCATGTGTGTATACTGTATATCATATTGGATTGGTATATCGTATTGGAGAGAAAGAAATGTTTTTGATTTTCTGAAATGCTGTAGTTTTGCGTCCATTTTCCAAATATCATACATTTTAATATTTATGCATGAGAAGGTAGCTACATCCAGCGATTTTTTTTTTTTTTTTTTTTTGTAAAGAAAAAGATAATAGTTAAAAATTTCGCTGATAGAGGGCGCTGTACGTGATCAAGTCAATTTTTTTTTCAGCGCATTGTTATTTGTCGAACATATTTCATTCCTTTAAAATATCATGATTATTTTAATAAGGTATATTAAAAGAGCAATCAAGAATATAAAACAATATTTCGTGCACTATATATTATGAAAATATACATCTCTCGTGTACATTTTCGTGTTACGTTTTTGATCACCAAATCCAAAAAATTGTCAAAGACGACAGATATCAGAGCTATACCTTAAAATAGATATCGTGTATTATTTTTTAGATTTGCTTGTAAGTTGTAAGAATAATAAAATACTTTTCACACTTAAATGAAATACATTCATTTATGGATTTTTCCAATTCCCTCCTCGCTGGACAGCCGCACACCTTCGATTGTCGTAAAAGATCCATCCAAATCCATTATCGTTTTTCCTAACGTCTGTTTCGCGCTTACCTTTTGCTTAATAAATAACGGTAAAATTTTGCTACCGTCAGATAAGAAAGACTCTGTCGCATCTTTTTTCCAATTTAAAACCACAAAACGATATCCCAATATGAGATTTTCTTTTTCCTTTTATAATAATAGGGAGTGAGAGAAATCGAACATTTCTTTTCCGTATGCTAGGATACAAGTGAAGAAGAGAAAAAAGTTTTGAGATTGAATTTAAGCAGCACAATAAAGTAGGTTTTGGATAAAAATATTTAACAAAAATGAAGTGAGATATAAATCTTTATTTTCCCTATCTGCATTTGAAGTAAAATCTTAAATCCTGAACTATCGATTATTTGATTGGATACGATATTACGAAAAGAAGAAAGGCGTTCTTTTTTCGTGGGGGTCCGATGCATTTTATTCCATCTGCATTATGAGTGAATGGTTAAGCAACAAGATATTTTTAGTTCAATTATCATTATTATTTTTTTTCCACCTACCTGCAGTCACCGAACTGTAATTAAACAAAAAGTTTAAAATCATGAATAATATTATATGAGTTTTGTATTTTACTATTTAAGTCAAGTATGTAAAAGAAAAAAAAAAAAAAAAAAAAAAAAAAACACTTTTGTTAATCTCCACTTAATAGTTAGTTAGATTTTATATATCTATGTTTTAAGTATATACTTTTAGTCTACTTCTTATTCTGTGCACTTTTAATATTCTTTTAGTATACTTAAAAAAATATATATATATATATTTTCGACTCTTTTATATATATTTGTGTGTGTGCTTTTGAATACAGTGTTTCAACGAGTAGAAATGCGAAATGATATTCGATGCTTAAAGGAGTACTAAAAACTGATTTTTAAGATATTTCATAAAAACACATACATAAATACATGTAGGGGAAAGTACCCCAAAACGGGATAGCTTATCTATTCTTCACTTTATTTCTTATTGTGTACAAGGTACATTCCAAAGCTAGACGTTATTTGAAAGTATACACCTTTTCAACTACTTAAAATACCTTTGTCACATTTGTTCAATAATATTTATGTGAAAAATACTGATTTCACAAAGTCTTACACGATCCCGTTTTACCCTACCAAGGGTGGGTAAAAAGGGATAGGGATTTTTATGCTATTAGGTTTTTGCTGATTTTACTTTTGATTTAGTTTTTAGAACAAAAATAGGCTACGTTTTTATAGGAAGAAACTTTTTAATTGTAAATTTGAAAAATTACATAACACATAAATCACATAAAAATGTGCCGTCTTCTTCTTCTGCTCTGGAACAGGCTTCGTGGGCCCATCCCTGGCAGCTCGAGCATTGTATCCAGCCTTCTCCAGATTTCGATTCAAGATACAGAGCGTTACAGAAAATACACGCTTCATCTTTTTCAGCTTCCTCTTCTGAAGACGACGACGTCCAACCTTGGTTAACTGATGACTTTTTTTTAGGTTTTCTTATGTTAGGTCCATTTTCTTCGATTTTTGCAAATGATGATTGTGGGTTTTTTTCAGGTTCAGAGTAACATTTCTTAACTTTATCTGCCTGTTTTGCATCTCCACTTGGTTTTCTTTTACGCCTCGTTTGTTTTCTTTTCGGAACATTCAAGAGACTTATTTTGGCAGCCCTTTTTTTCAGCTTTTGAGTTCTTTCTCGTTCTTTTTTTCACGCTCTTCTTCTTCCAACTCAAGTTTATATGGGCTTCCTGTTATAATTGCTGTTTTCCCTCTTCTCCTATCGTGTTTATTTTGAGGTCTTGGCCCAATCACTCGTGGTGGAGGTAGAATTTCTTTGGGTGATATAGAAAATGGCAGTGAAGGACGATAGTATAGCGCATATCCTTTGTTTCCTGTTGAAGTGGACGGTTGGATAAGTCCTGCGTTTGTACTAGTGTTATCGGTGCCCCCATCACTAGGTGATTCATTCAATACTGTCTCTAGTGGTTGTGATGACTGCAAACTCTTAGATGCTATGACTGAACTTGAAAATCCTTCGGATCTGGCCTCGTTTTGTTGCAGATTTAATGGCTGTTGGGACGTCCTGTTCTGAGCATCTGGCAACGGGTGATCTGTTGGAAGAGAAAGAGCGAAGAGATATTCAGGAAAGACATCTGGGTTATATGGAAAAATGCCTGTTTTCCTGAACCCATTCACAGCAGTTTGGACAAGAGCTGCTCGTTGAAATGCTGCATTGAACATCTTTCCTACTTCGTAGATAGTAATCCCTCTGCCAGGATGGTTGAACATCCACTTGCGAACTTCTTGCTCGTAGAAGGTGCTCAATGGAGACATAACTGTAACATCTAATGGCTGAAACCGATGAGTAGTGTGGGGAGGGAAAGTCAGCATGATAACATTTTTTTCTCTTGCCAGATTTATTAGTTCGATACTTTTAGTGTGGCTGCAGTGACCATCAAGCAACAGCAGAACAGGTCTTTCATGGGACGGATTTGCTATCTGAACGAATTTCTTGAACCACACAGTGAATGATTCCTTGTTTATCCAGCCTGTCTTGTTGTATGCCGCGAAAGAGCCTGGTGGAGTATCATCCATTAGCCTTGGGTTTTCCCTTTGCCTGGGGAAGACAAACATGGGAGGAAGATAATTCCCTGCAGCACTTATACAGGTTTCTACTGTGACCAAGACTCCTCGCTCCCCTGATGTCAAACTTCCCACTTGCTTTTTACCTCGCAATGCAAGAACTTTAGAAGGTTTGTTAGAAACTGTGAGAATCCCAGTCTCATCAACATTCTAAATGTCATTGGGAGCAAGCTTATACTTTTCATAGAGAGAGGCCAATAGGTCATAAAACTTTTTCACGGCAACGCGATTGAAACCTTTTGCTCTAGCCATCGATGTAGCTTCAGGGTTTCTCAGACTAAGGGTTTTATTTCTTCCAAGAAATACAGCCAGTGCTTACCCGCCATTTTTTTAACGGTGTTAAAACAGTGCTGAATATTGTTAATTTCAGCTAACTCAAAAGCTAGGATTCTCAAGTCGGTTAGAATAATTCCAAAGAGCCTTTCTTCTAATATCAGTACATGTTGAGCTAGCTTATTTTCCTGATCTGCAGTAAAGACATTTTCAAACCTGCCCAGCTTTTTTACAGCAGCCACTTCCGGTGTCAAAGCATTCAAGCGAGCTTTTTTCACTTTTCTCTCCAGTGTAGATTTGGGGACATTAAATGAATGGCCAGCTTTCAGAAAACCCACCCTCCCTTCTAAAACTTCTCGAACAGCCTCTGCCATGCTCTGCTCGTCCCAGCTATTTCTAGATGAAGTTCGCTGATAATTGCGAGGCATCTTGTATTTTGAAACCAAAATAAATTATTAGCTTTTTAAAAATTGTCAAAGAAAATATGGTCAAAATTTAGTTGTGATTAGCTTATGTTTTTATAATATTATAGTGCGCACAACGTGTGGCTTTCTGGTTTATCTTTGTATAAGCCCCCCCCTAAAAAAGATTTTTTTTAAAACTCAACTTTTTTTAATTTAAAACTTAAATTTTTGGTCAAAACATTTTTCTGACTTACAGTTTTAACCTATAACTAAATTTTGTACATAACTCAGGCTAATTATTTGTACCCCAAAAGTAAATTTTTTATTTCGAAAATATAATTATTTAAAATTAAAATAAATTGTTGTAATTGATTATACATATTTTAATTCATTACTTATTTGAATTAAAATAACTTAAACACATTGCCAAAACATTAATGGAAATGGTCGGGTAAAACGGGACACATCAAAATTGTATACCGTTTTGGGCACCCCAAAAGTGTCCCGTTTTGCCCGACCATGATGCTTTTGACAACATAAATGGCTGACCCCTGAACCGTCACTCACTAGCAATATTTAAATACATGAAATTGTTGTTAAAAGAGCTATGAACAAAACACAGTACTTACCGGAATTGTTCCGAAGGACGGAGAAGCACAAGGATAGTTGTTCTGCAGTCGAAAAAAGTACAAAGTAAGTAAAAATCTCACTTGAAAACTATGAAGAAATATTTCTTTGCGAAACACGTGGCTAGCGTTGAGAGATCAACTGAGAATGCTGTCATGGTGGTTGGGAACCAGTTTAGCCTTTCTCCCATGAGGTAGCACCACCAGTCAAGATCCGAGGCTCAATATCCCGTTTTGCCCGCCTATCCCGTTTTGGGGAACTCTCCCCTACTCATTCTCAAAAGGTTCGCAAAATTTAAAAACAAGCTTTATTTTTCTTTCTTTTTTTTTTTTTTTAATAAATTGCCTACGGGATGAAATATTCTTAAAATTCTTTAAATCTATAATAATAAAAGAAGATGTCTGTCTGTCTGTCTGTCTGTCTGTCTGTCTGTCTGAGCATCTATACGTTCAGCCCCTACTGAACGCAGAACTACAAAATTTGACATACGGGTTCTCAGAAACCTGTCTATCTATAATAATAAAAAGATGTCTGTCTGTCTGTCTGTCTGTCTGTCTCTCTGTCTGTCTGTCTGTCTGAGCATCTATACGTTCAGCCCCTACTGAACGCAGAAGTATAAAATTTGACATACGAGTGCTCAGAAGCCTTCCCGAGGGGATAGTGAAAACAGAATTTAAAAATTTTAATTAGTTGCGGAGATATTAATTAAAATGTTGACCCATGTCGATCGAAAACTGACCAAAAATCCTTATTGCTTAAAAAGAGGCATTCTATCCGCAGACGATTTTAACGCCTGTCTCGAACGGGAACGAAACATGTGGAAGTCATTAATGTCACACATGATCTTGAACTGGAGTTAAAAATTGCAAATTTCAAAGTGCTTCAAATTTTCTTTTTCCCACACAACACTTAATATACAACCTATTCAGCACAAAACCAACCTGCAGTTAAAATTTCATCAATTTTCATTAATAAACAAAGCAGTTACATTTTAATTGCAAATTAAATTTTATTCTAACACGTAATCTATCTTTCAATAGACGATAGGAGTTTCCATAGCAACAAAATACATTTGAAGGAATTAAAAAAATACTTTTTCTTTTTCTTTTTACTTCCATTACCCGACTACCGTGGTATATATAGGTTTTGGGGACCTAAAAAATATTTATTTTTCTTTTTACTTCCATTAAACGACTACCGTAGATAATGGAATTAGAGATTTCACGTGATTTACATGTTTTAGTATGTCCTGGTTAGGTTTTCTTTAGCATCTCAGCTACTAATTAAAATAATTTCATAAGTAACACATTATTTGAAAGCTTTGTTGATTTGGAATTGAACAGTAGATTACAGAATTTTCTACCGCCAGATATTTTAAAATTTCAATATTTCAAATTCTAATTAAATTATTTTTAATCACGTTTTGAGGTCTCCTGAATCATTTATCTTCTGTATCTCAGTTATTAATTAAAAAAATTTCATAAGTACATACATCATTTGAAAGCTTTGTTGAGCTGATACACATTTTAAAGTACTTTTACATTATCGAAAATGGAATTCGAGATTTCACTCGATTTACACGTTTTGAGGTGTCCTGGTTAGGTTTTCTTTTGTATCTCAGCTACTAATTAGAATAATTTCATAAGTAACACATCATTAGAAAACTTTTTTGATTTGGAATCGAACAGTGGATTACAGAAATTTGTACCGCCAGATGGCGCTGTAATATTTTAAATTTCAATATTTCAATTTCTAATTATGATTAAATTATTTCTAACACATCATTCGAAAGATATTTTAAAGTTCTTTTAAATTATCGAAAGTTTTCACCAGATTTACACGTTTTGAGGTGTCCTGAATCAGTTTTCTTCTGTATCTCAGTTATTAATTAAAAAAATTTCATAAGTACATACATCATTTGAAAGTTTTGTTTAGTTGATACACATTTTAAAGTACTTTTACATTATCGAAAATGTAATTCGAGATTTCACCCGATTTACACGTTTTCAGGTGTCCTGATTAGGTTTTCTTTTGTATCTCAGCTACTTATTAAAATAATTTCATAAGTAATACATCATTTGAAAGCTTTGTTGATTTGGAATTGAACAATATATTACAGAAATTTCTACCGCCAGATGGCGCTGTAATATTTTAAAATTTCAATATTTTAAATTCTAATGAGCGAGGAAGGTGTTGCAAGTTCTAAAACGGGGATAAGGCGCTGCAGGCGCCGTCGAGCGGGACTTAGCTAAAGTCAGAAATTTGAAAGATCATAACATGGTGAGCGAACAGGCTGTTTCAGATATCGAAAAGGGAAGAGGGCGCCGAAGGCGCTACCGCACGGGAATTTACTGCGCTTTCAATAAGCTATTTTCACGATATATCAATAAGCTGTTATTAGACCTGAAACAGTTGGCCGTATAATTTAACAGTCTGCCCTCCGAATTTTATGAAAATTTCTTACAGTATGCATGCTGCACTCGTGGCAATGTTTCTTTATCTGATGAATAGGTCGTGATCAATTAATTCGTCCCAAAACCAAAACAATTTATGATGATTCTTTACAAACTTTTCATTCCCATTATCTAAAAACATATTCGCTACCAGTAACATACATCTGTAATGATTGCAGACAAATATTTAAAGACAAAAATCAATTGCGGCCGCATCCTTTTCGATTTTTAAAACAGTAAAGCGATTCCTCGCGTCACATCTAGAAAAATGAGATTTTATGTATTTTTCCCGCGGATCGTTCCGCAAAGATCGGACGCTTTCCTTTTGTGAATGAAAATGCGGATCAATGCGGACTCAAAACAAATCGGTTTTGATTTTTCGTTCTATCTCACGTGCACAGAGAGAGATGTGATTTTGATTTTATCAGAATTCCGTATCGAACTTTCGAATGACAATATTTATTGTTGGGTCTTTGTCAAAAATTTGTTTTACGGGTCTACGTTTGCATGGAAGTCAATTATAATGATATTATGGTGGCGATAAATTGTCATAAAATTCTTTAAGCGTACTGCTGTCTTTTATTATTGATGCTAAAATTGATATGAAATGATCAGTTAACGAAATTTCCTATTGGATTATTTGAATGAAAATATTTTTATTTTCATTTTTTGAATTCTGTTTGCAAATAAATTATTGCATACCTATTAGTTTGTATGATCAAACAATATACCTGAATGTTTTCGATAACGACAAAGGAAAACGGGTATGGTAACAAAATATCGATAATCTCTTTCTATCAGTATATTCGATGTTTATAATTTATTACTCATATTTTCTGAACACAGATATAGAAACATTTTTAAGATCAATTATTTTCGTAAGCGATGTATTTTAGTTCCTCCATATTTATGAAATATATTATTATTGAAATTAGAATTTTAATTGATTTTATTTCCATTAAATATATGTTATGAGATTACGTATTGTATGGGAGAGGGAGGTAAAAAAAAAAAGTGTAAAATAGGTATAAACCCAATTTTACGTTGTAGTCTATTGCATTTATCGCCGATTCTAATTTTAGAATTTACCATCATGTTTTAAAGGGTGTCTCAAAAGTAAGAAAATTCTAAATATATTACTATTTGAATAATCTCCATTTATATAAATATATATATATTTCACAACTGTTTTTATAATGCATGCTTTATGTTTCTAATAATAGTAATAACAATACTTTTCCCTGAAAATTATTGGATGATGTTTGAATATTAACTGATGATTTTTTTTTTTATTGTAGTGAAGATCTTTAACGAAGAAATAAGTAAGGAAACTCAGTTACTTTTCTATTCCCCCCCCCCCCTGCATCGCTGAGATCACACTTTTGTGCCTGTGTGATATACTTACCCTCACCTATTGAGAAGAAGTAGACATCTTCATAGAATTAAAGTAAGAATAGCTGCCAGAAGTTTTGGAACGTCCGTAACAACATTTGGTAAACATTTCAAATCTACTTGTCAGTTCATACACTTATGTGGGGGTAAAAGTTTTTTACCCATATAGCATATTTCCTCCACAGGACATTATTAAGACGTCTTAGGGATGTCCTGTCCTCTTCTGGATAGTCTGAGGATGTCATGGGAAGAAGTTACAATAGTAGAAAGAATAGTAAAAAACAAGAACATCAATTTGTAGAATATATAACGGAGGCAACAAAACTACATTATGTATAATCAAAAAGAGATGTTGTGAAATTAGTTTATGAATATGAAATGGCAAGCATTATAAAAATACTTAAAAATTGCAAATCTACAAAATCAGCTGGTTTTATGTGTCTGAGGAGTTTGGGAAACCGTTATCCATCACTGTCTTTACGAAAATCTGAAGCTACAAGTCTGTACGCGCAACAAGTATAAATAATGAAAACGCTGCTTTTTTGTTTAAGAATTTGAAAGAACTCGTGTTGCCATACAAATTTCCACCTGATGGAATTGATAACTTAGATGAGATTTCAAATTAAGAATGAAAGATTCAATTCATCTGGTTGGCCCATCGAACATTAATATGTCCATTATCTCAATCATTTTATTAAAATTACCAGGCATTCCGTAAGTGATCATGCATTGCTATTATTAAAAAATCATGAATCTCACATTACAATAGAAGCTATAGATATAGTTAAGAAAAAGAGTGTGGTCATTTTTACATAACCAATTTATACATTACATAAATTACAACTCTTTAGTTGTGGAGTTTTTAGTGAGTTTAAAGTGCATTCCAATGTCAATGCATATTATAAAATCCAGCAAAACCTGGAGAAAAGTATGGTATTGCTTCAATAACTGGAAAATTTTTGAACAAAGCTTTTACAAAAAGTAATATAAATAAAATAATCTATTTAAAAAACTTTTAAAACCCAAATTCTTAATGTATTGTATCACATAAATCTTTTCAAAGTTAAAATAAAATTTAATTTGAAAAAAAAAAAAAAAAAAGTATCTTTTTTTATTAACCAAAATTGATGAAATTTGAACTGCAAGTTGGTCTTGAGTTGTGCAGGCTGTATATAAATTTTTGTGTTCTTGAGAGAAAATTTGAAAACATTTGAAAACTGCAAATTTTAATCCCACTTCAAAAACATGTGACTTAATGAGTAGCAGATGTTTTCGTTTCTCTCCAAACGGTTTCCATGAATCTTCTGCTTTTGCCACCTAATTTTGATACTTTAGTTAATTTTAAAATATCTAATTGTCTGATCGATAAGGTGTTTAATCCGTCGGATTCAGAAAAATTGCCTCTTTCATTTGGTACCTTATTTGTAACGATACGACTCTAATTTATTTTCTAATTTATTTTCCCCATTTTTCTAGCGTGACATTCACAACTTTACCTATCGTTCCAGATCAGAGCAAGTACATAAGAATTTGGGGAAAAGGGATTCAAGATTACAGAGATATATCCTCTTAATGAAAATATTTTTCAAGATGAATTTTTTATATTCATTTCTAACTGGTTGAGCTACTATTTCTAAGATTATAATTGCTTCTGGATCTGGTTCTACAGTCTCTTTAAATAGTTTATAATTACCAGCTGCATTATCCTCTCATATCGTTAAGCCTTTTTAAAAACACAACTTAGAAAAGAACATCAGGCAAGACAAAAAATTGAAAAGATGCCATCAGATACACGAAAGAAAGAAGAAATGCAAATAGGTACAATTTAAATACTATTTGAAATATCTAAATATCTAAACAAAATTTTAAATATCTAAACAGCAAAAAATAAGCGTGAGCGAGTCATAAAAAATAAAATTCTTTTGAAAAGAATTATCATTGAATCTAGTTCTGGTAAAAAGAATTTTGTTATAGTTTTCGCAGATTCTAGTGATGATAATGCTATAGTGGATGAAGTTATTGAGTACAAACAAGATGAAAAGAAAAAGCAAAAATATAACACAAGGAGAACATTTAATAATAACCAAATTATCGGGGGAGGGGGGGGATATAATATTTTGGGGTATAACGACAACGGAATTTGTGTGGTAGTGAATTAAAAGTAAAATGTTATAAGCGTTGTGATGATGTCCGAGTAAATTTATCATTGAAAAAGAATATCATTATGTCATTGACATTGTCAGCATTGAGAGGAAACTACCTACACCAATCGTGACTAATTAATATAAATAATGCCTTTTTTTTTTTCAGTAGAATTTAATGAATAAAATATTCATTATGCAATTTTTATATTTTTACTCCTTAACATAAATTGATTACGTTCTGTAATAACATAATTATATTCTGTATTGGGCTATTTATTTATTTTTTAATTCATCTATTTATTTCTATTGGGATACAACAACCTATTGTACCTCGCATCAGTTTGGATTATTCTGTACTAGTAGTTTCCTATGTAGTTATTTTTAAATCAATTATTCTACCAAATATAGTTTTAAGATATTATTTGGCATTTATTGATAACATATACAACAGATTTGTATGCTTGACTCTCGAAGCCTGCTTGTAAATCCTCGTCAGATAAAGACAGACAGCACATGACAGAATTACAGTATGAAGAATTAAAAAAATACCCAAGGCCTTCACGGGAATCGAACCCGCTCTCCTGCGCTCGAAGCTGATTAGCCGTGTGGTTACTTAACCACACGGCCCCGGAGGGCCTTAAGATATTATATGTAGAAAGGACCACATAAACAAATAAACCACAATATAAAAGTTAAACTGATTTAAAAAAAAATTCTCTTGGATTATAAACTTTCTAAGTAGATATTAAATTATAAATTTTAATATTGTAAGGAACGTGAATCTTTTCTACAATAAATTTATTCTCTAAAATACCTATTTTAACTAAATATAGCTATTTAAAAAAATAATAATAATAACATTTTTAAATAAGTAAATAAATAAAGAATTTTTTTAAGCATCCAAATTCCGATAATAAATCTTTTTCCTTTCTTTTTATACGACTCGTCTGAAACTTCCCTAATTAAAAAATAAGAGCGAGCACCTCTGCATTCCTGGATATTTGGAAAAGCGTATTGATTTCAAGGGCTAATGAAGTAAGTAAATTTTTACATCTGACTCCAATTGAAGTAGTTAATTAGAAGCACTTCGTCCCGCGAATTCATCGCCGGCTGTCGCTGATTTCTCTGCCTATTGTTAAAGTAAAACAAGGAATCGATTAAAGAGAATTATTCTTCATTCGACTCAATTAAGTCTTCCATTGACTGTGAAAAATCAGCGGCAACTAAAACTTTTTCGCCTCGAACATTAATGACTCTCGGTTTCCTATTCTTTTAATTTTTTTCTAAATTGTTTTAAAGAAGTAAAATACGGCTGAATCCCATCAGAGCGAAATATTGTACAACGAAATAGTTAGTTATTCCTGAAGAAAATCTCGGTATAAGAAATGTACACAGGGAATCCATTACATCATGAATAAATCCATGACAGAAATCGATCTAGGTTTTAATTTTTGTGAAATTAATTATTTTGGGGTAAAAGATAATTATTTTTTGAAATTTCAGTTTTTATGAAAAAATGTCATGCAGAAGCTTCCAATTTTAGCAGTAGCTGTACTTTATGTTTATTACGAAGCGAATAATTTTAAATTAAACCAAATATAGGTGTTCATTACCTGTAACACTGACAACAGAAAAGGGAGAGGAAAACTTTATATAGGGCCCATTTTTAATAAGGAATTTTGTTTAAGGGTGATTTTACAGTGACATTTCATGAAAAGACCTTTTTTATGAGGTGCTATTTTGTGAAGGATCAGCTAAATCGCCTCAATCTTTACCTGAATTAGCTTCTCGGAGATATCCAGATTTAATTGAAGTTATATAGATAGTAATGCTAAGATATTTGACATAGATTTCATATTTGAAACTAGAAACAATTCGTAATCAACATGGCTCATAAATGTATTTAAAAAAAAAAAAAAAAGAATCCTTCGCAACTAAATTGTGTTTTAGAGAACGGATATCCTTTGTCTGTTGAATATCATTCCACACACTGAGAAAAAAAATGTATACCGCCTTCATCTAGAACGAATAAGTAGTCATTTTCTAAATCCCTTACCTAGAAATATAGATTTCCAAGCTATGCGCATAAGGCACGCCCATAAACTTAATAGATAAAATGATCGAGAATTTCTAGTCTACACATTTCTAGAGGGTGAAACAATATTCTGAATATTCCGAAAATTCTGAATCTTTTGTATTGCGAGAAACTCTCGCCTGATTTTCTAGAATTGGTTCATAAACCAAGATTATAGTTGCTAAACGCGCCTCTTGTTTCTCATTTATTTGCAGAGATTTTTAAATAACTTTCGAGAATACAGTCAAACGCTCTAGAATTCTAATTGGGGTTTCTAGAACTCGCTTTCCAAGGGGACTAGAATTTATAAGGAGGACATGGAACTATTTTTTCTAGAGCCACAATTTAGATTCTAGATGTTAGTTACAGAATTTGTTTCTCAGTGCATTGTAGCAAAAATTGTTGAAATTCACAACAAAATGTCCAAGTCATTTTAATGTAACATTTTCTTCCCATTAAAACTTTTTCTCCTGTTGTAAAATGGGAAAGATAAATTGTACAGAAATCGTTTAATGTAAATTTGTAGAGAAAAAATGTTGTTATAAATACGTTAAAAATAGGATGTTGCACATAGGTTAAGGTCGATCGTTTAAAAGAACTAAAAGCTGTGTAGAACATCCTAAATGAGTCTTTATAATTAATTTTATCTCGTAATCACGAGAGAATTCGATAAAACCGCAGAAAACTAAAATGGCTAGGTCGACTAGTGTGATCTGTGTTCGAATACCACATTTCTTGTCTACCAACTTTGAGAACAGAAACTCTCGACCGTTGGCGGGGTGAAAATCATTGGCAAAACATTTTGCAATTACTTTTACAAATATTCAATTTCTAATAGAAAACCGATTTCTAGGAAAATAAAATTCCATAGGAACATTTTATAGGATAGGAGTTCAGTTCATTTATAAGTAAGTTTTCTATTATTTTTAGACATAAATCGTTAACAAGTTTATCAGTCTCAATAACTATTTAACTATTTCTCTTTGAAAGTGTTTAAAAAATATATCAACCTCGTTTTTAATTTACAACATATAAACTAAAATAAACTTTATAATTAGTACTACAGTGAAAGTATTGCCTGAAATAATACAAAATATTACAAGTTATTAAATAAACTTTCTACCGTAAAATAGTCGAATCTACATGTACAGTAGGAGAAAAAAAAACGCAACACCCGCTGTAATTTCATTATTTATTGTCGTAGGAACATCTAATAGGCATAATTCAACAGGAAATTAAATGCAATTTCTGAAAATGTCGTCGAAGTTTGAATTAGGGGTCATCTACATATTGAAATGAACGCCAAATTTCATTTTTTTTTTTTCAATAGCATTACCCAATTTTGACTTCATATTCGAATTTCTGAGAGTCTGGCAGTGCGGAAAAGTATACTATTTGTATACTTTATCTTTAGTATTTATAGAGTTATAATCAAAAATGTGTTAGGGGGTTATCTCTAAATGTAGAAAAATTAAATTAAGATCCTATAAAAAATAGACAAAATTTTAATCTTTCACACCGGAAATCTTTAAAAAAAAAAAAGAATTATATAAATTAATAAAAACATTTACATTTTCCAGTTTCTTAATTAACTAGACTTCAGTTTTTTACATATGAATATACTTCAATACTTCTTTAGATAATTTTAGGTCTATTTAAATATATTACACTTGCGACTGGTCCAGACAGTACTCTTTGAAAAAAGTGCAATATTTTTCAAGTAAAAGTGTCTATTATGGCTGTACTGATCACCAATAAAGCTTAAATTTTCTTTTGTAGGTGTAACATAATATACGAAATGAAATAATATATATATATATATATATATATATATATATATATTATATATCTATATATACAACAACGCTTGAACTAAATCTTTTTGCATAAATTATTGTAAGGGTTCATGAAGTAAATATTGAACAATTTTAATTACACTTACCAGTTTTGGGTCAGTTGAACTCTTTGGAACTGTACGATTCGTTTTATAATTTCTATGAAAATATAATTTCTCAATTAATCCTTCGCGACTGCTGACATATGAAAATCTGTAACTCTGTCAGAGGGCGTTTCTTTCGTGATTTGTGTCTTACTTATTTTTTAAGTGTGTACCCATTGTTCATATTTTTGCAATAAAATATACTATGGATAGAAATATATTGATTAAAAAGAATATAATTATAATGTATATCCATTTGTAATATAATTGTGAATACAGAAAATTTGTTCTGATATATTCAGCCTATTTTTCTATGTAAAACAGTAAACCCCGCCTATTTAGTTTATTTTTTTCTTCTGGTGTTCGTTTAAAAGATTCGAAATTTATCACCAGTAATCGATGAAGTAAATACCACTTGTGCATATTTTTGTTAACATAAAATAAGTGGTTTAACACGAATACTCGATGTCACAATTACTTTTATTTTATTTTCTGTATTGTTTTGTTCTGAAGAACGATGAAGGCTTTAGAAAACAGGAATTCTTGATGACTAATGACTAAAAATCATCATTTTTGTTTCATTTCTTTGCGTTTGATGTTGTTGTTATATAATTTGACTCGAAAGTAAAAAATAAAAATATTTTGTTTACTTTTCTTTGCTGTTTTTAAGATTTGATTTGTTATCTCATGCAAAACTTTATAAGAGACGGCCCCCTAATCCCCTCGAAAAAAAAAAGATTTATTTATATCTCGAAAACTAATAACTGGAATGAGCTGCAAATTTGTACACCCATATTTTTCAGCATTAGGATTCATTTTATGTAAAAATTAATATAGGTCATAATTCATAATTTTTATGAATATGAATTTAATAATATTTTTCAGAATTAAAAATATTTTTCAGAATCAAAAGTAATGATGGATTATATTTGGGTTTCTGTACTGTATCTCGTAAAAAAACAATTATATCGATCAAGTTATTTTTTGTGAAGATATTAATAACAGTTTGAAATATGAATTTAACATTAGCACCTTCAAACTTTGAACGCTTATAACTCTGTGAAAAAATAAGTAAAATATACAACCAATATACTTTTTCGCGTTGTCGTGATCCCAGGTGTTCAAATATAAAATAAAAATTGGGCATTACCATTGAAAAAATCAAAGTTGGTGCGCGTTTTAATATGTAGACGACCCCCAATTCAAAATTTCACTTCATTTTCTGAAACTACTCATAATTCCCCGTCGAGTAATACCTATTACATTTTTCTACATCGATTAGCAACGAAGTTACGTTGAGTGTTGCGTTTTTTTCCCCCCCGACTGTACATCCTATACGCCGGAAGTTATGGTGTTATATTTGACATCAATGGGGGCTGTGACATCATTTTTATGACAATTCATAACAAAATGTTTCAGACGGATTAATGAAATGTCAAATTTCTATGAAGTAATTTTCTTTAATCGATCTGATGGCAATTTTTACTTTATCTTACCCTTAGATATGGTACAGAAAGTAATGCTTTTGGGTCAAATTTCCTAAATTGAATTTTTTTTTTTTTTTTTTTTTTTTTATTTACACATTTTGAGGTCCCCTAAATCCAAATGCCAGGTTTTGAGCGGTTGGTTTGTGTGTGTGTGTGTATTCTTTTTTTTTTTTTTTTTTTTTTTTTTTTTTCTGTGTGTCTGTTATCAGAATATCTGAAAAACAAATAGTAGCAGAAAGTTCAAACTCGGTATTCTAAATCTGTATCACAGTGGGATTGCACACACTAAACCTTTCCTTGAAATTTAACAAATAGTTTGTGTTCAAGACGTTCAAGAGAATTCAAATAGATTAAATCTATGGGTGAAGTTTCTTGTAATGACAGTTTAACATCTATACACTGCACTAAAATAAAATAAAATTAACACAGATTTTGTATGCGCATAAAAACATGTTTCGTGTAGAACAGGGCATGAAAGTAAATCTCCATTTGTTTACAGGGCTACCCAAAAGAATTAGAATATAGTACGACTATATATATATATATATATATTACTTGGAAATTTCTGGAAGTGAATTTCATGTTGTGCTGTGGGTTGTTAATATATAACTATACTTAAGAACACAATGTAATCTGTACATAATTTATAGAAGGCATATAGGACTAAACGAAAGCATTCTTTTCCCCAAATTCTTATGTACTTACTGTCATTCACTACGGTATGTTTGTGAATCTCAACATAATTTAATTGTTGCCATTTTTTCCCCCACAGAAAAAAAAGTACACTTATTTAAAATGAGGAAAATAAATTTAAAATATCAGTCTTATCGTTACAAATAAGGTAACAAATGAAAGGGAAAAATTTTGTGAATCCGATGGATTAAACAGTTTATCGATCGGACAATTAGATTTTTTAAAATTAACTAAAGTATGAATTTTAAGAAGATTGTATGGAAACCGTTAGGAGAAATTAAAAAAAAGTGTGCTTCACATTAAGTCACATGTTTTTGAAGTGGGATTAAAAATTGCAGTTTTCATTTTTTTTTTTTTTTTTTTTTTTTCTCTCACGAACACAAAAATATAATATACAGCCGGTACCCCACAAGACCAACTTGCATTTCAAATTTCATCTTTTTTTTGGTTAATAAACAAAAAACGTTACTTTTTTTTTTTCCAAAATTAAATTTTGTTCTAACTTCGAAAAGATTTATGTGATACCATACATCAAGTATTTAGGTTTCAAAAGTTTTTTTTAAATAGATTATTTATTGGTGGAAGTGCTTTACTATATTTTATTATGTCCAGGAAAACTGCTGAAGAATGAAAATTAATTCCTCATACCCAATACAGTAAATAAATTGTTCTTTAATTTTAAAATTTTTAGCACTTGTTTTTTGTACATTTACGCTTTTTAAGGCTCTCTTAGTACTGAAGTCCAGTTTTTAACGGTTGATGGTTTGCGTATGTCTGTTATCAGAGTATTTTTAAACAAGTAATTGGAGGCAATTTAAATGTTGTATTTTTGTAGTATTGAAAATTTCAATTTAACGGCTGTGGATAATATGCATGTATGCAAAATTTCAGCACAATCGGTAGGAAGTGAGTTACAATTCGAAAATAAATTAGGAACTCTTGTTAGGGGCCCAAGCCCTCAAACAGCGCCTAAGTCGGTTGCTGCTTGAACATGCACTGCAGTCAAAATTAAAAATGAATGCAAAATTTCAAATGAATTGGACGATAGGAAGTGAATTAAAATTAAAAAAATATCCGAAAGGGAGTGGAGGGCCCAAGGTCCCAGGCTCTCCTCTAACTCTGCTGTTGCTTGAGCCTGTATTTTCGTCAGAGTTATACATGTATGCGAAATTATAGCTCAATCAGACGAAAGGCAATGTATCAAAATTCAATTTTTAAATTTGACCCACATGCATAAACAATATACCAAGTTGAATGAAACGTGTAAAAAATGATTTTCTGTAAAATTTTTCATTTAATTCCAGACGTTCTTATCGTCTTTCAATTTAAAAGGGAATCATTGTAGTAGATACGTATTAAAAACAAATTTATTTACTTACCACTTATTGCCTACATACAGCGTCATACTTTTTTCACAAAACAAGTCGCTTATTTACCCGCGCGTGTTTCAAAATATCCATGATGAACAACACGTCATTTACACTTTTCATTTTATCCCATGTTATAGTTTCTCTTCGATTTCAAGAGAAGACAGTTCGTGAAGTGCACTCGTGTAGGACAACGGAAATAGATGAAGAAGGCATTTCACGTTCAAAGAAATGATTGAGGAAGAGCGTATGCACCCTTTAATTGTATCTAATGAAACTGGGAGAGGACAAAGAGAAAAGAAACTCCCACGCCTTTTCCGTTAACGTCTGTTTACTCTTTAAAGCAGTAAATAAGATCCTGTGTTGTAGAAC
The DNA here is from genome assembly GCA_963930645.1 of Salticus scenicus. NCBI lineage: Eukaryota > Metazoa > Arthropoda > Arachnida > Araneae > Salticidae > Salticus > Salticus scenicus. The sequence continues at coordinate 293,742,891 of OZ005655.1, read as the reverse complement.
TCCGATGCAATTGAGATTTTTAAGACATCAGTGTATAATAGTGAATGAATATTGACGCGCATACATTTTTATAGTATACTTTCATAAATTTTGATGGTAAAAATATTTTACAATGTAGTACACAAAGCCTAGTATTTGATTTCAATCTGTTATCACTAGCCACCTGGAATTAATTAGAATAAGCACACTTTCTCATATTATGGGATAGAATTATGCAAATACAGTAATGAAGAAGTTCATTTATATTATGAATATTGATAAACATTAGAAAACGCCTCATCAGTGGCCGAGAGTTCCTTCTGTAGAAGCTAATAGACGGAAAGTGCCAGGTTCGATCCCAAGTCACGCTTTTTAACGTAGCCGTTCGCAGTTTTTAAAGTATTCTCAGAAAATCGCATTTATATGTGTTAGGACCTTTAATAACGGAAAACAGCAGTTACTTAGGAAAGGACACCTAATAGGGAGTTAATATGGCGAGTTAATGTACTTGCAAGACTTCAAATTAACCAACTTATACCATAGATATTGTAATACGACATTGATCATCGAGGGGGGAAAAGTGATTATTTTTTACGCGAGGAAAGACTCTCTAATGGATGTCTTTCCCCGAGTAAATACACACAGGAATACACACGGATAATTTTGAGAATAAAATTTATGAATAATTTATGTACTAAAGGTGAAGGAAAAACTTCAGATACAGTTTCAAATTCATTTTTCATTTTTCTTTTTCTTTTTTTTTTTTTTTTTTTTTTTTTACCATACCTATTAATTTAGTTTATATTTAAAGTTAAACTCCTTTTATATACTAAAACTAACGTTCTTTACCTGCGCCGCTATTAACTATATTTAAAAGAATTTTGAAAATTCTATATTACTAATGTATATATATATAGATATATATATATCAAACTTTAAAAAAAGTATTCCATTAAAAATCAAAACGGCATTTAAACCATAATAATAACAAAGCAACTGATTATAAAAATTATATCTCTCATAATTTAGTCAAATATAATTTACTTATGATCTTATCCCATTTCTTTTCATATATTTATTAAAAGCCACGGAATATTTCGACATTCTGAAAATTCATCAACATTCTATTCTATTACTATTTCCGAGTTTTATACCCTCCATACTCTTAAATGGTTGATGCCAAAAAAATTTTTCGGCATCAAAAATCTTTGCTCGTTATCATGGGTATGATAGATCTATAGAAATTACTATATCTATAACTTATATATATATACACCCTATGGCAGAATTTAGGCGACATAGCGACATTGTCGTAGAAAAGAAATTGTCACTTGCAGAAAGATTTGTTCATGAAAATTAAAGATATTTCTAAATTTCAGTAGAAAATAGAAACTCCTGTCTTATATTTAAGAAATCTTCAACAAATAGTGATATCTTTATAATTATATGTACATATGTGTAAATTAGAAAATATGTCAATATTGTCTTGCAGAAAAGGTTTCCACAAACAAGACTTGTCGCAGCAAGCATAAAAATATTTTGTCACAGGGCTTATACAGGACGCCTATTAATTTTCCTGAACTAATCAACCATATCATACGAAAGGACATCTAGTATAGTGTTAATATAGAGAGTTTGGAGATAATCGTGTGAGCCGTTTTTGAGATATGGACTTACAGTCCCACTTGTGGTTGTTGGAAAAAATCATTTGTACATCAGACCTGTCTCAATTCTCAAGTTTCGTCGTTCAATCGTTATTAATTTTAGAGATATAATAGTCAGAAAATTCCTCACACACATACACACAGATTGATGAATTGCCGAAAACTACTTTTTTGGACTTAGGAGATCTTAAAACATATGTAAATCGGATGAAAACTAGATATCGAAATTTTGAAACCGAATACGATACTCCCATTACCTACGGTAGTCAGATAATGGAAGGAAGAAGAAAGAAGAAGGAAGACTGTTTTTGAATGTTAAAATATTGTGAACTTTATATAAAATATCTTTTAAAAATATTTGTTAAAACTGAGATTGATTTTAGTTTTGGTCAATACGCTAAAAATATTGGTTTCTGAAAGTAGTGCATCAAACAGGTATTGTTTCCTTTCGACGTGAACAAAATAAATGTTTAACTGGCAGGAAATATTTGTTCTCACATTTCTAGTCTCCTTGAAATTACACTTACGGGGGAATGATTTTCAAAGACGGCTTAAAACGTCGGAGAACATTTTATGTTTACACTGCTCTTGTAGTTGCCTCTTAGGAAGCCGACACACGTACATGAGAGCAAAATGCTTTACTGTTAAGTCGGAATTAATAACTAACCAATATATTTAGGTTCTGAATGAACCTTAAGGACCTACTTCGAGACCTTTCTAGGCTTATTCATTAGATAGTGTAAGTCTATCGCAATAAAGCGAGTTGGATTAGCACTTCTTTTTAAAATCTCGAGACACTAACAGCTTATTTTTACTCTCACAACATATCGCACCTCAGCAAGAAAAGTGGCACAAGTCAAAAAGCGGCAATGTTTAGTTTGTGTCAATGAAAAAAGGGTATGAAGTACACCAACGTGCACGAACATCGTCCCATCAATATCTCGGAATTTTTTCACCTGAGAGGCAGTTGTGTCAGTTTTATTCATAACGCAGGTCGACATGTAAAATTTTGATTTTATAATTTTGGCTGATCTTTATGTTTTTTTGGTGTACTGAAACCGAAAATGAAGCCAGTTTTTCTCTATCATGTATAGATTTTTGTCAATACAGGGTGCCAGTCTATACAATTTCTTCCATTACTCTTCCACCAATATAATTATACAGTAAGATTTCCATGATTAATTAATAATAGATGCCTATTGTTGTAATTGTGAAGCACTAGTGCGACTTAAAACCATATCAACCAACCAACCAACCGATTGTTATGATGGTATATGTAAGAAATCGTGTCGGTAAACACCCTGTATTGACAAAAATCTATACGTGATAGAGAAAAACAGACTGCATTTTCGGTTTCAGCGTATCAAAAAACATAAAGATCAGCTGAAATGATCCAATCAAATTTTGCCAACTTCAATTTTGTCGGTCTGTGTAATCAATGCTTTGCCGTTATCTTTAAGTTCATTTTTCTCAAATAATGCATTTCTGAGTTGTGTCACTTATCTTACTAGGGTGTGGTTTATTGTGTAAAGAAATAAACACACTTTTAAATTTTGGTATATCAATACGATCTTCAATTTATTTTGGCAGCTTTTTCGTTTATGTAAGTAAACACGATACATTCTAAATATTACATTCGATTGAGCTCAAATTAAGTAGGTATTTTGTAGGTTATCGTCACTAGCGATCTTTATGTGTTAAGGATTTTTATTTTTTATTTTATTTCCTTTTATGTATTTATTTATTTTTACAGGAAATCAAAGAATAATTCTTACACATTAAAGTCTACAGATCCAAGTTATTTGAGATGCTTTTATGCATTCTTAAAGGATTTTAAACAGGACAAAACTCACGTATGTTACATAGCTATGCAAAGGTATATGGACATGATAATAGTGTGCAGATAGCACTTATCATTCAGAAGCATGGGAGAATTTGCATACGTACCATGTGATTTAATAGTATAAAATGCATTAAATTATTTAAAAGTGAATAAAAATAGTTATATATTTTAGAATTTTTCTACAGCATGATTATTACTAGAAATTCCGTGCTCTTTAATTATGGTCCATTCACGCAATTATAATCCTTCTTTGTTATATTCAAGCTATTTTTTTATTTTATTTTATTTTTTCTTTAACACACAAACAAATTCGAATATATTACGGTCCATTGAACGAACAGAAGAACTTTTACTGAAATACCTTTTATTATAAATTTTCTTTTGTTTATTATGATATGTCTCTGGACCACACCTGGTGAAGAATCCATCACCATTAGCCTACTGCGTCGCTCAATTACCACAGCTCCGCTGCGACATTTAACCCAATCTATTTCAGACTCTTTTGTTTATTTATTGGATTATTTACAGACTCAAATATAATTAAGGTCTTAGCTACCACTAAATTTTTGAAAAGTTAAGTGGAGTCACTTGAGATTTTTTAATCTACTATTCTCTCTGACGACGATCTACTTATTTAAAAATCTAACTGTTAAAGATTTTATAGGAAATGATTTGAAATGACACACATAAAATAAATAAAAATTATTTTTCTTATGAACTGAATACTTTTAATTTGGCTCCTATTGTGTCTTTATAAATTCTTTCTTTGGCCGAATTCAGAACTAGAACATGGACATCTGGGACAGAATTGCCTTATTCCGTTACTCTTCATTTATTGTACTCTATTTATACATGCTGTTTACTTAAAATGTATCAAAAATGTCAAACAATGCAATTATAATTTCCATACATTAAAATGATGTATAAAATTACGAGAATGGGCTTAATGTACATTAAATAAATATACACATTTTTGGTGAATTTAAAAAAAAAAAGAAAAATCTGATGTGGGCACCACATGACTTCCTTATACACTTTTAGAAAAATACATAATGTTAAAAAACATTGACACTGGACGCGAAACAGTTGGCTAAAAATATTTAAAAAAAAAATGAATTATCACCGTGTTCTGAGGTTTTCTGAAAGTTAGTTAAAAATCGATTGCAAGATTTGTACTGGTAACGCTGACGAAGGCAGCAGGGACCCGAAAAAATTGGCTAAAAGTATTAAAAAAAGGCATTTTCACCATGTTCTGAACTATTCTGAAATTTCAAATGTCTAGCTAGTCGGGAAGTTAGTTAAATAAATTTTCTGTTGAACCATATAAACGCTGCCGAAGGCAGCAGGGACCTGAAACAGTTGGCTAAAAGTATTAAAACGATGCATATCCACCGTGTTCTGAACTATTCTGAAAGTTTCAAGTGTCTAGCTAGTCGGGAAGTTAGTTAAATAAATTTTCTGTTGAGCCATATAAACGCTGCCGCAGGCAGCAGTGACCCGAAACAATTTGCTAAAAATATTTTTAAAATGCATTGTCACAGTGTTCTGAGCTTTTCCGGAAGTTTTAAATGTCTAGCTACTCGGGAAGTTAGTTAAAAATCGATTCCAAGATTTGCACTGGTAACGCTGCCGAAGGCAGCAGGGACCCTACACAGTTGGCTAAAAGTATTAAAAAAAATATTTTCACCGTGTTCTGATCTAGTCTGAAAGTTTCAAATGTCTAACTAGTCGGGAAGTTAGTTAAATAAATTTTCTGTCGAATCATATAAGCGCTGCCGAAGGCAGCGGGACTTGAAATAGTTGACTAAAATTATTAGAAAAATGTATTGTCACCGTGTTGTGAGCTGTCCTGAAAATTTCAAATATCTAGCTAGTCGAGAAGTTAGTTAAAAATCGATTGCAAGATTTGTCTATACCGTTTTTTGATACATTATGGCCAAAACCTATGTATTTTTGTCATTATGAACCTAATTTTCCTAAATATCTCCAAAACGGAAAAGCATACAAAGTCCAAAAAGGGAGGTGCACAACTAGATGTTATAACAAACCTATGTACCAATTCGCAACTTTCTACGTCCAACCGTTTTTGAGTTATGCGACATACACACACACACACACACAGACACACACACAGACACACACACACACATACAGACGTCACGAAAAATCGCGTAAAATCCCTTATATCTCTAAAACGAGAGCTCGTGTTAAGACGACACTTGCAGGTGTGTAACTAGACATCATGACAGTCACATGTATAAATTGGCAACATTCAGCGATCATTCGTTTTCGAGCAATTTGAAATACAAAATCCATTTCGCAAATCGGGATTACTATACTTCCTTATACTTTGTATAAGGAAGTAAAAAAAGAGAGAAAAAAAGAAAAAGGAAAAAACATATTATTCATTTTTGTTTAATACTTAATAAAACTGTACAATTTATCTGTAATTAAAAATAAACAAAACAAAAAACTGAAATAACAGAAAACAAGTATTTGGATAGATAAAATATGAATAATAATAGTAAATACATCCCATAAATAAAAACTATGAAGAAAAAAGAAGAAAAAAAGGAAAATATGGATGATCATACATCCGACGTGATGTCAAGACATTCAATATATGGATCAGCCAAGCTATGATGAAATTTCACTAAATATAACGCTTTAAATAAACTTATCTTGGTATAAACCCAAAAGTTAAGTGTAATTCAACATAACAAGACTTTTTTTTTTTTTCATACGTTGATTAGCTCAATTAGCAAATTTTCATAGCATACTGTTGCGAAGAACTTGCCGATTTTCTTGTGTGAGAAAGTAGTTCATAAAGAATCAGGCAGATTCTTGTCGATAAATACACTTTATTGTGCGTAACTTCTCAAATCTATACAACAAAACTGTTATTACAACGAATATTCTCGAAAATAGTCCAATAACACTTTTAATTCTTCGAATATTCTGAAACAGTCCAATGCAGCTGCCACTCGTACCGCAAAAACACCCATTCGACGAATGTTCTGGAACAGTCTAATAAAAGCGTTACTTGTTTCACAGAAGTAAAGCAAGTAACATCAAATACTCCAGAGCATAAATTTTCGCTAGCCCAGGTACAAAGATCGATCGCTTAAAGTACAATCCCCAAAGTGGCATCGTTCAGATTAGGTCTCTGAACAACTCTGTATCACAATGACTACACACATTCTCTTGCAGAAGTCAACTCATTCTTATTTATACCCTTTGGCGATCGGGCTTGGCGGAGTTTCTATCCAGAAACTCATGGAAAGTTCTAGATCTTTGCTGGTATTCATTGTAGAACTTCGAAACTTCGGATACTCTAAACTACTACTTTTCGCCAAATTTTATCATCAAGTCGCCAAGGCTGACTTCACTGAAAATGAATGAGCAATCCATTTATTTTTACTTTGCCTGTAAAACTACTTTCACAGCAACAGAACAATTGAGGCAGAGGAAAAGACTTAATCCGTTATAACAACATTTTTTAGCTCAAGATAATATTATTTGGTAAAAGTTTAATGATATTCTTTAACCACATTTCTTGCGACCATGGAAGTCTCTGCGCAAGTGCGGATTGAACGAGTCCAGTGTTAAAATAGGGGTGACTGAGAGAAAACAAGTGATAAGGGAACACCGAATAACTGGATGTTTGCCAAATAACTACCTCTCGGCCAATGTTGCATCCCTCTAATCTTTTGGACTCGGCCTCACTGCTAGTCGTAAGAAACGTGGTCGCACTATACTCATGTTTGTTTTAAATCGCATTGTTGCTAATGTCGTTCTTGAAACCAGGTAGAAAATAACATAATTCTTCATCTAAAATTTTGATTTGATAATACTGGCTAATTTTTATATTTTTTGGTGTACTCAAATCGAAACTGAAGCCAGTTTTTTTCTATCACATATAGATTTGTGTCAATTTACAGGGTGTCTACCGACACAATTTCTGACTCTTCCACTAATATAATTAATATGGTAACTTTTATTGTATATTTCCATGATTAATTATAATTGAACGTGGAAACGTATGAGAAATTACCGAAAATGGAAAAAGCGTCGGTAGACACCCTGTATTGACAAAAATCTATAAGCGATAGAGAAAAACTGGCTTCATTTACAGTTTCATCACACCAAAAAAACATATATCAGCTAAAATTATCAAATCATATTTTGCCAATATTATTTTTGTAGACCTGTGTAATTAATCAAAACCTTCCTGAAGTAAAAATTAATTAGAGGAATTAATTTTAAAATACCGAAGTGGAATATTAATAAAAAACGCTCAACTTAACAAATGATTTTTAGTTCCCCATCATACTATATAGGTATGGGGAACTTAGGTAATCGTGAAAATTTTCGACCTCGGTTTTTTGACTTTTTTACACGTTTTCAGGTGTGAGGAATCCGAAAATGACAAAATTTCTATGGTGTCTGTCTGTAGGGTGTCTGATAGTCTGTTAGTCTGTTAGTCTGTTAGTGTGTCAGTCCGTTAGTTTGTTAGTCTGTGTACACGATATCTCAAGAACAAATTGTCGCAGAGAGGTCAGATCAGTTTTAAAATATTACTTTCGACACTGGCAAGAACCCTATTTATTTGCAACATTCGAATTTAAAAACTTCGTAAGTTATTAGAAATTTACGATTTTCTTAACATGGGAGAATAGGACAAAAATTCACTTAAACGTGCATTAAATGGAAACTTTTTACTGTAAAAATGTCAGACCAGTTTTAAAATATCAGTTTTGATGCCGGAAGGAACATCAGTAACTATAAATATGCTACTTTGAAAATTTCGCAAGTTATTGGAAGTTTACGAATTTCTTAACATGGCAGTATAGGGCAAAATTTCACATAAACGTCAATTTTTAGAGATATTTTCATAGTAAAAATGTCAGACTACTTTTGAAACATTATTTAGGACACTGGTATGAATATTAATGACTATGAATTTTCCAATATAAAAATTTCGTAAGTTATTGGAAATTTACGAATTTCTTAACATGGCAGCATAGAGCAAAATTTCACATAAACGTCAATCTTAAGGGATATTTTCATCGTAAAGATGTCAAACCACTTTCGAAATATTATTTAGGATACTGGCATGAATATCATAGACTATGATTTTTCCAATTTAAAAAAATTCGTAAGTTATTTGGAATTTACGATTTACTTAGCATGCCAGAATAAGGTAAAATTGAGCATAAACTTTCATTTTGAGGCTCATAAATACATTAGACAACTTCAAAATTATATTTACGATATTTGTTTGAACATGATTGAATACAAATATTCTAATAGGAAAATTTCGCAAATTATTCGTAATTTACGATTTTATCAACAAAGCGAAATTGTAAATTTTTCATATAAATATGAATTTTGAGGATTATTGCATTGGAAATAGTAGCATGAAAACTAAACAACGGAATTGACCCTGATAAAATAAATTAATAGATTAGAATAAGATAAATATATCAAAGTGAACGGTGGATAGCCTATTAGGCGGGGTTTTCATTCTGTCACTGTATCAAGCTTTGGTCAAATTCATTTCTTTTAACATGATTATATCTCTCAAACTAGAAATTTATGAGAACATAAATATGATGGGGAACTGAGCAGAGTCCACCTATGCCAACTAGTTTTTTTCTTTAATCCTATTCCCTACGACAACAATACTTCCTTTTGCATAATTAATAAAGGCAAACCAAATTGTAATGAAGTGAACTTATCTTCACAAAATTTATTAAATAAAACACTTTATTGTAATTCAGAAAAATCGCTAACAACGTTGAACCAAATCTTTTGTGAACAGAAAAGTTCTTCTTTAGGATTAGAAATAATTTACTTTAATCATTAGAAAGTATAACGACGTGGTGTAAAATAAAATTTCCTTTAAAAGTGTAGAATTTATCATTTACTGCTTCTTAATGTCGTATTATCTTTATGCATTTTTATTAAGAAGTTATATACTGAAGTACCAAAAATCATGGAAATACCCAAATCTATGTATCCTTCTGTATCCTTCATGAAACATATGAAAAATTACTGAAAAGGAAAAAAGCGCCGGTAGGCAAAATGTATCGGCAAAAATCTGTAAGTGATAGAGAAAAACTTTCTTCATTTTCAGTTTCAGTTTTAAATCTTCAGCATGAAAATTTGAAAAAAAAAAAAAAAAAAAAAATTAAGGATAGATGGGCAGCTGGGTAGTACTCAATTTATTTGAAAAGTATTCCTCTAGTACTCATCTCGTATTCATCAATCATCTAGTACTACATTTATGTGAAAAGTTTTTTTTTTTTTATTATTTGATTATAGTCGTATAAAAGGAGTAAAATAAGTGGCTTTAATAGGGAATATTATTTGGAACTAGATACTTAGAGCGATTCAATTTGGAAAAAGCTACGGAATTAAACATTCTTTCACTGTTAAAAATGAACTACGTAAAAATGAGAAGAAAAGCCTTCTCATTATATCTTTTTGAGAAGATATTTCTCAAAAAATGCGGAGGCCGTTGCTTTCTCAAAAATGGGAACATAAATAATAATAATAATAATAATAATAATAAAACTTTAGAGCTGTAATGACGTCAATTTGACCCTTTAATTTTTCACAAAGTTTTATATCAATTTTAATATTTACGCGTAAATTTCTTTTCATTTCAAAAAAAAAAAAAATTAAAATCAACTCGTTTTTTTTTTTTTTTTTTTTTTTTTTTTTTTAAATTATTATTATAACATCGTTTTCAAATTATTGAATCATATTTTCGATAAATGTCCAACTATCGTAAAACTGGTGACAACGATTTATCCATAGATTGAGACTAATAGTCCTCCGTACTAATAAGCATAATTATTACTAATAATTTAATTTCATAAAAGACATTACAATAAATGCTTTTGTTTTGTAAAATCCCTTGAATAATGTACACAGTTAAAATACACTTCTCAAAAATAAGCAGGATCTTCTCATTTTTGAGAAGTTTCATTCCTTATAATAGCTCCGAGTATTCATTTAAAGGATTTTTTTTTTTTTCAACTATTCATTTCATATTCACTCTTGTAATACTGTGATGAAAATTGTTTAGTTTGTAAACGACGTAGCTCCGAGATAAAGCATCAGGCTACGAAACCAGAGATCGTGGGCTCGATCTCCGTCAAGGAAAATTGTTTAAAAATGGTTTTTGTTTAATTCTAATTCTAATTCTAATTATTTATTTATTTATTTATTCATTATTTCAAATATGTTTATGGAATCTAAACAGTTAACATTATGAAATTTCTAGATTTTTTTAGAATTCTAGAAAATTCATCAATTGTATATAAAGTAGTGTAAAATTTTAAATGAACATTTAAATGAGAAAAAAAAAATTCTTTAAAATGAGAAGTTCCAACTCGGAGCTATTATAAGAAATAAAACTTTTTAAAAATGAGAAGTTTCTGCTTATTTTTGAGAAGTGTCTTTTACAGCGTTGATCCACAGTGTCAAGGATGTACCGAGAATATAATTTCAGACGCTACCTACTATCAAGAACTTCGCGACGCAGTGATTTACTGCATCTACATAATGACCGAAATCAGTGACATAAGCTTTGATAATATTTACGAATGACACTATTATCAGATTAGCGACAATGAATGCCGGCCTTGTGGTTCGGTCGGTCAGGCGCTTAATTCTGGATCTCCAGGTCCTGAGTTCGAACCTCGGTACGAGCATGGATGTTTGTGATGTCCTATATCTACAAAATATTGTATGCACTTGTTTCTGTGAATTTCTGGGAAAATATGGATCAATCGAGACAAAAGCCATTGTAACTATAGGTCTCAAAGCTGTCAAATAAATGTCCTAAATGTAGCAACAATGCATCAAGCAACAGCAATCAATATCGGACGCATGAGAGATGTATTCATGAGGACAGTGCCTGAAAATTTTATTTTAGTGGGATATAGCAGTAAAAGAGCAACTATAAAACCTTCACTGGGACGACTATGCCTGTCCCTGGACTTATGATCTCTTGGTTTAACCTATGTGACTATTTAAACCTTGTTTAGTTATCACAACTTCAGTTAGAAAGGGTTAAATGATAAGATTCAAGTACAACAGAAACCTAAATTGTCGACAAAGCACTCTGCAAGCTGGCGGTGTCTCCATAATAGGTTGTGATGATTTTACATAGCATGGACTATGTCCAATTGTGAGTTTGAATTAAAAATTGACTGGAAATCGTTATGTTCAGTTCTGACTGGAAAACATTTGTAGACATTTATGGATTTCATGTACCCAAACTACGATGGAATTTTCCAAGATGTCAATGTACGAGTTGCAGATTCAAAATCATTCGTGGTTAGTTTATGGAACATTAAGAATAATTCCAGAGAAAGAATTAGCTTCGTAGATTGTCAGATATGAATTGCATTGACCATATATGCGACATGACTGAAAGGCCAGTGTCAGTTTGCGTTTAAAGTCTTGCACTTGCAACTCTTTTAGAATTACATATGGCTGAAGTGGTAAGTGCCTAAGTGGACTTCCGACAAGTTGTTGAGTCAATTTAACTTCATGTTGCTGCAATTCGTCGAGTATCCCACACAATATTAAAGAATATCCTATGATTTTCTCATGATTTCCCATGAGTCCTCACATACGACCCATAAAAACGGATAAATTTTTCTGTAATTAGCAACTTTCAATAAAATTTAAAAGTATGTAAGAATTCCGTTCGTCTGTCGGAACTCATTGTTATTTCGAAAAATAATTTTACAATGATTTATGTCAGAGCAATCAACAGGAAACGTTGTTTTATAGTAAGAGATATTTGAAAGAGTTCTAATATGTAAAACTTAAGAAACAAAATTAAGGATTTTTGAGTCAAATGCGAATGGTTCCTCTGAAAAATATTTATGCCCATAATTGATAAGTGATTTTCAAAATTAGGAAGAAACTCCGGAAATTATGATAGTTGAAATAAAACGAATTGAACTTGAGCGTCAACAGCGAACAATTTATTGAATCTCACTCAGTAAGCTCTGTCAAATGAATATTTAACTGAAATATAAGAATTAAAATAAATACGTAATGAGAATGAAGAAGCTGGTAAAACCATTAACAACTTGGCAGTCAAAGACATGAAAAATGCATTGTAACGGATTTTTGTCTAGCATGAAAAAAAATATGATTCTAACGAATAACGTATTTTACGTACGTAGAGTTATTGAAAGACACGCAGCATGATACGTTATGCATGAAGAACAGAATTCAACTGCATGGGAAAAAGAAGATGCTTGTTTGCTTTCTTGGGTTTTTTATGTCGCACTAGTGCTGCGCAATGGGCAATTGGCGACAGTCTGGGACCATAGCCTCCTTAACTAGATGCCTGTCGCGTAGCTAGTAAACTAGGCAACAGTTGAAGCGGTAGACAGCGCCACCTAGTACAGATTATGGGACTTTGTTATTCAACTGTCACCAATAATTTAAAGAAGTTATACATGATATATGAAATCGACGTTTCTTCGAGATTCTATTCGCCTTTTATGTATATCATATCCCACTTTTAAAACTTTTTGGTGGCTGTTGAATAAAAAAATCGCGCAATCTGTACCAGGGGGCGCTGTCTACCGATTCAACTGTTGCCTAGTTTCGGAGCTACGCGGCAGGAATCTAGTTAAGGAGGTTATGCTGGGACTCACCCCTAGAGGTGGTCCGGAGGCATGCCATCACATTTTTGATCCTACACAGAAAGGACGGTCCCCGCTTCGGTAAACCCCAGCATGAAAACGAAGAAGAAAGAAAAAAGAAATAAGAAATAAACAATAAATTGGCAGCTAATTCTTGACCTGAAAGCACTTTAACACACCTTATTAACTTAATTATTTTAGTAAATAAAATTACTAATAAATACTTATTTTAAAAACATTTTTCATATATGTATATATATATATATATATCACACCTCTCAATATTAACATTTACGCTTGTTTTGGGAACAATATACGCATGAAATTTGAGTATAGTTTTAACCAGAAACAAGCCAAAGAAAGCCCGCATAACACATCGCACACGGGCAACATAAGTGACACAAATCAAAATAAGGCAATTTTCAGTTTGTGATTGAAAAATGCGTATGAAATTTCCCACCATTCATGAAAAGCGTCCCATATCTATGTCGCAATTTATTCACCTTAGAGGTTGTTGTATTAGTTTTATTGTATGTTCAATGTTTCATCGTTATTTTTAAATTAATTTTTCTCAAACATTGCATTTTTTAATTGCGTCACTTTTCTTGCTGGGTGCGATGCACCCCTTTCACGTCATTCTAACAAAATTTACCATTAATACTTTTCAACTTTCTTGGAAATTAATAATGAAAAAAAAAAGCTGTTCGATTTCTTGAAGCCTAAATGCCAATAAAAATGAATTAGCACGCGTAATTCATTTTGCGAATGTGCTGCAAAGTAGCGACTTTGAACTTAAGAACAACTTTAATGGCGAATAAAATCCGAACAGAACAGCGCGGAAGGACGGTACCTTTGACGCACAGAGTGAGCTAATTGACGACGCAAATAGGTATTCTTCAGCAAATTCTCAAATTCTTTTGCCGTCTCTCCCCGGACTCTTTTGTGCGATCTGCTTGCATTTGAAATTACTTCGGCTAATGCATGCTCTTAAAGCTTCTTTGGGGAAAATAATGGGTGCACACAAAGAACGTTGAAAATAGTACAAGGTATGACTCATCTCAGAGGAGAGGATTTGTTTGACAGTAGGACTTCAAATATCCTATGCTTGAAAGGCTTTGGAAAATTTTTTGATGTCACCGACGGGATGAAATAGGGATGTACCCTACTATTATATTTCTTTGGAAATACACAATCTTCTAAAAGTATTATGTAAGTATCTTGTCAGAAAGTATGACCTAAAGTCAGAAAGTATGAATTACTTATCAAACTTAAACGCGTTTACTGACTGTTGATGAGCGGTCAGTTAATAAAGGCGTGAATTTCCCGGCGCCTGTTTAGACAATCTAAATAAATGAACATGAATACATAATAGTTTAATAACAAGTATATAAAATATTAAAACAGAAGGTCATACAGTTAAATAAAGGTAAAAAAGCGAACTGTGCATCTAGTCAAAATACAAATCCTAAATACTGAATTTTAACTTCTTCTATAGCTAATCTTTTTTTTTTTTTTTTAATCCTATCTATCTCTAAAATGGGACTATATGTAGAGACCAAAACGGAAGGTGCATTAATAGGTATTATAATTGCTCAAGAATATCAGTACTATAATATTTTACATGATGACAAAAATGTGCTTCATTGAATCACAACGTACCACCGGGCAAGAAGAACAACACAAGTCAAAAAATGTCTATTTTGAGTTTATTTAACTAAAAAATGTGAATGAAATGCTCGAACGTGCACAAACAGCGCCACCTATCGATCCCGCAATTTCTTCGCCTGAGAGGCAGTTGTATCCGTTTTATTGTAGATTAGTGATTGCTTTACCAATATGTTGTTTTATTGTCTTAAATATTGCGTATTAAGTTTTGTCATGATTGTCGCAGGGCTGCAATAATTGAAAGGACATTCCTCAAAGAGCGTTTTCCGTTGAGTTGCGAGTTTTTTTCTTTTTCGTCTATATTAAATTTTTGGTGGACTTTGGGGAGCATATTTATTTTTGAAACAAGATACAAGGTAGACAAAAGTAATCTATTTTATGCTTACTTATTAAAAGTGAAGTTATAGAGGTAATTGTTGTTAGATTACTTCTTTAATAATCAAAAATGAAATATACTTTAACTAATTTAGAAATTTATTCAGCAACCATGAAAGTTCATTTCAGATAATTTGGAGTGGAAGGCTGATTTTTTATACCAACTATGTGAAAAATACCAGAGCCGGGAATCGAACCCGGACCTTCCGCTTTGCGTGCGGGTGCTCAAACCATTGAGCTACCCTGGCTGATTACCAGCTAGGCATTTCTCACATAACAATCGTTGACAAAGTCACCGAGACTGCAAACACAGCTATATCAAGTGACATTATTAATCATGGCACAACTCCAATAGACCACGAAATTTTGTTTAATTTAGAAATTTATTCATCAACCATGAAATTTCATTTCAGATAATTTGGAGTGGAAGGCTGATTTTTTATACCAACTATGTGAAAAATACCAGAGCCGGGAATCGAACCCGGGCC
Source organism: Salticus scenicus (assembly GCA_963930645.1). Classification (NCBI taxonomy): domain Eukaryota; kingdom Metazoa; phylum Arthropoda; class Arachnida; order Araneae; family Salticidae; genus Salticus; species Salticus scenicus. The sequence goes on along the minus strand of OZ005655.1, from coordinate 293,727,194 downwards.
TTCCGCTTTACGTGCGGATGCTCAAATCAGATAATTTGAAGTGGAAGGCTGATTTTTTATGCCAACTAAGTGAAAAATACCAGAGCCGAGAATCGAACCCGGGCCTTCCGCTTTACGTGCGGATGCTCAAGTATTTCACTGCTCTGGTGTTTTTCACATAGTTGGTATAAAAAATCAGCCTTCCACTCCAAATTATCTGAAATATACTTTAATTAATTTGTTTTCACGGAATATATTAAAAGTTAAACTGTGTATCAGGTACAAATTGAGTTGTGATCAATGCAAACCACAACGTTTTCTTTTTTCTTCTCTTTATTGTTGACTTTTCATATCTTTTCCAAACGGAATCTTTTAGTGGAAAGCGTGAATTCAGGCATGTTTTATACATGACCGAATATAAAGAACAATATTGTTATTTATTATTATTATTTTTTTTTTTCAATGACATTCTTTCTGATTCTCAGGCAGCCATCCAATCAATTAGCGCTGTTGATCATCCATTAACACCTGAAATATGTTAATGTCAAGAATCCTTGAGAACTCTCACTTTAAAGGGGAAACAAATAGTTCTCCAGTGGGTGTCCGGCCCATTGTGGCCTTTGGGGCAATGAACAAGCGGACTTCCTTGCAAAAAGAGTTGCCAGCTTATTACAACATCCTAATACAGCCATTTCTTACTGGAGGATTAAACTGTTTTTAAAAAATTTATTTACATCTAATGCCTTACGAGATCTTGAGAATCGTACAGCTCCAAAGAACTGGAGAAATCCTTCTCTTATTCCTCATAAACCAAGACGTAAGGCAGTTGCGACTTTCCGCTTATCTGCAGTGCAGGACACGACTGCCTTGTCGTTGCCGCTCATTTCAAGCGAATAGGTACCTTAAACGATTCTACTTGCCCACTTTGTGATTCTGGAGAAGTAATGGACAGGGACCATTTGCTCCGTTGTGGAGTTGTTCGATGTTCTACAGAAGAGTCGAGATATTGGGTGGCAAGATCGCTCCTTAGGCAATGACTTCGATCTTTTGTTCTATGTAATACTGTTTATCATTTGTTTTGTAACATTATAGTCCTCCATATTTTTTTGCCTAGCCATTCGAAATATTTTTATTTTTCAATGTCTGAAACCGATACTTGCCGTTGGATTTTGGACTGACAGTTTTGCCAGATTTAGGGACTTTTTTATTCAATAACCACCAATAATTTCGAGGGGTGATATTGGATATACAGAATAGACGATTAATTTTCGAAGTGATTAGGCAACCGTTACAATTAAAATTCAGTGATAGATATAGAATTAAAAAAGTCCCTAAATTTGGCAACACGGTGGACAAAATCCTTTCGCGACAATCTAAAAAAAGAAGATTTCAGCCGTATTATTTATTCGTACATCCCCCCCCCCCCCAGAGTTATTTTACATTTAAAGTACTTTTGTTATACGTAGTTTCTCGGAAAACATGATTTTTTTTTTTTTTTTCCCCTAAAACAAAATAATTTTTCTTTTTATTCTCAGTCTCTCTGAAAACAAGAGAATTTTGTTTTTAATTTATTTTTCCTTCTGGATTAATCACAATCACAGAAACCTTGTTTCATCATTGGTAAAATAAATAACGCTTCTTAGTCAGCCGACATCGTTATCTTTTGCGAACAAAGTTCTTTGATGGGAAAGCAAAATCTTTTACAAGCGGGAAAAAAAAAAAAAAATCTAAGCAAGCAGCTTAATTCAATTAGTTACGGTATAATGAGATCATTTTTATTATTTCACTCCGAAGAAGAAAAAATCCTCAGAGAGAAGACAGGAGAGAAAAAACAAAAAAATCAGGGTAATCGTATCTCCACACACTTTCTAAAATCTCAACATTTTCCTTGTTTGCTCTAAGTTCGAAAATTCTTAAAAGGGGCTTTATTCCGGGCACCATTTCCCACGCATATTTGAGGTTCAGCTTCTTTTCATCGAGAGCCATTTTTCCCCTGGGTGTCTCGATTTAATGGTGAGTGATCGGCATGGAGTTTTGTGCAGAATTTGTGTCAACAGAAGGTGCGCCATCTTGCATGCACAGGAAGAACTAATTGACTGCACAAACAGGCAGGGGCTCCGTTACTCCTTTGTGTGCGAAGAGATCTGCTTGCATTTCGAATTACACCCAGCTAATGCATGCTCTGAAAGTCCCTTTAGAGGTAATGCACGCACACAAAGGCCGAAGGAAATTATGCAGCGCACTGATTTGTTTGAAGGGGGATTTGATTTGTTTGAGTGTAAAAGCTTAATTTTTCTCAGCTTGAAAAGAGGAATGACTTTAACAACAGTGCAACACAGACTGTTTGTTGTGCTGTAACTTTTTATTGGATCTATTTTTATTATTATTATTTATTTACTTAAAAAAGTGACCCAGTTTTTCGTTTTCTTCCAAAAATAAATTCTGTTTATCAATTATTTATACTACGTTAATAAGACATTTGATAATTATCAATAAGTAAATATATCGGAAATTCACGTAATAATAATAAAAACTAGTATGTTGTGGCCACCACAAGACTTTCTTCTATATTTTCCTATACATATTCAATCAGTAACAATATTAAAAAAAAAAAAAAAAATGCGAAGTTTTTTTTTTTTTTTTTGGTTAAAAGTAAAAAAAATCGATAACTTTGTTTTAAATTATCACAGATTTATAGTTCAACCATTCGTTTTAAAGGTATTGACGAGATCTTTCGAATGATATCCATCTTCAAAATTTACCCCCCACGGGGGGGTACTTCCCCCCCAGGGGGGGAAGCGATGCCCCCTATGCACAAAATTTTTTTCCTAGTTACGTACTACTATTATCAATAATTCATATTAATTTTACAATCACAAGTGTAAAATAACTCTTATTATGCACATTTATACGAATTTTTGTCCTATTCTGCCATGTTAAAAATTTAGATAAAATGCTATCACAGCGCCTCCTGTTGAGCTAATCATCCCCAAATATAATCAGCACCAGTTTATGTCGGGGACCAACTAAATACCAAGTTTGGTAAAATTTCGTTTAAAAAAAAAAAAAAAAAAAAAAAAACGATTTTTTTCTAATTTTTTTTTTTTTTTTTTTGTTAAAAGTAAAAAAATTCGATAACTTTGTTTTAAATTATCACAGATTTATGGTTCAACCATTCGTTTTATAGGTATTGACGAGATCTTTCGAATGATACCCATCTTCAAAATTTAACCCTCCCGGGGGGGTACTTACCCCCCAGGGGGGGAACCGATGCCCCCCCATGCACAAATTTTTTTTCCTAGTTAACTACTACTATTATCAATTATTCATATTAATTTTACAATCACAAGTTTAAATTAACTCTCTTTATGCGCATTTATACGGAATTTTGTCCTATGCTGCCATGTTAAAAATTTGCATAAAATGCGATCACAACGCCACCTGTTGAGCTATTGATCCCCAAATCTAATGGGCACCAGTTCATGTCAGGGTGCAACTAAATACCAAGTTTGGTTAAATTTCATTCATTGGTTCGTGAGATACAGCGTCCACAAAAAAATGATACAGACACACAGACAGACAGACAGACAGACAGACAGACAGACAGACAGACACACAGACAGACAGACAGACAGACATTTTTTAAAAACTATCAATTCGTGTTCAGGACATCCCAAAACGTGTAGATCCGTCAAAAAACGGAGGTCGAAAATTTTCGCGAATCCAATACTTTCTCTATATTACATATAGAAGAAAGTAAAAATGAGCTAGGGAGGTACGTTTATCTGCGTGTTTGTGGAAACAATTTTGCGTTTTGATATTTTTATACGTACTACGGACGTATACAATTTTATATGTCCCGAAAACGATTTGACCCTTTTTAGAATATATCTGTCTGTGTGCATCCAAAATTTTGTAATTGCTGTATCTCACGAGCCAATAAATAGAATTCAACATAAGTTTATTTTTGGTTGGACCAGGATTTAAGTAGGTCCTGATTAGGCTTAGATGCATATCACCCAAGAGGTGGCGCTGTAGTACCTTTTTTTTTTTTTTTTTCAAAACTTTTTATGCAGCTGCTTAGGACAAAATACCGTATTAGTATGCGCATTGTGTATTATTTTTAACTAAACATTGTTAAAAAAAAAATAATAATAATAATAAAGGATGTATTTTTTATATACGTAAGAAACATCGCTCTTCCTCCAACCTCCGGCTGGAACGTACCTTTAAATGAATGATTGAAAATGTTATAATCTGATAGGATAATGTATATCTGATAATCTGAAACAAATTTTTAGTTTTTATTATTATTATTATTATTATTTATTTGAAAAAAGTGCTCTTTCATAAGATAACGCCTGAAGGGCACGAAATTGGCTTTCTTTCGACGTTTAATGTTGTACTTCTCACATCTCTCCCAAGGAAGGTCTCCATAGGTGCATACGCAAAAAATTTTGAAAAAATTACAGAATACTCTCCTCATGAGTTTATGCTTGTTCATAAAAAAAATTCTGGCGGAATCACTATATATTGTCCGTAAAAAAATATTGAAAATGTCCGATACTTGGCTATTTATCACTCGTTGGCGATACAATAAAAACTGATGCAAAATAGTTTTTTGATAAATATTCATTACAGAAATACGTTATTCATACTCTTTATGTAAAACTAGTTTAAGAAAGTTTACTTTAAATAAATACAATTTTATTACTACAATTTTGACATAGGGTAGGGGTTCCAATGATTGGCATGTTCCAGTAATTGGCATCTATCCCGAAATAATTAATAGATAAGGAAAATAATAAAATCATATATTTTACTTATAACAATTTTAGCATTTTATGTCAAACACTGGAGCATAGTGTGCTAATAACTGGTAAAATGAATAACTAGCATTGTCAAACACTGGAACATAGGGGGCCAATTACTGATAAAATGAAAAACTGGCAGTGTCAATTACTGGAACATTGAGTGGGTGTCAAATAAAAATTTATAAAAGAATAATTGTTATCAAATGTATATATTTTAACATATATCGGGTTCTGAATGTCTTTCATGCCATATGTACTAACTACTAACTTAAAATTTCTAAAAATATTTTATCATGACTAGAACATTAAAAGCATCAGAGATTGCTCTAAAAGTGTCAATCACTGGTGCACTTACCCTATATATTTATAAGTAAACCCAACGATCAAATTATACAACCTTTAGTTTAGCGTAAAATACTTAAATTAAGTTTAAGTTTTACTTGAGCTTTAAATATTATTGGCTTACAGTAAAACAGTACGCACATTTATTTATATTGCATAATAAATTAGAAAGAACGTACTCAACGGATTTCGAATTTGGAAATGAAACAATGGTAAACGGCAATCACTTATTAGCGAGCTATTTTGTGTTTTGGAAGAATATCGATTTCAGAACCAATAATTTAGATCAAAATTTAAATTGATAAAAATATTTTCAAACTTAAATTTAACTCTCAAATTTCAGTATAGATTACACATTAATATTGGAAATTTACACCTTTTTTCTAATTATAATTTATTTTTTATTACATTGGTTATATAAAATATATCAAATAACTTTTTCTAATTCTACGTACCAAATTTATTTAAATAAGATTAACTTTAAAAAAAAAAAAAAATGTATAACAGCAATTTATGAACCATGTATCTTTTGTTAAGTTATTCAAAGTTTAAGCCAAATTATTTCTTTAAGGCATTTATAAGGAATTCAATTTTTTTAAGCTCTTTATCAGTTTAAATAATAATCATAGATTAGGAGGGGGAGAAAAACAGGTTTTTGATTAGCAAAAATGCTAAAAGATGAATTTATTTTTATGATTTTAACGCTTTAATATTGAAAGATGCTTCATTAGACGATGTAATTCTACCCCCCCCCCCTCTTTCCCCTGGGAAAAGTGATCTTTATTCCTTATTATCTTTTGTTAACTTAAATTTTAAACCAAATTATTTCTTTAAGGAAAATTATGAAGAATTTAATTTTTTTTAAGCTCTTTATTTTTATGAGTTTAAATAATAATCATAGATTAGGAGAAGGGGAAAAAAAAAAACGGATTTATGGATTAGCAAAAATGCACAAAAACGAATTTATTTTTATTTCTCCCAATGATATAATTCATGCAATTTGTTTTACATATTTAAACTTTGTTTGGTCACTTTTTAAACTGCGGCATGAATTCCCAGATTTCACATTATGCCAGGAATTTACAGCGTTCTTCTTATAGTTCCATTTTATATATATATATATTATTTTGATGTTTCACATGTTTAAGATGTAATTAGGTATTATACTCATTTTCATCAGAACTTTGTGGTATTTCGTTAAACAATGGGGATATGCATAATCAGGAATGCCTTCGACATTTCCATAACTTGCTCCTATATATTTTTATTATTGTAACGCAGTTTTTTTTTGTTTTTTTTTTTTTTACACGTTTTTATTAGCTTCACCTGTATGTATGTTTGTATGTATGTTTGTAACCGCTCTGGGAGCAAACAAAAAATCTATATTGTAAAAAAAGACTTTCCCTGCGTGAACGCTGTGGCTGTGAGGTAAAGCTCCGTGCTACGAACCTAAAGGTCTAGCGTTCAAGCCCAGTCAGGGGGGATTTTTTTTAAATGGTTTCTGTTTAATTCTAAATTATTTTAATTAAAGATTTAAATTTATGTAAATATTATGGTGTGTCACTCACAGGATTTTCTCTTAGCCTGCATTTTAAATACTAAGGTAGATATTTTGTGCTTTTTAGCTCACATTTCTATAAAAGCGTGTTCTTTAATTTTTTAAAACTATAATATTATTGTTTTAATTTAATTTTTTCTTCTGTAAAATCTGCATGTACCATATAATTTTTCCCCCATGTATTATTTATACAGCATCCAAAGAACGTTGTACATGTTAATTTCCAAAGACATTATCTTCAATAAAAAATTAAAATATATTTAATTTTTCAAATTGTAAAATTCATTTCAAACGCTAAATAAAAAAAAAACTAGGTAGCATAGGTGGACTCTGCTCAGTTCCCCATCATATTTATGTTCTCAGAAATTTCTAGTGCGAGACATATTATAATCATGTTAAAAGAAATGAATTTGACCAAAGCTTGATACAGTGACAGAATGAAATCCCCGCCTAATATCCACCGTTCACTTCGATATATTTATCTTATTCTAATCTATTCAATTATGTTATCGGGGTCAATTCCGTTGTTTAGTTTTCATGCTACTATTTCCAATGCAATAATCCTCAAAATTCATATTTATATGAAAAATTTACAATTTCGCTATGTTGATAAAATCGTAAATTACAAATAATTTACGAAATTTTCCTAGTAGAATATTTGTATTCAATCATGTTCAAACAAATATCATAAACGTAATTTTGAAGTTGTCTAATGTATTTAGGATCCTCAAAATGGAAGCTTATGCTCATTTTGCCTTATTCTGACATGTTAAGTAAATCGTAAATTCCAAAACACTTACGAATTTTTTAAATTGGAAAAATCATAGTGTATGATATTCCTGCCAGTATCCTAAATAATATTTCGAAAGTGGTCTGACATCTTTACGATGAAAATATCCCTCAAGATTGACGTTTATGTGAAATTTTCTCTATTCTGCCATGTTAAGAAATTCGTAAATTTCCAATAACTTACGAAATCTTTATATTGGAAAATTCATAGTCATTAATATTCATGCCAGTGTCCTAAATAATATTTCAAAAGAAGTCTGACATCTTTACGATGAAAATATCTCTCAAAATTGACGTTTATGTGAAATTTTGCCCTATACTGCCATGTTAAGAAATTCGTAAATTTCCACTAACTTGCGAAATTTTCAAAGTGGCATATTTATAGTTACTGATGTTCATTCTGGCATCAAAACGGATGTTTTAAAACTGGTCTGACATTTTTACAGTAAAAAGTTTCCATTTAATGCACTTTTAAGTGAATTTTTGTCCTATTCTCCCATGTTAAGAAATTCGTAAATTTCTAATAACTTACGAAGTTTTTAAATTCGAATGTTGCAAATGAATAGGATTCTTGCGAGTGTCGAAAGTAATATTTTAAAACTGATCTGACCTCTCTGCGACAATTTGTTCTTGAGATATCGTGTACACAGACTAACAAACTAACGGACTAACACACTAACCCTCTAACGGACTAACACACTAACAGACTAACAGACACCCTACAGACAGACACCATAGAAATTTTGTCATTTTTGGATTCCTCACACCTGAAAACGTGTAGAAAAGTAAAAAAACCGAGGTCGAAAATTTTCACGATTACCTAAGTTCCCCATACCTATAGTATGATGGGGAACTAAAATGCGTATTTGCAACTTCCAAAATACAGAATTTTTTTTTTTTTTTTTTCAATTATCAATTAAACAACTAAAGGTATGTATAAGTTAAACGTGTATTTGACAAGCAATTTAAATATTTGAAACTCGCATTTTTCTTTTTTTTTCAAAACTAAAATGAAATACTTTTAATATAAAAGATCACATGCATATAATATACAAGCTTGTTTGAGAAACACACAACTCTTTTATCGAATATTTCGAAACTATTTACTGTAACGTTATTCAGAATGATTTGTTTTGCAATTCTTATATGCATTAAAATTAATTGCATTTGAAGGAAAGAATGTTGCTCACCAAATCTCATGCACTTTTTGTCTTTTTGCGCCAAATATTCGAAAGTTTTTTTTTTTTTTGTAGACTTTTTAATGGGATTCCGCCGATAAACTTGACTGATCTTGTATCACCTATGTAAGTAGTATCTCTGCAATTTTTTTCTCAATACAGTAGAATTTGGATAATTCGAAGTTGAAGGGACTTGAGAAAAATTCGAAATATCCAAAAATTCGAATTACATATACTATTTCACACTTGCCAACATACTAATTAAAATTCCGTAGTATTGTTAACCCTGACTTCTTTTTCACAGCAGTATCCGTTTTAGAGTATTTTTCTTCTTATTTAATCGTAATTGCATTTGCAAAATATTACTTTAAAAATTTACTGGTGTGAAAAAAAAAAAGGGCGGGACTAACAACACTACAGAATATTAATTAGGATGTTGGCAAGCATGCTATTTTGTCAAAAAGAAGAGATAAATTAAAAAAATTAAAACTCTACGATCAATGATTTAATATATAAACTTTATATCTAAGAAAACTGCTACATCCCTCCCCCTCCCATCAAATCAATATTTTTTACGAGCTTAATTATTCAACACTTTATTAAAAAATAGTCAGATATTTTTTATCGCTTCTTCAAGTACAATCTTTGTGTCGTAGCATACGGCTTCAACCTATCAGTTGATACAAAAATGGAATCTTCTACATCAGACGTGACTTTCAATTCACAAAAACCTCGAAGTTCATATAATGCACCCTATCTTCTGATGCACTAGGTAGGGGCTTTTCTTGTATTTCCTTATCCTTATTTTGAAAGACTATTAAAATAAATAATGCATTTTAGGTGAAAAAAATCTTGGGAAAAATTTTTACTGTAATATTTTAAAGGTAATCGTATGAAAAATTCGAATTATCCAAAATAGAATTAGAATTATCCACGATTTTTTAACATTATTTTAATACAAAATTCAAGGGACCGAGTAAAAAACTCGAATTATCCAGAATTTCGAATTAAACAAGTTCGAATTATTCATGTTTCACAATATTATGAGTATGCGCTTTAAGGAGACCTTCCTTGTCAGATGAAATTCGTCAGCACTGACCATGAGAAATAACTTTTGATAAAGAATATTTTTAATACATAATTTGCACTGCGGTAATTGGTAAAGGAAAACACAGAAAAAGATTTGTGATAGCCGTAACAGACTGCTTTCAACTTATGAACCTTCTTATAGGCATTCTTTAAGCATGGAGTTTTATTTTTATTATTCATTATTCATTGTATTCTTTGTTTGTTGTTGTTGTCGTCGTCGTGTATGACAAAGTGCAGAAGTGATAAAAATAGAAGAAAAAAAAAGAATAACAAATAAAGGGAGATAAAAACTAAATATTGCCAAAAGCGTGGATCAGAGATTTGGCAATGTCTATGGCTCTTTCTGAGTATAAAATGTCCATGTTGCAGTCATTGTCTATCTTGAAGAGGGCACCAGCAATGGAAGGGCAGCTAAAAAGGTGTTTGGGATCCAGTTGCGTGCCTGGGCAGTGCCTGGGCAGTGCCTGCATTGCATATATGTATTCTTTGTTTATATCACTTATATATATTTTATTATTATTATTATTTTCATTTCATTTAATAAATAAAAACTTTAAGAGAAAATATGTATTAAATGAGGAAAAAAGAAGTCATATGTAAATGTATTCGATATTCTTTGTTTATATCATTTATATATCGAATACATTTACATATGACTTCTTTCTTCCCCATATAATAAATATTTTCTCTTACAGTTTTTAGTTATTAAATGAAATGAAAAAAATTCAATAAAAAGGAAAAAAAAAAAGCTTTTTTAGGGTTTAAACGCAAAATCTATCTGTCATAAACTGTCGAGATCGTTTTTTTGTTTGCCTTAATACAAACAGATACTATGAAAAAAATTTCCGACAACTTATGTTTTTGACAATGCTTTTTAAGAGTCGTTTGGTTTTCGTAGGAATTTAACACATTCATATTTTCCTTGTGAACAACATCGGCCTGCATAGCAAAATCCGACGTTATTCTATGCTAAAATATTTCACGCAAATTAAATTACTCGTTACCTAATGAAGTTTAAATTCCATTTTTGCATTCAGAAAAATCACAATCATTAAAATTTGTTCTTGTTTTCCGAGAACTGAATATTTTAAATTTTAATATTTCGTTTCGAAGCTATAAAATGCGAACAAGGAAATTTTCAAAGATAGAGAGCCGAATCTATTTGGTTCAGTGATAAATAATACATAAATAAAATGCTCTATTGATGCTGCTAATACTTTACCATTAATTATGTCTTGATCATCTTTAAATAGCCTTCCTCTTGCAATTCATATCCATAACAATCTTTTATCACTAATATAAAAATAATATTTTTTTCACTATTTTAAGCATTGACGATCTAATAAAATGCTTAACACAGAAATTAAATTAAACATCAAAATCATAGAACAACGAAACAACACAATTCAGAACAAAATTTCTTTTCCACAGATCTACAGTTAAAATTACAGTTTTCATTTTAAAATCGTCTGTGCGTTGAGATATTAGTTTTGAAGATTGAAAATTTTAATATTGCTGTTTTGGAGATCGGAAAATAGAAACATCTCAAATGCTTAAGAAGATCGTTTGGAATTTGATCGATTATTAACTTTTCTCCTAAAATGTTTGAAAATATATTGTTCGCAGGAAAACTTCTGCTGCTTATGGGTAAAAGACATTTCAATATGCTATAAATTCGAATATAAATTTAATTTACACAGACATCTACAAGATTTTGCAATGGATAAAATCACCTTTTTTTTTTTTTTTTTCCCGAACAGATTATCAAGACATTGGATGATATTTTAATGTTTTACGAACTTTAAAAGAAAAAAAAATCCTCAATAACAAATTAAGCTTTCTATTTGTTTCTTTTTTCAATAAAAACAAAATACAAATTATTTTAATTGCTTTACTGATAGTTCTGTCGACAACTTTATTAAAATGAAGCCATGGATGGAATAAAACGCACGTGGCAAATCAGTTTGTTGACAGAAATTTGTAATAAATCATAGGATATATTTCATGTTTCGACTTACAGTTCTGTTTTCTTTTCTTTTTTCTTTTCTTTTTTTTTTTTTTTTTGAGGCAGTTAAAGGTTTAAGCCAAATTTATTCTAACAAAAGCGTATTTTGACTATAATCTTATTACTTGTCTTAAATTATTTAGACCAATTAGAACACCACCTTATTTGTCTAATATCTCGACAAAAGATCTAATATCTCGATCCATTTCGGATAATGGAATCGTCAGCGATTAATAAGTTTGCATTAGATTAAGTCGAATGCACTTTAATAGACTTAGGTATGTTAGATCACCATTTAAATATACCCTAAACGTAAATATTTATATATATCAATAAGGTTTCTCTGCTTTATGAAATTCCCCGACTTCTCCTTTCTCACAACTTTTTAAAAATGAAAGTTTTTTTTTCTTTTTTTACTTATTTAATTTAATTCCAGGACGTCGTATTCGTTTGATACAGATCTTTCTTTCTTTTTTATTTACTTTCTCTTACCCATAAGGTAGAGAAAGTATTGTTTTTGGGTCAAATTTTCGAACGCGAGATTTTGTTCTATTTACACGTTTTGAGGTCCCCTGAATACGAAAATCATGTTTTTAGCAAATGGTCTGTGTGTATGTCTGTATGTCTGTGTATCTGTCTGTATGTCTGTGTGTCTGTCTGTTATCAGCATATCTCAAAAACAAATTATGGCAGAAAGTTCAAACTTGGTATTCTAAATGTGTATCATATAGAGATGCTACAGTAAGCTTTTCGTTAAGATCAAGCTAATGGTTTGTGTACAGGGACAATCAAGAGAATTCTAATGCATTACGTCTATGGGGGAAATGGCAGGAAAGTAGAGTTTAACGTCTATAGACTGCACTAAACCAAATGAAACGAATATATATATTTTGTAATAGAGATAGTTAACTGGGAAAAATTTTTTGTGTATGTAGGAGCCTCGCCTCCCCCCCTGGGAGGGAAGTCCCCCCTCGAGTGGAGTAAATTTTCATGATGGGTATCTTTCAAAAGAGCTCGCCAATACCTTTAAAACGAATGGTTGAACCATCGATCTGCGATAATTTAAAACAAAGTTATCGATTTTTTTTTACTTTCAACGAAAAAAAACTTCGAAAAAAAATCGTACTTTTTTTTTTTTTTTTTTTTTTAATTTTGAGAATAAAATGGACTTTTTTTTTATATATATTTGGTGTTATACTACTTCTCTAATATGGAAATCGTCTGCATTATCATGAAAGATAATTTTTTTAAATAATAATTTTAATAAATTATTTTTTAAAAACAGACTGATTTTTTAATAACCGAATTAAATTCTATATAAATGTAGGTGCATTAATGAAACGGGGGGTTGAGGGGGCGGTAGACCCCCTCACACAGAACTAATTATCATATAAGACTCTTCAGAATCCTAATATGAATTATTTAAGATAGGTTTACATAACAGTACTCGTTATCTTACCTATTAATCTGCAACCTGTATTTATTGTATTAAATTTCAGGGTAAGAGAAAGTCGTGTGAGTGACACACCAGATTCTTCTTTTTTTTTTTTTTTTTTTTCTAAATCAAACTTTTTTTTTTTTTTAATTATTAAAATAAAAAATTTCTTGATAATTTTATTATGCATTGAAATGATTTAACTATCTATATCTTGTCACAATAAAGCAATAATTATCATAGAAACGTATTTTCCCATTGATTCCCTATTTGTCAGATCGATGCCCATTAAAGCCTTCTCATGATTCAGAACTGAGTCTTTTCTGAGTACATGGTACATGAGCATGGCAAATTTAGCAAAAATTCATGATTACCGTAAGGTAGGGATTATGATTTTCAAGTAATTTATCTGTGGAAAGAAAACAATTTAAAAAAAAGAAAATTTAACGAATAAAATATACCGATAGTACGAATTTGAAAGTTCGAATGTTTAACGAACAGAGGCCAAATGAATAGTAAAAGTGCCGAAAGGAAAGAGCTAAGTCTTGTAAAACGAAATCCGAACGAAAAGGAAGGGAATAACTAAAGTGCTGAAATTTGTCTGACGTTATTAAGACTCTAGTAGCAAAATGTCCATTAAATGTACTATCTTCGAAATCGATGATTTTATGATTGGCTGATATTCGGAATCTTGTCGAGTTAAATGAATTTAATCAAGATTTCATCCAAAATGTCTCACCGGATATAGCTGAATCAGATGAATTTTACATCTGATGAAAATCCGACAGAAGAACATAGTTTTTGTAGTCTCATCGTGATTTGTTGTCGTTTGATATCTGCTTGCGATGAATTTTTCCTCAACGAAAACCAATCTCTGATACTGCTCCAAACGATATACGTATATGTTATTCTCGAGCAAATTTCGAGGAATCGACGAATAGCCGATCAAAAAACGATGGACCAATACTACTAGAGGAATTGAAAGCGACGGCATTATGGATGGGTTCGCCGATGAAAATATTTCAAAATTCTCTCAAAGAGCTTTGGTTAACACAAATTGACATAGGTCCAAATTCATTCAGCTCCAAATGGTCTATACAGTTGGTGAGAACGCAAAATTGCAGATTAAAAAAAATAATATTTCTACAATAATTAATATTATTTTTTGATCAAAATTGGATCCTTTAATTTCTGATAAAATTATGAACTAAAAAAAATAATAAATTCTTTATTATTTTGCAGAAACGATTTTTATAACTCATTTTTACACATGAAATGCAGATTTCGTGAAATGATTTACTTTCATATTACAATTTTGATTCTCAACTTTCTAATCTAGCTGAAATTTTCCCCAAATGTAATTTTTTTCGCAATCTTGTTATGCAAATTTTATTCCACGTCTATTTTTCCATTATTAAATATTCAATCAATGTCCTTGGTTTCCCTTCATCTAAAAGTTCTTTCCACAAACTGAAAGTCATAAAACCCACAAAGATATTGTCATTTAATTTTATAGGTATTTTATTAAATGAGGTTTCATTCTTGTCTCTAATATGCGTCACTTAAACTTGTACGTGTAACTGGAGAATTATTATATCTACGTTCATAAATTATTTAAGTTATTATTATAGGTTGAAGCGACGTAAGTATAACGAGGTTTTGGCATAGTTCGACTTTCACCTCATTTTGTTCAGTTAATTTTAGACTTACACTTCTGAATATTTTTAGGCATAAACTACAATTAAAAGGCTTTTGAAAAATATGAAATTTTTAGTTCCCCATCATACTATAGGTATGGGGAACTTAGGTATTCGTGAAAATTTTCGACCTCGGTTTTTTCACTTCTTTACACGTTTTCAGGTTTGAGAAATCTGAAAATGACAAAATTTGTATGGTGTCCGTCTGTAGGGTGTCTAGTTTGTTAGTCCGTTAGTGTGTTAGTTCGTTAGTATGTTAGTCTGTGTACACGATATCTCAAGAACAAATGATCGCAGAGAGGTCAAATCAGTTTTAAAATATTACTTTCGACACTGGCAAGAAGTCTATTTATTTGCAACATTCGAATTAAAAAATTTCGTAAGTTATTTAAAATTTACGATTTTCATAACATGGGAGAATAGGGCAAAATTTCACTTAAACTTGCAGTAAATGAAATATTTTTGCTGTAAAAATATCAGACCAGTTTTAAAATATTAGTTTTGATGCCGGAATGAACATCAGTTACTATAAACATGCTACTTTAAAAATTTCGCAAGTTATGGGATATTTACGAATTTCTTAACATGGCAGAAAAGGACAAAATTTCGCATAAACGTCAATTTTAACGGATATTTTCATCGTAAAGATGTCAGACTACTTTAAAAATATTATTTATAATACTGGCATGACTATTATTGACCATGAATTTTTCAACATAAAAATTTCGTAAGTTATTAAAATTTTACGAATTTCTTATCATAACAGAATAGGGCAAAATTTTACACAAACGTCAATCTTGAGAGATATTTTCATCATAAAGATGTCGGACCACGTTTGAAATATTATTTAGGATACTGACATGAATACCATAGAGTATGAATTTTCCAATTTAAAAAATTCGTAAGTTATGTGGAATTTACGATTTACTTAAAATGGCAGAATAAGGCAAAATTGAGCATAAACGTCCATTTTGAGGACTATAAATATATCAGACAATTTCAAAATAACATTTATGATACTTGTATGAACATGATTGACTACAAATATTCTAATAGGAAAATTTCGTAAGTTATTCGAAATTTAAGATTTTATCAACATAGCAAAATGGGGAGATATTCCATATAAAAATGCTTTAGGGATTGTTGCATTGGAAATAGTAGCATGAAAATAAACTACGAAATTGATCCCAATAAAAAATATTAATAGATTAGAATAAGATAAATATATCGAACTGAATGGTGGGTAGCCTATTAGGAGAGGATTTTGTTCTGTCACTATGTCAAGCGTTTGGTCAAATTCATTTCTCTTAACATGAATATAATATGTCCTGTACAAGAAATTTATGAGAACATACATATGATGGCGAACTGAGCAGAGTCCACCTATGCCAACTAGTTTATAATGTAGCAATATGCAACTTAAAGAAAACAAAATGATGAAAAACTTGTGTTTCGTGGTTCAATTTGCCCCATGGGTTGCGGAGAGTTTAACCTCAGCGTACTATATCCATATACAACAGTACATTAAGACATACGTAAGTCAATTTTCCAGATAGTGAAAACTTTAATGAATTTGGGCGTTTTGGAATTTTCAAAATATCTTCATTCGTTACAGGTTTTCGAACTTTTTCATATACCTCCAACTAGCATTTCTTCATCATTTCAAAACTCTTTAACACTCCAACAAAACCTAAAAAAGGTTCAGGATATTAGGTTTTATTAAAAATTAAAAGACAGAACAGAAAAAGCAAAGTAAAACTAGTATGTTGCAGCCACCACAAGACTTTCTTCTATATTTTTCTATACAAATTCACTAAGTGCAAATAATTTATTAAAATTATTATTTATTAAAAATATCTAACATGACGAATGCAAATAATTTTCATCATAGAGAAAACTAACTAAAAGGTGCGTTTTTACAATGGTTATCTCATATATCAACTTCCGTACTGTTATATGCCATAGAAATTGAGAGATAGCCTTTCCGTTATCACGGAAATTTGCAGTATAGCAGCGCCACCTATTGGCCGATAAGCATCCAAATTGAATCAGCCATAATGTCTCATAATGGCCTTTTCGAATATCAAGTTTTGTTTGATGATACGCAATAGAACCTGAGATAAAGCCTTCAATGAAATTGCATAAATCGTTGTATAGCTGTGCCACCTGCTGAGCGATTGACAGCAAAAGTTTGTAGGCACTAATTTATGGTGTGCAGATACAAATAAATTTATATGCATATGTGAGCAGTAGTTCTTGAGATACAGTTAGAACAATTTTTTTGTCACACACACAGACAGACATTTCTAAAAATGGCCAAATTATGTTCTGGATCTCTCAAAACGTGTATATCCGTAGAAAATTAGAAATTAAAAATATTTACGAAACCAATACTTTCTTCCATTGAATATAGAAGAAAATAAAAATCACAGAGTAAATAATAAAAAAAAAAATTGTTTTGCGTGCATAAATTTACATTTTTGATGTTGAAATTTTTTTTTTTTTTTTTTTTTTTTTTTGAGTTTATTAACTGGCAATTCCGATTTTATTAAGCGAAAATTTTAAAAGTAGTTTGTATTGATTTGATTTCGTTCCTGGCAATTTGGTCAGATAAAGCGGCTGATTTTATTAACCAGTGAATTTATTAAGCGGCGGTTACTGCAGTCAAAACATTCAAAGGCTAAAATTATGGACCAAAGATAAAATGCTAACAAGGAACATCACCCAAGTGTCCGGCTCGGATTTCAATGAAATTTAGGCGTTTCTTTCATAGAGGCTTTTTTTTCATATTTGATATGCTATCAAATTTTACTCAAAAATATGCGAAAAATGTGTATTTATACAGCAAGTGAATACTCAAATGAATAATTCAGTTGAAATAATTTTCAGTACTATAAATTTTCATTTGTAACTTAAACATGAAAGCGCAAAATCATTTTGCTAAATCATTTTTAAGTCACGCCCAAAGGCGGAGCTTACTGTTGATATGTGGCTTTTAACATTTTAAAAATTCAATAAATATAGAAAACATGGACCATAGCAAAAATTTTATGATTAAAAAATATTTGGTACATATACCCTCTATCAGAAATTAAAATTTCATTAAAATCGCAACCGGACACTTGGGTGATGTTCCTTGTAAGAAATAAATTTATTTTCATTTTTAGTCTAGGACACAAAAACTCTTCGCCTGTTGTATGAAATTCATTTTAGATTTTTGTCGAAACGTCAGTGAGGCTTACTAGATGATACTTAAAAAGTTTTTGTTGTTTGCAAAATAGGGTGTTCTGCATGTATTGTTGTACTGCTAAAACGGTTATAAAAATCACTGATCGACTTTAAATTTATCACAAAAATTTATGAATTGCATGGAATGAATTGGATAGATTTTGAAATTTAGATATATAGTGTATTTATTGTTTATGTACAGGGCATAATACATTTCTATACATTATGTTCTATAGACGATATTTTTCTAAACTACATTTTAACGTAGTTATCATGCCTTAAATATAATAAAATTTGATATACATTTCTTAAATGCTGAAAAGCGTGATATCTTTTGAAAATGGTATGCATTGAATTAACAAGTAGTGTAAAGTTGGAGTCACGTCAGCATAGCGCTGCAGCGAAGAAAACAAGTTGCGAAGTGCGAAGTGAATACGGAGAAGTTTTAGAGTTAAATGAAGTGAGTGGAGTTGATAAAGATTAAATATGAATGAGTGTGGTGAAGAAGGGTGTGTGATGTAGAGGCGAAGAAGAATAGAATTTTCTTAAGTGATCTTTTGTGGTAGTATGGTGGTGATGTAGAATGTGAAATAGAATATAATTTTTCTTGGATGATTAGGTTTTTAATTCGATAAATGTTGTGGTGATTTTGAAGGTGTCAATTTATAGTATACAGTTAGGCGGATTCAGGGAATCCTTTTCGCCTTTAGCCTACATTAGTAAAGTGACGTGGATCAGCGAGAGCAATATTCTTACAACGTTATCTATTGTGGGTGAGATTTCTTTCTGAATATATTTAAATTGTTTATTGAAGTTACCTTTCTAAAGTATTTAAGATTTTATATCTAGTTTGGCCCAAGTGTCCTCCCTGCATTTAAGCTCTAATAAAACTTTATTTGTGTTTAATTTTGAGTCTCGTACTATTTCTTACTTACTACTTAAGTTAATTAAGATAATCTTTGAGGAATGGAGACCACTAATTCCTCACAGTAGCTTAAAGGTCTACACAAAAGAATTGTGACACGTTATGCTTTATGAGCGATAAATACTGTACCAGTTTTATACTGATATTAGATAAAACAAATACTCCACGGTAGTCCCCTTTATTATTTGGTCTCAAATGGAACAACTGAGGTTCCTTTATGTAAACCCACTAGTTTCTTTATAACATTTTTAGTAATATGGTTTTACGAGTATCTATTTTCTTTGAGAGACAATTCGGATTAACTTTATCGAAAACTTCATTTAAGTAATCGAATGCAAAATTTCGAAGACAAAAAAACCAAGAAAAAAATTTATTTTCATTTTTAGCCCAAAACATGAAAACTCTTCTCCATACTTTGTAAGAAATTCCATTTTGGCTCGAGTCTTCTTTTCTCAAACTTCATTATGTTTTCATCATATGGTTGAGTGTGTGGGGTATAATTTTAATGACATATTCTTGCAGTTTTTCTTCAAAGTAAGAAAACCGTTAATCTTATCAATGATAGAAAAAAAAAATATTTTTCTGCAGGAATTTTCGTCTAATAGTCTTGAGAGAAATACACAAGAGCTGTCGCTGAATAAAGTCAAAAGTCGTAATAGAGTAAAGTTTGCAGATTAAATTATTTCAAGTATAGGTGTCATTGTATTTGGGGACTAACTTTTTCAGAACTAAATTCAGTTGTTTAAAATAAAATATAGATCTCTGCACAGATTCAGCGAAGCATTTAGATTAAAGAAAGAAAATTTTCCGATTTTTCATAAGCGAAAGTAATTTTATTTCTACACAATTAAGACTCATTAAAAAAAAAAAAAAAACATATAGATATATCTATATTAATAAAATCAGAGTTTTGTCTGTAAATTTGTCGGAATCGAAAAATTTTGCGATATCTTCACGTTTCACACACCATGAAAGCCGAAAATGACTTCAGAAAATTTCGCCTGTGTGTGTGTGTGTGTCATCGTGTCCGAATGTCGCTTTTTTTGTCCGGGCATCACTTGAGAACGGCTGGACGGAATTCAACCGCGCTTGGCAGGAATTTAGGTCTTCACCCAACTTAAAATTATATCTATCAACTTTTCAGAAATTCCCCCCGTTCCCCCCCCTAGGGGGTAAAAGACTAAAACACGTTTGTCCGGGCATCACTCGAGAACGGCTGGACGGAATTCAACGTCGCTTGGCAGAAACTTAGGTCTTCACCCTACTTAAAATTATATCTATAGAAATTTTCAAAATTATGATTAGTGTTTAAATTGTGGGTAAAAAACGCCTGCGCATGCGCCATAAATATTTTTTCACTAAAACGCTTTGAATGGAAAAATAAAATATGAAAGTAAATTTTTAAGTCAAAGACTTTTTTATTCACGTGATTCGCACTACAAGTTATGAAAAGATTGAAATGAAGTGTTGCCATCTAAGTTTCATACTTTAGTTAATTTTAAAAAATCTAATTGTCGTATCGAAAAACTGTTTACACCCCATTATTCAGAAAAATCCAGTCTTTCATTTGGTACTGAATTTGTAATGATAGGTCTGATATTTCTAATTTATTTTTTCCTTTTTCCGTTTTTCCGTTGCCACTTAAATTTCATACTTTAGTTATTTTTTAAAAATCTAACTGTCGCATCGAAAAACTGTTTGAACCCCTGGATTCAGCAAAATCGCCCCTTTCATTCGGTATCAAATTTATAAATACAGGTCTGATATTTCTAATTTATTTTACCCTTTTTCCGTTTTCAACCCAGATTCGATATGGAACAGCTTTAGTATTGGATCCCTTTGGCAAAATTTGAAATTCGGCACCGAAGTAGCTCGGTCCGAAGTAGCTCGGACGTTTCTCGCCAAGATCTTTAATTGCACAATTGAGATAGCCAATTCAGTTCATCGCAAAAATGGCTTAAAATATTTAAAGTCACCAAAGGGTTCCCATACTAAAGCTGTGCTTTTTGTATTTATTTATTTATAATATTTTCTATTAAAGACTTCTGTGGTCACGAAATTTGGTGCGTAAATTGTTTGTATGCATCCGGCACTTATTGTAACTGGATTTCACGAAATTCGAAATCCCCCCCCCCCCCCCCCCGAACACACACACACCTTCTCGGAGTCGGAGGGCAATAAACATGTGTAAAAACATGTTTTTCCGTTTGAATTCGCTTTGAATTATCTTAGAATGGCGAATTTTCGTGTGTGGATATTGATTAAGTGTACGCATTATGCATATTAGTGGGATTTTGCAAAACTTCGAGCTTACCCGCTGAGGGTGGGGGAGTAAGAAGTGGATAAGTTGTGTCGAAGACAGTGGGGACCCAAACTCCTCACGTTGCGAGCGTTTAAACCTCTACCAATCACAGCGAGAACTTAGGTTATTAATAAAAATATGGGATTTTGACAACTCATTTAAGTTTAATGTCCAGCGAAGCGGGCAAAGCCTGCTAGTAAATACATATAATTTTAATTTTAAGGAAAGCTACATAGCCAAGGTTTAAAATATATTTTTAGTATCTATATTATTATTATTATTTTATTTATTTTTTATTTTTATTTATTTATTTATTAATTTATTTATTTTGTAGAAAAAGCTTAGTGTTTTTTAATTTTTTTTTCTGCTATGTATCACAGAGACAATATTATCTTAAGTGGCTGGTCTGTGTGCTTATCACATATCAATATTATTTAAAAACAAATTACACAGGTCCACGATGAAATTTCTTTCTTCAAGAGGATATGTTTTTTTTTTTTTTTTTTTTTTTTCCTGGTGTATTTTTGGATGCTAATTAAGAAAAAAGTTATTCAAAAACTTTCATCACATATAGTTTTGATAAAAATTGTGATTGTTTGAGTTTAAAACTTTTTTTACCTCCCATCCAAGTTATTTCCTGGAAAATATGGATGATGGGAGCATAATTGCATATAAATTTATAGCCGCATAAACATTTATACAGATAATGAAAAATATCTTCATAATCACATGCTGTAGCCAAAACGCATTTAAAACATTATTTTTTACAGGGTGATCCAAAACATTTTCATTTTTGTTTAATTTTTTACTGGTCCCGTTTTTCCCTTTGGTCCCCTTTGTTTTAAATGGTTAATTTAAAACAAAGTCATCGATTTTTATTACTTTTAACAAAAAAAAAAAACTTAGAAATAAAAATCTTTTTTTTTTTTTTTTTTTTCAATATTGAGAATAAAATGGACTTTTTCTTGGATATTTGGTGTTATACTACTTTTCTAATATGGAAATCGTCTGCATTATCATAAAAGATATATTTTTTAAATAATAATTTTAATAAATTATTTCTTAATAACCGAATTAAATTCTATATAAATGTAGGTGCATTAATGAAACAGGGGGTTGAGGGGGACGGTATCCCCCTGCTCACACAGAACTAATTATCATATAAAACTTTCCTGAAGCCTAATTTGAATTGTTTGACATAGGTTTACATAACATCGTTATCTTACCTCTTAATCTCTTACTTATTAATCTGCAACCTGTATTTATAGTATTAAATTTCAGGGTAAGAGAAAGTCGTGTGGGTGACACACCAGATTATTTTTTTCACGTGAAAGCATATTTCATTTTAAGCTGGGGAAAAAATGGCAACAATTAAAAATTTAAATGTCTATTTTAAAGCTATGCCTATTTTCATATTTTAATTAATTTTTAAAAAATGTAATCAAAAATTCGTTACAAATAAGGTACCCAATGAAATGGGCGATTTTTCTGAATCCGTCGGATTCAACAGCTTATCCATCGGACGATTAGCTTTTTTAAAATTAACTAAAGTATGAAAATGAGGTGGCGTTCACTCACAGAGTCCAAGGAAATCTCTTCCTGTGACAAAGTCAGTCAGTCAGTGATGAGCGTAACTATATATGCTGATGATATGTCAGTTTTATCTTGTTAAGTGCAGTAAAGAATTTAAACAGTACTTTATTGAAATTTTACCCACAGATGTAATTTATTTAAATAATTATATTCTTTATACACGAACCTTTATACACGGTTCTTTATACACGAACCATTTGTTTGATCTCAAGAAATTTTTTCAAGTTGCATCCCCATAGGATACAGACTTAAAAAAATCGTTTGGACTACTTCCAATATGTGTTCTTGAGTTTTATTGATTACAGTGTTACAGACACACACGCAAACAGGCATACAGATCAATTGCTAAAAGCATATCTTTTAGATTCGTACAACCCCAAAATATGTAGAATTTACAAATTTTTACGCCAACTCAATACTTTCTCTAGTAAATATGTGTAACAGAAAGTAAACTAGTATGATGTGGCCACCACATGACTTTCTTCTATATAATTTTACACAAAATTCATTGAAAACAAATTATTTATTAAATTATTGAATTATTTTCCATTATAAATGCAGACGATTTTTATCTGACAGAATTATTATATCACTAAATGCAGAAAGTAAGTAAATTTTTTGCCAATAAAAAAAAAAAAAAATCAATAATTTTGTTTTAAATTATCACAGATCTATAGTTCAACCCTTCATTTTAAAGGTATTGATGAGATCTTTCGAAAGACACCGATATTGAAAATTTACTCCCCCCCCCCCGGGGGTACTTCCCCTACAGAGGGGGAAGCGACTCTTTCACATGCTCAAAATTGTTTTCTAGTTAACTACTACTATTATAAATAATTAATATTAATTTTACAGTCATACGTTTAAAATAACTCTCATTATGCACATTTATACGAAATTTTGTTCTATACCGCCATGTTAAAAATTTAGAAAAAATGCGATCACAGCGCCACCTGTTGAGCAAATGTTCCACAAATCTAATCAACACCAGTTTATGTCAGGGTTCATCTAAATACCAAGTGTGGCTAAATTTCGTTAATTGATTTGTGAGTGACAGCGTCCACAAAATTTGTGATACACACATACAGACACACGGACATTTTCCAAAAACTGCCAAATCGTGTTCAGGACATCCCAAAACATGTAAATTCATCTAAAACTGGAGTTCGAAAATTTTTACGAATCAAGTAATTTCTCTATATATACATATAGAAGAAAGTGAAAAGCAGTTACTGAAGCCAAATACTACTAACTAATTCGAATTAATGCTATATAAATGTTCCATAACTGTTTATGTCATGCATAATCATATAGTTTCAACGCAGACATGCCATATTTTGTTCCGTGTATCCTTCATTCAAATCTTTAGATTTAATCTATTACAATTATTTGTCAAACCAGTGATTTTCTAAAACATTCTCCGAAATACCAAAAATTCTCACAAACTTCCATTCCAGCCACTTCAAAGCATATTCGACATTTGCGAATTCGTGTTCCGGATGCACTATATATATATCAGCGTCTCCCTTCTACGTTTGTGGATATCGGTTAATTGACTCTCAATTAGCTGAACCGAGGGCGTAGAGAGATGGATTCAGAAACTGCTTTGGATTTAACCTTTATTAATTAAAACGCACTATAAATGTCATCGCCTCAGAAATTCGAAATGCAAATTTACCATGCCTCGCGTGTGCATCTCTGATGTATAGGAGAGCGAGGCGATTTTAATAAGGTAATTTATATTTCGATTTGAATGTTTGTTTATGCAAACGCTGAAGAAAAGTAAACAAGACGTTTAAATATACACATGTCGGGATATTTACTTTAACGATTTGCGAAATTTACATATATTATCAATAATCAATGTATTCAACTGTTCCGAACCCAAGTCATGTCAGACGTCTTTTTTTATTTTAAATAAGATCTAGTTTGGGTTTTACGTCGCACTACTGCTGTGCAATGGGCAATTGGGGATGATCTAGGACTCACCTCTGGAGAGGGTCCGGAGACATGCCATCACAATTTTGATCCTCCACGGAAGGGATAGCTTATTTGGTGATCCTCAGAGGTATAATTTTTTATGGGAAAATGGAGGACATAGTGGCCACGACAGATTTTACGTGCACCATTAAATAATATCTATTTTTTTTCTTTTTAATATAATTATATACGGTCGGCAGCAAAAGTATCCGAGCACTAGCAATAATCCCTGACACTTAATACTACTTCGTTAAATAAATCCTTGTCGAGTCATGATCTTAAGGGCCCTCTTCACTCACCGCCGCCGGAAGCCGAAGCTAATGTTATTCTATGGGAAATTTTTCTTTACAAATAACTTATTAACTAATACGTATTTTTAAATTCTGCTTTCACATTCTGAAAATTCCCAGCTGTTAAGTTGACGGACCTTTTTTAAAAAAAATTTTTTTTTAAATTTTTTATATTTTATTTTGAAGCTGCAAAATACGAATTTTCAATGTGCGAAATTTTTTCATTTTGCAATTTCAAAATAAAAAATAAAAAATTAAAAAAATACATTTTTAAAAAAGGTCCTTTTACTTTAACAGTTGTGTATTTTCTGAATGTGAAAACAGAATTTAAAAATATGTATTAGTTGATAAGTTATTTGTAAAGAAAATTTCTCCATAGAATAACATTGGCTCAGGCTTCCAGCGACGGTAAGTGAAGAGGGCCGTTAATTAGTCTAAGAACATGATTCAACAAGGATTTATTTAACAAAATATTATTAAGTGTACCTTTTTGATATCGGAATTATTAGCTAGTGCTCGGATACTTTTGCTGCCAACTGTACATATATATATGTATTGTAAAGTGTCCATCTGTGAAAATACACGATATTCCGGCGGCTTCTTCCTAAATGAATGATTAATGTATTAAAATGTTCCAAACCCAAGTCAGGTCTTTTTTTTTTTTTTTTTTTTCAATTGGGCTCTATTTTTGCAAAAACTATAGAATTTTATATAAAAATATAATAATGTGTTTCTGAACTGTTTCTTTGCATAAATATATAATATTGCAGAGGCTAATTACCGAAATCCGGGATCGTTTTACTTTTCAATAGCAAAATTTACGTTTATTGGAGCAAATTACTCAAATACGGTATTTTTTGTCAGTGGTTGCTGAAATGGACAACAATTTTTTTGCTAATTGACACACTATAGATCTTTTATCGACACTTTCTTAAAGTCCATTTCCGAAATACATGATTATTTAGACAAAAAAAAAAAAAAAAAAATCAGAAAATATATTACATTTATGGTATCTTATTCAAATATACCATATATTAATGCAGCTGATTACAATATTCCTATGTGACTATTCTGAAGAAACGTCTTTAATCCTAGATAACTAAACATTCGTCTAATAGAGATGTTCTCGTTGCGGTCACACCATCTCACTCACACTACCTTCATAACTAGTAAAATTAGTTATCCGAAGATGATAACCATGGCTGTACACTTGTTGCTTTTCGGGATTTTCTGTAATCGTCGTCTAATAGTCGAATGTTTAGTGATCATTCAAATAAATATTAAAAAGCTTACAGAAGACAGGACTGAAAGTGCGGCGAACAAACGCAAAATTTGGACTTTCTGTCCGTCTTGTAAGAAACGCAGAATGACAAAATATGTATGCAACTACTGTAACATGGTTGTTTGTGGAGAACACACTTTTAACATCTGCCAAGAGGGCAAACGATCGTTTTTACCACTTTTCTATCTTTTAATTGAAATGTTACAATATCTTTTTAAGGGGACGATGGGCATTATAAATAAATATTTTTAATTTTACAGAAAAAATTTTAATATTTTGTATATACTATATGCACTGAAATATTACAATATTAATAACATAAAAATAAAATTATTATTATTATTTTTTTTTTTAATTTAAAAACAAATTTAAAAAATTTAAAATGTCTCTCGCGTTTATATTTTTCATTTTTTTTTTTTTTTTTTTATTATTATTATTTTGCTTGATTATTATTCATTTCTATATTTTAAATAAATTTGTGTATCGGTTTTTCTATTCGTTCAGAAGTTTAGTTTTAAGAATAATTTTTGTGAAATATACTGATTTTTTATGACAATTTCAATCTCGTGCATAATAAAACAGAGTCTTAAAAATCTAAATATAGGCGAAACTTAAAACGGATGCCCAGATTTCACTGAAATGTAACATAAAACATCTTGAAGCAATTTTTATTAATTTTAAGCCAAAATTGTGACACGAGAGACATTTGAAAGAAGGAAAATCGTTAAAAAACACATTAAGAAAAAACAGCATTTAAATTGAATTTCACCAGTTATCATTATTTATCAGTCAAACATTTTAGAAGGCTATACATTTTAAACTGTATGTTTTTTACTATTATTTTAACAAAATTAAAGTATTTTAAAAGTTAAAAATATATATGATCAATCTCCGCCGACTATACCGCTTGTTTTTTTTTTTTTTTTTTTTTTTTTTTTTTTGCATTTTAAAGGGCATTTAATCAGATCATTACTTTTTTGAAACCCTTTTAATTTTTGAAAATATCAACTTAGAAGCATGCGGTTTGTTGCATATTGTTCAGAATTAGTTATAGAAAATAAATATAACAAAACGAAAAATTGATGTTTTCCGTTGATTTTTACGATTTTGAAAGCCCACCATCCCCATAAGTTACGCTAATTTGTTTGAAATAAATAAAAGAAATATGAAAATAAATTTATTTTCAATTCGTAGTCTATGAGTCGAATGATTAGTAACAGAATAACACTCATTTAAGTTTAGTTATCTAGTGCAAAACCTTGCAATTTTTGTGAAGCATTATGTTTCAAGTTTGCCGATTTCGAAGAAAGGTCCCGCTTTAAGTAGGTTGGTATTGGTAAATGGGTCAAATTTTAGAGCTTCGACTTTTACCAAAATTTCTTTTACGGGCTCACACAGGGTTTCATTTGTTTTTATTGTACTTTATTTATTTATTTTTATAGCGCCCTTTAATTATATATAAATAAATAGCATAGCCAGGGTCGCAGCGTTCCTTTACTTTTATGTGCGCTTTATTTATTTGTCAGCACCTATTTCTGAACACAACTTTTTAAATTCATATTACAGTATTAAAATATTCAAGGAAAAGTTCTTTTTGAAAATAGTGGTAACATTGAAATAAAAAGCACGTATAAAAATATAGGAACGCTGCGATCCTTGAGTATATCTTCTTAAATTCAAAATCAGCTTTCGAAAATTCGACTTCCTTTTTACTTACCAACACAAAAATAATCTCTGATGGATAATTGTGAATTACACATAAGAAATTAGTGTACAAAATTTCAGAAGTGAACTAAAGAAAAAAAAATCCTGGAGACGTGACAAAGCATAAAAGCTGACTTGATCCACTATCTGATGACTTGATCTCTAATAAAATCTAGTATATTGTGGCATCACAAAATTTTCTTCTATATTTTCTTATACAAATTCATGCAGTACAAATTATTTGTTATTCTTTTATTCACTATGAATGAAGGCGATTTGCATCTCAGAGAAGTATTACACTAAATGTCCAACGGGAGAGATTTTTTACCGTGCAGATGACACCCTTAACATTCACTGAGAAAATTGCAGCATAGCAACACTACCTATCGACAGATATGCACCCAACACAATCACCATAATATCTCATAATGACCTTTTCATATATACAGTTTTGGTCGATTATACGCAATGAAACCTGAAATATAGCTTTTCCTTAAATTGCGGAAATAGCTGTATAGCATGACTACCTTTTGAGCTATTGGCAACAGAAGTTGACATAAAGTAATTTATGTCAAGAAGCATCTACATATAAATTCATAGCAATTTTGTGCAGTAGTGTCTGAGATATAGCCTACTCTGAAATTACGGAAATCGCTGTATAACAGCGGCACCTGTTAAGCGATTGGCACGAAAAGTTGGTAGACACTAATTTATGTCTAGGTGCATTTGCATATAGATTCATATGCAATTCTGTGGAGTAGTGCCTAAGATACAGTCGCCAGAAAAATTTTGTCAAACACACAGAGATAAACAGACGGACAGTCAGACGTTTTTTAAAAATGGTCAAATATGTTCTGCAACTCTCAAAACGTGTAAATCCATGAAAAACTGAAAGTCGAAAATTTTGATGAATCCAGTACTTTCTTCTATTGAATATAGAAGAAAGTAGAAATAATAATAATGTTTCTGGATGTTGGTGCGCTTCCAGTCTACCAGCTTAGAAAGCATAACATCTCTAAGATTTCAGAAATCATACAGAAATTAAACATGAAAAGAACAAAATAAACACACTTATATTTAAATTGTGTATTTAATCTCTCAACATTGTTTAAAGATATTTTAAGGTTTTTTTTTTTTTTTTTTTTTTTTTTTTAACCATACGATGCTGAAATTCTTATCTCAATTAGTATATGAGGTACATTTTGCTCATTGGAAATACTTTTGTATACTAGAGGCCATTAAAAATTTGAATCTTGGAATTTTTGTAACTATAATGCTCTCTTGAAGTTTCGATTCTATTTTATAAAATTCTGTCATTTTTTTAACGCCATCTTTGTGATTTATTACATATGTCTAAATCCGTTACGGAGTGAATTAAAAATAAATGATGTCAATGCTTTCTGAAAACGCTTTAAATAATTCAAAGATTATTAATTATGCTTATATTTGCATGGATATCGATATAATTGTATCGTTTCCAATGCGTGAATCTGGTACACTCATATTTCAACATTACAACAGTTTTCAAAACTTTATCAATTTGTCAATATTTATAAATTAAAAATATATAGTCAAAACTGATGATTAACATTTTCCCAATATGCATAAAATTAAAAGATTTCCTATACAACACAAATAGTATTACAAAGGCATTTGTATTTGTTTCCAATAAGCTGTCAATAATTTTGTAATATTGATATCACTGTATCAATAACTCCAGTGTAAAGTCGATATTGGTTAAATGGAGATGCGGTTGGAGCAAGGTATTCAAAATGGCAAATGATTTCGAGAAATGGAGAAAAGTGATATTCGAGAAGTCAAAGATTCGATTCTGGTGGCCTATGAGAAAACCAAAAAGCTTTTTTGTAAGGAATGCATTGAATAGTTTTTTAAAAGTACAAAAAAATAATTCACATGTTTAAGCACTTTCTAAATAATTTAATGCTTTTTAATTGGAGCCTGTATGTGGGCAATTTAAGGGGTGCACTGAAGGAAATAATAAAAATAAATTAATAAATGGATTTAAAAAAATATGTTAATAATATTCACTGGGTGGCACTTTGTATGGAAAAATGGAAAGTATAACAAAGAACTAAACAATACTGAATGCACAGACAATTTGAAAATTTAACACTTTACGGTCCTATATCTAGACGTACTAGACATCACGTTTCGATTGACAAAGGGTTAATGATTAGTTTTAGATTCCGTCGAAGGTCATTGCTTTTGTTAAAGTTGCCATTTTCTTCCATACAAAACGCCCCTTGGTAGCAGTTTTCAAATTAATTACTATTACTATCATTATTTCATATCCTCATTATTATAATTTTCCCCATTATTATCATAATGTGTTGTCTGGATGCCAAATTTGGTGGAAACCCGCTCGTTCTTTTAGCTGCAGAATAATGCACTCACATTTTACTTATTGGAAATATTTTTGTATAGGGGCCATAAAAAATTAAAATGTTGGAATTTTTGACATTATAACGCACTTGAAGTTTGCAAATGCATAAATTCTCCATCATTTTTCGAAGCAAAAGTATTATTGAAACTTTACTTAGAACCACTCTGTATAGTTTTCAAATTTTTAATTATAATATATTTTATATGTTATGAAAGTATCTCCTTTCGCATAGCTTCTCAGAATGTCTGGAACCTCAGAATATCATATCATTCCCAGAACTTTCTAAGGCAGTACTGGAGAGAAAGTGTGCTACACTATAAAATATTGAAACCTCACTGCCAACTTTTAACTGTACATTTTATGGCTAGCCTTGAAATTTACGTTCATAAACAGTAAATTACGACTAATATTGCAAATAAAGTATAAGAAATAAGGCTGAGTCGTAAAATTTACGGCTAAAGTTTGGCAGTGAGGTTTTAATTTTTTATAGTGTACGTGGAAAAATACATCGAAGGTTAAATAATGTAACGAAGAAATTCAGTTGGAAAATGTTTCATATAAGATAAATAAACCAAATGACTTTTATTTTTCTTTCTAAGAAAAAGAAAATCATTCAGTTCATTTAGTGGCAATGTACTCAGAATATCTTCTTTTTTCATAAAGTTCTTTCTAAAAGGATTATATTCTTCTAAAATATATATGTATAAAAATATCTCCCAATTTTTCAAGAATATCAGTTCCTCAGTTTATGAATAACGTAATAATCTTTAAAGTACCTATTTATTTGCAGATTTTTTTCCCATATCAGTCAGAATTAATTTATTTCAGTTATATAAGTAAATAATTTTAAATCTAGTTTTGTTTTGAATAACAAGTCAGAGTCGTCCAATAGTAATTTTGGAAAAACATGTACATAACTAGTGTCAAATGTATTTATGAAGTCTTTATAAAACTCAAGAGAATAAGGAGAAATAACACATAATAAAAATTGTTCTGTAATTTGAAAATAAATTCCAGAAAATAAAGATAATTGATTTCAGCCATTTCTTTCCTTTAAAAAAAATATTTAAAGTTTGACAACTTTAGTTAACACATTAAAAATGATAAAATCCGTTCTGGCTTTTCGAATTGAAGATGCCTTTCAACGATTATAGTAGCTAAAGAATCACAGTGTTGTAATGATATATCATTAGATCCATTATTTATTCTTTTTATTATAGTTATTAATGTACAGTCATAAATTTTTCAAGATTCTATTCTTAATGAATGAATGAAAATAATTTAAATTATTGCATTCTGTTCCGAAACTTCATCATACCCTTACCCGAAAAAAATATATATGCATTACATAATTCGTGCACACAAACATATATATATTACATACACATATATACATACATTGGAAATCTACTTTATTCAGGCCCGCCTGAATAAAATAGATTTCCAATGCGCCCCACCAAGTGTTTTGAGTTGAGCAGGCCTACTTTAAAATAACACGTTGAGCGCCACACGAATTCTTAAGGAAATCCCCGTCAGGCCACGCGCACTGCTTACAAGCGCATTATGTTTACCGTGTTTCAATAAAATCCATTAAAATTTCTTAATCATATAATCCTGTAATAAATAAAAATTAAGTAAATTTTAAGTAAATTTTCAATAATTACTTAAAACAATGTAATATTTTTAGTTTCATATCATATTTTACACTATCAGCCACAGGTTGATTGACGCGGCTTTATATCATATTTGACACTGTCAGCCACTGGTAGTTGACGCGGCCTAAACGGAAAGTCCAGTGTCAGCCACCGATGGCTGGCATGGCACTCGACGTGTTAAGGGCCCTCTTCACTCACCGCCGCCGGAAGCCGAAACTAATGTTATTCAATGGGAAATTTTTCTTTACAAATAACTTATTAACTAATACATATTTTAAAATTCTGTTTTCACATTCAGAAAATTCCCAACTGTTAAATGGACGGACCTTTTTTAAAAAAAAAAAAATTTAATATTTTATTTTGAAGCTGCAAAATATGAATTTTCAATATGTGATTTTTTTTTTTTTTTTTCATTTTGCAATTTCAAAATAATATATTAAAAATTAAAAAAAATACAGTTTTAAGAAAGGTCCGTCCATTTAACAGTTGGGTACTTTCTGAATGTGGAAACAGAATTTAAAAATATGTATTAGTTAATAAGTTATTTGTAAAGGAAATTTCCCCATAGAACAACATTGGCTCGAGCTTCCGGCGATGTTAAGTGAAGAGGGTTAAATATTTAGAACTGCAACTTTTAAATTTTCATCCTTCTGTAGTTCCTTGTAATTGGTGCAAGGTATTTCATTTTGTGCCAAATGCATACATTCAGCACTATTTTTCAGAACAAAAGTATTATGCGCATTACATACGGAGCAAAAGTATTATTTGTAAAAAATTATCGTATTCCTGCAAAAGAGATTGTCTCAGACAATACGATGCACAGCACACTCAGTAACGGTTTGTTGGACGTTTATCGGATATCTTCATTTTCCGTCGTGCACGTTTCGGGAATTTCTCCTTTCCTATCAATCAGTATAATGAATAGATGCGGACAATCACCGAGGTCGGTTTTAATATGGATAGTGGATGCGTGTCGCGTTCCGGAATGACCATTCTGATAACTCGTCTTGAAAAGGGGTATTTGAACTGGTAAGAAGTTCCAGAGCAAGATCAATGAATGACCTAATTTTATGGGAGCAAAAAATCCCTATAGATGACGTCATAAGTAAATAAATGAATAAATAACAATTACAATAAATTAATAAAATAGGCTGAGGCCATCAGAAAACTTTCTTCTCTAGAAGTCTATATAAAAGAGCAACCTATCGGTTAGCCTGCGCACAAGTTTAATAAACTCAGTTTCTCACAATTAACAGTTTATACATGCAGACATACATAACATATACATTTTTATTAATAGTTGTTGAGATAGAGCCATCTGGAAAATTACAGAAAATAATACAGTGTCATCTGTCGGCTATTATACGACCCAATTAATTAAGCATAGTTTTAGATAATATATATCTCACATACCCAGTTTGGTACATTTATATAACATAGAAGTTGAGTTATATATATATATATGAAGGATATATATATATCCTTCTTGTAAACATAAAATATTGCAGCATAACAGTGCTACCTGTCGTTCTAAATGCATCCAAATTGAATCAGCATAGTTTTATATAATATCCATCTCACTGATCAAGCTGAGTGCATTTATACACAATAGAAGCTGAGATATAATAAATTGTGGAAAATAGCAGCATAGCAGTGACACGTCTATTGGAGAGAATTGCTCAAAAGCTAATTAGTACTAATTTAAGTCAAGTTCGAACTAAATATTACGTTAAATTCCATTCATTGCTTTGTGAGATACAGCGCCTACAAAATTTTCCTCACAGACACACAGAAATTTTCTAAAAATGATCGAATCATGTTCAGGACAACGCAAAACGTAAAAATTCATCGAAAACAGGAAGTCGAAAATTTTCACGAATTCAATATTATCTTTTTATATATATAAAAGAATGTAATAAATGAAGGATGTAGTTTTACATCATGACTAAACTCGAAATCTATAAATAACTTCAACAATAATGAATATTTTATGATAAAAAGTTTTCATTAGATATATGCCGTTTTATGGTGACTATATGGACATCAAGAGAAGCGTTGGAAATGGATGCTGTATGTATCCGATAATGCTGAGGCGCACTGACATGCTATACAGTTGATAATCATAGCATTAGAATTTTATTTTATTAATTTATAATTTAATTAATTAATTAATTTTTTTGACATTTTTTGTATTTTTTGGCCAAAGGGACCTTGGACAAAGGGGCCTTGAATTATAGGTATGCAAAAATACATTCATAATGTCACATTTTCCTGTAATGATTTAGTCACAAACGCAATTAGAGGACCAACCACAAATTGCAGAAAAATAAAAATATTTTGACACATTTATTAGAATGTAGCATTATCAGATTCCTGATCTTATTTGTCATTAAGCAGTTTTAATATATATATATATATTAATTATTATTATTTGTACAAAAATAAACGATCTTTATTACTGTTTTATAACTGTTATTTTAAAATTTTTAATTTATTTCGAACGTTATTTTAACTGTTTTCGTTTTTGACAATACTTTGCATACATTTTTTAAAACTAATTTTTAAAAAATATTGCTTTTGATGCTGTGACTGATATATGAGTTCGATATACATTTTCGGAACACTTATAATCCGGAAAAATCAGTAATCCGGCAATGTCTATTTCTCGCCGATTCCGGATTATCGGGCTTCACTGTGTATATATATTATATATATATATATATAAACATATACTATATTCTAAATTCATTAAATTTTTGGCACTATTTTTGCTTCTAACAAGAATGGGTTTTAATCAAATTTTACAAACTTGCAGAAAAATTGACAAAACATTAAAGAAGCATTATTTCGAATCATAAAACGCATATATTCATTTTTCACTGAGAAATAAGTACTTGTAGTAAATATTTTTTACTGTGCATGTTCAAATAATAGCTTATATATATATATATATATATAATTTGAAATCTAGATATACACGGCAACTTATATCGAAAGTTCATTTGATTAGAATAAAAATTAAGGAAATTATCGTCTATAGAATGGGCTAGATTTAGATATTTTTTAAGAAGTATTAAAATTAGCTTTATATAAAGACCTCTCACTAAAAACAATGCATTGGTACTCTTTTGGATGCCCCTGTACATAAACTAGTGACCCTAGTTGCACAATGTTTGATAGAAAACAAGCTGTAGTGATCTTGAATGTCATATAGTACTTGTTTCAAGGATTTATACGAATATTTACGGCAGCTGAACACGCACAGACAAACCGAAGTCACAAACACCTTCATACTTTGTTGAAAAATGTAAATATATATTTATACATATATATAATTTGAATTATTTAATACCATTGTAACACTCAGCAGACAAAAGATAGATGAAGATGCCAACATAAAATAAATTTTAATTGAGATTTATTTCGATTAAAATTAGTCACGGTATTAAATTAATTTGAGTACCAATGATTAGTAAGAACAAGTTAAAGTACTTAAGCAGAAGAGGAATGACACTAACATAACACATAAGCCTAAAGATGAGAGAATTTGCAAAAACTATGAATTATTAGTAACAGTCAACATTTGAGAGAAAAGAGAAAGGATAAAATCACCAAAGAGTTCCGTTAAAAGAAAAAGAAAATGGAATTCATGAATTGAAAATTGAAATTTTAAATGCTGAAAAATAGAAATGTACTCATCAGGAAACTTGCATTTCTATCAGCATATGAAAGATTTCGTAAGACTGTATAGCTATTTCCAGCAAATATACAGCTCAATACTCTATCTTGCAACAAAACAAAAAAGAAAAAGAGAAAATTGAATTAAAATGAAAAAGGAAATTAAATTAATCAACTATGCAGAGAGCAAAAAGGGAGGTGCACAAGAAAATGTTTTAACAGAATCAACGACAAGATTCTGCCATTCTACGGTTTACGGTTTTTGAGATAAGGAAGATACAATATCATTTTTCTTTTCATAATCACAATACTTCCTATGCTTAGTAAAATAAAGCAAAATCTTTCATTCGAATAATCAAACGTCTAAATGCTTGGGAACAAGGAAATATTGAAGATATTATCACTTACGTGTTTCTGACCACGTGACATAATGGTACAGTAATATGTAACTCGAAATGTTATAGCTACAGAAACGTGACAATCTCTCTTGCCAAGTCGGCCAAATAGGCTTAATATAGATGCTGGAAAATAAAGTAAAAATAAATTTTCCATAACAACCTTTCTACATAAAGATTGTTTCAACATTAATAACTTCTATTCCGTGACTAAGAGTGAAAAAAAAAAATAATAATAATACATAGCACATAAAAAAAATAGAAGGAATGCAGTTATTTTGTAAAAATGAACGTAAAATTCTAGATACCTTACACCTACAGTGGATGCAATATAATTATACATAATGCAATATACATATTGCAATATATATATATATATATATATATAATGCAATAATGTTGATATTATTTTTTATGTTGATATTTAATGTTGATATTATGATTATGTTGGTATTTTTTATGTTGATATTATTGTTGTTTTTAATGTTGATATTGTTGTTTATTTAATAATGTTGATATTATTTTTGATAATAGGAGTTATACTAAAAAGCCTGTAATTCTGCGAATTAGAATTAAACATAGATTTACATATTACTAGTACGACCAATAATAATAATAATAATAAATAGTTTCTAATAAAAACAAGATTGTCTACCAGGCTATAGACACTTCATCTTTAGCCCTCACCCTGCTCGCCCCCCCCCCCCCCAAAAAAAAAAAAATATATATATATATATATATATATATATATATATAGTAAGAAGAAGAAGAAAAAGAAAAAGACTGAGCATTATTATTTAATTTTTTTTTTTCATCTATAAAAGCCCCACAGCCACCAATCCACCCTACCAATAAGTAAATAAATAAATAATAATAAAACTTAAATGTGTGACTGTTTTACTTTTTGAAAATTGAAAGTGAAAAGTGATCGAATATTTCCATTTTTATTTTCTGTTATTAACTTTTTGCTTTCATAATATTTACATAAACCTAAATATTTTTTGAAAGATATCTATTCAAATTTTAAGCATACAAATCTATTATAATAATATGATTGGAAAGGTTATCAATGAAATTTTGAAATTTGGCTTGCAATGTTCATTTAAATTTATTTAAATTTATTTTATTGTAATCAAACAAATATTACACTGTAAAAAAAAAAGAGGGAGATCTTTTTTACTTCATAAAATTCTTTTCAATTGATCTACGGCACAAAACTGCTGAGTAAAGAAAAGAAAAAAAGAAAAAGAAAAAAGAAAATAAATGCTGTGTATGTAAATCTTTCTGAGGAATTTTCTATGGAACGTTTCATCTTTTCTTTTTTCTCTTTTTTTAATTCTCAACCAAAATTTTCGAATTTTCGTAAAAATGTAACCGTTCATTAAAAAGAAATAAAGCTAAAATTACAACAAATATCATTAAAATTGCATTTTCTTTTTCAGTTATTATAAAATTTAATACAGTCTATCACTTTGTTTATAAGAATAAAATAATATAGAGGCACTCTTAAATATTTCTAACATTTTTCTAACAATTGCTTCATGCACATTTAATCTGATCTTTAAAATGAAAAAAAATCTCAATGTTTAAGTAACGTAAACAACAAAGCAAAATAAATTATGGTATGTCAGGGGATGGTGGTTCAACATAACTCGGTTACCTAGGAGAAAGGAATGGAATGCTATGAATAGAAATTAAATCTACCATGGAAACTACTTCGAGAAGAAACTATCGCTCATAAAAGAAAAAAAAAAGGGTTAAACAAACATCACATCAATGAGATAATTTAATGTCTTCATATCAATTTGTTTTTAGTCTTATGTGTGAAAATTAAGCTCAAAACTTGAACGACTTCGTTTACTGGAGAAAAAGAACATAGGTTCGTTCAAACTCGAAATTATACCATTTATCACTTTAGCAATTCAATCTGTTTTTCCGTATGCCAGTACTTGCACACATACGTATATTAATTACCGATTAAAGTGTTACGTTAAATACGTAATTATATTATTGATTTAAGTGAGATACACACACAGGTAGATATACAGAGTTGATATAACGTTTAATTGTGCAACTTCCCGTTTTGGTCATTACAAATCCTATATCGTTTTACAATTAGAAAAAGGTGTGGGATAATCGAAACGTGTACTATTTGAATTAATAATATAAATTTCATTAGAAATCTGCTTGATATCTGTAAAATGATACACAGAATTGATATAACATTTAATTGTGCAATTTCCCGTTTTGGTCATTACAAGTCCTATATCGTTTTACAGTTAGAAAAATGTGTGGGATAATCGAAACGTTTACTATTTAAATTAATCATAGAAATTTCATTAGAAATCTGTTTGATATCTGTAAAATGATATACAGTGTTGATATAACATTTAATTGTGCAACTTCCCATTTTGGTCATTACAAGTCCTATAGTTTCATAGTTAGAAAAATGTGTGGGATAATCGAAACGTTTACTATTTAAATTTATCTTAGAAATTTCATTAAAAATCTATTTGATATCTGTAAAATAAGTTGAAATTTTCAGAGATTATAATTATATTATCTTCTCAAATATAAATAATAACTTTTTTAGCACTCAATTTTATCATTGAATACAAAATAACTAAAAATAAGGAATTTTCAGATTTGTTTCGATAATAATTTGATTTTCCTGGAAAAACTACAATAAAAAATTGGAGTTGCATTGAAAATCGATTTTTGCCACATATTGAATAACGAATACTCGGTCAAAAATTTAACCAAATATTCGGCCTTCGATATACTTAAATTTCAATGTAAATATTCTTTCATACCCAGAATAACTTACACACGCACACATATTTATATATAAACTACTAAATATATGTTGAAAGATACAGAGTAAATAATAATAATAATAATAATAATAATAATAAAATTAATCATAATTATTTAATTGATGCAAGCACACACAGAGCTGCATATTTATGTTTGTAAGTGTACTATGCATTTGAAAACTCAAAAACAATTTTTATATATAATTCCTTTTACTACTTTAAAAAAAAAAAAAAAAAAAAAAAAAAAAAAAAAATATTTTAACAAAGCAAGTCCTGTATGGAATATTTTTTGAAATTTTGACTAATGATGAAATAAAGACAAAATTAAAAAAAAATTGTTTTTATTCTAAAACATAGAAATAATTTTTAAATGTAATTTCACAAATTGTTCTTTACGTATAATTTTGATAATTAAAATTATTATTCATAAAACTATTGATGATTTAAAAAAAAAAAAAAATCAAATAAATTTTGTGCGACGAAAAAATATTTTTACCAATTTCAATGTTTTAACAAAATTTTATATTTAACTCTTTTATTCGGTTCCCGAATATAAAGATATTCTGCCGAACCAAATGTTTGGTGCAACTCTATAAAAAACTATACCGCTGGAGTAATTTGTATAACCATATATGTATATATATATATATATATATATATATATAATTTAATTAATAATGTATGAAATTGAAAACCGCTTTCCTTGATACAACTGTCTCTCGCAGTGAAAAAGGCTTTTTTGAAATTTCATTGCCTTTCCATGTTCATTCATATCAACCATCTATCCCGCAAAATGGCCGTTTTTTATAATTTTGTTAATAGTTCTTTCAAAATTAGTTTTTTTTTTTCTGAATTCCCCAACTTTGATCAATCAAATATCAAAAAGCTGTCGCCGTAAACAGAAATTTTAAATTTTCCATATTGATAAAACTCTTTTTAACACTAATCCTTCCGATACTTCATGTATACCTATTCCTACCACAGCGGGTCAAGTGACCCGTCTTTAAAATGTAATATATATTACTATGTATAGCCAAAATATATTATTTAGCACAATTTGGTACATGAAACATGGACGATGTGATAATGTTATTTACAAGAAATTCTGACAAATGTTTAAAATGGGTCATTTGACCCGTCGTGCGGTAGGTTTAGTGTTAAATTACAGCTTCCCAGTTCTTTACGTCTTTTTAGATATAATAGATCTCTAGATAATCCTCCGCTGATAACTCTTTTTTACCCCTTTAAATTGGGTATTGGTATTGCTATAGTTCCAAAATAATAGGAATTCAAAATAATTTTTAATTTTTTTAACCAAGAATAAACTAGCGCTTTTCCTGTTAAAAGGTTCTATTAATATGAATATTTCTTGGGTTATTTATTCACATTATCTCATGTCAATGTGGACTTTCATATGCTGGTCAAACAAAACGCAAACTCCAGTTCTGTCTAGGCTATATTCAGAAGCAATAATTCAACAAATAGACTCATTTTTAAGCATTGTTGAGAGAATAATCCTATTTTCAA
Organism: Salticus scenicus; assembly: GCA_963930645.1. Lineage (NCBI taxonomy): Eukaryota > Metazoa > Arthropoda > Arachnida > Araneae > Salticidae > Salticus > Salticus scenicus. The sequence goes on along the minus strand of OZ005655.1, from coordinate 293,686,529 downwards.
CTTTAATTCAGCGAAAATAATCTGCTTGCTTAAATATTTACATGAACTGTGTTTTTTTTAAGCTTTCCACATTTACAAAAATCATAAAAGTATCATCAATTGCAATTTCGCGTTACCATTTTTGTCTAATTGTTGAAAATATTGCGTAAAATTCACATTCTTCTAATTTTCACCGACTATTTTCATAGCTCAGTATTTCCCAATTTCTTATTGTCTAATCTTTTCACAATCCCCACAATTCTATTGGCTGGTTAAACCGGCTTTAGAATCGGCATTCCTGTTACATTTAAGAGTAATAATGTGTGTTGCTATTCTGCACTGATGACGGTACGCTTAACGCAAATTTTATGTTTTGTATTCGTTTTTAATATTTGTGTAAATTTACTTTACTCATTTTATTTTATATGTTTCATTATATTTGCATGATAACTCTCTCTCTCTCTTTAGTCCCTTCCGTGGAGGATCAAAATTGTGATGGCATGTCTCCAGACCCCTTCCAGAGGTGAGTTTCAGCTCATCGCCAATTGTCCATTGCGCAGCACTAGTGCGACGTAAAACCCAACCAACCAACCTCTCTCTTTATAACTTACCTGCATATCACCATTGCGCTTTCAAATACAAGATTATATCTTTTATAAGAGACCAACATTTGAAACTATTCTTTCTATAAGAAGTGCGTCGTAAAATAGGCAGCAAATTAAATAACTAAAACATAAATATTATAAATAACTAAATAATTATTATTTACTAAATAACTGAATAACTATTATTAGTAAATATATATTAAATAATTAATATATTATTACTATCTTAACAGAAAATAATTACTCCATTTTCTAAAATATGTATCACTGATATCAAACACCACTTTTATATTTTAGGGTATTTTTTTTCTTTTCGTCTAATCACACAAAGTACTATATCCTTTTCATATAATGATCCTATTTAAAATTATATAGTCATGCCTTGACATCATAAAAGTATTTTTAGTGAAGTAAATATAATACAAGATTAGATATTAATCTGATAGCTTTTATCTAATGAAGGTATCTATTTATAGGCAAATTATCACCGAATATTTTCTTATGGTTCACTCTTTATTGGATTTCTTAACAGTTTTGTGGACGATCGAGACCTGGTATAACACCATCTTAACCTATAATATAATCTGAAGTAACTTTTTCTGATAAAGAAATATGCTTGGGGCTGCTGCCGATTCTTTCCCTGCTGCTTTCATTTTTACTTCCTTTAAGAAGCCTTTTTTTTTATTATTATTATTTTTACTTCCACACTTTGAAAAACATATAAAAAGGAGACCCGAGAAACGTTAATGATTTGAGAAAAGCACAAAATGGCTTTTAGTGGATGGCGGGGAAGAGAGGGGGTATTTCAGAACTTTGTCAAAAGAAGTTGAGGGGGTGGGCAGAAAAATATAAAAGAGAGGAAATTGATGAAGTGTATAAAAGATGGTGTGATATGACGAAGTTCGTTAGTATAAAAGACACTTTTTTTTTTCTTCTTCCTTGCTCTTGATGTAACAAACTTCTATTGTTTACTATCTAAGAAACACACGCAGAGTTTTGGTTTTGATGGACATTAAATTTAAATGATAACGCTTACATAATAGCATAATAACAGAAAATTTTATTAGGTCATTACATTATTCTATAAATAACGCATTTAAAATTATTAAAAACGTCGTTATTTGATTATATAACGTTTGAGCTCTTAAAATGAAATTGTCTTTTCAATTATTTTATATACATTTCATAAAAAAAAAAAAAAAAAAAAAAAACTAGTATTGCATGTATTTATAGTTTTGGTTCTTGTGGATAAAGAGATAATATTTTGTCATATATATATATATATATAATTTGAATAATTTAATACCTTTGTAACACCCAGCAAACAAAAGATAGATGAAAATACCAACAGATAATTAAATTTTAAATGAGATTTATTTCGAATAAAATTATTGTCATGGTGATAATTTAATTTGCGTACCAATGATTAGAAAAATAAGTTAAAGTACTTACGCAGAAGAGAAATAACACAAACATAACACATAAGCCTAACGATGAGATAATAGTTTGCAAAAACCATTAAAGTAATAGAAACAGTCAATATTTTATAGAAAAGAGAAAAGGATAAAATTACCAAAGCGATCCGATAAAAGGAAAGAAAAAAAACGAGAGAATTAATGAACTGAAAATTGGAATTTTAAATGCTGAAAAATAGAAATGTTCACTCATCAGGAAACTTGCATTTCTATCAGCAGAGTGCAAGATTTCGGAAAACTGTATAGCTAATTCAAGCCAATATACAGCTCAAGTCTCCATCTTGCAACAAAAGAAAATAAAAAAAGGAAATTAGATTAAACAATAACACAAACCAAAATTGATTATAGGAATAAGTATTTTTAAGAAATCCACATGTTAAACGATATATTCGGAGATAGTAGAAATAAACAGGTTGCCAAACGAACATTAGTAAAAAGAAAAGATTAAAGGTAAAAAAACGATTAATCGATTTCGGTGCTACTGAAATGCAATAATTGAATGCATTAAGTGATAGTTATTAACCTTTAAAAGGTAATAACTTTATTAAAAGGTAACTTTTAAAAGGGTTATTTAATTTTAACGTTAATCATTTTAAATTTAATTTTATATTTAACTTTCAACGTAATGTGAGCAAGCGCCATCTTACGTGAAAAAAGAGATTTACTATTAAGTAAATACAGAAAATGTACGATTTAACTAATGTTTATTGTAGTTTAGTTTAATGTTTAGTCTTAAGCAATCTCATCCAAAGGCCAACATGTCATGATTTAGACATTATGATATATATATATATATATATATATATATATATATATATATATATATATATATATATATATATATATATATATATATATATATATATATACTAGCAGACCCGGCCACGCGTTGCTGCGGCTAAGTAATACGTTGATAATTTGATAAGGTATATCAATACCCCCTGTAATAATGCCTCCGAGCTGAGCTCTACGTCACCGAAGATCGGCCGATTTCATCCAATCCCCACGATCCAACATGTATCATAGGAAGTGTTGGTTGGATAAAATTGGCCGATCTTCCATGACGTGGAGCTCAGCTCGGAGGCATTATTACAGGAAGTGTTGGGTATATAGTATTTCCCCACAACTGGATTTGGCGATTTTTTTTTTTTTTTTTTTTGCGCCTTTTTGAACGATAGCGAAGTCGTTCTGGATTCTTTGCAATAAAATATGGTAACCTGCATGCTTTTATTTTAAATTTATGATTTAGCTTATGATTTTATCATTTATGATTTTTAGATTTATGATTTAGCCATAATCGCCAAATCCAATTGTGGGGAAATACTATAGTTGTTACCCACAACTATAACTTATAATATAACTTCAGTAATTATATTCGGATAATTATGACTTCAGTATATCCCCACATCTGAATTTGGCGATTTTTCTTTGGCGCCGTTTTGAAAGATAACGATGACGCTCTGGACTGTTTGTGATATAATATGGCAGCCTATATGTTGTTTATTTTGGATTTATTATTTTATGTTTTTGATTTATGATTTAGATTATCATTTATCATTTATGATTTATGATTTATAGATTTATGATTTAGCCATAATCGCCAACAAAAAATCGCCAAATATCGTTGTGGGGATATACTGATTAATATATTACTGAAAAGATTAATATATTTTAACGAAGTGGTGAGAAGATTCTGAGTATGTTAAAATTTTAATAGTAAATTCAAGTTAATCAAGAAGGAAAGCATTGAGGATTAAGATAAGAAAATTGCAAGATTTTAAGATCGCATTTTCAGCAATAAATATGAGTCAAAATTTAATGCAAAATACATATATAAATCACAAATTTAATCAGGAACGTTAAATTGGTAAGTTATTAAAGAAAAAGTAAAGAAAAATAAGAGAAATAATTAATTAAAGTTTCGAACATCGATCATATAGATTAGCGTTACAAAACAAATAAACAGACTTAAACTCTTCCAGACTTTTAAGTAAGTTTTAAATTAAGTTTTAAAATTTAATGTTAAATAAAACAGACTTTTAAATAAGTTTTAAAATATTGAAATGGTTACTTTTTATTTAGAACGTTATGTATAGATCACAAATTTCTTAAAGAAAACGAAGTGATACAGATTAGAATAATGCAACAAAAATTGAAAAAGCAAGGCTATGTCGTAAATAAATTTTTAACACACGTGTCACGTGAAATAAATTGTAGCATATACATAATGTATCTGATACAAGATATTAACATGTTGCAGCGGAATAAATTTCATATCTATCATCCTTGGCGGAAAAAAAAATAACATCGCCAAATTATCTGGCGCACACATTTAATTCCTTTCAAAAATCATGGTTATTTTAACAACTTATATTAAGAGAGTAATGAATAATATGAAACAATATTTCGCACAATACATATTACGAAAATATACATCTAGCTTGTATATTTTCGTGTTACGTTTTTGATCGCCAAATACGAAAAACTCCAAGGACGACAGAGCTTTGAAATTTAAAATTAAAATTTTGTCAATTTGACAGCAAAATAACTCAATCTAACGTATGCACATGATAAAAAATCTATATCTATACAAAAATATGGTTATTAAAATCCGGAAATAATTTTCCTCGCTTTTTAATAATTTTTTACAAAAAATACAATGGGCGATTAACATAAGAAATCTTTTTCTTAATTTCACAGACGGTCAGTGACGTCACACTTCGCTTGTGTATAACTACATACTTTATCAATGCGAATAAAATCTTTAAATTGAATATGACGTCAATTTTCGTGAGATGTATAATTTAACTTTTTATAATTTTTTAACGTTCACGTTTGATTAAATATATTTACTTTTATGTCGAAAGAAAATGAACTCGTATTTTTTCTTTTTGGCAACAATTAAACTTATGGAACTCACAGATATTTTGGAGCAACTGTAACAAAGGTCTATAATTAACAAATAATTGCAATAAAACAATATTGTGATAATAAATTGAGATAAAAACTATCCTATCTCTCAAGTTGGACCAAACTGCACACAGTGTGCAAAATCTCATTAAAATCGGTTCCTTAGTTTAGGAGTTTATCGCGGACAAACATCGTGACACGTAATTTTTATATATATACAGATACATGTATTTTTCGGAAAGTGGGGGGGGGGGGGCATTCTACGAACATTGTAACAATATAATATATGAATATATATGGTGACAAATTAATGTGAACATAACTGAATTTTAGATGCTTTTTTCGAATATCTGGACGCTTGAGGGATTCGCTTCAAACTTTATGAGCATAAAGACCATGTTATACTTCATAAATATTTCCGCGAAAATCTTATCCCGCGGCCAAAAAAGGCATCTGTAATAATTTTAGTAAAGAAAAAAATAATGTTTAAGAGCACCCTGTAAAAAATTTCACTTGAAATGCTTTGTAGTTGCAGCATGTAATGATAAAGGTTTTTTTTTTTTTTTTTTTTTTAATCATCTGTATTTCTTTTTATGTAAATATATTTAGTATGTATAATATTTATGAAGATATAAAATTTTTTTGTTAAAACTGAAATTTTTTCGTATATTTTTCGTTTACTTTTATTTATTTATTTATTTTAAGGTTTTTAAACCAGTGGAATTTTGTTTTTAGAAAAAAACTGACATACTGCAACAGAAATAACATACTGATATCGGAATATAAAAATACCTGATAAAATAGGATCATTTAAAACTAGTATGTTGTGGCCACCACATGACTTTCTTCTATATTTTCCTATACAAATTCACTCAGTGAAAAATAATTTATTAAAATTATTATTTAAGAAAATGATCTTCCATGATAATGCAGACGATTTCCATATTAGAGGAGTAGTATAACACTAAATATCCAAAAAGAAGAGTCCATTTTATTGTCAATATTACATTAAAAAAAAATTGCTAAAAATGAAAAAAATCGATAACTTTATTTTAAATTATCGCAGATCGACGGTTCAACCATTCGTTTTAAAGGTACTGGCGAGCTCTTTTGAAAGATAACCATCATGACAATTTACTACCCTCGAAGGAGGATTTCCCCCCAGGGGTGGGGGGGGGGTGGCGAGGCTCCTACATATACAAAAAAAATTTCCCAGTTGACTATCTCTATTATAAAAAATTCTTGGAAATTTTATAATGATTACTAAAAAATAATTCTATTTATGCGTATTTATACAAAATTTTGTCCTATATCACCATGTTAAAAATTTAGAAAAAGCGGAATGGCAACGCAACCTGTTTGGCAATTTTTACCAAAAGTTGATAGGTCGAAATTTTTTACGAATCCAATACTTTTTTCTATTGAATATAGCAGAAAGTAAAAATAATAATAATATTTTTTATATGAGAATACGCAAGCTTTAGCAAAGTTATTTTAAAATAATTTGTACACTAAATGTATAAAGTTAATCTGAAAAAAGAAAAATGATAATAATAATTCCAAGAAAATATCGTGAAAATTCAGAACGATATCGTCTATAGAAATAGGTAAATTATTATATCGTTCAATTAATAATTCAATTAATAATTCGTTCGTTGAATTATTATTAGGGCTGTGCCGATTAATCGATTAATCGGTTCAGTTAATCGATCAATGCTTAGTCCCGATCAATTTTTTTAATCGAGTTAATCGAATCGATTAATTCGATTAAAAATTTTCAAAATCCGATTAAAATTTTCAAACTACGAATTAAAGTAAAAGTGCTGTTCTGCCTACAAAATAATTTTTCACCTATTTTCCTAACAAACATTCTACGAAACATCCATCAAATAATGAAAAAAAAAAAAAAAAAAAAAAAAAGATAAATAAATAAATAAATAAAAATAAAGCCTCACAAAAGAAGATGTTGCACTTTTGTTGATAGAGAAAGGGGGAGGACAGTTATTAAACAAAATGTCGCTTCATGTGCATGCTGGAGCAACACCACCTGTCTGTAGCCTTCTACAGAAAGTGTTGGCTAGGGCAATAGTATTCTCAGAAACAAGAAGCTTTCAAAAAATGAAAATGCTAAAGATAAAAAAGGAAAGAAAAGAAGGGATTGAAATTTCCACCATCCCCTTTTGATGGGGAAAATGTCAACAGAGTTTCACAATATCTTCATGCGTTTATTGTCTGTTCAGAATTGCTATCGAAGTAGAAACAGAAAATAACACTCTGTGTTCTAATCCGAAGTGATAAAGAAGAACTAACTTGTTAGATAAATCCTTGTCGAATCATGTTCTTAGACTGACTAAGAACATGATTCAACAAAAAATTATTTAACAAAACAGTGTTAACTCTACTTTTTTTATATAGAAATTTTTGCTAGTATTCGGATACTTTTGTTACCGACTGTACACAATATGAGAGTTTTATTCATTATTGAAATAAACTTATATATATATATATATAATGAAAACCGATTAAAAATCCGATTAATCGACCGATTAATCGATTAATGAACTACGATTAACTCAGTTAAAACTCTTAATCGATTCCCACCCCTAATTATTATATAAATTAAACTATCAGCAATGCAGTAGTATACGTTGACTCAATGCTATTTAACTAGCAAGGTATCAATATTATTGACCGAGAGACTATGCTGAATCATCTTCAGATGAGATAATTCAAATCCATAGACCTCGAAGCACCCTGCTTATTCAAGAGAGCTCTCCAAGTTGAATGTTTAAGATGCTATAACCATTTAATTTCAAACACAAACTGTTTCATAGAATTCCTTTTTATGCACAAATGTTTCGATATGCATTTGTTATACCAAAATTGTTCAATTTGTTCAATCATTCTTTACTTAAATTTATATGTTGTTATTATCTTAATTCAGAAAGACCAAGTTTTCCACGAATAACGCTGAAAGCTGATGCTATAGCTTGAACAATGTGTCGCGATAAAGATAATAAAATTTTATTTTTGGTTACAATGCGTGAATTTTAAATGAATAAAATAGTGTAAGAAGGATAAATTAATGAAAAAAATTAAATCACAATTGCAACAATAGATTGTGAAAAAATATATAAATAAATAAATAAAATATTATTCATGGTTTGTATGTTTTTAAAACATTTGTTCATTGGTTCAAATAATAAGTGAAACATACAAAATCCATTGATTCATTTATAGAGATATCTTATTAATATATATATATATATACATACAATATATTGAAAACCTTTTCAAACATTGAATAGATGAAAACAAGAAACATTGAAAAAGATGAAACAGAAAATATTAATTATATTACATATTAAATATTTGAATCATATTCAAAATATTCATATTCAAAATTATCATATTCAAAATTATAAAAAAAAAAAAAAAAAAAAAAAACCTTTGTTCCTAGTTTTTGGTCGTGGCGTGTAGTCTTAAATTACAAAAATTTTAGTCTTAAAATTTTTCTAAATTAGTTTTAAAACAAAAATTAGTCCTGGAATAGTGTTATTTTATGATAATAATTAATGATAAGCAAAATTTAGATAATGTTACTTTATGAAAAATAAAAAAAAAAACCTTTTGTACCTAACTTTTTTGTCGCGAGTGTACATATATATCAGTATAGTATATCAATACAAAAAACCCTTAACGGGTTAAAAGTTTGTGACGCAGCACTGTACTTTATGGCTATAAGAATTAGAAATACGGGTCTTAAAAATAATGATATCAAATTTTCAGTGACGCTTTGATATTAATTAAATTATACATAGATTTTCTTATTTGAATGTGCTTTTTCCTTTTATTTATATTTACAGTTTAAACGTTATTTTCAACATAAAATAATATATAGCATTTACTCATTGATACCTTTCCATTCACATCTCTTATACTATGAAAGCATGTGTTTTAAAAGAAATTATATGAAATTCCAGTAACGCAGTGGTGTTACATTAAGTGATTTGTTTTTAAATTTCTCTGCAATTATTTTGTTTTGCATATTAAAGTATATGTGCACATTGAAATATTGCTTTTAATTTTCAAATACGCTGTCAAATATATCACTTACATTAAGCTTATATTATGTACTGAAATATATTTATTTCAATGAATTATTCTATCTTTTGCGTCACGCCATCCAAAACTGAAAAAAATCTCACAGTTTTTTTCTTTGCATCACGATATCTATTTGCATGCATTTTCAATTTATTTGGATGAAATGACACAAAGTAAACATTTCCATATATTTTACTTACAGTTTTGGATGGCGTGACGCAAAAGATAGAATAATTCATTGAAATAAATATATTTCAGTACATAATATAAGCTTAATGTAAGTGATATATTTGACAGCGTATTTGAAAATTAAAAGCAATATTTCAATGTGCACATATACTTTAATATGCAAAACAAAATAATTGCAGAGAAATTTAAAAACAAATCACTTAATGTAACACCACTGCGTTACTGGAATTTCATATAATTTCTTTTAAAACACATGCTTTCATAGTATAAGAGATGTGAATGGAAAGGTATCAATGAGTAAATGCTATATATTATTTTATGTTGAAAATAACGTTTAAACTGTAAATATAAATAAAAGGAAAAAGCAAATTCAAATAAGAAAATCTATGTATAATTTAATTAATATCAAAGCGTCACTGAAAATTTGATATCATTATTTTTAAGACCCGTATTTCTAATTCTTATAGCCATAAAGTACAGTGCTGCGTCACAAACTTTTAACCCGTTAAGGGTTTTTTGTATTGATATCATTACTTTTTAGGGGTTAATGATCAAAACGTAAAATTAAAGGAGCATGGTAATGAGTTATAACACTGTATTAAAAGTGTTGTTTTATAGGTCATACTCGAACAAAATAACAAACAAAATAAAATTTCAAAATTTTATAAAAAGTGATAAAAAAGATGGACACATGCAACATTACAAAGGCATAATATAGTACATTTTAAAAATAACAAAAATTTCTTATTTATATTTATTTCTTATTATAATTTGTTAGGTATAGATTTGATTTAAAAGAGAAAAATAAATAATAATAGAAAAATCTTTAAAAAGTGAAAATTTTATACTGGTAAATATTTAAGTAGTATAGTTTGTTATGAATTTAATAAAAAAAAAAAAAAAATCTTAATCTATTCAAAATTTTATTATAGCTTAACATTTTGTAATTTATATATTATATATACTAGAAACTTAATGAGCAAATTAATTATTTTCAAATTCTGTTTTAAGAATTTTTTCAATCCGTAGTTTAAGTGATTTATCACCTAATTTTGAAAAAATTACAAATATTTGCATATGATTATCATATTATTTGTCATTTTTATGAAAATAAAGGAAAAATTTTTTGTCGTTGCAATCACCTTTTAAAATAGAACCAATTTTGAAAGTTAACAACGTATCAGCATGAAAACAATGTAAATACAAAGAATATTTTTGATGAACAAATGTCATATAAAATACAAGTACCTAAATAAATAACTCATTTAATATATATATTAAAAAAAGAAAAATATTTTATTTTTTTATTTTTTGTGTTTATTTTTGTCGCTTTCCGATAGATGGAGCCAAAACGATTATTTGATATTCAGTATTTCAGATGGAAGAGAAGAAATTCGTCCGCGAAACTGCCGCATCACAGTATTTTCGGAGTAAAAAATAGTTCGATTTTTAAACTGAGTTATAAAAAAAACAAGAGTTTTCCTAGGGAAAAGGGAGATGTCAGGCACATCAGATAAAAGCGATTAATATCATATATAAATTAAACTAAATTCGCTCGAGCCATATTCGAGAAAAAATTCTTACACATTAGTCCGTCCATTTATAACTTAAATGAGCCAATTCATATCTCGAAGTGTATTGCACGCAGAAATGTAGCGATTTCAGGGTAGGATCAGACAGAAGGTGAAAGTCTATTTTGAAAATATCAGAACATAACCTCCCATATTTCCTGAGATATTAAGTGTCGGCTTTCAGCGGTTTGTTTGATCTTAAAATTCCTGTATATATAAGTGTCGCAGTTTTCGTTCGTTTTTCCGTTTCCGCTGAGTGTCGTGGCGTTCGTTTGTTTTTGCGCTTGCGTCACTAGAAAAACTGCCGTTTTTCATGATAAATATAATTGTTAATATCACAGAAAACAAAGCATGGATAACCTGATAATTTTCCAGCATTTATTCATCTACAAAATAACGATTGATTAAAACAAAATAATTTATATTTCTATAATAAGCCCTCACCGTTGTTATGCGGAATTATTATGCACAAAGGAAAAACAATAAAAATAAATAATGAATAATGAATACAGCTACATCACGAGAAATTAATAATATAAATGAATGAATAAATAAAGAAACACTTGGTTAGTTTGAAGGATTAGGATGTCATTTTGAAATTTCTCGGAGCCGCTTGGACTCTAAAACATGTACATGTTATAATAAAAAATATGTCTTTTTCTTTTCTTTTCTTTCCTTTCTTTTTTCTTTTTTTCTTTTTTTAATCTATTGTAAGCAATGTTTAGTAATTTGAACTGCTAAGAAAAAATACATTTGGAAATACATGAGTTAAAACCGAGCGGAAGGTGGACGCCGACCAATTAGTTTATTTTATTCAACAGTATTTTTTATAGTCAAACAAACTCCTCTCCTCTCACTTATTTAATAAATAGTTAACCGTAAAATTACTTAAAAAAAAAAAAAAAAAAAAAAAAAAAAACTTTTAGAATTTTGATGATTATTATTATTTTAATTTTAGAATTATGATTATTTTAAAGTACAAATTAATAGTATCGATATTTCAAACCCCAGAATTTTATATAGTTAAATTATTCGTTATTATTTAAATGTTTTAATCAAATATATTTAATGTTATGTGAGAAATGCCTATCTGGTAATCAGCCAGGGTAGCTCAATGGTTTGAGCATCCGCACGTAAAGCGGAAGGCCCGGGTTCGATTCCCGGCTCTGGTATGTTTCACATAGCTACCATAAAAAAAATCAGCCTTCCACTCCAAAATTTTCTGAAATGAACTTTCAGGTTTGATGAATAAATTTCTTTCAAAAAAACCCTTAAATTTATTGATTAGTCAAAAACCCTTTATATTGTTTGTAGTATTTATCTTTCTTTAAAATATATATTTAAAAAAAAAAAAAAAATCTAAACTAAACGTATATTAAAATAGAAAAATAAATGTTATTCATTGAAATATACAAAAGCAAATAATATATTTTATTTCTGCTTTCTTTTCATCTGTACTTTTTTAAGAAAGAAAATTCATGAATAATGTTCATTCATTGATAAAGAAAATCCGGAATGGAAATAAATCATTTTATAAATAAACGGAAAAGTTATTTTTAGTCATTTAATGTAAAGCATTTTATCGCATTATTCTTGGAATGCGGTAAAGAAGAAGAAAAAAAAAAAAAAAAAAGTGGTGGGAGAGAATATGTTTGATGCGAGTGATTCTAATGGAGAAAGAATATTTCATATTGCATAGACGAACAATAAGTACCTTTAAACAAATGTTATATTGTCATTAGATTTATTTATTATCTAGACTGGAAAATAATGCATTCTTTATATTGGAACATCCTAAAAAGTTTCTTACTAGCCTGCAGGCTTTACCCGCTTTGCTGGCCACATTATAGCTATATTAATTTAAATAATAATAATAATAATATATGTACACCCCGCGACAAAAAGATAGGTACAAAGGGTTTTTTTTTTTTTCATTTTTGAATATGATTATTTTGAATATGAATATTTTGAATATGATTCAAATATTTAATATGTTTTTGATATGATAATATTTTGTTATGATAATAGATGACCAGCACAATTTAGATAATGTTATTTTATGAAAAATTTAAAAAACCCCTTTGTTCCTATCTTTTTGTCGCGGAGTGCCGTCTTAAATTAGAAAAATTGTAGTCTTAAAACTTTTATAAATGAGTCTTAAAACAAAAATTAGTCCGGGAAAGGTGTTATTTTATGATAATAATAAATGATAAGCACAATTTAGATAACGTTATTTTATGAAAAATCAAAGAAAAAATCCTTTGTACCTATCTTTTTGTCGCGGGGTGTGTATAATGAATTATTAAACGTAGTAAAAGTCAAGCAACAGATACAAGATCACTGAAACCATATAGACCAATAAGAATTAATATTTTTCATAAAGGGATATAAAAATAACGATTATTATTATTATTATTTATGATATATATATATATATATATGATAGATAACGTAATAAAATTTAATCTTAAAATTTAGCAATTAATAGAACTAAAACAATAACAACACACAAAAATATAGAACTGATTTTAACTTAAAGACTGACACAAAAAGTTGCGATATAGATTACAAACCACTAAAGGAACATCCCAATTCTTAACTTAGATAAAACAGTTCTTACATCAAAGAGCCGTTAAATGCATAGATCCACCAACAGCCAAACAAGGTATATCATTAACAATTGAAATAATACACATCAGAAAAAGCGCCATTGCAGCTGTAATCAAAGTGCATGTAAACTTTTAAAAAATTGATGGTAAAGCCAAATTGGCAAACATATGTATATATATATATAATTATATATACATTAAAACATAAACAAGATTTTAAAATGAATGAAAAAACTGTTTATATTAAACAAAATACATTGTATATACATATGTGTGTGTGTGTGTGTATACCTGGTGATCCAAAAGTCAGAGGAGAAAAAAAATCATTTAAAAAGTACTGACTGTATGCTGTTTTCAGTGAGATGTACCGAAAATCATAGGATTTTTGTATATATACATGTAAGGAAAAATATTAGTTACATTTTTCACCAACCTATCGCGCTGTGTTTGCAGTATCCTCTCACATTTTAAACAGATTCGTCTGATCCAATGACACCCTATTTCAAAAGCTAAACCTTTTTTATAAGATTTTCCAATGGGCAACGTCTGACGATCTTTCTAACGAATGGCAGCCATTAATGTTACTCGTAACATTAGCTGTTACAAGTGACAGCATTTATAGTCCTAATTACGTTGTTAAATGTACTGCGCCACTGTAAAAAAAAAAAAAAAAAAAAAAAAGTAAATTTACAGTTATAGTGCCGCCATATGAAGGGAATTTAAACTAACTTGTTTGTTACCTAAAACAATCCGAGGTCTTTCTGTGCATTTCAGTTAAACCGCATAATGCTACGGTAAATACTTTTTGAATAATAAAAGTTTTATTTTTTCTGTTTGCATGTTATACGATCTTATAACTTTTTAAATATCGTAAAGATGTCAAAATTGTTTTAGGATACTGGCATAAACATCATTGACTGCTTCGAAAAATTCCCATTTCATGCGAAGTTCATAATTTTTCTTAACGTGGGACAATAGGGCAAAATTTCGCATAAATGTGCATTATAAGGATTGTTTTCATCTTAAATAGGGTGCACTGGTTTTAAGATATCATTTCTGATACTGTCATTAACCTCATCAACCATGAATATTCTATTTTATAAAGTTTTAAAGTGATTCATGATTTACAATTTCATTAACATGGTAAAATAGAACAGAATTTCTCATAAACGCATGCACTATAAGGAGTGCTTTCATCCTAAACATATAAGATCAGTTTTTAGAATGTCATTATGATGCTGGAGTGAACATGATTAATTATAAATGTTTTAATTTGAAAACAATGTACAGTCGGTAACAAAAGTGTCCGAACATTAGCAAATATTCCTATGTAAAAAAAGTGCACTTGATACGGTTTTGCTAAATAAATCCTTGTCGAATCCTGTTCTTAGACTGACTAAGAACAGGATTCGACAAGAATTTATTTAACAAAACCGTATGAAGTGTACTTTTTTTACATAAGAATTTTTGCTAGTGTTCGGACACTTTTGTTACCGACTGAATATATAATCCATTGAAATGGCTCTAAAACTCGTTTCAGTCGATTACATGTAATTTTGGACTTCAAGGTCTTTCTTTTCGATCCTGCGATCACTGGTTGTATTTTGCCTCCCAACGGCAGTAGACGCTGCTACAGGCGAACATATTTTTAGCAGTACGTTGTGCAATCTAGCTTTGGGTTTTAAGTTGCTATCTTTTTAACGATTTTGGATAATTTAATTTAAATGGCTAACTCGGAATCCTTGTGTTACTTCGCATTTTTTTGGTTCCTTCCGCGTTTTTCTGCATTGAGCGGTTCGTGGGGAAGTAGCCGGAGACAAATAGAATATTTTAATAGTATTACAGATTGTTGATAAATTCAAAACAAAATAATAATGCGGTTCGCATTTATGCTAATAAAAGAAAGATCTTGCCTGGTCTGTTTGCGAAGTGCAGAAAAAACTGTTGCACGTATAGTATGGCACTGAGGACTTTTTTCTAGATAAAGAAATGCGGGCAGACTCGCAGCACACCTTTATATTTTCGATATTAATATTAGATTTCTTTAAATTCGTATGTTTTATACGATTCCCCCCCCCCCACCGACATTTCTCTTTGAATTGTAATTTCAAACTGATGTCAATAAAATTAGATGCTTAGAACTTTTTATTTCATTTATTTTTTTATTTATTTTTTAACCCAAAAAGAAGCATTTCTTTACAAACGAATAAATTAAAAAAATAATAAATTAATAAAAAATTAAACGTGTATCATCAAAACTCTCTGATATAACTGACGTCATGGCTTTAAAAAATTTATCTTTATTTATGTATTTTAAAGATGCAGCTTTTGTATAGACCACTTGGTGGCTTCTAATATTTTTTTGCCATTTTGGTAATAAATTAAAATGGTTATCAGAATTGCGTAAATTGAGACCCCAGCGAGAAACTTCCGAGCTACACTGTAAAAAAAAAAAAAAAAAAAAAGTTCTAAAATAGGCAAAAATTCGTAAAATATTTAGGTAAAACAATATTCCAAATTGGAAAGTTCTGCTTATAACCCAAAATGGGTCAGAAAATCTATCAAATTTGAGTTTACAAACTTGTTATGTATGGTTCACTATCTTATTTTATACTAGCAGGCTTTGCCCGCTTCGCTGGACATTAAACTTAAATGAGTTGTCAAAATCCCATATCTTTATTAATAACCTAAGTTCTCGCTGTGATTGGTAGAGGTTTTCTCGCTCGCAAAGTGAGGAGTCTAGGTCTCCACTGTCTTCGGCACAACTTACCCACTTCTTACTTCACCTTCCTCAACGGGTGAGTTCGAAGTTTTGCAGAATCACACTAATGTACATAATGCGTACACTTAATCAATATACAGTCTGGGTCCCCACTGCCTTTGGCAAAACTTACCCACTTCTTACTTCCCCTTCCTCAGTGGGTGAGTTCGAAGTTTTGCAAAATCCCACTAATGTACATAATGCGTACACTTAATCAATATCCGCACACCAAAATTCGCCATTCTAAGATAATTCAAAGCGAATTCAAACGGAAAAACATGTTTTTACACATGTTTATTGGGACCGACTTCAGTATAACCCCACAACGGTATTTGGCGATTTTTTTGTTGGCAATTATGGCTAAATCATAAATCTAAAAATCATAAATCATATATGATAAATGATAAAATCATAATCTAAATCATAAATCCAAAATAAGCAACGTATTAGGCTGCCATATTATATCGCAAACAGTCCAGAACGACATCGTTATCCTTCAAAACGACGCCAAAGAAAAATCGCCAAATTCAGCTGTGGGGTTATACTGAAGTTATACCGTTTATTGCCCTCCGACTCTGAGAAGGGAGGGGGATTTCGAGTTTCGTGAAATCCAGTTACAATAAGTGCCGGATGCAAACAAACAATTTACGCACCAAATTTCGTGACCACAGAAGTCTTTAATAGAAATATAAATAAATAAGTACAAAACGCACAGCTTTAGTATGGGAACCCTTTGGTGACTTTAAATATTTTAAGCCATTTTTGCGATGCACAGTGTTCGGACCATATTGGATTCGCCATCTTGTTTTTGAGTTTGCCTTTGAAGTTTTCAAAAAAACAATGTCAGATTCGGATTCAGCGACCTCGAAAACATATATATACATCACAATTTCACTTGTTTTCTTTAATTTCGACTTTTGGCCAGCTTTTTTGAAATTCCGTCCACTGTGTGGCGGATCAAAAATCAAAAAATTGATAGATGAAGGATAATTTTCACATTTAAGGGTTTTTGAGGGCGCTAAATTCAAATTTGATATCAGTTTTTATAAAAAAAGTGATCTTGCACTCAAAAACAAGATGGCGGATCCAATATGGCAGACCAAAGTCCAAAAAATTAAAAAATTAAATTAAAAAGTAAAAATTAAATTAAAAAGTTAAAAAGCTTTTACACATACAGGGGCAGGCGGGGGCACCCAATTCTTTAACGGCTGAATAAAATGGACATCCCTTAACACTCTCCACTTTGAATCAATGCGGGATCTTGCGAGATAAAAAAGTTTCCATACTTTGAAACTTTTGGTTATGTTATAATTGAGGTTAACTTCAAAAAGCCGCTCAGGAGATCACTATCTACTAACCTCCACAATTGTCGGCCATATTTTGTTGAATGTTGTTGTTGCGAAATTTTCCGAGAAACACTATTTGTTTAACTGTTAAAATGCATTAACAATTAAACAGAAAAAATTGTCACGTTTTCCGCCAGCCTACACTTAGAAATATGTAGATAGAATAAATTTTCCACCTCACAGTTTCATTCAGTGGCTCCCTCTGAAGGTATTTTCGCGGTACTTACGTCTAAAAATGCGCCTAAATTTTTCGACTTTTGGCCAGCTTTTTTGAAATTCCGAACACTGTGCGATGAACTGAATTGGCTATCTCAATTGTGCAATCAAAGATCTTGGCGAGAAACGTCCGAGCTACTTCGGTTCCGAATTTCAAATTTTGCCAAAGGGATCCAATACTAAAGCTGTTCCATACACTAAATAAATAAATAAATTAAATTAAATTAAATTAAATTAAACAAAACTCTTTTCTGATATTTACAAAAAAAAAAAAAAAAAATTATAAAATCCAAATTATAATCATTTACAATTAAGGGACAACATAAAAAAACCCTCATAAGGTACATAATAACAACAAAAAATTTTGTTTTACTGCAGGAAAGAAAAGTACTGCTTAATTAAATAAAAATATTAAACTAATGCCAAATCTCTCTATGAAAATATTTATCCACGTGCAAATTCCTCATTAAAAAAAAAAAAAAAAAAAATCACCAACTTTTGTAGGTATTTTTCTCTCTGATTTTTATTATTATTCGCGTGAAATTAAAAATATTTCATTTTATTTCTGGAAAATAAAAATATATATAAATGCCTATGTATAAATATAAAACCTTTTACCGAATCCGCGTTGAAAACGGAAAAAGGGTAAAATAAATTAGAAATATCAGACCTATATTTATAAATTTGATACCAAATGAAAGGAGTGATTTTTCTGAATCCAGGGGTGCAAACAGTTTTTCGATGCGACAATTAGATTTTTAAAAAATAACTAAAGTATGAAATTTAAGTGGCAACGGAAAAGCGGAAAAGGGGAAAATTAAATTAGAAGTATCAGACCTATCGTTACAAATTCAGTACCAAATGAAAGAGTTGATTTTTCTGAATCCTGTGGTGTAAACAGTTTTTCGATACGACAATTAGATGTTTTAAAATTAACTAAAGTATGAAACTCAGATGGCAAAACTTCATTTCAATCTTTTCATAATTTGTAGTGCGAATCACGCGAATAAAAAAAGTCTTTATCTTAAAAATTTATTTTTGCATTTTATTTTTCCCTTCAAAGCGTTTTAGTGAAAAAATATTTATGGCGCATGCGCAGGCGTTTTTTACCCACAATTTAAACACTAATCAGAATTTTGAAAATTTCTATAGATATAATTTTAAGTTGGGTGAAGACCAAAGTTTCTGCCAAGCGCCGTTGAATTCCGTCCAGCCGTTCTCGAGTGATGCCCGGACAAACGTGTTTTAGTCTTTTACCCCTCAGGGGGGAACGGGGGAGAATTTCTGAAAAGTTGATGGATATAATTTTAAGTTGGGTGAATACCTAAATCCCTGCCAAGCGCCGTTGAATTCCGTCCAGCCGTTCTCGAGTGATGCCCGGACAAACGTGTTTTAGTCTTTTACCCCCCAGGGGGGAACGGGGGAGAATTTCTGAAAAGTTGATAGATATAATTTTAAGTTGGGTGAATACCCAAATCCCTGCCAAGCGCCGTTGAATTCCGTCCAGCCGTTCTCGAGTGATGCCCGGACAAAAAAAGCGACATACGGACACGATGACACACACACGCACACACACACACACACACAGGCAAAATTTTCTGAAGTCATTTTCGGCTTTCATGGGGTGTGAAACGTGAAGATATCGCAAAATTTTTCGATTCCGATAAATTTACAGACAAAAGTCTGATTTTATTAATATAGATTTTTCCATTCAAAACATTTTAGTGAAAAAATATTTATGGCGCATGCACAGGCGTTTTTTACCCACAATTTAAACACTAATCATAATTTCGAAAATTTCTATAGATATAATTTCAAGTTGAGTGAAGACCTAAGTTTCTGCCAAGCGCCGTTGAATTCCGTCCAGCCGTTCTCAAGTGATGCCCGGACAAAAAAAAGCGACATTCGGACACGATGACACACACACACACACAGGCAAAATTTTCTGAAGTCATTTTCGGCTTTCATGGGGGGTAAAACGTGAAGATATCGCAAAATTTTTCGATTCCGACAAATTTACAGACAAAAGTCTGATTTTATTAATATAGATTTTTGTCTATACATATGTATACATACGAAATGTTTACATTTTGTATAGATCATCTACGCATGTTAGATTTTTTTTTTTTTTTTTTATAAGAGGTGAATATTTTCTACAACGTCTTTATTTATTATAGACAAAAATATAAAATAAGATAGTGAACTATATACATAACAAGTTTGTAAACTCAAAATAGATTTTCTGACCCATTTTGGGTTATAATCAGAACTTTCCAATTTGGAAGATTGCATTGCCCAAATATCTTACAAATTTTTTACAGTGTACTTCGGTGCCAAATTTCAAGTTTCGCCAAGGGGTCCCTATTAGAGGTCTGCACGGGCCGGCTTTACGGTCCGACCCTCGGGCCGAGCCGGGCTCGCGCTTAAATTTTTTTTTCACGCTCGGGCCGGGCCGGGCTCGGGTTCAGGTTTTTTTTTTTGTGTATATTCGGGCCGGGTCGGGTCTGAAGGAAATTTTCTGCGGGCCATGTCGGCCCGAATCTTTTTCTGGTTTCCTCGCTAATCAACGAAAAAGGAAAATGATAAGATATTTCTTCAGTCATTTATTTTACATAATTTTACAGGCTGGTATGTCGCATAAAGTTCTATAACTTCAATAAATAACTCTTCAATCAGTTCTATAACTTCATAAAGTGTCTGTAACTTCAATTTAACTGTCTATCAGTCTGTCTGTCCGAAATCTGATTTTTTGCAAATAATTTCAGCATGCCTCGAAATTAATATATTTTATTTAAAGTAATATTACATGGTTTTCTATTGAAAATAGTATGTATGTCACTACCAGTTTGCGTACATGTACATAACAAAAGAAATAAGATACGTTACTGTGTATAAGGCTTTGTTTCTTATGATCTGTTGAGTTTATTGATATAAAGGCTATAAAAATCTTTCCGCTGTAACTTTTTCTCTAAGGCTCCTTTTCCTTTTCTCCAGTGGGCAAAAGTAGCATCATTTTTATCATGGGATTGAATATGGTTGGATTAACATTAAAGTTTTGTTTACCAGAGCACATGAAAGATTCGGATACATTACGGTATATAAGAGAAAATGGTTGAAAGTGCATTTTTAGTAGTATTAACCATTTTAAATATCTTCCTATATTGTTTGATGAATATTAATATTTTTGATTTGACTTTCTATTTGCCTTTGTGCCTTGTCTATAATAATGAATTTCTGTTTATATATAATTATCTTGTAAAATTTCAGTAGTGTTGTTTAAAGAACGTACTATTGTTTTGTTATATAAAACCTCTGCAAAACACATACTAAAAAACATTCTTTTTTTTTTTTTTTTTTGTGATTTTACATATTTTTGAATCGGGCCTGATTTTATCATTTTTTTGTCCGGGCCGGGCCGGGCCATACACCGTTAAAAAATAAACGGGCCGGGCCGGGCCGGGCCGGGCTCGGTCCTCGAAATTCCGGCCCGTGCAGACCTCTAGTCCCTATACTAAAACAACTTCCCAATTGTTCCTTTTTTTTTTTTTTTTAAATATTCGCTATGTATAATCTTTTTTATATGCTTTTACGACGTATGTATTAGTTTGCTATTACAGGGAAATCGTTAGGTGTCTAATTTATTGAACTAATTTTATGTTTTTCACCAGAGTATTTCCAAGAAGACTCTAATATGTTTAGTAAAAGGTAATAAAAGTCGTGTGGTTGTTATACACCTTTTTTTCCTTGTATATATTTTAGATACTTCCTGTCGCGTTTTAAATACCTAAATTTATCAAAAAACACATAGTTTAAATACTATTGGCTTAAAACCACATGAAATATATATTAAAATGAATAAATATACTTTATTAAAAGATATATTTATATTGGAAGCAAGAGTAAATGCGCGCGAAGGCTGCATATGGAAATGAGACTTAATGACTCTGTCAGTTGTCACAAGGAAATGCTCGAAAACTAATGAAATTTGAATCCACAACCCACGTACCTTTCCGACTGGATTCCTCTGCTTCTATATTTCCATTGAAATCTGTTGCGTGTCGGGATGGTTGCCGCTAACCGCCGTAATGTAAATCTATTGAAGAGAAATTGCATATTAGTGTTCAGTTAGGCTACATGGTCGGAGAATTTATTGAATATGTCAAGAGCTCTATTCTATAGGTCCGCGCTAATAACATGAATAAACACAGCTTTAAATCAAAATGCAAGCGGACTTTAATCATTTCGAACTTGTTTGTACGCTGAAAGATGAAACCTTTTATAAAAGACTTGTCATTCACTTTTGCCGAGTGACGTGTTTTAAATAAGGGAATGTGAAATCCAATAAATATATTCGAGTCTATAAAAAGTTGTCATCATCAGGGTTATATTTGTTGGATAGGGATGGTGTTACGAATGATTGAAATTCTATACAATTCATATGAATAAATTTAGATTTAAATTCAAATTTGCATTCCTTTTGATAATTGAAAAGTTTGTTATCGTATGAAGCGAAACTGTTTTTACAGTTCGTCTTATGACGGTTGTGTATAAAATATTATTGTTTAACGGGTAAATAAAAATGATCAAAAATAAACCCACAGTCATTCCAGCATTGCAAATTTTGTTCATTGTATTTAGACATTTTGTTTTTTCTATTTTCATACTACATGCTACATATTACAGAAAAACAATTAAATGCAAATGTAATCAGTATCATTTTTATATTTATAATGCATTTAAATGAAATAAAAGAAAACATTTAATTTTGAAGAATTACAAAGTCATTTATAAATATTGTAGGTACAGTCACAAATAATAAAATTATATTTTTAAAAAAATTAAAGAACACGCTTTTATTGAAATATGAACTAAAAAGTACAAAATATCTACCTTTATAGTACTAAAATGCAGGATAAGGTGAAATCGTGTGAGGGACCCAACATAATATTTACATACTTTTAAATTTTTAATAATAAAAAAAATAATAATAATCGATTAATTGTTGCCACACGACGTTATACAAATACGACTAAATCCAATGCTACATACGATAGAGTTATATATATATAAAGATTTTTTTTGTTTGCCCCTAGAACCTGTCCCTGATGAGATAGAAGCCTCGAATCACATGTATGTAGTATTGTCATTGACTGTGATGTCGTGTGCAAAATTTCAGTTCTATCGAACGACCAGCAGTGGCCAAAAATTGAATTACAAGATTCCGTTACATACATTAATAGTTACATCATATCAAGTTAATAAAAGCATGTTTTTTTTTAAAAAAAAAAAAAAAAAAAAAAAAAAAAAAGCCACCCCTTGATTAATTTCCCCGTAAGTTAATGTAGAAACGCGCTGCTGGTGCCAATCGATTGGTAATAACATCTAGTTATTTATAGTTAAATTTTGCTTAGGGGCTTGTCTACATATTAAAATTTGGACCAACTTTTTTTCTTCGAATAGTAACACTCCTTTTGGACTACATATTCGAATTCCTGAGATCAAGGCGGTTCGAAAAAAAGTAGGATTTATATACTTTAAATTAATTCTTGATAGAGTTACAAGCAAAAATGTGTTAGGGGTAAATCCCTATATTTAAAATAATAATAATAATAATTAAGATGTCCCACAGAAAAGTATTATGTCCATTCAGATAATAATCGGAAAAGAATTATAACAATTTTAAATGTAAAAGAAACTAAATTAGTGCAGATTAAGAAATGATGCGAGTATATAAATTTTCTTTAATAACTATTTTCAAACATAGGTATTCAAAGACACAATTGATATCAAGACACAAATGATATCAAGTGACAGCCCCGTAAGAGCAATAAAAATTTAAATTTGGAAACCTATATTTTTGATGATACCCGTTTTATTCGTGCAAAAATTAATATAGGTCATAATTCATAATTTTTTGAAACAAGAATTTATTAATAGTTTTCGTAATTCAAAATATGTTTGTGTCACTTCATTCTAACGAATAAAAAAAAGTGAAATTTTAATATAATAATTTTTCGGGAAGTTATGAATTAAACTTTTTTCACATTCATTTAACATCAGCATTCCCATATTTTGACAAATTATAACTCTATGGAAAATTAAAGAAAGGTATAAGCGACCTAATTTTTTGGGGCTCATTTCATCCAAATTAACCTCAAAGTATTATCAAAAATGGGGAGTTGCTATTGAAAAATATTAAGTTGATGCCAGTTTTAATATATGTATATGACCCTTTAAGGGAGTGTATCACAGATTGTTAAATGTCATCCAAAACCCATATGTTGTTCAATGGGTAAAATTGTTTATAGAATTACACATTACCTAATCGTTATTTTTAAATTCTGTTATCACATTCTGAAAATTCACAACCTTTAACTTACAACTCGTTTTCCAAAAGTTTATTTTTTACAAATTTTTTAATTTGAATTTTGGATGTAAAAATGTGAATTTTCACTCAAAAGCATTTTTCTCATATTTAGCTGTAAAGGGAAACATCAAAATTAAAAAAATTCAATTATTGTAAAAGAAAAGGGTATACTTATTTAATGGTTGCGAATTTCCTGAATGTGCAAACGGAATTTAGAAATATCAATTTGGTAACGAATAATTTCTATAAACAAATTTCGCCGTATACTTACATGAGATTTGCTGACTAGAGACTGGGAAATCATAAGAGGAGTGAGCAGCCTCAAACAAATATAAAAATGAGCAGCCGCAAAATTTAACTATACCGTTATAAACTAGGCGCTATTACTAATCGATCGGCGCCAGCCGAATGATTCTACACTAATTTACGGTAAAATCAGTCGGGGGTGGCATTTATTTATTTATTTATTTTGAACAAAAAAAAAAATTGTTGTCTTCAGTGCTGATTTTATAATCGGTCACTTGTTCTTAAAAAAAAAAAAAAAAAAAAAAAAAAAGAATCATATTACGGAACAGTTTGTCTTTTGTGAGCGTTATACAGTATTGTTACAGAATAGCATCATTCCAGAACTATAAAAGCACTAGAGCCACTACAGAGAGTAACCTTTATGGAAGGTGGAACACTACAGTATATTGCTGTGTCAAATGTATTACGTCAACATTTTGTCCATCTGCACGCATGACATCCCAGTCCTGCACAGTCAGATAAACTTGATACGCACCCAACCCACAAAATTTCCTTTGACCCGGAACCCAAAACGAAACAATACCTTTTGACCCGCGACCCACATTTAAGTACTATTAAATTTTTGTTATATAATGAACTGAAGTAAAATATTGTTGCACAAAATGCTGTTATATAGAAGAACTCTGAGACAATTAAATATTACATAAAGTATAACTAGCATATCTGTATCTTAATATAAACACAATTTCTGTCAGTATTTCTGTTTCGGGAATGAGGCATGAGGGTCCTAAGCCTAGGTTGCGTCTGTGTGTGTGTGTGTGGGGGGGTCTTACCAAGGGATTCTTTCTTGTATTTATGCGAGTTTTGGAGAAAACTACGGTAAACCCCGAACGGTTAGGTCGACGAGCGTGATCTGGAATCGAACCTGGCACTTTCAGTCTATCAGCTTTGACAGCAGAATCGCTCGGCCACGGATGGGGACCACAATTTCTGTCTACATTATAACAAAATTTCAAATGTATTAAAACTTACTTTCAAGAAATACTCTGTTCCAAGTATTTTCACATTATATATATAGAATTTTTAATTACAATTTCATGTTATCAGTCATGTTCATTTAAATCAGTATGCAGGAAGAGAATATCTTCCAATCTCTGCATTCAAAGCATTTGATTTGGGACAATATAACGTGACAGTATATTTTCTACGGGACAATATAATGCTAATCCTACCCGTAGGTAACCGTAGGTACCCAACCCGATGTAGGACTACCTCCACATCTTTCATCTTCTGCTTTTTGCCTCTTGCGTTTCTTGAAAAGTTAAAAGAGTATCATGACAACTAGCAACATTTTAAAGATGGCATCCATGAGCCTATATCTGCCGTATTGAAAAAAAAAAAAAAAAAAAAAAAAAAAAAACTTTGCTTAATGCTGCGAAAAATGTTGTACAACAATGCTGAAAAATGTGATGCTGAATGATGGATAACACACTTAAGGATAAGCTTACTTGCAACTTGTAAAACATTTGTTACACGTAAGCCATCTTTAATCCGACATCAGAATCCCAACAACGAGCTATTCTCTGAGTTTTTAAAAAAGTGTGCGTGTGTGTTGGGAAGGGGGGGGGGGGGTAAATAGAACACTTGAATAACCTTTTATGTATTTTCATCTTATTTATGTATTTATTTATTTTTCTGTGTAAATAATCTGTCTTCTTATCTCTCAAGGTGCTTCCATTCGCATCTTTTTAATCATATTATTATTAATTGTGGCATTCTCTCAGGGTTTGCAATAGTGACTCAACTCAAAAAATGTGATTTTTGGACTAAGTACAGTCGGTAACAAAAGCATCCGAACACTAGTAAAAATTCCTACACAAAAAAAGTAGAGTTAATACTGTTTTGTTAAATAAATCCTCGTCGAATCATATTCTTAGACTGACTAAGAACAGGATTCGACAAGGATTTATTTAACAAAACAGTATTAACCCTACTTTTTTTACATAGGAATTTTTGCTAGTGTTCGGATACTTTTGTTACCGACTGTACAGGCTTCCATATACTAAACAACTCACGGTTCAATGGATTTCAAAACGTAAGAACAAATTAAAATGCCGGATTGCTCTGAAGCAAGAGAATGAAAAAAATTGAATGATGCCATCTTTTTCTTCATATTTAATATTCATAGTGAAATTAGAAATTCTATATATAATTTATACAATATTTACAGAAAAAAATGCTTAAGGAACACAGTCTAATAATTTACTCTCATACTGAGAGGTCAAGAAATCCTTTCTTCGAACGCAATTGAAGCATCAAATCTAAACTAAAACTTTTATTGGCTGTTGACAGTAAAAGTATATATTTTGTTAAATAAACCTATGTTTTATTAACTAAACTTATGTTTGTTAAATAAACTTATAGATTTTGTTTTAGATTTCGGTTGTTGCCGAAATTTAAAACAAAATATATAAGTTCTTCTTTTTTCTTTCAACGGCGTCGCAGCGTCGTCTAAAGAGAATTGTTTTTACTACACATGTAAAAAAAAAAAAAAAAGTTCTTTCCAGCAGCAATATTGGTGCACCTCATAATTCAATATACATACCTAAGACATGTCTAAATTACGGTAAGGCATGTTTTAGTTATATGTATTTCCCTAGCAATGAAAACTTGAAACCTATTTATCTCCAAACGCGTTTTTTTTTTTTTTTAGTTGTGCCACGTATTATTGAGGCTCATGAGCGTATTGATAATGTGATAAAACTTTACAAAGTATCCTTTTGTTTCTATCTTAAACGCGAATGTCCACTACTGGTCGCCCTCTAAACTGGTTAGAGGTTCTGCCCTCTAAACTGGTAGGCGGGAAGTACCAGGTTTGAACTCGATTATGTTCATCGGCCAAGCCTTTTGAATTTTCTGCAGTATTTTCGAAAACTTGAGTGAATATGGGTTATGATCCCCTTAAAAAACTCCGGATAGAACATTTTACCAAAGCCCGAAGTTCCTAATGGAGACAATCAGTTTTAATTTACATACTACCACATTATTTACACAACTGCAGATGGCGATGTGTGTCTTTTTTTTCTGTGTACATAATTACATCGCTAATTTGTAAATATTTTTTCTGACTTTTTAATCATGCAGCAACAAATTAGCTATATGAAAGAGAAAATATTGGATTTCCAAATGTCGGAATTTCTTTACCGTTATATACAGTCGGTAACAAAAGTGTCCGAACACTAGCAAAAATTCCTATGTAAAAAAAGTACACTTAATAAGGTTTTGTTAAATAAATCCTTGTCGAATCCTGTCTTAGTCAGGGTAAGAACATGATTCGATAAGTATTTATTTAACAAAACTGTATGAAGCGTATTTTTTTTTACATAGGAATTTTTGCTAGTGTTCGGACACTTTTGTTACCGACTGTACACAACACAAAACTTATAAGAGAATTAGTTTAAAACTGAAAGTTTTTTCTTAATGCGATCTCAGAGAAATACGCTAAATTTTGTCCAGTACACAAGTTCTCTAGGACAACCCAGATCTTCCCATTTTCAATACTTCCAAAAAGTTAAATTTTGAATCGTGAATCTTCTCTTCCGTAAAGATACAAGTAGTAAAAGAAAATATCTAAACGGAAAGTTGCAAGATATTAGTCTGAACGGGAACAGGGAACAGAAGACGATGAGAGCATTAAGAGAATTTTTTTTCTATAGGCTCAATAATAGCATAGTGAACGGCATTTGAACAAACATCATAGTCTCTTGCGCCATATTTCGCCTTTATGTTTCCGAAGCCAGTAAGAAAGAATGTTTACATTAAGATGGGGTGGGGGGCTATGGAATCACACAAGGTTTCTCGTTTACAAATCTTTTAGTCTTTTTAGTCGGATAAAAATAGACACGACACAAAATAGACGGACGAGAAAGTTGACCATACTTCTCTTTCAGAATTTTACCGAAAACAGAGTGGTTTTATTTTATTTGTTGATTTATTTTAAAAATGAGATTTTTAAAGGTAGTAAGAACACAAGATAAGTTTTATTTTTTAGAATGATGTATAGCAAGGTCTTCTTGAATGATACAGGGATAGAAGAAGTGGAAAGCTAAAACAACCTTTGACAAAAACAGAAAAAGAAAACTAGTATGTTGTGGATATCAGTATGTTGTGGATATCTTCCCTATTTTCTCCCACAGATTTACATCGTACGAATTATTTATCAAAGTTATTATTTATTAAAATTATAGTCTATGTTAAATGCAGGTGATTTTTTCGCAAAGAAATATAACACTAGATGTCGGTATGATGTGAGTTTTATTCCCTCAGACAACTAAAAAATGCGATTTTTAGTTTTTGTTGTTGTTGTTAAAAATGAAAAAAACATCGAAAACTTTGTTTTAAATTATTGCAAATCTATCGTTTAACCACTCGCTTTAAACATATTTGCGAGTTATTTTGAAAGATATCCATACTAAAAATGTACACCTCTCGCAGGAAGACAGAAGAGGGGTGGAGCGATATTCCTGCATATACAAATTGTTTCCTAGTTTAATATTACTATCATAAATATTTTTTTAGCTCTCATTGAGCACATGTATACGGTGTTTTATCCTTTACTGACATAATGAAAATTATGAAGTTAATAGTCACTAAATTATCATGCAAAAAAGTCATGCAAAATAATTCAGTTTTGGAAAATAGTAAAACAGTTTTATTATAGGCTATTATTTTTAAAATAAATTGTGTCTAAGTTAAATAAAATAAAATAAACAAATAAAACAATAATATGATGTCATATTCGGACTATTTTCTTTTAACCTACATTAGTGGAGGCAAATTATTAAAGTTTAAAGTGTGACATATGAGATATTACATCTGAACACTTATAATGCATTTTTAATAACAGTTTAAAACAGTTTAATTGAGCAAAAATTTCTTTATGGGGGATGGCTATGGGTGGGGAGCCACCGCACCTCAAACGTTTGAATAGTGTTGGCTACATTCATAAAACAATTATGTCTGTTATTAAAAATAAACTTTGTTTTAAATTTTTCACAGAATTACCTACCTATTCGCTCTTTCAAACATACTGTATTCATTTTGAGTAGCCCTGTTTATTATCTATAAATTACTTACGTACTAAACAATGCAATTAATCTTAGCACAGCATAAAACAAAGAAAGAGAGGTACATGACACGACTTGAAATGCACTTCTAGCCCCTTCCAACTATAGCACTAGCACATTAGATTTTTTTTTTTTAATGTTCCTGTAAACGCAAAAAAACAAATATTTTCCATACCATATTCTACGTAAAACATGCTTTTCTGTATATAAAGAATGTGTGTCAAATTCCTTTCATTTAGTGTAGTCTAAAAATATTAAACTGCACTTCCTAGAAATTTTTTCTCTACATGTACAGTCGGTAACAAAAGTCTCCGAACACTAGCAAAAATTCCTACATAAAAAAAGTACACTTAACCCTACAAGGCACCCAGTTCCATATGTGGAACACCGACTTTAATCGTTCCTATAGCTATAAAACTATTAGTAGCGACATCTCTTGACATCTTGATAGAAGCTACTGACATTTAGCTATGTAGTAATATGAATCTTTACCTAAAGATGTCGTTCGTGTTTTTGTTATAGTGCACTCAGTGTGAAATTTGAATGAAAGTGTTACGTTAGTAGTTTGTCTGAATTCAAAAATAAAAAAAGAATAGTTATTGAACAGTTTTGACTAGAAAAAAAAATACTGTGTGTTATAACGAAGTGTATATTTTGCAGAGGTAAGTTTTTTTTTTTTTATATTACGATAGTAAACGTATTAGTAAATCATATTTTTATCTATGTTCCACATACGGTACGTTGAGCTAAAAACTTGATTTTTCCGTAAAATACGGTTTTATTTTTATTTTTATAAGTTTTCCCTATCTTCTGATCACTAATTACAACCTATATATTTTTATCGCGCACTAAAAAAAAATTGAGCCTTGTAGGGTTAATACAGTTTTGTTAAATAAATCCTTGTCGAATGCTGTTTTTAGACTGACTAAGAACAGGATTCGACAAGGATTTATTTAAAAAAACTGTATTAAGTGTACTTTTTTATGTAGGAATTTTTGCTAGTGTTCGAAGACTTTTGTTACCGACTATAATGCATTTATATACATTTCTTGGTCCCTGTATACGAACAATTTCTCCGAATTCAAATAAAATGTTTCAAGTAGCATTCCCATGGGATAAGGATTTAAAATCTCGAGTTTGGAATTCTTGTTCGTAATTAATTAAGCACACTCATCCTTAGTATATCCTGAGTATATCCATTGGATGTCTTTTTATCCGCTGGCTATCCTCAAGATGTCCTGTGGAGACGATGTGCGGTTAGGGTTGTGCTTGAGTTATGCTGATAACAGACATGTAGACCAACCGTTAAAAAATTCAACAAGTAAAACTCAAAACGAGTAAATGTATTAAAATCCCAATAAAAAAATTAGCCCAAAAAATAATATTTCTTGCATAAGTACAACCTTACATAGGTAGAGAAAGCAAAAAAAAGCGTTAAAATCGAAGTCAAAATTTTAAAATATCGAACATTTATCATCATCCTATAAATCATGTATTCGTTTTGTCAAGAGAATAAAAAATCTTGATAAATATTCATTATAATTACTTTTCCTGCATACATAAAGCTCGAATAGTAATTTAATAAATCTTTAAAAAATCATTCAAAGAACATATGTTGTTTTTTTTTTAAGAAGTCTCAAAAGTGTAATCATTGATTTTTTAATTAGCGAAAAACAGTTCTTTAGAAAAAATTCTTTTCAACTTTTATTTCTTAAGTGTTTTTAAATGACTCGGCAAATATAACTTTTTTATTTTTTCTTCTTTAGTTCAACATTGAATAATTTATTTTAATGTTTAACGTAATATCAAATTATAATCATTAAAAATAAATCAGTTGAACGATAATTTGGGGATTTTTATCCCCTTCTGCAAATGTAACTTGTTTTATGAGTGTTGTATTAGTACTGAATTAACTAACTTTACAATTTTTTAATAAAATCACACAATCAACTGTGGAAGGAAATCATATTTATTGAAATTTAATTTTGCCGACTGAGTGAAAATAATGCCTGGACCGGGACTCGAACCCCTTTCAATAACTAACTTTAGCAGTCTATTTAGAATTAATAAGCATATTTATCATTTTTTACAAAAAAAAAAAAAAAAAAAAAAAAAAAAATTGTAAAGGATTAAAATTAAAATTAAAAGGATTGCATTTGAACTACTGCTCCAAAAAATATAGTGAATTCGGTATTGGGTGACCCAGTTTGACGGGAAATGGTGGTTTAGGATTACGAAGATCAGGAAGCTGTATCTTTAATAGGAGTCTAATTTTTTGAATTTTCCGAAATGTTATATGACTTTCTTGCGCTAAGTAATCTCGAGAAATCGCCAAACGATAGCAGAGACTACAAAAGTGGAACACATACTCGACGAAGAGATCAGTGAGGAATTGTCACGTTTTCTGGTTTTATTCTCATATATTAGAAAATGAAAAGGTAATAAAATAAATACATACATTTTCTTTATTTGAAATCTAATGACTGATTTATAACAATTTTAACATCGCACTATTTACTCTATCGAGAAAACGCAGTATACTATATCGTGACGTCACTCTTTATGACAACAAACGAGAGTAGACATTGTTTACATTCGATTTCGTGCTTTGCTTCGCTTCTTGAATCAGTGAAATAGGTTTTGTATTTTATAATAATGACGGATATTAAAAAATCGTAGTATAAATATTGTATTGTACCACTCTGCACTAATACAACGGCTAATGCTTCTCAAAAGCTATTCTTTAGCGTTCCACAGGATCCTATTAAACGAAAACATTGGACAGCCGCCATGTAAAGAAAAAAATTGAAAATAATGATAATGGAAAATGGTGATAATGATATTAAATGATTATAAGATGAAAAAGAAATGCTCAGAAATCACATAAACGATTGATAATTACGAAAATTAAAACGAATTGCTGCTTGATAACTAGGCTAACAAAATGTAAACATTGAAGCATCATAAAGTGTGACGTCAGGCAGCGTTTTGAAGTCACGTGAATTTTGGTTAATTTTAAAGTTGTTTTTTAAATTAATGAGAACTCTTTTTGCATTTTTAATAAACTTTTTGAAATTTATGGGCCTAAAACTACCAGAAAAATGGGATTTTGTTCAAATGTTCCATGTGTGCAAATTCCTCATTGTGTTAAGGAGTTGATATTTGTGCTAAGGGGTCGTCCACAAGACACTTTGCTATTAAATGGTTGATCGTTCATTCTGTATCAGCTATATTCCTGCTCTGTGGCGCATTTAAAGCTCCTTACTTGTTTCCGTGCTACGAATTTTCAGTTTTATTAGGCTGGTTTGAGAATATTTGTTAAATTAAGTGCATTCGTTTACAGAACCTGCCTGCTTATTTACGATCCACTCTTTACACTCAAGAAAATCGGCATTTGTGTAACATTTGTAAGGATGTGTCGCTTCCACAGCTCTCAAGCGCTCAAAATTAAGGTCAAGCGTTGTAAGTCCATGGAAAGTTCAGTCGGTAACAAAAGTGTCCGAAAACTTAAAAATTCCTATGTAAAAAAAGTACGCTTAATACAGTTTTGCTAAATAAGTCCTTGTCGAATTCTGTTCTTAGTCATAGTCTAAGAACGTGATTCGATAAAGATTTATTTAACAGAACCATATGAAGTGTACTTTTTTTACATAAGAATTTTTTGCTAGTGTTCGGTCACTTTTGTTACCGACTGTACAGTCGGCAGCAAAAGTATCCGAGTACTAGCTATAACCCCTGTCTGAAAAAGGTACACTTAATTCTGCTTTGTTAAATAAGTCCTTGGCGAGTCATGTTCTTAGTCAGTCTAAGAACATGATCCGACAAGGATTTATTTAACAAAACTGTATTAAGTATACTTTTTTTATATAGGAATTTGCTAATGTTCGGACACTTTTGTTACCGACTGTTCGTTCAGGTGGCGATATTTTCGACAAATAATGAAAATTACTAGGTGGAAAGCTGTAGAAATTGCCATTTTCGGGTGTCTCAGTTGTATAACAATATTTTTGTAAGGAGGATTTAAGGTAAACTTTGTGAATTGATTATCCAAGCCAAGCTATCCAAGACTTGGAGAAATGATATAAAGGAAGATGATATGTCCAGAAAAACATGAAGCCATGAAATGACACAGTTATGTAAAAAATTCCGCATTGTTATTGCGAAATTTTATAATATGGATTATTCGAGTCTAAAATTATGGTAACTATAGGTCTCAAAGCTATCAAATAAATGTCTACTCAATAAAGTAACTTAGCACTAGCGATTGTTTTGGTAGACTCAATATAGCCCCTGAAGCGGCCTTGACTGCTATTGCTGCAGCCATTTTGGGTAGACAGCAATTAGCTTCATTTGCCTATCCTACAGATATGCCGTATGCTAACACCTTGCACATTATTAACACAATATTTAACGGCCCTCTTCACTTACCGTCGCCGGAAGCCCGAGCCAGTGTTTTGTTATGGGGAATTTTCTTTACTTATAACTAATTAATTAATACATATTTTTAAATTCTGTTTTCACTTTCAGAAAATTAACAATTGTTAAACTGACGCACCTTTTTTAAAAACGTATTTTTTTTTTTTTTTTTACTATTTTATTTTGAAACATCAAAATGGAAAATATCACATATTGAAAATTCGTATTTTACAGCTTCAAAATAAAATATGAAAAATTAAAAAAATACGTTTTTGAAAAAGGTGCGTCGATTTAACAGTTGAGAACTTTCTGAATGTGAAAACAGAATAAAAAAATATGTATTACTTAATGTTATAGGTAAAGAAAATTTCCCATAGAATAGCATTAGCTTCGGCTTCTGGCAACGGTAAGTGAAGAGGGCCCTTAAGTAGAGAGCTTGCAATTCCTCTGTAGCAAATCTCCAGCAATTTGAAAAAGAACTGGTCGCCAACAAAAATTGCTGGTAGTGAGTAAAAAATATCCCCCCCCCCTTTATACACACACACACACACACACACATATATATATATATATATATAATTAATATATATATATATATATATATATATATATATATATATTTAATATGTATATATATATATATAATTTTCAAATTTTCTTGAATGTAGAAATTAAAATTCTATGCATAAAAACTAAATATTTACTAGGACAGAATACTACATCAGGAAACACCTATTTAAATTTAACATGATGAAACCAGTTTTATTATTTTCACTAAACCGATACACCACAGGCATCCTACATCATTATACCGTCACAACGATTTAGCACCAGGTCGCAAACCACGGACACGAGTAGTATAAATCTATTCCCTAAAAGGGTGCACTCATTTAACACCGAGTTGTGAAACATACACGGACAAAAGTGGTGTAAATCCCCTAATTTCACATGTATCAAATCGTTGTGAGAGGAACGGGAATCAAAATGGCGAGAGTTAGCCTACATCTGGAGTGGAATTTGGAGTTCGTTTCTGGGACAAATTTTTTCACCAAACTATTAAGATAAAAAAAAATGTCGAGTTTCCTTAAAGTTGAAAATATATTGTTAAAGTCGCCAATAGCGACCAGGCGACCCTATTTCCCGAGCCCTCCTTATGAGAGATGTTATAAACGTTTCATAGATGTTTCTTTAGAAGTTTAACAAGTCAAACCACATGATTGGAAATGCTTTTTAATAGGATGTTTATTCGCTTAACACAACACCATTTACACTAGATTAGACACACACCCATTTCGATACAAACAGTTAAATAGATTCTAGTGAGTAGTCAACTCCCCGCCTTTCTTAAGCATTCAAATAAATGATTGAGTTTAATACTTCTCGTTTCTTCAATGATTTACAGCTGTATTCACCATTAACTTCAACTCTCGGTTCAACGCAGAAACTTTAAAAGCATCTAAAGTCAGGGTGCAGCTTACCAACAAAATTTGGCACGCTGCTTCTGCCATCTAGCGTCGAAGATTTCATATAATCTTTGATTGGTTATTTTCCACTAAAAATTCTGAAAATAACGATGCCGCTGGAAGGCAGAAGCAACGCGTTAAATTTTGATGAAAAGTTGCATCCTCACTTTATCAGTGTTGGCAGATTGCGTAACTTTCTTATTCAACAGTCACCAATAATTTTGAGAAGTGATATTTAATGTACATTATCGACAATTAATCGTCTATTATTATGTATATCAAACATCGCTTCTCAAAATTATTCGTGACAATTGAACAAAAAAGTCGCGCAATCTGGCAACACTGCACTTTATGCATTTTTCAAATTTTCGTGTTCAACTAGGAGTTGAAGTTATGGATGAATACAGACGTACAGCAGCAAAATTGAATGCTGAAGAGAATGTTCTGGAATTATTTAACACAACAAATGTAAATTTATGAAAATGTCGTTGAAGATAGTGGAGTTGTACTATTGAAGAGAATTCGGTACGCATTGACATTGCGTACACAATAATGAATGAACATTTACTAGGCTCGAAAAATCGATTAACATTATTATTTACATTATAAAAGCATAAAGTAAATTTCATCCTACCAATGAAATGGCACTAACTAAAGCACAAACTAAAAAGATCTTTTCCTGGAAAAGGCGATAAAACAATTTAACGTTTCAAAGGTTCTGTGTGAATGTGAAGAGAAACATTTTGTAGTTATAGAATGGAAAGATTCAAATTAACTTCTATTAATAATAATTGAGACAAATTAAAAAAACAAGTAATCCTTCTATATACAACTTTTCTAAGCTTACTTATTGAAAAGGTGGGCACCCGATGCATACAAGGTGCCCACTTTGGATTTTAATCTTAGAATATGTATTTATCTTTACATTTAATACATAAATACTGACGATGCACAAATTTTACTCACATCTTATTTAAAATACATTTAAGACCTATTTTAAAATTAGTCCTTATATACGAGCATGTATTTAAATTTTATTCAGAAATTAGAGTGGACAGTTTAAAATATGTTTGTACATTTTTTTTCTTGCACAAGTAAAATTTACTAGAGCTAACAAAATGATACGACACTTTCTCAAAAATGATCCTTTTACAACCACTACGCAAAAAGGGAAAAATCATAAAAATGAAATTTTCTATTTAAATATTACGCCTGAGCAGATATGAAAAAAAAAAATTTTTTTTTTTCAAACTTACTTTCGATTATATTTTAAATAAAACTTCTTTTATGTAACACGAGTTACGAATATCAATTATTCTCTGAATATTTTTACTTTTATTATTTTGTTTTTTAAATCGATTTTCCAGTTTCCATTATTTAATGTTTCCAAATTCCTGACTATCTGCAACAAATATCTGGTAACGTCGCATGTCATAAGCACATGTTCACTTTTTATTTAACGTTAATGCCGAAATCAATAAAAGTATTATACAAAACATTATTCGGTTTTTGTTTCAGTGTTACAAATTGTTAGCTTTTCATTAATCACTTTCAATTTTGCATTTATCATTGTCAGTATCTTTTTAATTACCTTTTTATTTGGGATTTATTTTAGTGCCTTTTTCTACCTATGTACAGGGAAGAAATTATTGTTTTTGAGGACGAATTTTTTAAACTTACTTTTTCTTATTATCACTCGTTTTCAGTTTCCCCTGAAAAATAAATCATATTCATATTATTTCTTACTACCCATTCCTGCTCATAACATCTGCGTGGTAGAACTTACATAATATTATTATCAGAAAAATTTCTTAAATAAAATCATTGCAAAATTTCAGTTTTGTTTTCTTTTATTATTATTATTATTATTAAAAGGGATTTAAATCTTTGACATTTGCATTATAATTTCAATTTTATAAAATAATTTTTTTTCCGCTGCTAAGTCAAAAATTCTTAGAATAAATTGAATTATTGTTACATAAAAAAAATTATTATTTCCTAAAATTTGACGGAATTAAAATACCATACCGCCACGCACAACAGAAATTATTCAGTTAATAAATGTATCTATAAAATAAATAAAGAAATAAAAAAGAAATAACGTTCATTCTATGTATAATGAATGAAAAATTTAAAGAAAAAATATAGATGGCGCCACCTAATTCCAGCTGAATAGCCACTACTAATGCAAGGCAAACTGGCTTTAAATTCTTCCAAATGTACTTCTAAATATGAGATTTTGTGCATATGTTTCAACACAAAAGGTTAATACTTTTTCAATTCCTTTAAGAAAATGTGCATTCCAAGTGTATTAGACCAAAATGGTATAGCCTAAATCTCTAGCTAAAGCACTTATAATCGCTTTGTCTCTAGCAGCCGAATTTAAGTTTTGGATCTAGGTATCCTATCATACCGACAAAGTTTAATCGTAGCTGGTTCATGTTAGGTAAATATTATATAGATATACAAAACTGATGGAAACACCGCAAAATACCAGAAAATTCTTTCTATTTTACCATGTGTTTA
Organism: Salticus scenicus; assembly: GCA_963930645.1. Taxonomy (NCBI): domain Eukaryota; kingdom Metazoa; phylum Arthropoda; class Arachnida; order Araneae; family Salticidae; genus Salticus; species Salticus scenicus. Next base: position 293,648,620 of record OZ005655.1, on the reverse strand, counting down.
TTAACTTCTATTCTTGTTTGTTTGTCCTGTACAAATCTTGGAATCGAATTTTAACTAACTTCCCAACTAGCTAGACATTTGAAACTTTCACAATAGCTCTGAACCCAGTGACAACATTTCGAAGTCCGATTTTCGAATTTGTGATTAGTTTTGTTATAATTAATCAAAATATGAAAATAATAACCTCCTAATAGCGTTAAAATAGCCATTAAAATATTAGCTATAATTTAATTGTTACCAAAAAAAAAAAAAAAAATTACGAGTTCATTTTTTTTCGACATAAAAATAAATACATTTAATTAAACATGAACATTAAAAAATTATAAAAAGTTAAATTATGCATCTTTAATCATTTTAAAATTTTTAGGCACATTGATAAGAGCTCTATGATTCATTAAAAAATTTAAAACGTGGTATATAAAAAGTTTTTTTCATCTTATAATTATTTATTTTGTTTTATTATTACCATTTTTTTATTAACTTCTATTCTTGTTTGTCCGGTACCTATCTTTCAATCGATTTTTAACTAACTTCCCTACTAGTTAGACATTTGAAACTTTCAAAATAGCTCGGAACCCAATCACAACACAATACTTCGAAGCCCGATTTTCAATTTTTCGATTAGTTTTCTTTTAATTAATTAAAATTGAACTGAATGATTTTTTAAAAAATTATTTATTTATTATTATTATTATTTTAATATTACTTAAACTGTGAAATTATCGTTTGAAAATTATGCTGACTCGGTATGAAGAAAAAAAAAAAAAAATGTAAATCAATTGATAAATCTTTGGTTTCATGTAACCTGGGATCTGATCAAAATAATTTATTTCCAAACATTATTATTTTTTATTTTTATTTTTATTATTTTTTTATGATTTATAAGAAGTCAGCTTTTAAAAGTTTTAAAAATTAAACAAATGAATGAACTAATATATAAATAAAATAATAGTATATAATAAATAAATAAATAAAATAATAGAATAAATGAATAAATGAATATATTTTTCATAATGTCTATGCATTAAGTTTGCAAAAGATAAAATAACTATAAAATTAAAATTCTGTCCTAAACAGAATTTTGAAGTATAAGGCATTTTTTTTTCTTTCTTTTCAGCACTTTTCGCTTTATTTAAGATATTTCTGATAACAACACTTTTTTGCAGCAATATGGATTTATTATAATTGTTATATTTTGATCTAAACATACACAAAGCTTTATAATAATAATAATAATAATAATAATAATAATAATAATTAATACTAAAATATAAAATTGAGTGAATTTTCCGTCGCACTAGTGCTACAGTATTGTCAAATGGTGAAGGTTTGAGATTCACCTCTAAAAATGACCCGGAGACATACCATCACAATTCTGATGTCTCTTCCGCTTCGGTGACCCTAGATGTATAATTTGGATTGGAGCGTAGAAGATATTGTGGCCACATCGGATTTTACGTGCACTAGCCACCATTAGCGTAAACGATGGTCTTCGGTCGAGACGAGAATCGAACTCGCAATCTTACAATTATGATTTCAAACAACTGCCAACTAGGCTAAAAAAATCCTCTTCAAAATATGAAGTTACATTCCTTAGCAATGGTTACTATATTTCGTAAAAGTTCTTTCATTTTCGTTTTAATATATTTTTAACTTAATGCCGAAAATAAAAACTTTTTTATTTAGTCTGTTTTATCTGAAAGAAGTGGACCTCTCGCCTTTAAAGAAAATAAATAAATAAAAATAAGTGTGTATGTAGTTGTGATATGTATTTCATTCCCACTTTAATTAATTTTTATTCTTAATATTATTTTTTTTTCCACATTTCTTTTAAAGAGTTTTTAAAAATAAATTAACAAATTAGCAAATAAATAAATAAACTTAAGGAAGCCTTTAAAAAGTCACCAGCCCACAAACAGTTCCATAAAAAACATATCGGAGTCAGAGGAAGCCTTAGAAAAAGGACGGAATTCGAGATTAGAATTAAGTGAAGCAACCATTTCGATCTTTCAGCCTTTTCAGACAGTAAGCATAGAAAAAAAAACATAAAAACCTTCTTTATCTAGTTTTTGTTTCTTTTTGTTTAGGACTTCTATAATTGGAATCTTTTTTTTTTTTTTTTTTTTTTTTTAAGATAATGAACTCAAGACGGATATGTAAGATGGAAAGGTTTTAAGTGTGACGTTACAAGATAAAAAAATACAAGTTGTTTTTATCCTAGACGATTTTTTAAATAGATTTTTTGAGAGGAGAACATAACAATTGCTTTCAAAATAGAACTTATTTCAATAAGTGAATGTTCTCGATTTTTCTTTCTTTTTCCGGAATATAAATTGCAATTTTTTGCTTAAAATGAAAAAATAAATAACATTATACAACAATCAATAATTTCAACAATCAGTTCATTTTTCAATGTTAACTAATAAATATTCTTTTCATGATTGAATTCAGTATTCGATTGGGTACCCTAATTTTGGTCACCGTAAACCAAAGCCAATGTTATTCTATGGAGAAAATAATCCTCATTATCTTTCTAATATATATTTTTAAATTCCATCTGCACTTTCAGAAAATTCATGACCGTTATATATTTTCTTGCTTTCCACAAATTTATTTATTTATTTATCTGAAATTTACTTTAAATACGTAAAATACAAAATTTTACTTAGTGAAAATTCGCTTTTTATAGTTTCAAAATATAAATATTTAAATAAATAAATAAATAAATTTTTAGAAGACGATAACCAAATTAAGAGTTCTGAAATTTCTGAATAAGAAAGCGGAATTTTAAAACATACATTAAATAATCAGATATAATGGAGATTGTTTCCCCATAGAATAACATTGACTTTGACTACCGACAGCCATAAGTAGACAGTCCCCTACAGGGCAAGCAGCGTTTATAATTAAAAAAACAAATTATTTTTATTTCGAGATGTATACATTCGTATTTGTCTTTATTGAATTAGTTTAATTAAAATTCCAATGAAATCTTTATAAATATCAATAAACAAAGAAGAACCTTCCTTTAACATAAAAAAATGTTTGACATAAAATCGAACTGAAGCCATACGCAACGTTTGTGAATAAATTAAAAAACAGAACTTGGATATCTAAAAGATTTCATTAAATTCAATAAACTCATTAACTCAAAAAAGATTTGTTTCACAATTTCATTGATTCCGTATGCTCTGTAATAGAAGGAAGCAAGAAAAGCAAAACTTTACAAAAAATTTTGCTGTGAAATCAAATAAAAAGAAGATTATCTATAAAAAGAAGATTATCTATTAAATAAAATTCTACATATAATCCAAACAGTCAAAAATCTTTCTACATAAAGTAGATGGAGTATTTCACACCCAATCAAAGAAAAGTGATACAAGTCAGAAAAGGGCAGTTTTGAGTTTTGTTATCGAAAAAATGTGCATGGAGTGTCTCAACGCGCATGAAAAGTGTCATATCTCTATCTTGACAATCATCCATCTAAGAGGCAGTTGTATGAGTTTTAATTATAATTAGTCAATACCCGTCAAAATTTGACGGATGATGTGCAACTAAAATCTCTTCACGGCATGAAGTTTAAAACACCCTTTCTTTAATATTTCACATTGCTCTTAACCGGTTTAAAACCTCCTGCCCAATTTCTCATATTTGTAAAACCACTTGGATATAATCCAAAATATTAACTTATTGTATTCTAAAAATAAACTGTAAATCGGAATAAAGTTAAAATTTGTTTTTACTGGAATAGTATTATAACACTTTATTCTATCAAAATAGTACATTTCAACAAAAGTATACTGTTAAAAATAAATAAATAAATAAACAAGAATGAATTTAATACTTTAGCAAATTAATTTGCTCATTAAATTTTCAATAATAAATTATACTATGTACATTTTTACTCGTATAAAATATCAATATTTTAACGTTATTCTTTTCAAATTATTTTTACTCTAATATAGTATCGAAATGAAATATCATAAATTATAATAATTAGATAAATAATAAATAAATAAATAAATAAAATAAAGCTGATGAAAGTTAACTTTTAAAGAACAATAATTTTTGATAATTTGTTAATTTTAAAAGATTTTTTCTTTTAAGAAATGAAAAAAAATAATTTTAAGAATATGGTATAATATATTGACAAGGCAACAGATGGCGCCACATCCAGTGTACAGAAATTTTCGGCGAGCGAAAATGCATACGATGGTAACCGATACGTATTCGCGAATTGCTTTGTTTTTAATAGGTATACTTCCTTGGAAAATATGAATTAATCGTGTGAATTATTTTTATGATATATCCACGGAGTAATATTCACTTTAATTAGGCGTTTGCCATAGACATATCAATATTAATGTCGTCTGCTTGAACTATCATCGGTATTCTGCATAAAAAGAAAGGAATATTCCCGTTCCCAATTGGTTCAAAATTTTCTCGCGCATGCCCAGATCGTACGATTTGTGTTAATGATGTTAATTTCTACAGCCAAAAAAGTCGAATTATATTAATGTTTCAGTTTTATGTATGGTATAAAAATAAATCAAAATAAACATGCATCCACCCCCCCAATATGAAATCAATTTTTCAAATTTTTTTCGTTTCAAATGTTATAGTTATATCTTTACTTGTTGCACTCCTGCAAGAAGAGTGACACAACTAAAAAATGCAGTATTTGGGAAAAATAAATTCAAAGATAACGATGAAGCATTGACTAGCATTATTATAAAACTGACATAAGGTGAAAAATTTTCAATATAGAGGTGTGGCGATATTCGTGCACGTTGTGGTACTTCATACACATTTTTCAATAACATAAACTCAAAATTGCCATTTTTTTACTTGTGTCACTTTTCTTGCCAGGGTGCAACATATTGCCTCTTCTTTTAAATATGACATCCTTTTCCGAAATTTGTCTAACTGAAAACGCAAATTAATATAAGTTAATTAAAAGTATTTATCTTAAGCCAACTTCCAAATAATCATTTCGAATGCACAAAATCAATTGTTAATTATTAATTATGACTAATTATAAATTATTGCGTTCACAAAAATCAAACTTGGCACACTTACAGACAACGAACTGTCCAAAGTGTCAGACGTTTTAAATATATAGATTACAGAAAAAAGAAACCTTAACAACCTAAAAATAATTAAAATATTAAAGAAAAGCACTAAAGAAAGGAAAACAATTAATACAGAGGTTTGAAAACCCGAAACAAGCAATAACGAGAAAACTGCTGAATTATTATGAAGAGCATCACTGTTGCCGTTCCACCAAAACACAAATTCATGCAATAAATAAAATCATGGACAATAAAATTTAACAACAGATAGTCAAAGGAGATACTAATACTTCAAAGTTCAAAATATTATTATTATTTTTTTTTTTTTAAGATTTTTTTTTTTTTTAAATATTTAAAGGACTGGTTTATTATTTAATTATATATAATCTCATAATTTCCCATAAGAGTTTACTATTAATTATTAGTAGTTAAATATTTTAACATTTTATTTTTGAAAAATATTTTGACCTTATTCCTTTTAACCTATGTTTTGCTTTAAAAAATTTTCTATAGAGTAGAACAAAGTTTATGAATTCGGTTCTTCTGTTAATTTCATTTATGTAAATATCCCCATGGCACATCTTCTCCTCAGGACTTGTTAAGGATGTCCTGATTTAAATAAAAGAAAGTTATTACGCATTCATTTTTTTTTTTTTCGACATAAAAATATTTCTTTTATGTCGAAAAAAAAAAAAAACCGCTTATTTATTTATTTATTTATTTTTTATTTATTTATTTTGAGGATAGGGGGAAGGGGGCATCAACTTTTTTTCCTTTTTTAATAATTTCAAAGTTTAAATGGTGTTTTTAATTAATATATTTTGAACCAGTTATCTGATTGAAACAAAAACTACAGCGTTATCCAGATTTTGTCCTGTTAATAAATGTATCAATTTTCGTAGCGATCAGTTAAGGATTATAGGCTTGCATAGCGAATTAAAAACTAGCATATTACATAAATATGCATGATTCAAGGTGAGTTAACGCAAATTTCTACAACGCTACAGTCACTGATTAAAACCAATAATCCTATCACATTAAAAATGTCAAAAAAAAAAAAAAAAAAAAAAAAAAAAAAAATGGTGATTTGATTATTTATTGTACGTTAGCATGAACATTCTTTAAAATATCTATTTATATCGTCCAAAATAAATATGCTTTATTTCTATGACCTTTTTTTAATTTCGTCTGATTTCCAGCATTTTTACAAATGAACGAAAACAAACAAAAGAGTGAGAAGATAAATATAGGACTAAAGAATTCTAAACTTTTTACGTCGAAAAATCGATAAAAATGTTGTGTTATAAACTCGGGCAAGCTCGCACAGCTTGAATAAAACTACTCAAGTGGAAATGGGTAGAAAATCGAGAACAAGTAAAACAATTCAAAGAAGAAAGCTTAATTAATAAAAAGAAAACGTAAGTGTACATAATTTTTTCCTCTCATCTATTAAATTCCAATATTGATTTTTCGTAAAACCTATTATAAGAATTTTTTTTTCCTTCTTTCTTTTTATCATACCTGACTAAAAGTTGCGGTAAAGTGTATTTTTCTCAGATAAATTCTCTTTTTTCTCAACACCTCCCGTAATAATCCTAGAAGCAAGCTAATTAATGAAATTATTTCTACACGTTTGTCTACCAAAATGCCTTTGTTATGTTAATAAAGAGTGTCTATCTTGCCTATACCAAAGTTCAAATACATTAACCCTGATTTCGGAAGCTTATTTTGCCAAACTTTCACAGTTTTTTTTTTCCCCGCCTTCTACTATTCTGGCATTGAGTAGATTAAATAAAAAAGTTAAGTGATCCACGTAATTAACACCCGGAATCTCTCTTCTATCAACCTAATAATTTTTCTTAGCTTTCAGGCGTAAGCAGGTAACGACAATGTATTGATTTTTGGGGGCGTTATTAAATTTTGGAAAATATGTTGGAATGGCTTTTTCCTTTTTTCGCTACGCTTTTGTACTTTCTGCACTTTTTGCGCTGATTCTGATAGAGTGTTGATAAGAATTATTTTCAAGAGAATTGAAAAAAAAAAAAAAAAAATCTAGTTTAAATGGTACAAGGGATAAATAACGTAAAATTATTTAAAAGATAAGGAAGGGTCATTTTCTGTTTACGAAACTTTTGACACTGATATTATTGCCTCTTAAAAAATGCATCTGAACTAAAAAATATCCATATATTCTGATTGCGAGTAGTTTTAAGACGAAAAATGCATAAATGTTGAAATTTAAGAAGTAGCATTTTATATGTGTGCGTCTTCACCAGCATGTGTGTTCAAATATCCAATAAGATTATAATTATCTTCGTGCGATTAGCAGAATTAATAAATAAAAATTAATTAAGGAGGACTGTTAGGTTAGATTAAATGAAATACACATTTTATGTAAAATAGTATTCATATTACAATTAAGGCTAATTAACTACGTTAGGAAGTAAAGATCGCATTCTAGGCATGGGTGGTGTGCCCTCCGTGAGTGAGCATTAAATGCGTCCTAGTTTTAATCACTCGAATTTCAAAGAAAACTCCTAATTGCAAAGCCGTCGAGCCCGTCGAGTACGGTGCTCGAACGCGACCTCTCGCCCATTTCTGGTATACATGAGTCAATAAAATTTTGTGATAAACATTTTAACTTAAAAATGAAATGCCGTTTTTTTTGTCCATTACAAATATACGTGTTATAAGTCTGTAAACATTTCAAATATTCACAAAATTTGAAAGAATTAGTGGAATTGAGCGCAGTTTGCGAAAATGTTATTCTCGTGAAGGGGGTTTTCTTTTCTTTTCTTTTCTTTTCTTTTTTTTTTTTTTTTTTTTTTTTTAAATAAAGGAAAAAATAATATAGTAAAGGGAAAAAAAAAAAAAGGGTTCATTTTTCGTCGATAGAGGACGCTGCACTGATGCAAAACAAGAAATATGCAATTCAGAGTCCTGTAAATTGTACATTTTTACGACTGGCATAGCTTATTTCTCATTTTGCCTCCTACTTGTGCATACATGAACTTTAATTGCGATGCTGACTTGGTGTATAAAGCATTATGGGTGAAGACGTTTTCCCTCAGGTAAGAACCGTCGACTGAAGCTGCAGTTGGCGGTGTTGTGACTTGTAAACTGCAGTTAGGGGTGATAGCGGACACATAGAATAGAATTTCTATGCCTGGAAACATTTATATGCAAATAAATATCGTTTTTCACGGAGATGTTTGATTTGCTCATGTATGGCTCTATAGGCAAAAAAATCTAACTAATATTTTTTTCTTTACCAAAAAAAATAAAAGTAAAATGAATAAATAAATGAATAAATAAATAAATCCCCTTTCACTAAAAGTACTTTTTCGCAAACCACGATCAATTCTACTAATTCCTTCCGTTTTTATGAATTTTTAAAAATGTCTACACACTTATGGGAGAACCGGTATATATGTATATATATAAAGCTGATGATAATGCAAGTTCTCATGGTGAAAGCCTCAGAAATGAAATATAGCTATAAAATACTATGATAATTTTACTTTAAATAGTATCTCCCCATCACGTGGACAACATATATATTAGTCAACTTATTCACTTTTAAGCGTGTTTTACTGTTTTTTGAAAATCTATTTAAAAAAAAAATGTACTCTAACAACTATTTCACAAATCGTTAATAGGAAAAACGAGAAACGTAAATTCGATTCTTGGGTACCTCAGTAAAATTATCTACATGAACAAATGAACAGTAAAGACAGGGTGGTTACAATTAAACTTCCGCTGTACACAACATCGCTCTGCTAAAATCGATTAGCAAATTGCAATCAGATTTCGTATATGGACTATACACGAGAAGCACAAGAGGATTTAAGAAATAGCTTGAAAAAGATCCACTAGGTGGTGCTTTGCATGGAAAATAGCAAATTTAATTCGTGGTATGATCATCACGTGATTACAAACCATTCATCAATGATCTCCACGTTGTTTATTTTCTTGTTAAATTCACTGTCTTTCCCGTAAAGCGCCATTTGATGAATTTTTTATTTTTATTATTATTATTAAAAATTATTTTTGAAATTTCTTGGCTGCATCTCTTGCATACTCCAAATTCGGTGTCAACTCCTTTAAGGTTCAATTCATATGTGACAGATGACAAACATGGCATCAGTCAGCAATTTTCGTCCAATTTTAAATACTAAATATTCATTTATCTTAATGAATTTTATATCTACAGTCGGCAGCAAAAGTATCCGAGCACTAGCATCCATGTCTGGAAAAGGTACACTTAATTCTGCTTTGTTAAATAAATCCTTGTCGAGTCATGTTCTTAGTCAGTCTAAGAACATGACTCGACAAGGATTTATTTAACAAAACAGTATTAAGTGTACTTTTTGATATCGGAATTACTAGCTAGTGCTCGGATACTTTTCCTTCCGACTATATGTGTGTTACATATAAATAATGCAAAACTTTTAACATAAGAAAAATAATTTACATTGATAAGGTAAAAATGTAGCGTGTCAGGCAAGGTATAAATAAATAAATAAATGAAAAAAACTTATTAATAAATGAAAAGACTGGTGACTCATCTTTATCGCGTAGTTGCTCGAAATTGAGACACATTTGAAATTAAGAAATTTGATTTACACAAACAGGACTTACATATATGTAATTTAAAAAGAATTCTAAAATTTGAATAAATTAATATATAAAAATCCGTTTAGAGCGTGACAGACATGACATGTATACAAATTTAGAATTACCTTTTGTTTCCTTATTTTTAATTTAAATTTTCTTTTTTGATTAATAAAGCACAAACTTGTTTTATATATAATATGTTACATTATTTGATCTGTTTCATATGTCATTTATGAAGAAAAATAAAAAGTAATTCAGTTAGTTGAACAGTGAAAGATAGTCTTGATGTTCACTTTTGCAGGAAATTAACCATACCCGTTTTAACTACAGCATACTCTGTGTAAAGACTAATACGATGAACCTAAAGACGACATATAAGAACTACACACGAATACGTTCAAGGGTTAAAATAAATGAATAAATAAATAAAGTTCTGTCTTTGACAGAATTTAATTTAGCCCGACAGGACTAATTTATATATTACAATCTTGTAACTAAAAAAAAAAAAAAAAAAAAAAAAAAAATATTATTTATAAATGTATAAAAACTTTCACCAGCGATTCAAAAGAAGATGTAGCCATCTATCAAAACATTTATCAAAACATATCCAATAAATATTTAGAAGTGAGAATTCGTGCATATCTTAGAGGCCTCGACAGCAAATATTCAGACACCATAATCTATACATATCCTCAAATTATCTTCAAAAAATATTCAAAAGCTATAATCAATACATATTCAGAAAGATATCGCCAACTTATAGTAAGAAACTATCATGAATATGTACTCCGAAGATAGCGCCAACAAATATTCAGAAGCTATCACCAACATATATTCAGAAGATATCGACATAAAGCATTCAGATACCATCATCAATATATAATCGGGAGATATTACCAACAAATACGCAAAAGCCATAATCCATATGTCTGCAGAAGATATCGCCAACAACATTCAGAAACCATCATCAATATATATTTGGAAGATGTAGCCAACAAATATTCAGAAGCCATCCAACTTATGAATATTGATGGTTTCGGATACCAAGATCGGCAATTGGTTTCTACATGTGATTGAGGAAAAATCTCTAGCTTAAAAGTTTTTTTTTTTTTTTTACAAATGTAAAAGTTTTTATGGATTTGACAAAATGTTTTAAGATATTTTAAGTAGTTTGGAGTATAAGGTTGATTTTTTACACCAACTATGTGAAAAATTCCAGAGGTGGGAATTGAACCCGGTCCCTCCGCCTAACGTGTGTATGTTTTTCCACTGAGCCATCCTGGCTGATAATCAGCTCGACATTTCTTACTTAAGAACTATTGGCAAGGTCACCGTATCTGCAAACGTAGATGTAACGGTTATTATGTGAGAAATGTCGAGCTGGTTATCAGCCCGGGTGTTTCAGTGGAAGGGAATCCACACGATAAGCGGAGGTCCAGGGTTCAATTCCCGGCTCTGGCATTTTTCACATAGTTGATATAAAAAAAAATCAACCTTATACTCTAAACAACTTAAAATGAATTTTCACGTTTGATGAGTTTATCAATAAAATTTCTAATTTTTGTTTAAGATAGTTTGAGAAATTAAGTGGTAAAATTGGATAATGGAATATTGGAAATCTTGGAATATTGGAAATGGAGCACCACAAAATGGTAACAACGCAAAATAGTTGTCTGAAAGAAATAGTCCTGTCGTACTAATAAATAAAAATATAAAATATCCACTACGCAGCGCATGGCAAAAAATTACCCTGGGCAAATGGAATATTAACTGGACAAATGGAATTATCTTCACTTTCTCAAAAACTAATCGATAAATATTAAAATGGTCTATGTATTCCCTGTTGGTGTTTTCTTTTCTTTTCTTTTCTTTTTTTTTTTTTTTTTTTTTTTGTTAAACTTACTGTCTTCCTATATAAAGCGCTATTTAATGATGCACATTTTTAACTAAAAATTATTTTTGGAATGCCTTGGGCGCATCACGTGTATATATCAAATTTGTTAGAAGTCGCTTTTCTGTTTTTAAATACGTCATGTCATTTGTAGGAAGTGTTTAAAATAAAACCACTTCGCTATATATTCACTAAAAAAGAACTTTAGTTTCGAATTTTATAATATCGGTCGTATATTTGTCATTGCACAGCGTATTTGACTGTTTACACTATACAAATATATGTATCAAATTTGAAAAACAAGAAAAACAGAGCATGCGAGAGAAAGGCAGAGTCTTTCTACACGCAGAGCAGATAAAAACCCCTTTTCAAAGGAAAAAACATATCGTTTACTGAAGCACACAGTGCAGTCCACGAAATCCTTGTATTTATCTAGTGAAACTCTGGAAACTTCTCAATATTTTCATATCTTGGATCTTTTTTTTTTTTTTTCCAAAGAAGCGTAGCCATTTGAGTTTAATATTGTTTCACGCAACATAAAGAATATTTGTTTGTCTCTTCTATTTTCATTGTGCGTATTTTAGTAGTACAAATAATACGATTTATGCCATTTTCAATAGCAAGTATGCTATAGAGAAACTAAGTAACGTATATACAGTCGGTAACAAAAGTATCCGAACACTAGCAAAAATAAATTCACAAACTGGCGTACAATAAATAGATAGATATTAAAACTTCTTCACACACCATAAATTTTAAGTCAGCACAACCGGTTTCGAAAGGACAACAAATATGAGTGTCTTGCTTTTGCCTCCTAGGCAGTAGCACGTGTTTTTTTGCACCTGATGAAGAAAGGCTACGTCCTTTCGAAACCGGTTGTGCTGACTTAAAATTTATGGTGTGTGAAGAAGTTTTAATATCTATCTACTAGCAAAAATGCCTATGTAAAAAAGTAGAGTTAATACTGTTTTGTTAAATAAATCCTTGTCGAATCATGTTCTTAGTCAGTCTAAGAACGTGATTCGACAACGATTTATTTAACAAAACAGTATATATTAACTCTACTTTTTTTATATAGAAATTTTTGCTAATGTTCGGATACTTTTGTTACCGACTGTATAATTTTTAAGGTATTCTTAAATTATTTAGAGTCTCGGCTGCCCATAGTTGGCAGAGCATCGAGCTCGTATTCGAAGTTTGCGGTTTCGATAGTCGAGCCGACCGAAGACCGTCATGGACATAAATGGTAGTTGATGCACGTAAAGTCCGACGTGTCTGCAATTTCCTCCATGTTACATAAATTCAATACCTCTGGAGTTAGAGAAATGATATGCGAGAAGTTGGCATGAGGCACATCAGCATGCAGAGCAAATAAAGTTGACTGTTGTGCACATTAGGAGAAATTTCCGTAAGATTCGGAGAGTTGACCGCTAAATTATACGACCCTACTTCGAAAAAAAAAAAAAAAAAAAAAAAGTCACTACCTGTATACCACTACCATAACAAAGTGCTGTAAAATTCGGAGTATCGTCCTTTTATTAAAGGTCACTTCCCTTCTTCGGAAAACAAATCATGAGTGTTTTACGTATTTCTATGGTCAGTGATGGAATACATTTTGCCGGTCACTGAGAATAATCTAGTGTACAACGTTTTTTTAGTGTACTGAAGATGACTGCTGCAGTAGAAAGGTTATAGTAGGAGATATATTAAGTCTTTCAAACCATTAGTTAATGCTGTGTCATTTAATGGCTTCATGTTTTTTCCGGACATGCCATCTTGCCTATGGGAGTTATTGAAGCAAAGGTGCCATCTTCTTCGTGAAGGATCAAAATTGTTATCGCACGTCTCTGGACTACCCATAGATTTGAATCCCTGATCGTCGCCAACTGTCCATTCCGTAGATTCGAAGACAATTCATATTTTGAAATCATTTTTCAGATTTAAAAAAATTTTAGCAAGGAGATTATTTATCATATTGGTTACCAATTTAATCTTCATTTAACTTTTTCATAAATTATACCTCCGTAATTAAGTAATATTTTTTAATGCTGATATATTACATTACTCTATTCAAATAGGGTCACTATATGTAACTGTAGTGTGGCATAAAACTCACTCCACCTCAATCTAAAAAAATATATATGTAAATGATAGCGTGGACAGACAGATAAACGAACTGAAAAAATGAACACTTTTCAGCGAACTGTTTAAACTCAACTGTTTAAAACTCAAGTTTTTTACTCAACAAACCGTTTACAAATTGTGTATATAAAATCATCTAATACTGTCATACATAAAATATCGTTAAACATACAAAAGTCTGGTAATACTTAAAATTGCATAGTAGTTTAAAAAAGGCATAAAGTGTCAGGGCGTAAGCAAATCGCAATGACACGTTTACCGCCCCTGGAAAAGTGATTAGCACCAGTTGCAAAGGCACAAATCGATTTCATTAGCCAAATTTCGATCACCTCTGTAATGGGGAAAGCATGTGTTGTCGAAAGAGGTGCATACTTTCCCCTTTTCCCCATTCGCAATCTCTCTTAATGGATATATATTTACGTGTTACCTAGGTATTGCGCGTATGTTAATTGGAAAGAATTTGATTAAATGATTTCGATGAACTAAAAGCTTTTTCCGATTACAGGAAACAAATAGAAGGCTTGCTGTTTCTAATAAGAAAGTTCAATCTCAATACTTTTGCAGCAGAATTTAAAAATGTTGCTGGTAGCAATAGGTTTTTTTTATTGCCCAGTATTTAAGTCTAGCTTTCAAATTTTCATTGAAGTAGATTTTTTGGTAGTTAAAACACTACTTTTCTAACGATACCTATCATATTTAATATTCTAATCTGATTTTTTTTTTTTTTATAATAAAGTAGCTACAATTAAAAATATAAATTATTTCATTTTGTTTTCAGTATGCACATAGAGTGTGTACCATCAAAAACGCCTAAACTCTGCTCAACAAATTTCTTTGCTCGATATAATGAAAAATGCTTAAAGAACTGCACTTGTAGAACCCACAGTTTTCGAGAAAATTGCCGGATATGGAATACTCAGCCGCGGTAATAAACGTGAGGGGGGAGGGGTTGGTTTTACGACCACCACAATTACGAAATCTAAAACCATTGGTTTTCTACCTATTAACCCTTTCAGGGGCACTAAGTAAAAATGATTGAATTTCCTTTTAAATATATATACATCATAAAGTAAACATCCCCTACAAGTCATATTTGATGAAGAAAAAAATTCAGCATGTGGGGATTTTTTTGTGGGTGGTGGCTAGACGTTCTAGCCACTGCGCACATACGTCATGTACCTTAATTTTCGTATGGAAATAAATATTTATATATTTAAAGAATAAAATTGAAACTATGCCTTGAAAATGTAATTATAATAATACAATGTAACAATAATTAATTATTACTTAAATTATAATGCTTCTTTATCCTTTTTTAATGATTTATTATATATATATACACACATATATGGGCTGTTTAAAATTTGTTTAGAAACCTCTATGCATTAGTAATAAGAAAAAATTATTCACTATTTAAGGAATAAAAATTATAGTTATTCAATTATATTGTAAGTGCAATAAATTTTGAAATTGATTCAGTACATAAACTAAAAGACATAATTTCTTACCTTCATATTGTAATGAAATAATCAATTCACAAATTGCATACACAGAAATATGAAAACTTTAAAAATATTAATGTTCTTTAAAATTTGTTTGTTCCTGATCCAGATACTGCAGAATCATCATCTGAGGGTAGCTCTTCAAACAGAGCAATAGCTTCATCCAAAGATAAGCCTTTTCTAGGCATTATTGTGATAAAAATTAAGATATATAAATTTAATTTAAGATTATTTAGAGAAATTAACTAAATTTAAAAGCTGTGGAAATAAAAATTTATTTTTAAAAATCACGATATAAGAGCAATAGAAAAAAGCAGCCTCTTTCTATACTGTAAACAGAAATACTGAATAGTAAAGTAAATTAAAGTAAGAACCCTCCCACGCTTGTTTACATCTGTATTTACATTCTGCTATCCCTTACTATTTATATTTATCACAGTTCACCAACCCCAAAAGACCCTCTTTGTTTATCTCAAAGGAAAAGAAAGTGAGATTATTTTCCCCAGCAGAACCTGTCTTATGTGCGCGGTGGCTAGAGGGTCTATCCACCTAAAAGATGCTCCTAAAAATCAAACTAAAATTAATGATCTAAGATAATATGTAAATCTGTTGTATTTAAAAGGTGCATTACAGTATATTTACACTATCAAATACTTTTGAATAAAAAATTATTTTTCATAAAAATATATAAAAGAAACTTCAAAAAATTTTCCCGCAACTTGTCCATTTAGAAAAGTCATAGGCACATCCTGCTTAAAGTTACTGTAGTGCTGCCGTCTCTATTTCAATTTTAGAAGTACACATTAACTTTTCATAAAAGTGGATAGAAAAAGTAGCCACTGCACACCTAGAGAAAAATTTCTAAAGTAGGTGGATAGACCCTCTAGCCACCGCCCCTGAAAGGGTTAAGACCATCTGAAAGAATCAGTTACTACAGAAACCTATGTAAAAAATCAGCAAAAAAATTTTAAAAGTAACTTTCAAAAAACTTGCAGTATTGTGGACTTTTTAAAGTAAATCTGTATGGAACCTTTAAAATACCTGAATATTTTCTAAAGGAAACCTGTTGTTTTTATTTTTCTTCAAAACACCTGTGGAAATATTTAAAATACCTGCAAAATGTTATAGAGGGTCCGAAATACCTGCAGATTTTTTTTAACTTGGAAGGTACACTAATTAATTGCTTGTATTCACACTTAAAGTATTTTGGTGGTCAACAAAGTGCTACAATATGTGCAGCCAGCCTTCCCAAGATCATTAATAAATTAAGATTACTTTGTAAAAATGAAGTAATAACAGCTAAAATCAATATAGATTATGTTAATAATAAAAGCCCAAGTTTCCCGGGACTGATACTCGAAATGAACATCATAGCTACAAAAATGTATTGAAATAACGAATTTTATTTATTTATTTATTATTTTTTTTTTTAATCTTTCGTTTGGAGGAGTAAAATGTAAAGATATCTCAGCAGGTTGAAAAAATGACATCCCTATTGCAACAATGTATTGAGTAAAAATAAATTTTATCTGTAATTTGGAATAAATAAAATAAGACTGAAAAAAAATTTAACACTTGATATAATGCTATGTAAGGATCGCCACTTGTCGATTTGGTAACTTTTTTTTCTCTCTCGGATTCAGCTGAAAACCGCCAATTTATGATCAAAACATTAAGCTAAATTCGAAAAAGAAAACCTAGCAATCTAAAAAAGAAAAAAAAAGCTAGAATAACTAGAATAATTAAATTATTATTAATAATAATATTTGGAAATATCGTCCGCTAGGCGGGTGAGGGTCGACTAGATATTATATACAAAGGCAAGAAGCATGACAGAATGAAGAACACATGTCGAGTTTACACAAGTATGATGTAATTTTGGCCTTATTTGTAACTGTCCATTTTGCTACCGTTTAAATATTTTATTTAGCATACAGTTTTTAGTACTAAATTGTTGGAGATAATTGCGAAAGACTCGTTGTTCTTTTCGTACATAGGGTAGATTCTCCAGTGATTGGCATGCTCCAGTAATTGACATCTATCCAGAAATAATTAATAAATAAGAAAAATAATAAAAATCATATATTTTACATGTAAGAATTTTAACATTTTATGTCAAACACTGAAGCATAGGGTACTAATAACTGGTAAAATGGATAACTAGCTGTGTCAAACACTGGAACATAGGGGGCCAATGACTGATAAAATGAAAAACTGTCAGTGTCAATTATTGGAACATTGAGTGGGTGTCAAATAAAATTTCTTAAAAAAAATAATTGTTATCAAATGTATATATTTTAACATATATGTAGTTCTGAATGTGCCTATGTACTAACTTAAGATTTCTAAAAATATTTTCTGATGACTAGAACATTAAAAACATCAGAGATTGCTCTAAAAGTGTCAATCACTGGTGCACTTACCCTATATAGTTAGCTTTATAATTTTTATTGTTTATTGAGCTTATATTTATCACAGGTTTATGCAGGAATAAAGTATATGTATAGATAGATAGATATTTAAAAAAAATGAATATCAAAATAAAAGAATATACTTTATTTTTTTTTTGTTCGTGTGTAATAACTAATTGCTAAAATTTTTAAAGGTTTATCACTGCTTTCTTATGACGGAGGAAGGGAAAAATACCAACTAACCGAAAATAAACAAAGATATATTTAAATCTACAGACAATAACAGGGTGATGAAATAGTAAAAGACGATAGTTTAAAAAAAATTAATAAATTAATTACATTAAATTAAAATGTTACATCACTAAAATAATTTTTTTAAAAGTCCGAATCTGGCACAATGTGAAATATAAGTATTCAGTAATAATAATAATAACACAGACCGACAAAAGTGAAGTTGACAAAATTTGATTTGATGATTTCAGTTGATCTTTATGTTTTTTGATATGCTGAAACCGAAAATGCAGCCGATTTTTCTCTATCACGTATAGATTTTTGTCAATACAGGGTGTTTACCGACACGATTTCTTACAGTCGGTAACAAAAGTGTCCGAACACTAGCAAAAATTCCTGTGTAAAAAAAGTACACTTCATATGGTTTTGTTAAATAAATCCTTGTCGAATCCTGTTCGTAGTCAGTGTAAGATAATGATTCGATTAGGATTTGTTTAACAAAATCGTACGAAGTGTACTTTTTTTACATAGGAAATTTTGCTTGCGTTCAGACACTTTTGTTACCGGCTGTACATATAAAATCATAACAATCGGTTGGTTGGTTGGATGATACGGTTTTTAAGTCGCACTAGTACTTCACAATGGGCTCTTCCCACCGTCGTCTGCTCAATCACGTGATAGAGGAAAACGAATAATCGAATTCTGAGAATCGAATTCAATCAAATATTGTTCTAGACAATAATTTTAATACTTAATATAAAATAAAATAAAAGTAATATTGTGCATTTATAAACAGTAGAATAAATGTATTTGTAAATTTAATAAATTTTAAAAAACATTTTATGTGTTTATTTATTTTTACCTATAAGAATCGATTTTTGTATATTGTAGTGTAACTGTAACATTAACTGATCTAGCAATAAATAATAACTTCTTGTGGAATGTTTATGGATTATAATTTGAAATTTTAAAATGTTTTCACTTAATTTAATTGCATAAGTTACTGGTCGAAAGTGCTAGCCGAAAAGAGCCGTCAGCTTTTAAACTAAAATAACGATAAGTAATTTGAATTTGACGAGACCAGAATTTTAGTTTCCATCAATGTATTTGAGAAAGAGCTTTGATAATCGCATATCGATGATAAGGATTTTCTCGCCAAAGCAGCCAAAAAATTGCCAAGGAGCTATAAATTCGCTAAATTCGTCACTAAGGCCATTAACTGCCCTGGTGAAGCTGTTTGGGTTTTTAAAAGAAAATGAGCTATTTTAGCGCCAAAGGAAGATAAAAATGCCGAAAATTAATATTTTATAATCTGACTAAGCTTCTTCGAATGAAATTATATAAATATCGGCTGCACTTAGTTACTGGTCTAAATGGATTTACGCCGTACGATATTGCACTGTCCCTGATTTAAGTACCAAAAATCAGAGTATTAAACATGTTCTTCATGAACATCAATAACAAACATAAACTAAATGATGATTGTAAATGTATACAGCAAACAAAAAATGATGAATAATGATATAAAATGGATTAAAAATGATGATTTATAAAAAATAACACAGATTAAATACGATTGATCAAAAATAAGAACAGAAAATATGTTATTTCAGCAATCGCTATAGATAAACAATACTTCGTCTGCTATTTGTTTTTCCTCTATCATGTGACCTCTGACGTCAGGTGGGAAGAGCCCATTACAGCAATAAGCATCTATTATTAATTAATCATGGAAACTGTATAATTATATTGGTGGAAGAGTAATGGAAGAAATTGTATAGGTAGGCACTCTGTATTGGCAAAAATCTATACGTGATAGAGAAAAACTGGATTCATTTTCGGTTTCAGCACACCAAAAAACATAAAGATCAGTCAGAATTATAAAATCAAAACTTTACATGTCGACCTGTGTAATAAATACAATGTATATACAAATACATATATATGTATGTGGGTGTAAAACTAATGATGTCATAAAAAGTAAAATTCAATTTCTTAAAAAAAAAAAAAAAAAAAAAAAAAAAAACAGCTAAAGAGTTTATTGGATAAACCTGTCATGCGGGAATGTAGTAACTTTCAGAGATTAATCTGAGTATATGAAATAGAATTTCTCAAACACATATACATGTAAAAATATCTTTCACTGAAAAAACATTTTAATAGAAGATTTAGTAAAGCCAATGAATGTTTGATATTTAAAAGAGACTTTAACAAGTTATTCCGACGGCAAATGTCTTTTTTTTTCTTCTCAAAAATGCTTTTTAACATACTCATATACTGAGCCATACTCATACACTGAGCTCTTCAATTTTAAAAATTCCTTCATTCAGTGCTTATACGTCTAAAAAATACATAAAAATATTTTCTACAAAATTTAATCCGTCAATTTCAGAGTTCACTTCCTACGCAATTCTATCGCTAAAAATAATCGTCGTGTTTAAGAAAAAAGAAATTTTTTAATCTAACAAGTTTTAAAAGTATAAAGAAGGAAATTCTATTTTAAGACTTCATTAAAGGAGAAATTTGTGATAAATAAACGAAGCCAATCTCCTCTTTTCACTCCTTATAACAACTAACAACAAATTTATTTGGCAACGCCTTCTCTTTCAACACTGGCAGAAGAGACTAAGGGCTTAAATATAAACATGTTTAGCATATAAATGACTAGTGTTGTCAAATAACATGTAATTGTACAATCTTATAAAATTATTATTTATTTATTTATTTATTTATTTGCGTGTATGTGTGTGTGTTTGTTTTTGCTTGTTTTCTTTAACTCAAGATAATTAGCAACTATTTGCTTTTAGATTCTAATTATATTAAGAAAAATTTCGCTCCGTGGAGAATCAAAATTGTGAGGGCATATCTCCGGACCTTCCTTGGGCTGGGGGGGGGGGAGGCGGTCCGAGACTCTCGCCAATGGCCCATTGCGTAGTACTAGTGTGACGTTAAACCCAAACCAACCAGAATAAATTCGTATTAAAAGGTCTCCTTCCAAAAGATTATTTAAAACAAAGAGCAAAATTATGTTATGTATTTTTATAATCATTATAAATCGGTAAGTTATATACATATATGTACAGTCGGTAACAAAAGTGTCCGAACACCAGCAAAATTTCCTATGTAAAAGAAGTACCCTTCATACGGTTTTGTTAAATAAATCCTTGTCGAATCCTGTTCTTAGTCAGTGTAAGAACATGATTCGATAAGGATTTATTTAACAAAACCGTATGAAGTGTACTTCTTTTACATAGGAATTTTTGCTAGTGTTCGGACACTTTTGTTACCGACTGCATATATATAATAATTTAGTGTGGCATTCAGACGACTTACTGTTATCGTACATTTGAATATTATAAAGACAGAGATGTAAGATATGATTGTAAAAAACATACTTTAAAAACAATTTAAAGTACTTTCAAAAATAGTTTTATTTGGGATATACTTCCATGTGAGGTAGGCAGGCTATGGTCGTTCTTAACCCCATGATTGCACACAGAGC
This sequence comes from Salticus scenicus, assembly GCA_963930645.1. Taxonomy (NCBI): domain Eukaryota; kingdom Metazoa; phylum Arthropoda; class Arachnida; order Araneae; family Salticidae; genus Salticus; species Salticus scenicus. The sequence continues at coordinate 293,627,252 of OZ005655.1, read as the reverse complement.
CTATATTTATAAAAAATATCGAGTTTGTTATTAAAATGTATTCCAAATTTTCTCAGAAAACTTTTACATACTGCAGCCACTTCTTGAAACGTAGCAATCTTGGTCAAATTACCAAGTGGCACTCTATATACTTCCAAATATAGCTTTTTAGTTACTAAGAAGAGTTGTTTAGTTACTACTTTTTAAAGACTTTTTTTTAGCTTACATTCTCTGTTAAAAACCTTCTGCCGAATTCGAGTTAAAAACGGAAAAAGGGGAAAATAAATTAGAAATATCAGTCCTATTTTTACAAAATCGGTACCCAATGAAAGGGACGATTTTTCTAAATCCTGGGGTGCAAAGAGTTTTTCGGCACGTGAATTAGATTGTTTTAAAATTAACTAAAGTAGGAAATTTAGGTGGAAACACTTCATTTTATTTCCTTTCAGTCATTTTAAAAAGTACGTTGCTCATTTCAAATTCGGTATACCAAATGAAAGGGACAATTTTTCTTCTCTAAACACAGAGGTGCAAACAGTTTTTACACACAATTAAATTTTTTTAATTATCTAAAGTATGAAATTTATGTGGCAACACATCATTTTAAAATTTTCATACTTTTTAGTGCGAATCAAGCTAATAGAAAAAGTTTTTAATTAAAATTATTTTTAAATATTTTATTAAAGATTTAAACAATAAAAGTTATGCGTAATCACATCATCATAATAAATAAAGATAATTCAATGAGTTAGTATTTTAATATAGAGTCGGTGCATAGAGGTTCATAGAAGATCAGAACCTTGATTAAAAAAAATTTTTAAAAATGTATTTTTTGTTTATTTTTATCGCTATATTTTCCCTTGAGATTAATCGCATAAATGGATCATTCATAATGCAGGTGAAGACCGTGAAAAATCCCAGTCTGAAACTGAGACAGCGTATAAAATACTTTAACACGTTCACACCGGCGTGACCCACCGGTGGGTCACAGCTACAGTCGGCAGCAAAAGTATCCGAGCACTAGCAATAATCCCTGCCCAAAAAAAGTACACTTAATACTGCTTTGTTAAATAAATCCTTGTCGAGTCATGGTCTTAGTGAGTCTAAGAACATGATTCGACAAGGATTTATTGAACAAAACAGTTTTAAGTGTACTTTTTTGACATCGGAATTATTGGCTAGTGCTCGGATACTTTTGAGAAGACTATGTAAACAAAATGCGCCGGCGTGAACGTGTTAACGAAAAACGCATGCATGTAATGCCTTATGCCCCAGGCTGCGATTTTAGATACAGTCGGTAACAAAAGTGTCCGAACACTAGCAAAAATTCCTATGTAGAAAAAGTATACCTCATACTGTTTTATTTTAAATAAATCCTTGTCGAATCCTGTTCTTAGTCAGTGTAAGAACATGATTCGATAAGGATTTATTTAACAGAACCGTATGAAGTGCACTTTTTTACATAGCAATTTTTGTTAGTGTTCGGACACTTTTGTTACCGACTGTACGTTTTAATGTGATGGGAATTTAAAATGCCGTTGGTACAGGAACGGTTAAGGATAAAATGAAGTTATAAATTAAAAAAATGTATGTACATTAATTTCTATTACAATAAATTTACATTTAAAATCGCAGAAACATATACAGTGTACTTGAAACACCTTTAATTACCTAAATATTGACATCTAAAACATCTATAATAAATCATAAAGTTAATAAAAAATTTTCAAGGATTTAAATTTCAAGAATCACATGGAATTCTGGAATGTAATAAAATATTATTCAGAAAATCACAGAGTAAATTGAAAGTGAACTTGTGGGCTCAAGCAAAAGCTATTAAAGGATCAGTGACAAATTATTATACAGACGTGTTTGTTTGCATCGACATTTTTGTTTTCATCAGTAACTTGTGTGACCTACGAAATGTAATCTTTTGGTACGCTTTTTTTTTTTTTTTTTTTTTTTTTGCCATCGAAGCACGTATGTCGCTACACTGGAAACTGGCTTAAACGAGCTTTTTATTGTCTAGTCATACTTCTAAAAAAAGTATTATAATAAATTCTGAAATTTTATTCATCATTTTATTAGTTTATAGCACATTTTATTCACCGACATTTTTTAGTACATCGAATGATAAAAAATTTACATTTGTTTAATTCTTGAAATTAAATCCTTTAAAATTGTTAGTTGATTTTATAAAATTATCTATCTTTTTATAGGTAACTTTTCAATTTATCGTAAATATCAGTATTTAAATAATTAAAACTCAGGACAAGATTTTCCAAACACACTCTATAAAAAGAGTGTAGTTTTAATTTTCAGAATGAAAGGAAAAAAAAAAAAAACTATATATATATATTTTTTTTCTGATCGTATCCCAATTACTAGAATTTAACATACACATTTCAACCTTTCAACATGGAGACAACCTTTCACAACAACCTTTTGGCAATCAACTCCCGTCGCTCATGAATGATTTATGAGTTAAATGAGTAATATTCGTTCATCATTAATTACCATTTGCCCGCTTTTACGTCAAAATTAAAAAAAAAAAAAAAAGTATTTGAAGAATTTTGTAAAATGTTCTACGCTTAAAAATTATAAAATTTACAAATACATTATTATCAATTATCTACGATTGAAGAATAAAAAGGAAAAAAAAATTTTTGACAAAAAAAAAAAATTACTTTTTTTTTTTTTTACTTTTTTTTACAGGTGGTGGTGGTTGGGTTTTACGTCGCACTAATGCTGCGCAGATGAGCAATTGGCGGCGGTCTGGGACACACCCCTAGAGGTGGTCCAGGACATGCCATCACAATTTTGATCCTCCACAATCCCCGGTTTTCGATGCATTTACATATTTTAAGAAGTCCAGAATATTATTTGACCCTTTTAAGAAAATGTTCTTCTTCAAAAATTTTCTAGGAAGTTCTAGCTCAATAATTAATGCATAAAATTTCATAGGAATATATATTTAGTTGCACATTGGCATTCCTTACAGCCTATCAATTTTTGGTACAAATCGCCTAACAAGTGGTTTTACTATACTACGACTTCTGCCATTTACGGAAAAGCTATTGCTCAACTTCTAGTGTGTATACATTCACAAAAACGTGATATGTGAGAGGTCCATTATGAACTACTACGCTGATTCAATTTGAGTGCAAATCAGCGGTTAGATAGCTCTGCTGCACCTTTATTTCTTCCATGTACAGGTTATTTCTGAGCTTCTGTAATGTATAATTACACAAAAGTTGGTATGTGAATTTCAATCTGAATTACTGCGTTGATTCAATTCCAATCTTATTGTCTGGTAGATGACGCTGTTATGCTGAAATTTTTCTCACTTTTCAAAATCTTATATCTCAGCTTCTATAACATTAAACTTGATACGTGAAAGGACCATTACAAAAAATAATACTGCTTATTTTGGTTGTATATCGGCCAACAGGTGGTGCCGCTGTTACTCACCTTCTACATTTTCCATTTGGCAGCATCTCAGTATTTGTTCGTTAAAATTGCGCCAAAGTTCATGTGTAAAATCTTTATTGTGAGAGATTAGGATTAAATATAAGTTCGTGTAAATCGGTTGATGGCACTGTTATATAGAATAACATAACAGAATTTTTTGTGATGACCATTGCATACTATAGTTAAGAAAAGAAAAATCACCAATAATTACGATGAGGGCTTGTTTCATTTTCTCACCGATAATATAAAACAATCCCAAACAGCTTTTCAATCACGTGTTTTATGATTGTGTTTTCTAGGTTGTGGACTCATTATAGTAAAAGTAAAGAACAAATATAAAAGTTTTATGACCTTTTGCAACTAAGTTTTCTTTTTTTTTCTTTCTGTTGAACTGGCAGCTGTCGTGGAGTTTATTTCTCGGAGCGTATCGATTGATTTCGAGTAGCTAGCACCCCTTTTAAATCATTGAAAATGTTTTCACGAAAAAGTTTTCAAGGAATAGAGGAAATAAGACCCGGGAATCTGGAACTTCCCATTTTTCAAAGTTTGTTCTTCTTTTTCTACTTTTAAAGTTAAAATTTTTTGAGTATTATGTTTACGTTGGATAAAGTTTTGCTTATCCGGGAGAAACTCTGCAGTAAAAGACGATTTTTTTAAGGAATAGCCGAGAGGAATGAAAACTTAAAGAAGAAAAAAAAACTTCTGAATCGTTGTATATCAATTGAAAAAAAAAAAAAAAGAAAACTTTTCTATTTTGATATTTAATTAAAAAATAAATAAAATAAATAAATATTACGAATCAATATATTATCCATTAAAAAGAAAATAAATGACAAGAATGGAAAATAAGTCAATGGGGTTCAGAAAGTTTATAAAACATTTTTTACACTATAAGTCCCATTATTTCTTTTAACCTTCACAACGTTATTTTATTTCAGCATTAACAACTTAAAATACATTTTGTTTCTAATTGTAGAGGAAGACATGTTGCAAAAACTATCTTTGAATTTATACACACCATACAGCGTATTAAAATTTAATTTATAATTTAAGAAAAGAAGAAAAAAAAAACAGCTCAAGTAAAAGTGTATTTTTAAGTATTTCTTTTTACATTCTATAACGTATTTATATGTTTTTCTGTGACTTTGCAAACCATTCATTAATACGAATCATATTACATTCTGTATAGGTTAATAATGTATGTTAATTTTCTTTCGTTTTGTGCGGTATAAAATTATTAAAATTGTTTTAAATAAATACCTTCCATAGATCATCGCGTATCCAAATTTTTGTGTGAATCTATGTACAAAAACCGGTTGTGCTATTTTATATTATTTCAAAAGGTATTGGGTAAACATGAGTAACATATTTTAGTGTTAAGAGATCCTAAACATACCTATGAAAATGATACAGTAGACAAACTGACGAACCAAATTCGTTAACACTTTTATGGAAACTACCAAGATCTCTATCAGCGTTGCCAACTCAAATTTTTCCATGACAGCTTAAAATGTACCTCTAACAATAAAATCCCTACATTAGTGAAAAATCACGAAAAAATGGAAAAATCAACATAAGCCATTAGTTAATTACCCTCAAAAAGCCCTTGAAAATTCAAAATCCGTACCTACATCCTGAAGAAAACTGTTAAGACCCTACGAGTTCAAAGTCCGTCTCTACATTCTGAAGAAAAATGCTAAATGCCCCTATGCGTAGGGACAAATACCTACAGTAGTCATCACTCACAGTGTTGCCAACTCAAATTTTGCCATGTGTCTATGGATAGCTCAAAATGTCCCTACATTGATCATAAAAGCAAAAGCCCGTACTTTAATGCTAAGGATGTCCACAGGACGTACTTTCATCTTCAGGATATCCTACGAATGTTCTGGGGAGAAATGGTACATTTAAAAACGTCCCTGCTCCTTCCCTACAGGCTGATGAAAATTGCTAAAAATCGTACAGTTGGCTTCCAATGAAGTGTATATTATTAGATACAAATTCTAGTCTCATCCACTACAAGATGGCGTTTATCTTCATTGAATGATGGGAACATGGGTTAAAATTGGGACCAAATTTTAATGAAAAGATATGTATTGACGACTTTTTTAATAGAAACAAACTGAAGATATGTTACAATGATAAAACAATTGATGGCTTATAGATAGATCGTCCCAATCTTTCAATGAGTATAAAGAAATCTACCGTGAAACGCTTAGTTGAGACGTAAAGGGGGTGTAAAACATAGGTAAGTTGTGTTTATTCTCATACATACTATCTCACACATGTTTCCTGCTCCTAGAAGTCTCACATGTGTTCCACTATTAATATTTGCAGGACAGTGACTTCATCATCCTTCTTGCCTTCGCCATCATTATGCAAGCAGTAGGCGGTAGATCGCCGAGAAAGTAGTGGTTCAGAAAATCGGATGATATGGGTATATGTTGTTGTATTCGACCCTGTCTAAGATACCATACCACTGAGAGGAATGAACACACTGGACACACATTCTTTGTCATTGTCATTCATGCGAAATTTCTGCGAAATTTTTATTTTATAATCCAATCAGGTGGTCTCATCTGTGGGAATATTGTTAATAAAAAAGTATAATTTCATCAGTGTACAGTCGACAGCAAAAGTATCCGAGCACTAGAAAATAATTCCGATATTAAAAAAGTACACTTGATACTGTTTTGTTAAATAAGTCCTTGTCGAATCATGGTCTTAGACTGACTAAGAGTATGACTCGACAAGGATTTATTTAACAAAGCAGTATTAAGTGTACTTTGTTTTAGGCAGGGATTATTGCTAGTGCTCGGATACTTTTCCTGCCGACTAAGGAAACGTACTTGAGCGTTTTACCTCCTTTTAAAATTCTTTCATTTTTAGAATCTGATTTATTTCGGAATTTTATAAACCAAAATTAATGTAAATGTACAGAAAGAGAACAGGAGTGAAATGTGGTATATGATCTAAAGCTAACTGTCTATACTAGGTAAGGTATCTGGTCATATCGGGAATTTACTCGTGGGGGCTTTCTAATAAGTCTTAACCACCATTCACGTGAATCTTAAAAGAAAAAAAAACAAGAAAACCTCCTTGTGGCTAAGCAACCGAGCGCGACCTGTGTTCGAACTCAATATCTCTCGTTTACAGATTTGAGATCAAAACCTCTCAGCAACTGGTGAAAAGTACAGCAAAAAAGAAAAATACAAACAAATGTATTTTCCATATTTACAAGATTGGTTTCGTTTAGGAAGTCATTCTACTGTCATTCTTTCCACATTAAAGCTTGGCTTAACATGGACGAACCAGAACATCTATGCCGAAATCGGAATTCGAACCTGGTACATGGAAACGGAAAGACAGAACGTAAACCCTGTCTATAAGGAAATTTTTCGAACTAAAAATCTATACTTTATATCCAAGCAAAAAAAAACAAAAAAAAAACATCGTTTTCACATTTCCTTAAAAGAAAACTTTAAGAAAATATAGCATTTAAATTAAGCTGTTTTATAAAATTTCGCAATGCGAACTGTTTATACTTAAATAGGATAAAGAGATTTTGTACTTACAGTTACGCAATTCACTAAGACTTATTGAAAAAGTGCCGGTTTATAAATACCTTAAAAATGTTAACAGGAATAATTTATAAGTTCTTTTTTTTTTTCACACATATATATATATATATATATATATATATATATATAAAACAAAGATTATTTAAATATGTATGAAAAAGAAATCTTATACGTAAATGCATATATGAGTGGAAATTTCATGAAACGTCGATGGATCGGATTTTACATAAGTATCTTATTTTAAAAAATACAGTTGTTGATTTATCAGATTTTTTTTTTTTTTCAAGGTTGAGAATAATTTAAAATGTTTGAAAAAACTATTCGCAAGAATGCATTGGAATTTGTTTTAAATGACTCGTTATCTTCTTGTATAAAATCTTTCTAAAATGGTAACAATATAATTTGCATCTTTTGCATCTAAGATGGCTTTCATGAAATTAATTATTCTAGTCTTCAGTTGGCTATTGATAAAAATATCTAAAGAAAATAAATTAAGACGTAAGAATATAGTGAAACATTATATATGCAACGTGATTCAAAAATCACCGGAAAATACTTTAAAGAAGTAGCACAGCTCATTAAAAAAAAAAAAAAAAAAATTATAGTACAAGAAAATATAGGTGAAAGTAATGTGTGAGGGACAAATATATACAGTCAGTAACAAAAGTATCCGAACACTAGCAAAAATTCCTATATAAAAAAAGTAGAGTTAATGCTGTTTTGTTAAATAAATCCTTGTGAAATCATATTCTTAGTCGGTCTAAGGACATGATTCGACAAGGAATTATTTAACAAAACAGTATTAACTCTACATTTTTTATATAGGAATTTTTGCTAGTGTTCGGATACATTTGTTACTGACTGTATATACAGGGTGATTATAATTTAAGTTGCGATTTCAAAACGCTGTAATTTTAAAACTACTCATCAAGTCGATTTGATATTTTACCAGAGCAATCGTGAGGAAATGAAATTCTGTTTGGCGGAGGAAAAAAGTAGTTCCAACTTGTTCCTATAGATGGCGCTATCAGGGTAATGTCAGGAGAAACGCCTAAATGGACTCGTTAAACACAGGAATATTGTTAGCAACACAATGGAATAGCAGGAAACAATAGACTTGAAGGGTTTACTACAATTGTTTTAGCAAAAAGACAAGAATACGTGTTTACAGCGGAAACAGTCCTAGTGAAAAGAGAAAAAGAGGAGCTTCATGAAACAAATACTTTACGGATAATTAACGGCAGATTCTGAAACTATTTTTTTTTTTTTTTTTTTTGCCGAACAAAGTTTCATTGTCTCACGATTGCTCTGGTAAAATATCAAATCGCTGTGATGGGTAGTTTTAAAATTATAGTGTTTTGAAATCGTAACTTTAATTATAATCACCCTGTATATATATATATATATAATATAAAAAAAATTGCTTCTATACACATCGACATAAAGTGCTTTTTTACAGTTACTTTTAAGAAAAATGCTTAAAATTGCTATCGGCAATTGTAAAAAGGCGAAATTAATAAGGCAATGATAAGATAAAAATGAAGATAGATGAGGACCCTGAACAGAGCCGTAATATCTCTAATCTGATGCTTGTGCGCAATTTATAAATGCCAAAAAAGCAGACAGACATTCAATGTATAGTATATCTAATGGTAACAGCAGAGCAATGTTACAGTTATATCAAGAAAGCTTCCAAATCAGACATAAACATGCCGAACCATAAAATGCTTATCCCAGTAACTTTATGAAGATCATTCAACGTAAGCATTGACAGATGGGGTTGAAGGAAAATTGTCCGACACGAAAATCATCTTGAACATTGTAAATAAAACACCACACGCATGTATGAGAACTGTTGCTCGTCGTCTTCATGTGAGTCGATCCATCCTTTGGACAGAGAATGCAATCTTTGGAGGATTGCCCTCTGAGTATGGTATTCCACTTATGTTTCTGGTAGCATCGTGCGTAGCAATCAGGCATCCCATTTCAAGTGTTATTCACAAATGACACGATCATATCACAATGTTTTAATGGGGATAATATCTCTGGGTGACATCCACAAACATTCAAAAGATGCCATTATTTCAGTACGGAGGTTCGGAATTATATGGGTACCATTTTGGGGTTGCGATAAATTGGAATGGTGGATTAGTCCCATCACTATATATTTACAGTAACCACCGCTTAATAAATTCACTGGTTAATAAAATCAGCCGCTTAATCTGATCAAATTGCAAAAAACGGAATCAAATCAATACAAATTACATCTAAAGCCACCGCTTAATAAAATCAGCATCGCCGGTTAATAAACTCAAAAATTTGTGATTTTTTTTTTTTTTTTTTTTTTTTTTTTTTAATAAGAAAAGAAATTAAAGCATAACAATCCCTCCGTTATCGCTCCTTGTCGAAGATTTTACACATGCAGCACAGTTACAAATTAAACACGCCCCATCACTTATCTCCGTAACAATTTCAAGGAACGTATTCTTCAAAGCGCAGTAATAAGTTACAAATTTGATTTGAAATGATATATATACATTTTTAATTTCTAATTATTAAAAGGCAAATTCTAGTTCATATTTTAAAATTACTATAAATCATGAGGTTTAAATGAAGAGATTTTAAATTTATAAGAACAACGTGAACTTTTGGTAAAGTAATGATGATTTTCTACAAACGAAAGTGCATGGGAACTTGGAATGTGTTTAATTTATTTATATCGAAGAAACAATTAAATAATTATCTATCAAACATTAATTAACATTGTTTACTAATTCTATTATTCGTCACCTTTTGAAGTTTCTTTCCAAATTCAAGAAAGTAATACCTTTTCCTTAAGTGCAGGAACGTTCGCCGGATATAAAAATCAGCCGTTTAATAAAAATCACTTTGGCTCAGAACGAATGTGATTTTAATAAGCGGCGGTAACTGTATATATATGCCCCGATCGCCAGATTTAACAATTATCAATTTCTTCTAATTGAGGGGGTGGGGGGGGGGGGGGTAAGGCCTTCACTTATCAGACTCCAGTTGACTCTTGCTGAGGATCACTTGCCTTGACTATCCATTGCGGAAGCATGTGCTCGAAAAACACCTAACATCTTTGAAACTGCTTGCCAATTACTTTCCTGTAGCTGAAATGTATGTATTACTATTAGAGTTTATAATTTTGAACATTGCCTATAAAATTTGCTGCAAAGGAGCATTTTCCACCAACCTTATGACTAATTTTTTTTTTTTTTTTTTTTTTTATGTCTAATTTTTTGTGTTTGTGTCTCTGCAGGTCACTTCTACCTATACTTTCTTATAATAAAAATGTCCGTTTTAGTATGTTCTACCCTTTCTCAAAGTGTGTCTTGTGATTTTAGAAACACCCTGTACACACGTTTAAATATGAATGTGTTATATTGATATTATAACTATATAAACATTTTAAGGCTACCTTAATATTACACAGACACAATCACGATACGCTTCTGAATTAGAGCTAATCGGTTGAGAAACGTTGTTCTACAAAGTAAAACAAATTACGCGGAAATTGTTAAGTCACTTGTAAATATACTTTCGCTTAAATTATCCCTAAATAATATATTGATCAGCTGAAGATCTTAATGCTTGGGCACTCCATGTCACAAAGTGTCTAAATCGCATACCTCCTTGTTTACCTATTTATTATGAAGTGCTTTCGCCCGAATCCAATTTGAATATTCCCATCACATTGTCTGATTTCTACACCACCGATAAAACTGACTTAATTCACACTTGCTGGCCTTGTATCGGGTGCTTTAATTCGAGATTAAATGCTTATCACTGGATGAAAGCTCTCGACTGCACATAATAAGGCAAGCTTAGTTATATTAATTTGCTATTTGGGTGGCTACAATATTCATTTTAACTTGTAGAGACTATGCGTTTTAATACATTATCTATGATATTATAGGATGTATATTGTATTTTCCACAAAATTTCAACCACTTTAAAGATAAATAAAAAAGCATTAGTTCAATTAAAAATTGTCTGTAGAGTAATATTCAAAAAATGGAGGAAATTTAGTTCGAAAATAAATAGTAATAGTAATAATAATTAAAATGCATACTGAAAAAAGTTTCTGTACGAATTAATATCACGGAATTCTGTCGTAAACAAAATGTGTTTGTTTAACCCTAGAACACTAGCGTGTTCATACCACTAGAGATACGTAAAATTTACGTGCTCATGTAAAATCACGTAAAATTAGTTTTTTTTGCTTATATTACATTAATATTATTTTTAAATATTTCCAATTATTTGCTGTTTTACCCAATATTTACTAACTTTTCATTAACTGAATAATTATTTGTATTTAAAGCTATAGAAATGTATACCAACAAAGGAAGGCTGCACGTAAAATTTAAGTACAGTCGGTAACAAAAGTGTCCGAACACTAGCAAAAATTCCTATGTAAAAAAAGTACACTTCATACGGTTTTGTTAAATAACTTCTAGTCGAATCATGCTCTTACACTGACTAAGAACCGGATTCGACAAGGATTTATTTAACAAAACCCTATGAAGTGTACTTTTTTTACATAGGAATTTTTGCTAGTGTTCGGACACTTTTGTTACCGACTGTACACTAGTGTTCTAGGGTTAAAGACGCAAAGTTCTGATCGCAGATTCGGCTCTCACCGTAGCGTCAAAAATCATACAAAACCGCATATTATCACACAGATAGCAGGACATCGAAATATGAATGAGAACTAGAGGAATAGTAGCACCACAAGAGACAACTCAGTTAAACTACAAACTTCCACATGTTGTAATGAAATGTATAAAGTCTATGTGAATAATAAGCTTTATGAACAACTCTATTTAGAAAGCTAAATAGAGCAACAACTTGAGTTATAATCAATTTTCATGTTATGATGATGTGTTTATGAACGCTATAGTTATTAAAAATTATGTTTAATTGTATCACAGTGGTCACTTTGATCCAAAAATTTAAAAATTTATCTTGTTGTTTTACAATATATAAGTATATATTTGACTACTTTATTTGCAGCAAATGTAGTTCAGATATATTAAAATTACTCGATTATTAAATTTAAAATTACTCGATTAGTATTTGATTTATACTTCCAGTAAATCTCATATTTTAAACACAAAATGCGTCTTATAATTAAAATGGTTTATATTATGCACGTTGGAATACACTCGTAACAGAAACGACTTACCCCTTCATAACATATTTCAATCGTAAAACGGTAATTTAAATCGTTGAGAGCTTCATTTAAAATATATATGTATATATATCCGTATGTTTTATTTTCAATACGCACCACTACTTTTTACTAGTAATACTTCTGTCATTTAACTTTCGGAAAATATCAGAAAAAATACATTTCAGAAATACGTATTTTTACTTTCTCTTACCCTTACGGTAGAGAAAGTATTGTTCTAGGGTCAAATTTTCGAAAGTGAGTTTTTGCTATATTTACATATTCTGAGGTCCATTGAATACGAATATCACGTTTTTAGTGAATATTCTGTCTGTGTGTCTGTTATCAGCATATCTCAAGAACAAATAGTAGCAGAAATTCCAAACTCGGTATTTTAAATGTGTATCCTATAGGGATGCTACACTAAGCTTTTCGTTGAGATGAAGCAAATGGTTCGTGTACAGGGACACTCAAAATTATTCAAATACATTACGTCTATGGGGGAAATTGTAGGTAAGTAGAGTTTAACATCTATAGACTGCACTAAACCAAATGAAACGAATATACATATTTTTTAATAGAGATAGTCAACTGGAAAAAAAAAATTGTGTATGTAGGATCCTCGCCTCCCCCCCCCCTTCCCTGAAGGGGGGGGGGGGTATTTGAATTGGGGGGGGGGTATATAAATCCCCTTGAGGGGAGTATATTTTCATGATGGGTATCTTTCAAAAGAGTTCGCCAATAACTTTAAAACGAATGATTGAACCATTGATCTGCGGTAATTTAAAATAAAGTTATCAATTATTTTCATTTTTAACAACAACAACAAAATTAATGTAATATTGAGAATAAATTCAACTTTTTTTGGATATTTAGTGTTATACTACTTCTCTAATATGGAAATCGTCTGCATTATCATGGAAGATAATTTTTTAAACAATAATTTTAATAAATTATTTTTACTGAGTGAATTTGTATAGGAAAATATAGAAGAAAATCATGTGATGGCCACAACACACTAGTTACTTGTTGTTAGTGGATGTGCTTTACTAATAATGTTTTAGCATTTCTAGGAAAGCTGTTCAGGAATTGAAATAAATTCCTCATAGAGATATGGTAAATAATGTATGTTTTAAGCTAAATGTTCATCACTTGTTTTTTGCCTATTTGCATGTTTTGAGGCTTCCTGATTACCGTAGTCAAGTTTTTTAACGTTTGATCTTTGTCTCTTAGAGTAACTTAAAAACGAATAATTTTAGGAGATCCAAATGTTGTATTTTGAAGTTAATATAAGTTTGTTGCTGGAAAAGTTTGATCAAGATTGATAAGTTTCAATGAATGTTGCGTGTGAAAATTGTTTGTATAATTTTAAGTAAACTTTTAATTTTAATAACAGAATTAAATTCTATATAAATGTAGGTGCATTAATGAAACGGGGGGTTGAGGGGGCCCTCACACAGAACTCATTATCATATAAAACTCTTCCGAAGCCTAATTTGAATTGTTTAACATTGGTTTACATAACAGTACTCGTTATCTTACCTCTTAATCTCCAACCTGTATTTATAGTATTAAATTTCAGGGTAAGAGAAAGTCGTGTGAGTGCAAACCAGATTATTTTCTAAAATCTACAAATTGTATAAAAGTGATAATAACATGCCATAAAAGACAAAACTACTTAAGTGCTAAAGTGAAAACATAGGAAATAAACGAAATGGTCTTTATACACACATCCATTCAACTTATTTGCGACACGCTACATACTCGAAATATTTTCATGTTTGAGTCCCGTTAATGTTGCCAATCTATGGTTAAAAAGAAACACTTAATAAGAATTATCTGCAGAATCCCTAAAACGAACGCAAAACTATTCGAAAAGTTTTCTGCCCTCCCTTCCATTCTTCGTCGATGAAAGGGTTCTATTACTGATGCGCGGGAAACGCATTTCGATTCATCGGTTAAAGACTCCCTTGATGAATTTCCAGGCGGTGTCAAGGGAGGCAGATTTATGCCGGCAAACATGGCAGGAATTTCATTTAATGAAGCAACATAGCTCAGCTGACACGGAAGAAAACATGGAGGCAGGGTTCTCCTTTATTTTACAGGCGACTTAATAAATAACTGGGTGCAGAGTGTATGACTTGTACACGTCGTGTGTATGGGAGAAAACGTGTCACATCGTATACAGACGTAAATTGAAAATAGGATGAATAATAAAAATCATGTACCAGACACAGATTTAAAAAAAAAAAAAAAGAATTGTATCTGGTCGAAATAATGAACCACGATTCTTCACCAGGTGAAAAAAAAAAGTAATCAACACGGAAGCAGCGACGCGTAGTTTTTCATGCGTTGCAGATTTTATGCTGCACTAGTGCATACTTTTCTGTCTTGCGTCGTGATAGGTCGTGCTTCATTATTACGTTCATAAACAAAGGTTGCATTTTTTTTCATCTGTGATAATGTGCAAATATTAACGTGCCGATGATAATGATAATAATATGATAACGGGCCAATATAGTCACTGAGCTTACTCGGTGAACAAGTTTGCGTCATTGTCTACTGAAAAGAGTAAAATTTGTACCATCTAACAGAGAAAATAATACCGATCAGATGTTGACCGAAATAGCTCAATGGTAAGTTAGGTCTATCCAATTCAAAAGGTCTTGAGGAATGAAATGAAAAACCGTACTGCATATTTATTATGAAAACTTTTTCAAATATTGCACAGGATGAAATGATATATCACGTGAAAAACTTGGAAAAGAAAATTAAAATTAAAAAAATATAATCAGAATCCAAATGATGAAAGCATGTAACGTCAATACGTCATTAAAGGTTGGAAGACTGTTAGCAAATAGATGTAAATTTCTGCTACTCTGTATGCCTATTGCCAAAAATTGAAGAATATAAAACCTAATTAGCACCTAATAGGACGTTATAAATGAAATCAAAAGGAAAGATTAAAAAAATGTATAGGATGACAAAACAAAAGTGAAAGTCTAAAAAATTCATAAGAAAAAGGAAATAAAAATCATTGAATAAAACGAACAATCATGAAAATTTTCAGTTGCAGTTTTAAAAATTATACACAGTCAGAGATGAATATATACATTAATTTATCATAATAAGCCACATTAAAATAGCATACTCACATAATCAGTACTTAAGAAAATGCAGCAAATAAAAGATATGCAAACTTAATTATTATGTAAAAATTATGAATGCAGTCAGAAAAAAATAAAAATGAAACCTGAGAGGTTAAAAATTAACCTAAAAGACATTGTTAAGTTGTTTGAGTTATTAATTAACCCAAGAAAATTGAGGTTATCATCAGGTAAGCACCCCAGTGCAGGGAACCCTTCAAATTTCTCTTTCTCTTAGTAAGATGTAGGGAGCTAAGCTACATGTTGATTTTGCTAGTAGCTCTTTAAACATCTTAGCATTTCCACATTGCATTGAGGGGTTCTCCTGATAATGGCCTCGAGATTATTTTTTTAGGGGGGAGGGGGCTAAATTAATATTTTCAGCCTGTTTTACTTATTTTTCTTCTTCTTTTTTTTCCTAATTGCAAAAATTTTCAAAATTTTTACATTATACATATATGTATACAAGGTGATCTAAAAGTCACAGAAAAAATAAACAATATATTATTCAAAAAGTGTTCACCGTAGCACTAGGTTGTTTTCACAGAAATGCACAAAAATATATGGGATTTTTTTTTTCTGGCAACAAAATATTTATTAGCAAATTAATTTAAATTTTCTTCATGAGGTGGCGCTTTAATTGTAAAAATACTTTTTTACACTGACATGGTACATACAAGAACGTAACTAGGACTATAAATGCTCTATGTGATGGCCAATCCGTCATTAGAATGACCGTCACACGTTGCTTCAAATTCTCCTAAAAAAAGCTTCAGAATTCGAAATAGGGCGCCATTGGATCAGGCGAATCTGTTTAAAATGTGAAAGGATATACTGCAAATACAGTTCGGTAGGTTCGTGAAAAATGTAACTAATATTTTTTTCTTATACATATTTAAAAAGTCCCATGTTTTTCTGTACTTTTCAGTGAAAACCGCATAGAGTTACTCTTAGTAATTTTTGAATAATATATTTTTTTTTCTGCGATTCCCGGTATACATATGTATGTGTATGTGCGTTTAGCTGATAGACTAGAACAAGTAGAGATATCATCTAATATTGTTTTTCCTCAGAAGGAAAAGAATGAAAACAGCCCTAACAGCACAGTTAGGCTTAACTCATCCAAAGTACATCTTAAGGATGTTTCTGGGATGTCTTTTCATCCAGAATACATCTTGAAGATATCCTTGGGAGGCGATGTGCTGTCTGGGAGATGCCTCAGTTTTTTGCTCTTAGTTAATACATTGTTGACCAGTCACGAGTTAACTTATTTCATTATAAAGACAAGCCCATCCTTTAAGTATTTATGTAAAACAATACATTATTTAAAAAAAAAAAAAAAAAAAAAAGAATTTGGGTATTTTTTTTTAATTCATTAAGTGTGGTGTATATATTCTTCAGTGGAAATTACCAAATCAAATGTTAAGGTTTAAATTTAAGTATTTTAAACTCATACAAAAGATCCTTAATATATATATATATATATATTAAGATATATATATATATATATATATATATATATATATATATATATATATATTATAGATATATATATAGATATATATATATAGATATAGATATAGATATATATATTTGTAATGGTTTAATGAAACTCCAAAAGGGGAGACTTACAAATAAGAACAGGAAAATATACGGTCAATGAGTACACGAGAATGTGCTAACAGAAGATAGCAATAAATAAATTTCCTTAAATTTCGCCACTGACCGCATGACGTGGCTATATGTCAGATGGGATGTGTATATCCACGGTTTGGCCAACCCCCGTGTTACGCGATGCCCAAGTTTCAATTTCCGATACCAAGACCTTTTATATGTGTTTGTAAATACGACTTGCTTCAAAAATGTGAATGCTGTGCATAAATTTTTTGTGTATCAGTCGACATATTTAAATATAATAAACATATCATATATCACTTTTGGTGTGATTCGAACTCAGAATCGAAGATAAAACTATCATGCAAATAGTAAAAAATAAAATAAAATGAGGCTTTGCACTCTATTACATTTTAAATATTTTGAGTTCATCAGACATTGTGATAAAGAATTTTCCACTGTGTCCCTATAAAAGAACTATAAACCGTACTCTCAACAAAATATGTACAGATCGTACGACAGTGAACTATAACATACATAACCACTTCAACTCATTCAAACAAAACGCTTAGACGTTAATATGTTTAATCACACACACTATTACCGTAAAAATAGCAAAAATGAATTCGGGAAATCTAAAAACATATAGGTACAACAAAATCTCATAGTCGAGTTTAAATATAGTTACAATACTTTCCTTATACAGTCTATACGTTCAGAAGATTTAAAAAAAAAAAAAAATACAGCATAGCAATGCTATTTTGATGCTAACCATATAGTTTCGTGGAATTACGTAAATTAGTTTTTGAATTACAGTTTTCAAAACCAAATATTGCTTTAATGATGTACAAGATATGACAAACAGCTAAAAACCAGACCTCCTTAGATTTTTATGAAATTGGGCTCATTTGTTTGTTCTATAGAGGAATGAATTTATACCAATTAATAAGTCCCTATCTCTTTTAATTTTCGATAAACAGGGCTGAAAAAATGGGTAAAAAATGCAAATTTACGAAATTCTTCCACTACAAATGTACCCATATCTTCGTTCCTAATTAACTTAGAGATAAAAAAAATTGGTATTACTAGAAAGCTTCTAATACAGGCTATCAAATGATATATCACAAGTATATATTTTTAAATGTTTTCACTTTAAGTTCAAACATTTTGATATTTGGCCTCCAATACCTCAAAAAGTACACATTTAATTTTCTTTTAAAAATTATATGTTATTTTTATATTTATTATCTATAACTATTGTAAATTTCAAGAAGGGACGGCCATGGGATGTTGAGTTATAAATTAATATGCAACCCTAAATCAATATTTTCATGCTAACATAACGTAAGTCTTTCCCATATTTTGTTCCCTAATTAACTTAGAGATGTAAGATTGATATCATTAGAAAACTTATAATATAGGCTTTTAAAAGATCACATGTATACAATTTTTAAAAACTTTCATTTTAAGGCCAATCATTTGTCCTTTGACCTTCAATATCGCAAAAAGTACATATTTAATTTTCTTTTAAGAATTATATGTTATTCTTACATTTATTATCTATAATTGCTGTAAGTTTTAACATGGTACGGCCATGGAATACTGAGTTATAAATTAAAATGCAACTCTACCAGCATTTCTATATTAACATAATTTACGTTTTACAAAAAAAAATGACCGCCCCATGTTGAAATTTACAATGATTATAGATAATAAACGTAATAATAACATATAATTTTTAAATGAAAATTAAATATATACTTTTTGAGATATTGAAGTTTAAAGGTAAAAATATTTGACCTTAAAATGAAAATTTTTAAAAATATATACATGTGATATATTATTTAAAAGACTATATTATAAGCTTTCTAATGATATAAATTTTATATCTCTAAGTTAATTAGGGAACAAAATATAGAAAGAACTTACGTTATGTAAGGATGAAAATACTGATTTAGGATTGCATATTAATTTATAACTCAGCATCTCATGGCCGTCTCATGTTGAAATTTTCAATAGTTATAGCTAATAATGTAAAAATAATATATAATTTTAAAAAGAAAATCAAATGTGTACTTTTTGAGATATTGGAGGTCAAAGGTCAAAGTGTTTTACCTTAAAGTGAAAACATTAAAAATATATAAATGTGATATATTATTTGAAAGTCTGTATTATAAGCTTTCTAATGATACCAGTCTTTTATCTCTAAGTTAATTAGGAAAGAAAATTGGGCACATCTGTAGTAGAACAATTTCGGAAATTTGCATTTTTTACACATTTTTGCAGCCTTGTATATCAAAAACTAGAAAATATAGGGGCTAATTAATTGGTATACATTCATTTATCAATAGGACAAATAAATGAGCCCAATTTCATAAAAATATGAGGGTGTCAGATTAAGAATGCTGTTTTTTTTTTTTTTTTGTGTGTGTGTGTGTGTGTGTGTGTGTGCGTGTGTTGATTTGACATGGAATGACTCACAAACAAATTTTAAGAAAAGTGAAACTGAATTCAGATTATTCCGAAACATGTAAATTCATCCAAAACCGTAAGTTGAAAACTTTCAATAATCTTACTTATGAAATAAATTATTAAAAAAAAAAAAAAAAAAAAAAAAAAAAAAAAATCGAGTACAGGAACAGCGGTATTTTTATTAAATCGATAAGAAGAAAAATTCTTTGAGCAGCTATTCCTTTTTATTTAATAATTTTATACAACTTTCTTTGATAATAATCGACTCCTATTACAAATATAAATGATTTTAAATCCCAGAGTTTCCACACAAATAGATTTTATTGAAAAATGCGAAGGAACACTGCAAAGGAATTTCATCCTCCAAATCTTTGTCTCTTATAAGGGGGGAGGGGGGGGGAGGTAAGTGACCGTCTTTCGCCGTGGCTTGTTATTGATTTTCCAGGTATGGTATTTCTTTGATAAATAGAGGTCGCAACTAGAATTTGGCACAGCCATTTCAACTCCTTAAAGTCAACGAAGGTGGAATTTTACAATCAGAATTCCAACGCTGTTTCATTTTGACGGAGACGTTTGAGAATTCTGCCTAAAATTGCATTTTTTCGAATAACAGAAAATATTTCAAATTGTTTAAACTTGATGAATTCAAATTGATGAATTAAATTGATGTTTAAATTGATGAATTCATAAATAAAAATTTCTAAATTGAAATTTCGTGGTCTATGGAGTTGTGCTACGATTATTATTGTCTCACCTGATATATCTGCGTTTGCAGACTCGGTGACTTTGCCAATGTATATTATGTGAGAAATGCCTAGCTGGTTGTCGACCAGGGTAGCTCAGTGGTAGAGCATCCGTGCGTAAAGCGGAGGGCCCGGGTTCGATTCCCGGCTCTGGTATTTTTCACATAGTTGGTAATAAATAAAAAAATATCAACCTGTACACTCCAATTTGATTTAAATAAATATTCACGGTTGATGAATTCATAAATAAAAATTTCTATTTCAAATTGATTTAGTTTATTTACTTTTTAATCATTTAACCTCTTCTGAAGTGACTTTTTTTTTTTTAATTATTATTACAGTTTATTTATTTTGTATTAACAGGAATTCAAAAAGAAGAAAAATAAAATACCATAACGTTCACATTTGTAGCCGCTGAGCATTCATAATATTTAAGTGAAATAATTTCATACGTTTGAGGGATACTGGTTCTGCACATTTTTTACAAATATAACCAGTTCGTCTAATACAATATTTGTTTGAGAAAGATTTATGAATTTGGTTTACGTCTGTCCATCATTTCACTAAATATTTTTAGAATGCTTTAAACAGATAAAGGTTGTTTAAGTTCACAGTAGCATATTTGCTCTTAAAAATACCGGGTAGAGAAAAAGTCCATATAAATTGTAAAAAGTCATAAAAAAAAATGTAAAAATACCCAACATAAAAAACGACTTAAAGAGTTAGCATCGCTAGATCACATGTTTTTTTTTTTTTTTTTTTTTTTTTTTAGATTAAAAAAAAAAAAAAAAAAATTCTTAAATCAGCTTATAGATGGCGCTGGTAAAAAGTGACTTTGGGGGAAATATTCAAGTGACGCGGTTATAAAAGCTTGCTCTCCTAACCCATAACCAGTTCAACGGTGAAAACGATGTGTGTGAACAAAGATACTGAATGCGAAGGATAAAGCTTGTTGGTGAAATTATTTTACATCAACCACTAATCACAGCTATCATTGCCTTGCGTAAATTCCATCAACTTCAAAAGAATTTACGCTGGACAGTCATGCTTAAAGGATGCACGTGTGCTACACGTTGCAGCCAAAATTAAGACTCCTATAATACGAGCTGACTCGCAGCTGATCATTGTTGCCCATAGCTTGGCGACGTTTAGTTGCAGACGTATTACTTGGCGTCTTTATCGCCTAAAATGGCGAGTTTGCCTAAACAGAAGAGCGAATTATTGTTTGTATTTGATAAGTTTGGCGGTAATATTCGGCGAAATTTTCTTATAACCCTTGTAAAAAGTAGCCATCACTGTTGCTGTTAAATTAGTTAATTTTAAATATTTATACACCTTGAAAAGTAGTGTAGGTTGTAAAATACAACATTTAGATAATCGAACAGCAATAAAAACAAATAATTGATACAAAAAATGCAAGAAAACATATCATAATTACACTTCATATTTGTGATTGAAAGCAAAGAGTGCAATTTTCTTTTGGGCAATTAATAGCCCATTTCTTTCGCCTTTCTTCATCTTTTGGAAATCTAAACGTTCTAAAAGCAGTTCTGGTATGATTTGAGCAATTTTCGACTGCAAAACCTCCTCTTTATGCGATTTGATAACACTTGAAATTCGGACCGCGTGGGCAACAATCGCTGAGTGGGAAACAAAATGCCTGATGAGCCAGCCTGTATTGGAGGAGCTCTAGCCAAAATCGAAGCGTTACCTCCGAATCAGCTGCAGAGACCAGCAATGCTCATAAGTTTCCAGTCGTTTGGGCTTACCACCATCATCGGTACACAGTATTCTTATCTGAATCCTTGATCTGCATCCATACATATGATACTCACTACAATTGTGACATGAAATTTTTTCAGCGGATATCATTCCGGAGACATTTACGAGGTGGACTTTCTGAAAAATCGAACAGAATCCCACTCGGGTCTTTAACATCTTGTAGACAGATGAAGCTCATTTTTCGCTTCATGGTGTCGTCAGTAACCCTACCGGTCGCATTTGGGCGACGTCTAATTTGCGTGACGGCATAGAAACCTTTGCATTTCCTAAAAGTGGCAGTGTGGTGTGGGTTCACAGGATCGTTCATAATAGGATCCTTCTTCAATGAAACGAAGTGCCCAGTAAATGGGTGGAAAACTACTACGTTCAACGCACAGCGTTATTTAACGCTTATGCGAGAGAAGCTCGTACGATGTTTGCGTGAAAGAAATGTGATTTATACAGCCACGTTTACACAAGATGGAGCAGCCTAGCCATTCTACTACTCTGTGCAAGTCATTTCTAGTATGGACGTTCAGGGAAGATAAAGTAATTAACAGGTCTTGCAGGTTCATATGGCCTCCTCGGTCTCCAGATTTGACAGCTATTGACTTCTGGTTATGGGGATATTTGAAATCCCGGGTGTATTGATCTGGTCTGTCCAATGTGTCAGAAATGAAAGATGCGATTTTCCTAGAGGTGTCATGTATACATCCGGACCCGCTACAGACTGCCGTTGCTGGATTAGCGACTCGCTTGCAATGTATTATTTATTCCCTCTGGTGGTAGTCATGTAGAACTTATACTGTTATAATAAAGATTCGGAAGCATTCTGTTTGTTATTTAAGTATTTTTTCGTTGATTGGTGAATGTCAGTGCCACTTATCAGCTGTTTTTTTTTTTTTTTTTTTCCTGTCTTTAAAAAAATTTCATGACATAACGATGTTAACCCTGCAAAATGTTTTTTATTTTAGTAATTTGTCTGGTTTTGATGAATTTTTTAAAGTTTACATGGAGTTTTTGCCCACCTAGTAACATTAATAGTATACTAGTTGTATATGAACTTGCAAAAGAATTTGTATGCATCTTGATCTTTGATACATTTCTTTAAAGCCAATATTAATATATTTACACTGCACAAATATAATGAAATAATTACTTTATTCAAATGCCCAAAAGTATGCTTTCCACAGGAACAGGGTTAAATTAGTATTAATGATTGGTTAACAGAAGTGCACATTTTTTTTTTTAATTATGTATTGTGAAATATAAAGGTATTAAAATATGTTCTATACATAAAATTACCTTTTCATAACATAATGCGCCGTGATTATCTTGGGTGCTTCTGCATATATTCATATATAGTACCTATATAGATAAAGAGAAGTATTTGTGTCTGTATATTTGTCTGCGTTCTGGTGCTCACACTACTGATCGCAGAGTTACAAAACTTGGCATGGATACCTGGTACCCTACAGGTGTGCACCTCATTGAAATTTTTTCAAATTTGAAATTTTTTTTTTTTTTTTTTTTTTCAATTTTAAATCTTGGGTTCTATGTTTCATTTTTCATAAATTTATTCTTTCATTTTAACCGTCTGCGTATCTTCGCATCAGTTATTACGCTATTTATTTTTTATTTATTTAATCCATTCTTTTAAAGGCGAAATCTTTTATTTATTTATTTATTTATTTATTTATTTATTTATTATATATATTGAAAATCAAATGGTAATAAGTACAAAAAATCAAGTATATTAAATTTTAAATTTAAAAACATATTTATATCAGTTATGTTTATGTGTAATTTTTATAATATAACAACTTTTTATTTTTTAATTTTTAAAAAAGAAGTCTTTTTTTTTAAGTGTAGTATTTATCGGGAAAAAAATGGTAAAATATATAGCAGAAAGGATTAAGCATACTAAAATTTAAGTTCAATTAAAATTATTTGTTTTGTATTATTTATTTAATTACTTTTAACAGAAAATCTACTTTTTATTTTATTTATCATATTGATCGGAATCAAATCGTAATATAGCGTAAAGAGTGGGGCTATAAATGGTTCAAAAACTGAAATATTTAACAGATGCTGAGATACAGTCATCTTGAAAAATCGTAGATCTTAAATAACAGTAGATGCACCTGTTGTCGTCGATAAATACCCAAACAGAAGTGCCCGAGAAAGATCTTTCTGCAGGCAGTGGGAGCCTGAACCCGATGCAGTGCAGGCTGAAAAAGAAGTAGGCAGCGGGTTTCCGAAGCAAGGTTTAGAGCATAGGTTCCCAACGTGGGCGATAACGCCCCCTTGTGGGCGTTTGAGGCTTTCATGGGGGCGGTAAAAGGCCCAGAGAAAATTAGGGGGCGTTGATATGGAACGGAGGGGCGTTGGAAGGTTAACCAAACATAGTCTAAAAAAGACTAGATCATCTCAGTTAGAAGAAGAACTAATAGAACTGACGACAAATGAGGAATTAAAAATTAAATTCAAGAATAGCTACCAAGAATTTTGGCTGCAGAAGTCGATTTCGCAACTGTATTCAGGATTATGGTCGATTGTTCAACGATTTCTGATAGCATTCCCATCTTCATATTTAGCAGAACGTGGATTTACTGCTGTAGCAACATTGGTAACGAAAAAGAGAAATCGGCTCCATGTTACTGAACGCGGCGACTTACGATTGTTTTTAAATAAAATCGAGCCTGATATTAACAAGCTTCTTAAAATGCATCAAATTCAGCCTTCTCATTATTTAAGTTAGAAATTCGATGTCTTTAACTTTTAATAAAAATATTTTTTAACATAATTAAGTATGAGTTTTGATTGTTCTCTGAAACTGTCAATTTATTTTAGAAAGCAATAGTTTATTATGGATTACTTCGTATCATCAAAACACCTGCCTGTCTTTATAACAGGTAAGCTAAAACTTTTATTCCTCTTTTTTAAATAAAGAAGAAATTCAGTAGCGTTTCAATTCCTACAATATTCTATCTATTAGTAATTTTTTTTATTTAATTCTTGTTTTCACCATGCATTATGTACGCTCTTATTTCTCTGGAGTGGGAGGGGGGCGGTACTGAAATATTCACTAGTAAAGGGGGCACCAGTTCAAAAAAGGTTGGGAACCTATGGTTTAGAGCTATTTCAATGTAGGCACTTTTTTTTTTTTAATGTTAAAAAAAAAAAAAAAAAAAAAAAAAAAATAGCGATTTAATTCTTTTGAAAAATTATTTAAATATATAAGACCCGTAAAGCAAGCGTAACCTGCTTGTATATAAATATAAAAGCGTTTTATTTATATTATTTTCAAGAGGAAACATGCTTTAGTGAACTTGAATAATATGTATTTGTTTCATTGCATTCTAAACATATTAATAGAAATTAGAGCACTGACAGATAGACAAACCGTAGTCATAAACACTTTTCAACTTTGTTGGAAAAAGTTAAAACGAACTTCAAAATTTTTATTATTTGTAGTCCTTTAAAATTTATTTCGATTTATTTCATTATTAAATAAATAATTTTAAAAAATCTGTTTATTTAAATATATAAAAAAATATGCAAGATAACTTCAGTGCCTACGTTTTATTTTTTTATATTCCCTATCAAGAGATTAAAAAACTTTAGTTAAAGAGAACATAGCAAAAATAATTAACTTTTAAGAAAGAAATAATAAATAAAAATTTTAAGATCTAAAAAAAAGTAAAGTAAAAGTGCAGATGCTACCTCACTAACATATACTGGTAATTTCAAAGATTAAAATATTATAAAAAAGCAGTAAAAAAAAAAAAAAAAAAAATGAAGAAGATTTTTTCCCCCTTCGTTCCCTCCCCCTTTTTTTTCTTTTTTCCCTGGTGACACCTGTTTTAAAATGCGGAGGTGTTTTTTGTCAGAGAGAAAACGAAAATTGATTGAAGTAAAGACTTTTTTTTCCCCTTTCAGTTGACTTTCATATTAAAAATATACGATGGTATTGACTTAGCTGTTGAAATTAGATGTTAACGGGGAAGAAATGTATCCACTTTAATTGAGTCTGTAAATTTGTTCTTTTTTAAACTGTTGAATGTTTTTTAATAAAGTTTTAAACGATGACTGACATAGCTTTCCTTTAAAAATAAAATAAAATAATATAAATAGTTGAATTTAGTTTTAAATTACATATTGACAAGAAAGGTTGTTTAAAGTTTAAATTATTCAAAAAAGAAAAGAAAAACTTTATTGGTTAACCTTTATATATATATATATATATATATATTTTCTAGATAGTGTCTCATAACAGGGAAGAAGTTTTTATTTATATTTAGTAATATGTTGCAAAATTTGAACGGTTTTCATTTTTTTCTTTTATTAATACAAGAGTATATTAAGATGGATACATATTTTCATTTTATTTGATGCATAATTACATAAACTAAAGTTTTAATTTTTTTTTCTTTAAATTTAATACCTAATCAAAATTTAAATATATTACTAATATAATTTACAAAAATAAATAAAACAAAATAAATTGAAGAACTGATTACATGGTTAAAAATTGATGAATTAATAAAAAATAATACAACTTTTTATTTATTTTTTTCTTAAAATTAAAAAAAAAAAAAAAAAAAAAAAAATCTAAATAATTTATTGAATTATATTTATCCCACTATTACACGCATTCTAATTTTTTGTTAATCAAACAGTAGTGCTTTTTATATCATTAGTAATACGAAACATTTTGTAATGAAGTTGAATAACAGATACTAGTGTCGAGTACCATAAATTGATATATAAATAGACAGATGAACGAAACTTATAGTTTTCAACTTCGTTAGAAAACTCATTTATGGTATGAATCATACTTTTTACTTTCCGACATACTTTTTACTTTCCGAGCATACATATGTAAGGAAAGTATTGTAATCATGTCAAAAATCTGACATTGAGATTTTGGTGCTTCTATACGTTTTGATGTCCCCTGAATTCATATTTACTATTTTTACGATGATGTATGTACAGTGGGTTGCCAAATTAATGTGGACACTTGACATTTTTTGCATTTTTGCGTATTTATGCCACTTATAATTCCTAAAGTTGTTCTTATGTTACTGGAACGCATTTTTATTAAGTTTTATTATGCTACACATTATTTTAAGTGATTTAAACAAAAAGTATTGAGCTTACGGACATTTTTGTGACAGTCACTTCAAAATATGCTGTAGAGTGCTCTCAACATGTAGTATTGTATCACTTATATTCGTGAAAAACTATATTTATTTGCATAAAAGGTGCTTGCAGACAAATAAATATCCTATTCTAAGTGTCCGCTATCACCACAAATTACAGTTTTCTAACGAGTTACAACACCACTCATTGAAGTTTCAATCGCCGGTTCTTACCTGAGGGAAAACACCTTCGAAAACAACGTTTTATCCACCTATGTATGCCACCATTGCAACTTAAACTTCATGTATGCGCAGGTAGGAGGCAAAAGAAGAGATAAACTGTGTTAATCGTAAAACTGCGTAATTTATAGGACTCTGATTTGCATATTTTTCATTACGCGTCCGTGCAGCGCTCTCTATCATAAAAAAATTTAACTTAAAAAAAATAAATAAATAACTTCATGAAAATAACTTTTTTACAAACCGAGTTCAACTCAACCAATTTCTTCAACTTTTATGATTTTTTAAATTATCTATAGACTTATGGGACACCTGATGTCACATATATAAATATAGATATTAATATATATATATATACATAACATTAAAATGCGCATTTCAAAGACAGAATAATATTTAACAGAAATTTTGTTGATGAATAAACTCTTATGCAATTATTCTTTACAACTCGATCTTCGCCCGCTTAGCGATCGATATTTCCAAACCTATTTTCAAATTTGCCCTATTGCCCAAATCAATAACAGTGGCGAAATATCGTGATAAATAGCCAATAATAAAGAATCAATTATTTGAAATTTAACTTTTTTTTTTTTTTTTTTTTAATCAAAATAATGGAATTATTGTCTTAAAATGTAATTTAATTTTAATTATTTATGAAAATTAACTTTCGTTGAAGGGATAATACATAAATATCCACATTTATTACTTTCTTTTTTTTCTTTACTCTAGCCGAAATCGATACTATAACAGAAAAGCACGTTGATTTTTTTTCGGTTTGATTATTTATTATAATCTTTTAAACATTTATTTATTTACTTATGTATTAATTTTTGTTTTCCTCTATAAATTTTATATAAATGTTGTGACCATAACGTGCGGTTTATAGCATTAGCAGAGAAAGAAAATCGCTAAATAGCCAACTGGCGGAGATTACATAAAATTGCATGTATTCTTTTAAATTATCTTTTATTCTTATTTTATTTGTTTTAAATCACGGGTAAATTTTTCTTCTTCTTTATATTGTTGCAACTGTGATATCATTTTTTTTTCTACTAAATCTTCCTTCTTCCATTGTTTTATTCATTCCTTGAAAACAAAGAAAAAAATTTATTTTCTTTATTTTAATACATTTTTTAAACTATGACATTAGTTTCTAGTGCTAAAATTGGTCTTTTATAATTAGGAAGATATTTGTTTATATTATTTGTATTCTCTCAGCTGAAATAGTTTCTTTCTCCAAGACCTGTTCCGTGATGCGATATCGGACAACACAGAAATCTTTGCCTGCGAATGTTGTTTCCTAGCAATTACAATATCCATGCACGGAAACTAACTATGAAACTCTTTCAAGTCCTAATAATTCAATTAACTTGAAACATTACAGAATTTAGTCTACATTGTTCTTAATTGACTGGCAAATTCCCTCGCAACTGAAAAAGAAAAAAGTATATAGATAAATAGAAGAGGAAAAAAAAAAAAAAAAAACTTTAGCGCTATAATGACGTCAATTTTACACTGCATGTTTAATTTTTCACAAAGTTTTATATCAATTTTAATATTTATGCGTGAATTTCTTTTTATTAAAAAAAAAAAATTAAAACCAACTCGTAAACTTTTTTGGCAACAATTAAAAATTAAAATAAATTATGTATTTTTGTTTAAAAAAGGGTTTCTTCAACTTTTTCGATACTGATTATTAATAATTTTCTTTTCTTTTCTTTTTCTTAAAATACGAAAAAATCTTGGAAAAATTCGGAAAAATGCAGATTTTAGTTTAGTACGGAGGACTATTAAGATTTTTTTTTTTTTTTTTTTTCATATTATAACATCGCTTTCAAATTATTCAATTATGTTTTCGATAAATTTTCGATTTCGATAAATGTCCAACCGCCATAAAGCTGGCGACAACTTTTTATCCGCAGATTGAGACTAATAGTCCTCCATACTAAAAAATAAAATAAAATAAAATAAATAAATAAATAAAAAGTTTAATTTCACGTTTTGAACGCCCAATACGAAAAAAGTCATAGCCAATTTACATTTAACCTCGTTCATTAATGCCAAGGAACTTAAATATATCCAGCAGCTTTAATAATAAAGTTGTGACATCATGTCCTTATACTATATCTAAAATTTTCCTATTTATTTTTTTTTTTCACGTGACTTCAATATTTTCTTAATAATAAAAGACCAAGATTTCCCGAAACTAACGATGAAAATGACGGCTTGACTAAAACAATGTTTTGGAATAAAGAAAGAAAAATTTTATCATGCGTACATTTCAACTGAATAAAATAATGAAAAAGGATAATTTAATCGAAAAATTTACATCACAAACGCTTTGGAGAAAAAAAATAATAACTGCTCCTTGATTTTGAAATAGTAATTTACCTTCAATCATTACTTCCATTACCCTACTAAAGTATGTAATGGAAATATTGCACTCAGTCCAAAAATTTCATATCGAGTTTTCCTCTGATTTACACGTTTTAAGGCTTTCTGAGTCCAAAAAAGTAGTTTTTGGCAATTGGTCAGTGTGAGTGTATGTATGTGTGTATGTATGTGTGGAATATTCTGGCTATCATATCCCCGAAACGTATAAAAATAGAACTACGACACTTCAGAATTGATACAGGTCTGGTGTACAGATGCATTTTCCAAATTTTGGTGAAAATTGGAAAAACAGAAATGGGTCATCAGAAACCGGAAGTGGGACCGTAAGTCCGTATCTCAAAAACGGCGAAACTATTTTACTCAAAATTGCTACATAAATACTCTGTTAGATGTCCTTTCAAATGATATAGTTGGTTAGTTAAAAAAAAAATGATAGGCGTCCTGTATAAATAGCTCAATTTCAGGTCTCGCAAGTACGTTCCTTTTAAAAATGGCTGTACGGTTTTTCTTCAAACTCGTCATATTAACTCCCTTTTAAATATCCTTTTGTATGTAATTATTCTTTTCCGGTCAATAATTGAGTATGCCAAGTTTTAGCAAAAGTCGGTGTCTCAAAAACGGCTCTAACGATTAACTTGAAAATTGCTACATAAATCCATTTTAAATACCATTTTTCATGTATTATGTGGTTATTAGAGAAAAATTAACTGTCATTTCTGATTAGATAGTTCACTTTTAGATCTCGGAAATTGGTGTTTAAAAAAAAAACTCTCTCATCACATTTTTCCGTTATTTTTTTAACTCGCTGTGTAAACTCTGTTTTGTATGTCTTTACACATGTATCAAGTTTCTCTTACTGGAAAATTCCAAAAAATGCATGTAATATCTCTAAAAAATCCATATAATACGTGTAATAGTGGGTAATGGAAGTCATGTGGTTGTTTCACAAAAGATTTTTAAGATCAAGTCAAGTAATAGTTTGTAATAATTCAAAAAATAAAAATGAATAAATGAATAAATAAATAAAAAAGACTGCTTCCTTTAGTTTTTAAAGGGGATCCTTTCAGAAAATTTTGCACAAAAAAAAAAATTCCTACTACACAAGAGTCTGAAATAAAAATTTAATAGCTTTTTATTTATTTTATAATAATTAAAAGTAGTTTCTATAATAAAAAAATGGTTACAGGATATTTATTTTTATTTTCTTGGCTTAAAGTTAATTGTAAAAAATTACATCATTAATTCTATATGTTTCATCAGATGTAAATTATATTTGTTAAAAATAATTATAAATTACTCATTGAATGTTATTGGCCGTTTGTAGATCATACAAAGTTCATTCGAGTACTGTATAAAGTGGTAGGTTTACTTTTATAATACAAATTATGTTAGCAATATCATAATAATTTTATCATAGTATTTAAGCTTAAAAAAAGAAAAGAAAAAACATAACGGAGCAGTCATTGGGGACTGCCGATAGAAGTGAAAACTGAGTATAACTTGTAAATTGTATCGTCGAGATATTAGATTATTATTTTTGAATTATTTTTCGTTTGTAAAGAAGTGTTAATATTGTAATATGACTAAAATAATTTTCTTTTTTTTATTATTTATTTGAAAATTTATATTGAAAGCAAAATGAAGAATATAACAGTCTGTATAAAAACACGTGCTTGTACTTTCTGAACTATGTATATACTGTGGAAAAAGTACATACATACATAGAGTATAGAACTAGAAAAAGACAGATATGCCAGTTGCCAGTATACTACTCGTATTAGTATACATTTTACACACACACACACACACACACACACACACACACACACATATATATATATATATGTATATGTATGTATATGAGGCATGCCGCGCCGTTCGCTACATATATGGATATATATGTAGAGAGAAATACTCTTTGTATATATATAATGTATATTAATAAAGCACGGAGGTATATCTATGTACATATATACACAGTATACATATAGCTCATGGAAAGCGTTCGCTGACGATGAGGCGAGTTCCATGATTTTTGTTCACCCAAAAAGTGCTCAACGCGCCTAAAGAAGTTTTCACTTAAAAAAAGGGGGGGGGGGACATTAGATTTTTGTTCTTTTTGAAGACATGTAGAAGATTCATCCATGATACACTACCTTTCCATAAATGTTCGGACACTTTCGATTTCAGACGTTTTTTGAAATATTCAAAAAGTACTCGACAAATCATCTTGAAACTTCAGGAGTGAGAAGAACATTTTATACCTCGTATATTTCAGAGAAAAATTTGCCACGAAAGTGAAAGGGGGACCAATAAAAAATTAAAGAAAAATGAAAGTGTTTGGCATCATCCTGTAAACAGTAATATATGAAATGCGATCTGTCTGTAGCATGTGATTTTAGGGCTCTTCCTCATTATCTGTATAAATTTTTATGTCTCTACCGCCTGTAATCAGGGAGATGTAAAGGTTTCTTTTAAAAATTGAAAAAAAAAAAAAAATCACTTTTTTAGTTATAACACGCAAGACATTAAACCCATTGCGAAGCCATTTTCAGGAAAATTGACATACATTGTTAAACACAGCACTGCAATTAGAATGAAAAAAAATATATTTAAAATCTAAGGAAATATGAATATTTTTTTTTAAATAATTCTTAACTGCGCATGCGTAAGATTCAGGGAAAGTTTATTTGCATAATTTTATAGCCAAATGTACTGCGATACTTATACAAAACCCCCAGACAAGTATCGTGTAAATCCAAAAAGTTATACGCGATAGAATGAATTGAATTTCAGATTTTCCCAAAATTAAGAAAATGCTCAGGGGTTTTCTCAACATTTATTTCCAATCATCAAAAACTGTAAAACCCCTTATAGTTTATCATTTTCTTTTCGAGAGAGAAACAGAATAGCTGTTCATTCTATCACGTACAAGTTTTAGAGTTCACACAATACATATCTGGGGTTTTTATATAAGTAGCTCAATATATTTGGCTATTAAATTATGCAAATGAAATTTCGCTGAATTTTACGCATGCGCAGTTAAAAATTATTTAGGGAAAATACTCATATTTCATTAGATATTTAATATTTTTTCTTTCTGATTGCAGTGTGTTGTGTCTAACATTGCATGTCAAGTTTACTGAAAATATTTTTGCACTGGGTTGAATACCTTGCGCATTATAAGCTAAAAAGGTAAAAAAAAAAAAAAAAAATCTGCAAAAGAAGTTATATCTTTCTGATTACATGTGGTAGAGGGATGAAAATTTATATAGATGATTTAAAAAAAAAAAAAAGCCCCGTAATCACATGCTACAGCCAGATTGCATTTCAAGCATCACTTTTTACAGGGTGTTGTCAAACACTTTCATTTTTCTTTCATTTTTTACTGATACCCCTTCCACTTCCGGCGCAAACTTTTCCCTGAAATACGAGTACATGAGGCATAACATGTTCTTTTCATTCCTGAAGTTTCAAGATGGTTTGTTAAATAATTTTTAAGGTATTTAAAAAAATGTCTGAAATCGAAAGTGCCCGGTCATTTACGGAAAAGTAGTGTAAAACTTATTGGCTTTTAATGTTTCGAAAATTTTTTATTTTTCCTGTTACGTATCTCAATCGATTTTTATAGAAATTACACAAAAGGATAAATTTATTTCTGACAAAAAAAATAAAATTTTTAAGCATCACATTTACATTTTTATCTAATATTTTAAGCTAATATAATAAAGAAATTAACAAGTCCAGTGTTAATAACCGGTTTATTACTCAAAATTTATAACGGATAATAATTTTCAACTTTAAACTTCTCCCGAAACAAAAAAAACTTTTTTATTTCTAGCTCAAAATTAAAAGCATTTGATTTTCTCTCAAGGTATTTTAAAATAAAATAAATAAATAAAAGTAAGAGCAAGTTCTCTGATAACAAGTATCATTCAAACTTTCTCATTATCATGTTCTATGTAATTTTTAAAATTGAAAGAAGAAATATTTTCTAAAATTTGAAACTTTTTTTGCTTTTCTTGACAACGCTTGTTCTGTAAAATGGTGTTGTATGTCAGTGTCTTATGAAGCCGAAAAATTAGTTAAAAGAAAGTGTTTATTTTAACGTCCGCTTTTTTTTTTTTTAATTAAAAGAGGCTCTAGCTTGTTGACATAGCAGGGATAATCGTTATAGGGGAAGGAACAAAAAATAAAAGGTGGATATAAAGAAATGCATCAAATTCAAACGAAGCAACTTTGGAGAAAATTATCAAGACTGTTTCTTTGGGAAATATCAAATGTCGTGTAATTAATTTTCACATCAAGCAAAATAATAATTTGTAGTAATTCTAAAGAACCTTCTTTTTCATTTTCTCAAGAATAAATTTACAAAATTTTGCCAAAATGAATGGTTTTACACAGCGGTCTAAAATTAAAATCCAACACATTTTTTTAGTAATTAAATCTAATTTTCACAAAGGAATGGTGGTAACAAGATATTTATTTTTATTTTCTTTGACATATTTTTTTTTAATGATTACAACTTAACTAATTCTTTATTTATCTGAAATTGCTAATATTAGAAGTAATTTATAATTTTATTTAATTAATTGTTTGTTTGTAGTTGATAATGTTGTAGAATTTTGTGTGGTTGGAAGCTTAAGTTTATAATGCAAATTAAGTTTTAAACATTATGTTGATTTAATCCGAATAATGTAGCATTTTTCATAAACAATAAAAAAGCATCACATTTTTATAACTTTGGAATGGTTTATAAATATAATCTTACTGTTGAAATAATTAGTTTTAACGAATTGATAACTTTCATTTCTTATCATGTATCTCTATATCAATTTTTACAAAATTAACACATAAAGGTATAATCATAAGGGGAGAAAAAAAAAAGTATTTACATTTCTTAAAACTAACATACGACCGAAATTAATATTTACCATTTCATCTCAGGTTCATTAATCAAAATTAGAGTAATATATCATAATTAATTTTCAATTTAAAACTTCGTCAAAACAAACATGAAACTTTTAATATCTAGCACAAAATGAAAAACATTTGATTTCTAAAGACTCTTTGAAATAAAATAAATAAATAAAAAGCCAGAGAAAGTTTTCTGAAAAAGAGTATCATACAAATTTTCTCATTATCTTGCTCAAAGTATTTTTTAAAGATCGAAAGAAGAAATAATTCAAATTTCTAAAATCCTTTTACGTTTCTTTGAAATGTATGTTTTGTAATGTGAAAGTGTTCTATATCAGTCACAAGTGAAGCCGAGTAATTGGTTAAAAGAAAGCGATTATTTTTATGCCCACTTTTTAATTAAAAGAAACTTCAGCTTGTTGATTAAGCTGGTATAATAAATGAACAAAAAATAAAAATAAACGAAGGGGGATAAAGAAATGCATCAAATTGAAATAAAGAATTTTAGAAGAAAATATCTAGTCTTGATTCTCTGTGAAATATTACATGTAGTTTAATTATTTTTCAGATCAAGCAAAATAATAATTTTAAGTATTTCCGTTCTCGAACGACAGGACTATTTCTTTAATACAGTGATTTTGCGTTGTCGCTATTTATTGATTTTATTTATTTATTTATTTATTTAGATTTAGATAATATTTGATTTAGAAAATAAAAAGTGCGCGTGGAGAATGAAATATAATGGTATACTGGATATTTTAATTTAATTTAGTTTATAGACACGCCGATGATATAGGAAAAACTAATTTAACCATTTTCTTTTATATTACACCAATAAAAAAAATATTTTCCTCTTTTCACTCTCGTATGAAATTAAAAAATATTTAAAATAAACTTGATTAATATCGCGCAAAAGCAATGGGATAGCTTGGACCTCTTGGCGAAATTTGAAATTTAGCACGAAAGTAGCTCGAACGTTTCTCGCCAAAATCTTGACATGCGATAAATAATTTGATTCATCGCCAAAATAACATCAAACATTTATAATCTGCCAGGGGGTTCTTAAAAGCTGTAACTAAAAAATTTAACAAATGAATATAGAATCCGTTGTTAAGGAACGCAATGTAGGTACTGCAGGCCTTTATACGGAAAAATAGCCAAAATAATAATAAATAAATAAATAAAAATAATTATAAGATACAAAAAACTTTTTATATACCATGTTTTTAAATTTTCTGATGAATCATTCATAAAATACGCGATTATAAAAAAATAATATATAAGCACTATTTAAACACGCGAACTCAGTTCAGTGAACTAATAATAATAATAATGAAAAAAAAAAAAAGTTGGTTTTTTAAATAAAATATTACTTCTTTAGAACAACGTATATAATTAGCACATTAGCACTTATATAACTACATTACTTATGCACTTATATGAACTACATTAGCACTGTATAAAACTTTTAAACTGATAATGACGTCAATTTTTGAGAGATGCATCATTTAACTTTTTATAATTTTTTAACGTTCACGTTTAATTAAATGTATTTATTTTTATAGCGAAAGAAAATGAACTCGTAATTTTTTTTGGCAACAATTAAATTATAGCTAATATTTTAATGGCTATTTTTATTGCTATTAGGAGCTTATTATTTTCATATTTAATTAAAAGAAAACTATTCGAAAATTCGAAAATCTGACTTCGAAGTATTGTGTTGTCACCGGGTTCTGAGCTACTGTGAAAGTTTCAAATGTCTAACTAGTAAGGGAGTTAGTTAAAAATACATTGCAAGATTTGTACCGGACAAACAAACACACAAACAAACAAGAATAGAAGTTAATAAAAACATAGTAATAAATAGTTCTGTCGTACTAAATTAAATTCTGTTTTCTGTAGAATTTTATATTTATTACTTAAAAAATAAAAATTGACTTTGGATTCTTCTTCTTCTTCTTCCTTTTTTTTTTTTTTTTTTTTTTTTAAGGATAAATTTAGAAAAAATTTAAAAAATGAATCGTTTTACACAGGAGTGTCTCAGATGTCTCACATAAATTTTTAAGTAAATAAATCTAATTTTCCCAATGAAATTGTAGTAACGGCATATATATATATAGTCGAACCTCGTTAACGTGAATCTCAAAAGGGATAAAAAAATTTGTTCATGTTATCAGTAATTCATGCTATCAATAACAGATCTTCAGATAACTAATCTTCCTTTTGATGGGGACTGTGAAAACAGTTCATGTTAAAAGTAAAGTAATTCACGTTAACGAGGTTCGACTGTATATATATATATATATATATATATATATATATATATATATATATATATAGATATATATATATATATTATTTTTATTTTTTTTCTTTGACATAAAGTAAGATAAAATTATTACATTTTTACTAACTCAACCTGTTAGAATCCCGTCACCTTTAGAATATATCCTAAAAGAAGTACAAATGAATTAATTCAGAAACCATTCATTTGTAACAACAATAACGCTTCATATTTTTTAGGCTTATTAATAAACATAGCATTTAAAGAAAAGAAAAGAAAAAAAAAAGAGAGAGAGAGAGAGACTTATTGTTATAAACGGTGTTCATTTAAACATACTAAGTGAAGTAGACAAAGCTAGTTAGTATTAGATATAAGTAATTAAATACAATCTAACGCATTTAACTAAATACAATTTATAATTGTATTTAATTACTTGTTTGTTTGTGTGTAGTTAATACTGTTGTATAATTTTGTAAAGTTGGAGGATAAAGCTTATAATATTTCAACATTATGTGGATTTAATCCTAATAACGTAGAATTTTTCATAAACCTTAAAAAAGCATCACATTTTTACAACTTTGGAATGATTTATAAATATAATCTTACTGTTGAAATAATTAGTTTTAACGAATTGATAACTTTCACTTATTATCATACATCTCTATCTACTTTTACAGAAATAACACAAAAAAGTATAGAGAAGAAAGAAAGAAAGAAAAAAAAAAAAAAACACCACATTTGCCTTTCTTAAAACTAATATACGACATGAATTAACATTTGCCTTTATTTAATCTCAGGTTCATTAATCAAAATTAGAATAACATATCATAATTTTCCCATTTAAAACTTCTTCAAAACAAAAATAAAACTTTTAATATCTAGCTCAAAATTAAAAACATTTGATTTCTAAAGACTCTTTAAAATAAAATAATTAAATAGAAAGTAAGAGAAAGTTGTCTGATAAACAGTATCATTCAGACTTTCTCATTATCTTGTTCTAAGTAATTTTTAAAGATCGAAAGAAGAAATAATTCAAATTTCTAAAATCCCAGACTTTTTTTTTGTTTTCCTTGAAATGCATGTTTTGTAATGTGAAGGTATTCTATATCAGCCGCATTTGAAGTCGAGTAATTGGTTAAATGTAAGCGTTTATTTTTACGCCCGCTTTTTAATTAAAAGAAGCTTCAGCTTGTTGACTTAGCCTGGTATAATCGCGATGAAGAGAAGGGAAAAAATAGGAGGGGATGTTTTAAAGAAAAGAATCTAATTCAAAAATTTTCAAGTCTGCTTCTTTAAGAAATATTAATTTTTGTTTAATTATTTTTCGATCTAGCAAAATAATAATAGTAGTAATAAATGTAGTAATTCTAAAGAACATTTTTTCCCCCATAAGAATAGATTTACAAAATTTTATCCAAATGAATCGTTATACATAGCTGTCTAAAATTCAAGTCTAATATATTTTTTAACTAATTTAAACTAATTTCTATAATGGAATTGTGGTAACTGAATATTAAGTTAATTTAATCATAATGTCGTAAAAATTTCCATAAACATTAAAATATTAACTTTTAGAAGGATTTATAAATATATTCTTTATCAAAATATTTGGTTTTTAATGAACCAATAACTTTCACGTCTCAATCTGAATTTTTTTTTTTTTTTTAATTACATAAAAAGATTCATATTTATTAAAATAAATAAATACTATATTTTAAATTCTCAAAAAAATAACGTACTACCAGAAATTGACAATTGCACATTTTTCCTAGGTTTATTACACAAAAGTAATAATAGATCAAAATTTTCAATTTATTTATTTTTCCTCAAAATTAAAAACATTTTATTTTCTCTAAAGACGTTTTAAAATAAAATAAATAAATAAAAGTAAGAGAAAATTCTTTGATAAAGAGTGTAATTTAAACATTCTCATTCCCATGTTATAAATAATTTTTAAGATGTAAGAAAAAAAAAATTAAATTTCTGAAATATGAACCTCTTTTTCTTTTGTTTTTGTTTTTCTAACTTGGCACTCTTGTTTTGTTAAGTGAAAGTATTCTACGTGTGAAGCGCAGTAATTGTTTAAAAGTAAACGCTTATTTCTATTCCTTATTCTTAATTAAACGGAGCTCTAACTTGTTGACATAGCTAACGTAATCGTTATATAGAAGAAAAAAAAAAGAAAAAAGAAAAAAGAAAAAAAAAGAAATGTAAAGAAATGCATCAAATTTAAATGAAGTAGTTTTGGAGAAATATTTCTCTGTGGAATAATAAACGTCTTTAAATTATTTTTCATATTAAGCGAAAATAATAGTTTATAGCAATCCTAGATAGTTTTCCTTTCTCTTTTATTTTTAGAAAAGGTTAAATGTATGATAAATTGCCAAAATTAGCCTTTCTATACAGATATTTAAAATTAAAGCTTAACACAAATTTTTAAAGTAATTTTAATAATAAAAACCAAAATTTCCCATGCATAACGCTATGAACTAACACATAGTTATAAAAATGTATTGGAATTAAATAAATAAATAAATAAATAAATAAATTTTTATACATTTTTTGGAGTAATGAATAAAATGATGGCAAAAGAATGATTTAGCAGGAAACACAATGACGTCACAAATGCAAAAATGTATTGATAAAAATAAATTTTACCAGTAATTTAAAATAAATAAAACAAGAATAAAAGATAATTTAAGATACATCTGTCTGAAAAAAAAACAAAAAAAAACACCAACTGGCGATTTGGTAGTTTTCTTACTTGGCACCTCTATAAACCGCCAAATTACGGTCAAAATGCTTACTGAATTAGATGAAAATGTATTTTAAGAAAAGTTGAAATTATTATAGTAAATAATCCCAGCTAGAAAAAGTCTGCACAAAAAGTGCAAAAAAAAAGTGCACAAAATCTGAGCGTATTTGGAACCACTGTTTCTGCATAAAAAGTGCACTAATCAAATTGTGCACAAAAAGTGTACTCATGGAATTATGCACAAAAAGTGCACAAACTAGTATACAGTTTCTGCACTTTTTATCAGTAATTCACGTTAATTTTAAACTCGCACATTAAAAATAACTTTCATTACGTATATTTTTACACGAAATTTTGTCCTATAGTCATATGGGTGTTTGTTGTTCAGGTAATTTACCTGATTGCAGGTATATTTTTCATTTTCAGTGCCAGAGAATTCCAGTTTTTCTAGTTGTTAAATTCATATAATTAGATTAAAATATCAAATTCATATGACTGCTAAACCTAATTAAAATTCATATTTTTCAATAACGACGAGAGGATATGGACCGCCACCCTGCAACAAATTAGATGTTCTCTACCCATACAAAAAATTTTTCTCACTAAAATTTCAAGTATTTTTTCATGGATTCACAATCACCCCTGCCATGTTAAAAAAAAAAAAAAAAAAAATGGTTTCACAGCGCCACCTGTTGAGCGAATGATCTCCAAATCTAATCAGCACCAGTTTATGTAATATGGGTCCAACTAAATACCAAGTTTGGTTAAATTTCGTTCATTTTGGTTTGTGAGATACAGCGTCCACAAAATTTGGGATACAAACGCACAGACATCTTTTTATACATATAGTAGAAAGCAAAAAAGTATGATTTTCTGTTAGAAAATATGAGTTTGTGTGTCACTTGGGGCCCAACTTATAATACCTCATCTGTTAGATCATTTAAGTCCACGAAACTTTTCAAATCAATGTGTTCAGCGAAATTGCTTTCCTTTTGAGATACTTTGGTATATTCCTGACTTTCGAAAAACACTCTTAAAAGAAAGTAAAAATATTGCAAATTGAAATGTGCACATATTTTTGTGCATAAAAAATGTACAAATTTTGTAACGAGAATATATGCACTGATTTTATGCAAAAAATTTGCACAGTTTCTGTAACATATTATATGCACTTTTTTTGCATGTGTAGAAAATGCAGATAATTTGTACAGTTTCTGTAACATATAATATGCACTTTTTTGCATGTATAAAAAATGCAGATAATTTGCACAGTTTCTGTAACATATAATATGCACTTTTTTGCATGTATAAAAAATGCAGATAATTTGCACAGTTTCTGTAACATATAATTTGCACTTTTTTGCGTGTATAAAAAATGCAGATAATTTGCACGAAAAGTGCATTTTTTTCGAAGTATTCAAAAATTATGCACAAATTGTGCACAATCTACACTTTTTTGCACAAAAAGTGCAAACAATTTCTAGCTGGGATATTAAAAATAATATAAATGATACTGAAATAAATTATAGTACTTTTTTGTTATCGGTATCAGATTCAGGTACAGTAAAAAAAAAGTAATAAATTTGGAGTATTTAGTCATCTCTTCGGAAATTTTTCGCGACGATTTTGCTGAATTTGCACTGAAGTTAAATTTCTATCGCATTTCATGACACGTATTCATTATTTTGTTTAAAAAAAAATACAGTTAAAATTCAAATAATTGTTTTTTCATTATTAACTATCTATCACAATATTCAGCTACTGTTTTTGATTGGTACCTTGATAATAAAACTAACTATTATATAGGAATGACCAATAGACCTTTTAATGATAGAATGAGGGAACATATAGCAGATTTAAAATATAACAGATCCTGCACAGCTTTTCACGTACTTATAATACTAATCCCATCGAACCTGATTTTGAAAATGCCAGGATAATTTATAGTACTAACAATAAAAACCAAGCTCTACTCTATGAATCTTTTGAAATTATTAAAAGGAAATCAGAAATTTGTAATGATTCATTATCCATAACCCCCTCCCCCTCAATTTGGCTTCATTTCTTAAACTTAAAATAATTTATGGTAACCCTGCTATTGTTTATTCTGGCAACCCCGCAGTGTGATACTTTGGCTCCGTTTTATTTAAGTGTTTTATTCTTCTTGTAATGGTCATGATTATGATTTATTTAAATGTGTTTATAGCTCATTTTTAAAATGTATATAGTGTATTTTTATAATTTATGTAATCACCTATTAATTTCTTTGAGAATTGTATTTATTGTATCATAGAATGGCTTAAATTGTCTATGTTTATAGTTTTTAAACATCATTTTTTCCCTGAAGATGGTTAAAGATGAGTTTTAACTGAAACGTCGGAATAAAGTTTTTTGTAAAATTAAAATTATGTGATATGCT
Source organism: Salticus scenicus (assembly GCA_963930645.1). Taxonomy (NCBI): domain Eukaryota; kingdom Metazoa; phylum Arthropoda; class Arachnida; order Araneae; family Salticidae; genus Salticus; species Salticus scenicus. Next base: position 293,585,135 of record OZ005655.1, on the reverse strand, counting down.
GAAAGTATATTTTATTACTATTTCATTATAGCTAATTTAATTATCTAAAAACCAATTTCTGGAATTTTAGAAGTTCGGTCCTCAAGGGGTTGAAAGGGGGCAAAACGGGATTTCACATGCGCAAAACATGGTTTCACATACTCCTATATATCTCAAACAGAAAAACAGATATATGTGAAATTTTTGCTCTAATACAATATATACAATACAGTATATATATATCTAATACAATAATAGCTAATACAAATACCTAAAAACAATTTTCTGGAATTTTCGAAATTCAGACCCGAAGAGGAGAGGGAGAGGGGGCAAAACGTGATTTGAAATAATCCTTTATATTGCAAACAGAAAAAATAATATATGTGTAAGATATTTTTGCTCTAAAATATAGCTCACATAATTACATAAAAACTAATTTCTTTAATTTTGGAAATTCGTCCCAGGTGGGGCGGGAAAGGGGGGGCTAAGGGGTAAAAAAAGAGAAATATAGTTAGACCATTCAAAATTGGTACAGATAGGTTTTAGAGATCTGCAAGTCAAATGCGGATATTTTTGAAAGTGTAAAGTTATTAGGAGGGTCAGAAAGGTGTGTGGGGAGGGAGGGGGGGCGGAGGAGCAAAAAAAAAAAAAAAATTGAGTTAGACCGTTCAAAATTGGTACATAAAGGTTTTTGATACCTACAAATTGATTGCGGATATTTTCGAATTTGTAAAGTTATTAGGAGGGGACGGAGGGGCAAACAATAAAAATAGAGTTAGGTCGTTCAAAATTGGTACATAGAGGTTTTTGATACTTACAAATCGATTGCGGATATTTTCGAATTTGTGAAGTTATTAAATTAGTACACGGAGGTTTTTGATACCAACAAATTGATTGCGTATATTTTCGAATTTGTAAAATTATTAGGATAGACGGGAAATGGAGGTGAAAGGGTAAAAATATATAAATAAAAGTTAGAGCGCTGAAAATTAGTGTTGTTAGGTTTTGAGGCTCGATAAATCGATTGCGGATATTTTCGAAAGTACAGAATTATTATGAAGGGCGGGAAGGGATCGGGCGCAGGGGTAAAAATAAAGAAATTCAGATAAAATATTGGAAATTAGTATTATTAGGTTTAAAAGCCCGAGAGAACGACTGCGAGTATTTTTTAAAGTCTAAAATAATTAGGAGGGCGGGAACGGTAGGTGAAGGAGCATGCGAGCCTTGCGCACCTGTATGCGCTGCCGCAGGCAGTGGTGGCCCGAACCAATTATTCCACTGATGGGAGAATTTTTTTTTTTTATTATTTCTGTTTTTCCCTTACGATAATATAGTGATTCATTAAGAGTGTTGAGCATAAATGCGCGCGCGCAGCGCACAATTGCCTGCGCTGCCAAGGGCAGTGGGGACCCGTTGCGACATTTTTTCCAATCACATTTATTTTGCTCTTTTTTTCGTATAATAAAAATTGATGCAATTTTAAGAATTCATTAACTATAGTGATTCATTTAAAAATAGTGACCAGCGAAGTGGGCGTAGCCTGCTAGTGTTTAAATAAAAGTCGATTTTATTCTCCTACTAACAACATCTTAAAAAATGCTTTTTTTTTTTTTTTTTTTTTAAAAAAAGAGGGAAAGAAAAAGATGAAAAAAAAAAAATGATAACTTTATTTTAAATTATCACAGATCTGCGGTTAAACCTTTGTTTAAAAGTTACTTTGAGAAAAACCCATATTAAAAATTTTGGGGTTTTTGCTATTACATGTCCAAAAATCTTTTCCTAATTAACTATTACTATTATAAATAACACATTTTTATATCATAATGGCTCGGTAAAAATAATTTTAATTGGGTAAAAATAATGTTTGGAAAATTTTGTTCAACTTCTATTTATAATAATAATCGTATTTAGAAATAAAACGCGATGGTAACGGCATATGTTGGAATATTTTCACCAAAAGTTGATAGGCAGTAATTTATATCAAGTGTTACTACATACCAATCTGTATTAAATTCTGTGCAGTGGTTCCTAAGATACAGTAGCCACAAAATGTTTTACACACAGACATTTTCCAAAAATGTTCAAATCGTGTTTAGACCTCTCAGAACGTGTAAATCCATCGAAAACTGAAAGTCGAAAATTTTTACGAAACCAATAATTTATCTTATTGAATATTTATAAAAGAAAGAAATAGTATACTGTAAATAATATACTGAATACAAATATGTATTGCATATCTTATGAAATAGAAGCATTTGTATAAAAAATCTGGTGTGGAACAACCACACGACTTCCATTACCCACACCCAAATACACATTTTATATGCATTGTTTGGAGATAATGTGATCAGAAGACATAAAATTGACCTACCTAACGAAGTAGAAACCTAAAATTTTTCCGGTAAGAGAAAGCTGATGCACGTGTACGGGCATATAAAATAGAGTTTACATAGCGAGTTAAAAAATAAGGGGGGAAAAATGGTAGAGTTATTTTTTGAAAGACCAAATTTCCAGATCTAAAACTGACCTGCCTAAGCAGGATAACTGTTAATTTTCTTGTAATAACCCCGTAATACATGCGAAAGAATATCTAAAAGGGATTTAAGTAACAATTTTCAAGGAAATCGTTAGAGCCGTTTTTGAGATACCAACTTTTACCAAAACTTGGGAAACTGAATTATTGACCGGAAAACAATAATTACATACAAAAGAATATTTAAATAGGAGTTAATATGGCGAGTTTGAAAAGAATCTGTACAGCCGTTTTTAAAGGAACGCACTTGCGAGATCTGAAATTGAGCTATTTAATCAAGACGCCTGTACGTTTTCCTGAACTAATCAACTATATCGTTCGAAAGGACATCTAATAGAGTGTCTATATAGCAACTTTGAAGAAAATTATTAGAGTGCTTTTTGAAATACGGATTTACAGTCCTATTTCCGGTTTCAGATATCTCACTTATGGTTTTCCAATTTTCACCAAAATTCGGTAAATTCATCTGTACACCAGATATGCCTCAATTCTGAAGTTTCGTAGTTTTATCTTTATTAGTTTCGGAGATATGGCTGCCAGAAGATTCCCCACGTACATACGTACATACACCCACACTGACCAATTGTCAAAAACTACTTTTTTTCACTCAAGAGACCATAAAACGTGTAAATCAGGTGAAAACTCGACATCGAATTTTCGGAACGAATAGAATACTTCCATTACCTACGGTATTCGGGAAAGTGTACGGTAGTGGAAGTAAAAATGTTTTAAATTTTCATGAGTGAGCGATAAAAATAAATAAATAAATAAATAAATTTTTTGTTGCATAATTCCATAGCCAAATATATAGGCAACTCATACTAAATGTACTGTTAAACATAAAAATTTAGAAAGATTATGCAAAGCAGTAAGACGTTCTTCAGTTTTTAAAAGTTCCTTTTTTAATAAAGAGGTAATCACACAAACTAAGTTTTCATTATACATCATTGGATAATTACACTTATATGCATAAAGACATATTAAGGCTTTGAATACATCTACTTAATTGTATATGAAGAGAAATAGCTCATGAATATTGTAATAAATGTTATTTAAGACTTTACAATTAAAGAAAAAAAATTGCAAGTTTTTCTAAATTGATAAACAGTAAATAAATAATTATGTATACTGAAAACATCTATTTGTGAATATGTAAAAAACAAATTTTAATCCATGATTGAAAAATCACCTTAATATTTTGCATACATCTTTCTGAATTTTCACGATATTTAACAAGACTTTAAAGGGGAGTTGGCTTATATATTCGACTATGAATTTAGTATACAAAAACTAATGTATTGTGACCATCACAAAACATTTTTCTATATCATTCTATATAAAGGTACCACTTACAGTGTAGCATGAAGAAAAGTTAAATACAGTTTCTCAACATAAAGATTTTACTAGTGCAATTTGGTGCAATTTTAATCTACAGATGTTGAGAAGTAAGCCATGTAGAAAGTCCCAGAAGGTGAGTAATAGCAGCGCCATCTGTCATCAGATATACATCCAAACTAAATCAGCATTTGTTTTTATAATGGTTATCTTGCATATCAAGTTTGGTGCATTTATACGACACAGAAGTGGAGATTTAGTCTTCTTATTCACTTGGTAAATTGCAGAACAGCAGAGCTACCTATCGTCCTATCTGCACTCCAATTAAATCAGCAGAGCGTTTCCTTTTGACCGTCTCACGAACCAAGTTGTGTGAAATTATGTACAATAGAATCTTAGATATAGTCTTCCCAATCACGGAAAAAATTGTAGCGTAGCAACATTACCTATAGGTTGATATGCATCTAGATTGATTCAGTATAATTTTTCATAATGACCCTTTCACATATCAAATTTTGTTGAATTATACGCAACTGATCCTAAGATATAGCCTTCCTTCAAATAGGAGAAATAGCAGTATAATAGCATCTTATATTGAGCGATTTGCACCAAAAGTTCACAAGCACTAATATATGTCAGGGTACATCTATATATAAATTTATATGTAATTCTGCACAGTATTTTCTAAGATACAGTTGTAACAAAATTTTTGTCACACACACTCAGACAGACAGAGAGAGATTTTTCTTTTTTTAATGGTCAAATTGTATTATGGATCTCTCAAAATGTGTTAATCCATCAAAAACCAAAGTTGAAAATTTTTCGATTACAATACTTTGTTCTATTAAATATAGAAGAAAGTAAGAAAAATGTTTGCGTATGTGTGGTTAAAATTCTTTCAGTGCAACTGATCCAATTTCATAAGATATTAAATAAATTTTTATATCAATTGCAGTGGATTATTTCAGAGTGCTTTTACATTTTATATGAAATTGGCGTTACATTTCATTAAAATCTCCGTATAGTATAAATAACAAATACATCGAGTTTTTTTTAAGTTAAAAGAATGCTTATAACTTTTTTTATAAATTTTTATACTTTTCATAAAGTTGTATATAAAAAATAAAAAACTTTAAAGAAAATAAAATCGATGAAACCCTTTCGATCTTCCGAACTAAAGTTTTTTTTTCTTTCCTTTCTTTCTTCCCTCCTCCCCCCTTTTATTCCAACCTTCTTTGAAGAGTTTAATGGGAAGTTATTGTCATAACACTGTTTTAATGACTAGTTAGTAGGATATATATCCATCAAAATCCGTCTTCTGAGATTTCGTTTATTAAGAAATATCGTCCTAAAAATGACATCGTTGATGACACCTTTTCCGCAAAGAGAAATCAATCATTCTGCTCGATGTCATGTTTGAAAGTAATCGAATTTCCACATTTCTAAGTAGAAAAACGTTATCAAAATTTTGTCACATCACTCACGAAGACATATTTAATAACTAGTATGTTGTGGCTATCATAAAATTTTCTTTTATACTTTCCTATACAAATTCATTCAGTATAAAACTATTTATTATTATTATTATTATTTAATTATGAATGCAGACTATTTTGATCTCAGAGAGGTATTAGACGAAATGTCCAATGAAAGTAATTTTTTCCGTGAAGATGACATCCTTTCCGTTCTCTAAAGAATTCGCAGTATAGCAGCGCCACCTATCGGTCGATACGTACCCAAATTGAATCAGTATAATATCTCATATTAAGTTTTGTTCGATTATGCGCAATAGAACCTGAGATATAACCTTAAATTGCGAAAATCACTGTACAGCAGCGCCAACTGTTGATGGGCACTAATTTATGTCAAGGTGAATTTGCATATAAATTTACATGCAGTTTTGTGCATTAGTTCCTGAGATATTGCCTTGTCTGAAATTAAGGAAATCGCTGTACAGCAGCTCCACCTGTTTAGCTAATAGCACCAAATGTTGATAAGCATTAATTTATGTCAAGGTGCATCTATGTATATATTTATATGCAAATCTGTGCAGTAGTTGTTGAGATATACCCTTTCCTGAAATTGCGGATATACAGTCGGTAACAAAAGTATCCGAACACTAGCAAAAGTTCCTATATAAAAAAAGTAGAGTTAATACTGTTTTGTTAAATAAATCCTTGTCGAATCATGTTGTTGGACTGACTAAGAGCATGATTCGACAAGGATTTGTTTAACAAAACAGCATTAACTCTCCTTTATTTATATAGGAATTTTTGCTAGTGTTCGGATACTTTTGTTACCGACTGTAGCTAGGGACCCTCGATAGATAGAGACTGGACATTGGCGCGCCGGCTTTTTCACGAAATTCTCCATTTTAGTGCCAGTTGCTCTATTGCTTACCATTACGCTGAGAAGAAATTTTAATTATTTTACGTCATATACGAAAAAGAACTTATTTATTACATTATTACTTTGTTGGGAGATAAATTGCTTTAATTGTGGAATACTTTTAAAAGATAAAAATGCATAATTATTTATTTTATATCCTGCTTTAAATACTTTGAATTCTCTCATTGCATGCTGTTTTACGTATTTATTTCCTAACATATGAAATAATTACATTATTTATTTGCTAGCTATTAGTTTTTAAGTTCTGTTGTGCAATATCTAATATGTTAGACCTCAATGTATTTTTCTGATATATTTTAAAATACATATTTAAAATAACTGTATAAAAATATATATTTTTGATTTTTTGCTAGTACGCAAAATGTATCAGATTTCTTAAAATAAATTAACAAAAATAAAGGAAATAAGGTGTATATTATTTGCTAACATATGAAATATAAATTTCTTTTAAATAATAATTGCCATAATAAATTTTATAAATAATATTTAAATAAGTAATTATTTTTATTTACATAATATTTAAAAAAAAAAAAAAAAAATCAATGAAATAAGCAAATGTAAATAAAATAAATAAAAACATTTTTTAATTTCTAAAGATATTAGTTAATATTTTTACAAATTATTATTAATAAAATTTTTATTTTTAATATTTAACTAAGTCATTATTATTAATAATGCGTAATTGAAATAAATAAAATATGTATTTTTAGCTTGTAAAAATATTATGTAAATATTTTTATAAAATAATAAAAAATAATTTCTGTTCTTCTGCCGTAGTTTTACATTTATTCATGAATTACTTGACAAAAAACTAAGATTACCATATTTTTGCTTAAAATTTTCTAACTTTTTATATATAGAATGTATGTCTGTCCTCAGAAAAAATAAGGTAGAACTATTTTCACTAAGGTAGAATTGCTTTCACTCACAATCAACGTATTTTGCTTAATATAAAAATATACAACAAAAAATTCCTCTGTTTTCCGATAGGAATTGAAAAAGTAACCATGTCGAAGGTTAAAACAAAATTCGTTTTTCTTTAAATTCTTCTTCTCTAAGACGAAAAAAATTACATATTTATATTCTGCATTACTTTCTGCACAAATTTAGCACAATTTCCTTTCATTTATGTTGTATAGTAAAGCGTCAATCGCAAAGAAAAAAGCATTACGTTCTAAGGGGATCGCTCCGAATTGGCACTAAGATGGCCGACTTTCGGTCAATGTCCAGTCTCTCTCTATATAGGGTCCCTAACTGTAGCTGTATAGCAGCGCCATCTGTGGAACGATTGGTACCAGAAGTTAACAGGCACTTATTTATGTCAATGCGCAACTACATCTAAATACATGTAATCCTGAGCAGTAGTTCCTGAGAAACAATTGGAACAAAATTTTTGTCACACACACACAAACACATATACCCGCACAGACAGACATTTTCGAAAAATGGTCAAATCGAATTCTGGATCTCTCAAACTTATAAATCCACCAAAAACCGAAAGTCAAAAATTTTTACGAATCCAATATTTTTTTTCTATTGTATACAGAAAAAAGTAATAAGCAATTCCTAGATGGGGGAAAAAATTAATTTTAAAAGATTTTTCATTTAATTCCAGAGACCTATATTCATACAGCGTTGTTAGTGTTATTGTTGCGATAGCTCCACTCAACCCATTGAAGTATCACTGTTATTAATAATAACATTATTATTTTACATAAATATGTATATAGAAGTAAGAGAGAGGGTATATATATATATATATATATTAATCAATTGCCTATAATTAATTTTGATTTGAGACACTTATAAATTATATAATTAGATTTCCAATAAAAATTTCAGTTACGAATATATTAATTTGTATTTCAAAATATGAAAATAGAAAATAAACTAGGAACAAGACAATAATTATTTGTAAACTTCAAAGACTACTAACACATGAAACTGATGCCAGTGCTAAAACAATTTATTAAAATAAAAAATAATAATTTTTTTACTTAATTTGGAGAAATGAATAAATTAACGAAAGAAGGATGATTTAGCAAAAAAAAAAAAAAAAAAGGAGAGAGAGAGAGAGAGAGAGAGAGACGTCACATTTGCAATAGTTTAGAAAAAATAAATTTCACCCTTGATTTTAAATAAGTAAATATACGTAAAATATGTTTAAAAAATAATTCAAAAGAAAAGGTGTAATACTATATAAGGATCGCCCTTTGTCGATTTAGCGGGGTTTTCCTCGGATCCCGCTAAAAACCACCAAGTTATGATTAAAATATTAAGCTAAATTAGAAGGGAAAATCTAAAAGAAGTAGATAAAATGATTATAATAAATAATATAAAAGTAATAATATTTCGAAATATTGACTGGTAGGCGGACGAAGGCCAACTAGTAAGTAAATAATTATCGACTAGTTTAAAAAGGTTTCACATTTAACTGTTATTTTATATTAAAATATGCCTAATTATAATTACCCTAATAATAGTTATTTCAATTGTACCCCTATAAAAGACCTTTTTTTTCTTCTATGCAATGATTTGCATTCGAGAATATAGTCAAATAATTTCTAACAATTCTGTGCTACATTTTAAGGGGCATTTTATTATAAAATTTAATATTCTTGGAATCGTGTTGTATTTGATACTATATTATAATTTTATGAAATAATATTTTATGACACCAAACTGTCTTTTTTCAATAACTTTGTTCGAAACTGAAACTGTAACTTTTAAAACTTTCGCGGCCTAGCAAACAGAGCATGAGAAAATTTACATTCCATATCACCCTTGCTGTCTTTTAGAAGTATTTTGTTATCCTTTAACTATTATCACTTAAAACGAAAACAACATGGAAAATCCGAAATTTAAATCCAATTGCATCTCTTCGCTTTTCACGAGATTTTTAATTTCCTCCCAGGCGGGTAAGAGCGCAATCATTTCCTCCTTTTTCGGAAGAAAATGGTCGCCTCATTACCGGATCGTTCACGCGGAAGTGGCTGCTCCCCCACTCTCCTCCCTCCTATCAAAATACCTCCGAAATTCAAATGTTGCAAATGAATAGAAATTATTCTAAATAATTCGAGGCATTTATCAGAATTTTAAAGTGATTTTTTTATGTTTTGAACTTTTCTTCGATTTCAAAGGAATGCTTATACCCGATCGTAAAAAAAAAAAAAAGTATATTTTTTAAAGAGTATAACTCATTTAGACGGCTTTCATTTTTATGAAAAAGAAACTATATTTTTAATATTCTTCTTTCACCCATATCAAAATATTTTAGCGATTTTTGAAATTTTGAGAATGAATAGAAATTGTTTTAAATTATTCGAGGCATTTTTCCGTAAGAGTAAATTTTATATATATATATATATATTTTTTTTTTTTTTTTAGCGCTTCGCACTTCGATTTTAAAGGGACGGATGGATGGATGGTGTTTATTGGTACAAGGTCCAGTAAACACCATCCATCCATCCGATGATTTTAAAGGGAAGTTTACGGAAAATTTCACGGATCGTAAAAAATAAAATAAAATAAAATAAATAAATAAAATATACTAAACAGGATAACTCATTCAGGCCAGATTTAATTTGCAACGTTAATTCTTATTATAGATAAATATTCCCAACTTTTCATCCAAATCAAAATACCTACCAAATGAAGATGAATATAAATTATTCTGAATGATTCGAAGTATTTACAAAATAGAGACAATTTTAAAGTGATTTTTTTTGTCTCTTTCACCTTGTAGTTTTTTTTTTTTTTTTTTTTTTTTTTCCCGAATTTAAAGGAACACTTACACTATTTTAACGGATCATAAAAATCTGGCAGGATTTTTAAACAAGATGATTCATTCAGGACAAATTTTAATTGCAGCGTTAACTTTTATGAAAAATAAACATTTCCAACATTCCTCTTTCTATACAAATCTAAATACCACCGAAATGGACAGAAATTATTCTGATCGATTCGAGGCATTATTAAAATAGAGTCAATTTTAAAGTGATATTTTTTATCTTTTGAGCTTTTCTTCAATTTTAAAAGAATTTTTACGTAACCTTTAGCCAGTAGTAAAAATCTGGTAGAATTTTTAAATTTAGTAATACATTTAAGACAGATTTTACCTAGGGTGTTCCTATTTATGAAAAATAAATATCTCCAACTCGACCTTTTTCAAACACAATACCTCCCAGGTTCAAATGTTATAGTTAACAAAAAATATTCTCAAGATTCAAGGTATTATTAAGAAGGGATGGAATTTAAATCAAATTTACAATTTGGACTTTTCTTCGATTTTAAAGGAATGCTTACGCAATCTTTAGACGATAGTAAAAAATCTGGCAAAAATTTTTAGAACTTGATTAATGATTTACACCAGATTCTACTTATGGCATTCATTTTTATGTCAAATAAGTATTCCCAATATCTCCCAATATCCTCGCTACAATCAAAATATTTACGAAATTCAAGTGTTCCAAATAATAATAATAATAATAATAACAATTGAATAAGGCATTTATAAAAAGGAGGTCGATTTCAACCCCATGTCCCAGAAATGTGTCATTTATACTCTAGATGCAAAATTTTAAGCCCCTGATATTTGTGCATTTTTACTCGCGAGTAACAGAGATGTCATTGACTATCACCGCTCAAAATAGGATAAGCATTATTTTTTGTCTGGGGTCCGCTTGGACCCCACGTCATAATAATAGGATTTAAGTGGTGAAAAAAATTTAAAAATCGGCATGGGAGTCCAATACTAAAGCTGCACTGCCTGGGGGAAGTTTGAAAACTGAATCGTTAAACATGGTTTTTATTGTAAAACCCTTTTTTAATGATTTTAATTTTAACTATTATTAGCATTTCATCCCTAAATATTAATTTGGTTCTAATAATAATTTGGCTCCTTGTGAATTAAAATTTTAAATTGAATAGAGAAATTGGTTTACAATTTATGACTTTCAAATTTTAAAGATAAATAAGAAAAGAAATAAAGTGCGAAAATTTCGCAGGGGTTTGCTAGTTAAAAAAAATAATCTACATTAAGTGGGATAGACAGAGAGATATTAGACTTGCGCTGATACAATAAAGAATAGCTTTAAAGGCAGAATATGGATTGATAGAGTAGAGAAAATTGGGTACTTTCATGTAATTTAAGCGAAAAAATATGCGTTACTGCGTGTAATCATTCAAACTTCGGTGATATTAAAATGGGAAAATCGGTAACTCAGCACATTTTCCCTTTCGATCGAACTTTTCCGAGTGCTTTTTGGAGTTCAAAACGCAAAGTTTAATTACGTAAGCTTGGTGAAGACATCATTTCATGTTTTGAGGGAAACAGCATTCAAATTATAAACTGCTTAGTCGTGGAAACCTTTTCTCAATGAGTAGAATTTATTTATTAAAAACTACGAGCGACATTTTGAATAAATATAACGAAATGTCAAAACAGATATTTTTTTTTTTTTTTTTTTTAATAAATATGCATATAAGTAAATATATGATTTTTATAAGTAAATATATAATTTAAGTATTGTAAATATAAGTAAATATATAATTTTTTACTGCAAAGATAAGACGAAGAACTGCGAATATAGGATCACTGCACTTTTGCATGGGAAAGAGGGGGAAATGCAGAAAAAACAAGAAAAATAACTGTCACCGATCATAATATGCACAAATAAATAAATAGTTGAAAGCGGATAATACCTAATCTCGAAGGCCCATGTTATTCTATGTGAAAAAAAAAAATTTACTTAAGTACTCATTACCCTTTTTTTTTTTTTTTTTTTTAATTCCGTTTTCACATTTATAAAATTAGTACTCATTTTTTTTTTAATTTATTTTTTTAAATTTTAAGTCTTTCATTTTGGTTCTAAAATATGAGCAAAATGCATTTAGTGTAAAATTCGCGTTTTTTAATTCAAAATTAAAAGTTAAAAAAGTTAAAAGAATAATTAAATTTTCGAAAATGAGTACTAATTTAACGGTTATGAATTTTCTAAATGTGGAAACGGAATGTAAAAAAAATACATTAGGTAATGAGTAATTTTCCCATAGAATAACATGGGCTTTGGCTGTCTGTGTGGTTAGGTATTGTCTCCTCTTAACGACCCTCTTCTTTTACCGTCGCCAGAAGCCCGAGCCAATGCTATTCTATGGGGAAATTTTCTTTACAAATAACTTATTAACTAATACATATTTTTAAATTCTGTTTTCACATTCAGAAAATTTCTAACTGTTAAATGAACGGACCTTTTTAAAAAATGTATTTTTTTAATTTAAATATTTTATTTTGAAATTGCAAAATGAAAAAATTCCACGTATTGAAAATTCGTATTTTGCAGCTTCAAAATAAAATATAAAAAATTTAAAAAATATATTTTTTTAAAAAGGTCCGTCCATTTAATACCTGGGAATTTCCAGAATGTGAAAACAGAATTTAAAAATTTGTATTAGTTAATAAATTATTTGTAAAGAAAATTTTCCCATAGAATAACATTAGCTTCGGCTTCCGGTGGCGGTGAGTGAAGAGGGCCCTTAAAACAATGACATCGAGAATAGCGTTAAAGGATGGGATTTTGTAAATAAACACCAGTAAAACCAAAAACACACAAAAATTGCTACCAATGAAAATAAGTTTAGCACAATCTTTCATCAGATAAAAAGAAATAGGCACGAGGTCAGCAAGAAAGAAAAAACACGCGTTTGAGCCTTTCTTTTCTTATCTGCACCAGATGAAAGATCATGCTTAATTATTTCGAGCTGAAACAAATGTTATATCTTTTTTAAAAATATGGTGTACGAAATTTTCACTCATTTCTATTCTGATATTATCAAGGAGAAGAGAGTAATTAATTAGTTTTGCGCTGAGGTTCAATCGATTGCAGAAAAATATATAGGTAAATGTTATTATTATTATTTTTTTTTAACGTGCCTTTATATTGGTTTCTTGAAGGTAATATAGCCTGACATCCTACTTTAAATAATAAGATCTTCAGTAATGAAATTACTTTTAAGAATTGTGTTTTAGAACTAAAGCCATGAGCCTACACTGAAAAAAAACCAAAAAAAAAAAAAAAAAAAAAAACAACGGATATAAAAAGTATGAAAATATATAAATATATATAAAATATGTAAAATAAAATATACAATATATAAAATATTAAAAATATTAATATATATATATATATATATATATATATATATATAATAACGTGTTTTTACAGCAGAATGTGCTGTCACTGATTTTGCTAGTACATTCTGCTGTTAAATAAGGTAATTTACAGCGGAAGCATCTGTGAAAGAGGGACTCTTTCACAGATATTTCTGTCATAAATTATTTCTTTTTAATAACAGAATGCGCTGGATTTCCTTTTTGCCAGTACATTCTGCTCTAAAAACTACCGTTATTTTTTTACAGTGTGCTAACTTTTTAATGTAATGTGTACTTTAATAATTTAAGGATCATCAAAACGTGTGATAATAAGAAAGGTAAACTGAATAATCCCGCTTAAAACAAATAGTTATCTTTTAACATGTATGTATAAATTAAGCAATGGATTCAACATTCAACTAGAGATATTGGCATGCTTTCTCTAAATTAAAAAGAATAAAATAAAATAAAATAAAATAAACCATAGATACATGTGAAACACATTCGAGTTTGATATTGTTTCATTAGTTGAAAGCTTGTAATAAAGAAAATTTACTTACCGGTATTTGAATTTTCAACCCAAACCTGAATTTGTTAAATTACAGCTCATAAGTCTTATTGCTTAGTACACACAATATTTTATTGCAGATAAATATTGCAAAAGAATGCTATTAAGAAATATTGGTAAAAAGATTTCGGACAATCCGCAATAAACTTGCATCTATAAACATTTAATTTCACTTTTTTTTTTCTTTTTCTTTTTCGTTATTTGATATTAAGATAACACGCGTTAAATAATATTAAAATACTCATTTTCTACTTTCTTCAGTAATTCAGTAAAAGAAAGTATTGTATTCGTAAACATTTCCACTTCCGGTTTTTGATGGTTTTACACGTTTCGAGAGTTCCAGAACACCGTGTGACCATTTTTAGAAAATGTTTGTCTGTCTGTGTGTGTAACAAAAAAATTTTGTCGACTGTATCTCAGGAACTACTACACAAAATTGCATATAAATTTTTATGCAGATGAACCTTGACATAAGTTAGTGCCTATGAATTTTTGGCGTCAGTTGCTCCACAGGTGGTGCTTCTATACATCGATTTCCGCATTTTCAAGGAAAGCTATATCTCAGGAATTACTGCACAGAATTGCATATAAACTTATATGTAAATACATTTTGATATAAATTAGTTTATGTGAACTTTTGGTGCTAATCGCTCAATAGGTGGCACTGCTATACTATGATTTCTGCAATTTAAGGGAAGGCTAAATCTCAGGTTCTATTGCGTATAGTCGAACAAAACTTGATATATGAAAAGGACATTATGAGATATTAGGCTGATTAAATTGGGTGCATATCTATCGATAAGTGGCGCTGCTGTACTGCAATTTTCTTAAATGTAGACCCACAAGATACTGTTAGATAATATTTAAGCTTTGCATATAGCCCTTTAATAACTTTTAAACCAACTTCATTTTTGCTATTAGACATAAAAAGAGACATTTATATATCAGTTATAAAAAATATAAAAATAATAAATTTTTGAAATTTTTTGACATTTTGGAGCAAAAGTGGATCTTTAATATCGATTCCAAAATTTCTGAAAATCGGTATTTTTATTTTTCAATATAAGAAATATAAGACACAACTTTCGCTCGCTATAACATCTTAAGATTAAAAAGAAAAGAAAAGAAAAAGAAAGAAAAAAATTCTTTTTCACTGCTTATGTCTTAGAAACTGTTGGAAAATCTGTTACTTTAAAAGTGATTCGCTTTTCATTGGCTTGGATCTCGTTTGATAAATAACTTTTATATTGATGCAAAAGGTTAAACATTTTTTCTAGATCAAATGTGCTGTTGCAGTAAAAATAGATTTACAGTTAAAGTAGAAAGAAAAGGCAGCCCATTTACTTAAAGTCGGCTTCGGCGTCAAATTTTGAGCACACTGTTGGGTGAGAAATAATAGTTTGGGATTACTAAAGTTTCGAAGTTCTATCTTATGTAGGAGCTGATTTCTGGAACGCTCCATTAGATTCTAGCTCAAAACTGACTAAATTTCCCTTCAAATTACGGCTGTAACAATATACTCTAAATAAATTTGGGCATTAGTTTTTGGATTCATTTAGTAGGTTCTTTATATATATATATATATATATATATTATTTTTATTTTTATTTTTTTTAATGGTGAAATTCAATGCATTTATTTATTATTCGCACACACATATATACATATATGTGATTTCTTTCTTTCTTTCTTTTCATTTATTTATTTTTTTTTTTTTTCAAAATATTATCTATGAAATTCCAAAGTAATACCCAGACATATTTAGATATGTCATTACACTAAATAATGTAAAATCGATGGGAAAAAATTAAAAATTAGTTAATAGAAAACATTTTAAATATTAAAAAAAGAAAATTGAATTTTGATTTATTAAATTTAAATAGTTTTCGAGAAATATTAATTTGCTTATAATATTTCAATACATATGTATTTAATTTTTTTATAGTTCTAAGATAACAAAAATTTACGAAAAAAGAAGGGGGGGGTAATAATCACAACCATCCCCTTAAAATTCAATGAATCGGGGTTTTTGAGTTTATTTGGAAAACAAAAATAAATTGTACACAACCCAAATAATTTATTTAATTCCCTGATTTACCAATTAGCCCCTTAGTAATTAATAATATATCCAAATAAAATAAATATTTTCTTCAACACAATGTTGTCTGAGACAAGAAAAATTCCTAAATATTCATATTTTATGTTTATTTCTTGCATATTTAAATGTGAAGAGAACAAATTTAACATGTTTTAAAGTAAAATGGATACTGATAAATCACATTAAAATTTCTATACAGCGTCATCCTAACTTCCTTCATTATTCCGAATCAATACGATCAAATATATATATATATATATATATTCCTCTCTCATTCTTTTGCTGTATTCGTCAAAATCTTTTATTTATTATTGTATTATATTTCCAGTTTTCCCTTTTGTAAATTTGATATGCTTTTGTCTTTAAAATTTCCCCTTAAAAAAAAAAAGCGTAAAAATTAAAGCTAGTGTTAAATTTTACTGCTTCACTAAAAATCTTTGAAATCCCGGTATAGTGCCTCACTTGACAACATAATTGAAATAATATCGTCCTCGTATTACGTCAAGTGGCAACCGTATTATCGGATTACTTATAATCGCAGATGTTATAGCGCCTTTTAATCGATAATGAATCCGACGCTTCCTTACTGAAGGTGTTTATTAAAGAAATATTAGAAAATCTAATATGTTGTGGCCATCACAAGATTTTCTTCTGTATTTTCCTATGCAAATTTATGCAGTATAAATTGTTTTATTATTATTATTATTATTATTGTTATTATTATTATTATTTATTAAAATTATTTTCCATGGTGAATGCAGACGATTATCTTCCTAGAGAAATGTAAGACTAAATGTATGTCGAAAGGATATCATTTTTGTGCCCTACATTATTATTATTATTATTGAAAAAAAATTCTAATTTTGTTTTAAATTACCACAGACTAACCATTTGTTTTAAAGGTGTTAACAAGTTCTTTTGAAAAATAATCACACTGAAAATTTACTCCGCACAGAGGTGTGTGTGTAGGAGGGAGAGAGGGGGGGAGGAGTGATGTGCCTACAAACACAAAAAAAATAGTTGACATTACTGTTATAAACAATTCTTTATAAATTCACTATGATTGGTAAAAATAATTCTCATAGTTTACATTTACACGAAATATACACAATAAGCTGTATATAATGACATATTAAAAGTTACAGAAATAAATCGGGATAACAACGACACCTGTTGGAAGATTTCCACCAAAAGTTGATAGGCAGTAATTTATGTGAAGGTGTAACTACATATCACTTTGTATTAAATTCTCTGCATTGGTTATTGATCTAGAGTTGTCACAAAATATTTGTCACACACACAGAGACTGTCGTACATTTTCAAAAAATTCTCAAATAGCATTCTTGGCTTCTGAGAACGTGTGATTCCATCGAAAGCCGAAAGTCGAAATTTTTTGCTAATCAGATACTTTTTTTTTTATTGGATATAGAATAAATTAATAAAATTTGTTTAAGGATTCAGTATTTTAAAATAAGATTTTGAGAGATTCGTGAACACTATAGAATCGATGGAAACTCGAAATTTTGTAGGGTATAGATTGATGGAAAGATGCAGTAATTTTTGTGTAATGTTACTGTAAAATCCTCTCTTACTTATATTTATTATTTATCGATCTCTTGGGAAGATTTATACTTGTGAGTACATATTTTAATATAGGGGAGCGTGGGGCGGGTTGTAACAGTTTTTAGGAAATTAAATATATTGTGAAATGTACTTCGCTTTCCTGTTTATAATTGCTGTTTTCCATAGCATATATAATCATCTATCATATTCATAAAAAAATCTTTCGTTAATGTTGCTAATTTTAGCACAAAAAATATTTTTTCAAAATTATTTTCCTGTTACAATTTGTCCTGGATTTAGGGCAAATTGTAATGAATACAAAGGGAACCCTAACAATAAAAACGATAACATTTCAAAGTGTTTTTTGTTAACAATCATTTATTAATTTAATAAAAAAGACAATTAATCCTCAAATTATAACCTTCTTGGTATAGTAACAATGAATTATATCAGATGAATTATAGTAAAAAAAAAAAAAAAAAAAAAAAGAGAGAAAATTAAATATACACTGATGGAAAAAAAAAATCCTAACACCAAGAAAAAATTTTTGTACAGTAATGAAATTTCAGCAATACATTTGTCTAGGTAACATATTTAATTGATTAAAGTTTCAAGATCACAGGTAGAGCCATTGGCGAGAAGAGCCATTTCAAATGTGAAATGTTGGTACATTAGTAGTCGGTGTAACCGCCAGAATTTTGAATGCAAGCATGCAAACGTGCATGCATTGTGTCGTGCAGGTGTCGGATATCAGTTTGTGGGATAGAGTTCCATGCCTGTTGCACTTGGGCGGTCAATGCAGGGACGGTTAATGCTGGTTGTGGATGACGCTGGAGTTGTCGTCCAATGATGTCCCATACGTGCTCGATTGGAGAAAGATATGGTGATCTAGCAGGCCAAGGCAACATGTCGACACTCTGTAGAGCATGTTGGGTTACAACAGTGGTATGAGGGTGAGCGTTATCCTGTTGGAAAAAAATCCCCTTGAATGCTGTTCATGAATGGCAGCACAACAGGTTGTATCACTAGACTGACGTACAAATTTGCAGTCAGGGTGCATGGGATAACCACGAGAGTGCTCCTGCTGTCATACGAAATTGCTCCCCAAACCATAACTCCAGGAGTAGGCCCTGTGTGTCTAGGCCGCAGACAGGTCGCTAGCAGGCGTTCACCTGGCCTCCTTCTAACCAACACACGGCTATCACTGCGACCTAGGCAGAACCGGCTTTCATCCGAAAACACAACAGATCTCCACTCCGTCCTCCAATGAGCTCTAGCTTGCCACCACTCACGTCGCAAACGGAAGTGGTTTGGAGTCAGTGGAATGCACGCTACAGGGCGTCTGGCTCGGATCTGTCCTTGAAGTAACCGATTTGTAACAGTTCGTTGTGTCACTGTGGTGCCAACTGCAGCTCGAATTTAAGCTGCAGACGCAGTACGATTAGCCACAGCCATACGCCGAACACGGCGGTCTTCCCTCTCAGTAGTGCCACGTGGCCGCCCGGAACTCGGTCTTCTTGAGGCAGTACCTTCCTTTGACCACTGCTGTCAACACTCATGCACAGTGGATACATTCCTGCCAAGTCTTTTTGCAATATCGCGGAAAGAAAACCCACCTTCTCGTAGCCCTACTACACGACCTCGTTCAAACTCAGTGAGCTGTTGATAATGGCTTCTTCGTCTTCTTAAAGGCATCCTTGACTAACATTAACTCACTACGTCAAATCTCAACTGTAAATAACGATCACGAACCTTACAGCGCTTATTTAAAGCAAACCTCATTTGCATGTTCATAGTGTCTCTACTAGCGCCACACTTATGCGCGTAGCTCGAAATTTGAATCGACGTCATCTTTCAGATGTATAAACACGCCTACCAAATTTCGTTTATCTAGCACAGCTCCTTCCTGGTGTTGGGATTTTTTTTTCCATCAGTGTATAATCAACATAGAAGTCAATCTTAGAGTTGAAATTAATTCAAACAAATGATATTTTGTTTCTCTCATGTATTTAATGTGTGCTCACATTTTGTAAATTAAGCATTATAGATCGAATTCTCCGAACTTTTTTCAGGACACTCTCATTAATGATAAATTTCTGCTTTTATTTCTACCACTATTTTTATGCAATATTCTCTAATTCGAGATTAAACCGTGATTATAATTCGGGATTAAATAATCAAGGCACTATAATATAAAAACACAGAAAATATTTCTGTATAAATGTAGTAGTCACAAAGAAGCCAAAAATCTTTCATTTCTGAAAGTTTCCTTAAAATGGGAGGAGATTTCGAGCTCTGGCTGTAGGCATCTCCACAAGACACTCCTCTAACATGTTTCAACTTGCCCCATCGTATGGTTTTTGACATTTTGCTTATTTATAAAAAATATATATAACTACTTATGCAAAAAATTAAACATTCATTTTATAACTCAACACACAGACGTTATATAAATAGTTATAAACATTTCTTTAAGGTATAAATTAACATACCTTTAATCAAAATTTACGAAATATACATATTTTTTTTCTTTTACTAACTAGTTAAAATGAAGCACGCGTACAAAACCTCTCATTAACCATTTTTGTGGAGCACCGATTGCGCTTACATTATAAAGCGCGTCATAAGAATTATGTTTATAAAAGTATTTAATCACAAATGTTATAAACTATTTCGTAAATTGCGTGTTACTTCTTACCCCTGTGACAACTAGCCCCACGCTCCCCTACATCTAACTTCAAAAATATTATAAAAACTTTGAAATAAAAGTTTAAAAGGTAAAAACTTATTCTCTTTTGATTTCTTAAAATATTCATAACGTAGAAAGAAAAGAAGATATGAACAATTTATTATTTATTATTATTTATTATGCAAAATTCTAATTTTTGACACATTTTTTGGTGGTTGCAAGCGATGTCCCTGAATAAACAAAACAAAATTTTACTTTTACATAGAAAAGTTAAAATAATTCTCAATATGTACATTTATACGAAATTCTTTTTCTAAATTATCATCATTAAAAAATATGAAAAAATTAGGTGACGTTTTGAGTAATTCATCTCCATTATTAAAATCAGTATTAATTTATATCAAGGTCCAACTAAATATCAAGTTTGGTTAAATTTTGTCTGTTGGTTCGTGAGATAATACACAATATTTTTGATACATACACACAAAGAGACAGACACACAGGCATTTTCTAAAAATAGCCTAATTGTGTTCATGACATCTCAAAATATATATGTCCATCGAGAACCGGAGGGAGAAAATTTTCACGAATCTATTACTTTTAACTAATTGGGGGGGGGGGGGGGGAATGACTGCAAAAGAGGAAGCTTTTTTTTTTTTCCCGGATTAAATTATTTTTTTCTGACAAAAGCAGATTTTAAAAATTAAAACCTCCTTCCGACAGCTGATTTTAAACTATTTGTAAATAATACAAGGTGCTCTTATTATTAGTACAACAAGCTATTTCTTTCTATAGGCTTTTTTTGCGTCGTTACCAACGAGATAAATAAAGTAGAGTAATAAATGGCAACCCTGTAAAGGTCCAACATGAGTCATGTGACATGAACCATCTATGAGATGGTTCATTTGGTAACAGCTTATTTTCAATAAATTTCTATGGCAAAAGTTTGGAGATTGTACTTGGCGAAAATCATAACCGCCAATGTTTTTGTTTACTTATGTAGTTTAATATTTTTTGTTCTAAATCATTTTAGTTTTTATTTAACTTCTTTTTTATTTTATGTAGTCGAAATTTAACCGACAAAATATTTAAAAATAGTTGATAAATTATTATTTTCAGTTAAATTTAACTCTTTTAAAAGTTTAACTTTTCTTTATAAACACTTTTAAACTTTGTTGCGAAATGATGAAAAAAAAAAAAAGTAATTTATTATGTATTATAATGCGAAATATCTGAAAATGATTTTAAAAACAATTCATTTCGGTCATAAGACTGTTGTGTAACCTAATAATGATGATTATTTGCCGAATTCAAATTTCAAATGCAAAAATAGCAATAAAGGCTAAGCATAGGTTCATATCACGTGATTTATATTGAACCACGGAAAGCTAATCCTTTATCCATTGAATCAGCACTCTAATTTATTTATCTCGTTTGTTGTTACCAATTTTTACCTATCACCTTAAATAAACATGCAAACATTCTGATTTCTTTTTTTTTTTTTTTCTAGATATATAAAGTTGAAAGTTTGTCATTGTATCTGTCCGGATTTTTAGTCCGGATTATTAGATTTATCAAACATTTGTGTACCAGAACAAAAATCTGGCTAGCACCGTATTATTTTGTTCAATCGGATAACTGGTTCAAAAGATATTAAATAAAATCTCCATTTTAATTTTAAGATTATTAAAAAGAAAAAACAAATTGATGCCAGAAATCAATAAGTAAATATGTGTATGTCGAAAAAAAAAAAAAAAAAAAAAAAAAAAACCGACCGTGCCTTTTTTTTTTTTTTTTTTCCAATAATTAAAATAAAATTGAGAAAAATCGTGCTAAAGAAATGGAACAGAAACTCTTGCCAAAATTTAAAATTTGGAACTGAAGTAGCTCGGATGTTTCTCGCTCCTCGCCAAAGCAACAGCAAAAATTTAAAAGCCGCCAAGGGGCTCCACCGCTAAAGCTTTACCATAGAAATTTTAAGAAATGAATATAGTAACCTATGTTAAGGAATGGAACACAGTTACTGCATGCTTTTATGTGGAAGAAGATATCTATATATATAAAATCGTTCTTCCTGACTGACTGACTGACTGATTGACTGAGTGAGTGAGGGGGTGATTCATCATCGCCCAGACCAAACCCCTGGACCTAGAAGCATGAAATTTTGTGACAATGTTCTTTCTATGACGTAGGCATCCACTAAGAAGCGATTTCACAAAATTCGCCCCCCAAGGTGGGGGAGGGGGGGCAAAACATGATTTCACAAAATCCTTCATATCTCAAACAAAAAAACAGATATCCGTAAAATTTTTTGCTTTAAAATATAGCTAACACAAATGTCTAAAAATCGATTTCTGGAATTTTTGAAATTCGGTCCCCAAGGAGGGGGGGCAAAACGTGATTTCACATGCGTTAAACGGGATTTCGCATTATCCTATATATCTCAAAGAAAAAAACAGATATACGTGAAATTTTTGCTCTAAAATATAGCTAATACAAATATCTAAAAACTAATTTCTGGAATTTTAGAAATTCAGCCCTCAGGTGGGGCAGTAAGGGGGGGGGGCTACGGGGCAAAAACAAATGGAAATACAGTTAGGGCGTGCGAGAAGAGGGGAGGGGAGAGGGGGGGGGCAAAAAAATAAAAATATAGTTAGATCGTTCAAAATTGGCATATAGAGGTTTTCGATACTTACAAATCGATTGCGGATATTTTCGAATTTGTAAAATTATTGGGAGGGTCGGTAAGGGGGGTGGGGTGGTTAGGGGGGTGGGGTGGTAAAAGGGGCTATGGGCAAAAACAAATAGAAATACAGTTAGGCCGTTCAAAATTGGTACAGATAGGTTTTAGAGGCCTGAAATCGAATGAGGATATTTTCGAAAGTGTAAAGTTATTAGAAGTGCCTGGAAGGGGGAAGGGAGGGGGGGGCAAAAAAATAAAAATAGAGTTAGATCGTTCAAAATTGGTATATAGAGGTTTTCAATACTTACAAATCGATTGCGGATATTTTCGAATTTGTAAAATTATTGAGAGGGGCGGTAAGGAGGGGCTATGGGCAAAAACAAATAGAAATACAGTTAGGCCGTTCAAAATTGGTACAGATAGGTTTTAGAGGCCTGAAATCGAATGGGGATATTTTCGAAAGTGTAAAGTTATTAGGAGTGCCGGGAAGGGGGAGGGGAGAGGGGGGGCAAAAAAATAAAAATAGAGTTAGATTGTTCAAAATTGGTATAGAGAGGTTTTCGATACTTACAAATCGATTGCGGATATTTTCGAATTTGTAAAATTATTAGGAGGGGTGGGAAGGTGTGGGGTGGGGCTATGGGCAAAAACAAATAGAAATACAGTTAGGCCGTTCAAAATTGGTACAGATAGATTTTAGAGGCCTGCAAGTCGAATGGGGATATTTTCAAAAGTGTAAATTTATTAGGAGGGCCTGGAAGGGGAAGGCGTAGGGGCAAAGAAAATAAAATAGAGTTAGATCAGTCAAAATTGGTGCATAGAAGTTTTCGATACCTACAAATTGATTGCGGGTATTTTCGAATTTTTAAAATTATTGGGAGGGGCGGGAAGGAGGGGAGCGGAGGGGCAAAAAAAATAAAAATAGAGATAGATCGTCCAAAACTGGTGCATAGAGGTTTTTGATACTTTCAAATCGATTGCGGATATTTTCAAATTTGTAAAATTATTAGGATAGACGGGAGGGGGGGGGGCTAAGGGGGAAAATAATAGAAATAAGGGTTAGAGCATTTTGGAAATTTTTTCCGAAGGCAGTGAGAACCCGGTGCGACATTTTTCCTATTCATATTTTGTTTCTCTGTTTTTTCACGTGATAAAAATTAATGCAATTTTGAGAATTCAGTAATTATAGTGATTCATTTAAAAATAGGGACCAGCGAAGCGGGTGTTGCCTGCTAGTTATAATATATCCTGTTGTACTAAATTAAATTCTGTTTTATACGGAATTTTATATTTTTCTTTTCTTTTTTTCTTTGGATTTATTCGATAGTTTTATAAACACGACGAAATCTACCTAGTAATATATAAATACTTATCGTCATAAAATAAGCAGATTTGATTTATTGCCCATAAAAATAAATGTAAAAGTAAAACGGGCCATTTTAAATATTAGCATAATGCCTAAGATCAGAGCAATTTAATTTGAATTCCACGAGTACGGTCAGATAAATTTGCATTAGCAATTCATAAGGGAGATTATTGAGAGGAATAACATTATGTGCGCTGGATAATATTTCTTACGGTAACATACTTTAAAATCGCAAACGCTCTAAGTTTTTTAACTTTTATTTATTGTGTCCTCATAAAAAATATTTGGTGAAACTGAAGTTGTAGGTACAGGGTTATTGAACGTAATATGCATATTATTATTTCTTTTTATTAGTATTGTATACAATTATCATCATTAAATTATGTAATAATATCGTACATGTTATATATAATAATATTATATGTGATATAAATAACGTTAGATTAAATCTAGAATAAGTAATATATTTGTCAATTATAAAAGGATAAAATAATTTTAAAATACATTTTAAGTTATATCTCCGTTTTATAATTATTATTTAATTAATTAAAAAATATAATGGAATAAAATTGTAAACAGCTAAAAATATTAAAATTTCATTATATAAGAACTCTACAGTTTTAAAATAATTATATCAAAAATAAACAAATGGTCTTACTAGATTTTTTTTATTAAGCAGATTTCAAAATAACAAATTAATAAGCTTCGCGTCGAAAAGTTTTGGAAGAAATGAAAGTTCCAAAAATAAACATTCATTGGGTATCCGCGATTGTAATGAAATGCTCGCCCTCTGGTGGGCTAAGGTGAAATTATCACACCACTGCATATCCTCATATTATGCAATCGACTTTCCATGATGAAATGGCGGAGAAAGAATAATAATTACACGTGGCTGTTATATTTACTAACAACTGCAGTGTTCAGAGAGCGCCATCTATCGATCATTACAAACGCGGATACGGGTAAACAAAATACGGTAAACATGTGACAAAAAAATAAATAAATAAATAAATAAAATAAAAATACTGCAGCTTATGAAAATGAAAGCTAGAATGAATTTTAAAACTTAATTACAAAAAAAAAAAAAAAAAAAAAAAAATCTGCTCATTCTAAATTAAAAATAAAGGAATAAATAATAATCGTCTGCTTCGAAAGAAAGCGTATTCGTTGAAGAAAAAAAAGAAATTAATATGTTTTCACGACAAAAAAAATCGCTAGACTCAGCAACATTTTCAATCATGAAATTAAAAAAAAAAAAAAAAAATTTAATATTGAGTAAAATATGCCTTTTCATTCGTTAAATCTATCGATTAAAAAAATTAAAAGAAAATTACGGAATTCATTCGTGATTGTATAAAGCCATTTTGATGTTTTAATGGTATTTCAATTCATTTAAAATTTTATATCCATATTTCATTTTGATATAAATGGATTTTTTTTTTTTTTTTTTTTTTTTTAATTTCTAATGAATATAAAAATTTGTTGTACAGCATAAAATTATAAGATAAATTAATAGTTTTTTATTTATTTTTATTTATTTATATTTATTATTATTATTATTATTATTTTATACTAGCAGGCTACGCCCGCTTCGCTGGTCACTATATTTAAATGAATTTTCGAAAGAATCGAATTTATATTTATTTTTTTACACCGCATTATAGAGAAAAAATAAATAAAAAAAAAAAAAAAAAAAAAAACACTGAAATTGCTCCAAACCTCGCTTTGGGTACCCGCTGTCTACGGCATCTCTTTTCCCGCCCGCATTGCATCAGGTCTAGGTTTCCCATGCCTGCAGGAATATCTTTCCCGGGCTCTTCAATCTGGATATTTATCGACGACAGGTGGGATCTGCTATTATTTAAGATCTACGATTTTAAAGATGACTGTATCTCAGCATCTATTAAATATTTTAGTTTTGAACCATGTATTTTATAGCCCATGCTATTTACACTATATTACGATTTGATTCCGACCAATGTAATAAAATAAAATAAAATAAAAAGTAGATTAAATATATATATATATATATATATATATATATATATATATAAACAAATAAGTTTTAATAAATTTAATCCTTTTTACTATGTATATACTACCATTTTTCCCGATAAATACAGTAAATAAAAAAAAAATGAATAAATAAAAGTTTTTTTCTTTTAAAGGAATTTACTAAAAAAGGAAAAATAAGAAGTTGTTCTACTATAAAATATTAAACATAACTGTTATAAATACGTTTTTAAATTTAAAACTAATTATACTTATTTTTTTCTTCTGCATTACGATTTTATTTTCAATAAATATAACAAAAAAAAAAAAAAAAAAAAATCGCCTTCAAATGAATGAAATAAATAAAAATAAGTTGAGTAACAGCCGTTGCTAAGATACGCAGACGATTGAAGCAAAATAATTAAATTTATGAAAAATGAAACATTAAAGGCAATATTTAAAATCGAAAAAACATTAATTTAAAAAATTCAAATTCGAAATTCGGAAAAATCTCGATGAGGTGCACACATGCATGGTCCCAGGTACCTATATGCCAAATTTGGAAGCTCTGCGATCAATAGTGTGAGCACCACAGCGCAGATACACACACAGACACACACATACACAGACACACACACACAGACACTTCTCTTTATTTATATAGATTATGCATAATTGACAACAATAAATTCTTTTCGACGACAAAATATTGATTATTATTAGCTTATTTTTCGATGGATAAGAGAAAGTGTTGCAACCATTATAAGAGTGGATTATTCCATTATTAAGGGAATATAAGAAAATGAAACCATGTGGATGTTGAAAAGGGGTACCTTTTTTGGCTCTTATCGCGTTATTGGCAATTTTTTGTTTTGAATATAAATATATATTATTATTATTATTATTATTATTATTATTATTATTAAAAAATACAACAAGCAAAACTAGTGTAAAATATTACAGCTGCTAAAATTTATTTTTACCTTGTTGTTAACATCTAACAAAGTTCAAAAGTTTTTATAACTTTGGTTTGTCTATACTCGTTTTAACTCTCATAAATAATTATGGACATTTTTGAAATAATATAAGATATAATATAGTTAAACTAATTCAATTTAGAGAAATAAGTATAGCAATCATAAGCATTTTATAAAAATAATTACTTAAAAAGAACGAAAAAATACAATATTAAAAAGAATTTTGCCTGTGAAACATAATCCTTATTTTACATAACTTTTAGGGTTTTTAAAGTACATCTAATTATTATTTCTTGCTATAAAATTCTTTTTAAATTCAAAACAATCTAACTTTTAAAGTGAAATAAAAATTTTAAAAAGAACTTTCAAAGAAAAAGGGAAAATATCGTCTGTTTAATAAAAAGCAGAGTTTAGAGCATGGCAAGTAAATTTCAATATTGGCCCGTTTGGCTTCCTGTAGATCAACATTCACATGACCTTTTTATGAGTTATCTTTGCCACTAAAAACGGTTGCCTTTGTCCCGTTCACTCTTATAATAGGTCTATGGTTGCAACCGTAGATATAGTAATTCATATAGATCTATCATCCCCATGTTATTTGCTACAAAAGATATTTTATGCTGAAAAAAGTTCTGTATCAGCCATTAGAAAGTATGAAACTCGGCAGTAGTAATAGAATAGAACTATTACGAAAGTTGATGAAAATTCTGAATGACGAAATTTGCGTGGCATATAATTGTTCGAAAAAAATTTATCAAAGGAAGTAGGATGGATGGATGGATGGTTGGGTTTTACGTCGCACTAATGCTGCGCAGATAGGCAATTGGCGATGGTCTGGGACACTAAAAGTGGTCCGGAGACATGCCATCACAATTTTGATCCTCTACGGATGGGATGGCTCTCCCGCTTCGGTGACCCCCAGAGGTATAATTTTTGATGGGAACATGGAGAATATTGCGGCCACGACAGATTTTACGTGCACCAGCCACCATTAGTGTACACGACGGTCTTTGGCCGGTTCGAGTACCGAACCCGCAATCTTCCAATTTCGAGGCCGACGCTCTACCGACTACGCTACCACGGCCCTCAAAGAAAGCAGGATAACTTTCCATAAATAAGTCATATTTCACATATCTTTGTGTATCTGATATATTTCACTAGTTTATTTAAAGTATAATTTTCATAATCAATTGCTTTGTTATGGTTATGATGTAAATACTGCTATTATATTTCAGGATATTTTTTAGTGTTAATTGTAATCAATTAATTGAAATTATTTTAATTAATTAATTTTCTATAATACATATATATGTAATTCTTTAAATGTCTCTATTTATTGAAAAAGAATGAGAGAAAGAAAGAAAAATGAATTTGAAACTGCATCTAAAGCTTTTCATTCACTTTTAGCACAGTCGGTAACAAAAGTGTCCGAACACTAGCAAAAATTCCTATGTAAAAAAAGTACACTTCATACGGTTTTGTTAAATAAATCCTTGTCGAATCCTCTTCTTAGTCAGTCTAAGAACAGGATTCGACAAGGATTTATTTAACAAAACCGTATGAAGTGTACTTTTTTACATAGGAATTTCTGCTAGTGTTCGAACACTTTTGTTACTGACTGTACATAAATTACTCATAAAATTTACAAGCTAAATTACCTGCATGTATTCCCGTGTATATTCACTCAGGAAATACAGCCATTAGAGAGTAAAATGGCCATCTTTCCCCGAATGAAAAGGAATAATATTTTTCCCCGCGTCTCATTGTACTTCATCTAGGGTTGCAACATAATAAAAATAATGTCATGTAGAGTGTGAATGGGAGAAAATGAATATCACATATCAAACAATTATGCTAAAAGAATTTTGATCTAATAACCCTTGACACAGAAATATACAAAAAATGCACAAGAAAACTAAAATCTAGATTCTAATAAAATCCAGTTCTTTGAAAAGTAATAAGCTATTTAAAAAAACTTTTAAAAACCAAGTTTTTAATGTATCGTATCACATAAACCTTTTCGAAGTTAGAAAAAAATTTAATTCGCAAAAAAAAAAAAAAAAAAAAAAAAGTAGCTTTTTTGTTTATTAACCAAAATTGATGAAACTTGAACTTTAAGTTCTTGTGTTGTACAGGCTGTATATTAATTTTTGTGTTCGTGAGAGAATATTTGAAAAAAAATTGAAAACTGCAATTTTTAATCCCACTTTGAAAACTGCAATTTTTAATCCCACTTCAAAAACATGTGACTTAATGAGTAGCAGATATTTTCTTTTCTCTCCAGACAGTGTCCAGACAATCATCTACCGTTGCCACCTAATTTTAATACTTTAGTTAATTATAAAAAATCTAATTATCCGATCGATAAGCTGTTTAATCCGTGGATTCAAAGAAATTGCCCCTTTCATTTGGTACCTTATTTGTAACGATACAACTGATATTTCTAATTTATTTTCCCCTTTTTTCCAGCGTAACATTCATAAACAAACTTACCTACCATTCCAGATGAGAGAGAGTACATAAGAATTTGGGGAAACCCTAAAAATGATATTCATAAAATATATAGCATATTTTAAAAATCAAATCCGTCGTCAGATCTTAGAATCAAGTCTCAAGAAGAAACAGTCCAGTTCTAACCTTACTGCATCAATTTTTTCTCTAAATAATAACATGGTATTGAGACTATATTATTATAGACAATTGATTAAACTGAATAAAATTTCTAATTAAAATGGTGCTAATGAAATGAAATGTTTCGGTGGTTCATTTATAATATTTTTCAACTGTACTTGCCTCACACTTTGTTACGCTATCATCATACAATATTTTTGTTTTTAATTATGAATGTAAAAGACATAACATTATTTTTATAATGAAACCATAAAATAGTTTATGTGGCTTTGTAAATTGTTTAAAAATTGCATACCTTACATATACAGTCGGAGAATTTAGTATAGGGGAAAAAAATCCTCATAATACAACTGAAATAGCACCTAGAGTAATTTCCACTTATATCATATAATACAGAATATTTTTGTATGGCCGTGTAAACCAAACTTATATGTTAATTATATCATTTTCTACACTAAACAGCTGTTTAACTAATGTATGTTTATTTGCAATTAACATAAAGTTATTAAACTTGAATAATACGGAAACAGCTCTCACAGACTGTTATGTATCTGAATCCCAGTACACGAAGCAGTAGAATTATTTACATTATTTTCATTAGGAAATGCTATTCTAAGCCTGAATAACATATATCCATTTCAATGCATTCCAAAAATATTTACTAAATTAAGAGCGTAGATAGTTAGATGAACAGACATACAGATTGACAAAATTCATAAGCAAATCTCAGCTTAATTTTAAAGCGTGAATAAGTAAATAAATAAATAAACAATCAGGGAAAAACCAGCATATATAGTTACCCTCATCTGTGGCTGATTCTGTCACAACTAGGCTTAAGATTAGGCTTAAGAGATTTCCTTGGACTAAGTCTCCTAATTTTCATACTTTAGTCAATTTTAAAAAACTAATTGTCCGATCGATAAGCTGTTTAAACCAACGGATTGAGAAAAATTGCGCCTTTTATTTGGTACCTTATTTGTAACGAATATACATTTAGATTTCTTTAAATTAATTAAAATAGGAAAATAAAAGCTTTAAAATACATTTAAAATTTTAATTGTTGCCATTTTTTTTTTTCAGCATAAAATAAAATATGCTTTCTCGTAAAAAAAAATAAAAAAAAATTTGCTCATACATATGGAAAAAAATGACGTCTATAAAATAATAATTTTAAAGGTAACGAAGAGATAAACAAAGTGAGAAAATTTCGCACGGGCTTGCTAGCAAATGAATTATTTAAAGTGAGAAATAAATAAAAATAAAACGATTATTTTTCAACGGGCGCCTTAGTCGCCCTACAACAAACTAGTATAAAATAAAGCAAGTGTATTTTAGAACGAACCAACTAAATTTTGTTTTAGTCGTACGAGCAACATCTTTCTTAACGCTTGGTTGTAAAAATAATTTTACGCATTGTTCACACACGACTGTTAACGGAACTCTTAAAAAAATATATTAAAATATATTTTTTAAACTTGTCGAAAACTGTATATATAAAAAAAAAAAAAAAATAAGCCAGTCCGCGGGCTTTTTCGTGAAACTAACCCGGTGGTTGTTCAGTAACCGGCAAATAAAAATTACGTGTATAGAAAAGAGAATGAAATATGCGTTCTCTCGTAGAGTCATTTTCGAAACGGAATCGCTTGTGCATGACAGGGAAGCAACAGGATAGGGGAGGAACGGAGGTTACGGCACCCCTCAAATGTGCAAGATTTATTGGGAAAGATGCCCCATCTATCTTTTCTCCCCGCCAGGCTTTCCAGAGCCATTTTTTGGTCCCTTGATATAGATAGAATTTATCAAATTTTTCTTTAAAAAGCGAAACTGGTTTTAAATAACAATGGGAAAACTGACAGAATATCTACATACGTCATTCCTGTTTCTCTCTTCTATCTTCAAGAAACGTCTTAGAGAGAAAGTTAAGGTTTATACATATTTTTTTTTCTTTTCTTTACTTATTTCTTTATTATTTATTTTTTATGATTTTAAAAATATTTATATTATTTTAAGATTTACTGAAAATAATATGGATATTCCATATTGCTAAAATATTCTGGAAGAATTGCTTTCTATCTCCAGTTCAGATTAATTGTTTCAGGGGCGATGGTATACGTTATATCCCATCTAATTTTAATTCTTAACTGCAAAATCTCGTTCCGGAAATTTTAAACAAAATTTTATTTAAAAAATAAAGAAGAAAAAACATTTTTTTTTTTTTTTAAGACTTGTTCATAAATTCTGGTAGCAATTGGTTTATATGATTCATTTCTACCGCTTTTTCTGAGAACTTTATGCATGGTTAAGGCAGTAGTGGCACCAGAAATTCCCCGACTAGGAGGACACTACATAAAGATAGTTTATTATATGAGTATTTATCAAAAACTGCAAAACTGTTAATAATATTACTGTTAATATTTGTACCATTTCATTTGTTAGTACTCCTCGTGGTTTTGAAGATCATCGTGTCACAGACAGACATATTTTTAAAATATCGTGGTCAAAACCTCTCAAAACGTGTATATTCATGGAAAACTGGAAGCAGAAAATTTTTACGAATCCAGTACTTCTATTGAATATAGAATGGAAGAACTGGAATGCTCCAAATTTGTAAAAGGAAAGAAATGTGCTGCTAAAAGTAGAAAAACTGAAAATTTTGTATTTGTTCCCCCGAAAGATTTTAAAAGTATGCCCCGACGGGGGGGGGGGGGGAGCTGTGCCACCCCGGCCCCCTAGCTGGCGTCGCCCATGGGTTAAGGAGACAAGGAATGATGAAAAACACCAAAATCGATACAATTAAAAATTTTCTAGATAGTTATTATAGAATGTACGTAGCTAGGTGATACTTTTAACCCTACATAACTAAACTTAAATCAGTATTACTCTGTAACTAATCCTTCGACTCATAGACTACGAATTTAAAAAAAAGTATATTTCTATATTTCCTTTATTTATTTCAAACAAATCAGCGTAACTTAAAAAAAGTATTGTAATAGTTCAATTAAAAAATAGAAAAGTGCTAAAAAATATCACTTGCCCTCTTAGCAGATGTTAAAAGTGTGCTCTCCACAAATAACCTTGTTGCAGTAGTTGCATGCATATTTTGTCATTCTGTGCTTTTCTTAGATGGACAAAAAGAACAAATTCTGCTTTTGTTCGCCGCATTTTCAGTCGTGTCTTCTCTGGGCTTTTCCATATTCAAAATAGCTTCAATATTTATTTGGATGATCACTAAACATTCGACTGTTAGACGACGATTACAACAAATCTCGAAAAGTAACAAGTGTACAGCCGTGCTTATCGCCTTCGGATAACTCAGTTCACTAGTTATGAAAGTACATTGAGTAAGGTGGTGTGAGCGCAAAGAGAACATCTCGAATTCGTAAAACTGGCAGGGGTCGGTAGTTTATTAGACGAATGTTTAGTTATCTAGGATAAAAGGCGTTTCTTCAAAATAGTCACACAAGAATATTGTAATCAGCTTCATTAATATATGGTACATTTCAACAATCAGGTATCATAAAAGTAATGTATTTTCTGACTTTTTGTCTAAATAATAACGTATTTCGGGAATCGGCTCTAAGAAAGTGTCGATTAAAGATCAATAGTTTATCAATTAGAAAAAAAAATCTTTGCCCATTTCAGCAACCAGTGGCAAAAAATACCGTATTTGAGCAATATGTTGCAATAAACGTAAATTTTGCTATTGAAAAATAAAACGACCCCGGATTTTGGTAATTAGCCTCTGGAATATTATATGTTTGTGCAAAGAAACAGTTTAGAAAAACATTATTATATTTTTGTATAAAATTCTATAGTTTTTGCAAAAATAGAGCCCTGTTAAAAAAAAAAAAAAAGGACGACCCGATATGGGTTCAAAACATTTGGATACGTTAATTATTCATTTAGGAAGAAACCGCAGGAATATTGCGTATTTTCACAGATGGACTATATATATACAGTCGGTAACAAAAGTGTCCGAACACTAGCGAAAATTCCTATGTAAAAAAAGTACATTTCATACGGTTCTGTTAAATAAATCCTTATCGAATCCTGATCTTAGTCAGTCTAAGAACACGATTCGATAAGGATTTATTCAACAAAACCGTATGAAGTGTATTTTTTTTACATAGGAATTTTTGCTAGTGTTCGGACACTTTTGTTACCGACTGTATATATATATATATATATATATATATATATATATATATATATATATATGTATATATATATACATATATACAGTTGTCAGCAAAAGTATCCGAGAACTAGCCAATAATTCCTATATCAAAAAACTACACTTTAAACTATTTTGTTAAATAAATCCTTGTCGAATCATGTTCTTAGACTGACTAAAAACATGACTCGACAAGAATTTATTTAACAAAGCAGTATTAAGTGTCAGGGATTATTGTTAGTGCTCGGATACTTTTGCTGCTGACTGTATATAATTATATTAAAAAGAAAAAAAATATATCTTATTTATTGGTGCACGTAAAATCTGTCGTGGCCGCATTGTCCTCCATGATCCCATCAAAAATTATACATCTGAGAGCCATCCCTTCCGTGGAGGATCAAAATTGGAATGGCATGTCTTCGGATCACCTCCATGGGTGAGTCCTAGACCGTCGCAACGGGAACATCTTGAATTCGCAAAATTGGCAGGGGTCTGTAGTTTATTAGACGAATTTTTAGCTATCTAGGGTTAAAATAATTTCATTCTACAGTTCCTCAAACATTATTTAAATTTTTTTTTACAAAATTTTAAACTTCAAATTTGTTTTTCTTGAGTTCCAAATGTTAGGAATAATTAGTTATTTATAATGCTCCTTGTAAATTTGTTTTTATCCAATCTTAAAAAAAAAAAAGCGTGAATATTATCAGCGTATTTGTCACAAAACTGAACTTTCATTTTACAATCGAGAAATTATTGCATTCGTTACGAGCTCTTAAATTCAGTGGCATGACAAAAATTCATGAAGATTTAAAATTTTTATTTTATTTTATTTTTTATTTTTATTTTTATTTTTATTTTTATTTTTTTTATTATTTTATTTCATTTTATTTGGCAATTCATGTTGTAATTGATATATAAATAATTCAGTAAACTGATGTGTTTATTTACATACAGTCGGTTACAAAAGTGTCTGAACCATAGCAAAAATTCCTATGTAAAAAAAGTACACTTCATACGGTTTTGTTAAATAAATTCTTAACGAATCATATTCTTACACTGAATAAGAACAGGATTCGACAAGGATTTATTTAACAAAACCGTATGAAGTGTACTTTTTTTACATAGGAATTTTTGCTAGTGTTCGGACACTTTTGTTACCGACTGTACACAAAACAGTTCAGTAAATATAAAACATTCAGTAAAGAAATGGAACTTTAAAATTACTTTGAATTCGCATGGTGCATTTTGAAAGTGGGTATTTTTTTGTATTATTTTTCCCATAAAAGGGGGTTTTCCCTCCCAAAAGTTACTTTTAAACTTTTTTTAAAACATGTTATATGCAAAAAAAAAAAAAAAAAAAAAAAAAAGATATCTTTCGTGATAGTACTTAATTTGAATAATTAATAATAATAATGATAACAATAATAATAATAATAATAATAAATTCCAACGTCTCTTGTTCCCTTCTCAGCTATAAAAAATTACCTTCTTGTATTAGAATAAAATGGCTGATTCTTTCAACATAGAAATAAAAATCTCCTAAAATAACCTTACGCTGAATTAATCCATTCATTAACTATTCAATAAATCACTTGAATACTAAAACTATTATTCTGTGGCCATAACAAAACTTTTTCCCATATCCTTCTATAAAACATCGTCACCTGATGGTTAACAAGCAGAAAAATTTAACCCTCATCGCTTTTCACAATTAACATTTTACACATGCTGCTTGATAGAATTTTCGCTAATAGATGCTGAGATATAGTCATTTAGAAAACCGCAGAATGTGAGTTATAGCAGCCCCACATTGTTTCTGATATTCACCCAAAATAAATCAGCTTAATTTATTTTATTACTTACCTATGTTACTATTTAAATTTTAGTGCATTATATCTGTACTGATAAGTATAAAGGTTTAAGTCCATATTCTTGATTTTTCAGGAGACGAAAAATAAAGTTTAACTAGCTAAAAACAAATCAGAAGAATCGATTAGGAAAAGGGTATTTCGTTGATTTATACCCTTTATACCATTCAGTGGTTGTCAACCTTCATTTAATAACGGGAAAAATTTAATTAAATATTTTATACCATACATGAATGGTAAATTTCTGAATTGGTCCTTTTTTTACCAATGGATTTTCTCAAAGACTAAATGCCATAGAATTAAATCCTTTATACCAATCGATAGAGAATTTTTTTCTGAGTCTGACAATGTACTTAACTCAAAATCGACATTTTTGGACTTAAATCCTTTATACTTATCAGTACAGATATATCATAGAAGATTATATATCATAGAAGCTGAGATATAACCTTCCCGTAAATGGTAAATATTACAGCATATTAGCATTACTTGTTGTCTAATATGTACCCAAATTAAGCCAGCATAGTTTTTTTTATAATATCCATGTCATAGTCCATATTTCGTGCATTCTTTAAATCCTTCTTTTTTGTTAATCGAGCCAAGTTAATTGAGCAAAATGACTGTTGAAATAACAAAGTAGATGTAAAAATTAGGAGTGACTCCTCTCGACTTTCCGTACATTGAGTAATGAACGGCTGTTTAATAAATTAAAAAATAAAATCAGTCGCCTCATTCGAATAAGAAACGTTTAACGCTATTTTCCACATTAAATAATTTGAGCCCATAAGTCATAATCATAAAGAATATCTTATTTTGTCCCTGTAAAAATCTGTTGGTACTAGATTCGCCAAAATCTATACAGTTCATGCTTCCGTGACCTACAACATGCGTACCAACTTTCAGAAGCGTTTAGACCCTATCTTGTTCACTCACACACACACACACACATATGTATATACGCAAAACGTATATATCTCTAAAATGGGAGCTCGTGTCAAGACCAAAATTATAAGTATATAGCTAGATGTCATGGCAGTCACAAGCATAAATTTATAACATTTTACGACCATTAGTTTTTGAGCTAGGCGAGATATACAGTGTGTCCTAAAAGTTCCAGTACTGACGCTGATGTATTTTTTATTTACAAAACAACAAACCTTAAAACGATTATTTTTATGCTAATGATAAAAGGCACATTTAAAATAACGGTGGAAAAAATACAGAACTTACATTTATAATAAATGTTCAAAATGTCCACCCTTTTCTAGGAGGCAAAGCTGAACTCGATTGCGCATGTGTTTAGAAACGCGTTTTAACACGCTGGGAGTGACTTCTGTAGAGAAACCTGTACACACCTGCATAGAACATTTTTTACGAAATTGTCGAACGAGCTGATATAGCATATTTTTACTCTGTATTGCACCATCTGGATATTTATATCTCCAATCATCTTTGCCTTTTTCATACGATATACATTCAAAATCAAATCTTCAAACCGCGTAATTCTCTGAATGCGTGATAAACTCATTTCACTTTAAAGAACAAAAGAACATAAAACTTTATTTTCGCACAACTTGAGCGAGAAAAGAAACAAACAATAAAAATTAAAGAATTGATGCAATAATAAGCAGACGATAAAATTTAATATTTAAAAAAAAATCACGGACACAATGAGTTCTTTAAGTTGGAGTACTGGAACTTTTAGGACACACTGTATAATTGCTTTTGCAAATCATAATTAGTATACTTTCCTTACATAGTATATTCGTAAAGTAAAAATCAGTCAAGAAAATTATTATTAATTTTTTTCAATAAAACATATTATTATTATTATAGATAGATAGATAGATAATCAGAACATACAGTAGAAATATAATATTATCAGTACATACAGTTGGAATTTAAAGATGATTTAATATCAGTATCCAAACAATTACTATGATCAAAAACAAAGACCACCCAAATCAAACCAAAAGAGAAATAAAGTCAAATCTAAATGAATTAAAGCAAGTTGGAGTAAGAAAACATCATTATTTGCATTCTAACGTTATCAAGGGTTTGGTAGAATGCAAACATGCTAAATAAATAAATGTTTTTCTCTCACAAAGATAGCAAAAGCTAAATATTTCTTTGAGCACAGGCCCGAAACATCCATTGGAAATAAAATAAGAAAAAACAAAACGTATATCAAAATAAACTCACCACAACATATGAGAAACCAATAAATTAGTTAAAAAATGATTAGTGATAAAACACCAATAAAATTTGTA
Organism: Salticus scenicus; assembly: GCA_963930645.1. Classification (NCBI taxonomy): domain Eukaryota; kingdom Metazoa; phylum Arthropoda; class Arachnida; order Araneae; family Salticidae; genus Salticus; species Salticus scenicus. The sequence goes on along the minus strand of OZ005655.1, from coordinate 293,546,850 downwards.
ATTATGCATCAATAATCACAAATAAAATAAGCAAGAAATAAGCAACATAAAAATGTATGAAATGTGTGTCATATGTAAAATTTAATTATATATATATATATATTATATTTTCCAAGTGTAATGGCACTTTAAAATACCAGTTAAATAAATAATATACCCAGGTAAATAAAGGATTAAAATAATGATTATATTTGTTACCTCTGTACGATATAATGAATTTCTAAGTTCAATCACCTCTTTCTATCAACTTTCTTGTAAGTGAACATTATAATTAAAACCACCATTCGACGAGTTTATAGAAAGAGAGTTCATTCTATTTTTGCGCTTTAAAATTACTTTGAAGTTTGTTAATTTGAAAGGATTTAATTGAGATTATGTTAAACTTAATGGCATTATAAACACGCTTTTTAAATTCCGAAAGCTTCAATTACCCAACGTCGCGTCGGAGCTCTTTGAAATGTATTCGGTTGAAAACGCATCGATATTGATTTGGGGACGTTCAAAAGATTAACGCCTCACACGCTAAAATCAAGTAACTATTTAACGTCGACTCAATGGATCGTAGAATTTCTGGGATATCCTATAATTAAAGCGCAAAACATAAAATAAGAGAAATAAATACACGTTTGGATAACAGACGTTTCTCTTTTAGGAATTACTTGGAGTACTTTATTGTATGTGTCTAAATATGAGTTAAACATCGATTCCACGTTTGTTTCTTATGCATTACAGAAAATGTTCATAACTCTGAACAAAATACTTTTTAAAACAAGAAATATAAATCATATGTTTAGCATAGATTATAAAGCACTTTCTAATTTTTAATGCATTTTTACCTCCATGATGACAACTTTTAAAAGTATTTTGTTTTTAATTACAGAGTAGGAAAAGTTTATAGCTTTGCATTTAAAGACAAAACATAAAATAGATTCATTTTGTGTAGCCCTGCACATTGTTTGAATAAGTCATATGCACCTTAAAGTGCAATCAAAATTTTGTGCGGTAAAATTACAAAAAAAGAAGTTATTTAATCGCCATTCTAGCAAAAGATTAAAATACCTACTAACATACTCAGGTTTTTTTTTTTTTTTTTCTCTTGTACGTGGTCTTCTAAATACTTTACGTGAATTTCAAGATAACTGATTATTTATGCAAGCAATATTATCGCAAATTCTTATGCCATATTTTTATTTTTTTATTTATTTACAACCAGATGCAAATCAAGTTCAGTTATTCCTTTTTTTAATAATTTCTATAAAAGAATACAACCTAATTTAAATTTATGTTTTACGCAATATGTACGCTAAGCAGCCACTTCATTATGATCATACTAATAGTACTAATGCTATTTATTATAACTACCTTCAATATTTCTTTGGGCCACCCTTTGACTTTAATACATCGTGACATGGGCTCTACGATATGTCGATTTGTCATTTGTGGAATCTAAGATCATGCTTGAAGAATGGCACTCTCCAATAATTTGAGATTAGATGATTATGGATCTAGGAGTCGGGGGGGGAGGGGGGGGGAGCTCTTTCAACTTCATCCCACAAATACTCTGTAGGATTAGATCTGGTGATTGTGGCAGACAACGCAATAAAATGAAGTATTCTGTACATTTGTTCACCGTATGTTCACCTATACTATTGTCTTGCAAATATTTATACTACCCGTGCCTTCTAGTCAAAGTCACAGCTCTCTGTGATTTTGGTAAAATTGCGTGTGGTCTACGAAAATGACTTCGAATGAGCGTGTACTTCAATATGTCTGCGAGTTCCTTTCTTTATTTTTAATTTTTCCTATCCCTTTCTCTCTCTCTCTCTCTCTCTCTCTTTTTTTTTTTTTTTCCGAATGTCTAACAATGTCATGCATTCTCTTTTGATATTTTTATTTATTTATCTATTTTTTCGGAAACAAATCAAGTTCAGCCATTTCTTATTCATAATTTTCCTACAAGAAAAAATTCTGATAGAATCAGATACTTTAAACGAAATCCAGAATCTAAAGCACTCTTTACACTACTAAAAGAACTTAGAATCAGCGTATACTTCAAGATGTCCGCAAGTTCTTACCTTTCTTTCTTAAAAGAAAAAAAAAAAAAGTCGCAATTGAAGATTCTCTATTTCTTAATTCATCAAGGGGTGGTGGAAAAGTCAAGGATGCGGAAAGCTTCTTCTCTCCTCGGCAAAAGAATCGTTGATTGATTATTGTTTCAGGCTCCATGTCTGTTCTGCTCCAACTCGACTCACCAGAGCCCCCTTTGCCACAAAAGTGCTTTCATTATTTTCTACTTTCACAAAGTGATTTTTTTTTCTATCTTTTTAAACTTTTATCTTGTATAGTATTTCTCTTGTGTAGTGAAGTTCTCCAAAGTTACAACTGGGGAATTTTTTAGTTTTTAACAAGTTTAAACATGAATAAAGTAATAGAGTTGTTATCCATAATTACCAGTTTTTTTTCTTTCTTTTTTTTTTTTTTTTTTTTTTTTTTTCTTTTTTTGGAAATGGGGGGGGGGGGATATCCAAGAAGAACAGATTCAAAATAATATTTTTTTGAATGAAAATTATACCTTTACGATTATTTATTTATTTATTATGAACAAAAGGATTCAATATACAATTCGAACTTTAAGAGCGTAATCCGTAAATTTACTTATCTCTCTGTTATTAGTATCCGAATAGTAGTGGGTATTTAAATAATAATAAGAGACATTATGCTTAAATATATAATATCTCTTATTAGTACAGTATCATTTATCATCAAATGCCGATCAATCAAAACATTGGTTAAATAAAAGAAAAATTTCTAAGAAAGAGACAATTTTGGACTTTTCTCCTAAAGTATAAGCGGCCTACTAGTAGCAGAGAGATTCTTGTCTCTATGCTAGTAAACGGAAGGTGACGAGTTTCAATCCAAGTCACGATCGCCAGCCTAGCCGTTCGGAAATTTCAATAATTTTCTCTGAAACCTGCTCAAATACGAGCTAGGTTGTTTAAGAAAGACTCCACGGAGACCATACCACCCAGGCCTAGGACTCAAACATATTTAATCGGCCTTAATCCCAAACACAAATACCTATTCTATAAGCCTAATTTCATGTACTTTTTTATGCAAGGTACATATTTGTGAAACATATGATGCGAAATACATAAGTTTTATGCTTAATGTTTTTCTTTTTTATATCACACCTCTGCTACTGGTACAAATGTATTCGTAAACGATTGGTTGTCCAAGAAATCATCCAAATGCCCCCTATCTCACGCAGTTTTGAATAACCGATACTTTATAGCATGGATTATGAAATTATAAAAGATCTAAATAAATGTTATTACAAGTACAATGGAAGAATGACTAATTAACATACTAATATTAATAAAATTATTCTTTTAAAAATTAAAGAACACGCTTTTATTGAAATGAGAGCTAAAAACACAAAATATTTTTCTTTATAGTTTTAAAATGCAGGGTAAGAGAAAATCGTGTGAGTGACACACCATAATATTTACATACTTTTAAATATTTAATAAATAATTAGAAATAAACAAAAACCATTTAAAAAAAAATTTCCCTGACTGGGCTCGAACGTTAGATCTTTAGGTTCGTCGCCCGGAGCTTTAACTCACAGCCACAGCGTTCACATAGCAAAAGTCTGTTTTTACAATATAGATTTTTTTGTTTGATCCCAGAGCGGTTACAAACATACATACAAACATACATACAGGTAAAGCTAATAAAAGCGTGTTAAAAATACTTCAGCTTTATACAGCTTATGTGCTTACGACTTCTGGATTACACGATTTATTCTCTTCTTCTCTTATATTCATTTTCCTTATTAGCCATTCAAAGCCGATAGAAAGAAAAATAAAAAATAAAAATTCACTTATTAATAACAAACAATAATTCAGGCGCACTATCTCAGACTTACAGACAGATCTTTAGCGCACTTGAAATATTTATCTTCTTATACTATTATATCAGGAGAACAAGTCTTTAGTAGGTTTTTCCTGAGTATGATTACAGAAGATATTCTAAATTTCCAAGTGATTTTCTCCATAATTTTCGTATTTATCCTATAATGTAACAAACATCAATGTTACACTGAGCACTATTCTGCTAGCACATTTGTTATAGGGAAAGAAAATGTAGTGTCGAAGCTGACAGCTGAATCGGAAGCCGAAATATATCCCTCATTATTAACTATAAAATGCTTTGTAAAGAGAATTTCTGTCAAATGTTTAAAATAATTAAATTAAACTAATATCTAAAATAGAAAATTTATCAGGATTTAATGGATAATTTGATGACGACACAAAACCACTGACAACATACAAATAAGATCTCACGGTAAGGCCGCGGGACATGTCTTCTTTTTTTCCCCCACACAGGGCAAAAATACACCGTCACCGTCTGCAAAAATCACTTTGTGTAAATTCCAATTCTTCAGATTTTTTGACACTGTTTTAAAAATCTTCAACAAAAGAGCACACCGCCAAATGGCGGGCACACGTTCAGATAGACAGGCAGGCTCATTCAAATCAGTCTAAACATTGTAAGAAATTTTTTTAAAAACCCTAAGGAAAACGAAAATGTAATTCCAACAGCCCATTATGTATCTGTATATTTTTTGTAGCCTTGTATATGCTAATTTTACCTGGAGAAAATAGGCAATTCTTCCTAAATAAATAAATAAATAAAATTTCTTTGTAAACAAACATTATATGTTTCACCAATGGCAACTTGTTTTTGCCTAAATAAGAGTCGTGCTCCATACTTCAAACCGAAACCGTTGTTGTGGGTTTTAAGATCTTGTGGTTTTTCTAGCGTTTTTTTTTTTTTTTTTTTTTTTAAGTTTGTCACCTTTCATATAGGGTAGGTGCTCCAGTGATTGGCATCTATCCCGAAATAATTAATAAATAAGAAAAAAATTAAAATCATATATTTTGCATATAAGAATGTTAACATTTTATGTCAAACACTGGAGCATAGGGTGCTAATAACTGGTAAAAGGAATAACTGGCTGTGTCAAACACTGGAACATAGGGGGCCGATTACTGATAAAATGAAAAACTGGCTGTGTCAATTACTGGAACATTCAGTGAGTTTCAAATAAAAATTCATAAAAAAAATAATAATTGTTATCAAATGTTTATATTTTAAAATATATATGGTTCTGAATGGGTTTTATACCATATCTACTAACTTAAGATTTCTAAAAATATTTTCTGATGATTAGAACGTTAAAAACATCAGAGATTGTTCTAAAAGTGTCAATCACTGGTGCACTACCCTGGTACAAGTCCATGGCTTTAAAACTAATTATGTACCACCAGACGAATCGGTACCAGCAACTTAATGTTTGTAAATGATGTATAGGGAAGAAGCCGGTGGCTTCCTCAAACAACTTCTCTTTTAATCTGTTTGATAGCGACTATTTCAAAGGAGAGAAAAAGGCTTCCTGTCAAATCCCCGAGGAAATAAAAACGTTTTTTCCTCCGCTTGTTAAAAGAATTGTGGATTGATTGTTGTGTTAGCATTCCTGTTAGTTACGCTCTACTTTACTTCCGAATGCATCTAATGAGAAAGCTGTTTTCGCTGCCTCTTGATTCAGAAATTAGTTTTTATTTGCCTTTCTTCAAATTAAAAGTTCGTCTTACTTAAAGATGCATGGCTTGTTTAAACTAGGTCATCTCTCAAAGGGCATTTTGTAGAGAATATTAGTTTACTAATAACGTGTGATAAATGAAGAAAATGAAAATGATGTGTTTTGTTAATTAACTAGTCGTTCTTCGCCCGCCTATCGGTCGATATTTCAAAATACACTTTTTTCAAATTTGTCATATTAGCCAAATCCAAAAAAGTGGCCAAATGTCGTGGTAAGTATTGAATAAGAAATATAGATATATATTTATTTATTTAAAATTTAGCAGCGTTTTTCTTTCTTTCTTTCTTTTCTTTTCTTTTAGTTTTTATTTTTATTTATTTATTTATTTTTAATCAAAATTATGGAATTCTAGCCAAGAACTTTTAAAGTTTAAATTCAATTATTAATTAGAAAAAAAAAAAAAAAAAAAAAAAAAAAACTTCAGCGCAAATTTATCAATTGTCGCTAGTTTATTTGTCGAGAGAATAATACTTCAATTTTTTTCAATTAAATAGTACTTTTTTTTTTTACTCTGCCTGAATCCGAACCTAATAATAGGCCATGTACCTAATAGTACCATGATTTTTTTCGATTTGAATTAATTATCCTTAATACTGTTTTTAATATTATTAATATTATTCTTTTTTTATTACCATTTATTTTAATCACTTACTAAATGTTTTGACCATAATTTTGCTTTTTATAGCGGCGGCCGAGAAAGAAAAACACGGGTGAAATACATTTTATTTTTTCGATTCACTGTTGCAATGGTGGCGCCATCATTTTTTTAACACTTTCCAACAAAGTTGAAAAATGTTTATGACTTCGGTTTGTCTATTTGTTCGTCTGTCTGTCCGTCCACGCACTAACTCCCGTAAATTTTAGTGGAATTTCTTGAAACTGATATATTTTACTAAAGTTCACTGTCGGATATTCCCTATTGAAAATGGAGTGAATACTATCATTGGTCTGTGTACAGGGACACCGAAAGTCTCCTGAAGCATTGCATTCTACGAGAGATACTTCTATAAACCGTATTTTAATAACTTCACTTTGCACAAATCTTAATGAAATTAAAGTATGTTATGCAGATGCAGAAAAAAATGTTTTCTGTAAAATATAGAAAGATTATCATAAAGATTTACATGGCCACACAAAAATATTCAGTTACATTAAGAACTGTAATTGAAAATTTTCTGAAATTGCATATTTGATTTACATTAAGCGTTTTTAACAATTTTAAAATGTTAATATAATTTCGATTTGTGCGTTTGTATGTCCGACTGTCCACCTATCTATCTGGCCGTCTCCCTGCCTCCAGCGTCCGTAAATGTTTTCAAAATTTTTTTTTAATGATATATGTTATTCAAGTTCACCATGGAATGTTCCCTATTTAAAACGGACTTAAAGTTAAACGGTGCAAGGAGTAAGTACAGTTGGAAAATGCTAATGAACAATGCGTACCTCATATTTTATTAGTCTTGCTTATTTATTATTTATTTTTTATTACTAAATCATCCTTCTTCCATCATTTTATTCATTCCTTCAAACCAAAAATAAAAATTTAATTCCTTTATTTTAATAAATTGTTTCAGCAATAGCTTTAGATTACAGCGTTACTTTTCAGAAACTTGGGCTTTTATTACTATGAAGATTAAAGGTATTAATTCAAATATTTAAAAAGAAAAAAAAAATTATATACATTTATATATTTTTCAGCCATTACAAAAACACTTTTTTATTGGAGTAATTGCTGTGTAAAGCAAGGAAAACCTAGGGCAAAGAAAACTTAGTACTTATGTAGATGAATTAAATTAAATTAAATTTTAATTACGTGCGAAAATTGGATTTCCCCATGACTTATAATCCCATTGCCTACGAAAGGTTTCAGCTGGAGAAAATAACTCCTCTCTATATTTCATGACGTATGCTTAAAAAAAGGAGGAAGAAAAAAAAAAAAAAAAAAAAAAAAAAAAAAAGGAGGAAGAGTAAAAAGGAAATAAAAAAGGAACGGTTAATTTGTATTATTTAATTGAGTTTTTTAATCCTTTTTTAGTATGACTATTTCTTTCAGATAGCGTCGTTACCAGTTTTTATCTATCACCTTGAATGAACGTGCAGACATTTTTGTTTTTATTTTAAATATATAAAGCCGAAAAAATGCCATTGTAATTTGTCCGGGTAATTAGATTATATCAAAAATTGTACACTTATTAATATAACAATAACACAATAGAACAATAGAACAATATCTAGCTAACGACGTACTTTTTAGTTCAATCAAATAATTGACTATCTATATATATAAAAGAACACTTCCTGAGTGAGTTAGTGAGTGAGGGGGTGATCTATCAACGCCCAGACCAAACCCCTGGACCTAGAAGCATGAAATTTTGTGACAATGTTCTTTCTATGACGTAGGCATCCACTAAGAAGCGATTTTACAAAATTCGCCCCCCAAGGGGGGGGAGGGGGGGCAAAACGTGATTTCACAAAATCCTTCATATCTCAAACAAAAAAACAGATATCCGTAAAATTTTTGCTTTAAAATATAGCTAATACAAATGTCAAAAAACCAATTTCTGGAATTTTCAAAATTCGGTGGGGGCGGGGGGGCAAAACGTGATTTCACATGCGTAAAAACGTGATTTCGCATAATCCTATATATCTCAAACAAAAAAATAGATATGCGTGAAGTTTTTGCTCTAAAATATAGCTGATGCAAATATCTAAAAACCAATTTCTGGAATTTTAGAAATTCAGCCCCCAGGTGGGGCAGCAGGGGGGGGGGAGAGGGGGGGCAAAAAATAAAAAGAGAGTTAGATCGTTCAAAATTGTTATATAGAGGTTTTCGATACCTACAAATCGATTTCGGATATGACGTAGGCATCCACTAAGAAGCGATTTTACAAAATTCGCCCCCCAAGGGGGGGAGGGGGGGCAAAACGTGATTTCACAAAATCCTTCATATCTCAAACAAAAAAACAGATATCCGTAAAATTTTTGCTTTAAAATATAGCTAATACAAATGTCAAAAAACCAATTTCTGGAATTTTCAAAATTCGGTCCCCAAGGGGGCGGGGGGGCAAAACGTGATTTCACATGCGTAAAAACGTGATTTCGCATAATCCTATATATCTCAAACAAAAAAATAGATATGCGTGAAGTTTTTGCTCTAAAATATAGTTGATGCAAATATCTAAAAACCAATTTCTGGAATTTTAGAAATTCAGCCCCCAGGTGGGGCAGCAGGGGGGGGAGAGGGGGGGCAAAAAATAAAAAGAGAGTTAGATCGTTCAAAATTGGTATATAGAGGTTTTCGATACCTACAAATCGATTTCGGATATGACGTAGGCATCCACTAAGAAGTGATTTTACAAATTTCGCCCCCAAGGGGGGGAGGGGGGGCAAAACGTGATTTTACAAAATCCTTCATATCTCAAACAAAAAAACAGATATCCGTAAAATTTTTGCTTTAAAATATAGCTAATACAAATTTCAAAAAACCAATTTCTGGAATTTTCAAAATTCGGTCCCCAAGGGGGGCGGGGGGGCAAAACGTGATTTCACATGCGTAAAAACGTGATTTCGCATAATCCTATATATCTCAAACAAAAAAATAGATATGCGTGAAGTTTTTGCTCTAAAATATAGCTGATGCAAATATCTAAAAACCAATTTCTGGAATTTTAGAAATTCAGCCCCCAGGTTGGGCAGCAGGGGGGGGGGAGAGGGGGGGGCAAAAAATAAAAAGAGAGTTAGATCGTTCAAAATTGGTATACAGAGGTTTTCGATACCTACAAATCGATTTGGGATATTTTCGAATTTGTAAAATTATTAGGAGGGGCGGGAAGGGGGGCGGCAAGGGGGGGGCTATGGGGCAAAAAGAAATAGAAATACAGTTAGGCCGTTCAAAATTGGTACAGTTAGGTTTTAGATGCCTGCAAGTCGAATGGGGATATTTTCGAAAGTGTAAAGTTATTAGGAGGGCCGGGAAAGGGGGAGGGGAGAGGGGGGGCAAAAAAATAAAAATAGAGTTAGATCGTTCAAAATCGGTATATAGATGTTTTCGATACTTACAAATCGATTGCGGATACTTTCGAATTTTTAAAATTATTAGGTGGGGCGGGAAGGGGGGGGCTATGGTCAAAAACAAATAGAAATACAGTTAGGCCGTTCAAAATCGGTACAGATAGATTTTAGAGGCCTGCAAGTCGAATGGGGATTTTTTCGAAAGTGTAAAGTTATTAGGAGGGCCGGGAAGGGGGGGCAGAGGGGCAAAAAAAAAGAAAATAGAGTTAGATCATTCAAAATTGGTACATAGAGGTTTCCCATACCTACAAATCGATTGCGGATATTTTCGAATTTTTAAAATTATTGGGAGGGGGGGGGAGTAGAGCGGTAAAAAAATAAAAATAGAGATATATCGTTCAAAACTGGTGCATAGAGGTTTTTGATACTTACAAATCGATTGCGGATATTTTCAAATTTGTAAAATTATTAGGATAGACAGGAGGGGGGGGGGGGCGAAGTGGGAAAATAATAGAAATAAGAGTTAGAGCATTTTGGGAATTTTTTCCGAAGGCTGTGAGAACCCGGTGCGACATTTTTCCTACTCAGATTTTGTTTCTCTTTTTTTTCATGTGATAAAAATTAATGCAATTTTGAGAATTCATTATAGTGATTCATTTAAAAATAGGGACCAGCGAAGCGGGCGTTGCCTGCTAGTAAGATATAAAATAAAAAGTCCATTTTCACTTTAAATTATTAAGAAAGAAAAAAAAGAGTTGCTGCCAAAATAAATAAATATACTTCTTTTTATGTAAAAATAAAATAAAATAAAATAAAAAAACAAAAGTGTGTATATATATATATATATTTTTTTTTTTAATAATTAAAATAAAATCGAGAAAAATCGTGCTAAAGAAATGAAACAGCTTCGGTATAAAACACTTGGCAAAATTTGAAATTTGGCATCGAAGTAGCTCAGACATTTCTCGCTAAGATCTGTACTTACGCAATTGTGATAGTCATTTTAATTCATCGCCAAAATGGCAACAAAAATTAAAAAGCCGCCAAAGGGTTTCTATGCTAAAGGCATACCAAAGAAATTTTAAGAAATGAGTACAGTAAATGATGCTAGAGAACGAAACATAATTACTGCATGTCTTATGGAAGAAAAGGTTTTAAAAAGTCCTGTCGTAATAAATTAAATTATGTTTTGTGCAGAATTTTATACATATGACTTAGAAAACAAAAAAATAGGCTTAGGGATTTTTTTCTTTAATTTCTGAACGGTTTGAAATTGTTTCTCAGAAACATGAGATTTTTGTTATTACGCTTACACGCAACTCCTGTGAAATTTTTAACGAAATCTCATAAATATATTTAAATTTTCTCCTTGACGGAAAGATTTAGTATTCATCGTAGCTAAAAATGTGCCTAAAGTAAAATGGTTGTTTAGGGCTCGAAGCTTTCCTAAAATTTTACGTGAGTTTTATTGTATTTCTGTACAATATTTCTCTAACGTGGACCAGTTACGATTATATTTTGTCTAAATGATACGATAGTGATGTAATTAATAAAATACGCGAGGATAAAAAATAATATTTATAAATGGGCAATATTTAAGCACGCGGACTCAGATCAATGACCTAATAAGGAAAAAATGACGACATTTTTCTGATTAAATGTATCGTATGGAAAGATGTATTTTTAAGAGTTTCATATTCTCAGAATCTTTCCAAGCATCCTATTTAACCTAGCAATACTTTAAAGATGCATACAGAATATGAATTATTATCATAAATTGACTAATAAATACAATCATAAAAAGTATAATAAAAAATAGGAATTAGTTTTTTTTTTTTTTTTTTTTTTTTCAATTATGCTAAATTAAATAAATAAAAATTCATTGGTAAAAGGGCGACAAAAATTTAAAAGTCCTCATAATAATTTAAAAGTCCTCATAAAAACTGTACTGCCTGCGGAAGTATGAAAAGTAGGTCGTCAAACGTAAATTTTATTTTGAAAGCCTTTCTTTGAATGATATTGGTTTTTACTATTGCGCTATATTAATTTGGTTCGAATAATAGCTTGGCTTCTGGTAAATTAAAATTTTAATTAGGCGGTGGAATTGGTTTAATATATATGAGTTTCATATTTTAAAGGCAAATAAAAAATAAATAAAGTGCGAAAATGTTGCACAGATTTGCCTGCCAGTTATTACTAATTTTAAAAAGAAATTTTTCTTAAAATGTTTTAATGCTATAATATTATATAAAAAAAAAGTCTATTCTGAAATATTGGTGGCAACATAATAAAATGCGAGTAAAATTTAAGAAATATTGCGAGCCCTGCGTTGTGTATTAGGTATTCGTTTCACTCAAAGATCAGACCGCCTTTTATTTGATAATTTTTATAATTATCAAAGAAAATACAGTGTGTCCTAAATACAGCTGACGACCGCGTTCTGGATTCGAATCCGACACTTCCCGTCCACCAGCTTAGACAGCTGAAACTCTCTGTAACTGATGGGCTCAGAGATTTATAAAGACATAATCGAAATATTCGCTGAAGTAACGTAAGTCAAATATGTAAAAACAGAAATAAGTTAACAAATATATATTTTTTTTTTTCAAGTAATTTTATATACATCATTTATATTCAAAATTTTTAGACATAGATTTTCAGACTTTTAGACATAGATTTCTTAGAAAGATGCCACAATTTTTTAAAAGTTTCTAGTCTGTACTCATGTAAACTTTAAAGAAAACCGCGGAAAATTCAGAACTGCTAGACCGAGGAGTGTGACCTGTGTTCGAACCCAGCACCTCCCATCTGCCAACTTAAATAACAGAACCTCACTTTCACTGGTGAGCTCAGAGAGTTATGGAGCCATTAGTTATATATTCATTGAAACAATTTAAGACGAAATTATAAAACAAAAATACTTAACAAATGCTTTTAAAGTAATTTTATATTAACCATTTATACTCAAAATTTCAGCAATTCCTTGTGTAGAATCAACCCATTTATTTGTTTAATGTATTAAAAACAAAAATTTATTCTTTCACAATTTACAAACTACACTGAGAAAAAAAATATACCGCCATCATCTAGAATGAATAAGCGGTCATTTTTTAAATTCCGTAACTAGAAATATAGATTTCCGAGCTATGCGCATAAGGCACGCCAATAAACTGAATAGACGAAATGATCGAAAATTTCTAGTCTACACATTTCTAGATGGTGAAACAATATTCTGAATATTCTAAATATTCTGAATTTTTTTGTATTGTGAGAAATTCTCACTTGATTTTCTAGAATTTGGTCATACACCAAGATTATAGTTGCTGAAACCCGCCTCTTGTATTCACATTTATTTGCAGAGATTTTTAAATAACTTTGCCCTAGAGAATATAGTCAAACGCACTAGAATTCTAATAAGGATTTCTAGAACTCGCTTTCAAAGGGGACTAGAATTTATAAGGATAACATGAAACTACTTTTTCTAGAGCCCCAATTTAGATTCTAGATGTCAGTTACAGAATTTTTTCTCAGTGTAAGATTTGCAAAACATGCATCATTTTTCCCTTGCCTTGTTCCCTGTTGTTGTGTTATCAAAAGACAAATATATATATATATATATATATATATATATATTTGTTTATATTGAAAACCTTTTCAAACATTGAATAGATGAAAACAAGAAACATCACGCTTTATATATATATCACACATATATAAAGCGACGAAAATCTATCATCCATATTACATCCCTCTATTTTTCCTTAAATGCGGTCTCCTTATAAGTAGCTCTTAGAATATTGAATAATATAAGAGCTAAAGTTAAACTGCCAAATGATATAATAAATACATTACTCCCTCAGAATACATCTAATTAATGGAGCTAGTTTAGTGTAACAACAATGCAGCTAACCGTAAAATTAGCCGATGATAACATATCGCTGTTCGGTAACGAATACTAAGATAGGATTTGTGCATAATCCATATAAGTTAGACCTCATCTATCAAACTAATAGTATGCCATAGTTAAGGTTTGTTATTTCTGAAAATAAATACAATAAATAAATAAATAAAAACAATAAGAATTCGCCAATAAATAATATTTGAAAATAATAAATCGACTCAATATGATTAAAACGAATTAAAAATTAACACGTAAATATTGACGGGGAATAATTAAGAAAAAAATAATAATAATAACTGCATAGGGAGAATAAAAACTTAATTATTTAACATCACTTAATGAGTTAATGTTCTTAATTTCTAATATATAACATAAGATGCGACGAACCTATACTGAAAAAAAAAAAAAAAAAAAAAAATTCGGTAAATTTCCTCAAATTTTTATCCAGGGTCTTTATAAATTTAAAATAATTGTCAATTAAAAATAAATAATCGAGATTATCAATTTTTATTCTTTATTATTATTATTTCTATATATTATTTTTCGATAAAACTAAAAATAACTATTTATATTTCAGAAATAAAGAACTTTATAAATCCCTAATATTAATATGATCTTCCATAATATCCTATTAAAATATATATTAAAATGGATTTTATAACATCCCCATTTACTTTTTTCTATAATTTTACATAATACTTAAGAAAAAATAATTTCCAGTAATTTTTCTGTTAAAATTTTTTAACAATGTAGCGGTTTGGAAATACTTGGCTATAATATTGGTAGCAGCAATTTGCAGATTTTCCGAAATAAAAATAAAATTTGAACATATTATAATATTTATACCTCAGAGTTGTATTATTTTAATTTCTGCGTGCATATTTTCCGATGCATAAAATTATACTCACGTGTAACGCACACAATGTAATAATAATGTTTCTAGACTATTTTTCGGACAATAAATACAAAACTGTACGCAATTTAATGAAGGAAAATATGTGTTAGAAAATAGTATACACAAAAGAACATAGGAAAATTTGATATTTTAATCGCCCTAATTTTTAAATATATTTTTGTTTATTTCAAATGCTTTTACTAAATTAAGCGGGTATTTTTAAATATAAATTATCAAAAGTTTAATTTATTGTATGAATATTCTTTTACTCTGTAACAGATTTTTAGAATATAATCTGAAATTTTTGAAGATCGAAAAAAATTTTCATGGTTCCTTCATTTATTTTATTTATTTATTTTTAGGACTATACAATTAAACATATCAATTATTGCTTTAAAAAGTATTAAAAGATTAATTTTAAACTTTAAGACTAAGTAACAAATTGCAAAAATAATCATGTAAAATATGTATACATATATATGTACACATATACACATACACACATATACAATTTTGTCGATATATTGGTGATATAATAGTAATATCTACAAATAATAAAAATATTAAGGTCTTAAATTCAATTATCCTTCTAATTTAACATTAACTAAATTTGTCTAAATTACAATATTTGTCTAATTTATTAATTTTCTCGATTTAAAAAAAAAGTAAGACACCATTTACTGATTTCTATGACAAACGTAAAGATTTCAGTTTTAAAGCTAACATATATACACTTTTTTTTTTTTTTTTTTTGTTCATCAAAATTTAAAAATAAATATATCAACAAAATCGTTCCTGACTTACCGATAAATTTGTTTATTCCTTAAGTTTTCCGTAGGGCTGTGATCTTTATTAAACTAAAATAATAATAATAATAATAAAATAATTAAAATTAAATAAAATGTGGGCGGTGAGTGGTTTGCAGATGCATTATTAAGGACTAAGGAGGTAGGGTGATGTTGTTTAACCTGGTTGGTTAAGGGGAGAGGGTTAAATTAATTTAAAAAACACTTCACTGCATTTCAAGGATCTATTAATTTTTAATCCTATGTCTATCATTCTGGATACATATTTGATTTGTATGTGTGAATAGGTGAGTAGATTTTATGTCGCACCAGTGCTACGCTATGGGCAATCTATTTGATTTGAAGTATATTATAACAATTTTATTATTAATAATTACCAGTACTATGGAATATTTATGAATTTAAATAACTATTTCAGCTTTAAAATAGGGGGGTTATAAGTGTAGTTTAAATAACATAAGTTTAAATTAACATCACAGTAATTGCAAAGTATAAAAAGTAAGATTTTTTTATGAAAGTGTTTAAGATAACTGTTGAATAATTGTACCAATTTGAAATCAATTTTAATTAATACCTTTAAATAATAGGAAAAATCACCTAATCTAATTATTGATATTTTAAAAATTGCTCAACTCGTCTCTTCTTTTCTGAATTTTGTGCATATCCGCGTGATAATAATTGTTGTATAGTAATATATTTATAATTAGTTACTTTTATAGCATATTTTTTGTTATATTATTCGTTCCTTAAATTGTAATTATATTTATCGATGATAAATCAAAAAAAAAAAAAAAAAATTTTTTTTTTCTTTTTCATTCATCATTATGTTAACTGTTTAAAAATTTTAATCTGGTCTCTTATATTATTATTATTATTTTGGGTCGTGTACCATGCTCTTAAATTATTCTTGCATAATGTAAATTAATACACAAATGGGTGACGTTTGGTAATTTCTTCTTCTTCTTCTGCTTCTGCTTCTTTCACGTTTTGAAGGTTTTTAAGACATTGTTGAAATCTTTGAGTTATTGGACAATACTAGGGATTTTATATGATTTTATATATCAATGTCTCAGAAACAACTCATTTTTTATTATCCTGCTGCTATAATGCCCTTGATAAAGATTTTTTATTTTTATTTATTTATTTATTTATTTATTATTATTATTATTTTGATGGGGGGAGGGGATTTCAAAGTTATTTTTCTAAATTTATTAATTTTTTTAATATCTTTTGCTTTGTGTAAAGCTTCGCTGCCATATGTAATTGTTTAATGAATTATTTCAGTCTTCTTTCCTGGTGCTTGATCATTATATTGATGAATTAACATCATCATTATTATTATAATTATATAAATATTAGAGTTCTGCATCAGGTGAGGTTAATTAATTTTTTACCTTGCGAATAAATTTCGTGTATGTTTAACCATAATAATCGGAAATTTGTTTGCTATAATTATAACTGTATAAGTGATATAAACATACTATACACATCCATGATTAAATACATGGGTACCTTAATTATTATAGTAAAGTAACCATCTATATCGGATAACGGAAAAAGTCAATGTGCATATATGAACATGTGCAATAAACTAAGAAACATCGAATATATACTGTTATTATTATTATTATTAGAATATAAGCATTAAATAGTAAATTACAAGCACTAAATTTTAAGCACATTTTTGTACACTTGAAGTACAGAACGTATAATAACTGATTAAAAATTATTATTAATCAATTTTTCAGATTTTGAAATTTTATCTTAGTATATCAGTAATTACATTTTTAATTATTTTTTAAATGATTGACCAAATATGTTACAATGAAAATTTACTTCATTTTATAACTTTAAAAAATCGCATGATTTTTAGAGGAATTATTAATTTTCATTATTTTTCAGGCTTCGAGTCAGGGTCAAGTAAAAAGAAGTTGAGTTTCCGGAATAAATAAATCAGGTTCGGGTAGTCAAAGTTATCGATCGCAAGTTCCGGCTTATTTAAAAAATCATCTGTTGATTTCGGGTCGGGTAAGACCCTATCCGTGCAGGACTGATAAGTATTCGTGCAAAATTTTAAAAAGATAGCACACTGTGAACAAATACTCATTCTTTTTACAACTATTAATTTTTCGTTATTTTCCATTGCTATTAAAAAATAAAGTATGTAGTTCAAAAGAATTAATTTATTAACTAACTCATTTAATATTTATAGTCTGGAAATGGGTTTTTTTTTTTTTTTTTACCACAAACGTTTTAAACTTCAGTCTTCATTAATAAAAGTGCGTTATCAACGAAAACAGTTGATTTAATGCGGATATTTCCTGAAAAACGTTAACTTAAAGAACAAGGGAAAATGACAATGAGCAAAATCAATGCAATTAAAAATATAACGCTTTAGTTACTATAAAATGTGCAATATCAACTTAAAATTATCGAAATAAAATTTACAAGATTTTACGAAGTTTAAAATGTTCTGTAAAGAGATTATCTCTTTGCAGGAGTTTCTTCTGTGAAATGTTATATTTTATATTTTTTGCTGTGAAATGTGCTGGCGCTTTTTTAGTCAACACATTCTTCTTAAAAATTTTAGTAATTTTTTCAGTACAGATAAAGAAATGTGTAGAGATAGTGTTATCAGTATAGCTGATTATTCAGAACTTTTAAAATCTAAGAAAAAAAAATTTAAAGGATCTAGGTTGTTTTAACTTAAAAAAAAAAAGGGGGGGGGGACTTTTTGAAAAAAATATATATTGAAATATGAACAATTCTGAACAACGGTGCTTCATTTATAATTCTATGTATTTTGGTTTAAAAGATATGATCAAAATTGTAGTTCATGTTGAGATTGAACTTTACCGCATTTCTTAAATTTAATGTTTATTCTCCCAAAAGTACCCCCCCCCCTTTTTTTTTTTTTTTTTTATTGGTCACAATCTGCAAAATTTTATTGCTATAAAGTTTTGCATACACACATTCATATATAAAGGACATCTAAAAAATGAATAATTATTTAGTAAAACTAACTTTATGTAATCTTTTTTTTTTTTGAAAAAGTTTAAACTTTTAGAAAATTTTCAATTTTTATGTTTTATGTCTTTTTTTTCTTTTTTTTAATAGTAAATTTTGAGATATCTCTAAATCCATAATTCGTATTATGAAATAAATTTGTATTCAAACATTTTAAGACCTTTTAAAAGACAATAGGTTAACTTACGGTATGATATCTTACTGATAAGAGAAAAAAAGAAAAAAAGCCCTTTTGGGAAAATAAGGGTTAAAGTTTGAAATTGCAATAGAGTTCAGTCTTGACATGAGTTTTTCCCTCCTAACCTTTGCACCAAAGTGAGTAATCATAAATGAAACATCAAAACGCTTAAAATTTTTCATATTTAAACGTATATATTTTATAAACCGATTTTTTTTTTTTTAGATTATTCCTCTCTAAACTCCTTAAGGGGGTCTGGGACACCAAATTTTTGTTTTTATTATTTATTGATGAATTGCTGTAATTATTTTTTCTGAAATTGGAGCTTTTTTGACAATGAAATTGAGCAAGAGAGAATCTAAAAAAAAAATTTAATTAAATTTAAAATTTAAAATTTTTGATAAATTTAAAATTTGTTATATCTCATGAACTAATGGTTCAATTTACAAACTTCTTTCACTCTTATATACAGAAAAGATTTATCTTCAATTTGTCTTCGGGATTTTTAAGTAGGTGCAAAACTTTTTTGGTAATCCAAAAGTTATGCATTAAATAAGTACTTTTTTCAAATTAAAATTAATATTTAAAAAATTTGTTATTATAATCAGAAATCCTGAAGACAAATCGAAGATAAATCCTTTCTGTATATAAAGGTGAAAACAGTTTGTAAATTGAATCATTAGTTCATCAGATATAACAAATTTTAAATTTATCAAAAAATTTAAATTTTTAATTTTTAAAATTTTATTAAAATTTTTAAAATTTTATTAAAATTTTTAAATTTTTTTAAATTTTTTTTTTTTAAGATTCTAACTTTATCGTCAAAAAAGCTTCAATTTCAGAAAAAATAATCACAGCAATTCATCAATAAATAATAAAAACAAAAATTTGGTATCCCGGACCCCCTTAAGCTTAAATCGTGTGTTCTCTTCAAATAAAAGAATAAAAATTATTCAACTTGAGTGAATTTTCACTCATTTGCCTAGAAGAAACGCACCCTCTGATCTTGAGTTAATTTCAAGAAATTGAATGAATTAACTTAATGCACTCAAACTTGAGTTATTTATTGTATTAGAGTAATTCATTTATTAGGACGGCGGACTATTAGTTTCAATCTGGATATTTTGTAGACCAGTTTTGTGTAACACTAAACTAAATCAGAAATATCAGTCCTATCGTTACAAATTCGGTCCCCAATGAAAGGGGCGATTTTTCTGAATCCAGGGGATGCAAACAGTTTTTCGACACGACAATTATATTTTTAAAAATTAACTAAAGTATGAAATTTAGGTGGAAATACTTCATTTTAATTCATTTCAGTCATTTTGAAAAGTACGTGGCCGAGTTTTATGGTCAAATAGTGTGATTGAAAAAAATAAATTAAAAATTAAAAATTAAAATTTTACAGTTAGAAATTAATAGTCCTCCGTACTAAACTAAATTCTGTTTTTGACAGAATTTTCAATTATTTTTTTTTTTTCCATTAATGAGAATAAAATTAGCTTAAGAATGAATAAATAAATAAATAATAAAATCTTCCACTCATTTTATTAATGATTTTAATTCAAATAATTTTAATAAACTGGATCCCCTTACAATGGCGTTGCCCGTTGTACTTGCGAACTGCTGAAGAAATGCGTTGCAGCCAACGAGATAAACAAATTAGAGTGCTGATTCAATGGATGAAGGATTAGCTTTCCGTGGTTCAAGATGAATCACGTGACATGAACCAATGAATAGCTATGTTTGCCCCCCTTTATCGCTATTTTGGCATTTAAAATTTCAGTTCGGAAAATCATCTTTATTATTAGGTAACACGACAGTCCTATGACCGAAATAAATTGTTTTTAGAATATTTTTTTGCATATTTCACATTATATTCAATAATAAAATACGTCTTTTTTCATCATTTCCCAACAAAGTTTAAAAGTGTTTATTAAAAAAAGTTAAACTTTTAAAAGAGCTAAATTTAACAAAAAATAATAATTTATCAACTATTTTTAAATATTTTGTTGGTTAGATTTCGACTACACGAAATAAAAAAGAAGTGAAATAAAAACTAAAATGATTTAGAACAAAATATATATATATATATTAAACTACATAAATAAACAAAAACATTGGCGGTTATGATTTGCGCCAAGTACAATCTCCAAACCGTTGTCATAGAAATTTATTGAAAATAAGCTGTTACCAAGGGAACCAACGCATAAATGGTTCATGTCACATGACTCATGTTGGACCATGTCAGGGTTACCATTTATCACTCTACTTTATTTATCTCGTTGGTTGCAGCGAAAGCGATGTTGCCACTTACAAGTGGTTGAATGAGCAGAAATATCTCAAGTATCCCGATAAATATTGTCAACTCAAGTTCACTTAAATAAAAAGCTATTAATTAGCTCAAAGAATTGCATTTTTAACTCAAAGTGATTTTTTTTTTAAATAACTCCTGCTTCACAGGGTGAATTAACTTATTTATTTTAAAAGAGCAATTATTATTTCCAAAACTCTAAAATGATATACAGTTACCGTCGCTTATTAAAATCACATTCGTTCTGAGCCAAAGTGATTTTATTAAGCGGCTGATTTTTTATATCCCGCGAACGTTCCTGCCCTTAAGGAAAAGGTATTACTTCCTTGAATTTGGAAAGAAACTTCAAAAGGGGACAAAGAATAGAATTAGTAAACAATATTAAATAATTTTTGATAGATAATTAATTAATTGTTTCTTCGATATAAATAAATGAAACACATTCCAAGTTCCAATGCACTTTCGTTTGTGGAAAATCATCATTACTTTACCAAAAATTCACGTTGTTCTTATAAATTTAAAATCTTTTCGTTTAAACCTCATGAATTACAGTAATTTCAAAATAAGAACTAGAAATTGCCTTTTAATAATTAGAAATTAAAATATATATATATATCATTTCAAATCAAATTTGTAACTTATTACTGCGTTTTGAAGAATACGTTCCTTGAAATTGTTAAGGAGATAAGGGATGGGGCTTGTTTAATTTGTAACTGCGCTGCAAGTGTAAAATCTTCGACAATGAGCGATAACGGAGGGTTTGCTGTGCTTTAATTTCTTTTCTTATTTCAAAAAAAAAAAAATAAATAAATAAATAAATAAATAAATTAGTGCGCATACATGTTATTTTTGGCTGCCCAGGAGATATTTTTGAGTTTATTAACCGGCGATGCTTATTTTATTTAGCGGCGGCTTTAAAAGTAATTTGTGTTGTATGTTTATGTATATATATATTTTAACTATTATATAGTTTTACACATTTTATAACAGCTAAAGCTATGCATTTTTAATTGTATCGATTTTATTCAATGTCATTTTTCCTTGTCCCGTAAGTTAATGTTTTGTAATAAACATGCTCAGTAAATCAATTGCTTTCACTTAGAGCGTACTTTCATTACTAAAGGTTAAGTTTAAAAGTACTTTTAGTAAAAACGAGAGTTTCCAGTCTATAAATCTCGAATCAGTTAGCTATTTAATTAGCTTTTTTTTTTTTTTTAAGTACAAACCTTTTTTTTTTTTTTTTTTTTTTTACAGGAGCAGAATTAATAATTTAACCCATAATTAATAAGAATAAACAAAGGAATTATCTTTTAATTTCAAATAATTGCCCATGATTTGGGAAACAAAAAGTACCTACTTTAACTTATCGACTGTTTACTAATCATGTAAGATTGTGATGAGATTATAGGTTTTAAAGTCTCCTTGAAAGTAGGTAGCATCCAAAAATATTATTGTTCTAAAAAATGAAGTCCTGAAGTATGTAGTCTATAGTGTAGAATTTCTGACAAATGTCATATGTGTACGATTTTTATTTTGACGGCTAAAAATTTTGGAAATAAATAAAACATGAAACATGTTTTTACGCATGTATAATTATAAGATTTAAAAAAAAAAAAAGTTTTATATACCATGTTTTTAAATTTTCTGTTGAATCTTATCTAGAGAACTACATTAACACTTTATCAATGCGTATGAAATTTTTAATGTGATAATAACGTCAATTTTGTGAGACGCATAATTTAACTTTTTAAATTTTTTTAGCGTTCACGTTTAATTAAATGTATTTATTTTTATGTCGAAAGAAAATGAACTCGTAATTCTTTTTTTTTTTCAATTAAATTATAGCTAATATTTTAATGACTATTTTTAAAGCTATTAGGAGGTTATTATTTTCATATTTTAATTAATTAAAAGAAAACTAATAAAAAATTCGAAAATGGGACTTCGAAGTGTGTTGTCACCGGGTTCCGAGCTATTCTGAAAGTTTCAAATGTCTAGCTAGTAGAGAAGTTAGTTAAAAATCGATTGCAAGATTTGTACCGGACAAACAAGAATAGCAGTTAATAAAAACATGGTAAAAAATCTGAACCTGTACTGAAATACACTTTAGACTGAATATTTATGGGTTCGAATCCTGGATCAGACATGGATGCTTGTAATAATTCGCAATCTACGTTAAAATGCAAGTCCCAGCAAATGCATTATACCTCTGGGAGGTCACCGAAATAGGGAAGACGTCCTCTTCGTGGAGGATTAAAATTGTGATGGCATGTCTCCGGACCATCCTTAGGGGGTGCGTCCTAGACCGTCGCCAATTACCCGTAGCGCAGTACTAGTGCGACGTTAAACTAAACCAACCAATCCAGTCAAATGATTATTAATGTTCAAAAAATTACTGTACAACGATAAGCCAAGCTTAAACTGAAAATTTGTAACAGATGATTTACTTTTAAATAACCTATATAAAAAATAATTGAAAATATTTTTATTTATTTATTTTATTTTATTTTATTTTATAATTAAAGTAAAACGTGATAAGGGAAATAGGTTATAATTTATATAACAGACCTTTTCACCCACATTGTATCATATAATTTTATTTTTTATTAATAAAATTTTTACCAATGATTTTTGAATTCCTCATTAGTTCTAAAATAGTACTTAAACATATTAGTTTTCTCAACAACGTTTATGTTATATATCCAAGCAATATTCAGGTGTTATAAATATTAATTATTTAAAATGAATAATTCGACAATTATTTATTTATTTATTTTAAATGAGACACAAATCTATGTATCTACATATAGATATATAGAAATAGATATATTGATAAATTGATATGGAAAGAGAGAGAAAATAGATAAATAAAATTGTCTAAAATGATGAGTTTTTAAAGTATTATATTCATTTATCTATAAAATTCTAATAATTAAAAAATACTACTTTGTAAGCAACAAAACCGTAAACGACTAAAAATATTTTTATACATCATACATATTTAAGTGTGTTATTATTATTATTTCTAAAAATAGCGATCATTTATGGAAAACGTTTATCATGAAATGAAATACTGAATAATTTGTATTTTTAGCGAGTAATTATTGTATAATCTGGGTTTAGTATTAACACTGTCATTATAAACGATTTATTTTACGTTCTAACAAAAATGTTTAATTTGAACATTTAACGTCTAATATTCCGATTACTTAAATTCGAATAAATTAAAGAATGCCTATTTTAGAGGATCAAGAAACTTCTAGATGTATATACATTGTTTACACAATGTCAAAATTTTAAAATAATTGGAATTCGAATGGGGAAAATATGGCATCATAACAATAAATTCAGCAAATCTTTGGCAATGTTTCAAAATATTTTAACATATTATTGAAAACGTTTTCAACAATATTCTAATACTTCATTTTCTCATTAGTATTTAGAAAATTTGGATAAATAGTAAGAGGGAATATCAGTTATATATATGTATACATTTAATATAATACAAAAATTTGTAGTTACAAAAATTTATTTTCTAAACAGTAAACATCGTATTTAAGTTAAAATATTGAACACAAACTGTCTAATAGCATAATACGATTTCGATAATATCGGGATAATATAGTTTAATATTTATATATAATATAATATAATATATATATTCAGCATTCCATGAAATATTTCACCTGTTATAAAATTTTTAAATAAATTTTAGAAAACTATAATTTAAATTCTAAAGAAATAGCAAAACAATTCTGCAATTTTAGTTTCTAAAATTTATTTTAAAAAATAATAATAATAAAATAAAATAAAAATATCTTGTGACGAGTGGGACATTTAACAGAACACTTGATATATTTATTTATTTATATTTATATGCATTTATATTATATAAAACTATATTTATATCATATTAAGTTTATCGTGCTTTATATAAAGAAAAAACACATTTCCTAATTATAACAATAAATGCAAAATATTTTTAAAAGAGTATAATAAACATAATACATAAAATAAAAAGTTAATATTTCACATAATAAGAAGCATTATTAGTATTTATACACCTAATTACTTGCATCATTATTCTGTTGCAATAATAAAATCTTTTAGTTACATACTTGCTATTCAACAGAAAATGAATAAAAAATATATTAATACACTTTTATATTGGTTTCAAAGAGCTGCGAAACCTTAAAAAATACCACAGAAATTTCATCAATGCATTAAAAAAAAAAAAAAAAAAAAAAGTAGCTAAATTTTTTCATAAAGTAACAACTTTACTATCAAATAATTCTTTTTACTACGAATTTGACACTTTTCATTAATATGTTTGAACGCAGAATTATGGATCAATACTTTGTAGAAGGAATAGTGAATGGAAGTCGTAAGGTTTCCACGGCAGCCTTGATATTTTTGTTGCCAACTTCTTTTTTATTATATAAAAATAATTATTTCGGATTTAACTACATCACACATGCAAAAGGCTAGTAACATATTTTTATTTTTTTTTATTAATTAATATTGTTGTTATTATTATTATTTATTTATTTATTTATTTATTATTATTAGTTGATGCAGTTGTGTAGCTTTTATAAAAGAAACATCAAAAAGATATTATTAAGATTAGCTGTATTTAAAATATAAATTTGCCTTTTTTTTATTTAATTCGAGATAGAGACAAAAAAATTTTCTGAAAATTTTATTTTATTTTAATTTATTATTTTTGCCATTGTAACATGAGGGGGTTAACTTTTATGTTTAAGATAAAAGTAATTTTTATTAATTGTATATTTTAATTATTATTTTCTATAATTTATTTAAAAAAAATATTTAAATAAATAATCTTTTCTAAAAATAACTGTTATATACTTGACATTTATTGCATCGAAAATATTTAGTTCTTTGGTTCAAACAGTAATTAAAAAAACAATTTAAAATTAAAACTAATTATTATTTAATAAAAATTATTTTTAAAAATTCCGTCAATAAATATTATTTATATATATAATAAAATTAATTTTTTTTTAAAAAGGGGGGGGGGGGGAATTTGTATAAACATTAATAGAGAATGTTAAATATTTTTTAAATATAAAGATCTATGCTTAAAAAATATTTATTCATTTAAAAAATATTTTTTAAATAATTTAAATACTGTTTAAGTATTTTACTTTATATGTCCTAGTTATTATCTTCTTTATTTTATGCAAAGAGGTGATTTTTAAATATATTATCGACAGTTTTTCTATAGATATTTTTAAAAAGTAAATAATTAATAATTATTTTAAAAATTATATTTTCATCTTTATCTATAAGTTTTGTCAAATACATTTTATTTCTACGTACATAATAATTAGCAAGAATTTCATAATTTGTGTAATGCAAAAAAGTCAATATTAACATTTAATTTATACGATAATATCTCACAGAAATAAAGCTGATAAAATAAATCGTGAAGCATTAAAAAAAGAAACACATTTTTATAACACTCTAAAAATATTTTTAAAATGCAATAAGCATATTTTTATAGCACACAATTTAACAAAATAAGTTGATATTTATTTTTTCATCGCTACAAAAAATGTATTACTTATTAATCTCCTTTTATTTATTTATTTACTATTTTGTCTTGAACATTTTTAACAATGCATAGTAAATTAATACTTTTCAAGATGTAAACAAAAATATTCAACAAGTTGATGGAGTATCTTTAAGATTGGAAAATTACTTTGAAACGTTTAAAGTTTGTTTTTTGTTTATGCATATATATCTTTTAAAGCATTTAAATAAATGAACCGAATTTTTAAAAAGGCAAACAATCCAGTTATGAAATCAATATGTTGATGACAGTTTATATACATTAAATCTTTCTTATAAGTGCTTCAAATAAGTAATTTAAAATAAATAGAATATTATCTTAAAGATACTTACACTAGTAACAAGATGTACGAAACATAATTAAAATTATAATAGTTATATAATTACAGTGTGAAACAACTTTTCAATCTCTTCAATGAACTCAGAAAATTTTCCACATTTGGAAAAGTAACACGTATCAACTTGGGAAGTTTTCACTGGGAAATGAGGGCTGAGATGTAAATAGAAGTTTCCCAGATGGGATGTATAGGAATAGTTTTTGAATCACTCACCTGTTCAATGAGCAGAGGAACGGCGGATGAAGTATATAGTTTTTTGAAGAAAACTAGAGAATGAATCCGGGGTTTCAGAAAGGAGGAGTCACAAAAAGGAGGCTTTCAGGCGGAGCAACTGGTCCCGGAACGAGTCGGGAGTCGTGTTAAATAGGGGGCTAGAAGGTGTGGTGTTCCCCCGCTCCGGATTCATGCAGCCGGCAGGAGAGAAGAGTCCGGCCCAACACCCACGCACAGGGCTGCGCCAGCGACTGCCATTCGCTCTGGTTTTCGCAACTCGTAGCGCGCGGCTCACTATACCCCCCGCCCGACGCCTACGCACACAGGATTTTCTTTACCCTTGGAGTACCCTCAGTTAGCCCCCTTCATACACCCCCCATTAATCCCGAGATTACTACTTTGAGATAACTTGCAAACTATTCGGGAGTTTTGCAGCGACGTGTGCGTGCAAAGTTTGGAGGAAAAGAGAACATGAACTGGAAATCGACTGAGAAAAGAGAAAGTTGGTTTTTTTTACACCCTACCCTCTGCGCTGAAGAAGTCTGTGGCTATGTTTTCTTACATTAGTCCTGGAAGGATATTTATCGGACCGTTGTCCTGGGGGGGGGGAAATGAATTTTTGTTGTATACAAAATAGTTTCGTGTCCTGGATTTGATAACAGAAATCAATTTTTGCATCCGATCGGAGGAATAATATTAAACGAAGCTTATCGGAAATGATGTATTTCTCCCCCTTCTTAAACAATTTACTTTAGATTCAAAGATTATTATGTTAGAGCATTTTCACTTTTCCAAACAACAAATAGATTAGATGTTGACAATCAATGTGGTTTATATATTTAAATATAAAACAAATAAATAAGTCTAAGATTTACATTTAAAAATTGAATTGAAATGCAATTTTTCAATGACAAATTGGTGAAATCAAAAAAAAAAAAAAAAAAATGAAATTTAAATACTTGCCAGAAAATGCAAAACCTTGTTTTTATTCTTATATCAAAACAGAAATAAATATATTTTTGTATTGTTTTAAGCAAATCAATTCTGAAGTTGTTGTTTTTTTCCCATGTTTACCTAAAAGTTTTCTTTATTAACGTCATATATTACGCTGTCTTCGGATTGGGATTGATTTTGATAAATTTATACTATTTATCAAAATCAATTAATTTAAAGTTATGCAAATTAATTGAATTTGATTTTTTAAAGTCGGGTGTTCATAATTATCTATAATTAATTAATTCAATACATTTTTTAATGAACACTTTTAAAACTTTAAGAAGCTGATATACGTATATGCTTAAAAAGCTGAAATTTTTTATAGTAGAATAAAAATGATTATATATTGAAATAACTGAGATATTGTATCAAAACAATAATAATAATAATAACAAAAGCAAAACATAAAATATATTTGTTTAGAATTTTTTGGATTAATAAACAGCTGTAATCGTAGAAGATAATCATTTTAATAACTCGAAAAAAGTTTGATACTAGCACACAAAGACAATTTTTTTGCTGAGAAAAAAAAAATTAATGCTCCGAATACTAGTGGTGCCATCTAGTGAGCATTGTTAAAGGTAATATTTATAAGAAAACCTATGAATCCTTAGTGACATGAAGTAAATTGTAATATGATAGATATGTGATTTAAAAAAAAAAAAAAAAAAAAAAAAAAAGGGCAAATGCATTACAAATGTTTGTTCAAACTTTTAAGTTAAAAAGAAATAAATATTTTAATAAGCAAGAGGCCTCAAGAACGGTGTCAGGTGCGACCATTCCAAAAAAATTTCTGGACCGCGATTTTATTTTGATAAAGTGAATGTCGTGTTATATCATGTTTTAATTCGTTATACTAAGTAAACCGTTCCAAAGATCGCTACAAAAGTTGGTACATTTATCAATCAGACAAACATCCATCTAACGCCGTTATTTTTTGTTCAATAGGATTATTAGTTCAAAAGAACCATATTTAACTTTAAAATTTTTTTAAAGAAAAAACAATGTTACCACTTAAAAAAAAAAGTAAATAAATAAAATAAAATCTTTTTTTTTTTTTTTTTTTTTTTTCCTTTCCGGTTTAAAAGGAAATAAATTTATTTTTATGTAAACCTAAAAAAATTCGATATATCCTAAAACATTTCTGATACAACTGACGTCATAATCACCCTTTATCTATATATATAAAAATGAATTGCTGTTCGTTAGTCTCATTAAAACTCGAGAACGGCTGAACGGATTTATCTTATCTTAGTCTTGAAATGTTCGTGGAGGTCTAGGGAAGGTTTAAAAGGCGAGAAAAAATCGAATAATTTCCGGGAAAACCCTAAAAACAGCCCTTTTCAATTTCCCATACAAACGTTTTCTAGAGTCAATTTGAACTTTATTGCTATTCAATAAAGTTTAGGTGTGTTCCTAACGTCAAAGAGTCAATTTGCAATTTATTGACAATTTATTTCCATCATATCTATGAAAATAGTCTTCGCGTGCGCTTTGGAGGATCTAATGTCGCGTTCCGAAAATAAACAAAAGTGAATCGCGAACGCGACAAAAAATGTATTTTAGCTAACTTCAGTTGTAACTGTATCAGATTATTTATTTTACACTTTTCAATTTATTATTATTTATTTCATGCTTTTTGTCACAAATTAAGTTTCTGAACACAACCATAATATTTGACATTAGATTTGACAACCAACTAATATGTCAATCATTCTGTCGCACTTCAGAACACGGAGATTTATGGCTTAAAGGTAAACTCCAAAAAAATAAATAAAAAAATCAGAACACGGAAAAAAGTATTACGATTGACGATATTGTGTTACGATCATGGTTACGATATTCTATGAGTGCATCCTTCTATCTTTGTGAGTGACGATTACCGCTACGTGCGCGAGAACTTTCTTTACTTTTGTGATCCTTTGTGATAGTGACATTCCAAGTAGTGTGCTCTTTTTTTGTTGATATTTTGTGATAGTGACACTTCTGTTAAGTTACTGTTAAGTGAGCGAGAAATTTTCTCACTTCGATTAATTACGTTACGATGCCGAGGAGAAGACGACCTGACTTAGGTCGTCGCAGTCAATCAAATGTGTGAAGAGCTACCTCACGTGCTAACCGCACTGATGACCAGAGAGAGACAGATCAAGAAAATAGTCGTATTGCAATGTCAGAATTGCGTTATTTAGTGAGTGACAATGAAGTGGATAGGCTTAGAATGCAACGAGTTCGTGCACATCAAACACAACAACAGCGAGCACGGCATAATGAAATTGAGCGAATCCGCAGACGCAGTGCTCCTGTGATTCTTGAACGAGCTGCATTCCACTATGATCCGGCAATTGATTATTGTGCCGACAAATCGGTAACAATTGGGGAAATGAAAATAATTTGTAAATATTGTAAGGCGTTAAAATACACTGGTGAATCTACTGGATTATGTTGTGCTGGAGGCAAAGTAAAATTGCCACAATTGGTCCCACCACCAGATCCTTTACGCTCTTTAGTTTCTGGGATTGGAAATGATTCTAAGCACTTCTTGGCCAACATTCAGAAATATAACAACTGTTTCCAGATGACATCATTTGGCGCTACACATATTATACAGGACAATTTCATGCCCACTTTCAAGGTATTATACCAGAATATTTTTTTATAATATTCAAGTTTGTACTAAAATATATAACGGAAGGGGGTATCAACCCTGAAGGAGGTGAATGTGCTCATGAAACTCAACAACTTTCCCCAAAGAACATAGGTCGAAATATGAAAAAAAAATTTGGCCCTCCCATAGTAAATCAATCGGCTGGTAGTCAGTTTTGTAAGGGAGGGCCAAATTTTTTTTTCATATTTCGACCTATGTTCTTTGGGGAAAGTTGTTGAGTTTCATGAGCACATTCACCTCCTTCAGGGTTGATACCCCCCCTTCCGTTACACGCTGTATATATGAAATAATTAATGGACAAAATTTAAAATATTACAGATACAAGGACAAATTTATCACTTACTGGGGGCACTGTTACCACTACCTGATGCAGATCATCAATTTTTACAAATTTATTTTATGGGCAATTCAGATGCGGAAGTTGATAATCGTTGTGCTCACAATCCAACAGTGAAGAGAACCATTGTCCAAGAATTACAAATGTTTCTTCATCAGAATAACAATTTAGTAAACATGTTCAAAATAGCAATGGATCGGATGCCATCTGATAGCCATAATATTATCATTCGAGCTGACAAAACACCTGCCGGTAAACACACAAGGAGGTTTAATTCACCTACCATTGATGAAGTGGCTGTTGTCATTGTGGGAGAAAATTTACAATCTAGAGATATTGTGCTTCATCGTCGGAATAGTGATTTAAAACGTGTATCTGAAACACACAGGAGCTATGATGGATTACAATATCCTTTGATCTTCTGGCAGGGGGAAGATGGATACCATTTTAATATCAAAATGGTAAATCAAGTAACAGGTAAATAAATTGAGCAGGATTAAATAATATTTTTAAATTCAATTCATCTAAGTAACATTTATCATTTTTGATTGCAGGTGCTGAAACCAACAAAAAAGTTAGTGCTATGAATTTCTATTCATACAGACTCATGATCCGTCAAGGTGAAATAAATCATATTTTGATGTGTCAACGACTTTTTCATCAGTTTGCAGTTGACATGTATGTCAAAATTGAGACTGAACGATTAACATACATCCGTTTGAACCAACGACAGCTACGATCAGAGGAATACATTCATCTCCGCGATGCTATAAATGCCGATGGCAATGTGAATAATGTAGGAAGAATGACAATTTTGCCAGCCACTTATATAGGAAGCCCACGCCACATGCACGAATATGCTCAGGATGCTATGTCATATGTTAGGCATTATGGCCGCCCAGACTTATTTGTTACATTCACATGTAACCCAAATTGGTCCGAAATCAAGAGGGAATTGCTACATAACCAAACACCAGTTGTTAGACATGACATAATTGCCAGAGTTTTTAAACAAAAATTAAAATCGCTGATGAATTTCTTAATAAAGCATTGTGTGTATGGCCGAGTCCGTTGTTGGATGTACTCTGTAGAATGGCAAAAGCGTGGATTGCCACATGCGCACATTTTACTCTGGTTAGTGGACAAAATAAGGCCAGATGAGATTGATTCCATAATTTCAGCTGAAATTCCAGATGAAACAGTTGACCCAAAATTGCATGCAGTAGTTACCAAACACATGATACATGGACCTTGCGGACTTTTCAACTACAATTCACCCTGTATGGTCGACGGCAAGTGTTCCAAGCGATACCCAAGAGACCTGCTTGCTGAAACCATAACGGGAAATGATGGATACCCATTGTATCGTCGGCGATCAGTTGCGGACAATGGGCAATCGGTAGTTGTGAAGGTAAGAGGACAAAATGTTGATGTAGACAATCGTTGGATTGTGCCATACTCGCCAATATTGTCCAAAGCTTTTGAGACTCACATCAATGTGGAATATTGTAACTCTGTAAAGTCGATAAAGTACATATGTAAATATGTTAACAAAGGCAGCGATATGGCTGTCTTCGCTGTAACCAATGCAAATGATGAAATATCACAGTACCAGATGGGGCGCTATGTAAGTAGCAACGAAGCAATTTGGCGTATATTTTCATTTGCGATCCATGAAAGATACCCTACAGTAGTCCATTTGGCGGTCCATTTAGAAAATGGTCAACGAGTTTATTTTAATGAATCGAACGCGGCAGACAGAGCGGCACGTCCACCATCGACAACATTAACAAGTTTCTTCACAGTCTGTCAAACTGATGATTTTGCTCGCACTTTGCTGTATGCTGACATGCCACGCTATTACATATGGAATGCATCATCGAAATCGTTTCAGCGTCGAAAACAAGGAACACCAGTTGAAGGACATCCAAATGTATTTGCTTCAGACGCTCTGGGTCGCATCTACACAGTACATCCAAATAACGATGAATGTTATTATTTGCGATTGTTGTTGGTGAATGTTCGTGGTCCGACATCGTTGAAACAACTGAGAACAGTTAATGGACAGCTGTGTGCGACTTACCGTGAGGCATGCCAACTATTACATTTACTTGAGAACGATTCGCACTGGGATGATACGCTCAAGGATTGCGTAATATCTTCATCGCCGCATCAAATTCGTACATTGTTTGCGATTATCATATCGACATGTTTCCCCTCGAATCCAAAAGATTTGTGGGTTAAGTATAGAGATGACATGTCTGAGGATGTTTTGCATCGTGTTCGCCGTGAAACTTTGAATCCTACACTACAAATGACTGAAGAAATTTACAATGAGACATTGATCATGATAGAAGATATGTGTTTATTGATAGCAAATAAAGTATTGTCGTGTTTGGGAATGACAGCAACCAATCGTCATATGCACGATGCATTAAACCACGAGTTGCAAAGGGAACAACAGTACGACATTGAAGCATTGGCCGAAACAGTTCGTACAAATGTTCCACAATTAAATCAACAACAAAGAATTGCGTACGACACTTTGATAGAAGCTGTGAACAGTGGATCTGGTGGAATTTATTTCCTTGATGCTCCCGGAGGAACCGGAAAAACGTTCTTAAAATCATTGTTTTTGGCGAGGATCAGATCGCGAAATGATGTTGCTCTAGCGTTGGCTTCATCTGGAATAGCTGCGACTCAGCTAGAAGGCGGACGAACTGCGCATTCTGCCTTGAAATTACCATTAAACATGCAAATCACCGAAACACCAATTTGCAACATCGCCAAAAATAGCGCAATGGCCAAGATCCTACAGGTATGCAAATTAATTGTTTGGGATGAATGCACAATGGCCCATAAGAGGTCACTGGAGGCGCTGGACAGAACATTGAAAGATCTTCGTGACAACCAAAATATTTTTGGTGGGGCCATGATTCTGTTGTCAGGTGATTTTCGTCAGACTCTTCCAGTTATTCCCCGATCAACTGTTGCTGATGAACTAAATGCATGCCTAAAATCATCTAATTTGTGGCAGTACGTAAAGACACTCCAATTAACAACTAACATGCGAGTATTTTTGCAACATGATGAAACTGCAAATGTGTTTGCGAAGCAGTTGTTAGATATTGGAAATAATAAAGTTGCAATGGACACCTCGACCGGATTCATCACATTACCCACAGATTTCTGTCACATCACAGATTCAAAAGAGGAACTTATTCAGCGTGTTTTCCCAGATATAGCGCAAAAGTTCAATAACCATAATTGGCTGGGTGAACGAGCAATATTGGCAGCGAAAAATAAAGATGTCGAGGATCTCAATGCGACCATTCAGAATTTTCTTCCAGGACAGTTGGTTTCCTTCAAATCAGTCCTCACCGTTATGAACCAGGATGACGTAGTCAACTATCCCACGGAGTTTTTAAATTCACTGGAATTGCCTGGATTACCACCTCACAATTTGCAGTTAAAAGTAGGATCAGTTGTCATCATGCTGCGTAACATTAATCAACCTCGACTATGCAATGGAACAAGACTGGCTGTGAAAAAGCTGATGAATAACGTCATTGAGGCAACAATCATAAAAGGAAAATACAAAGGAGAGGATGTCTTGATCCCGCGAATACCGATGATTCCAACGGATTTACCATTCGATTTTAAACGCTTACAATTTCCAGTACGTCTGGCCTTTGCGATGACAATAAATAAATCGCAAGGACAGTCTTTAGAAGTTTGCGGAATCAACTTGGAGTTTCCCTGTTTCGCGCATGGACAATTATACGTCGCGTGTTCGCGCGTCGGAAAACCGTCTTCTTTGTTTATTTACGCACCACAAAACAAAACAAAAAATATAGTTTATGAGAAAGCTTTAAATTGATTAACAAACTGTATCATAACAGTGTGTGTCTGTTAATAAAAATTTAAACCTTATAAATAGCCAGTATTTCAGGAAAACTCTGTTTTTTTAAGTAAGCAACATGATGTGTCGAAAATAATAATAAAACTTCATGCTTCATTAAAAAAATGCTTTTTTATTCAATACGTTTTGTTTGTTTTGAAATTAATTTATACAAAAGTTTAGGTCTTTTATTTATCGATTGAGGCAGTACGAAGTCTGCCGGGTCAGCTAGTATATATATATATATTAATTTCAATTAAGCAAATAATCATTTTTATTTTTATTTTGTATTTTATTTTTATTTATTTATTTATTTTTTTTTTTTTTTTTTTTTTGGCCTTGATTTTGTGGTCCACAAAAGTAACGTGTAGACAGTTTTAACATAGGACCCCCTTGGCGACTTTTATTACTATTATTATTATTATTTATTTATTTTCATTTTTGTGATGATTGATGCAAAGACCTCTACTTATGCAATTGCAATAACCATTTCAATTTATCGTTAAAATTGAAAGAAAAAAAAAAAAAAAAAAAAAAAACCTATTTGAAATCGACAAGGGGGTCCCATATTAAAACTGTGCCGAAAATAGTCACCAACAGAAATATATTTAATATATAACAGAAATATATTAAAGGTTTGTATTATTCAATTTAAATAAATAAATAAATTGTTTAAACTGACGTCATAATAAATGCATTTATTATTATTACATTTAAAACCAATGTAACACTTAAAAATGAGATAAAAGATACAAAAATTTAAAACTTTAAAAATACATTTTAATTAAAAAACATTTAAAACACAAGACAGACGTTTCGGCTAGAACACTAGCCCTCCTCAGTGTCAAACATACAAACACAACATTTACAAAAATTCTAAATACATCATATCAAGATTAAATATTCAGGAGGAATAGCTTTAGCCTCGTTCAAGGAAGAATGTTGCATTTTAGTGAAAGCGCCCTCTAGAAAAATACGGGATTCATAAATATTTATATTGGAAGCTAAAATTTTAAAGTTTTCAAAATCTGGTATATGATCACTATTGAGAGAATGGAATGATCACTATTGAGAGAATTTTTGTAAATGTTGTGTTTGTATGTTTGACACTGAGGAGGGCTAGTGTTCTAGCCGAAACGTCTGTCTTGTGTTTTAAATGTTTTTTAATTAAAATGTATTTTTAAAGTTTTAAATTTTTGTATCTTTTATCTCATTTTTAAGTGTTACATTGGTTTTAATATATTAATGAGACGTATAAATTATGTTTAATTTTATTAAATTATTACATTTATTTATTTATTTATAAAATATTAATTTCAATTAATCGAATGGGCTTATATTATTTTTTTTCTTTTTGCCAGCGAGGCGGTTAAAGCCTGCTTCGATACTAATTACAGAAAGTATATGTCTATTTCTTTGCCTGTGTGAGACGTAGATTTTTAAAAAAAAATATATATATATATACAGACACGACATTATTTCATTATTTAAAACAGGAAAATCTGACATTGACAGATTTTAATTTAGTGCCAGAGGCCTACTGCTAAACTTGTTAATATCGACAAATTCTTCTTTAGTTAGTTCGTGACGATCTAAATTCCATGATAAAGTTTTCATTAAATCAAACCAATGTGTTTCAGCTGCAGATACTGTAACAAATAACGTTGGAAGTCCAAACTGTCTTATAGCCGCAAAACAACGTTTTTTCACTTTTTCCCAATGAGGGGGAGGTGTGCCTTGGGGGGACTCATGTCAAAGTTGTACCTTGGGGGGGACTCATGTCAAAGTTGGGCCTGGGGGGACTCATGTCAAAGTTGTGCCTTGGGGGGACTTCATTCAATAAATCCCCATTCAATAAACCGAATGAAATAGGCCCTTAGCACTGTTAAGAGTGTATTATAAAAATTCGACTACGCTGTACCGACTGAAACAGGGGTACCTTGGGGGGGACTCATGTCAAAGTTGTGCCTGGGGGGGGGACTCATGTCAAAGTTGTGCCTTGGGAGGACTTCATTCAATAAATCCCCATTCAATAAACCGACTGAAATAGGCCCTTAGCACTATTAAGAGTGTATTATAAAAATTCGACAACTGTACCGACTGAAATAGGCCCCTAGCACTAAAAAAAAAAAAAAAAAAAAAAAGGGGGGGGGGGGCACATACAGTTTCCTTTTCTCTCTCTCTAGATTAAAAATGTGTACACATTCGAAATTTACTTTAAATTTTCGATATTTCTACTTATATTTTAAAAATGCGATTTTTTGCACTTTCCTCCGACATTTTTCTTTGAGTAGCAATTTCAAAATGATGCCAATAATGTAAAAAGCTTACATCTTTCCATTTCATTTATTTTTTTACTCGTAACATAAAAAGAAACACTTCTTTACACAGTAATGTTAAATTTAAAAATTATACCTGTATGAACAAAAACATCTGATAAGACTGCCGTCATAATAGCTTTAAAATTCATTTAACTTTATTTTTTTATTTTTTTAAATATTAATTTAATAATATTAATTTAATAAATAAATATTTAATGTTTATTTATTTTTTAAATATTAATTTAAATTAATCGAATAGTCTTATAGGACCCCCCCCCCCTGATTTTATCACCCGCAAAGTAAAGGGGGCACAGTTTTACTATAGAACCTCCTTGGCGACTTTTATTATTTTTGACCAGTTTGGCGATGAATTAAAATGACTATCGCAATTGCGTAAGAAATAAACTGATGTCTTATGCCCTTGAGAAAATCGCCCGAGCTAGTTCGGAGCCAATTTTCAAATTTCGTCAAAGGGGTCCTATACGAAAGCTGTTTGTTAGTGTGAATGCATATTTTTTAATTTATTTTAAACTAATCGTGTTTCTAATCTACATAATGAGACTCATAATTGATTTATGAGACTCATAATGAGACCTCATATTGTCATATATTGACTAAAAAACGCAATGGATAAAAACGTCATCGCCAGTTTTTGTAGACCAGTTTTGCGTAACACCAAAAAAGGGGAAAATGGATTAGAAAAATTAGTCCTATCGTTACAAATTCGGTACCCAACGAAAGGGGCGATTTTTCTGAATCCAGGGGTGCAAACAGTTTTTCGACTCGACAGTTAGATTTTTTTTAAATTAACTAAGTGGCAGCACTTTATTTTTATTCATATCAGTCATTTAAAAAAGTACGTGGCGCAGTTTTACTGCCAAAAAAACGAGATAAAAAATAAATTAAAAATGAAAATTTTACAGATTGAAATTAGCAGTTCTCGGTCGCTTAACTAAATTCTGTCTTTCACATAATTTTTACTTTCTCTTTTATTATTTTTCTTTCTTTCTTTTTTTTTTTTTTTTTTTTTAACAAAACATTTATGCCAAAATAAATTATTAAATTAATAAAAATGCATTGCCAGCATGGTGACAAAACAAAACTTTAAAAGTCGCCATGGGGATCCTATATTATAACTGTACTGCCTGGCGAAATATGAAGACTGGGTAGTCAAACATGAATTCGATTTTGAAACCTTTCTTTGGATGATGTTGGTTTAACATCATTAGCGTTTCATCGCACTATATCAATTTGGTTTTCGCAATAACTTGGCTTCTGATGAATTAAAATTAAAATTGGGTGGAGAAAATGGTTTAAGGTTTATGAGTTTCAAACTTTATAGGCAAATAAGAAAAAAAAAAAAAGTTCGAACACTTCGCACTTGTTTGCTAGTGAAGAACGAGTATAATAATTTTTTAAAAAATGGTAATAAATTTTATAAACAATAATTATGGATTGGTTGTCTGCAAAAGGAATAATTAACTGTTTGAAAGATTAACAGTTATGTAAAAAACATAATTAACTCTTGAACAAAGTATAGTATACTTTTTTACAAAAATTTTAATGAAATAATGAAGCAATTATAAAATAAATAAATAAATGCGATATAAATATTATTTTTCGTTGCACTATTCATTTGAAAAACATCTTTTCATTTGAAACAAAATGTTTTAATAATTTAATGGAATATTTATTTTTATGTATTAAAAACTAGTATGTTGTGGCCACCACAAGACTTTCTTCTATATTTTCCTATACAAATTCACTCGGTAACAACATAAAAAAATAAAAAATAAAAAAAAAACAGTTTCTTTTTCCGTTAAAAGTAAAAATTCGATAACTTTGTTTGGGGAAGTGATGCCCCACATGCACATTTTTTTCCTAATTAACTACTACTATTATCAATAATTCATATCAATTTTACAATCACAGGTTAAGAATAACTCTCATTATGTACATTTATACGAAATTTTGCCCTATACTGCCATGTTAAAAATTTAGAAAAAATACGATCACAGCGTCACCTGTTGAGCGATTGATCCCCAAATCTAATCAGCACCAGTTTATGTCAGGGGCCAACTAAATACCAAGTTTGGTTAAATTTCGCTGAAAAAAATAAAAAATAAATAAAAAAATACGATTTTTTTTTCTAAGTTTTTTTTGTTAAAAGTAAAAAAAATCGATAACTTTATTTTAAATTATCACAGATTTATAGTTCAACCATTCGTTTTAAAGGTATTGACGAGACCTTTTCGAAGATACCCATCTTGAAAATTTACTCCCCTCGAGGGGAGACTTCCCCCCCCCCCAGGGGGGGTGGCGAGGCTCCTACATATACAAAAAAAATTCCCAGTTGACTATCTCTAAAATAAATATTTCTTGTAAATTTCATAATGATTACTAAAAAATAATTCTCTTTATGCAGATTTATACAAAATTTTGTCCTATATCACCATGTTAAAAATTTAGAAAATGCGGGATGGCAACGCAACTTGTAAGACAATTTTTACCAAAAGTTGATAGGCACTAATTTATGTCAAGGTGCAACTACATACCAATTCGTATGGAATTCTGTGCAGTAGTTCCTGTGATACAGTTGCCACAAAATTTTGTCACACACACACACACAGAGACAGACAGACATTTTCTAAAAATGGTCAAATCGTGTTCGACAGCTCTCAAAACGTGTAAATCCATCAAAAACCCGAGGTCGAAAATTTTTACGAATCCAATACTTTCTTCTATTGAATATAGAAGAAAGTAATAACAAAATTAAAAGCAGATGATCAGCATTTCCGACTAGCGGCTTTGGCGTAAAATATTAATAAAATATAAACATTTCGATCTTCTCACCCTCCCCCCCCCCCTCCAACAAATAAATAAATAAATAATGAAAAAAAATTTTAATACAGTCGGTTTTGATACCGATTATTATTAATTTTCTTTTCTTTCCTTTTCTTTCAAAAAAAAGAAGAAAAAAAAAAGATTGTGATGAAATTCTGGCAAAAACAGAATTTAGTTCAGTATGGAGGACTATTAGTTTTTTTTTTTTTTTTTTTTTTTTTTTTCTTTCTTTTCTTTTTTTCAAATTATAACATTGCTTTCAAATTATTCAATTATATTTTCGATAAATTTTCGATTTCGATAAATGTCCAACTATCGTAAAACCGGTATCGTAAAAATCCGTAGATTGAGACAAATAGTCCTCCGTACTACCAAATAAATAAATAAATAAATAGAATTTATTTAATTTTGCTTTATTTTCCACTGGAAAGTTCAGCTACATTACTTTTCTTACATACATAGAGTGTTAGACCTACGTCAATTTAAAGAATATTATGTCACTCCACTTTACAACTTCTTTCTTCTCTTTTCTTCCTGCTTTTGCCTGGTATTAAGTTCTGTAAAATTGTACGTTATATATATGTGTGTGTATACATATATATAATGTTTCTTTTACTACAAGTTATCTAAAAAAGAGAAAAACCCTTTACATGTTAACCCTTTACAATTCCCGCTTTACATGGTAAGGTTGACCGTCAGCCAGATTCAACCTTGTTCTCCTCACCATGTAATCCTACTGAATTTTTGTTGCTTTATATTCTGAGAGTCTCTCATTGAAAATAAATAAATCAATAAATAAGTAAGTTTTTAATATTCTGTTATTTATTTATTTATTTTATTTTTTCACTTTTTGAACTTACTTTTGAACTTACTGAATTTTTAAATATTCATGAAGCATTTTACATATTTAAAAATTCGAAAAATCTTGTTAATGATATTTCTTCCACTCCTTTCTTCTCTGATGCTTGGAAATTACTCACGTAACTTAGATTTTCGTTTAATTTTTGTTATCCTTAAATTGTTTTATGTTTAATCTCACTCATTTATTTATTTTCCTGGTTTCTTGTACAATTCTATTCACACCAGTAAGT
This sequence comes from Salticus scenicus, assembly GCA_963930645.1. Taxonomy (NCBI): domain Eukaryota; kingdom Metazoa; phylum Arthropoda; class Arachnida; order Araneae; family Salticidae; genus Salticus; species Salticus scenicus. The sequence goes on along the minus strand of OZ005655.1, from coordinate 293,505,752 downwards.
ATATTTATTTTCTACTTTATAAAGTTTTTCTTTTCATTTTAAACGAATTTATGCGTTGCCGCTTTGACTGCAGCACTCGTGCTTACTTTATTCGCCTGATGAAGGGTCGTGTGTTTTTTCGACCCGAAACAATTGTTGCGAGTTTATTGCATTTTATGGTGTTTATTCAAAGTTTGTAAGTAATAACCCTAAATGCGTTGTTAGGTTGTTCTTTATATTTCATGCTTTCTCAGACCGCAAAGAATTTGCATACCCCTCCAAAAATTCAGGTGACTTTGTACTTTTTTCATCAGCCGATAAGAATAATATTTAATATGGCAATTAGTTCGATTATTTAAATTTGGATTTAAATTAAAGTGCATTATAATTAACAAATCGTTTGTATACTTTGCTTTTAATTTTTCCCCGTGCAACAAATTTGGATAAATCCTAGTTGCCGAAACGTCAGTTGAGGCCCTCTGTTGAGACTCAAAACAGTTTTGGGTCCCGTCTGTGTGTTTGTCTGTGTGCTTGTCTGTCGCGCAACAGCGGCTGCAAAAATCACGCTGCAATTTGCTGTACAAGTTCATGAGCCCCACGGAATCAGCTATATAGTTTTGGGTGGGTATTCTATTTGTAGTTCGTGTACAGGGACATGCCAAATTTTTTCCTATTATTACGGCCTATTAGGAAGAATCTGTATGTACCGCAATAGCCACCGCAAAAATCAAGCTATTGACTTCCAATTTTTGCCGAAACGTCAGTAGAGGCCCTCTGTTGGGGCTCAAAAGGATTTCGGGTTCCCTCTGTGTGTCTGTCCGTCTGTCTGTATGTCGCGCGATAGTGGTGGCAAAAATCACGCTATTGGCTTACAATTTAGTACACATATGTATGAGCACAACAGAATCAGCTGTATAGTTTTACGTGTGTATACCATTTGTAGTTCGTGTACAGGGACATGACAAAGTTTTTCTTATCATTATGGCCTATAGAAAGAATCTGTATGTACCGCGATAGTCACCGCAAAAATCAAGCTATTGACTTGTAATTTGGTACACATGTTCATGTGCCTCACGGAATCAGCTGTATAGTTTTGGGTGTGTATTCCATTCGTAGTTCGTGTACAGGGACACACCAATATTTTTCTTATCACTACAGCCCATGGGTAGAATTTGTATGTACCGCATTAGCGGCCACAAAAAATGCTCCGATTGACTAGCAAATTGGCACACACATTCAGGCTCTGCATAGAAATAGCTATATAATTTTTTATGTCTATATTTTTTTATGGATTGCGTACAGGGACACATCAAAATTCTTATCATTACAACATATGAGGAGAATTTCGTTTAAATGCATTTTGACATTATTACTTTGCTATCAACAAAATGAAATTAGCGTACATTACTGACATGCTTAAACTAGTGTTTTCTGCAGACAATATGTGCTCTTAGTCTTCCTTATTACAGGCCCATGCAAAAATGTTCTGACAATGTAAAGTAATCAGCCTAATTACGTCAAGTTTCGAACAATTATTCATGAAAAACGTAGAATAAGCTGATTTACTAGCTAGATTTACTGCTAGATTTACTAGCTAGATTTACTGCTGTAAACAATGTTTATGGTTCGTTTTCGGAGACACACAAAAGAATTTTGTGACATTAGAGCCTATGAAAAATTTTTTATTTAAGCGCACTTTAATGCGTTTATGCTGCATTCAACGTAATGGAATTAACATATATTATAAAGATGCTTAAAAGCATGCTTACCCTAGAAAAAAGGATATGTATAAACTAAATAATTTATTCACGAGACCCCACAAAATAATTCCGATGACATACTATGATGTCAAATCAGGTTTAAATATTAATGAGTTATAATTAATTAAATAGGTGTATTCTTTATAAGTATAAATAATTACGGTGGTTCCTTTTCTGGGATACATAAAAGAATTTCGTACTATTACGGTCTATAGTTGGTATTTCTCAAAAGTGTATTTTACGTGCTTACACCTCGTTAAATATAATGAAATTTTATTAGAATTTTAAAAGAAGGCTTTTCAATGGAGAAGTATGGGCATAGAATTGGTAATTCATTTACAGGGTTACTCAAAATAATTTCAATATGTTATGAAATCATTTTGCATGAAATTTAGTACAAGTATTTATGAATTGCAGGGAATTAATACATGGCAATCAGTTATAAGGTTGGTTGGTTGGGTTTTACGTCGCACTAGTGCTGCGCAGATGGGCAATTGGCGACGGTTTGGGACTCACCCTTAGAGATTCAGTTATTAGGTATACATACATATATATATATATATATATATATATATATATATATATATACAGATAGTTATAGAAAGAGAAATATGGCGGGGGTTGAGGGGGCGGCGGCCTCCCTCAGAAACCGTTCTGTTTATGTAGGAAGTCAATTGAATCAATATATAATATTATATAATAAGGAATTTAAAAAAATGATCTGTTGAATAATGCATGTTGCAAATAGGACGTTGAGGCTCCTGATCTGCAGATCCACTAGTTTAACTTGCTATTTATTCGATCTTATAATTTCTTCCAGGGCTTTAAGAGAAAGTTAAAACACTATTATCTGACTTTCATTAAAAGCATTTTCCCTAAAGACTCTTTGCTTATAAATTAACAATTTCACTATGTAAAACAGACGTATATGCGTGTGTGTGTTTTATGTATTTAGAATATAATGAGATGTCATTATACTTAGTAATTAGTTTACATAATTAATCAATGGTTTTGTTTCTATAGGTAAACAACCTTCTACTTATTATACAAACACACGAGGCACGTTTGCGTCGAGATACAAAGAGTAGAAACCATTGTTCTTTACAAATTATGTTACTTAATATTGGATTTAATAATATCATTTAATTAAAAATAATTCATTATACGTTTTTAAAAAAATTAATTAAGTTTATTTGAAAATATGAAACAAAATTAATAAGCTTGACATTTTCATTTCAGGTGTACCCAGTTATGGTAATAATAATAATAATAATAATAATAATAATAATAATAATAATGACTAGCAAACCCGTACGAAACTTTCGCACTTTATTTCTTTTCTTATTTACTTTTAAAATTTGAAACTCATAAACCTTAGACCAAGTTTCCGACCCAATTTTAATTTTGATTCATCAGAAGCCAAATTAATATTAGAAAAAAAATTAATATTTTGGGATGAAATGCTAATGATAATCAAACGATCAAATCATTCATGAAATGCTTAAAAATAAAATTCATGTTTGACGACCTAATTTTCATACTTCGCAACGCACGAGAGATTTAGTACAGGATCCCATAGCGATTTTTAAATTTTTGTCATCATGTTGGCGACACATTTTTATTAATTCATTAATTAATTTTGGCATAATTTTGTGTTTAAAAAATTTAGTACCTATTTTGATTATACTTTTTATTATAGCGCTTTTTAGTCAATTTACGACAAAAGTTCATATGGGGTTTATATCATTAAAATATTGCTTAGATTTAAAATTACGCTTACAAAGATTCTAAAAATGCAACTTTTAAAAATACATTTTTCTATAAAACGATCTTATCAGACAAAGGTTTTTTTTTTTAATTAGATCATTGAACTGAGTCCGCATGTTTAAATATTGCTTATGTATTATTTTTTTATACTCACGTATTTTATAAGTCACTATCGTATCGTTTCTAAAAAAAAAAAAATAATAATAATAATTGTAACTGGAACTGGACCACGTTAGAGAAATATTATATACACTAGCAAACCCATGCGAATTTTTCGCAATTTATTCCTTTTTTTTACTGACCTTTAAAATTTGAAACTCTTAAGCCTTATACCTAATTCACAATTTAAATTTTAATTCAACGGAAACCAAATTATTTTTAGTTCTTGTAGGATGAAACGTTAATGATAGTTAAACCTAATCATTCAAAGAAAAGTTTCAAAATAAAAGTCATGTTGGATGACCCATTTTTCATACTTTCACAGGCAGGACAACTGTAGTATCGGACACCTATTGAGAGTTTTAAAATTTTTACAACACGTTGGCAATGCCTTTCAATTTATTTTTTATTTGTTCATTTCGGCATATATATATATATTGTAAAAAGATAAAATAAATAATTACAAGATAAAAAGAACTTTTTATATGTTTTAAAATTTTCTGTTGACTCATATAAACGCTACCGAAAACCAGTGAGGACCCGAAATAATTGGCTAAAAGTATTGAAAAATTCATTGTCACCGTGTTCTGAGCTATTCTAAAAGTTTCAAATGTCTAGATAGTCAGGAAGTTATATGATTGTTCAATCATATGAAAACTACCGAAGGCAGTGGGGACCCGAAGCAATTGGCTAAAAGTATTAAAAATTGCATTGTCACCGTGTTCTGAGCTATTCTAAAAGTTACAAATGTCTAGATAGTCAGAAAGTTATATGATTGTTCAATCATATAAAAGCTACCGAAAGCAGCGGGGACCCAAAATAATTGGCTAAAAGTATTTTTTAAAAATGCATTGTTGTGTTTTGAGCTATTCTAAAAGTTTCAAATGTCTAGCTAGTCGATAAGTTAGTTAAATAAATTTTCTGTTGAATCATATAAACGCTACCGAAGGTAGCGGGGACCCGAAACAGTTGGCTAAAAGAATTTAGAAAATGTAATGTCACCGTGTTCTGAGTTATTCTGAAAGTTTCAAATGTCTAACTAGTAGGGAAGTTAGTTAAAAATCGATTGCAAGATTTGTACAGGACAAACAAACAAACAAGAATCGAAGTTAATAAAAATATGGTAATCTATCTATCTATACATATAATAAAATAAGATGTTTGTGTGTGTGTGTGTATCATTCTGTATGTATGTCTAGAGCTTTCTAGGAAAACGGCTGATCGCAGAGCTACACAAATATGTATGAAGGTCCGTAATGACCTCTCCTGATGTACCTCGAAGCCCGATTTTCGAATTTTTGATTAGTTTTCTTTTAATTTATTAAAATGTGAAACTAATAATCTCCTAATTTCTGATAAATTAGCGATTTAAATTTTATCCATAATTTAATTGTTGTCAAAAAAAAAAAAAAAAAATACGAGCTCATTTTTTTCGACAGAGAAAAAAAAGTACATTTACTTAAACGTGAACAATAAAAAATTATAAAAAATTATATTATGCATCTCACAAAAATTGACGTCATTACCACTTTAAAAATTTTACACACATTGATAAAGTGCTAATGTATTTCATGATGCTAATATATGTTGTTCTAAAATGTTCTTCTTCTTCTTCTTATTATTTTTTTTTTTTTCAACTACTGCTTTTTACTTCCATTACCCTACTACCGTAGGTAATGGAAGTATTGTATTTGGTATAAAAATTCGATATCGAGATTTCACCTTATTTACACGTTTTAGGGTTCCCTGAGTCCAAAAAAGTGTTTTTTGGCAATTGGTCATTGTGTGTGTATGTATGTGCGGAACCTTCTGGCTATCATATCTCCGAAACTAATAAAGATAGAACTACAAAACTTCAGAGATGAGACAGGTCTGGTATACAGATAAATTATCCATATTTTGGTGTAAATTGAAAAACCGGAAGTGGGATATCAGAAACCGGATGTGGGACCATACGTCCTTATCTCAAAAACGGCTCTAACGATTTTCTTCAAATTTGCTATATAAACACTCTATTAGATGCCCTTTCGAATGATATAGTTGGTTAGTTCAGGAAAATTGATAGGCGTGCTGTATAAATAGCTCAATTTCAGGTCTCGCAAGCGCTTTCCTTTAAAAACGGCTGTACGGATTTTTTTTCAAACTCGTCATATTAACTCACTTTCAAATATCCTTTTGTATGTAATTATTGTTTTCCAGTCAATAATTGATTTTTTGTAAAACTTGGTATCTCAAAAATGGCTCTAACGATTTTCTTGAAAATTGTTATATAAATCCATTCCTTTCTCATGTATTACGTGGTTATTAGAAGAAAATTAACAGTCATAGTGCTTAGGTAGGTCATCTTCAGATCTCGGAAATTTGGGTTTCAAAAAATAACTCTACCATTTTTTTCTCTTATTTTTTACCTCGCTATATATATGTAAGCTTCGTTTTATACGTCTTATATGTGTATAAAGTTTCTCTTTCTGTAAAAATCTTATGTTTCTACTTCTTTAGGTCACTTTTATGTTTTCTGATCACATTATCTTCCAAAAATGCATATAATACATGTAATAGTGGGTAATGAAAGTCGTGTGGTTGTTTCACACCAGATTTTTATATTTATATTTTTACTGTCAAGTTGCTATTTAAAAATAAACTATCTATGACGTTACATTCGACTGCGTAACATTTTTTTTTTTTTTTTTTTTTTTTTTTTTTTTTAAACTCTATGAACCATATTTTTATTTTATCAGTTTCATTAATAGATCCTCCTGGGCGATTTTTTAAGTTTTGGTGCTGAAGTACACCAATTGTTCTTCGACAAGAAGTTTAATATAGCAACAGCCATTTTAATCTAAGTAGCGCATCAAAAATATAAAAAAAATTATAAAGTATTACAAAAAGAAAAAAAATATATATTAAACCTAAATAGTAGTCACATAAATGATTTATTTTTATAGAAAGTTTATAGAAAAAATGCAGTTTTAAAAATAGTAAGTTTTATTTCAGCAAGCACTATTTTAAACCAAAAAACTATTAAAAATATAAACAGAATATGAAGGATTCTTATACATAAACGAAAAGGTGTCGGATAAAAGTATTAGCAAAATAGTCTTCCCCTTTTCATACAAAAAAATAAAATAAAATAAAGAAATAAAATAAAGAAATAAAATTCATGGTTGACGACCCAGTTTTCATACTTCGCAGGCAGTACAGTTTTAGAATAGGACACCCATGACTCCTTTTAAGCTTTTGTCGCCGTATTGGCGATGACATTTCATTTATTTGTTTCGGCATAATTTTTTGTTTTTAAAAAATCCTATTTTGATTCGTATTTTGTTTGCACTTTTTATGAATGCGTTTTTTAGTCAATTTATGATAATAATTCATATTCTGTACATATATTTAAATTATTGCTAGGTTTAAAAGGACGCTTGCAAATATTTTAAAGAAGCAACTTTTAAAAATACATTTTTTCATGAAATGGTCTCATAAGAAAAATGTCATTTTTTTCTTATTAGACCATTAAGCTGAAGCAGCGTGCTTAAATATTGTCCATTTATAAATATTATTATTATTATTATTATTATTATTATTTATCCATGCGTATTTTATTAATTACACCATTATCGTATCATTTCGACAAAATGTAATCGTAATTGATCCACGTTAGAGAAATATTAGATAGATTGAAAAATAGAAAAGAAAAATTGCCACCTCAAACTCAAACTTAATTATCTTGTTTTATTTTTAATTTCATTTTACACGTGCGCTTTTTATTTCCTAATTCAAAATTATTTAAAAAAAACTTTTTCGATACTGTACATTTCGAAACTGATTATTATTAATTTTCTTTTCTTTTCTTCTTCTTTCAAAAAAAAAAAAAAAAAAAAAAAAAAAATGAAAGATTTTGATGAAATTCTGGCAAAAGCTGAATTTAGTTTAGTACGGAGCGGAGGACTATTAGTTTTTTTTTCAAATTATAACATTGCTTTCAAATTATTCAATTATATTTTCGATAAATTTTCGATTTCGATAAAAGCCCAACTATCGTAAAACTGGTATCGTAAAAGTCCGTAAATTGAGACTAATAGTCTTCAGTCCTTAAAAAAAAAAAAAAAAAAAAAAAAAATCATCGCTAATATGGCGGCAAAAATTCAAAAGCCACCAATAGAGCGACATAATAACGTTGTGTAGCACGATAATGTTTACCTATTTATTTATTTTTTATACACTAATCACTATACTAATTTATCATACAAAAAAATGAGCCTCTGTGTGTGACTGCACTTGCACCCTGTCAAACAGAAATATTTTATTAATTCAAATTAATATGTAAATAAATAAATAAAAATATGTTTAATGGGAAATATATATAACCATAAAAGGATTAGTTGTTTAAAATATGGCGGAAATAGCGCTTATAGCCTATTGTTACAAAGGATTAAGTCTTACTATTGTAAGAAATTAAGTCTAAAATGGTGACAAAAATTCGTAAGTCGTCAAGAACTATATTAAGGCTGTACTATGATCAGTTTTACAAATCATGAATTTTATGTAACTACAAAAAGTTAATTGTATCATGCGACAGACGTAGCAGGTCATAGCATATTGTAATATTTGGTGAGAAATTGCTGTCATTTTAGGGTTGATCGGATAAACAAAATAAACATAGGAATTAACGTAAAAGCAAATATTATGTGCACCACGTATAGTGTTGTTCATATATAACTGGGATTCAAATATAAAAGGGATACTTCAATTTTTTCGATACTATCTATTTCGAAACCGTTATCTAATAAGCACCAAAATGGAAGCCCATTGTCGAAGGTAATAAGGACAGGCGCCCGAGTTTCAGCGAATGACCAAAAATCTGCCGATGGCAGCAAGAACCTGAAGTGAGCTTTTGAGCAATTTCAGTATTTTATTTTATTTTTATAAATCAATATAGAAAAGAATTTCCTTTAAATATTGTTATCAGCGAAGCGGGCAAAGCCTGCTAGTCTTATAATAATAAATGGAAAGGTTTGTCTGTCTGTCTGTCTGTCTGTCTGTTCTTTTATACGTTCAGCCCCTATTGAACGCAGAAGTATAAGAATTGACATATGGATGCTCTGGAGCCTTTCCGATGTTTTCCTCAAAACAGAATTTAAAAATCTTAATTAGTTTCGGAGATATTAATTAAAATGTTGACCCATGTCGATCGAACAATGACCAAAAATCCTTATTGCTTAAAAAGAGGCATTCTATCAGCATTCAGCAGACGATTTTAACGGCTGCCTGGAACGGAAACAAAACATGTGCAAGTCATTAATGTCACATGATCTTTAACTGGGGTTAAAAATTGCAAATTTCAAAATGCTTCAAATTTTCTTTTTTCCACACAACACTTAATATACAACCTATTCAGCGCAAAACCAACCTGCAGTTAAAATTTCATCAATTTTCATTAATAAACAAAGCAGTTACATTTTAATTGGAAATTAAATTTTATTCTAACACGTAATCTATCTTTCAATAGACGATAGGAGTTCCCATAGCAACAAAATACATTTGAAGGAACTAAAAAATACTTTTTCTTTTTCTTTTTACTTCCATTACTTCCATTTTTCTTTTTACTTCCAGTATATATAGGTTTTTGGGGGGAAAAAAATATTTATTTTTCTTTTTACTTCCATTAATAAAACTACCGTAGATAAAGGAATTAGAGATTTCACGTGATTTACATGTTTTAGAATGTCCTAATTAGGTTTTCTTTTGTATCTCAGCTACTACTAATTAAAATAATTTCATAAGTAACACATTATTTGAAAGCTTTGTTGATTTGGAATTGAACAGTAGATTACAGAAATTTCTACCGCCAGATATTTTAAAAATTTTGATATTTCAAATTCTAATTAAATTATTTTTAATACATCATACGAAAGATATTTTAAAGTTATTTTAAATTATCGAAAGTTTTCACCAAATTTCCACGTTTTGAGGTCTCCTGAATTAGTTTTCTTTTGTATCTCAGCTACTAATTAAAATAATTTCATAAGTAATACATCATTCGAAAGCTTTTTTGATTTGGAATCGAACAGTGGAATACAGAAATTTGTACCGCCAGATGGCGCTGTAATATTTTAAAATTTCAATATTTCAATTTCTAATTATGATTAAATTATTTTTAATACATCATTCGAAAGATATTTTAAAGTTCTTTTAAATTATCGAAAGTTTTCGCCAGATTTACACGTTTTGAGGTATCTTGTGTTTGAACGTAGATTTTGGTTTCGATTTGCTCCATCCCGCCCGACTTGGCTCTTTGCCAAATGAGAGGTGATTTTTTTCTCCTTTTGATAATGTTACTTTTTTTTTTTAGTTTAGTTTAGTTTTCGGCCTGTCTAAAACAGGAAGTATTTTTCTTTTCTCTTGAACATGAAAAGTTATTATTTACATATCTTGATTCTTGGCTCCTTTTATGGAGAAACAATGTTATCCTGAATAATTACTGAATTAATTTATAATTGTGAATTCTTTAAAGTATACTACAAATAGTCATTTATTGTGTGTTTAATTTCTAATAAAGAACATAAGCTCTCCCAACCTGCGTAAACTTTGTGACTGAAATAGAAAACTTGAATTACAGATTTATTGATATTGAAGTGTTTTTATGATTATATAATTCTGCATTTTTTCATGGTACAAATTATTTCATGGCGCAGTATAAAATATTTTTTTTCATGGTGAACGAAACTCGGGATAAGTGAAATCCCTTGAAAGTGAAATTACCTTTAGATATTAATTTATCTGGATTTGGATTTGAAAGCTTGGATAATTTATTGTGAAAACGAAACTGAAAAATAATAATGACTGGAATTCCGGATTCGTTATTGGATAGCTGCCTGGATATGGAACCAGGTAAGCAAAATTTAACTACTATTTATAACATTGATTAAATGAAATTAGAAATTTGAATTATTTGAATTATTTTGTTTGATTATTTGCTCGCTATGAACATAGAAAAGTTAAAAGCTAAGCGTTCTACGGAACGCTCAAATGTAACCAAATTAATTAATAAATTAGAGAATTTATTATTAGATGATCTAGAAAATACAAAATCAGACGAAATTATAGAAATTCAGGAAATGATAGGTGAAAGAGAAATTGCATTAAAAAATTTAAATAATGAAATTGAAAATTTAATAGTAGATATTAAAGAGTATGAAAAAGATATCGCGACCAGCGATAAATACGGCGAGCAAATAATTTCTGCCAAATGCAAAATCAAACTGAGATTAAAAAGATTATGTAATAATAAAGATGAAAGTAGTTCAAACTGTTCTGTCAGTGAAACCCAAACAAAAACTGGTTCGGCAGTGAGATTGCCGAAAATGTCCTTACCAAAATTTGGTGGACAAATAGAAAAATGGAACGAATTTTTCGATTGTTTCGAAAATTCAATCCATTTAAATGAAAATCTTACAAAGATTGAAAAATTCACTTACTTGAAAACGCTTTTAACTGACAAAGCGTACAATGTTATTGAAGGGTTTTCACTTACGGAACAGAATTATGATAATTGCATAGAAATGTGTAAGTCACGTTTTGGGCAAAAGGATATTATCATTAATGCTCACATGAATAAATTGATAAACTTAGAAGGCGTAAAAAGTTCATCAAATATAACTGCTTTGCGAAAGTTTTATGACGCTTGTGAAGTAAATATTCGCAGTTTATCTAATTTAGGGGTGACAAAAGGCCAATATGGTCATTTACTGAATCCAATTTTATTAAAATTATTGCCAAACGATCTAGTAGTTGAATATTACAGGCAAAGTGATAAAAGGAAGGATGAGTCTGATGTGACAGACTTAATTAATTTTCTTAAAGTAGAACTTGAATCGCGTGAAAAATCACTTAGTATGATTAATTATAAAAATGCTTCGGTAATTGTAAATAAAAATAAAGCCGAAATTAATGACAGAAAATTTTCAAATAAAATGAATTCATTGAATGTAGGTGTAAAAAATATATGCATATTTTGCAAGAATTATGATCATCATTCTCTTGAATGTACTAATTTAACTGATGTTGAGAAAAGGTTAAAATTAAAGAAGGATGGCAGGTGTTATAAATGTTTTCTAAAATCTCATCTGTCATCACAGTGCAGGGTGAAATCGCAGCCTTGCGAAAAATGTAAAGCAACAGATCATAACAAATTATTTTGTTTTTCAAAAAATTTGAAACCAGAAGTAGTAGAGAACACTATAGTATCGAATTCACATTTGAAAAATAGTAATCAGGCAGCGTTATTGCAAACATGTCGCGTTATAGCACAATCTGATGCTAGATCAAAAACTGTCAGACTCTTATTGGATTCCGGAAGTGAAAAAAGTTTTATTACTAAAGAATTGGCTCACGAATTAAAATTAAACAGTGTAAGAAAAGAAAAGCTAACTGTTTTTGCCTTTGGCATAAATAAAGGTAAAGAAGAGGAATTCGAGGTTTTTAATATTGAACTGCGTAGCAAAATAAATCCTCGTCGGCTCATCCATGTTGAAGTATTAGCTACAGACTTAATAACCGCGACTCCCTTGAAAAGCCCAAGGGGCGAACCAGAAATTGAAAGTTATATTAAAAATAAAAACTGGAAATTAGCAGACAATTCATTAAGTGATTCCAAAATTAATATATTACTAGGAGCGGATTATTTTTGGAAAATACAGAGAGGTATCATTGAAAAAATTAATGATAATTTATATGTTGCTAATACTATTTTCGGATATACTGTAGTGGGGAAATTGAATAATAATAGTACAGAAGTAATTAATTCGCATTTTGTATCTGTAAATAAATTTGACAGTTTTGATTTGCAGCGTTTTTGGGATTTAGAATCACTTGGAATATGTGACAGTAAGAATGATTCTATGTCACAGAGAGATATAGAAATTATTAATTCTTTTAATGAAAATTTAAATTTTGTTAAGGGAAGATATGAAATTCAATTTTTGTGGAAGGAAAATAAAAATGAATTAAAATCGAATATAGAAATAGCCAAAAATAGACTTTGGGGTTTGAGAACAAAACTGTCTAAAAATGAATGGCTTAAAAATGAATATGAAAAAATTCTTGAGGAACAAAAGAAAATGGGTATAATAGAGGAGTGTAAAATAAACAAAAATGAAACTGGTGTATATTATATGCCCCACAGACCGGTGATAAGAACAGATAAGTCCACTACAAAGGTCAGAATAGTGTTTGATGCTTCTTCCAAAGAAAAGGAAGCAAAATCTTTAAATGAATGTTTATTTGCAGGCCCCAATTTAAATCCTAATATTTTGGATATTATTTTAAAATTCCGCCTTCATAAAATTGCCTTTGTTTGTGACATTGAAAAAGCTTTTCTGCAAATACAGGTTGCAGAAAATGATAGAAACTTTTTGAGATTTCTATGGTTTGAGGATATAAATAGTAAAAATCCTCTATTAAAGGTTTTCCGCATGACTCGTGTAACTTTTGGTGTTACAACATCACCCTTTTTGCTCTCAGCTACCATTAAACATCACATAAAAGGATATAAAGACTTGTTTGAGAAAGTAGTTAATATGCTTGATACTTCCTTATATGTTGATGATCTCTTTCATGGCGCTAATTCTGTAAATGAAGCATTTATTTTATCGTCTGGTGCTGTGAAAATACTTAAAGATGCCAATATGACATTAAGAAAATGTAAAAGTAATTCTTACGAATTAAGCAAATTGTGGGAAAAACATGGAATAAACGTTGATGAAGAAATAAATGAGGGAAATATCTCTAAGGTATTGGGAATAATGTGGTCAACTAATAATGACACGTTAAGAATAGACATTCAATCTCTGTTAGAAGGGTTTGATAATGAAATTATCACTAAGAGAATTGTTTTACAAACTGTAGCAAAGGTGTATGACCCTGTAGGGTTTATTTCCCCTATTATAATAAGAGTTAAATTTCTAATGCAAGAACTATGGGAGCAGGGTGTTGATTGGGATTCTGCTTTACCTGATGCTTTAACACAAAAATTTAAGAAATGGCATCGTGAAATACAGGATTTAGAAAATTTTGAAGTGCCTAGAAAATATTTTACGAATTTTGAAAAATTAACTCCTGAAACTATTCAAATTTGTGTTTTCTGCGATGCCAGTTTGAAGGGATATGGTACAGTAGCTTATTTTCGTGATCCTTGTTCCCGTGAAACTTCATTTATTATGTCAAAGACAAGAGTAGCTCCTCTCAAAAAACTTACTTTGCCTCGACTTGAATTGATGGGAGCCTTAACAGCTGCTCGATTAGCTCATTATCTTGGGCAGCTATTTTCAGTTCCCGTCAAAAACATACTATGCTTCTGTGATTCCCAAATTACCCTTTATTGGGTCAAAGGAAGTGCTAGTAACTGGAAGCCCTTTGTAGAGAACAGAGTGCGTGAAATTCAACGATTAGTAGCCCCATCTCAGTGGAGATTTTGTCCAGGGGTTAAAAATCCCGCTGATGTGCTATCTCGTGGTTGCACAGCAACTGAATTGTTGAAGAATGAAGAATGGTTAAAGGGACCAATCTGGTTGAAAGAAGAGCACTTACCGACACCACTACCGGAAAATGAAGTCAAAATACCTGAAGAAGAGATTTTGAGAGAACAACGGAAAACTACTGTTTGCTCTTTAACTCATGGCAATAATGAATTTGAATTATTATATAAGTTTTCATCTTGGTCTAAATTAAGACGCCTGGTGTCTTAGATTTATAAAAAATACTAAATGTCGATCTGCGCGAAATACTGGCTTTTTAACTATACAAGAACTTGATGAGGCAACTAAAATTATTGTGAAGTTGGTTCAAAGACATGAATTTGGAGGGGAAATAAAGACTTTAAAATCTGGAAGAAACCTGAATGCTAGTAACAAACTCCTTTCTTTAAATCCTTTTCTAGACAAAAATGAAATTCTTCGTGTTGGTGGAAGATTAAGACACGCAAACCTACCTGAGAGTCAAAAACACCAAATGATACTTCCTAAAACGCACCACATTACAGACTTAATTATAAAGTACTTTCATGAAAAACATCTTCACAGTGGAACTCAGTTAACAATTTCAGTCCTGCGACAACAATATTGGATAATTAATGCAAGAGACGCCGTGAAAAGGAATCTGCGGAACTGTATAAAGTGTTTTAGAACCACATCGAACTTAGCCTCTCAACTGATGGGTGATCTTCCAGCTGCTCGTGTAGTGCCATCGCGAGTGTTTTCGAAAGTCGGGGTTGATCTTGCAGGCCCCTTTCTCATCAAACCTCGTAAGGGCCGAGGTGTTAGATCTTATAAAAGTTATATTTGTTTATATATCTGTTTTTCCACAAAAGCAATTCATTTGGAAATACTCAGTGATCTCACCTCTGAAACATTCCTCGCATCCTTGAAGAGGTTTGTTGCTCGACGAGGAAAACCTGAAGAATTGTTTTCAGACAGAGGAACGAACTTTGTAGGTGCCGACAACGAAATGAAAAAAATGATGTCCTTGATCTCTTCTGACGAAAAGATCCACAGATATTTGTCCGAAGAAACAATCAAATGGAATTTCAATCCCCCATCGGCCCCCCATTTTGGAGGACTTTGGGAGGCTGGAATAAAACAGATGAAGGGTCATTTAAAAAGAACTATTGGCGAACAAATATTAACTTATGAACAGTTCCTTACTTTAATTACTCAAATTGAATCGTGCTTGAACTCCAGACCTCTTGTTGCGCTCTCGAATGATCCAAGTGACTTAAATGCTCTAACTCCAGGACATTTTATCATAGGCACTGCCTTGACTTCAATACCAGAACCTGACTATTCTTCAGTTAACCTAACCCCGCTAGAAAGATGGAAACTTCTACAAAAAATTTTTCAAAGTTTCTGGAACAGATGGTCTTCAGATTACCTATCAGACTTGCAAAGGCGATCAAAATGGTTAATAAATAAACCAAATTTCAAGAAAGACGATTTGGTTTTAATAAAAGATGATAATCAGCCCCCTTTGAAGTGGAAACTGGGAAGCATAATCAAATTATTTCCTGGAGCAGATGGCAAGATTCGTGTAGTTCTACTGAAAACTATTTATGGAGAGTTGAAGCGTCCGATCGCCAAACTATCTCCTCTGCCATTTTGAACTTTGAACTTTTTATTTTATTTTTATTTTATTTTATTTTATTTATTATTTTTTTTTTTATGTTCCTGTTTTTAATCCATTTATGTTAATCATCTAGTTACAATGTTTCATTATGTATATTAATCTTTTTTTTTTTTCTTATCTATTTGCAGTTGAAGACCAAGAAAATGAAAACCTGTAACAACACTAATGTTGTTATTGTACTTTTTAGGATATTTTTATGAACCTTCGTTCATGGGGGCGGAGCATGTTTGAACGTAGATTTTGGTTTCGATTTGCTCCATCCCGCCCGACTTGGCTCTTTGCCAAATGAGAGGTGATTTTTTTCTCCTTTTGATAATGTTACTTTTTTTTTTTAGTTTAGTTTAGTTTTCGGCCTGTCTAAAACAGGAAGTATTTTTCTTTTCTCTTGAACATGAAAAGTTATTATTTACATATCTTGATTCTTGGCTCCTTTTATGGAGAAACAATGTTATCCTGAATAATTACTGAATTAATTTATAATTGTGAATTCTTTAAAGTATACTGCAAATAGTCATTTATTGTGTGTTTAATTTCTAATAAAGAACATAAGCTCTCCCAACCTGCGTAAACTTTGTGACTGAAATAGAAAACTTGAATTACAGATTTATTGATATTGAAGTGTTTTTATGATTATATAATTCTGCATTTTTTCATGGTACAAATTATTTCATGGCGCAGTATATAATTTTTTTCATCTTGAATCAGTTTTCTTTTATATCTCAGTTATTAATTAAAAAAATTTCATAAGTAATACATCATTTGAAAGCTATGTTGACTTGATACACATTTTAAAGTACATTTTTACATTAAAGTACCATTTTAAAGTACCATTTTTACATTATCGAAAATGGAATTCGAGATTTCACCCGATTTACACGTTTTGAGGTGTCCTGATTAGGTTTTCTTTTGTATCTCAGCTACTAATTAAAATAATTTCATAAGTAATACATCATTCGAAAGCTTTTTTGATTTGGAATCGAACAGTGGACTACAGAAATTTGTACCAACAGATGGCGCTGTAATATTTTCAAATTTCAATATTTCAATTTCTAATTATGATTAAATTATTTTTAATGCATCATTCGAAAGCTATTTTAAATATCTTTTATATTATCGACAGTTTTCACCAGATTTACACGTTTTGAGGTCTCCTGAATTAGTTTTCTTTTGTATCTCAGCTACTAATTAAAATAATTTCGTAAGTAATACATCATTAGAAAGCTTTTTTGATTTGGAATCGAACAGTGGAATACAGAAATTTTTACCGCCAGATGGCGCTGTAATATTTTAAAATTTCAAAATTTCACTTTCTAATTATGATTAAATTATTTTTAATACATCATTCGAAAGATATTTTAAGTTCTTTTAAATTATCGAAAGTTTTCACCAGATTTACACGTTTTGAGGTGTCCTGAATCAATTTTCTTTTGTATTTCAGCTACTAATTAAAATAATTTCATAAGTAATACATCATTAGAAAGCTTTTTTGATTTGGAATCGAACAGTGGAATACAGAAATTTGTACCGCCAGATGGCGCTGTAATATTTTAAAATTTCAAAATTTCAATTTCTAATTATGATTAAATTATTTGTAATACATCATTCGAAAGATATTTTAAAGTTCTTTTAAATTATCGAAAGTTTTCACCAGATTTACACGTTTTGAGGTGTCCTGAATCAGTTTTTTTTATCTCAGTTATTAATTAAAAAAGTTCATAAGTGATACATCATTTGAAAGCTTATTTTAGTTGATACACATTTTAAAGTACTTTAACATTATCGAAAATGGAATTCGAGATTTCACCCGATTTACACGTTTTGAGGTGTCCTGATTAGGTTTTCTTTTGTATCTCATCTACTAATTAAAATAATTTCATGAGTAATACATCATTTGAAAGTTTTGTTGATCTGGAATGGAACAATAGATTACAGAAATTTCTACCGCCAGATGGCGCTGTAATATTTTTAAATTTCAATATTTCATATTCTAATTATGATTAAATTATTTCTAATGCATCATTCGAAAGATATTTTTAAGTTCTTTTGCATTATCGAAAGTGGAATTCGAGATTTCACCTGATTTACAATTTAAAGTGTCCTGATCAGGTTTTCTTTTGCCTCTCAGCTAATTGAGTAAGACCGTTCAAAATTGGTATATGCAAGTTAATTAGGAGGGGCTGGAACGGTGGGGAAGAAATAGGCGCGCAGCGCGCATAGGTT
This sequence comes from Salticus scenicus, assembly GCA_963930645.1. NCBI lineage: Eukaryota > Metazoa > Arthropoda > Arachnida > Araneae > Salticidae > Salticus > Salticus scenicus. The sequence continues at coordinate 293,487,693 of OZ005655.1, read as the reverse complement.
TGGGACCCGGTGCGAGTTTTTACCCGATGATAAAAGATTTTTTTTTAATTTTATTTTCTTAATAATAAAAGTTTGAGTTGAGAAGGAATATGCGTGTACAGCGCACGTATATCCTGAAAAGTGCGCGCGCAGAGCGCGTGTGTCTGCGCTGCCGAAGGCAGTGGGGTCCCGGTGTGAGTTTTTACCCGATGCTAAATGATATATTTTTTAATTCCTTTTCTTAAGAATGAAAGTTTATGGGTAATAACATGGTATTTTGAGAAGTCATAAGGATGGTGAAGGAATACGTGCGCGCAGCGCACGGGTCTACGCTGCCGAAGGCAGTAGGGACCCGGTGCGACATTTTTCCCGATCAGAATTTTTTCTCTCTCTTTTTTTATCACATGATAAAAATTAATGCAATTTTGAGAATTCATTAATTATTGTGATTCATTTAAAAATAGTGACCAGCGAAGCGGGCGTAGCCTGCTAGTAAATAAATAAAAAACATAGTACCTATTTTGTCTATAATTTTTATTATTGTGTTTTTTAGTCAATTTATGACAGAAGTTCATATTTTGTTTACATATTTAAAGCATTGCTAGGTTTAAAATGACGCTTGCAAAGATTGTAAAGATGCAACTTTTAAAAATAGATTTTTCTATAAAATGATCTCATCAGACAAATGACGTCAATTTTTTTTTTTTTTTTAATTAGAACACTCAATTGAGTCAGCGTGCTCAAATATTGCTTACGTATTATTTTTTATCCTCGTTTCTACAAAATATAGTTGTAACTAGTCCACGTTAGAGAAATATTATATAGATAATAAAAACAACCAGTATCAAAATAGATTTAAAAAATGCATTGTCACCGTGTTCTGAGCTTTTCTGAGAGTTTCAAATATCTAGCTAGTCGAGAAGTTAGTTAAAAATCGATTGCAAGATTTGTACTGGTAACGCTACCGAAGGCAGCAGGGACCCGAAACAGTTAGATAAAAATATTAAAAGAATGCATTGTCACCATGTTCTGAGATTTTCTGAAAGCTACAGATGTCTAGCTAGTCGGGAAGTTAGTTAAAATCGATTGCAAGATTTGTACTAGACACAATCAAACAAACAAACAAAGAAGAATCGAAGTTAACAAAAGCATGGCAAAATGAAAAACGATGACTTTATTTTAAATTATCACAGATCGATGGTTAAATTATTTGTTTCAAAGTTACTGATGAGTTCTTTTTAAAAGATATCCATATTAAACATTTGGACATCTCGAGAGGAGGGGCGGGGGCGTTGAGCGTTGCGCGTACATATACATTCCCCCCCCCCCCCCCAAATTGATTATCACTATTATAAATAATTCTTTTTAATTTCATAATGTTTATTATAAAATAATTCGAAGTACATAATAATACGAAATTTTGTCCTATACCGCTGTGTTAAAAATTTAGAAAAAACGGAATAACAGTGCCAGCTGAAGGGCGACTTTTCCCAAAAATTGATAAGTACTAATTTATGTCATGGTGCAACTATATGTCAATTTGTAGGAAATTCCGTGCAGTAGTTCCGAAGATGTAGTTGCCACAAAATTTGTGTCACACATGCAAACAGACTGACATTTTCTAAAAGTAGTCAAATCGTGTTCCAAATCTCTCAAAGCGTGTAAATCTATCGAAAACTCGCAGTCAAAACATTTTTACGAAATGAATACTTTCTTCTATTGAATATGAAAGAAAGTAATACGAGGGTTACTCTGAAATTTTTGAGATACGCGTAGACGATAACCGGTAGAAAAAAATTATCGATTACATTTGAAAATATGAACTATTTTAGCCTGGTAGGCAATTTTTTACTGGTCATTTGCAAGTATTTTAGCGTAGAATAAATTTTAGACAGAAAAAAAATGGAGTTGACGCGAAAACATTATTGTGCTATGATTTTCTATGATTTCAAAGTGGGATTAAATCAAGAAGAATGCATTCAATACCTACAATTAGCTTTTGGAAATAAAAGGGATACTTCAAAAATCTCTTGCAACTGTATTCAGATGGTTTACAGAATTTCACAGAGGTCGTCATTCTCTCCAGGATGAAAAACATACAGGAAGGCCCTTGTCAGCAGTAATCCCGGATAATGTGTCTGCCATTCGGAAAATGCTAATCGACGACAATCACTGTGCATACCATATGATACAGAAGGAACTTAACATTGGATACGCTGCAATATATAAAATTATTCATGAAGAATTGCATATGAAAAAATTAGTTTGCCGTTGGGTTCCCCAAAATTTAACAGAGCATGAGCATCAAAAACAAGAGCATGTCAGAATTAGAAAAGAAACCCTTAAATTACTTAATGATGGTGGCCACCGCATTATTTCTAAAATAACTAGTGGATCTACAGATCAGGAGCCTCAACGTCCTATTTGCATCAGACATTTTTCAATAGGTCATTTTTATTTATTTCTTATTATATAATAGTATATATTGATTCGATCGACTTATTACCATAATCAGATACATTCCTGAGGGGGGCTGCCGCCCCCTCAACCCCCCGCTGTATCTCTCTTTCTATACCTATTTGTATATCACATAAAGTGTTACGGAATTGTAAATAATTGCATTTATTTTTGTATAAATTTTTTCAAAGAGGCTTAGTAAGTCGATAAAATGCTAATTTTGTGCATTTCTAGTCGTTTTAGCGTTAAAATAGCCTAATTTTCCTTTAAAAACGAATTGAAAAGCTCCAATAAGGGAAGAAATGGATTTGGCGCCAAATTTGGCGACTGTTTCCCTCCTTGGCGATTTTTTGGCGACCTTGGCGAGAAAATCCTTATTAGGGATATACCAAATATGGAAGCTCTAATCTCATTCTCTTATGAGATACGATAATTTTCCAGAACAGTCTGTGTTCGATAGAATAGTATAAAAGGAGCATTTTTTTAGCCAAGGCTTCCAATCTCAGATCTGTGTCGGTTTCGTCAAATGCTTGCTTTGCTTTGAGCCTCTTTGAATGAGACTTGCTTTATGTGTTATTGCTAAACAGTTTGTACTGTTGTTTTGCTGTTAATGGCTGTTGATTAAGCTGTGTTTAAGCTGGTTGAATTGAAGCTGATACTTGGTTTATAGACCTGTATTCTTCTGGAACTGTCTGTGAATAAATCACTGAATTTTTGCAAGTTTCGCCTTTCTTTCTCGGACAACTTACAAGCCCCCAAGTACGCAACAATATGCATTCTTATTAAACGACGGTCTTGTATTATTTCCCGGAAATTCATAAATACCGAATTTCATACAAAAAAAAATTACATAGCATATCGGAAATATTTTGCGTAACCTTTAAACTAATTATCAATTCTATACCCACAATTTTCAACATGAAAACAGGCTTTTAAAATTCTAATAAAATTTCATTATATTTGATGGGGTGTAACCATGTTAAAATACACTTTTAAGAAATACCGACTATACACCATAAAAGTACGAAATTCCTTTATGTATCCCGGAAAAGTAGCCACAGTCATTATAAACGCCAATAATAAGAATAAATCTAATTAATTATAACTCATTAATCTTTCAAACTAATTTGACATCATTTGGATGATTACAGTACATACTCGGAATTATTTTGTGTGGTCCCATAAATTATTTAGTCTATACATAAGCTTTTTTTAGAGTAAACATGATTTTAAGCATCTTTATAATGTATGTTAACTTTATTAAGTTCAATTCAGCATAAACGCATTAAGGTGCGCGCTTAAATTAAAAATTCGTCCATAGGCTCTAATGTTACGAAATTCTTTCGTGTGTCTTTGTAAACGAACCATAAACATTGTATACACCAGTAAAAACTATTCAGCTTATTTTGCGTTTAAAATTAATAATTGTTCCAAATTTAACATCGTTTGGATGACTAAGTGACATTGTCAGAACACTTTTGTAAAGTCCTGTACATTAATTAGAAAGCTTAAGAGCACATATTTTCTTCAAGCAACATAAGTTTAAGCATCTTACTCACGTACTCTAGTTTCATTTTCTTCATTGCAAAGTAATGATATTAAAATGCGTTTAAACGAAATTCACCCCATACGCCGTAATGTTAAGAATTTTGGCGTGTCCCTGTACACAGTTTATAAAAAATATAGCAATGAAAATTATACAGCTACTTATATGGAAAGCTGGAATGTGTGCGCCAATTTGCAAGTCAATCGAAGGATTTTTGCGGCCGCTATTGCGGTACATACAAATTCTTCCCATAGGCCGTAAGGATAAGAAAAATTTTGGCGTGTCCCTGTACACGAACAACAAATGGAATACACACCTAACACTATACAGCTAATTCCGTTGGGCTCATGAATATGTGTACAAAATTGCAAGTCAATAGCGTTCTTTTTTGGGCCGCTATCGCGGTACATACAAATTCTTCCCATAGGCCGTAATCACAAAAAAAACTTTGGCGTGTCCCTGTACACGAATTACAAATGGAATGCACACCCAAAACTATACAGCTAATTCCGTGGAGATCATGAACATGTGTACAAAGTTTCAAGTCAATAGCGTGGTTTTTACGGCCGCTATCGCACGACAGACAGACAGACAGACGGACGGACCGACGGAACCCAAATTCCTTTTGAGTCTCAACAGAGGGCCTCCACTGACGTTTCGGCAAAAATTGAAGTCAATAGCTTGATTTTTGCGGCGGCTATCGCGGTACATACAGATTCTTCCCATAGGCCGTAATGATAGAAAATCTTTGGCGTGTCCCTGTACACGAACTACAAATGGAATACACACCTAAAACTATACAGCTGATTCCGTTGGGCTTATGAACATGTGTACCAAATTGCAAGTCGAAAGCGTGATTTTTGTGGCTGCTATCGCGGTACATACAAATTCCTCCCATAGGCCGTAATGATAAGAAAAATTTTGGCGTTATCCCTGTACACGAATTACAAATGGAATACACACCCAAAACTATACAGCTGATTTCGTGGGGCACATGAACACTTGTACCAAATTGCAAGTCAATAGCGTGATTTTTGTGGCCGCTATCGTGATACATACAAATTCCTCCCATAGGCCGTAATGATAAGAAAAACTTTGGCGTGTCCCTGTATACGAACTACAAATGGAGTACATACCAAAAACTATACAGCTGATTTCGTGGGGCTCATGAACATGTGTACTAAATTTCAAGTCAATAGCGCTATTTTTGCGGCCGCTATCGCGATACATACAAATTCCTCCCATAGGCCGTAATGATAAGAAAAACTTTGGCGTGTCCCTGTATACGAACTACAAATGGAGTACATACCAAAAACTATACAGCTGATTTCGTGGGGCTCATGAACACGTGTACCAAATTTCAAGTCAATAGCTCGATTTTTGCGGCCGCTATCGCGATACATACAAATTCCTCCCATAGGCCATAATGATAAGAAAAACTTTGGCGTGTCCCTGTATACGAACTACAAATGGAGTACATACCAAAAACTATACAGCTGATTTCGTTGGGCTCATGAATACGTGTACCAAATTTCAAGTCAATAGCTCTATTTTTGCGGCCGCTATCGCGCGACAAACAGACAGACAGACAGACACAGCCCAAAACCGGTTTGAGTCTCAACAGAGGGCCTCCACTGACGTTTCGGCAATAACTGGTGATGAAACGTACACACCATTTTTTGATGTTCCAACACGCCAAGAAAGCAAAGTGTGGGTCTTTGAAGATGATCCCAAACCCACAATGATGAAAAGACTACATGCCATGAAAAAAGTAACGTATGCCGTTTTCTTTGGAAGTACAGGATTGTTCATAGCTATCAAGCTGAAAGGACAGAAGACAGTCACAGCTAACTGGTACACTAGTAAATGTCTTCCAGAAATTCTTAAAGAAGTGAATTTTAGAGAACTTATTCTCCACCATGATAATGCATCTTCTCATTCAGCAGGATTAACAGTTGGATTTCTTCAACAAAAACGCATCAACGTGGTGGACATTCACCCTATTCACCTGATCTAGTTATGTGTGACTTTTGGCTACTTTTTAATCTGAAAAAAAACTTGCGTGGGCGTCGTTTTCATTCCGAAGATGAGATTGATGAGGCTATAAATGCATTTTTTTTTATTGATTCCAAGAAATGAATGGTTAGAAGCATTTAATCTTTGGAGAATTCGCCTACAGAAGTGCATTGATGCTAGAGGAGACTACTTTGAACACACCGAAAATTTGGTAAGTTTTACATTAATTACCTAGGCGTTTCTCAAAAATTTCAGAGTGACCCTCGTAATAAAATGATAATAATAATAATAATCTTATTAATAATAATAATCTTATTAATACAAGCAAGATGGCATCGTTCTGTCAGCTGCCTCCAGAAAAAAATCTAAATTTTCATTATTTCGACATTTCTGCCAAATGTCACTGACAGAAGTGACATTTGGCATATATATAATGTGGTATGTCTTCGTGTGCACCTCAAAACCAAATTTCGAAATTGTAATTAGGAAGCAAGTTATTAATTAAAATTTGTATGTTTTAGCGATTTTTTGCGTTTTTTCCCAACATTTTTCTCTGGGTTGCAGTTTCAAGCTGTTGCCAGTAAAATTAAATGCTTACAATTTTTTGTTTCATTTATTAATGAAATAATATACGTAAAAAGAAACACTTCTTTTCATATGAATAATAATAATAATAATGTTTAAATAAACGTGAATAAATATGTATCATTAAAATTTTTGGTAAAACTGACTTCATAATAGATTTAAATTTTTACTTTCTCTTACCCATAAGTTAGAGAAAATATTGTTTTTGGCTCAAATTTTCGAAAGTGAGATTTTGTTATATTTACATGTTCTGAGGTCCCCTGAATACGAAAATCATGTTTTTAGTAAATGGTCTGTGTGTGTGTGTCTGTCTGTTATCAGCATATCTCAAAAACAAATTATGGCAGAAAGTTCAAACTTGGTATTCTAAATGTGTATCATATAAGGATGCTACACTAAACTTTTTGTTAAGATCAAGCAAATGGTTCGTGTACAGGGACAATAAAGAGAATTCTAAAACATTACGTCTATGGGGGAAACTGCAGGTAAGTAGAATTTAACATCTATAGACAGCACTAAACCAAATGAAACGAATGTATATATTTTGTAATAGAGATAGTCAGCAGTGAAAAAAAATTACGTATATAGGAGCCTCGCCTCCTCCCCCCCCCTGGAGGGGAAATCCCCCCTCGAGGGGAGTAAATTTTCCTGATGAGTATCTTTCAAAAGAGCTCGCCAATACCTTTAAAACGAATTTTTAAACCATCGATCTGCGATAATTTAAAACAAAGTTATGGATTTTTTTACTCTTAACAAAAAAAAATATTGAGAATAAAGTGGACTTTTTTTTGGATATTTTGTGTTATACTACTTCTCTAATATGGAAATCGTCTGCATTATCATAAAAGATAATTTTTTTAAATAATAATTTTAATATTTTTTTTTTTAAACAGAATTATTTTTTAATAACCGAATTAAATTCTATATAAATGTAGGTGCATTAATGAAACGAGGGTGTGTGTGAGGGGGAAACCCCCTAACACAGAATTAATTATCATATAAAACTCTCTCGAAGCCTGATTTGAATTGTTTAATATAGGTTTACATAACATCGTTATCTTACCTCTTAATCTCCAACCTTTATTTATAGTATTAAATTTCAGTGTAAGAGAAAGTCGTGTGAGTGACACACCAGATTATTTATTTTGATTTATTTACTTTTAAAATATAAATTTTAATTAATAAAATAGTCTTATATGTTTGTTCTTTTTCTCCTTGATTTTATCACCCATAAAGTAATATGGGTACAGCTTTAACATAGGATCCCCTTGGTGACTTTTAACATTTTTTGCCATGAGTTAAAACCGCTAAATGACATGAGTTACATGAGTATGACATTAACAGAGTTTATATATATATATATATATATATATATATATGTTGGTGATGAGTTAAAATGGCTATCGCAATTGCGTAAGTAAAGACCTTGGCGAAAAGTATCCGAACTGATTCGGTAACAAATTTCAAATTTTGTAAAAATCATACTTTACTAAATCTGTACCAAAATGTAAATGCATATTTTATTTATTTTAAATTAACAGTCATTTTAATCAACATAATGAAGCTCAAATAATTAAATTTCGTTAACATTTCATTAACAGCTGTATATCACGTATTTGGCCATAGTTTTGATTTGCTGAAATAGTTGCCAATCGAAATATATTTGCCGAAACGTCAGTGGAGGTCTTCTGTTGAGACTCAAAAAGATTTTGGGTTCCGTCTGTGTGTTTGTTTGTCTGTCTGTTGCGCGATAGCAGCCGCAGAAATCTTGCTATTGACTGGAAATTTGATGCACATGTTCATGATCCCCACAGAATTAGCTGTATAGTTTTGGGTGTGTATTCCATTTGTAATTAGTGTACAGGGACACGCCAAACTTTTCCTTATCATTAAGGCCTATGAGAAGAATTCGTATGTACCACAATAGTGGCCGCAAAAATCAGGCTATTGACTTGCAATTTGGTACACATATGCGTGAGCTCAGTGGAATTAGCTGTATAGTTTTAGGTGTGTATTCCATTTGTAGTTCGTGTACAGGGACACGCCAAAGTTTTTCTTATCATTACGGCTTTTCTTAAAAGTGTATTTTAACATGCTTACACCTCGTTAAATATGATGAAAGTTTATTAGAATTTTAAAAGAATGTTTTTCAGTGGAGAAGTGCGGGCATAGAATTGGTAATTAATTTACGGAGTTACACAAAATAGTTCCTATATGTTAAGCAATAATTTTGCCTGAAATTTGGTACAAGTATTTATTAATTACAGGGAATTAATATAAGACAATCAGTTAATAGGAATACATATATATATATATATATCTATACATATATATGCAAATTGTTATAGAAAGAGAGATGCAGCGGGGGGATTGAAGACGTTCCCTCAGAAACGTTTCTGTTTACGTAGCAAATCAATCGAATCAATATAAGGTCCCTGAATATAATATGGCCAATTGATTCTGAGGAAAAAAGTACGTTAGGAAAACGATAGATGGCGATAGCATATACTTCCTCATGTGTCTGTGGAGGTATATTGAGATCGCCAACTGAAGGGAGTGCGCACAACGGAATCCAGCAGCCATTTTATAGTGCGAGCGTTGTTCGTGAAGCAAGCTTGTTATTTATCTCCGGTAAGTTTTAATTTTTTTAAAATGTCATGTTAACAAATAATTTCGGTTATTTGGCTACTTCCTATGCAGTTTTGTGGGCAGATTGTAATAGTGGTGTTATAACTTTATTTACTTAGGCCAATATTTGTATAATTTAGTCTTTCTGAGAAATCAACACTGTTGTTAATATGGCCATCGCTGGCCATAATAACTGCTTTTTGTAAAATAATATTTTAAAAATAATTTGTATCATTTGTTACGTTTCAGAAATGAATCCTGTTGATCCTGGAAAGAAGAAATGCGCTAAGTGGACACAGAATGATATATGGAAAGCGATAAGTGACGTGAGAGATGGGCGCTTGTCAATGAATGCTGCGAGTAAACGTCATGATGTACCCAGACGAACTCTACTTAGACAAAGGTTGTTTCCAAAGATTTGAGATCTTTTGGGATCAGTATGCTCTTCTTTATTTCACCACACGTAGAGAAGAACAAGATATTTCAAGGTTGAATTTCGCAGATGTTTTTACCCCAACATGGGAGAAGTCAATGACTCAGGCAAACATGGAGAGTGGATTTAGGGCTACTGGTATATTCCTCTTAAATCCGTTAATACTCCCAGAAAGGCATTTGCACCGAGCACTCCCACTGAGACACACCACCTGAGACAACTGCAATACAAAATGTCCCTCCCGTCACCTCCCAAACAATAGAAAATGACCTCGCTCCAGAGCCAGGCCCTTCAGGTTACCAGGCGAATATCCGACGACAGCGGCGTCGACTACAAACAAGTTCGTCATCTGATACAGAGATCTCTGAAGATCTGGATTCACCTGAGTATTCTTATGACTGAGATGATTTAGATACCCCGGGAGCACAGGGAAATTCTACCAAACACACTTTTTTCACAGAATTGCTGCTTACACCCAAAAGGAAAAGGAAAACTACTCGCGTTATGAAACCGGATATGAACAGTCGCGGTGTGATACAGGCCAAAGAGTTGTTTGTTGACAAGAAAGACCTTAAGAACACTGACAAATCCCGTATAAACAAGAACCGTGATGACATTAACCATGGTAAAAAGAATGCTCCTTCTAAGAAGACTTCGTCAAAAAAGACTGAGAGCTGGTACTGTGCTGTTTGCTGTGAAGATGCAGTGAAAGATATGAGACTTTGTGCAATTAGTTTATATGTGCACGAGGAATGTGTTGGACTTATCAAGAAAGATACAGATTTGTTCATTTGTCCTAAATGTGTACAGTAATTTCATGTAAACATGTAGAAACAAGTTATTCCTTTGTCAGTTTGTTAAATTTTCTTTAATTTACTTCAGTCTATTTTATTTTCAATAAATATTAAATTTTCCTGTTAATTTGGTATTTTGTTATTTTAATTTTTGTAAATTTTTAATAAAGCTACACAATTCAGTAGTTACTGAATGAGATTTTCCATTTGAAACGATGCTAACAATTGGTGGCCATATTACCTTCACATGCTTTTAATATGGCACAAAGTTTGCCTTTCGGAAATGTAATATTTATATGGTTATTATTGAATGAATGTACTATTAGATTTTTTTTTCTTATTGCCAAAGATTTGAAGTATGTTTTAAACATAAAAGTATTTAAAAATTTCATAAAATGTAGGTAGGAAAAATCTTTGAAGCTGAGCATGGCCATATTACCTCCAGGTACCTTATATATATATATTATATATTAATAAATTTAAAAAAAAAAAAAGTTAATAATGCGTTAAGCAAATGGGACGTTGAGGCTCCTGATCTGCAGATCCACTAGTTATTTAAACGTTTCAGTTACTCTTTTCTTTTTTAAATCACTTAAATGTAGTGATTAAATATGATTAACTATCGAGGTTTTCTGCGAAATTTTCCGTCGCGAAACGTTGTTCCTTTTAACCTTCAAGAGGGAAAAAAAAGATAAATAAATAAATAAATAAATGTTCTGTTGTTTTTTACTCTGCAAAGTTTCTCGCCGTGAGAAATTCCTTTTCACCCTCCGAAGGAAACATCCGAAAATTCTACTTATTTATTTATTTTTTTATTTTTTTCAATTCAGTGCGCTATAAACCGCTATAAAATGCCTTTTTTACTTTACAAACATAGATATGTAAGGAAAGTATTGTAATCACGACAAATATTCGACTTCGAGATTCTGGTGTATTTATGCGTTTTGAGGTCCTCTGGGTTCATTATTGCTATTTTTTACGTTTGTGTGAATGAACACGATAGTGCCAAAACGCTTTATTTGGGATGAGCTGAAAGTTCATACGTATGTAATAAGCCACCGTAGCACAAACTGTACAGATTTTGGTAAATCTAGCACATCCATTTTTTTACACATACACAAAGAAAAATTCTCTATCATTATGGCCTATCAGCTTAAATTATTTGAAGTTCGATAGCGTCTGAATGCCTTATTCGATTGAGCTGTAAACTTATATACATGTTAAAAAGAATCGTCGCACGAGCTGTATAAATTTTGATAAATCTAGCAATTATAGTTTTTTTTTTTTTCAGGGACACAAAGGAGAATTCTTTAGCATTATGGTCTATGGGCTCAAATTATTTAAAGTTTTAAAGTGCGATAGCGTGTGAATGCCTTGTTCGAATGGACTGAAAATTTATATACATGTTATAGGTTTTGGTGAATCTAAAACTTATAGTTTTTTTACAGGGATATAACGAAAAATTCTTTATCATTATATCCTATGGGCTGAAACTATTTAAAGTGCTATAGCGTCTAAATAGCTTATTCGATTGAGCTTTATATGCATTCATAGGTCATCGTTGCACGAACTGTATAGATTTTGGAGGATCTAGTATGTATGGATTTTGACAGGGACACAATGAAAAATTCTTTATCGTTATGACCCATATGGGCTCAAAATATTTGAAGGGCATAATAGCGATAAATTAAACAACATACTATTTGGGGGAAAATACTCAAACACTCTATTATAATTCTGTCTGTCGTTTATTTAACAACTTCTTTTGCTTTATTTATACAATCATTAATTACTTCATTTTCGGAAAGTTGAGTGGAGTGGATATTTTAAATTCAAATCGTGCGTTTGCTAATGATCATTTTTTTTTTTTTTTTTTTCATTTTAACATTAAATTAAACTTTGAACATATTGTAGTTCTATATTTGGAGTGAAACTGCTGTGGAACTGCTCCGAACGTTTATTGAGAATTCAACAAACGTTTACAAAATTCGCCAGGCATTGGCCTCAATCGACAGAGGGCGATAATTTATTTATAGCAGGTGTGCCGAGATTAAACCCCACGCGACAGAGGGCATAAGGAGGAATAAATAGCTTTGTTAAGACTTTGCAATGAGAAGTTTAGTCTATGATTTCATTAGCTGAGTCCATAATTAAGTATTTCAGTTCATTCGTTTTAGTCTTTGAGTTGGTTTAGGAGCATTGATAAAAGTCTTTTTGACATTTGCCGGGCTTTCGCTCCACGCGACAAGGGGCAATATTGGTTAATTTGGTAACGTTGCTGTACAAGTTTGGAGTAGTGCTGCAAACTGAGTGGCTTGGGGTGATCACAATTGTAGGTTGCAACCTGAGCCAGTAGGAAGAAGCTTGGAGGTTAATCTGTTAAATTAGTAATATCTTTTAAAAGTGCGTAGATTTTATTTTGTTTTTGGATTAGGGAGGGTCTAGTGATGATATTATCTAACCAGTTTACTGGTCTTGGGGATGGGTTTCGTAGATGAAAACTGGAGGTAAGAGGATAGTTGAAGTAGTAATGGGAAGCAGTGCCTTCCCCACCACAAGGGCACAGGGGTGAGAGTCGTCGGTGGAACCTATAAAGGTATGCTTGAATTGGGCCATGACCCGTGAGAAAGGCCGTGATAGGGGGAGTAAGGGTCCAAGTGTTTGAAGTGGGATTTGGGATCAGGTTATAAGTATATCCGCCTTTGATGGAGTTATCCCATAAGGATTGCCAATTTTGTTTTAATTTGTTCTTGAGTTTAGATTTTACAAAGGAGGGGGGGGGGTAAGTTAAAATCAATCGTTGCATGTTCTGTGGCAGTTTTTGCTAAATAATCTGCCATTTCGTTCCCGACGGCACCCCTGGGGGCAGAAACGCGTGCCAGGGAGATGATGGATTTTAGGTTATAGAGTTTAAGTTTTATTTTCAATATTATGGGGTGCCTGCTCCTGTAGCGGACAATGGCTTGCAGGCCCGAAAGGCTCTCGCTAAATATGTTAATACTTGGGTAAGAGTGAGCATTTTCCTCAGCCCATTCGACAGCCTTAAGGATGGCAAATAATTCCGCCTGAAAGACTGAATTTTGGTTTTCGAGCCTGCAGGACTACTGGAAGATGGTTTCATTATTGTTAAGGACACAGAGTGCAGCCGAGTCTGTATAGTGTTGTTCAATGTAATCGTGATTTTCAAATTGAAGTCCATGTGTAAGGCGTTAGTTGTCTCAAACAATAGGAACACGGAGCCAAGATACTGCGGGGGAGAAAGACGCTGTCCAAGGCAGCAAGAAGCCGATCCATATTATTAAATGATTTTTTTTTTTTTTTTTTTTTTTTTTTTTTAACGAAAATAGTGATTTTCTTTTCATTTAAATTCATTTAAATACAGTGATCAAGGAAGTAGATAAAGCCAGATAATTAATAATAAAGTGGGGAAAAAAGTGGCATGTTGCACTAAAACATTTTGGGAATTAACGAATCTCCAACTAAATGGATACATGAACACCGCCATGTAAACATTATATTCCAATTAAACCCTAAGCTAATAAAAAGAGAAATATAAGAATATTCACTTTAGTAAACTAGCCAACAGTGAAATTAAAATCACAATGCATACTTAAGGGAATCTCTACACTGAGAAAAAAAAAATATACCGCCTTCCTCTAGAATGAATAAGTGGCCATTTTCTAAATCCCTTAACAAGAAATATAAATTTCCGAACTATGTTCATAAGGCACGCCAATAAACTGAATGGACGAAATGGTCGAGAATTTCTTGTTTACACATTTCTAGATGCTGAAACAATATTCTGAATATTCTGAATCTTTTGTATTGCGAGAAATTCTCGCTTGATTTTCTACAATTGGGTCATACACTAAGATTATAGTTGCTGAAACCCGCCTCTTGTAGTCTCATTTATTTGCAGAGATTTTTTTAAATAACTTTGCCCTCGAGAATATAGGCAAACGCTCAAGAATTCTAATAGGGGCTTCTAGAACTCGCTTTTTACGGGGACTAGAATTTATAAGGATGACAGGGAACTATTTTTTCTAGAACTACAATTTAGATTCCAGATGTCAGTTACAGAAATTTTTCTCGGTGTATGTATCGTCGACGGCAGCCATGACATTATATAGAGAAATTTGTTAACAGAATTACTCATTGCCTAATGTGTATTTCTAAATTCCGTTTCCATATTAAAAAAAACTCACAGGTCGTTACAATTTTTACTTGTTTTTTAAACATTTATCTTTAAAATTTTCAATGTTTCCTTTTATAGCTATTTTTCGCACTCATAGCATTAAAATGAAGTGCATGCATCTATACCCAGGAGATAAAGGACACCGTGTCCATTTTGTGAAAAGTGTTACCACCATGTCTTTGATGTGCTATAATTAAATAAATTTCTCATGTATCTATAGAATAAAAGGCTTGCCTCTTCGACTCATCAGTAGGCATAGGAAGACAATTACAGCTAAAAAAAAATTATTTTGTTAAAGCGAGAGGCATCTTTATTTTCTCGTATATTCCATTCGATTCAGTTCTACCTCGTTTTGATAAGACCAAAATCATTTGTAACACTTTCCAGATACTCTTCTAGTTTGATACATGTTTGGATAGCTGGAACAAAAACATTTCAACATTTTGAAATTTTTTATTATAATACCAAAAACATTTGACTATGGGTACCATTTCTATAAGTAATCAGCCTCTAACACCGTGAAAAAATTCTATAACTGACACCTAGAATCTAAATTGTGGCTCTAGAAAAAAATAGTTCTATGTCGTCCTGATAAATTCTAGTCCCCTTGTAATGTGAGTTCTAGAATTCTGTATTAGAATTCTAGAGCGTTTGCCTATATTATCGAAAGCAAAGTTATTTAAAAATATCTGCAAATAAATGAGACTACAAGAGTCGGGTTTCAGCAACTACAATCTTGGTTTATGTCTTAATTCTAGAAAATCAAGCGAGAATTTCTCGCAATACAAAAGATTCAGAATATTGTTTCACCATTTAGAAATGTGTAAACTGGAATTTCTCGATCATTTCGTTTATTCAGTTTATTGGCGTGCTTTATGCGCATACCTGGGAAATCTATATTTCTAGTTAATGGATTTAGAAAATGGCCATTTATTCATTCTAGAGGAAAGCGGAATATTTTTTTTTCTCAGTGAATAATATAAGCTTTCCTATTTATTAACTCTTCTGCCGGACAGTTTCAGTGAGTGTCCTTAAGTGTTAGAGCTCATAATATTAGAGCTATAAATTTGGGGGGGGTCTTAATTAATGTCTGTCATGATGTTATAATACTATGTCTATTAATGCCATGTTTTCTTTGGCTCAGATGCTCGTGTCTGATCTCCATTGTAAGTTTTTGGTTTCCTAGGTGTTGCAGAGGATCCTGAGGGCCGTTACCCCGCGTTTGAAATAGTAATGCGGTTACTGTCATAGCTAGAGCCGGTTAAGGACGAAGCACACTTTCACCACTAATTTTTAACAATAATTTCTGACTTATTTATTATAATCCAGCGTTTTCATTAGAAAATTGTTTTTTATAAAAAATTAGCAGTGTCAGAACAGTGAGTTTATGCATCGTCAGTTATACACACCGCTATTCTATAAAAATAGTTGTCTTCTAATTCTAGCGAGGAATTTTTGTTTATTTAGTTTATTATGACTGAAAACATTTGTTAAAAAATAGTGGTAAGAGTGTGCCAAGGGCTTAATCAGGTTCTGGTCATAACAACTGGTTTCTATATTTCGAGTATCTGACAATAGTTGAATCACGTGGGTACGGCATTTGGCAGGTATTGTCCTACACATTATCAAAATTTTCGAGAAAAAAAACTTTTGAATGCCACTTAAAATGTCAAAATATCCAAAATCTTTTAGCCAAAGGCGAATGAAATTAAAATGCGTAGAAACATGTGCATATGATATTAAACATGTAATTCGGCTTAATATGCCATAATCAGTAAAAAGTCAAAGCTAAACAATGCGTAACAATATAGGAAAAAAACAGCTTCATATTGTTAATAAATAGACAAATTTCTCAGAATTACAACAATATTTGAGTGAACCAACAATGAGGAAATTTTTTACTTTGAGATTTGTGCAACAATGAAAACTTTGTAATCATAAAAGGGTTTGTGATTAAGTTGCACAAATTCTGATTACCTCTTGAATAAATGTTGTTTATTCAAGTTTTTTTCCTATTAAAGTGGTTTAATTTCACTGAAAATATGGATAATTTTCAAAATATTTATTGTACGGGGGTTTCAAACCTCAAAAGTTATGTCAAAAATTTGGATATGATTGAAATCGTTGAACATCTTAAAGACAGACATTACATTTTCATTGAAGAAATTGGATTTGGATCTTTTGGTTCCGTAATTAAAGTAAAACACTCCATCACCGACAAAGAAATAGCTGTAAAGGTTGTTTCAAAGAATCATGCCACTGAAGGCGAAACTGTCATTTGGTCCACACTCGACCACCCTAACATCCTTCCACTTTTGTCGAGTGAATATGTTTATTGGGGTAATTCTCATTTATTCATGATGCCCATACATCCCATAGATTTGGAACAATTACTCTTTAAGTCGTCACCTATTTTGGCTGAAGTAGAAGCTTTCCATCAAGCCATCGATTGGATGAAAGAAATTCTGGCCGCGGTCGAATACTTGCACCATCAGAATCTTTCGCATATGGATTTAAAGTGTAACAACATTCTGATATCTGAAGACAAGCGTGCAATTCTTACAGATTTCGGCTTCCTGACATCCTCTGAGAAACCAATTCAAAAGTCAGTTTTATTTTTATTTAATTTATTTTTTCTTATATATATGTAATATCTTAAATAAAAAGTAATTTCGTGACTTTTTTTTTACGTTTTCTTCTACTACTGATTTGTAAAGAAAAAAAAACAACATTTTCGTTTGATTTTTATTGATGAGTTTACTTTGTTTCAATTAGGTATGGTGTGCCATTTCCGTATCACTGTCCTGAAGCTATTAAGACAGAAAACGGTATGAGTGAAGTAAACGGAAAGAGCTTCGACGTATGGTGTGTGGCCATGATAGCTTTTGAGTTATTCACTAGAATGTCGCTATTCTTCAGATTATCGAAGTGGAGTAATTCTTCCTCCAGTTGGCACGCACAGGTATATCCTGTGTTACATAAAAGTTTACAGGTACAGAATTTTATTAAAATTTTTATTTAGAAAATTTATTCACAACTGAACATAGTTTAACAAAATTATAACAATAATTGTATGACAAAATGACCTGAAGAAAAATTAATTTATGTTCTTACTTTTTCTATTTGAATGGGTGTTATTTAATGTTAATAAAATTGAGTTAAAAATCATTTAATGTCAACCGACCAGTAATAAATGTGAAATACTTGTAATCTTGGTAGCATAAACTTAAGCATAAGTATTTAATGTACATGAACATTTTCACGTGTTGTTGTTATACTGTGTCATTTAGAACTTAAATTGTTTTTTGATTAATGAGGTGAGGAAAGATTTCTTAAAGTCCTGTTTTTAAAATGTTAAGTTACACGAAATGAATAAAAATGTATAAATTTAAGGAACTTTTTAAATAAATAAATAAATAAATAAATATACTTATCTATCTATTTCTATCTATCTGTGTATATATATATATATATATATATATATATATAAAGAATAAGTGCCAAAAAAGTCAATAAAATTGTATTTTTCGCCTAATTAGCGAAACAGGTGTAGACATCAATTCTGTTTTGTTTTAACCGTTTAACGGTCACTTTTTTTTTTTTTTTTTTTTTTAAGTATGCTAAACTAACTTCATAAATAAATAACTTTAGAAATGCTATAAATTAAAAAAAAAAAAAAAAACTCGCATCATTTGTTTCAAGTCAATATAATACTATAGCCCTTCATCATGTTAGAAAAAGGCACCAGTGCATCCTTAAAGCAGCAACAACACACTCGCAACTACTAAGAAATTCAAAGTGGCTTTTGCATTCGGCTTTCTTCGAAACATCGTTTGTTAAATTTCGGATGGTTGGGTTTTACGTCGCACTAGTGCTGCGCAGATGGGCAATTGGCGACGGTCTGGGACACACCCCTAGAGGTGGTCCGGAGACATGCCATCACAATTTTGATCCTCCACGGAAGGGATGGCTCCCGCTTCGGTGACCCCCAGAGGTATAATTTTTTATGGGAACATGGAGGACATTGCGGCCACGACAGATTTTACGTGCACCAGCCACCATTAGTGTACACGGCGGTCTTTGGCCGGCTCGAGTACCGAACCCGCAATCTTCCAATTACGAGGCCGGCGCTTTACCGACTGGGCTACCGCGGCCCATGTTAAATTTCGGAGTAGTGCTGCTATTTACCGAAGAACAAACAAATCAAAAGATTAAAAATTGATTAAAACAAGGAAAAAATTGTAGCATGAAATAATGTTAAAAGTTTTTTTCCAGAGTGCGAAACCAATGAACATTAAAGGGTTAACAGCGATTCTTATGAGCCTTTGATTGGGGGGGGGGGGACTTTTTTGTTACTCATTTTAAAGTTATTAAGTTATTAAGAGGCAAAATATTAATAATAAGGATGATGATTTTGTA
This sequence comes from Salticus scenicus, assembly GCA_963930645.1. Lineage (NCBI taxonomy): Eukaryota > Metazoa > Arthropoda > Arachnida > Araneae > Salticidae > Salticus > Salticus scenicus. The sequence continues at coordinate 293,468,641 of OZ005655.1, read as the reverse complement.
AAAATCTCTTTTCTCCTGTTATTATGATAGTAATTTTTTTTCTATATAAAATAGTCCATTATTTATTTTTGTAAACACTCTTATTATGATTCTTTGCATAGCTAAACTTTCAGAAAATTATACATTTTATTAGCTAATGTAACTATTAGAAATTTTGAAAACAATTTTCTTCATAATTATTTACCATCTACAATAACCACGCCAATAATTTGTTATTTGTACATTTATCCCGTAGAAAGAAAAGTTTACAGAATTGATTCGCAAGACATTTCCAACTTCTCATAAAATCGAAGAAAAAGTGGACGATGTCTTAGATTTCATAAAATCGTGTTTGTCCATTGTTCCTGAAAAACGTGCCAACGTCTATAATTTGCAACAGCATCGTCTCTTCGGCGGCTCTTTCCGAAATGTTTCGCTGGAGCCTCATGAGGATATCTGGAGCACTAAAGGTAAATTTTTGAACATTCTTGTTAACACGAACTAAAAATTTTCTGTTCTAGAAATGGAACAAGCTTATAAACATATCCAGAAATGGAACAAGCATTAAGAATTTTTATCTAACTTGAATACTGTTATGTTTTTAATAAGATGCGATGCTTGATTTAATGGGCGTTTCTTTTATACAGTCGGCTGCAAAATTATTCGAGCACTAGCCAATAATTCCTATATTTAAAAAGTACACTCAAGACTGTTTTGCTAAGTAAATCCTTGTCGAATCATATTCTTAGACTGATTAAGAACATGACTCGACAAGGATTTATTTAACAAAGCTGTATTAAGTGTACTTTTTTTGGCAAGGATTATTGCTAGTGCTCGAATAATTTTGCAGCCGACTGTACGTACAGTCGGTAACAAAAGTCTCCGAACACTAGCAAAAATTTCTATGTAAAAAAAGTAGACTTAATACAGTTTTGTTAAATAAATCCTTGTCTAATCCTTTTTTTAGACTCACTAAGAACAGGATTCGACAAGGATTTATTTAACAAATCTGTATTAAGTGTACTTTTTTTATATAGGAATTTTTGCTAGTGTTCGGAGACTTTTGTTACCGACTGTACAAAATTTGTCGTTATTTCACGTGTGTTGGCACTGAAGTAACAAAAAAAAAACAAAAAAAACAAAAAAAAAAAAAAAAAAAAAAACAATGTTTAACGTGATAAAGTATGTGTGTACATAAATATATATTTTTGCTATTTTTTATTATGCATTTGATTAACAAGAAGAAAAAAAGTGAGAAAAGAATTCGAAATATTAATATTATTGTGAATTCTTAAATAGGACGTGTTGATTCGATTTCTGGAGCAAAATTATAAAGTCTGCAATTCAAATTTGGCATAACATTTGCTGCATTTTTTCATAGGGTAGTATACATATTTTATGTAATTTGTTGGTTTATCTCAGTCACGGCACCAACTGATAATAAAATATTTCACTGCATTACAGCTAAAGTTAATAAACCTTCAAAGTTCAGTTCAGGCTGATACTCAATTTCACAGGCACCATAGAAATAAAGTTTTAATGTTCGAATATAATTTAGATCTTTGAGTAATTCGTCAGATGGTTTGGTTTGGGGTTTCACTTTACGATCAAGTTTTGCCCATTAAGGTTCATAAAACCGGTACTTATGGCTTAAAGTGGATTCCGAACTACTTCTTAGTATTATGCCTGGAACAGGATTCGAACCCGAGACCTGGCAACTAAAAAGGCTAGAGTGCTAACCATTCGTAATATTTTAGAATAACACATAACTGAGAGAAAAACATTTTAAAACTCAGGCCGTTGTTTAGGGCAAAATGTTGGTAATAAAAGTTTCGAAAATATAATTTTTTAAAAATGGAAGACTTACAAATGGTACTATATACCGTAAAAAATCGTTTTGAAGCTTACTGAAAGTCGATGAAATTCTCCGCCGGATAATTAGAAGAAAAAAATTATATACACGGTATCCGAATCAAATGTCCCTGTAATATAAACGGTCGATTGATAAAATCTAATAATAATAAGTTTGCAGTATTAGGCAAAATGAGCTGCTATAGAAAGCGTACAGAAAGTGTATGTAAAAGTGGCAGTGATTTTTTTCCCCTAAAACATTTCGGAGTCCTGCTACCTAATTTTACAATTTTTCAAAGTATTTTTAACTTTCTGTTAAGTAGAGCGGCTTCTCCAGATTAGGAACATTTGATTCGGCCACCCTACACAACAATAATATTTTATACATCGATATAAAATTATATCCCTTGCATTGGTAAAAAAAAAAAAAAAAAAAAAAATGTTTACATACAATGCGCCGTGCAATATCTGAAATTCCGTTCAGATTATACATGTAAGTTGGCCATAATTAAATCTGGCCTATTCAGCGATCTTTATTGCTGTAACTAAAATGCGGATTCAGTCGAAAATTCGTATACTCAGTCGACAGTAAAATTATTCGAGCGCAAGCAATAATTCCTATGTAAAAAAAGTATACTTAATACTGCTTTGTTAAATAAATCCTTGTTGAGTCACATTCTTAGTCAATATAAAACATGAATTTACAAGGATTTATTTAACAAAACAGTATATTAAGTGCACTTTGTTTTACATAGGAATTTATGCCAGTGCTCGAATAATGTTACTGCCGACTGTAGACAATTCAAAAGATGCGCTGAAAGATTCAGAAAAAGTAAATAAATAAATAAACTCATACATCAAAATCAATCATACATCAGAATACGATAAAATGACAAATTTTAATACAAACATCTTTTTTTATTATTACAGAAATTTTTGTTATTATTTTATAAATTGTTTAGCGGTATAAAGTATGTTGTTTAATGTGGGTCCCATCATTAAGTTGTAAAATCTGCAACAGTGTATTCAACAGCTGACGTCCAAGTTACAACATTTCCATGGTGCACCAAACTCTTTAAATGACCCCATACCCAAAAATCACACAGATTAAGATAGGGAGAACGGGTCGCCCAAGGAGTAAAAAATGAACAGCTAATCATTCTGCCATGTGTCATCTATAAAATTTTGACGCAAAAACTTTTGCGGAATGTAAATATAACCGTTTTAAATGTCGTAAGTTTTAGACAATGTTAAAAGAGACGACAATTATTTATTGCATATCATTTCAAACATTTTCACTGTAATGCACCCCCTAGCAGAAATTTTTAAATTTTAATTACATTATTTACATGTTTATTTATTTATTTCTTGCAGAATTGACTTGTTTGTTTGCAAATTTTCGACTCAATCCTCCGAATTTTAGTTACAGCGACAAAGTGCTCTAAATAGGCCAAGTCTAAATATGGCCGACATGTATTTATATATATATATATATATATGCAGGGTGTCTATAAAATGTTGAACACATTTTGATGTTTAATAAATCATAAAATAATGAAGATAAATTTAAATTAATAACACTAATGGTTAAATAGACTCAAAAAAGTTTTATGGCCCTTGTCAATGGACTTCCATGTGTGCACAGTTCGTCGCCCGGAGAACATCAAGACGGTAGTCAATTTCCTCCTGTAAACGATGTGCTTCACGAATACCCAAAGGAAAAAGTCCAGTGGCGTTATATCAGATGATCTGGGTGGCCAAGGAATTGGGCCACCTCGCCCAATCCATCTTTCTGGGGAATGGTCATTCAAAGAACTATGAACGGTCGTTCCTCAATAAGGGGGTGCACAATCTTGTAAAAAGGCATGTGGTTGAAGCCCTTCGAGTTGTAGAAATAAAAAAAAATTCTAACATGCTTAAATAAATAACAGATATGAGTGTCTTTTCAACGAAAAAAAAAAGGGGGGGAGGGGCAATGACGCGGTTGTACATAAGTCCACACTATTCCTTGGCCTCCCAGATCACCTGATATAACACCACTGGACCTTTTCCTTTGAGGATTTATAAAGGACATAGTTTACAGGAGGAGAATATCGATGTTGATAAAGGTCAGGATTACAGCCGCAATAGCCTATGTGGACGCCGACATACTTACTCGTACCTGGGGCGAAATTGACTACCGTCTTGTTATTCTCCGTACGACAAACGGCGTGCATGTGGAAGTGTATTGACAAGGATCATAAAACTTTTTAAGTCTATCTGACCATTAGTATTATTAATTTAAATTTATCTTCATTGTTTTATGAATTATTAAAATCAAAATGTGTCATATTTTATAAACACCCTATATATATATATATAATTTGGAAAATATGTGTTTCCTTATTGATTTTTCAATGAGAAAACACAAAAACATTCCCAATACCTTAGCTTAAATGTTTTAGTATATATAGAAAGTATATTTAGCTTATATAAATGATTTATTTGATCTTTTACTTATTTTTAGCATTTGTCCAAGAGAATAATTCCCATGAAAATATGCTACAAAATACTGAGTTTGAAATGTTAGAAAAAGAAGATAGTAACAAAACTTACACATCCATTCATAGTAAAGAAACAGGAAATCTAAAAACAATTGAATGTTATGTTCAAATAAATGCAACACATAAAAACAGTTCTTCTCGTTTAAATAAAGGAATAATTTCTCATAACAGTTTGCCATGTAAACTCTCGAATGAAGAATTCTGCTCCGATGTCAAAACTAATTCTTTAGAACAGAGCCAAACAGTATCGTCAGCTCCAGCTAATATCAGCTCATTTGAAAATAGTAATGAAGAAGTCAGTTGCCACGAAACAGAAACATCATTTCAATTAACTGATTTGAAAGTCTACACACCTAATAGCAGCGGACAATCATATTTATCATCGAATGAAAAATTTCGTCCAAAACTGATAAGTTCCTCTCCTACAACAGGTAATTTCAATTTGTATAACTTTTTAAGGCTTATAAATGTAAAACTTCTTGTACTCATAAAAAATATGTTATTAAAATAACCTAAAATACATCAAACTGAATATATTACCAAGCAATTCAAGCGATTTTTGAACATCATCATTTTAAAATAATTTATTTTATTTTATTGCAGAAATTCACTTTTAAATAAAACCGAAAATTTTTATGTGGAAATATTGGTGGTGAAAAATTGGGAAGAAGTGGCATACATAGAAAATAAAGATTTATATACTTATATAATTATACTGATTCAAATAATTTATCGTTGATGTGTTCTGTAAAAAGAAAAAAAAATGTTATTGTAATAACATAAATTAATGCACTTTTCGCACTGACAATAAAAGTGACACGACTGGAAAATGCAGAAGAACAATCAACTAAAAGAATACTATAAAACGTTAACTAGTTTATATTAAAATTGATACAACTACCCTCGTGTGGATAAATGGCGAGATAGACGTGATGCTTTTCGTCCACTTTGAAGCATTTCATACATATTTTTCAATGATATAACCTCAAAATTGCCATTTTTTGATTTGTAGTACTTTTTTTTGCCGGAGTGCATTTTATAAAAAAATTTCTTAAATATTTTGAAAACTGTGAAAGTAATATAAAGTATACAGGAAGACATTATTACTTTTCTAGTAGTATACTGTATATGTATGTGTATGTATGTATTATTAGTAGTGTATGTAATACTAGTTTTATTATTAGTAGTATTAGGATTATTATAAAGAGAATAAATAAACATAACAACTAAAAATATTTACTTTTGAAAATATAAACATTATTGTACGAGTTGAAAAAATTTTGCCCGAAATATCATATTCATGACGTGATCTCACAGATTTCTTTGTCCCCTAATTTTTGTTTTAAAAATGATTTCAAAGGAATTTTTCTTATTCAAGGCATGCTAGAGGAAATGGTTTTAAAATGCCCAAAATTTACGATTTAATTTTCAAAAATTTTAAAGGCAAAAACTTGTTTAAATTCATTTAATAAAAACAAAACAACATTTAGCTAGTTATTTCGACATGAACATTTATCAGCACATTTTCATTCGCTTAGTAAACTCACCATGAAATTTGTTTTAATGCTAAAATTGAATACCCATTACCCGTAGTATACAAGTGAGATAAAACATACAGTGATTAAGTAACTTTAAAATGACAAATTAGAGAATATGACCAACCAAGTAATATTTAATCTGAAAATTTCCATTTTGAAATTCATGTTTTTGTTTCTCTTCTAGAATTGCAAAATGTTCCTGATATTCATAAAGAAAGCCGCGGCCAGAAGATCCGGTCATGGTGGAAAAAACGCAAATTATCTTTCATCAAAATATTCACCACTTGTGTATGTTGTACAAGACCTAACACAGATAACTGATAAACCGAACATAATTAAACTCACGATTATGACTCACGATTATGACTCACTATTATGACTCACGATTATGACTCTCTATTATGACTCCCGATTATGACTCTCGATTATGACTCACGATTATGACTCACGATTATGACTCCTGAATAAGACACTCGAATTGGTCTCCTGGATTGTGACACATGAATTTGACTACCACAAACTGAATGAAAAGTATAACGTATATGTCTTAACATCCTGCTTCACCATCTACAGCAACATCAGAGAATTCACCATCTTTTTCTTTCCTTCTTATCATCTTATATTGCCATGTCCATCAGTAGCAGTCTGAATTTACCATCTTTACTTCGTATTCTTAACATCTTATGCCTCCATGTTCGTCAGCATCACTGAATTTAACATCTCTAGTTATGTCATCTTGCCTCCTTCTCAACATCAGAAAATATCACCAGCAGCAGCAAAAAGTCCACCGAGCTACGCCTCGACTGTCATCCGGGGCGTAAAGGGTTGTGGAAGGGAGGGCACTCGGTGGCGAAAATGGAGGGAATGTAACCGACCTCCCAGTGGTCCCTCCGGTAACGTCCAGTTTCATTTCGACTGTACGGCTAAATGGTTACGGATTCGAGCTAGAAACTCGATATGTCACATGCTGGTGCATTATTCCTTGCAGATGTATAACCAACAATAGTTCGATAAATACATCTTCTTATAATTCAGTTATGTTTATTGATTAGAATTAAATAAAGCTTATCTTTAATAATAGGTCTTTTATTTTTGTGTCATGTGTTATCCTTCATTTCAATTATATATATATATATATATAATTTTTTTTTTTTTCTGGCAAGGTTACCATGGTTAGATAAATAAATATATTTATGATGTTTTAGAAAATTATATTTATTACACACATAATATGATTTTGCCAGTATATTGCTTATTAAAAAACTAAACTGATTAATGTTGTGATGAAAGAGCTTGCTTTAATTATTAATCCGATTTTATTCCTGCATTTAATATACCAATGATGTGCTTTCAGTGGCGACGCTTCGAGATTTTGATCGAACAATATTTTTCCAAATAATTGTATACGTTTAAACAAGAACATTCTGAGTTCCTCTAAAGGCAAATTTTTATTTATTTTTTTTATATTTTAGTACGACAGGACTGTTTCTTTCATTCTGGCATTTTGCGCGTCGTTACCAATTTATAGTGTTCCAATTCGAAAATGTCTGCCAGTATCCAATTTCACCATTTAATTTCTTACTCTATCTTAGAATATTTTGTGAAATCCGTAAAAACTTTTATATATGTTTTTTTTTTTTTTTTTTTTTTCGCTTCCCATCGGTCAGGATCGAACTCACAAACTTCGGGTTCGTAGTTGCGTGCTCTGACTACAGGGCCAACTGGTCTTGGCTGAATATTTCCTGAATACAGGAAATATTCTTTCAGACTAGTCTTTTAAGATATATGTATTTTTTAATATATATATATAATATTTTTTTTTTCAAAGGGTGTTAAAATACAAATAATTATAAGATAAAAAACTTTTTATAAACTATGTTTTTAAATTTTCTGTTGAATAATAGCTATAGATCTAACTACATTAGTGATGCTTTACGGCGCAAAGGGTTGTGGAAGGGAGGGCGCTCGGTGGTGAAAATGGAGGGAATGTAACCGAACTCCCAGTGGTCCCTCCGGTAACGTCCAGTTTCATTTCGACTGTACGGCTAAATGACTCCTGATTATTTAGACTAGTGTTTTCAGATATTTCATTTTATTTTATTTTTTCACTTCCCATCAGTGAGGATCGAACTCACAACTTTCGAGTTCGTAGTTGTGTATTCTGACCACAGGGCCAGCGGGTCTTGGCTGAATATTTCCTGATTATTTAGACTAGTCTTTTAAGATATATATATTTTTTAATATATATATATATATATAATTTTTTTTTCAAAGAGTGTTAAAATACAAATATTTATAAGATAAAAAACTTTTTATAAACCATGTTTTTAAATTTTCTGTTGAATAATAGCTATAAATCTAACTACATTAGCACTTTATCAATGCCTATTGTTACAAAATTGTAAATAATTGTATTTATTTTTGTATCAATTCTTTCAAAGAGGCTTAGTAAGATGATAAAATGTCAATTTTCTGCATTTCCAGCTTTTTTTCGCGTTAAAATAGCTTAATTTTCCCTTTAAACGCATTAAAAAGCTCCAATAGGCAGGTAATGGATTTGGCGACTTTTAGCGAGAAAATCCTTATTATCGATATTCCAAAGATGGACATTCTAATTTGATTGGTTAAAGAGTTACGGGAAATTTGAATTTAAAAAAAAAAAAAAAAAAAAAAAAAAAGTTGGTTTTAAAAATAAAATAGTGATCCTTTCAGAACAACATATATTTGCATCATGCATTAGCACTTTACCAATGTGTAGAAAATCTTTAAGGTGATAATGACGTCAATTTTTGTCAGATGCATAATTTAACTTTTTACAATTTTTTACCGCTCACGTTTAATTAAATGTATTTATTTTTATGTCGAAAGAAAATGAACTCGTAAATTTTTTTTGGCAACAATTAAATTATAGCTAATATTTTAATGACTATTTTTATTGCTATTAGGAGCTTATTATTTTCATATTTTAATTAATTAAAAGAAAACAATTCGAAAATCTGAGTTTGAAGTATTGTGTTGTCGCCGGGTTCTCAGCTACTGTGAAAGTTTCAAATGTCTAGCTAGTAGGGAAGTTAGATAAAAATAAATTGCAAGATTTGTACCGGACAAACACACAAACAAACAAGAATAGAAGTTAATAAAAACATGGTAATATAAGTAGTCCTGTCGTACTAAATTAAATTCTACATAGTTTCATACATAGTTTTAATGGTCGCGAAGCGAGCATACATCATTCTGTTTTGTTTTCCTTAATAAGGATTTTTTTTTTTTTTTTTTTTTTTTTCAAGCACTCATTAATGCAAATTTGTTAGTTATTGTTAAAAGGCTCCGATCGCGACAAACTTGTAGCCTGGATAAAGAAAAATTGGGAGACACTTAGAAACTATTGCAACACCATTCATAAGTGATAGAAGCTAATCATGCATACAACGCACATAAATAATATTCTTGTTTGTTGGACTTTTATTGGATTATTTGTGATATTGTGTTTGATAACACACACACACAAAAGTTAAATAACGAATTTAATTAACACTAAAGAGGATAATTAAACTTTTTATTGAAAAAGAGATATTGTATAATATAACAATATAAATTTGGGGAGAAGTGGACAAAGTACCGGTCTGCAGATATGATAATATGGCTTGATTGTTATAGGCTTTGTCATACCCAATAAATTTCTGCATAACTGTGTACAACAGGCGTACCTTTCTCAATGTTGTATGTATATGAAGTCTGACTTAAGAGCGTACAATATCTAATCTCACAGACAACCAAAACCAATGTTATTATATGGGGAAATTTCTTTCCCCAATTACTCATTACATAATACTTTTATTTAATTCTTTTCTCACATTCAGAATATTCACAACTGTCAAATTAAATCTCATTTTGAAACTAGTATGTTGTGGCCACCACAAGACTTTCTTCTATATTTTCCTATACAAATTCACTCAATAACAATATTTAAAAAAAAAAAAAAGTCGTTAAATGTAAAAAAAAATCGATAACTTTGTTTTAAATTATCACAGATTTATAGTTCAACCATTCGTTTTAAAGGTATTGACGAGACCTTTCGAAAGATACGCATCTTGAAAATTTACTCCCCTCGAGGGGAGACTCCCCCCCCCCAGGGAGGGGGGAGGAGTGGCGAGGCTCCTACACTTACAAAAAAAAAAAAATCCAGTTGACTATCTCTATCATGAATTACTCTTGTAAATTTCATAATGATTACTAAAAAATAATTTCCTTTATGCACATTTATACAAAATTTTGTCCTAATCACCATGTTAAAAATGTAGAGAAAACGGGATGGCAACGCAACCTGTAAGACAATTTTTACCAAATGTTGATTGGCACTAATTTATGTCAAGTTGCAACTACATACTAATTTGTATGAAATTCTGTGCAGTAGTTCCTGAGATACAGTTGCCACAAAATTTTGTCACATACACACACAGAGATAGACTGACAGACAGACATTTTCTAAAAATGGTCAAATCGTGTTCTACATCTCTCAAAACGTGTAAATCCATCAAAAGCCCGAGGTCGAAAATGTTTACGAATCCAATACTTTCTTCTATTGAATATAGAAGAAAGTAAAAAATGTTTTTTCAATAAACTTATTTTCTAGCTAAAAATGCAAAATAGGCACTTAGTTCATTCAGTATTTTACAGGACAAAAATTTTGTGGCAAACCTTAGATCAAGAACTAATGCACAAAATTTCATACAAATGCATACTTAATTGCAGTTTTATATAAATTGGTATTTACCAGCTGTAAGCACATCATAATGTCGTGTTGCTTTTTCATAATTTTTAATATAGCAGCACAGGAGAAATTTTGTTTAAATGTGCACAAGTAGAATTATTTTTAACCAATCTTTATGAAATAATAAAATAAAAGCTTATTTATAATAGTAACAGTAAACCAGAATAAATGTTTGGATACGTAGAAGCATCGCTGAATATGAGGGTTTTTTTTTTTTTTTTTTTTTTTTTTTTAAGAACTCGCTGATACCTTTAAATGTTAATTTAAAGGTAACTCATTATTACCTTTAATATGTTAAAATTTTTAACAAAATTACTGCTTTTATTTTATTATTATTATTATTTTTTATTTTTTTAAGAACTAGGGGACTCTGCCCCCTCTTCACTCCGCTCACCAATCCTCGATATACAAACACACACACGCACATATGTGTGCGTATGTATGTGCATTGTAAGCCTATTAAACCTTTTAAGCGTATAAAAAAGTATATGTTAGTTTAATTTTCTTTAGCGTAATCTAAAGGTATTAAACTCTACCTTAGAATGTTCACTCATAAATGTAAAATATTCGAATTATTTTGGATGTTCCTGTACACAAAACTATTTATCAGATTTTAATAAAAAGTGTCAAAGAGCATCCTCATATGATACAAATTTTGAACTCCGAGTTTAGACTTCTTGATAGCATTTGTTCTTCAGTTATGCTGATAATGTTCCTGTTGACCAACTGTTTGGATTCTGGAAACCTCAAAAAGTTTAAACATAGCGAAAACTCAATGCCAAAAACTTGACCTAAAACCATTACTTTCTCTACTATTATATAAAATATAAAAGAGAGTGAAAAAGTTTTAATACACCAAAAACTTTGCATCAGAAATTAGCAAAGGAACGGTGGGGAATACGGAATAGTCGGGTTCGGGTGTGACATGTAATACCGTCATATAACACACCTATACGGTGTTACAACCTACAGAAAGCCCGTCATACGTCTTCACGGAGCCTCAGATATGAACAACGTGAACATCGCATATGTTCACGTTGTGCCGGTAAGAAGAGGCAGTTTTTGTGTGGTACAACTTACAAGGGAGGGTCACCAACTGTTCAAAAGGTATTTATACATGTTATATATCCTTTTAAAGCTCTAACTGAGCTGATAATAAAAATATACATCTTATCGGCAAATGCGCCCCCTAGAGTGAGTTATTCTCAATTAAAGTTTGTAAATTGCAGGCTCTTCAGTAATGTACTCTGAAGAACTGTTGTCGTTAGAATCAATTTTTCAACAGATTCTCGTGCTAATTATGACTATTGTTAGTAAAGTATTTTATTATGTGTTTAAAAATTATTTTGTGGCAGCATTAAATTTATATATGTAGCCATGTGTAAAATATTTACAATCAGAAAGATTTTCCCGTACATCGACATAATCGATATTTTGGATATTGACATTGCATGGGGCAACAATAAAAGAAATTTAATGCATGAGGATAGTAATGAAGGGAGGGGGGGAGAATATAAGCGGAAAAATAAATTTCTATTTTTGAAAAATTCATCCTTATATTATTACCTACAATATAATATTTTAATGAAAATGAATATATAAAGTAATAGTTTTCTTCGTTACTATAAAAATTACAATAGCTTCTTTTTTACTTAAATTGCTTTTTTTTTTTTTTTTTAATACTTTTCATACAGTTTAGCATGTATAAATTTATTGTTGACACAAAGTAATTATTAGAAAGTAAAATACTTTACATGTAATAACAATAATAATATATATATATATAATAACACGCATATTTATTTATTTTTCTATGGCACGGTACTTGCAAATGAGCATTGACTGTGCGCTGAACTGATAATCATTTGTGAAGGAGTACCCAATCGGCGGCCATCGCCTCCACTTACAGGAATAACAAATCCATGCTTTGTCCAGGATTCGAACCCGGCCCTACTGTGAGGTAGTTAGAAACACCAACCCACAACAATATACGGCCGACTTTTACTAATAATATATACAATGTTTTTTAGAGTGAGAATCTTTTACAAAACTGATTATAATGATAGAAACTATACGAAGTACATTGTTAAAGATTCTTTAATTTACAAACTTTAATTGAGAATAACTCGCGCTAGGGGACACATTTGCCGATAAGATGGATATTTTCGTTGTTAGCTCAGTAAGACCTTCCAGGCGATATATAATGTATATAAATACCTTTTGAACAGTTGGTGATCCTCCCTTGTTAGTTTGTTTATCAAGATTCAGTATTACAAATTCTCTAATCTATTTACAAAGCTGTAAAATGAATGAAAACCTAGTATCATTTACGCCAAGGCCATTTCTACCCTGGTGAAGCTTTTTAACGGGTTTTTAGAGAAAAATGGGCTATTTTAATGCCGTAAATTTTAATGGCTAAAGCAGAAGAGCGAAGAATTAACATTTTATAACCTGATTATACCTCTTTAAATGAAATTACATAAAAATAATGACTATTATTTACCCATTCGTAACAATATCTAAAAATTAATACAAAATGGAAAATACAGGGTGGTGTGATGGTAGTTGGGCAGTGAAACGAGTGAAAACCAAAGAGCGTTCGAGGGGGAGAGGGGGATTAAAAGAAGAAGAAAAGGGCTCACAGGCGAAAAAAAAAGAATGCAAAATGTTAAATGTAACATGAAGGAATTGTTTGTTTAATTATGAGAAAGAACATGTTTTGTCCAATATAATGAAAGGAAGGATTTCTTACTGTAAACCCCCACTTAAAAAAATAAATAAATAAATAAAAATCTGGAGGGATTCCACTCGACTTTCCAAACATTAAGTAATTAACGGTTGTATCGATAAAGTAAAAAATCTGTAGTGAAACAGCCACGCGACTTCCATTACTCACTATTGCACGTATTATATGCACTTTTTGGAGATAATGTGATCAGAAGACATAGAATTGACCAAATGAAACATACAACTAAAAGTTTTCCATTAAGAGAAAGTTAGTATACGCGTAAAAACATATAAAACAGCTTGCATAGCAAGTTTAAAAAAAAAAAGGTAGAGTTTTTTTTTTTTTTTTTTTTTTTTTTTTTAAACCAATTTCCAAGATTTAAAACTGATCTATCTGATCAGGATGACTATTAATTTTCTTGTTATAACCACGTAAAGCATGAGGAAGGATATCTAAAATGGGTTTATGTAACAATTTTCAAGAAAATCGTTAGCGCCGTTTTTGAAATACCGACTTTTACTAAAACTTGACATATTCAATTGTTGACTGAAAAATAATAATTACATACAAAAGGATTACCTCTTTTATTAACCCTCTATAAAAGAGGGTTAATATTGCAAGTTTGAAAAAAAAAAAAAAAAAAAAAAAAAAAATCATACAGCCGTTTTGAAGGGAAAGCACTTGCAGTACCTGAAATTGAGCTATTTATACAGGACGCCTATCAATTTTCTTGAACTAACCAGCTATATCATTCGAAAGTACATCTAATAGTGTGTTTATACAATAATTTTGAAGAAAATCGTTAGAGCCGTATTTGAGATACAGACTTACAGACCCACTTCCGGTTTCGGATATCCCTCTTCCGGTTTCCAATTTTCACCAAAATTTAGAAAATTCATCTGTACACCAGACCTGTCTCAATTCTCAAGTTTCGTAGTTTTATCTTTATTAATTTCGGAGATATAATAGTCAGAAGATTCCCCACACGCATATATACACACACACTGACCAATTGTCAAAAACCACTTTTCTGGACTCGGGAGACCTTAAAACGTGTAAATCAGGTGAAATGTCGATATCGAATTTTTGGACCGAATACAACACTTCTATTACCTACGGTAGTCGGGTAATGGAAGTAAAAAGAGAAGTCATTATAATAAACTAATGAGAAAGTTATAATATGGTTTTTCAGTGTTTTCCTCCATACATGTTTAGTTTAACGCTATAGTACTTTAAATAAATTGAGCCCATAAATTATAATAATAACGAATTTTTCGTTGTGTCCCTGTAAAAATCTTTAAATTCTAGATTCATCAAAATCCATACAGCTCGTGCGACAGCGACCTGTCTATAATATATAATATATAAATTTTCAACTCCATCAGATAAAGTATTTAGTAGACGATATTGCACTTTAAAGTTTGAGCCCGTAAGGCAAAATCATAAAGAAATTTTCGTTGTGTCTCTGTAAAAAAAAAAAAAAAAAAAAAAAAAAACTATAAATGCAAGATTCTCAAAAATTTATACAGTTCGTGTGACGGTGACATATAACGTGTATATAAATTTTCAATTCATCTCAATAAGGCATTTAGATGCTATCACACTTTAAATAATTTGAACTTATAGACCATAATGATAAAGAATTTTTCTTTGTATCCCTGTAAAAATCTATAAGTGCTAGAGTCACCAAAATCTGAATAGTTCGTGCGATGGTGACCTATAATATGTATATAAATTTTTAGTTCAAACGGATAAAACATTTAGATGCTATCACACTTTAAATTATTTCAGCCCATAGGTCATAATGATACAAAATAATTTGTTGTGTAACTGTAAAAAAAACTATAAGTACTGAATTCACCAAAATCTATACAGTTTGAATGACTGTAATCTATAACATATGTATAAATTTTCAGTATATTTGAATAAATCGTTTTTGCACTATCGCAGTTTAAATAATTTGAGCTTATAGGCAAAACGATAAAGAATTTTTCGTGTCCCTGTAAAAAAATATGTATAAGTACTAGATTCCCCAAAATCAATACGGTGACTTAAATATGTGTACTAACATTCAGCTCATCCGAAAAAGCGCTTAGACGCTAGCGTGTTCACTCATACACGTACACAAACACACACACACACATACATACATCACTGTAAAAATAGCGAAAACAAACTCAGACGACCTTAAAATGTATAGATAAATCAAAATCTCAAAGCCAGATTTTCGACATGATTACAATACTTTCCTTACATAGTACAGTCTGTAACGAAAGTGCCCGAACACTAGCAAAAATTCCTATGTAAACTAGTTGGCATAGGTGGACTCTGCTCAGTTCCCCATCATATTTATGTTCTCATAAATTTCTACCGAGAGACATATTATAATCACGTTAAAAGAAATGAATTTGACCAAAGCTTGACACAGTGACAGAAAGAAATCCCCGCCTAATAGGCTATCCACCGTTCACTTTGATATATTTATCTTATTCTAATCTATTAACTTATTTTGTCAGGGTCAGTTCTGTTGTTTAGTTTTCATGCTACTATTTCCAGTGCAGTAATCCTCAAAATTCATATTCATATGAAAAATTTACAATTTCGCTATGTTGATAAAATCGTAAATTGCGAATAATTTACGAAATTTTTCTATTAGAATATTTGTATTCAATCATGTTCAAACAAATATCATAAATGTAATTTTGAAGTTGTCTAATGTATTTATGATCCTCAAAATGGAAATTTATGCTCAATTTTGCCTTATTCTGACATGTTAAATAAATCGTAATTTCCAAATAACTTACGAATTTTTTAAATTGGAAAAATCATAGTCTATGATATTCATGCCAGTATCCTAAGTAATAATTCGAAAGTGCTTTGACATCTTTACGATGAAAATATCCCTCAAGATTGACGTTTATATGAAATTTTGCTCTATTCTGCCATGTTAAGAAATTCGTAAATTTCCAATAACTTACGAAATGTTTATATTGGGAAATTCATAGTCATTAATATTCATGCCAGTGTCCTAAATAATATTTCAAAAGTAGTCTGACATCTTTACGATGAAAATATCTCTAAAAATTGACTTTTATGTGAAATTTTGCTCTATACTGCCATGTTAAGAAATTCGTAAATTTCCAATAACTTGCGAAATTTTCAAAGTAGCATATTAATAGTTACTGATATTCATTCCGGCATCAAAACTGATATTTTAAAACTGGTCTGACATTTTTACAGTAAAAAGTTTCCATTTAATGTACGGATAAGTGAATTTTTGTCCTATTCTCCCATATTAAGAAAAATCGTAAATTTCTAATAACTTACAAAGTTTTTTAATTCGAATGTTGCAAATGAATAGGGTTCTTGCTAGTATCGAAAATAATATTTTAAAACTGGTCTGACCTCTCTGCGATCATTTGTTCGTGAGATATCGTGTAAACAGACTAACAAACTACCGGACTAACACACGAACGGACTAACACACTAACGGACTGAAACACTAACAGACACCCTACAGGCAGACACCATACAAATTTTGTCATTTTCGGATTCCTCACACCTGAAAACGTATAAAAAAGTCAAAAACCCGAGGTCGAAATTTTTCACGATTACCTAAGTTCCCCATACCTATAGTATGATGGGGAACATTACTAGTTGGCATAGGTGGACTCTGCTCTGTTCCCCATCATATTTATGTTCTCATAAACTTCTAGTGGGAGACATATTATAATCATGTTAAAAGAAATGAATTTGACCAAAGCTTGATACAGTGACAGAATGAAATCCCCGCCTAATAGGCTATCCACCGTTCACTTCGATATATTTATCTTATTCTAATCTATTAATTTATTTTATCAGGGTCAATTCTGTTGTTTAGTTTTCATGCTACTATTTCCAATGCAATAATCCTCAAAATTCATATTTATATGAAAAATTTACAATTTCGCTATGTTGATAAAATCGTAAATTACGAATAATTTACGAAATTTTCCTATTAGAATATTTGTATTCTATCATGTTCAAACAAATATCATAAATATAATTTTGAAATTGTCTAATGTATTTATGATCCTCAAAATGGAAGTTTATGCTCAATTTTGCCTTATTTTTCCATTTTAAGTAAATCGTAAATTCCAAATAACTTACGAATTTTTTTAATTGGAAAAATCATAGTCTATGATATTCATGCCAGTATCCTAAATAATATTTCGAAAGTGGTTTGACATCTTTACAATGAAAATATCCCTCAAGATTGACGTTTATGTGAAATTTTGCTCTATTCTGCCATGTTAAGAAATTCATAATTTTCCAATAACTTACGAAATTTTTATATTGGAAAATTCATAGTCATTAATATTCATGCCAGTGTCCTAAATAATATTTCAAAAGTAGTCTGACATCTTTACGATGAAAATATCTCTTAAAATTAGCGTTTATGTGAAATTTTGCCCTATACTGCCATATTAAGAAATTCGTAAATTTCCAATAACTTGCGAAATTTTCAAAGTAGCATATTTATAGTTACTGATGTTCATTCCGGCATCAAAACTGATATTTTAAAACTGGTCCGACATTTTTACAGTAAAAAGTTTCCATTTAATGCACGTTTAAGTGAAATTTTGTCCTATTCTCCCATGTTAAGAAAATCGTAAATTTCTCATAACTTACGAAGTTTTTTAATTGAAATGTTGCAAATGAATAGGGTTCTTGCCAGTATAGAAAGTAATATTTTAAAACTCATCTGACCTCTCTGCGATTATTTGTTCGTGAGATATCGTGTTAACAGACTAACAAACTAACGGACTAACACAGTAACGGACTGACACACTAACACAACATTCATCCTACAGACAGACACCATACAAATTTTGTCATTTTCGGATTCCTCACTCCTGAAAACGTATAAAGAAGTCAAAAAACCGAGGTCGAAATTTTTCACGATTACCTAAGTTCCCCATACCTATAGTATGGTGGGGAACTTAGTACACTTAATACTGTTTTGTTAAATAAATCCTTGTCGAATCCTGTGCTTAGTCAGTCTAACATGATTCGATAAGGATTTATTTAACAAAACAGTATTAAGTGTACTTTTTTTACACAGGAATTTTTGCTAGTGTTCAGACACTTTTGTTACCGACTGTATGCTCGGAAAGTAAAAAAAAAAAAAAAAAAGTACGTGATTGTGATGAGCAAGAATGGAGATCAGTTTTGAATTCTGAATCCTCAAAAATATAAAAGTTTGGAAAAAAAAAAAAATGCAGACTTTTTTTTTTTTTTTTTTTTTTTTTTTTTCAGTTTTGTGTTACTACACTGAGAAAAAATTCTGTAACTGACATCTAGAATCTAAATTGTCGCTCTAGAAAAAATAATTCTATGTCATCCTTATAAATTCTAGTCCCTTGGAAAGCGAGTTCTAGAAGCTTCTATTAGAATACTAGAGCGTTTGCCTTATATTATCGAGGGCAAAGTTATTTAAAAAATCTGTGCAAATGAATGAGACTACAAGAGGCGGGTTTCAGCAACTATAATCTCGGTTTATGACCCAATTCTAGAAAATCAAGCGATTATTTCTCGCAATATAAAAGATTCAGAATATTCGGAATATTTAGAATATTGTTTCACCATCTAGAAATGTGTAAACTAGAAATTCTCGATCATTTTGTCTATTCAGTTTATTGGCGTGCCTTATGTGTATAGCTCGGAAATCTACATTTCTAGTTAAGGGATATAGAAAATGGTCACTTATTCATTCTAGAGGAAGGCGGTATATTTTGTTTTTTCAGTGTAGCCACTTAAAATACCATTTTCAGAAAAATGTCTTAGCTTTGTTTTCTGTAATTCATGACACTGTATGTATATAAAAGCCAGCCATAAAAAGCTATTTATGTTGTTATTACAATTTTTATGATCTAAAAAATTATTGTACACATTCTAAAATTGTTTAAAATTCCAAAACAAAAACTGGAGTTGATACTTGTTTACACAAATTTCTCGTTTAAAATGAATTTCACAATCATTTCTTTGAGATTTCGATTCATTTGGCCTGTTTATTTTTAAAAGGAAGCATTTTTCAGGAACACCCTTTAAGATTATTAGGTAGTTTTATTTCAAAGTTAGACAGAAAATCTAGACAGTTTGTGGATTTTATATCTCTTTTCGCGGAACAAAACTTTAAGAGAGAACACTGTTAATGACCAATGTTTAAATTGCTAAAAGTTTCAAAGTAATGAAATCTACATTTAAAAAGAAACATAAAAGAAGTTTTCCATCAGGTAGATTTTATTTAAGCAACAGAATAGTTTTATCAATAATTTTCTTAATTATTTCGAAAGATACAATTAATTAGCATTGATACTTCAAATGAATCTGCAAAAGGAAGAAAAGTTTTAATTTTTCCAGTTATTAGTTCCTAAGTCAGTCTTTTACATAACTCCTTTAATTGTTCATATTTCAAAAGAACATACCAACATGGCTTAGCCCGTATGCTAGTCTCATAGAACTTGAAAAATGTCCCCTTCTTTTCTCCTTATCACACTTTAAATAATTTCAGCCCATAGACCATAATGATACAGAATTTTTGTTGTGTAACTGTAAAAAAAAAAAAAAAAAAAAAAAAAAGAAAGAAAAAAGAAACTATAAGTTCTAAATTCATACACCAAAATCTATACAGTTCGAATGACTGTGACCTATAGCATGTGTATAAATTTTTAGCATGTTTAAATAAGTCGTTTTGGCACTATTGCAGTTTAAATAATTTGAGTCCATAGGCCAAAATGATAAAGAATTTTTCGTGTCCCTGTAAAAAATACAGATAAGTGCTAGATTCCCCAAAAGGAATAGGGTTCGTACTACGGTGACTTAAATACATGCACTAACTTTTAGCTCATTCGAAAAAAGCGTTTAGACGCTAGCGTGTTCACTCATACACATACACATACATACATCACTGTAAAAATAGCGGAAACGAACTCAGACGACCTCAAAACGTATAGATACATCAAAATTTCAAAGCCAGATTTTCGACATGATTACAATACTTTCCTTACATAGTATGTTCGGAAAGTATTAAAAAAAAAAAAAAAGTGATCGTGATGAGCAAGAATGGAGGTCAGTTTTAAATTCTGCACCCTCGAGAATTTTGATAAAACAGGTTTATTTTATTTTTGTTTATATTTATATAATTATTATTATTATTTATTTATTTTTCGAAAGAAGAATTTTTTTTTTTAATTTTCTAATTTTAAAATAATTTAATTTAGTCCTAAAATAATAAATTTTAATTTTTTTTTAATTATTTTTATTAATTGCAGTAAATTATAATATTTTACGTTTCTTAGTTTCTAGCGATAATCTTAAAATTCTCACATGATTTGATTAATTAACTTATATTAATTTACTTTATTTTATTTATTTATTTAATTAATTAATTAACTTATTATTATTATTTATTTAAAATTGGAAATGGGTTAATTTTTGCAAATTAAACTCGAAAACCACTAAAAGCTATTATACATAGAATTAAACCTAACGCGTGAAAAGTTAATCTTCAATTATAATGTCATCAATGTACCTGTATAAAATATTTTCATTACATAAACCTTGTTCATTATGGTAAAGATGTAAATCAGCTAACAGACTCGAGCTACTGCCACTTTGTGGGATACCGACTTTTTGGTTATAGATATCGTGATTATGTAAAATGAAATAATTATGAATAAATAAATTTAAAAGAGTCTTATAGGATGCTGCATAAAAGTGTTTAGGAATAGAAATTTTACTTTTAAATCTATCATTGATGATTTAATGAAGATCTGTTAAAATATTATTAAATAGGTCAGCAAAATCAAAGGTCACATAATATCAGTAACATTGTTCATAGTTTGGATTTTATCTTTGAATTGGTAGCTATCTTTAAGGCAAAAATTTTTTGATTTACTTATTAAGTTAAAAAATTGTTTAAGAATATGAAGGAGAATTTTATGAACATTTTTGTTGTATGTATTACATCCAATTGTGACAGTTCTAAATTTGATAGGAGTTTTTATGAAATTTTGGTATAAGTACAATATAAGGAAGTTTTAGTAATTTATAAAAGCTACGAATTTTTCTATTATTAATTTCAATATCATTCTTGGTGGGATGAAAGTTAGTGCTGTAAGATATGGGCTTACTTAGAAGAGACAGGTAATAATAATAGGAGGTTTATCAACGTAAGTAATTGCATAGTTTTGCTGCAGTTCTTTCATAGAATTAAACTGATTTAATTTATTGTAATATGCTATATGTTAATTATATTTAATTATATTTAATTAATTCAGTTTCAATTTTTGAAATCACTAAAAATTTCTATTGATTAAAAAATTCTATAGGTTTATTATAAGGGATGGAGATTTTATAAATAAACAAATCAATATCATAGGATAATTGTTGTAAAATCTGTGAAATATTAGTTTTTGATAGAAGTCTATATTTAGTGCCATAATACATAAGTTTTCTTAATTTATTGTCATTAACAGTTTCAAGATTGCCAGTTATTATATGTCCATGGTTCCTGTCAACATATTTTACATAGGAAGGATCATCGCAGTTACAGGATACATCAGTAGAAAAGTTAGACTTTGACACGGAATAATAGTTGAATAACATTCGACGAAGAATAATAGGATATTTAAATGTGCGAGAAAAATGTATATATTTTATAGAAACCATGCAAAATTTATCAATAATAATAGATGGGATATTAATTTTATTAAATATTTGATTTGAAAGAAATATAATAAGCTGGGAATTGAATTGGATTTTTTGAGGGTTTTTTTTAGAAATTTTTAGATTGAATCACAGAAGATGTCAGAAAAGTGTTGATGATAACTTTAGTTTTTAAATACATTTAAATAATTTATCAAACACTTTTTTTTTTTTTTTTTTTTTTTTTTTTTGGGGGGGGGGGGGAGGGGGTGTAGCAAATATAAACTTTCTAATTGTAAGCCAATCATCATAATTATTAAGATAATTTGACTACAATCCTAAAACATTCTTAACACTTTCACGATCGCATGTTTTTGTCTTTTTGAGAGTAAGCTCCGCCTTTGGGCGTTATCCTTTTACTTTACATTAGTTTAAATGAATAATTTCTACATTCAAATATATAATATATAATGAATATTCGTTATAATCCTACTCTTTTTAATCAAAGTATTTGTATCCATACTGCATTGATTGCAGAAATGTGAATATTGGGTACATTGTTAAGAAATTATGTAACCTAAGTAACTTAAAGAAACACCCATTGGCGGAGTTACAGATTTTCAAATGACGTGAATTCACGTCAGCGGTCGTAAAAGTGTTAATAATGGCATTTTTTGATAATATACATTCAGTAGATTTTTTACCGCGTTTTATACGAGACGTTTTCTGGTTGATATTATGATTAAGTACAGAGAAAATAGGAGAATAATCATGGAGAGGATTTATGTTAGAATATACTTATACAACTTTATTAAAATATTCATGATTCAGACCATAGGGATATAGTATTGTATTAAAATATTTCATACAATGGGATTCAAAGAAAAGCCGCTCACTTTTTTTTTTTTTTTTTTTTTTTTATCTTTATAATTTCTATGGTATATGAACAAAAATCATGTAAATTAAAATTTTTTAACTCAATTGTTCATTTACTAGGAAGGACACTGGAAGATAGTTTTTTAGAGTCTGATCGATGTTCATTAATTCTGAAATGTTATGGAGTAGAAGTTTCAACCAATACATTGCATTTTACACTTACCACAACTTGAAAAATTTAATTTTGTTATAAAATTTAGCAATTAATAGATATACCGTTTTAATAAAATGTTTTGTAATGGTATTCAAGACCCAAATACAAAGGCATAAAAACAAATTTCTAATTTTGAAAATCGATGTCAATGTTTCCTTAGTCCTCAGCCCACCATTCCCAAACCAGTGATTCTTTCTTGACTATTTATCCTGCACTTTCTAATCGGTGTCAGCTGAAACGTTCTATTACATTTATAATTGCGTGTATATGCGTTTCCAATGCTTTTTTCTTCAGTTTTTTAAGTGTTTTCCCATATAAAAGGGTTTACAGTGTTCAATAATTTCTCATTTTCATAAATTGAAATATTATAAGCAAAATGATACTTGTTGTTGTTATATTGTGAAGGGAAGAGAGGGGGTGGGCAGGTAATACCGATACCGACAAAATGGTAAGTGATTTCTGTTAATCTGGCAGTTTTAAGCCATGATAAACAGACTGTTATGTTCAAATTGAATCACTTATCGAATAGAAAAATCAAATTATGAGATACAAGGGAATAAATAAAGGAAAAATATATTAGTAAGAAACCTATAATTACCCGATCAAATATGTATTTAAATTTAAGTATTATGTTAATATTATATAGGAATATAGTTCTTTAAAATAGCTCTAATAACATTTTTGCAGCTCATAAGAACGTTTTTAAGCTTATGTAATATAATTTAGTAACTTTAACAGAAAGGAGTTTCAAGTTATATTTAAGAACGGGCCTTTCTAGTCAGTCAAAAAATTTTCTTAAATTTATTTAGTATAAAAGTATTTTAAAATGGTCCTTTGCCAGTCATATTTTGTCTCTAAATTTTTGACATCTCTGCATTTACTTAAAAATAAATCACATTACAATTATACAACTTTAATTTCATTCCTATTTGGTGATGAAAACAGTTTAGTGTGTGTAAGTAGGGAAAATTGATAGAAAGAGAATGAAATTTTACAAATTGTGTTTGAAGATAAAAACTTAAAAATGGACTGCTGATTTTTACATACAAAAAAAGCGTACTATTGAAAAATAATTAAGAATTACAATAATAATCGGATATTTGAAAATCAGGCTTCAAAACGAAACATGGGGTGTCAAACGTCAAACGCATTTCCATACGTACTAATGGACAACACGAAAAGGGCAGTGCTTTCAATATATACGTAGAAGATTAAATCTGTGCGATAACTAGCTTTAGTCCTATTATATATGGAAAGCATTATCGTGACTTAAAACGACGTCAGAGATGCATGTCATCTAATTCATAGTTATTAGATGACCCTATCGAATCGTCGAAATA
The DNA here is from genome assembly GCA_963930645.1 of Salticus scenicus. Classification (NCBI taxonomy): domain Eukaryota; kingdom Metazoa; phylum Arthropoda; class Arachnida; order Araneae; family Salticidae; genus Salticus; species Salticus scenicus. Next base: position 293,444,113 of record OZ005655.1, on the reverse strand, counting down.
ATATAAATTTCGACTCAACTCTTGAAATTTGGAATAATGAAGACTTTCAAAGTTTTACTAAAAAAATAATAATGCCAAAAGTACCTGGTAAATTTTAAATTTTAATATAGTAAAATACGAAAATGTGGTTTGGAGTAGAAAAGCTTTTTACGGTGAAAAATTTAATGTAAGAAAATAAAAAAATTGGTTCCAAAATTTTCCGTAGGCGACGCTATTTGTTTCTAAATTTTGTTTTTATAATTTTTCTGGGATTTTTTGCGTGGCCGCGTCGATCCCCAAACTTAACTCCTCTTATTTTCTTCTTGTTGGGCTATAGGAAAGATAAATAAAACCCTGTGTCTCACATTAAAGTATGGATGACGCGAATAATTCATGTAATTCAGTCTCTTCCATAATCAATACTATAGCGATCACGTGGATTATATTTGACTAGCAGGCTACGCCCGCTTCGCTGGTCCCTATTTTTAAATGAATCACTATAATTACTGAATTCTCAAAATTGCATCAATTTTTATTACGTGAAAAAAAAAAAAAAGAGAAACAAAATCTGATTAGGAAAAATGTCGCACCGGGTTCTCACTGCCTTCGGAAAAAATTCCCAAAATGCTCTAACTCTTATTTCTATTATTTTCCCCCTTCGCCCCCACCTCCCGTCTGTCCTAATAATTTTACAAATTCGAAAATATTCGCAATCGATTTGTTGGTATCGAAAACCTCTATGTACCAATTTTGAATGATCTATCTCTATTTTATTTTTTTTTGCCCCTCTGCCCCCCCTTCCCGGCCCTCCTAATAACTTTACACTTTCGAAAATATCCCCATTCGACTTGCAGGCCTCTAAAACCTATCTGTACTAATTTTGAACGCCCTAACTGTATTTCTATTTGTTTTTGCCCCGTAGCCCCCCCCCTTATTGCCTCACCTGGGGGCTGAATTTCTAAAATTCCAGAAATTAGTTTTTAGATATTTGTATTATCTATATTTTAGAGCAAAAATTTCACGTATATCTATTATTTTGCTTGAGATATATAGGATTATGCGAAATCACGTTTTACGCATGTGAAATCACGTTTTGCCCCCGCCCCCCTTGGGGACCGAATTTCGAAAATTCCAGAAATTGGTTTTTAGACGTTTGTATTAGCTATATTTTAAAGCAAAAATTTTACGGATATCTGTTTTTTGTTTGAGATTTGTAAAATCAAGTTTTGCCCCCGCCCCCCTTGGGGACCGAATTTCGAAAATTCCAGAAATTGGTTTTTAGACGTTTGTATTAGCTATATTTTAAAGCAAAAATTTTACGGATATCTGTTTTTTGTTTGAGATTTGTAAAATCAAGTTTTGCCCCCCCTCCCCCCCCTTGGGGGGCAAATTTTGTAAAATCGTTTCTTAGTGGTTGCTTACGTCATAGAAAGAACATTGTCACAAAATTTCATGCTTCTAGGTCTAGGGGTTTGGTCTGGGCGATGATGAATCACCCCCTCACTCAGTCAATCAGTCAATGAGGAAGAACGATTTTATATATATAGATTACCGTTTGGATATGATACAAGCTATAAAGGGCGCACATATTAAAAATTAGCGATTTTCACAAAACAAATACTTTTTGATTGCTTTTCTTGCATTTTTCATATTTTTCCTTTCTTTTTTTAAGATACAGCGTGTATAAGCAACAATTTCAACTGAATTCTTTTATTTGCTTATCAGAACTTTTTATCGCATAAGAAATATTTGTAGAACAAACCGCACTCTCGTACGTCAATTACTTAATTTTATACTTAAGTTTAAAATCTATCAAGGACTTTTAATCCATCCTGTATTTTCGAAAATTGGAAAAAAAAAAAAAAAAATCCTGTTTTAGCTTGATAAGCAAATAGAAGGAAATCGTGATGTAACGTCCTTTGTTAGATTACAAATTCCCAATTCGTGTTGAATGTTTTAAAAAAAGGAGGGAAAAAAAAATCTTATGTTTCAAATTTTTTCGTTCTATCTGAGAAATGCAAGATTTTTCGCTTATAATTAAATTTGGCATCTCTATCATAAATAATTTACAATGAATCTTTTTAATAATAATAATAAAAAGATCAGGGTTAAAAGGAAGATCAATTAAAATATTTTTATAAAATGAAACATTGATCTTACGATTTTCAGGCAAATTTTATTGGAAAGAAAACAAAATTTTATCCATTGCGCATAAGAATTGAAATCGCATGTTTAACTCAAAAATTTATATGCGTAACGAAAGAAAAAAAGTATTTTTGAAAAAACTCTAAGAAAACATAATTAAAAATTTAAAAATCGGGCTTCGGCTACCGGTGTGTATCATGAAAAGTCGAAACGAGCCTTCTTTCAAAATTTCGCAATTCTGTGACGCCCGAAATTATTGCGAAAATAGATAATGTGGATAATTTGTGCCATTTTCTTATATTAGTCCATATTATTAAACGAGTTACAGAAGGCATATTATAAATAGACACCTTGATAACCAAACAGTCCCACGTTGATAATAGTACAGTACAGGCACGAAATATAAACCTTATTCGTCACCACACCAGTGAAAGCTAATTGTCCTGAAAATGAGAATATTTCAGTTTGAAATATTATTTCAAAAACACATTCTTTATTTTTATTAAAATCATTCGATTACTTTCGAAGAAAACGAAGTTTCTGCCATTTTTCCCGGGTGAAGCGCGGGTTACCAGTAAACACTAATTATGCTGACGAAGAGGTAATTTCGATTGAACAGTAAACTCAAAAAACTCCTAAATCCAAATTTTTATTAAAATACACTCACGTAGCTTCTAAGGAAACCAAGTTTCTGACATATATTGCAACTGACGAAGTAAGAATTAACAGCAAATGCTAATTCTCGTGAAAATGAGGATCATAGTTAGAGGGATTTGTTATCTAAAAGAAATCTTTAACGGTAAGTTTTTATCAAAATCATCAGAGTCATTTCTTAGAGAACCAAATTTCTACCATATTTTGCAACGGAAAAAGTAATGGTAAACTTGAACACTAAGTTTTCTGAAGACGAATATAAATCAAATAGGTTTGACATCTCAAAAAACACTCAACCAAAAAAATTTTTCGAAATACATTAATTTCTCAGAAAATCAAATTTCGTCATAATTTGTAACGGACAGAATGAGGATTAACGGTGAACGTTAATTTTCCTGAAGATGAAGATAAGTCAAATGGGTTTGTCCCCTGCGAGACACACATATTCCTAGGTTTTCATCAAAAATGTTTGAGCCCACTCTTGAGAAAACTAATTTTCTGCCACATTTTCCAATGACCGAGGTAAAATGAGGATTGACAAAGAAAGCTAATTTTTTCTGACTATGAAAATATGTAATAGGGAGAAATCCTTAACCCCAAGTTTTTACAAAATTGTTAGATCCATTTCTAAGAAAACCAGATTTTTGTCATATTTAGCAGCGGACAGGGTGGGGGTTAACAGTGAATGCTAACTTTGTTAAAGATGAGGATAACTTCGATGGGTTTGTCTTCTCAGAAAAACTTTAGTCCTAAGCTTTCATCAAAATCATTTGATATATTTCTAAGTGAACCTAATTTCCGCTATATTTTGCAACCAGCGAATAAAATGTTAATATCCAACGCGAATTTTCCTGAAGAGGAGATTCATACGATTCACAATCGACTTTTCACTCCAAAAAAATCTTAACCCCAAGCTTTCATCAAACTCGTTATATCTGTTTCAGATTAACCTAACTTCTGTCATATTTCAAACAATCTGGTGTGTCACTCACACGACTTTCTCTTCCCCTGAAATTTAATACTATAAATACAGGTTGGAGATTAAGAGGTAAGATAACAAGTAGTTATGTAAACCTACATTAAACCATTCAAATTAGGCTTCGGAAGTATGATAATTATATGATAATTAGTTCTGTGTGAGGGGGGCAGTAGTCCCTCTCAACCCCCTGTTTCATTAATGCACCTACATTTATATAGAATTTAATTCGGTTACTAAAAAATAATTCTGTTTTTTAAAAATAATTTATTAAAATTATTATTTAAACAAATTAGCTTTTATGATAATGCAGACGATTTCCATATTAGAGAAGTAGTATAACACTAAAAAAAAAAAAAAAAAAAAAAAAAGTTGATTTTTTTTTTTTTTTTATTAAAAAGGAAAAAAATCGATAACTTTATTTTAAATTATCGCAGATCGATGGCTCAACCATTCGTTTTAAAGGTACTGGCAAGCTCTTTTGAAAGATACCCATCATGAAAATTTACTCCCCTCGAGGGTGGACTTACCCCCAGAGGGGGAGGCGAGGCTCCTACATACACAAAAATTTTTTCCCATTTGACTATCTCTATTACAAAAAACATATATTCGTTTCATTTCGTTTAGTGCAGCCTATAAATGTTAAACTCTACTTACCTGCAATTTCCCCCATAGACTAATGTATTTGAATACTTTTGAGTGTCCCTGTACACGAACCATTTGATTCAGCTCAACGAAAAGCCTACTGTAGCATCCCTATATGATACACATTTAGAATACTGAGTTTGAAATTTCTGCTACTATTTGTTCTTGAGATATGCTGATAACAGACAGACACACAGACCATTCGCTAAAAACATGATTTTCATATTCAGGGGACCTCAGAACATGTAAATATAACAAAAACTCACGTTCGAAAATTTGACCCTAAAACAATACTTTCTCGACCCTATGGGTAAAAGAAAGTAAAAATGGTGAATGAAAAGTTAACATTCATATACAAATTTTTCAAGTGATGATAAGACAAGTCGATTTTTTGCCCTCAAAAACACTTAACCCCAAACTTTCATCAAAATCATTACTATATCCATTTTCTGCCATATTTTGTAACCAGCAAATAAAGGATTTTCATAATTATGAAAATAACTCCAATCGATTTTACACCCTAAAATACCTTTAACTCCAAACTTTTATCAAAATTGTTTACTTCTGTGAGTAAACCTAATTTCTGCTGTATTTTGCAAACAGCAGATGAAAGATTAACAACTAAACGCTTAACCAACCCAAATCTTTTATCACAATGTTTATAATCATTTACGAGTAAACTCAATTTCTGTTATATTTTACAATTGGCATATAAAGGATTAACAGTGAACGTGAATTTGTGATTAAAGATTAAGGGGGAAAGATTAGTGTGAAAAATTGTAGATTATACAAAAAATAATGGAAATCATCTGGATTATCAAGAATGAACTTTTCTTTTCATCCGAAAAAAAATATATCATTCCACTTTAGACCAAGAGAAATATACATGTATATATATATTTTTCTGTGTGTGTGTGTGTGTGTGGAATCTGGTAATTCCAAATTTCTTTTAACTTCGTTTGCAGATCCTTTTTCTGGCAAAGTCTTCGAACAATCATTCTCTTCTTTTGATAATTTAAAATTTCGGGTTTCCTAGTTCGTTTTTTTATTCCAAAAATTTAAGATTCTTTTAGAAAAAATCTAAATTCATTGTTTACTTAATCAATATTCTTTAAAAGAAACAATTTTTCCATTTTCCACTGTAGGAAAGATTAAATCCATTTTGCACCATAGAAAAATCGTGAAGATATGATGCCAGTGGAAAATTTGTTTGGAAACTCTACATTTCACATGATCAATTTCTATTCCCAAATATACAAATTTTATTGTGATTTTAGATGAAAAAACAGTCGTCTTCATACTTTTATTTTTTCTCTAAAATTTAAAACTCAGTAATTTTATACCCATATATTTTTGAAAAAAAAATTAAATTTTTAAGAAAAAGTACATAATTTTGCATACATTTTTACATAAAAATTCAATCTACATTATTTCTTAAAAGATTTCTAGATTTGCCAAGTTTTTGTTATGCCATGTACTTTTTTTCACACACTGTATAAAACAGACACAGTACATAAAAATGATTTATCTAATTTAAGATTGTACAATTCGTAACCTTGCCAAAAGCAGTGTTGGGCATAATTGATTAAAAAGTAATTGAATTACGATTATAATTATTTTACTGTCAATCAATTAACAAATAATTGATTAAGAAGTAATTGAATTACTTATTCACTTTATTTGTATTAGTTCAATTTATTTGTAATCAATTACTTGTTAATTAATTGACCATAAAATAATTATAATTTAATTGTAATTCAATTACTTTTTAATCAATTATGCCCAACACTGGCCGAAAGACAAAACCCATGTTACTGTATGGGGAAATGAAATTTGTTTCCACAATTATTGATTGTTAATTTATCTTTTTTTTTTTTTTTTTCGTTTACACATTTATAAAATTCAAAACCATTAAATTAGTACTCATTTTTTTAAAAAATACATATATTTTTATTTTTAATATTTTTAAGTTTCAAAAAAATTAAACATTAATTTTTGCATATTTCACATTTTTTAGTTTAGAAAACAAATGTGACAAATAGGAAAAATCAATTTTGGAAAATGAGTATTTATTTAGTGGCTGTGAATTTTCTGAATGTGAAATAATAATAATAATAATAATAATAATAAAACATTAGATAATTGTGGGAAAAAAAATTCCCCATAGAATAGCATAGGCTTTGGCTGTCTGCAAAATTAGGTATTGCCTACTCTTAATCGATGAAACAATGTCTCAAGCAATCAGTTGTGTGAACTCTGAAAATAAAGGATTCAGTAATCTAATAGAAATTCATAAATGAAGAAAAAATTCGATTTTCTGATTTGAGTGTTCATACTTCTACTAGTTTTAAACAATCCCATTTACCTTATGATGAAAGATTTAATAATCCAATCAAAGAGAAAATCTTCAACTCCTACAAAAAATAATAATAAATCAAGGCGAATGGGGAGAAAGAAATAAAAATAAATAAATAATAATAAATAAACTTTCCTTATCGAAAACAGGTACATATCAATAGTTGTAGCTTAGTCCCATGAATATTTTTACAATTTTTTTTTTTCTATCATCTTCAGCTTGTGCAAAAGGAATAAATAATAAAATTGCAATTTTTCTTTATTTTAAATTGAAAAACATAATTTGTTGTAGTGTGAATATAATGAAGATAATATCTGAAAAATAATGTACTACTTTTTCTTGCCACTCATTTAATATTTTTATTTTGCACATGTGGTTTGAATTTCAACTTTTCATTATTTTTGTTATTTTCAAGAAAATAAAAACACAATTTTTTTTATTTTAAACATATTAACATTACTCCAAATTTATTTTGTGAATAAAAATATATCTGAAATTATGTTCTAAAAAGGATTGCAAATGAACTTTCTTTTATTTGAGGTATGCCCAAGAAATCTGTTTTTAGTTTACCAAAGTCTAAATGCTTAAAAATGATTTTAATTTAATGTGATAAAGGGCGAATAAAAGTCAATAAATTATTTCAACATGAAAATTTATCACCAAAATCTCTAAATATAATACTTATATGTATGTGTATGTTGTAAAATAGCGCAACAAAAATTTAAATGAAGGCAGTTGAGGCTGTTTGTTTTATTAAAAATTTGAATCAGGAATATATCACATCACATATTGTGAACCACTCCTTATGTTTTTCCATTGTGAGCTAACTTCGAAGTATTATAAAATCTTCCTTCAGAACACATCAGATGACAGCTAAATGACTGATGTATTGATAGCTGGTTTTTACTGAGCCCCAAAGATGCTTTTATGATGATGTAAAGTAGAAAGCAATACTACAGCAATTTTTTTTTTTTTTTTTTTTTTTTTTAGGAACATATTGTTACATCGAAACTGAATCTGAATAAGGAACTTTACAATTCTTGTATTAATTTTTTTAGGTAGATTACATTGTATAAAATGATTTATTTGTAGCATAGATACTGAAAACAATGTATAACTTTAGTACAACTAATTCAAAACATCTTTATTAAAAGTATCCAATTAGTTGAAAAATTACTTCTGTGTTTTTGACTCATATTTGTAAAGTCTTCTTCAGAGTTTAAATTACTATAAAAACATTTTCATCAAAAATATATAGGATAAAAAATGTAATTGAAATATAAGTCCATAAAGTCCATTTAAAAAGTAGACCATTTAAAAGGTAGTAATCAGTTCAATAAATAGGTAGATTTCATATGTCTTGTTCAAAAAGTTCAAATTTATAATTCAACACATCTTGGTACTGATAAGTATCTTCAAGAATTACTGCTGAGTACTATATATGCGCATGTTTTATCCTTCTAAAAAGTTCAACATTTAAAATTTAATACTTGTCTGTAATGATAAACTTCATAAAAAAAAAAAAAAAAAAAAAATCGTTAAATTTTCCATAAGTCTTGTTTACAATTCACAAAAAAATTTTCACGCTTATAATTTAACACTCCTCTGTAAATGACGGATTTCCATCATTTACAGAGTAGTGTTAAATTATAAATGTGAAAAAATTTTTGTTAATATTAAACAAGACTTATGGAAAATGTAACGATATTTATTTTTGAAAAAATTCGTCATTACAAACAAGTATTAAGTTTTAAATGTTGAACTTTTTAGAAGGATAAAACATGCGCATATATAGTACTCAGCGGTAATTCTTGAAGATACTTATCAGTACAAAGATGTGTTGAATTATAAATTTGAACTTTTTGACATAGTAAAACAAGACATATAAAATCTATCTTTTTATTGAACTGATTACTACCTTTTAAATGAACTGATCTACTTTTTAAATGGACTTTATATTTATGGACTTATATTTCGATTACATTTTTTATCCTATATATTTTTGATGAAAATGTTTTTATAGTATTTTAAACTCTGAAGAAGACTCTGAATAGAGTCGAAAGCTCAGAAGTAATTTTTCAACTAATTGGATACTTTTAATAAAGATGTTTTGAATTAGTTGTACTAAAGTTATACATTGTTTTTAGTATCTATGCTACAAATAATTCTTGTATTAGACATGGTAACATTTCAATTGGAACATATTTGTTCCTTTTTGCTCTTTCTACAATAGTGAGACGCCATGCCAACAAAAGCTGAGCCAAAGAGAGTGACATCAAATAGCCATAATGATGTTTGCATGGGACCATTTGAATGGAGTAGCCAGGTCTTTACAACCCGTTCACCTCGATCAATTTCACATTGTCCTCCAGATTTTCAATATACAATTAAATTGATAGTGTGGATAAAAATTAATGTATCCACCATACATTATACCATATTTTTGGAGCTTATTTGGCATAAACTGAGTGAATCAAGTTCTGCCATGATATGAAAATAGCTGTTCATCTATTGTGAGATTTTGTGATGGTTTATTATATTTTCTTGCTAAATTCTTGCTTTTGTAAGATCCAAAGATCACAAATTGTAGAAGCTTTATCATTTTCAAGTCCCACAGTTTGTTGTGCTTTAATTATCAATTTGAATGAATTGAAGGCTATTCCAAAATCTATCTATACATACTTGCTCTATAAAGTAAATATGAAGTTGTTTTCCATATTTCTAATTTATCATTAGTATTATATTGAAGTTGTTTTGCATATTTCTATTGTATCATTAGTATTATATTTCCATTGAAGTAGAAGGGGATAATTAAGGGGAAATTTAAATGAAAGCTAGTAGAAAGACAGCTGGTTTTTGCATTATGTTTCTGAAAATCAATGTATACAAAACATTTTGTAACAGGAAGTATGCCATTTTAACATACGTTTATAAAAATAAAAGTGAGGTAATGAAAACATTTTGTGTCCTATAAAGCAGAAGAAAAAAAATTTGTCAATTAAAAAGACGTCAACTATTCTTATATCAAATTTATATAAATAAATAAAATACATTTGGCAATATGTAAAAAAAAAAAAGAAAGAAAAAATCAAAAGAAAACTGCAGAAACATTTTTAATAAAATAATTTATTTCTTAACATTTAAAACAGATTTATTAAAATAATTTAACAGCTGTACATAGAGTTGATTCATATGTAATTTAAGTAAGCCTTTTGGTTTTCTTCACAATACTGGATATTTTAGCAATATCTTCAGGTGAGGTTCTACAACATCCTCCAATGATTTTAGCAAGAGGTATCCACTTTTCCAAGAAGAAATCCTGACTCATTGTTTTCTGCCCATACCAACTAAGGAAATGACAAGAAATAACATACAATATACTTAATTTGCTTTACAATAAAAATGCATTATTTCTGTTGAATTGGTTGGAAAGGATAATTCATTCAGAGTGAAGCATCACGGGAACAGAAATTAAAATAATACATCTTGAAAAAATCTAAGTGTGACAGAATTCCAAAAAACTAATGATTTTTTTTTTTTTTTTCATATACCGATTCCAGCAATACATATTATTTATTAGAACTGTTATTCATCAGAATTATTTTCCATAATGAGTGCAGGTGACTTCATCACAGAGAAATGTAACACTAAACGTCAAAAAAAAAAAAAAAAAAAATCACTTTTATGCAAATCAAAAAATATCTTAGGAAATGCATTTCCCAATCCTTGGTGTTCTTAAGAATAGTCAAAACTATTCATTTTTTTTTTTTTTTATTATTATTATTATTTATTTATTTAAAAAAAAAAAAAAAAAAAAAAAAAAAAGTTATAACATTCTTTCAAATTATCAGAGGTCTATGGTTCAACCATTTGTTTTACAAGCATTGATGAGTTCTTTTGCAAGATACCCATCAGGAAAATTTTCAACCCCTAGAGGGGTACACATATACATATGACCCATACATATGCAGTTTTTTTTTTTTTTTTTTTTTTTTTTTTTGAAGGGGGGGGGGGGAGGGTTTACTATGACTATTATTAATAATTTTATTTCATATAGTAAAGTTAAAAAATAATTCTCATTAAGTGCATTTATACAGGGATGAGATTAGCAAAAATACAAAAAAGCTGAAACTGTACGCAAGGACAAGATATTGAAATAAAATACTAGAATTTTGATGACACAACCTATTATATTAGAGTAATACATATTTATTTTAGCCTTCAAAGTATAAAAATTGAACAAATACACATCAGAAACATTAAAAAAAGCTGAAAAAAAAAATTATAAAAACAGTTGAAAAGCTACTTTACAAATTTACAAAAAAGCTGAAAAATCTCATCCCTGATTTATAAGAAATTTTGTCTTAGACTCTGCCATATTTAAAATTCTGAAAAAATGGGATGACAGCATCACCTATAGAGCGATAGATCCCTAAATGCAATCAACATTAGTTTAGGCCAAAGTAAAACTAATTATTAAGTTTGGTTAAGTTTCATTCATTGGTTTGTGAGATACAGTGTTCACAAAATTTGTGATGGACATAGACACATTTTCTAAAAATGTTCAAATAGTATTCAAAACATCTTAAAACATGCAAATCCATTGAAAACCAAAGGTCAAAAAATTTTCATGAGTCCAATACTTTCTTATGATGTAAATAGAAGAAAGTAAAAACTGGCTGTGTATGATGATTAGACAAATTTTGAAGGAGCATGTTTGTTCTTCACAAAACTGTAACTTTTCTTTATCATGTTACTATTTTCTTGTACTGTACCAGAAATGTAAAACTACATTAAAAATTATGTTTATATATAAATTATTTATATTCTTTTGGATAATAATTTTACTTTTTTTTCCCCCAAATATCTTTACACTAGCAGGCTTTGCCCGCTTCGCTGGACATTATACTTAAATGAGTTGTCAAAATGCCATATCTTTATTAATAACCTAAGTTCTCGCTGTGATTGGTAGAGGATTTCTCGCTCCCAATGTGAGGAGTCTGGGTCCCCACTGTCTTCGGCATAACTTACCCACTTCTTACTTCCCACCCTCAGCGGGTGAGTTCGAAGTTTTGCAAAATCCCACTAATGTACATAATGCGTACACTTAATCAATATCCACACACCAAAATTCACCATTCTAAGATAATTCAAAGCAAATTGAAACGGAAAACATGTTTTTACACATGTTTATTGCCCTCCGACTCCGAGAAGGGGGGGGGGGGGGATTTCGAATTTCGTGAAATCCAGTTACAATAAGTGCCGGATGCATACAAACAATTTACGCACCAAATTTTGTGACCAAAGAAGTCTTTAATAGACAATATTATAAATAAATAAATACAAAAAGCACAGCTTAAGTATGGGCACCCTTTGGTGACTTTAAATATTTTAAGCCATTTTTACGATGAACTGAATTTGCTATCTCAATTGTGCAATTAAAGATCTTGGCGAGAAACGCCCGAGGTACGTCAGTGCCGAATTTCAAATTTTGCCAAAGGGATCCAATACTAAAGCTGTTCCATACCGAATCTGGGTTGAAAACGGAAAAAGGGTAAAATAAATTAGAAATATCAGACCTATATTTATAAATTTGATACCGAATGAAAGGGGAGATTTTGCTGAATCCAGGGGTTCAAACAGTTTTTCGATGCGACAATTAGATTTTTAAAAAATAACTAAAGTATGAAATTTAAGTGGCAACGGAAAAAGAGAAAAATAAATTAGAAATATCATACCTATCGTTACAAATTCAGTACCAAATGAAAGAGGTGATTTTTCTGAATTCTGGGGTGTAAACAGTTTTTCGATACGACAATTAGATTTTTTTAAATTAACTAAAATATGAAACTTAGATGGCAACACTTCATTTCAATCTTTTCATAATTTGCAGTGCGAATCACGCGAATACAAAAGTCTTTAACTTAAAAATTTATTTGTATATTTTATTTTTCCATTCAAGGCATTTTAGTGAAAAAATATTTATGGCGCATGCGCAGGCGTTTTTTACCCACAATTTAAACACTAATCATAATTTTGAAAATTTCTATAGATATAATTTCAAGTTGGGTGAAGACCTAATTTTCTGCCAAGCGCCGTTGAATTCCGTCCAGCCGTTCTCGAGTGATGCCCGGACAAACGTGTTTTAGTCTTTTACCCCCTGGGGGGGGGCAACGGGGGGGAATTTCTGAAAAGTTGATAGATATAATTTTAAGTTGGGTGAAGACCTAAATTCCTGCCAAGCGCCGTTGAATTCCGCCCAGCCGGTCTCGAGTGAGCCGGACAAAAAAAGCGACATTCGGACACGATGACACACACACAGACACAGACACACACACACACACACACACACAGGCAAAATTTTCTGAAGCCATTTTCGGCTTTCATGGGGTGTGAAACGTGAAGATATCGCAAAATTTTTTGATTCCGACAAATTTACAGACAAAAGTCTGATTTTATTAATATAGATTTTGCATATATTTGATTACTAATTTACACTTTCCAGTGCTAATTGCCAATTTTTTTAAAAACATTATTGGCATAAGATTTAATCAAGAATATTTTCTATAAATATAAGGTGCTGAGTTGCAGTAGAAAAACTAATAAAAAAATTACTAAAATGAATTCATGTCTGCAAAATCTCTAAATAAGTGTTGGATTTGGTGATTCCATGATTTCATCTACGGTTGGTATGCAAATCTATTTTTATTTATTTATTTCAATTAATCAAATATTCTAATACAGTTTAATTATATTTTTTATTGTCTGCAAACTAATGCCACTTAAATGCTCTACAAGGTGAGTAAATTTATTATAATTGTTAATGTAAAGTAGTAAAAAAATAAATTAGAAATTTAATTTGTATTATTTTAAAAATTATGCAATTTTGGTATTACGTAAAATAAAGGAAAATATTAGATATAATATAAGGACATGATGCTGAATTTAAAGAATGAAAGCTGCTAGATATATTTAAGCTACTTCGCATTCATAAACTCATATTTGGGGTTCAAAGTGTAAAATTTAATATTTTTAGTGATTTTTTTTTTCTGTTACAATTTTGCAGCTAAAAATCTGGCAGTGAATTAAGTATAATATAAATTAAATAAGAAATATCCAACAATATTTATAAAAGAAAAAAAAGGAAAAAATAGGTAGATACAATGATTATGATAGAGGTAGACTATAATATTAGATAGAATATAAACACAAGTATTTAGAATTACAGAATTTATAAAAGTTTTAAATTGTTCATCACATTCATTCATATATTTCTTAAAAAAAAAAAAAATTCCATTGCTTATTATTAAAATAATTAAGATGAAAAAAAAAAAAAAAAAAAAAAAAAAAGGAGTGTTAAATGGCCAAATAAATTAGAAATATTGGTCTAATTTTTTCAATTTCCATATGAAAAAGGCAATTTTTCTGAATCCAAAAGTGAGGCTCCCTCCTTATTCATGCAAAAATTTCTTTTAATGAACTAATTATTACTTAATTTTATTTTCATTAATTTAATGTTGTAGAATATGACAACAACATTAAATACAGTAAAGTTACAATGGCTTTAGCCAAAACTTATCAGGATTAAAGTATCAAAATAGATTTAAATAAAACAAGTAAAATATTATAACCCTAACTATGCCTATAACTGCAAAGTTAATGAAATTGTTAGTCTTTTCAATTCGTACAATGGCAACAAACCCACAGCAGGCCTGGACCAATTGTGGCACCACCTGCTGCAGGAGAAATCCCGAAGGAAACATCTTCACTTTAATCACAAGTTGCCAACTGCTAAGGACTTTGCTCACAATGGTGGAGAGGAGGCTCCCACACAAAAGCTACAACAAAGCACCAGCGTCCTAAGATGAAGCTATATAGTAAGGTTTTTAATTTAATTTTAATTTTTGTAAAATAATGCTTCATAAATTGGTAAATATTTTTTTAAGTTATAAAATTTCATGTTCATTGTTTATAATTATCTTACATACCTAGACGAGTAATGTTTATCTAATTGCTCTTCTTTAAAAAGTAACTCTAAGAAATAATGAGTTTAAAAATATACAAATAAATAATAAAATATGAAATTATAAAGTATTTGTGAGTTAAATGAACAATGGATAACAAAATAATAAATATACTAAGTTCATATTTAACCCGGCAGAACGGGCGCCGTGAAACGTAATGTGAGGACGGGCGTTGGGTGTCAGCGCACCCCAAACATATGAAATAACATAAATACGAAAAAAATCTTTAGAATTCAATATGTTAATGAAATTCATGATAATTACACTATTCCTCATGAAAATAAATAATTGAAAGGTTAAATTATCGTTAACTTTAAAAATTAATAGAAAATAAATTAAAAGAACTCAACTTTTTCCTCCTTATTCGAAAAACTTAATTTTTCCCGTGTGACACTTAATTATTTTCTTTACAATATTTATTATAATAAAAAGGATACATTACTCTGGATAAGAAAATTGAGACATTAATTTTCCTAATAATTAGGGTGTACATGGATCAGAAACTTTAGATTTTTTGTAGTTTTTACATATAGCTTCAATTTCTGAGTGTTATATAAGAATGAAAAAGAGTCTGAATTTGCAGTTTTCATACGCTTCACACGGAGGATGACCTTGGAGGCAGGTACTGAAGAACCTGACCACTTCTGTTTATAGGGAGAGACAGCAGATAAATATTTCCAGGCATGGGGTGTCAAAACACCCGCGCCCGTCCTGCCGGGTTAACAATTTCCTTCCAACTTACCCAGTTTGAGTATCCCATTTCTCACCACTGTTAGGGTACACAATTAATGGGAAATTTGGACACACAGAGGAAATATCTTTTAATAAGCTCTCTGCATACTCAGGAGGGCAGCAATTAACACCTAGAGCAACTAACTGGTGAGCTGGGGCCAGTTTCACACACGCTTCTGCAGTTGAAGAAATAGTTTCGCCATGATTAGTCTCATGCATTGACTGGAACAAAACAAATGAAAAAGAAAAAAGTTTCTAAACAAACCATCTTTCAGCAATAAAATATGACTAAAAATATTTAGAAAAATAATAAATATTTGAAATATTTCTTTTGTGATCAGCCACTAATAAACAAAAGAAAAAAGTATAAGAAAAAAGAATAAAGAAATTTAAACCACTAGTGACTAGTTCTGTGTCACACAATGGCATTTCACATCTTTAATTAAAAGCCAATAATTAGCTGCTTTTAATAATTAGTTTCTATTTAAACACAAGAGGCATAATTTGCTACTACAATATACTCATTAAATATATTTTATTATACTTAGTTGATATGTTACAGCAAAGATCCACATTGCTGATAAACAATTAATATTGAAATTATTACATAAAATGCAGGATAAACTCAAATAAACAAGAGGCAAAGCAAAAAGCAGATTTATTTTTGCAAATACTTTGTACAGATTCAAAATACAAATTAATTCCAAGCAGAGTTTTAAAAATATTGACAACTGTGCTATCTGGTCATCTCCATTTATAATATGAAAATGTTTTGTAAAATAAATATAAAAGGCATATTCTACACAAGTAATATATTTAGCTAAACTAAAATAGTAACTAATAGAGGGTTCCAAGCAAAACTTGTCTAATAATTTCTCTGAATTTAGATGATCAAAACTCAAAATATTCCCTGACCGCATAGCCTGTCAAATAAATGAAAACTGTTGTGTAAATATAAGCAATTCAGAAAATTAAGAAATTAAAATTGATATAAAACAACCAGTTAATTGCTTACAATGGATAAAATATGAGACAAAGGAACATTTTTTCTGGGGGACCATTAGTATTCCACAGACCACTGAATTATATATTTTCTTTATTTTATGAGACTTTTTCCTAACTTTTAGAAAATATTTGTAAACTTCCTTGACTTTTGTTAAATATTCTATATTTTCCCTAACTGTTTTGCAATTTCCTAGCCTTCCAGGTTGCTGGGAACCCTATAATAGAAATTTCAAGCATTTATATATCTAATTTTACAGTGTATTTAATATCATCATATAACAATTCCAAACAACTTCTATTTACCTGACAAGAGAAGCTGAGATAAGCTTTACAGACAGGAAATTCCTTTAACAATTTCATCAAAGCTTCCCCTTCTTTCTTAGCGGGAATCGTTTCAAAAGCTATTAAATCTGCCCCAGCTTCAACCAAACATTGCAATCGAGGTCGATGCCACTCTACCAGATCCTACAAATGAATCACACTCTCTTTAATACAACTTCCATATGGAACATAAATAACAACACAAATGAGTACATGCATTATGAGTATATTATATTATATATATATATTTTTTTTAACCAAGAACATAGTTGCCAAGTTTTTTAATTTATTCCGGAATGTTGTTAGTCCTGCCCCTTTTTCACCCTATTATCTTTTTAGAGTTATTTTCTTCACATTTAATCATAATTATATATTGAAGAAAATTTTTCTACAAAGATTACGTTGTGAAAAAAGGGCGAGGCTAACAGCATTCCGGAATAAAATAAAATTTGGCAGCTATGCAAGAATATCATAAAAACAAATGTATCATAGCAAAAATTACAAAATTTTTCACAAGCTCTTTGAAAAGCCAACCTTCTTTAACCCTTTATGTACCACATAGACAGAAAATGTATTTGAAACATTCTTTTCTTGTCCTTTTTTTTTTTTTTAGTAAGTTAGGAATATTTTATACACACAGTAGAACCTTGATCCATCGTTTTTCATGGGGGGCATGAAAAAAAAAAAAAAAAAAAATGATGAAAGCGGGAAAAATGACAAATGTGGGTTATAGCCAAAACACTAAGAAAACAATGTTTATGGATTAATACACACAATGTATACAGCATACTACTAATAAAAACTAATTTGTTACTTTCCAAATTGTCAAAGAAATAAATCAATGTTCTAGAACATTAAGTAACGCTGCTACACACAACCACTCTTCATCTACTTCATCATCATCATAATTTTCCTGCCCTTTTGTTTGATATTCTTCATTTTTTTGCACATAACTGCATTTCACAAAACAATTTTCTGGATTACTAAGGAGGTTACTTCCTGCCATGCTGAAATTACAAAATGAATTGATGGTCCAGAGACATGGCATCACAATTTTGATGCTCCATGGAAGTGAGGAAAAGAGTTATTTTTGGATGAAAGAAGTAATTCCAGTTTGTATGCCATATGGAACCACTTGATCTTTAGGGGGAAATTTTTACAAGGTCAGGAGAAAAATTTTATAATGATGAATGCGGGAAAATGACTTTTTGAAGTGAATACATGCAGGTTTCGCTAACATTATTTAAATACAATTTGTGCAGGAACCATAGAAAAAAATGATCAATGTGGGAAAATGATGGATGCGGGAACGATAGAACGGGATTTCACTGTATATGCAATTAAAATTATTCATATTACCCCCATAGTAATTAATGAGGATTTTATGCGGTGATTAGCACATAGAGGTAAAAAAAAAGATACTTGTACTTTAAAAATGCATAAAAAAGTATTTACTTTTTTGTGTTCCTTATATTTTTTCTAAGATTGATAGAAGATTCTTGATATAATATAAGAATTAACCCCTTCCGCTCCAGGCTAGCTGTAGTGTAAATGTCTGAAATACCAGATTATAATTTTGAAATAGTATCGTATACTTTCTTTGGACGTATGCACGTACGTCCATGGTATTAATGGCCATTAACACTAGGACGTACGCACGTACGTCCCTGGAGTGGAAGGGGTTAATTATAACATGTGTGAAGATTGTGAAAAATGCCAAGCAAAACCAGCGAGAGCACTCTATAAAATCTCTTTTGGAACAAAAACGGCTACTTGTAGCGTCTAGTGTCATGTAGTGAGATTAAAGTGATGTATATATGTTCTTCCATAAATTCGATTTCATATGCTTTTTAAACAAATGGTACTTTAAAGTACTGTTGGTAGATAAAAAGGTTAATATTTTTCACCAAAGTTGAAAACATTTATGAATTTAGTTTGTCAATCTGCACTTTCATTTGCATATACTTTTAAAAAATAATTTGAAACTTGCATATGTTATTTGGTTCACTATAGTATATTTCTTATTGAAAATAGGAACACCAGCACAGGCTTACATACAAGAAATCAGATACACAGTAGCCTATGACAGGTATTATTTTAAAGCATATTTTAATAGTTTTTATATTGAAAAAGAAGCAATTTTATCATCTTTATACTTCCCATCAGAATGAAACTATATTTATTTCAAAATTTTATATCTTATTATTTTTATACCTTACAAAAGAATTGAAATACTGTACATAACAGCTTAAGAGAGGTATTTTACTTAAGAACATATTTAAATAGATTTATACTAAACACACCATAACAAAATTAACATATTATTCAAATAAACAAAAGCATGTTTCCAATACAATAGGGTGTAGTTGGTTTTCAAGGCTAAATAAAAATACTGATATATGTTACCATTCTGAATTTGAGGGAGCATATAAAATATCAACATTACATAATACTAGAAATATTTTTTTTTTATTTGCCGGTAACACAACTAGTATTTTATCTCAGTAAAATATTACATTTACCTTTATTTTGCATTAACTTTCATCTGCTCTTCAAATGAAAGCAATCTTGAAATAAAATCAATAAAACCAAAACTATCCTTTTACATTATAAATACAACAAGACAGATAAAACATTTCGACATATTTAATATTATCTTACATTTATATTCTCCCAACTTATTCCTTCACTTATTGACCTGCCCATAAAGTTAATATTACCATAATGTTATGAATATAAGTAGTCGAGGGGACGTTTTTTCTTGAAAAATTTACCGAAAATTCAAAATCCGAATATAAGTCGAGGAAAAAAAAAATGTGTCACCAACAGGACGAAAATATCCCCAAGCAGGGGAAACAGGAACATTTTTCAATCAAGTTGCTGAAAAGTAAAACGTCAGATGCCAACGACGTTAGTTTTAACTTTGGTAACCCTCACTGAAGCAAGTACTGCATTCTTTTGCAGTCTCGTATACGATCTGTGTATCTGAACTAGCTATACTTTCTTTTGTGCTTTTTTTTTCAGTTTGAAAGATGAGTGGAAAAATAAATTCTTATGTAGCCAGTTTCAAGCTTCAAGTGATTGCGTTTGCAGAGAACTCTAACAACAGCATGGCTGCTCGGCATTTTTTCCATAAGTGAAAAACTAGTTTGAGATTGGCAAAACAGACGTGTTGAATTAGAGGAGATGCCAAAGTCCATATATAAGTCGATTTCTCAACTTTAGTGTTGAAAAAAGTTCCAAAAATTCTCGAGTTATAGCTGGAAGATTACAGGAGACTTAAAAATTATTTTTATACCACTATTTCCATATTATAAAATTTATAATTTAGTTTATGCAGGTAAAATACAGATTTACCTGAGTAAATATGATAAATTTTATTTTTGGGAAAGAATACAAAAAAGTTGCCTGTGGTAGCCTAGTATTTAATTCAGGAAATTCATGACCATTAAATTAGTCCTTGTTTCCTAAAAATTATTATTATTATAATTATTATTTAAATCATTATAATCTTTTTTTTTTTTTTTTTTTTTAATAAAATATTAAATTTAAAAAGTCAACTGTTCAGGAAAATAAGAACTTATTTTTTTTAATGGCTATGAATTTTCTGAATGTAAAAAAAGAAAAAAAAATTATGTAATGGATAATAATGGGAAACATTTTCCCACATCTTAATACAGTATTTTGTTCACATTCATGATCTTTGTTAGAGAGCTTTAAAATGAAACATTCAATCCTGTTACCATAGACTACAGTATAAAATGAAGTAAAAAAAGTATTGGATCTGCACTAATGGTTCTGCACTTCACAAGCCTCAATGTCCTATTTCATCATTAATTACTCAGTTGATCATTTTTATTTATTCCACATTGTGTAAAATACTTATATATATATATATATGTACTTAACTCATTACATAACAAGATATATGTTTCTGAGAATGGCTACCACTTCCTCGATTCTCCCATCATATCTCTCTATATGTGCAACTCATAGCTTTGTGTTAATTCCTTGTAGCTCATAAATACTTGTACTAAATTTGATGCCAAATGTTTGTCAAACAGATCAAAATTAGAAATTTTTTATTTATGAATTCATCAACCGTGAATATTCATTAAAAATAAATGCCTAGCTGGTTATCAGCCAGGGTAGCTCAGTGGTAGAGCATCCGTGTGTTAAGCGAAGGTGCCCGGGTTCGATTCCCGGCTCTGGTATTTTTCACATAGTTGGTATATAAAAATACCGACCTTTACACTCCAGTTTACTTAAAAGATCAAAATTATTTTGTGTAGCCATGTAAACTAATTACCAATTCTATGCCTACCATTTTCTAGAGAAATCAAGTTTTTAAACTTTCTAAAAATGTATGTTTATTTCACTATGTTTAATGGAGTTTAACCTTGTTGAAATGCCCTTATAAGAAATACTATCTATATTCTGTAATGGTACAAAATTCTCTTGAGTGCCCTGTACATGAGTTACAAATATTATATACACCAATAAAAACTATACAACTAATTCCTTATAACTCACATATATTTAAAACCATATCTGACATCATTTGAATGATTACAGGAATCATCGGAATTTTTTGTGTGAACAAGCTGAATAAATTATTCAGTCTATACACAGGGATCACTCTAGAGTGTTTTAGTGGGGTGGCCAATGCCCATTTTCCGATAAAATCCCGCCCTCCTTGCCCTTTTCCGAGAAAAAATACCCCCCATCCCTTTTCCTGATGTGAACCTGACCCTGATGTGTTTACTTTCTACTTCTAAATATTTTTGTTCTTCTTTTTCCTTTCCAGAATGCTCATTTTTTCCATACCAGTTTCTATTAAAAAAAAAAAAAATAAATAAATAAAATAAAAATTGAAATAAATAACTAATATGAAATTTCAAAATTTGTATAACCATTTGCTCAGTAAAAAATAGTGTTATGAAGAAAACAGATTGTAGGCATAAGTTTTTAT
Source organism: Salticus scenicus (assembly GCA_963930645.1). Lineage (NCBI taxonomy): Eukaryota > Metazoa > Arthropoda > Arachnida > Araneae > Salticidae > Salticus > Salticus scenicus. Next base: position 293,422,304 of record OZ005655.1, on the reverse strand, counting down.
AAAAATTAACCCATATGTGTTAAGACAATCTTTACAAAAGTTGCCCTTTTCATAAAAATTGCCCTTATTCTATAATATGCACCCTGCTCTTTTTTAAGTTCTAGAATGATCCCTGCTATACATACTTTTTATCTAGAGAAAACATGTTCCTAAGCAACTTAATAATGAATAGTAATAAATTTCACTATGTTGAATGTAGCATAAACATGTTAAAAATCTTTTAGTAAAAATCTGTTCATAGCCTTAATGTTATGAAGTTCTTTTGGGTATCACTGTAAACCAGCCACAAATGTTGTATACATCAATAAAAATTATACAACTTATCTTATATAGATCAGGAATAATTATCCAAAATTTGACATAATTTAGATCATAGGTTCCCAACGTGGGTGATAACGCCCCTTTGTGGTCGTTTGAGGCTTTCAGGGGGGCGTTGGAAGATTAACCAAATATAGTCTAAAAAAGATTTTAAAATCCTGCTGATAATTTATTTCTATCACATGTGCGAAAATTCACATATTTCGATATGAGACTTCACTGTTGAGAGAAAGAGATACCTCTCTAGTATATACGGCTCTGTGGCTGCATGCGCCAAAACTAGCAACCTGTCTGGCCAATTTGGCGAGATACACTCCTCACAGCAACCCTGAAGCTAGCCTATTTCTCTCTCGCAGAAAACTGTTGACTCATTCTCACTCTCTCTATTGTTCATCGCATCACGTACTGTGTACGATGAAAATGGCATTTGTCAGAAGCAAAAAAAAGAGGCGGCAGTATAGTGTGGATTATATAAAATACGGATTTATCGAAAATCCCACAAATTCATCATTGCCAATGTGCCTTTATTTGTCAAAAAACATTTTCGAATGAAGCGATGAAACGTTCTAGGCTTCAAGATCATCTTAATAAAATGCATCTGAACAAGAAAGACAAAGATATGACCTATTTTCAGAACATAAAAAAGAAGTGTGAAAATCAGCCAAATGTATCAAAATTATTTTCATCAGCTTTTAAACAAGACGATGAGACTTCGAGCATCGTACAATATCTCATTGTTGATTGCTAAAACAGGCAAGCCACATACTATTGGGGAAGATTTAATTTTACCAGCAGTTAAAGAAGTAATAACCACCGTGCTCCATAAACCAGCTACAGATATTATCCGAAAAATTCCTTTGAGCAATAATTCTGCGCCAAGACGAATTGATGAGATGGCTGAAAACAATGAAGAATCGTTGTGCAATTATCTGCAGACTTGTCAATTTTCAATTCAGCTGGATGAGTCCACTTTACCAACCAATAAAGTATTGTTATTGTCATACGTGAGGTTTATCAAAGATGAAAAAAAATGTCAAGAAATGTTGTTTGCTACCAATTTGGAAACAGATACAAAAGGAAAAACCATATTTGATACACTGGAAAAGTTTTTTGACGAAAAGGAAATTCCTTTTAATAATATTTTGTCAGTTGCTACAGATGGCACACTGGCTATGACAGGGCGTCACAAAGACTTTATAGCATGCTTAAAAAAGAAAGTTCCTGACGTGCTTGCTGTGCATTGCGTAATTCATCGACAGCATTGGTTGCGAAAAATTTGAGCAAACACCTCCATACATCACTGCAATATGTTATAAGAGCAGTTAATAAAATCAGAAGCAACTCGTTGAATGACAGATTATTTAGTCAGCTTTTCATTTCAAATGATGAAGATTTCAACCAACTGCTGCTTCATACAGAGGTGCGATGGCTTTCAAAAGTTACTTGTTTGACTCGATTTTACAATCTGTTTGAATCTGTGATAGAGTTCCTAGGAAACAAAAATACAGAATTGCATGGCAACCTCATCACATCAAAGAACGATATTGCGTACTTAGCAGACCTGTATAAATTGTTTAATGATATAAATCTCCAACTTCAAGGCGACGGCTTAAACTTAATTAAGACTAAAAATAGTGTTGCTGCTTTCGTATCCAAGCTGCTATTATATAAAAGAAATATAGGCAAATGTGAATTCAATAACTTCCCATGATTATCAGCAGTATCATTCAAGCACGACGATTTGCTTGTTTACTGTCAACACTTGGAAAACCTCTACAATGACTTCAAGGAATGATTTCAGCACATTTTAAACATGGACATACCAGACTGGGTTTTGGATCCTTTTTCCAATGTCAACACAGCAGGATCATCTCAGTTAGAAGAAGAACTAATAGAACTGACGACAAATAAGGAATTAAAAAGTAAATTGAAGAATGGCTACCAAGAATTTTGGCTGCAGAAGTCGATTTCGCAACTGTATTCAGGATTATGGTCGATTGTTCAACGATTTCTGATAGCATTCCCATCTTCATATTTAGCAGAACGTGGATTTAGTGCTGTAGCAACATTGGTAACGAAAAAGAGAAATCAGCTCCATGTTACTGAAAACGGCGACTTACGATTGTTTTTAAGTAAAATTGAGCCTGATATGCACAAGCTTCTTAAAATGATCAAATTCAGCCTTCTCAGTTAAGTTAGAAATTCGATATCTTTAAATGTTAATAAAAATACTTTTTAATATAATTAAGCATGCATTTTGATTGTTCTCTGAAACTGCTAATTTATTTATTTAGAAAGAAATAGTTTATTACGGATTACTTCATATCATCAAAACCCCTGCCTGTCCTTATAACAGGTAAGCTAAAACTTTTATTCCTCTTTTTTAAATAAAGAAGAAATTCAGTAGCATTTCAATTCCAACAATATTCTATCTAGTAGTATTTTTTTTTAATTTAATTCTTATTTTCACCATGCATTATGTACGCTCTTATTTCTCTGGAGTGGAAGGGGGGCGGTATTGAAATATTCACTAGAAAAGGGGGCACCAGTTCAAAAAAGGTTGGGAACCTATGATTTAGATGATTATGTAACATTGTAAGAACACTTTTGTAAGGTCCTATACATTAATATTTAAGACTAAGCAAGCATTTTTCTACAGAAAATGTTTTTAAAAGCATCTCAATAATGTATGCTAATTTAATTTGTTGAATACAGTGTAACTATGTTAAAATACATTTAAACGAAATTCTGTCCACAGGTTATAATGATAAATACTTTGATTTGTCCCTGTACACGATCCATAAACAATGTAGACACCAAAAATAATACAGCTATTTTTATATGGCACGTGAACATGTGTACTAATTTACACGTCAAACAGGTGATTTTTGCAGCTGCTATCACGGAGCAGACAAATCCTGCCCATAGGCCATAATAATAAGATAAACTTGAATGTGCCCCTGTACAAGAACCACAAATTGATTATACACCAAAAAATATACAGCTAATTCTGTGTGACTCATGAATATATGTAACGATTTGCAAGTGAATCAGATTATCTTTTGATGTCACACTAGCGATACAACAAGCAAACAGAAACCCAAAACCTTTTGAAATCTGAATAAGGTGGCCACCACTGATGTTTCGGCAATAAGTATAAATTGAATACAATTAGGAAACTTTCCAATATCAGGATCTAATCAGCTTTTTATTTAAAGGTCCTATTATTCAAAAGAAAAATATATATAATTCTATTAAAAAAATATATATATATGCAACTTTTATTCAGTTGGTCGAGAGTTGCTAAATTATGACACAATGCTATTTTTAAGTGAATTTTTGCTGCTTATTAATAAATTGTATCATTTTTCCATAGCCAATTGGTAACATCTTATTTTTCACCCATATAGGCTCATTTTACATCTAATTTACATTATTTTATATTCTTTTATTATAATAGATTTTGCCTGAAAAAGTTTTAAAAACTTTTCATTTTAATTGATTTTTAAAATACATGATTTTATTACAAATAACTAATTCCTTTGTTTGGATGCTTAATATGTGGTATATTGCTAAAAATGTAAAAACATTTTGCTACAGAATAAAGAATTTCCCTTTTAATCACAGCTAATTGCTCAAATATATAATCCCCTTCATAGCCAACTGCTAAAATAGGCAATCATTTTGCTACAAATTAACAAAATTGATTTATTTTTCTAAGCTCTTTCCTAAAAACAAGCTATTATTTAGTTGTAAATCAGAAAAATTTCTGCATTTTTATGGCTGATTGCTAAAATCTATATAATATTTCTCTAACGTGAACAAATTACGATTATATTTTGTCGAAATGATACGATAGTGATGTAATTAATAAAATATGCAAGAATAAAAAAATAATATTCAGAAATGGACAATATTTAAGTACATGGTTTTAGCTTAATGATCTAATAACAAAAATGACATGAGACCATTTTATGGAAAAGTATATTTTTAAAAGTTGCTTCTTCAGAATCTTTGCAAGCGTCATTTTAAACCAAGCAATACTTTAAAGATATTTACAGATAGGAATTATCATCATAAATTGACTAAAAAACACAATCATAAAAAGTATAATCAGAATAAGAATTAGTTTTTTTTTTTTTTTAAACAAAAAAATTTGCCAAAATAAATAAATAAAATATCATCTCCAATATGGCAACAAAAATTTGAAAGATGTCTTGAGGGTCCTATACTAAAACTATACTGCCTGTGGAGATATGGAAACTGAGTTATCGACCATGAATTTTATTTTGAAACCTTTCTTTGAATGATTTTGATTTCACTATGGCACAATATTAATTTGGTACTAATAATAATTTTGCTTCTGGTAAATTAAAATTTTAATTAGGTGGTGAAATTGGTATAATATTTATAAGTTTCAAATTTTACAGGTAAATAAGAAAAGAAAGAAAGTGTGAATATTTCGTACGAGTTTGCTAGTATTAAATATTTTTACAAATGATTAGTTGAATAAACAATTTTCTACTTTATATTTTCAGGAGAAACTCTTCAAAATTATCTATTTTCTTAATCCATTTTTACAAAGACACCCCTGCATATTTTTCAAAAAATAAAGATAAATAAAATAAAATGTTATCAAAAGAAGACTAAAGTAATAAATAGAATATAATAATAATAATGTTAATTACTTCATGAGAAATTTTATCACAATAGTCTCCACGATATTCAGAACCATCGGCTAGAGCTGCACCATAAGATCCAACAGAACCAGCAATTAAAATGTCTGCCACATCAGCTTAAACAGAAATAACAGTATATTAATCAGAATGCATTTTTAGAATTTTCAATATCATAAATTTTTGAAAATGTCAAAAGGAGTAATCTGTTAACACCCAAATTATTTTTGTTAAATATATTTTCATGAATAATTTAACTTGAAATCAATCTGGGACTACAGGATAATATATAATTCAAATAACTCACGTGTTAGCATTAAAATTACAGTCTGTTCTTATTTGAAGATGCTGAACGCTCCAGTGAAAAAAAACTGAAGATATTAGATAAAGTCCTACCATGTCTTAAGGCTGCACATAAGTCAGATTTACCTTTTCTTCTTTCCCCCTATGAGGTTTCTGTTGCTTCATATTATAAAAATATCTTATTCAAAAACAAAGTTTTTCGAGTTATCTTTTGTGAATATTACTCTTTGATCATGTGATTTTTTTTAGCTTAGCAAGCAATTTTTTGAAAAAATAAATTAAAATATATTTCTTTTAAGAGACTGAAAATTATAGTCCTAAGTTTACTTATTAATGAAATAAAATATTGAAATTTATTTTTTCAAAAAAAAAAAAAAAAAAAAAAAAGATCACCAAGCTGAAAGTTGAAATTATCAAAAAGTATGATTCAAAGAACAGAATATGAAAATTTTCATTTTTGAGTAAGATATCCTTATTATACAAAGCAACAAAAATTCCATAGAATAACATAGGAAGGAAGAAAGCCTTAAGACATATTTCTAAGGTAAAGTTTTATGATAGATACTATTACTATTCACTTTGACTTTAGTTGGTATATTTGCTCAATAAGCAAATACAAAGATCACTCTGAAATTTTTTAGATACAGCTAAATGGTAAATATCTGTGTTTAAAACAGTCCCCCTTTAGCATCAATGACCTTTTGATGGCAAATTTTCCAAAGATTAAATGCTTCAAGCCATCCATTTCTTTAAATCGATAAAAAATATACTTATATATAGCCTCATCAATCTCATTCATAGATTGAAAATAATAACCAAATTTTTCTTAGATTATAAAAACAGCCAAAAGTCAACACAGCATGATCTTGGAAATAAGGTGTATGTTATAACTTTGATATGTTTTTGTTCAAGAAATATGACCGTCGATTTCACCATATGAAAAGACACATTATCATGGTGAAGCATGAGTCCCCTTACATTCACTTCTTGAAGAATTTCAAGAAAACAATTGTATAATACTAGTTATACTCTGTGTAAGAAAAATAGACCTCTCAAGGCCACCTCTCAGGAGTCTTCACTCCCCCGTTACCATGGTATTGCGGGACGCTGACTTCCCCGCTTCTTTTTTCCTACATAACTCTGTTATCTTAAGCAAAAGCAAATGGGGAGCAGATTAGCATTTTAATACATATTTAAATATAAGGTTTTCTCTTGTGTGAATTTCTTCGAATTATTTAAAAAAGATAATAATATATAATTATGAATTTTTCATATTTATTAGCTTAACAAAGTTAATTTTCTAATGTACTTTGAAAATTATTTTAATTTGTTTATGAGTAAAATTTTCTAATTTTCTAATTTAGGGACAAAGAAATTGCAAAACTTTCTTTATTTTGTTACTTATATTATACCCGTGTCTACACAGGAAAGATATGTAGAAAACGTTTGAATATAATTAATCTCATAACCAAAACTGCATTGTGATAGCTGCATTTTCTAGACCACATATTATTATATATTACATGTAAGAATAATAGATATATTTTCATTTTTACTTTATGTATAAGAACAATAAAAAGTAAAAAATAAGAAAATAAGTGTTTCAAGAAATATTTTCAGTGTTACCTGATATACGCAAAAAGAATGTAGCAGTTAAACACATTCTCAATTATAAAGATTAGTCCGTTCTATATTAATCCTTAGACTATATATAGTTTCTAAATTTCACGTATCATTATCACATATAGAAAAAAATATTGTTATTGTTTTCAAGTTCAGTTAAAATAAGACGAAATCAAGAAAGAATAATCCTACGATTAACATAAATTATCAATGCCAAGTGGTATCAATGATCAAAAGATTCTGCACTCGAAGCTGGTAGACAGGAGGTGCCGGGTTCGAAGCCAAGAAGCGCTCGTAGTCCTATTCGTTCGGAGTTTTCCCGTGTTTTTCTGCGAAACTTTTCTGCGAATATCTGAGTTAAAAAGGAACAATTTGGTCTTATTGCACCGCCACTTCACTGCACTTTTAAAGTTTGAAAAAAGCCTGCGGCCGCGAAATTTTAATATAAATTTAGGATTACCTTTGATTTATTTAATACCTAAACTAAAACTATATGACAAGCATCAGCAATTCGTTTATAGAGCAGCATAAAATAGTTTTTGTTTTCTTAATAATCTTACTTAAATACTTTTTAGCTACAGAATTATTTATTCTTAATATAAAATAGCTTTGCAGTCAAAATGACCAATCCAGTCGTTCTAATCTTAAAACACTAACTCTTAATAGCAAACAATATAAACAACTTAATTTATCAGATTTATTCTCCAGGTACATTTTGGGTTATAAGAATATGAAATTTAAAATAAAAGTGAGTTTTTTTAAACCAAGAGTTAAAAACTATATCATGAATATGAATTTTAAAATCTAATATAAATGATGATGATTGTGTGAAGTTTAAATCCGATTGTTTTTACAAAAGCCTGGATTTTCTTGAGAAGTATTTATTAGGAATCCTTGCTAAAACTCGCATAAATTTCGGAGAAAACCATGGTAAACTCCAAATAGCTAGGCCAATTACCGCGATTTGGATTCGAACTCGACCTCGCCCATCTGCCAGCTTGGGCAGCAAAACCAAACGGGTAGATCCATTGACGTATCTCTAAAATAATTATTTTAGAGAAGAGAGTTTTTTTTTTTTTTTTTTCAAAACGTAATTTAATGTATTATTTATCTATTATTATCATTATTATTTAGCCTTGGATATGGCTTGGCCCTAAAAAGGGCTTTCTTAGCCCTTAGAAGGTTTTTTTTTTAGCCTTTAAAAAGACTTATTTTAGAGCTTTGGTACTTCAACCTGGTGATAGAACTGATTTTTTCCCCTTATATTTCGTCAATTCTACAACACTGATTCATCTTAGATTGTTTCCTTGTATCAGGACTACCAGTAATAGTAAATAATATAGAAACTAAAACTAAACGATGAGAAAAACTAAATGCTAACGGATCCAAAGAGCAAGTCTAAAGAAAACTGTATTGTATCTGAACGAAATATTCTCCTGGTCAAAGAATTGCTCAAATGGGGTGGGAAAAGAATGAGCGATAACGGGATCACATGGGCCATTTCTAGGAAGGTTGACGAGGGTCTAGTGACCTTGACAGGCCAATTCAGTTTACACGGACTATAGCTACAACCGTCTTCTATCCTTCCAACTTGATGGCTTTGACTAGTCCTGTAATTCTGAAGAAAGATATTATATTCCTTTTAACACTGCTTGTTGTCTTCTCACCATTGGTAGTTAAAGATCATCTTCAAAGACTCATATTTTACTTTCTTGACATGTAATGTTGGAACAAAAGAAAAAAAAAAAATGTACATTTCATCATTAGTTATGATTTTAGAAATAAGGCGGTGTTCATCATCAGTTAGTAATTTAAAAATTTATTTACTACAGATTCTGACACAATTCACTTTTTGGTGTTCTGTTAAATTTTGGAGGATCCAATGTAAAACTAATTTTTTCATATGCAATTCTTCATGAATAATTTTATGTGTAGCTGCAGATCTAGTATTAAGATCCTTCTGTATCAAAATTTGGTAAATGCAATGATTATCATCAATTAACATTTTTCACACAGCAGACACATTTTATTGGACTATAATTGTCAAAGATCTTCCTGCATGTTCTTCACCCAGGAGAGAGCTTTAATCTCTATAAAATTCTTTAAACCTTCTAAATAAAATGGCACAAGATTCATTTCCACATGCTACTTGTAGACATTGAAGGCATTCTTCTTGATTTAACCCCACTTTAAAATCAAAGTACGATAATGCTCTCACATCAACTCTATTTCCCTTTCTTCCAAAATTTATTCTATGGCAGTTAAATTTAAATTGTTGCCACAAATTATCATAAGTGGTCATAAAAGAGTTCAAACTTATGTATTTAACTAATATTTTAATTAAAATACTTGTTCATTTTAAATAGATACTTAGATAACCATGTTTCTCAAAAAAGTGTTAGTTGTCCAACGGCTGTTTTTAAAAACTAGTATCATAAAACTTTTTTCTATATTATTCTATATAACAGTGTCACTCACTGGTTAACATGTACAATTTAATCAATATAGTTTCTTACAGTAGAGATTTTACATATGCACCTAATGCAGTTTTAATTAATAGATGCTGAGATGTAGCAGGGGCGAAACTACCCAACATGCAAAAATTCTGAAAACTGGTACTTGCATGCAGACAGGGGAGACTTATTAATGATATATCATATGGCTACCAATAATAAGTGATATTTAGAAAGTTCTTAATATATTATAAGGCAAATTAAACAAAACATTCAAAATGAAAGATTTCTATATAAAAAAAAAAAAAATAATAATTTAAAATGAAATTCAAAGGTATCAAAATTTTCAAAAACCCTGAATTCAGGGGTATTCCCCAAAAAGTTTCACCCCTTGATATAGTAATCTAGGAAATCACAGAAAGTGAAAGATAACAACACCAATAAACATTAAAAATGAATTAGCACTTTTCATAATATCCATCTCACATATCAAATTCAGTGCATTTTTAAATCATAGAAACTGATATCTAGCTTTCCTATAAATATCGAAAAACGCAACATAGTAGCACTAAATTGAATCAGCATAGTTTTCATAATAACCATCTAACAATTCAAGATTTGTGCACTTATGTGCTATAGAAGATGAGATACAGCCTTCTCGTATATGGGGAAAAAACCTAGCAGCGCCACTTGTGGGTGATATATTTGGGCCCAAAATCTAATCAGCCCCAATTTATGTCAAGGACTAACCAAATATAAAGTTTATAAAATTCCGTCCATTGATTTGTGAAATAAAGTGCTTATAAAAATTTTGGTTAAAAGAAACAGTTAAATGCATATTATGCAACTGGATAAAAATACAGTTAATAATATTCAGAAATATAAATGTACAGTAATGGTGTACAGCTTTTAAAAAGCAAGGGCATTTGTATAGCTGTTTGTAGTAAAAAAGACCAGTGAATTTCAATACAGTTAGACTGGTGTATGAAAGACCTTACTAAAGTTAAAGTATGTTTATATATATCTGTGTTGTTTTATAGTGGTAAATGTAGAAAATTCACCCTTCAACTTGCAAGCAAACTGCAAATAGTAAATTTAATCCAAGCTATGTCGGACACATGTAAACAGACATTAACCGTGGTAAGAGCCCTTTATACCACAATCAGCTGTATTGAAATTGAGAGGTCCTTATTACAATCAACTGCAGAAACATCCTTCCTACTGAAAGGTTTTGTATCACTAATCGGTTATTTAAATATTTAAATATATTAATAACTCTACGCTGCAAAAAAAAAAATTTTTTTCGAGTCCTGATACCATTCTTGCCGATTCTTATGTAAAATGACCTCCTGAATCCGAACAAGACCCCCATTTTGCCCCATCACCCACCACTTCCTTGGGACGTCACCTCATCCCCAACTTTTTATCACTCTTCAGCCCAGGCAAATCCCACCCCCTAAATTTTCCCCTTGCTGCAAATGTTCATGTTATAGAATTTTTCACCTCTTTAGGCACTCAGAAGATATTTAACAGTTAAAATATTTCTTTTTTCTATGAATCGAATTATAACCATAAAATTACCTAAAAGTGGTAAAAATGCAGGGGGGGGGGGCGTCTCCATAAAATGGTGAGTGATAGGGCAAAATGGCCACTATATTCAGATTCAGTAGGTCATTTTACATAAGAATTTGCAAAAATGGTGTTGGGGGCAATTTTCATGCCAAGCAGTGTAATGTAAGCAAGCTTACTTTATTAAATACTAAATTTGAAATTTCTGAAACAAATATATTACAAATTATAACATTATATGGTGACTATTATAACAGGGTTCATACTCAAATATGGGGGAAAAAATTCCCTGAGTTTTCCCTGAGTTCCCAGACAAGTTTGAAGAAAATATTAGCGACATATTACAAGAAACGCTCTTCTACACATGACAAAATACAGCTACTTCCACTGTATGATGTCATATTACTGCTGATCATGAGAGAAATTCAGGTAGAAATCATTATTTACATGCGTATTTTCACAATACTTAATCATTTAAATTTTGATACAAAGCTAAACAAGAAAAACATAAATCGAGAGGAAAAAAAACATTTGTTTTTCCAGGTTTTATAACTGATTTTCCCTGATTTTTAATGAAAATTTTTATTTTCCCCGAGTTTTCCCTGACTTTTTTTTAACAAATTCCAAATTCCCTGAGTATTCCCTGTTTTCCAGGTTTTCCCTGAGGAGTATGAACCCTGTTATAAATATGACTACTTTGTGGCACTTTAATTGAAGCCAAAAATATGCAATTAATAAAATAATAATAAATGTGGAATTTTTGCAAGATATTTTATGCTCATAATGTTTTGTGAGACACTAATTAAAAAAAAAATAATAATAATAAAAATTACCACCACTAGAAGCACAAAACTCATCTCTAGCTTTTCTGGCCAATTCTACACTCAATTTTATGAGCTCTCGGCTTTTATCCTCTGATACATTTAAATGTTTTTGAAAGCCAGCTATTGAAGCTTGATAACTGCCAGTTGTGATTATGTCAGCTCCATTTTCAAGATAACTGTGAATGCAAAAAATTTCTTTTATGAGGAATGCTACATTCTTTATATCCCCTGAAATACCAAAAATATTTTATACAGCATAATATAAAAAATAAACTTTATTGTGATAATATTACAAATAGAATTAAATGTACAATTACTCTGTTACACATATTTATATCATTATGGAAATTATTTTGATATACAGGGTGGTTATAAAGTCCCGGACTCATTTTGATGTTTAATAACTCATAAAATAATAAAGATAGATTAAAATTAATAACATAAATGGTTAGATAGACTCAAAAAGTTTCATGACCCTTGTCAATGAACTTCCACGTGTGCCCCCTTTGTTGCACAGAGAATATTAAGTCGATAGTCAATTTCACGCCAGGTAGCGGCAAGCATGTCGGCATCCACAGAGGCTATTGCGGTTGTAATTCTGACTTTTAGGTCATCAATGTTCGACACTCTCCTCCTGTAAATATTGTCCTTTGCAAATCCCCAAAGGAAAAAGTCCAGCGGCATTATATCAGGTGATCTGGGTGGCCAAGGAATTGGACCTCCTCGCCCAATCCATCTTCCTGGAAAATGGTCATTCAAAGAACTACGAACGATGGGACCCGAATGAGGTGGTGCACCATCTTGTTGCAAAAAGACATGTGGCTGAAGCTCTTCTAGTTGTGGAAATATGAAGTTTTCCAACGTGTTTAAGTATATAACTGATGAGACCGTCTTTTCTGTAAAAAAGAAAGGCCCAATGACTAGGTCGTGCATTAGTCCCCACCACACATTAACCTTTGGGGAATCCCTTTGTGCCTTACGGTATTCATGGGGGTTTTCAAAAGAGTCAAAAAGTCAAAAATTTCAAAAGAGAGCAAAATGCAATTAATAAGCAGACGATATTTAGAAAAGTACAGATATTTAGACTGGAAAATGAAAGTATCTTAAATTAACCACACGCGCAGACAATATTTACAAAAGTAAAGATATTCAAACCTGAAAAGAAAATATATGAGATATTCCATCAATAACTGCCATAAGTTTGTTTATATCTTCATTATTTTATGAGTTATTAAACATCAAAATGGGTCCGGGACTTTATAAACACACTGTATAATATTAATTCTCTTTAGTTTAAACCTGAATAAATCAAACTATAGGTGCCAACCAGGGGGATGAGGAGAAGTAAGACATGTGCACCCTCTGAAACTTTATTTTTTTTTTTTTTAACTGTATACGAATAAAACTACACAGAAAAATTTTCCTGTTTATATATAATTGGTGCATTGAATGAAAATTTATTTTTTACCCTCCCAAAACAGCAGAAAAATGTTTATCAGTTCAGTTTATCTGCCTGTCTTTGCTCACGCTTTTGTTAGCAAATATACAGAGTTGCTGCTGCTTGTATTTTTTCCGTCACTATTTTTGTATAAAAATCATGCTTTTTTAATTGCATAAACGTAATACAAAGGACTCATTTATAAATAGAGGAGGAAAAAAAATATGGCCATTGACAACCTGTGTATGCTTGAATTACCATGAAATTGTAATATATGTACTATAATATAAAGATTCACAACAGAAATAACGTTTAAAATCTGTCTTTTTCATTTTGCTAAAATATATCAATAAGAATTTTATTGAAATGTAAAAATTTTATAAACTATCTCTATATAATAACCTTTAATTTTTATTCAAATATTTACAGGCAAAATTGATTAAATCACTGAAAATATCAGGAAATCAGGGCTTAATTTCTAACAAAAAAAAGTGTGGTAACGCCACAGCCTCCTTAACTAGATGCCTGTCGTGTAGCTCGGGAACTAGACAACAATTGAAACGGTAGACAGAGCCACCTGTTACAGATTGTGCGACTTTTTTATTCAACAGCCACCAAAAATTTTTATAAGTGGGATATGATATACATAAAAGGCGAATAGAATTGAAGAAACGTCCATTATATATATATCATGTATCACTTCTTTAAATTTTTGGTGACAGTTGAATAAAAAAGTCTCATAATCTGTACTAGGTGGCGCTGCCTACCGCTTCAACTGTTGCCTAGTTTCCGAGCTACGCGACAGGCATCTAGTTAAGGAGGCTATGGTAACGCTAATCTTCAGAACTTAGGTTCGTATTTATCTCACACTTTCAGGTCTATCATCAACACATATATAGAAATTTTACTCCAAGTCAACTTTTCAAGCGTAAATCGAATCTTACAAAAAATAAATATTTCCTGATTTTTCATCTGATACTCCAGTAGAATGGATTGGTTTCTTTTTTGAAAATAAATTGCTCTTTACTTTTCTGCTTTTGATATTTTCATTAAATTGTCATTTCATATTGATGTGTAGTAAAAGAAAAAAAATACAGAAACTGCATTCATTTATGGTTAATTCTAACAATTTCTAGTTGCTGTGTGGAAAGTAAAAGAGAAAAACTACTACTCTCATGCTGGTAAAATTACATAAGAGCTTGTGTCACGAGTTGCATTACGAATGCAGATGTCTTTGTAAGAAAAGAAAAGTAAGATTACGAAGAGAAAAATCTATTTGGGACTTTGATTTTTCAGTAATGATGCACTGGTGCATTCCAGTACACACTATGAATAAGTTCCCACATGTTTCATCTAACACCTAAAAATTCACTAAAAAAAAAATATGGGAACTGTGATCCCATGCAAATTAAGTCCCACAGTAACAATATTTATTTAGTATATTTGGATAAAATTTCAAATTTAATGGTTGAATTTAGAAACAAAAGTATTCAAAAGTATATCAGAATTCAGGCTTAGAAGTATTCTCAGCACTAGTATGGTGCAGTGATCTACCCCTACCATTACTAACCTTTTAACATCACTTTTTCATTTTGGACATATGACATAACTGCCTCTTTTTCTATTGTTGAAATCGAAACATAGTTTCACCAATTCATGTTTCTTAAATACAAGTATGGATGCTTAGTTAAAATCATCAGTGAACAAAAGAAATAGAAAACAAAATTGGGGATAACCAAATAAGGAAAAAAAAAAATCAACAATATCCAAAGAATTAAATTAACTCTTAAAAAAGCTAAAATTATATTTGTGCATATTAGCTAAAATGCTAAAGAAACATTTTTTGCCAGATTAAACCCTGAACAGAACCTTTCTAATGATAACAGTGTATCTATCATCTAGAATGTTTTAGTTAATAATATTGCTTTCATTAATATATATATTAATAATATTGCTTGCTTGCCTTTTTTTTTTTTAATGGTTACAAATAATATGGTAGATATGAGCATTTTCATATTTAGAAAACAATGTTAAATTTAGTCATATATTATAATGTAAGCAATTACTTCCCTGGAAAATGTAAATAATTGTCACTTTTGGTGCTATCTTACAACCTAAAATTTATGAATTTTTTAAAAAATATTTTAAGCTTAAATGATACATATTGTTAAGACACTAATTCTGTTTCTTAAAGCTGCCTTACAACATACCAACAGAGTTTAAGCTCTTAAAAAGTGGGTGCAGACAGAATTATTGAAAAGCAGTAATGTATTATTGAGTATTTTGCATAGCCTGAATTAAGATAATTTATGTCTGGTGATACAAAGGTAAGATCAAATAAAATATTATCGTATACAAAGATAATAAGGTAAAGATAGTTTTTCTTAAGCAGGAAACTAGATCTAGACTGATCACTTCTGTTCAGGTGGCTTTTTGCAACATTAGTCCAGTCATTTCTACAATTGTATCTGTCAGCTCCAAGATTGATTGTGCATTCCCTTTTTTCAAAAGTTTGAAAAAGTCAGCGCCTATTATTCAAACAAAAGTCTTTTTCTCTTGAAAGCCCCAATGAAAATAAAATTAAAAGTATACATATGCATTAAATTTCTGAATCTTTATTTTACATAAGAATATTTCAAACATTTGGAATTATTAGAGTGACATTAAGCAAATTTGGCAATGTGCAGCACCTGGCAGCCTTTTTTTAAATACATTTTAGCAGTACTTTTTTCTTTCTTGTACCAAGCAAACATCTTTAAAGACAATTGGTACCCAGTGGTCATTTTCCACTTTTTAAAATGATTGAAGGTCTTCATATACGTTTTACCTCAGAAAGCTGTGCAGCTTTCTGGGGACAGTTTCATCACATTCAAATCAGGGTTGTCAGATTTGCTGCTTGGATAGATACCTATTTTTCCCACTGGGCTGGGTTTTTTGGAGAAAATGGGTATTTAAAAAAAAAATAAAAGAATTTTATAATATTTAAGCAATTTTAAAAAGCAATAATCCTCAATGAAATACTTCTTTACTTGAGAACTTTACATACAAGAATATCGATCAATATTTACTTTATTATTTTAAGTTTTCTTAATTTAAAATTGAATATACTAAGAAATAATTTAAAGTTAAAAAAATAACAATTACCAGATAATACAGCAAAATAAGTTCACATTCGTAATTTAAAAGCAAAAGTTTTATCTTTTTTATTAAGTAACACAGAAATGGCAGGAAGATACCAATGAAGTAGAATAAAAATACTTTAATGAAGGTTTATTTTCCATATGAGAGATTTTCAGACAAAATTTCAAACAAATATATAATTTATACCAGTCTTCTTCACATTTACTTTTCAATAATTGGTGGCACTGTACTAAATTTTCAGTTTGTTGTTTCCTAATCTGTTGCAAACTTTGTTTTGGACAAATCAAAATGTTGAAAAAAGTCTCTCAACTGATGCTGAGTTAGCAGTTAATGAATTTAGTAATGCCATATAATAATTGGTAAACACTTCTAAGAAATCTTGTAGGTATTGATGCATACTCTCTTTTTATTCTTCTTTCTTTTTTACTATATGAATAGTAACCTCATTCAAATTCTCTGTCTTTGTAACAACTGATAATTTTTCTCCTTTCTTTAGTCAGTCCAAAATTTTTACCTTAGTTTCAAGTGAAATTGTATGAACTATCTTTTGATTTTCTGCAGACATTTTGCAAATTAAGAATTAAAAAAAACCTACTTAAATTTGAATTACATACTTACATGTACATTTGTAAGTAATGTGTATTTATTTCAATTAAAATGGAATGGAATTGAGAATTCATGGACGGGATTTTACATATTTCGTGATAAAAGTTATAATTCCCTTATAATTCTGAATAATTTTACCTTGGATCATAACTCATTTATCAAATAAATGACATATTTGAAAATATTTTATATCAAATAAAACATGTATCTTATTCTTTTTCAAAAGAATTACTCGAAAATCGTGTAGGTTTGAAACCATGTAATTTGGGGGAAGGCATCCGTGTTCTTCGATGCTCATGTTCTTCAGGAGTTACCTGTATATATGTATAATGTATATATATTTTTTCAAACAGTAATTTTTTCCCATTTTTATTTACAAATAAAATAGCTTAAAGTTATTAAGTAGCTTATCCAAGATGTTCTGATAATGAGTGTATCAATTAGAAGAATGTTTAGAGCAACCAAATACTATTTCATTTTTGTTTGTGTCACCTATATTGATAACTGAATTAAAAAAGTATATATACAGGGTGTCCAGAAAAGGACTTACTGATTTTAAAATTAAATATCTCAAAAACAAAGTACAATAGAGGAATGAGACAAACTGTATATTTATTACGAAAGCTGTAAAAATTGGATACAGGAATTTTGAAAATAGTAAAAAAAGTTGCCAACAGATGGCGCTGCAAATAACCCCAAGACATTGGACGAGCTTGAAGAGGCAATCTGTGTGACATGCGACTCCATTTCCCTTGACACACTACAGGGGGTGATGGCAAATTTTGTTGTTCGTTTACGTCACCTTTGCATGGTTAGTGGTGAGAATTTTAAACAGATTTTGCATTGATTCTATAGACTACTTGTGGAAGAACTGCTTTTATTTTATTTTCCATAACCCTGTACAGTGTACAGTGCCATCTGCAGGCAACTTTGGTCACTATTTTTAAAATTCCTGTACCCAATTTTTACAGCTTTCGTAATAAATATACAGTTTGTCTCATCCTTCTATTGTACTTTGTTTTCAAAATATTTAATTTTGAAATCAGTAAGTCCTTTTCTGGACACCCTGTACTATATTTTATATGATTTGAGATTAAGTGAAACTGAATGCAACATGCAAGTATCAGATAATAAAAGAAAGAACTACTTTTGTTTTAATAAAAGCAACATCAGACAAACTTATACTGCACATTACAAATTTTGTTCTTTTTGTTCATGAGTTTTTATAGAATCAAAATTTAATAAAAAGAATTTGTACTTCAGTTGTTTTAAACTTTGCATTTTTATACAATTAAAACTCGGCTATCATTGCTTTCTGTTGATTTATGTATAAACATGTTAAAACAATACATATCAGTTTTATTGATCAAAAATGTTTGTTTAGCGTTTGCTAATCTATGTTTATTCTCATTTAAAACAAAATAACACATATACAGTTGAAGAACTTTAACCTGCACACCTTGGTTCTAGAACTTGTGCGAATTATAGATCAATGATACCATTTCCTCACTATATGAATTAGTATAATGTACATAAAACAATAAACTTTAATTTATTTAGAAATTTATTCATCAAGCCTGAAAATTCATTTCAGAAAATTTTGGAGTGGAAGGCTGATTTTTTTTTTTTTTTTTTATACCAACTATGTGAAAAATACCAGAGCCGGGAATCGAACCCAGGCCTTCCGCTTTACGTGCGGATGCTCAAACCATTGAGCTACCTTGGCTGATTACAGCCAGACATTTTTCACATAACATTCGTTGGCAAAGTCACCGAGTCAGGGTAGCTCGATGGTTTGAGCATCCGCACGTAAAGCGGAAGGCCTGGGTTCGATTTCCGGCTCTGGTATTTTTCACATAGTTGGTATAAAAAAAAAAAAAAAATCAGCCTTCCACTCCAAAATTTTCTGAAATGAATTTTCAGGCTTGATGAATAAATTTCTAAATAAATTGAAAATTTCATGGTCTATTGGAGTTGTGCCATGGTTAATAATGTCACTTGATACAGCTGTGTTTGCAGGCTCGGTGACTTTGCCAACGAATGTTATGTGAAAAATGCCTGGCTGGTAATCAGCCAGGGTAGCTCGATGGTTTGAGCATCCACACGTAAAGCGGAAGGCCCGGGTTCAATTCCCGGCTCTGGTATTTTTCACATAGTTGGTATAAAAAAAAAAAAAAAAATCAGCCTTCCACACCAAAATTTTTTGAAATCAATAAACTTTATTTAATGAAGCTGGAATTAGAATAGTTTGTTTTTATATAATGTAATAAATATATAAAACAAGAAAATTTATTTAATGAAGTAGAAGCAATGTACAGTTTAAACAGACGATGTTCCAATTCACTAAAAAAGTATAAGGCAATAAAAGTATAATTTTTTTTCCTTGTAAAATTAATTATGTATATCTAATAAAATTTTACACTCTTTTTTTTTTCCCCATTTTAGTATGTGAATTATGATAGTTTTCTCATATACATCCAAAATGTCGGATTTTCGTTACTGCAAAATCTTTTGTTTACATTTGCAAAGTGAGTGCGAATTATAGGCAGTTGCGATTTATGGGTATGCAGATTATAGATCCTCAATTTTACTACATATTATTAACTTGTTGGAAAAAGAAATTCCATTTTCCCCATTTTGCTCAAGAAAACCATGTTTTCTACCCAAAAACCATAACTAAAACCCTGATTCAAATGCTGTTCTTAGCAAAAATCCATTATTTTGTTTTTTATACAAGCATTTCTATAAAAGTAAGCACATACGGCCAGAAAATACCCAAGTGATGATTAATTTTTGTCATGTCATAAACAACTTGCAAAAAAGAACAGAAAATATAAAAAGAAGTTGCAACTGCTATCTAAAGAGAAGTGCCCTTTTAAGGTTGATTTCTTTAGAAATCGACCTATTGCAATCACTTCGTTTATCTATATATATATATATATATATATATATATATATAATGAAAATTTTGTCATCACGATAACACCCGAAATAATACTCGAAATCGAACCAAATTTGGACAGTGAACTAATCTTATAAATATCTTGGGATGAGTTCGTTAACCAAGTTGCTCCGACTTTTTGTTTTCAAGTGGCAGCCACTTGAAAATTTCAAACCGACATTGTAAAAAGCATATTTAAAGCAAGATTTCCTTGAATTTTGATGTAAATACAGATCACATAAGGGTCCCAATGAAGTTTATTAATGAAGTTTATCCGCCATTTTTAATAAAGTGGCAGATATTTTAAGTTAAGCGGGACCACTTGAAATCAGGCTACCACTTGGAAATTTAAAATCACTACAATTTCCGAAATAATACTCCAAATCGAACCAAATTTAGACAGTGTCTTAACTTATCTTATAAATATCTTAGATGAGTTTATTAATCAATTTGCTCCTCCATTTTGTTTTCAAGTGGAGACCACTTGAAAATTTCAAATTCAAATTGTAAAAAGCATTCCGAATTTGTTTGAAATTTGATGTAAATATAGACCACATAAGGGTCTCAATGATGTTTATTAATGAAATTTATCCGTCATTTTTAATAAAGTTGTAGATAACTTAAGTTAAGCGGGGCCACTTGAAATCACGCTACCACTTAAAAATTTAAAACCATGATAACTTCCGACATAATACTCCAAATGGAACCAAATTTGAACAGTGTCTTAACTTATCTTATAAATATCTTAGATGAGTTTGTTAACCAAGTTGCTCCGCCATTTTGTTTTCAAGTGCAGACCACTTGAAAATTTAAAATTTAAAATGTAAAAAGCGTATTCCGAAATTGTTTGAATTTTGATGTAAATACAGACCACATAAGGATCTTAATGAAGTTTATTGATAAACTATATCCGCCATTTTTAATAAAGTGGCAGATATCTTAAGTTAAGTGGGGCCACTTGAAATCAGGCTCCCACTTGAAAATTTAAAATCACAATAACTTCTGAAAAAATACTCCAAATCGAACCAAATATACTGGATGATCTCGATGGGCAAGTTGTTTTGCCATTTTGTTTCCAAGTTGTAGCCACTTAGACTGCCACTTGGAAATTTGCCATAAGAATAACTTTTGAAACACGGCACTGATTTAAACCACAGTTGGACAGTGAACCTATGCTTCAAATATCTTGGATGTGTTTGTTTGGCAACTTGTTCCACTGTATTGTTTCCAAGTGGCGGCCACTTGAAAATTTTTTATCACGGTAACTTTAGAAATACTTAATCAATTCAAATCAAAGTTGAAAAATGGATTTATCATTCAAACAACAAAAATTTAAAAAATTCACGTTACTCGTGAACCAATCACGTTATTGCGTCCAACTTTGGTATATCGATAAAAAGTATTTTCTCGCCAAAAAAGTGGCAATAGGGGAAAAGTCGCCAAATCCATTATCTGTGTTACTGGAGCTTTTTAATGCGTTTTTAAGGAAAAATTAGGCTATTTTAATGCTAAAACAAGCTAGAAATGCAGAAAACTAACATTTTAGCAGCTCTTTGAAAGTATTTCTACAAAAAAAAAAAAAAATTATTTTCAAATTTGCAACGATATCTTTGATGTGAAGCTTTCTCTGCCATTTTGGTCGAAGTGGCAGCCACTTAATTTTTCAACACGATGACTTTTGAGATTTTGAATTAATTCGAACTATATATGTACAGTAGACTTTTCTCACAAATACATTTCATATATTTTTCAACTTAACCCAACATTTTGTTTCCAAGCGCCGGCCACTTGAAAATTTTAAATTCACATAAAAATGTATTTATGAACCGATTTGCTTAAAACTCCATATGTGCATAGGCATAGCCTACATCAATATTTCTACCAAGCGCATTAATAATTTGTAGCTGCCATTTTGAAACAAAATGATGGCTACTTGATAAAGAAAAAGAAATCAACCTACCCTTCCGGAAGGACTTGTTTAATTACTTCTTGTTCTAGAGCAGGGATCCATTTTATAAATTCTAATTTTGTGAAGGGGCTCATTTAATGGATTTGAATTTTATGAAGGGATCCATTTTATAAATCTGAATTTTCTAAAGGGGTCATTTTATGGATTTGAATTTTGTGAAGGGCTGCATTTTATGGATTTGAATTTTCTAAAGGGAACTGTGTCTATTTTATAAAATCAGATTTTACAAAATAGGCAGCTAAAGAGCCTCTTTTTTTTTTTTTTTTTTTTCCATTTTCTGGATGAAAAGCTCGGATAAAGAGCCCTAGATGAAGAGCCACCCTGAAGAGTGGCTTTGATTATTGTGCATGTCTTATATATATATATACACATACACACACTAACAGACAAAAAGAAAAAAATCTGAACTTGGATCCTTTATTTTTCCTTTTAAAAACCATAAATTTTAAAATTTAACTGCAAAAACGTAAAAGATAATGATTTTGCCAGATAGATATCAAACATTCTTTTGTCTGCTGAATAAGGATATGTGGTATCCAGCAAAGTCACTATCCATTTCCTCCCTATTTTTAATTAATCAAATTTGCCGTCTTTCAAAGAAAAAATAAAGTTTGCCTACTCAGATTTTTTTTATTTCTTTTGTCCCTTAGTGTATATATATGTATATGTGTGTGCATAAGCATATATGTATATACATAATGAAACAAATAATAATTATTTAAATTTTTGATTGTGTAAATTTTCTCTGTTGATTTAGGAATTTCACTTTTTTAATCAATAATGGCAATAGTCATTAGTCACTGTTAAAATGAAAAGAAAAACTACTGGATGATTCTATCTACTAAAAGGAAAATATTTAATAATAAAACAAGCAAAAATTTTCTTAATTAAAAACCATTACCTTTTATGAACTTTAGTCACAGTTTCCGGACTAGTATGAAGAAGTCTAGCACTCCATAAAGGGTCTTTCTGAGACAAGTTTAAAAGAAAAATTGTTTCATTTTAGTAAAAGCTAAGATAACAAAACATTTTAATGCAAATTATTATTAATAGTCATTTAAAACACAAAATATTAATTTACGGTCATTGGTCTACTTTTAAGACTTTTAAAAAATATTTTTAAAGAATTTATAATTACACTGTCCTCCTACCCTATATATTTATCCAAACTGGAATAGTTATATGAAAGTTATGCATGAAATGAAGGCTAAAAGATATACCGTTGATATCTCAATTTCAAGCACATTCAGTAGTTTTTTTCTCCTTAACACTTACAATATATATCCCCCAGTGGCAGAAAGTTTTGAAGCTGTCTGCGGCAGGCTTTTAAAATTTCATAAATCTGTCTGCAAAATTTGCGTGTAATCAGGGGTGAAAATGGCTTACACTCAAAAAGCCTGAAAACTGATGGGGACTGGGGGTGGGGGCTTCACATCAGTGGTGATCTTGTGCAACAATACACGAATATAATTTTACTACGAAACGATATAGTATAAACAATTGTATTCATTCAATTAAATATTTTATAGCAATGTTTGACACAACACAATATAAATAATTATAAATAATAAAAGTATTAGTTTTAGTTTTGATACAGAAATTTTTATAAGTGAATTGTTATCCGAAAGTTGCAGACAAATGTTTTTCTCAGTGCAGACAAAAACTGTCTGCAAGCCGTTTTTCTGTGTCTGCGACTATGTTGCCGTGTTTCTGCCACTGGGATACATCCTAATACAAAATAAAAAGAATTAATAAAATGGATTTTGTATCTTGAATAGCTCAAAATGAATGGTTGTAGAGTATTCTAAATTTGTATTTGTGACTGTCATAATGTCTAGTTGTACACCTTTAAGATCAGTCTTTAAATGAGCTCTTCTTTTAGTGATATCTACAATTTTACGTAATTTTTCATGATGTATGTATGTTTGTAATCCAGTGGCAGAGCTACAACTTTTTGAGGCTCTCTTGCATTTCTTCACTCATTTATTACCATAAAAAGACATTCAAATAAGTTTTAAGGTTGATTTGGAAGCCCAACCCAATAAGAGGGCTAGGGCCATTGACTGTGCTTACCCTGCCATAGTCAGGCTTTGCATAAATGAGTCTTGGGCCGCAGTAGCCCAGTCGGTAGAGCGTCGGCCTCGAAATTGGAAGATTGCGGGCTCGGTACTCGAGCCAGCCAAAGACCGTCATGTACACTAATGGTGGCTGGTGCACGTAAAATCTGTCATGACCGCAATGTCCTCCATGTTCCCATCAAAAATTATACCTCTGGAGGTCACCGAAGCGGGAGAGCCATCCCTTCTGTGGAGGATCAAAATTGTGATGGCATGTCTCCGGACCACCTCTAGGGGTGTGTCCCAGACCATTGCCAATTGCCCATCAGCACAGCACTAGTGCGATGTAAAATCCAACCATCCATCCATCCATAAATGAGTCTTAATTTTGGAGGAGTTGTTATACGGTCACTTTTTATACATTAAGGTTCTTTAGACAATAACCTGCAGCTTAAAGTGGAATTAAAGGGAACGTTTCAGTTTGTAATAATGGCACGACAACTTCTCCAGATAGATAAAGTTTAAGTATCTTCAAAAGAATCTTCATGATCAAAGGCCTTGGCTGGCCCGTCTCCTCTGCCCCACCCCATGAATGCCACTGTGTGTTTCTTACATAGCTCAAAAGCAGTTGGATATAGAACATTGCAAATTTGTACGTAGGCTTGTTATGACATCTAGTTGTGCCCCTCCCTTTTCGGTTTTTCTTTCTTTCTATTTTGGAGATATTTACAAAAATTACATTCATAATGACCAAAATTACAAAATGTTTGGCCATTTATATAAAGGCCAAAAAACTGAAAATGGCCATGTTGAAATCTATAGTCATAGATTTCAACAGAAGCTAGAGTCTGTAATGATGCTGTTACCAACATTTTCGCATGTAGAAAAACAGAAAAGACATAAGCAAGTTCTAGTTGACAAATGCATTTTATTTAATGAATATTTTGGAAACATTCAAATAAAACTGTTCTTTGTACCACAACACAAAAATCAATAATCAATGAGCATTCTCGAAACAATCAACAAAATAATCATTCATATCACAAAAGTTAAGTAAACAACATTAAAAACACCACAGAGCAGGAATTTTGCTAATTCAGGAACAATGATCAATTGTTCAATTTAAAGTCTGAATAAAATTTGAATTCATTGAGAGCGTTGTCAGTGCTTTATAGAGTTTTCAAAATAGTTCTGTGATAGAAATCAATGAATCATTCCAGAAAGTTCCAGAACTTGGTTCCTTTTGAAATTAAAGATTCCTAACTTTGGAAATCCTAAACTACCACTTTTCACCAAGTTTCAGCGCCAAATTGCCTAATTGATGCTCCAACATCCGCAGTTTGCCTCCAACATTCACCTTCAAGGAAGTAAAAAAACTGCCATTTGCTTCCACTTTTATGGTAATACTGTGTAGAAAAGTAGTAAGAGATAGGCATGTTCTACTCTACAGTCATTAATAATAACTCTTCTCATTTTATAGTTGCATTAGTGATTCATAGAATTTTCAAGAAAGTTAATTCTGCACTAGAAACCACTGAATCATTCTGGAAAATTGAAGTTAGAGCTTCATAACTTTGGCAACCCTAAACCTACAATTTTTTACCACATTTGGTCACCAAGTTGCCAAATTTGACACCAAAATCAAAATATGCATTGGTGACAAACTTGGCATGATTAAGGACCAAATGTGGCTAAAACTAGTTGTTTAGAGTTGCCAAAATCAGTAAACCATTTTTCAATTTTAACGGAGAAAATTGTTCTTATAATGTATCTTTTCTCGTCACTAATTTCTGTCAAAGAGAACAAAAATAGATCATCTACACTCACGTGAATTCCATTGAACTCTAAGTGGTCAATATGCCAATGAGAAATTGTGTAATAAGTAATGCAATACTATTCCTGAACAAGTGATATTCATTCTCTGCAATGTACATAATCCCATTATCATTTCCTGAAGGATCTAAATAAGGGAGATTCTACAAGCGGCATTTTCAAGTCTAAGATAATATTGGCAGATTTTTGACATATGCCAGTTTTTAATATTTTAATCCATGGCTTAAATTACCAAAATACCAGGGGTGGCGCCAACTAGGGGGCCAGAGGGGCACAGGCCTCCCCGTCGGGGAGTCTGTGATCCCCCATCGGGGCATACTCTTAAAATCTAAGGGGGAAAAAAAACAAAATTTTCAGTTTTTTTTACTTTTGGCAGCATTTTTCTTTTCTTGTACAAATTTGGAGCATTCCAGTTTTTCCATTCTATATTCAATAGAAGAAAGTATTGGATTCGTAAAAATTTTCAGCTTCCAGCTTTCCATGAATATACACGTTTTAAGAGGTCCAGAACACGTTTTGACCACGATATTTTTAGAAAATGTCTGTCTGTGGCACGATGTTCTCCAAAAACACAAGGAGTACTAACAAATGGAATAGTACAAATATTAACAATAATATTATATAATAAATTCTCTTTATGTAGTGCCCCCCTGGCGGGGAGGTGATGTCCCCCAGTCAGGGAATTTCTGGTGCCACTACTGCAAAATACTATATGCATAAGTTAAATTTAATTAATAAGTAAAAATCTAGTAAGTTTGTTAATTAAAAATAAGTGCACTTCAAAAATTCTATTGAGAACCAAAACAATTTTTGTCAGCAAAAGTGAAAATCTTGCTTAAAAAATTAAAGATTTGTCGAAATTTTTGATAAATTATAGTATGACTTTAAAATGCCCAGAAAAAAAGAGAAACATAAGAAAGACAGTCGCAAAATGAGGGAACCTCCCTTGAAATAAAAGAAAGGTGTGTATTGTATGTATGTATTAGTGTGACTTTTGTGTTTTAGAGTAATAGTTTTTTTAGCTTGTTTTTAGGAAAGTTCATTGACTAGATTCTGCCTGTTTATTTATAATCCAGTTATCCCACACAAAATGTGAATGATTTTGTAACAATTTGTATATTTTAATAGATGTATAATGAAGTCATATGGTGTCCACATCAGTTTTTTTTTTCTTTTGCATTAACACGTTCACGCCGATGTGACCCACGTCGGCAGCAAAGTATCCAAGCACTAGCAATAATCCCTGTCCAAAAAAAGTACACTTAATACTGCTTTGTTAAATAAATCCTTGTTGAGTCATGTTCTTAGTCAGTCTAAGAACATGATTTGACAAGGATTTATTGAACAAAACAGTTTTAAGTGTACTGTTTTGATATCGGAATTATTGGCTAGTGTTCGGATACTTTTGAGAAGAATATGTAAATAAAATGTGCCGGATTGAACGTGTTAATTGAGAGTACAACTTTAAAAAGTGTGCTGCCTTAACTGAAAATTGGGTACTTTGCATTTAAGGACAGCCATACTGTTTGATGAATTTGGATACTCATACAACCAGCAAGACCCAAAACTAATGCTATCTGGGACCTAATCATTTGAATTTGTCTCTTCTTGCACAATTCATAAATGAGATTGTTGTAAATTTATTAATATTGTTAAATTATTATTTTAATTTATTAAAGGCATTTTAATTATTTTTTTTAGAGTTGCCTCTAATTTAGCTAAATTTTTAAACATTTAACAGTTTATTGCTTTTGGCCATGAAAGAAACTTGACAAATTGCCAAATGACATTCTTTAAAAGAAAAAGTACTGAAAATCACATTAAATAAAGGAAATTACATCTATCTTACCAAAAGAGTATATCCTCTCTTTTCTATCTCAGTTGCAAGGCCACCATCCAAAACACGAATCTCATCAAAGTATTGTTCCATCATCTGTGTAGAAAAATTCAAAAATGCAATTATGCCACCTATCGATGTCTGCTGATTCGTTCTGATTGCAGCTGCTTGGATTGGTAACAATTTCAATGGCTTCGCGATTTACTGTGTAATGGTAGTTATTGTAGTCTGCTAATTTTTTAACGTTATCAAAATAAATTTTAATGCTATTATTTTGAAATATTTTTGTTAATGAGGTGGTAGTTCTATTGAATTTGATATCGGCTTTACAATTTTTACATCTTTCATAAAGCCAACATCAAATTCAATAGAACTACCACTGCATTAACAAAAATATTTTAAAATAATAGCGTAAAAATTGATTTTGATAGCATTAAAAATTTAGCAAACTACAAGAACTATCATTACAAAACAAATCGCGAAGCCATTGAAATTGTTACCAATCCACGCAGCTGCAATCAGAACAAATCAGCAGACATCGATAGGTGGCGACACTTATGTGGAAGGAAGAGAGTGACTCCAGTACTAGAGCTGAACAAGCAAGCACACACCTGAAAGTTGTTGCACTTAGGGCCTACACCAAAAAATATTTATACTGCAAATTTCCAAGTAATGCCTTCTTATTATATTTGTTTAGTAATTTAGTAATTTTTAAGTATGCAATTAAAAGGTCTATATTTTATTCTATATACATATATTAGCAGGGTTGCTACACAAATCTGGAAAAAAAAATCACTATCTCTCTTAAGAGGCCTCTCCACTTATCATCCCCAGAAGCCAGAGCCAATGTTATTCTATGGAGACTTTCGCCCCATTATAACTTATTAACTAATATATATTTTTAAATTCCATTTTCATATTCAGAAACCTCACAATTATTATACAATTTATCGCTTTCCAAAAATTATTTTTTACAATTTTTAATATTTCTTTTTAAGATTGTAAAATGCAAATTTTCACAATGTGACATTTTTCATTTTTGAGCTTAAAAATGAAATCTTAAAATAAAAAAAATCTATTTTTAGAAAGCGATAAATTGTTTAATAGTTGTGAATTTTTGAAAAGTGAAAACGGAATTTAAAAATATGCATTAGTTAATGAATTATAATGGAGCAAAATTTCCCAAAGAATAACATTGGCTTCGGTTTTCGGAGACGATAGGTAGAGAGTCCCCTTAAAAGAAAGATAAATGAAAGCAATAATACAACATTAAAATTTAATATGTTTAAGTCAAATAAACATACCTAGGGTATATTAATTTTATTAACTTAATATAGTTGGGGACCCTGCGCCTGCAGCAGAATTTAGGTGACACAGAAACATTGTCGCAGAAAAGAAATTGTCACTTGCAGAAAGATTTGCTCATGAAAATTAAAGATCCAATATATACAAACATCAAACCATCTCATTCAAATACATTAAAAACTTCTTTAATTATGAGATAAAAAAATTTTAATTAAAATATAACATTTTAAAATATATAAGTAAACATTTCGAAACTCGCTCAAATTTCATCATCAGTACTATAACATTTCTGCAAACTCACATATGCACTCAAAGAATTTATAGAAGGATGGAATACTGGGGTGCCAAAGTACATGCCTCACTGATTGTGTGCAGATGGCTGGTAGTGTGGTGCGCCAACCTTTAAGGAAAACACATGAGTTATATAATTTTTACATCCAGAGTTTAAAAATTAAAGAAGTTTTTATTTTTAATAAAATTGAAGATATTCCAAAATTTCAGTAGAAAATAGAAGCTCATTGTCGTATATTTAAGAATTTTTTAACAGTCTATTAATGATATTGATATCTTCATAATTATATGTACATATTATGTGTAAATTAGAAAATATGTGAATATTGTCTTGCAGAAAAGGTTTGCACAAACAAGGCTTATTGCAGAAAGCATAAAAATATTCTGTCACAGGGGTTGGGAAGAATTATATAATTAAATTTTATTTCTTCATTATAAAGCACTAAAAAATTGAAAAAATATTCATTAAAAACAATTAAAATTTACCTTACATTAAATCCTTTTAAAAAATGAAGAGCTAATATATTTCGGCCCTGACCGGAGCCATCACCAGAGCTTGACGACAACAAAATGCTTGGTGGCTCAACCTTTTATCTCTTTGTCTCCGCCTTTCAATTCTTCACTTCTTTTCTTGAATTTAAAAAACTGTTTCCATTCAGGTGGGATCAGAAGTAAAGGAAGGTTTAGTTTTTTGTGCATTAGTAATATAATTAAGGGATTTATTGCGTTTTTTATAGAATTTATCAACTATTTTAGGGTTGTAGTTGGCTTTTTTAGCAATATTTTTTATAAATTTCAGTTCGGTATTTAAAAGGGTTTTATTAGAACGGATGAGAATTGTGCGGTTAATATAAGAACATAAAGCGGCGTATTTATAAGGAAGGGGGGGTGTGACATTTATTGTTAATAATTTTGTTATTATTTGTAGGTTTACGGAAAACGGTAGTGTCATAGTACGGTTTTGGTAATATAAACGTCAAGAAAATTTAAGCTATTGTTATTTTCAGTTTCATTTGTAAATTTGATAAAAGGATCGAGATTATTAAGTTCAAAAAAGGAGATTTTCAGGTTTAATGTTTTAGGGGATAACGGTAAAAAATGTCGTCAACATAGCGGACCCAGAGTTTGCAGTTATTAATAATATTATGAGAGGTATTTTCAAAGTTTCTCATTTTTAGTTC
Organism: Salticus scenicus; assembly: GCA_963930645.1. Classification (NCBI taxonomy): domain Eukaryota; kingdom Metazoa; phylum Arthropoda; class Arachnida; order Araneae; family Salticidae; genus Salticus; species Salticus scenicus. The sequence goes on along the minus strand of OZ005655.1, from coordinate 293,391,939 downwards.
AGCTAATATCCCCGATATCGGAGATCCCATAGGGACGCCCTGAGTTTGTTTATAGAAAAAACAATCAAAAAAGAAAAAAGATTTGTTAAGTAAAAGATTGCTGGTATGAATTAATGTTTCACTTATTTTATTATCCCCGCCCCCGAATTGGCTGATGATTCGAGACTGAATAGTATTGCTGATTTCGGTAGTGTTAATAAATGGATACAAATCTTTAACATCAAAACTATTAAGCGTATCTTGAAAAAGGATGTTAGTTTCACGAAGTTTTTGGATAAAAGATTCAGTGGAATTAATGGAGTAATTAGAGGAGGGTTAATAACAAAATTATTAACAATAAATGTCGCACCCTCCTTCCTTATAAATACACCGTTTTACGTTCTTATATTAACCGCGCAATTCTCATCTGTTCTAATAAAACCCTTTTAAATACCGAACTAAAATTTATTAAAAATATCGCTAAAAAAGTCAACTATAACCCTAAAATAGTTGATAAATTCTATAAAAAAACACAATAAATCCCTTAATTATATTACTAATGCACAAAAAACTAAACCTTCCTTTACTTCCGCGATTCCATATTGTAAAGGTGCCTCCATCAAAATAAAAAATTAAGCTAAAAAATATAATGTTAACATTCCGATTAAGCCAAATAAAAATATTTACCAACGAATATGTAAAGAGAAAGACCCTATTCATTTTAATCAAACCGCTGGCATATACAAAATAAATTTTCAAGACCATGATAAAAATAAAGCTAGCTATATCGGTATGACTAAGCGCAAAATTAAAGACAGGATTTCTGAACACCTTGCCGACCTTAAACACAACAAACCGTCTACTGCTTTTTCAAGAACTAATAACACTAAACCCATTAATATGGACTCAATTTTTGTAAAATTGCTTCGTTCAATTCCCATAAATACGCACTTAAAAGAGAAGCACTTGAGATTCTGACCACCAGTGACACAGTAAATGATGTTGAGCACAGTATGATCACACCTGAATGGAAACAGTTTTTTAAATTCAAAAAAGAAGTGAAGAATTGACGGGCGGAAACAAAGAGATAAAAGATTGAGCCACCAAGCATTTTGTTGTCGTCGAGCTCTAATGATGGCTCCAGTCGGGGCCGAAATATAGTAGCTCTTTATTTTTTAAAAAGATTAATGTAAGGTAAATTTTAATTGTTTTTAATGAATTTTAATCCTTTGTTAATAAAATTATGTATGAAAAAAGATTTTTCTTTAAATTATAAAACAAGACGATTTGAAATTTAAACTTTATTACGATTTATTTTATTTTATTTTAAACAGCTTTTAATTTACCGTGATTTTATTGAATGATTTAATTCCAATGACATAAATTCACAAATCATTCACTACTAGGGGCTGATCAGGTTTTAATTTTGGGGGCCTATATTTGTAAAAAAGCAAAGTATTTTTGTGAAATTTATTTTTTAATTTTGTGAAAATGAAAATAGTATTATTGTTTAAGATATTCCATTTTAGCAACCACTGTATCAAGCAGAAACGGTCGTTTTGCCAAGCCAAGCTCAGAGAAAAACAAAACAAACAAACTACCACTAACACAAAGCAGAACGCGCCAATAATAAAATCGACAGAAATAACCCAAGATCGTTAAATGCTTATTATACAGAAACCAACTTTCCCATGTTAAATCGGCAAATTTTTTCCCCGTAAAGTTTTAAATATTGGACAAACCAAATATCGCAGTAAAATGAAATAAAAAGTAAAATATTCGTATCAACGAGATCTTTAATTTGAGATAAAAACGAACTTTCTAACTTAAGAAGTAAAAATATGGGAGCATTTTCAATTTAGCGTAAAATTAGATGTTTTGACAGCTTTTTGAAAAAATTTCTTCTTCAAGAAATTTTTTTTTAAAACAAGCTAGAGAATTCATAAATGTGCAGAATTCTTTGAAAACTGGTTTTTCAGATAGACAATTACTTAATCTAGGAACTTTTATAAAATTTAGCTTTTAAAAATCAAAAATTCCTATCTTAATTGCTGAAAAACTGTTAAATATCGCCAAAGAGACATAAATCGCCAAATATGAAATTGCTTCATCTCAGTTTACCCGAAAAATATTAATTTCAAATTGAGCTGCTTTTTCTTTTTATAAGTTATTTTTTTAACCAAAGAATCTTTGCTTTTATTATTTTGTACAATTTTAAATTTTATATCCCTGAAAACAGAAATGAATACATTTTTGAATAACATTTGTTTCAAATCTATAGCTTGATTTTTTAATATTTTTCATACCTTAGAATAAGAAAGTCAGTACACGATATAGTATCTAATTTTAATATCCTTCAATTCAATCTGGCAATGATAATTATGATGCATAAAGATTTCTACTTCCTTCTATATAGTATACTAGCAGGCTTTGCCCGCTTCGCTTGTCATTTTATTGAAATGAATTTAGACTTTCGGTTTTTAATGGATTTACACGTTGTAAGAGCTCCTGAAAACAATTTGACTATTTGTAGAAAATTTCTATTTGCGTGTGTGTGTTCTATGTGTGTGGCGAAAGTTTTGTTCCAACTAGATATCAGGAGCTACTGCTCAGAATTACATATAAATTTATATGCAATTGAACCTTGATGTATAATAGCGTTTATCAATATTTGGTGTCAATTGCTCAACATGGTGCTGCTATACAGTGATTGCCGCAATTTCAGAGAAGGCTATATCTGAGTAACTAATACATGGAATTGCATAAATTTACAAATAAATTTGCATTGTTACAAATTATAGTGCTTATCAACTTTTGTACCAATATCTCAACATGTGGCGCTGCTATACAGCGATTTTCGCAATTTAAGGAAAGGTTCTGTTGCATATAATGAAACAAAACTTAATATGTGAAAAGGCCATTATGAGACATTATGCTGATTCAATCTCGATGCCTATCGGCCGATAAGTGGAGCTCACATACTACAATTTTTTTAGAACTGAAAGGATGCCATCTGCATGGTGAAAATTTACTTCCGTTGGACATTTTGTGCAACAGTACCTCTCTGAGTTGATAATATTCAGCATTCATAATGAAAAAAATAATAATTTGTGCTGTGTTAATATGTATAGGAAAATGTAGAAGAAAGTTTTGTGATGGACACGACATACTAGTCTGCATAGAAAACCCATGGATAATGTGTAGCAACCAGAATTATGTAAAGTTTAACGCAAAGAAAACTTTGTAATACAGTTTAACGCGAATAACAACATCCCACGAAAGCTGAGTTGAAATCCAGGATATAACTGATGTAAAGTATCAGGTTAATTCCAGTAAATATAAAAACTATTTAAAAAAATAAATGATATCTACAAAAAAGACACTTAAAATGTGCAAAAAAACCAAGCTCAAAGAAAGAGAATTGATTAAAGTTGTGTCTAAAAAGGGTGTGATATCAAATTCCCAAGCTTACATTCAAATACTTATTTAAAATTCCCTATTAACTAAATTTTCACATGTGAATCAAGTGCCTTATGATATGCTGATAGAAATCCTTCTTTCCTGTACTAAATACATCATAGCGTGTTTCTGAAAAATATTATTATTTTTATTTATGTATGATGGGCTTGGCGGCCATCTTTCAAGTAATGAATAAACATTCACACAATTTGAAAGAAGTTTCTTAAAATATATCTCATATAAAATTAATTTTGCTACTCCATTCAGTAGAGACGGAAATATTTCGATAACATGATTTCTTATAATTATTTAGTATTAAGTGCACTTCCATCCTATAAATGCCGGGAATAAAGAATATAAAAATTTAAATTAACGTAAAAACATGAAGGAGAGGGGGGGAAGCATAGAAGCTTCCACCCCCGTTATATTTACCCAATTTGAATTTAGCTTCTAGGAATAAATATCTCGTAAAAATAATATGGTTATTCCATTCAACATGGGTTGAAATATTCAGATTAAAAAAGAAAAAAAAAATGCATTAAAAACATCGCAAAAGCCCCGTTAAGCACACAAGTTGAATCAATTTAAGTATAACATTGTTAAGTTTGGCGCACTCCCATCCTCCCTCCCACGGATTAGGAGATAGAATAGGTAGAATCTCTGGGCCCTAGCATATACTAGCGTCTGTGGATGCAATGTGGTACTATGGAGCCGAACCAATCAGAATTCAACTTACACTGAAAGTTTATAACACCATTGTTGATTGGTTATCAGTTCTTATAGCAACCTGTTAGCGAATTGGCGATAAAATGAGTAGCTTGCTTTTGCAAAATCTTTTTGACATTCATTCTGTGCATCTCGCCAGCGATTTGTTTACAGTTTACATCGTGGAATATTTACGTTACACATTCCTCCTGACATCTCTTTTGCGCACTTTGCAAAAAAATAAATAAATAAATAAGAAAAAAAAAAGTTGAATTCATTTATCTTTATTAGAAGTATAATTATTTACTTTTCTTGCAATATTTTGGTAAAATTTTAGACTAACTTAGAAAATATAATTAGTTTTGCATATTTCAAATAATAATCATATTTTTATCATTAAAATGTGTTGAATACTAATCAATTACATTCGCATTTAAAATAAAATACTAATGTGATTTTAGATTGTTGTTCTTTCATGATTGAATTGAGTGCTTTTAAACTTTTGTGTTTAAATATGTAACTTTATTTAGTCCTTTAACAAGTCTCTCTCTAAAGATGTTAAAGTTATTATTATTATCTTAACGCTATTTTTTTTTTTTTTTTAACTTCTTTTTGATGATGAAAATGAAAGTACTTAATATTTAAAATTATTGAGCGAAGAAAAAAAATATAATCTGCACATTACAGTAGGCTACTCAATAAATTGTAAAATGTTACTTTGACTCATTGTTTTTAACATTTTTAGTTAGAATTCTCAGATCGATTTTAAAAGACAATAGCACATTTGTGGCGATAAATATTTCCCTTTGTAAAAATCCTTAAAACCTGCGGAAAAATGTTTACAAAGTTTTTTATGTAGCCATTGTGAAAATAACTTAGATTTTATCTAGTCTAAAAGTAGAATGTATGCACTTAGAATTATTTTGTAAATGACCATATAAAAACATTTAACATTGCATATAAATTGTAAAATTCAGAAAAATATTTTAAAAGTAAGCTTTAAATATTTACTTATTCTTTCTAAGATTTTATATTTTCTTTTTTGCTTTCTGTTAATGAACACAAGATCATGGTAAATACCTACATATATCATTTTGTTATGTGTTTTTGAACTTAAACAGTACATGGTAAGAAATTAAGTACTTAAAGTATTATTATACTATGGCATGTCTGTTATTTTTAGGGATGAAACGGATAGAAATTTTGCCGGATATCAGATATCCGGAGCTCTTTTGCCTGTCGGATACGGATATCCGGCATTAGTTTTGTTTTTTGTATGTTTCTTTTCTTTTTCATTATTTTAAAACAATAAAACATAACCCACCTTTTAAAAACATTTTAAATATAATTTATTTAATATTTTATTTATTTGTGCAATATTGCCATGGAGAATAAAACTTTAAGCGTAACATACTTATTCCTACACTTGCAATTTGTGGCATTGTCACAAAGAAATAGGTTTTGTTCAGAATTATAAAACTAAAATTTATTATTTACATATTTTTTGCAATATTAATATTAAAAAAAATGAAACAAAATACAGTGACCGCCGCTTAATAAAAATCACTGGTTAATAAAATCAGCCGCTTAATCTGATCAAATTGCCAGGATCGGAATAAAATCAATGCAAACCATCTTTGAAACTGCCTCTCAATAAAATCAGTATTGCCGGTTAATAAACTGAAAAATTCTCATCAGAAGCAAAATACCATTTATGCATGCTGAGTAAATTCTTATTTACACTCCGATTTTTTATTTTTTAAATAAAAAATAATTAAATTCAGAAATCCCTCTGTTATCTCTCTTTGTCGAAAATTTACAACATTAAATTTTACATTTATAGCAATTAAAACACGCCCCATCACATTGACTTAGGAACAATTTCAAGGAATATATTCTTCAAGGTGTAATAAGTTACAAATTTGATTTAATTCGCCAGTGGTTATTTTATTTCAAATTATTTTTCTGAAATAACTAAGAAGTAAGATGTTTAAACGAAAATATTTTAAATTTTAAAGAAAGGCGTGAACTTTTAGCAAAGTAATGATGATTTTCCTCAAAGGAAAGCGCATCGTAGCTTGGGATGTGTTTAATTCTTTTATTTTGAAGAAATACTTCAATAATTATCTGTTAAAAATTAATTAGCTTTGTTTATTAATTTCATTATTTGGTATCTTTTAAAATTTCTTTTCAAATTCAGTGAAGTAACACCTTTTTATTGTGTACAAGAACGTTAGCCGGATATAAAAATCAGCCGCTTAATAAAATCACTTTTGCTCAGAACGAATGTGATTTTAATAAGTGGCGGGTACTGTATTTTACTAATGAAATCATAGTTACAGGGTTATTTTCATAGGAAAACTAATATATTGTGGCCATCATAAATCTTTTTTCTATATTATTCTGTACTAGCAGGCTTTGCCCGCTTCGCTGGTCATTATATTGAAATGAAGTCTCAAAATACCATATCATTGATGATGATAATAATAATAATAAAATCATTGAAATCAGTCAAAATCTAAGTTAAAATTCTCGATACCTTCGATAGCGGTTTTCCCACTCGCCACACTTAACAAAATCCCTTTATAATGCATGTTGCATACACATACCTAACCCACATATTAAAAAATCGGGATTCTAAGATTATTTGAAGCAAAGTTATGTTTTAAAACGTGTTTTTTAGCCCCCCCCCCCAGCCCTCTCTTAAAGGAAAGGAGGGGGAGATTTTGCAAAATATCCTTATATTATGAGTTAGATACATATAACATACCCACACATGGAAAATCTCTCCTTCAAAAGAAAATTTACTGCAGAGTTACACATGAATACATGTCCCTCCCCGCCCCTTATGGGGAGGTGGGGTGGAGTTTCACAAAATCACTTTGTAGTGTGTGTTGAATACGCATAAGCAGTCCACGCATCAAAAATTGCCATTCTTAGATAGTTTGGAACAGAGTTACGCATGGAAACATGTTTTTAATCCCCCTCTAACCCTCAAGGGGGTGATAGCACGGAATTCCAAATAATCCCTTTGTAGTTTGTTTGTGTTGAGTACACATAACCAATCAACCTATAAAAAAATCGTTTTTCTGAGATAATTTAGAGCAGAGTTACTCTTTAAAATGTGTTTTTGCCCCCCCCCCACGCCTTTAAAGGGGGAAAAGGAAAATTTCACAAAATCGACTTATAGTGCGTGTTGGGAGTGCATAACCAGTAAAAAATCGTCTAAGATAGTTTGGAGCAGAGTTACGCATGAAAACATGATTTTGCCCCACCCCCAAGGGGGATAAGGTGGAATTTTACAAAATCCCTTAGTAGTGTGTGTCTTGAGTACGCATAACCAATCGACATATCAAGAGATAATTTGTAGCAGAGTTACTCTTAAAAGCGTTTTTTGCCCCCCCCCCCACCTTTGAAGGAGGGGAGGGGAAATTTTTGTAAGATCCCTTTATAATGTGTGTTGGGAATGCATAAACAATTCATATGTAAAATATAAGCTTACTGAGATAATTTGAAGAAAAGTTATGCTTGGAAACATGCTTTTTGCAACACCACCCCTAAGAGGGGAATAGGACGGAATTTTACAAAATCTCTTTTTAGTATGTGTCTTGAGTACGCATAACCAATCGACATATCAAAAAATCGCTATCCTGAGATAATTTTGACCACAGTTACTCCTATAAGCGTGTTTTTGCCTTCCTCCGCCCTTAAAGGATGGGGGGTGAAATTTTGTGAAATCCCTTTACTGTGCGTGTCAGGAAAGCATAAACAACCCACATATACAAATTAATCTTGCTGAGATAATTTGAAGCAAAGTTATACTTGGAAACGAGTTTACATTGCCCCCCACCCCACCCCCAAGGGGAAAAGGAGGAACTTTCGCAAAGCCCCATTGCAATAGGTGTAACCCCCCCCCCCCCCCAAAAAAAAAAAAAAAAAAAAAAAAATCGCAAAATACCAAACATGAGGTTTTGGAAATATTCTGAAGAAGACACTTGGCGATTTTCTATATCTTTGTGCTGTTATTGGTACAGTTTTCCTCAAAAACCCGTATTTTGCTATTTCTTTTTTTTGCACTCAAGTCTCTCTCTCTCTCTGCAATTTCTTCACCGTGAAGCAATTTGGAGCCAAATTATGCTTATAAGGGGTTTTTTGCCTTCTTCCCCCCCCCCAGGGGGCAGCGGGGATATTTCGCAAAATCCCACCATAATGGGCTTCAGTGTCCTAAAACCAACATGCTCACCAAAATTTGCAAGTCTATCTCCCATAGAATCGCCACGGCTGTGTTGAGTCAGTGAATCAGTGATTTTACTCTTTTATTCCCCACCCAACCCCCAAAGGGGGGGGGGGTCTTTCACAAAATCCCGTTACAATGGGTGTTGGACACACATAAATAAGCCACACACTAAAATTTGTGACCTCAGCTCTTAGATTTCCACGGATAAATTTAGCACTAAAAGGAGGGATTGAATTTGCCCCCTCGTAACTCCCCCCTAAAATCGAAAATCGGAAAAAATCAAAAATGAATTTTTGCAAATACCTTCAAGAAGATGCTTGGCTTTTTTTTTTTTTTTTTTAATCTGAGCTGTTATTGCTAGAATTTTACTCGAAAATCCATGCATTGCTAATTTTGCCTCCGAAAATCCTTTTTACCCCCCTCTCCCCCCTTAAAATCCAAAATCGCAGAAAATGATTCTTTTGTACTTAAGTCTAGTCTCCCCATCTGCAATTTTTTCACAATGAAGTAATTTGGAGCCGAATTATGCTTATAAAGGTGTTTTTTACTTTCTGCCCCCCCCCCCCCGAAAATCTCACTTTTACCCCTTACCCCCCTTAAAAATCCAAAATCGCAGAAAATAATTTTTTTGTATTCAAGTCTAGTCTCCCCATCTGCAATTTCTTCACCGTGAAGTAATTTGGAGCCGAGTTATGCTTATAAAGGTGATTTTTGCCTTCTGCCCCCCGGGGGGTATTTCGCAAAATCCCGTCTTAGTGAGCGCCACGGTCCTAAAATCAACCTGCTCACCAAAAATTGTGACTATCTCCCATAGGATCGCCACAGCCGTGTTGAGTCAGTGAGTGAATCAGTGAGTTTACTCTTTTCAGGGATGGAACACGGGCGCAGAATTCATACCACAATCAATGTAAGAAATTTTTCTACTTCTTAAGTCAACGATATTATAGGTAGGGAAATTTCTTAAACAGATTCTGGTATGAATTCTGCGCCCGTGTTCCATCCCTGTCTTTTATATATATAGATAACAGCATCACTTACAGTTTAAATTGTACAAAAATTTGCCCATAGCTTCTCACAATAAATATTTTACGTATGGAGTTTGGTGCAATTTTAATCAACAGATGCTGAGATATAGGCTTATGAAAAATCATCGGGTAAACTGCAGTGCTGTAATGCTACCTGTTAGCTGATATACACTCAAAATAAAATCACGATAGTGCTTCATAATGGCCAACTCTCTCACATACCAAGTTTTGTGCAATTATACATGATACAATATGATATGAGATACAGCTTTCACGTATTGGGGGAAATTTAAGTATAGCAGCGCTACCTATCGGCCAACATGCACCAAAATTGAATCAGCATAACCTCTCATAATACCCTTCCAACATAAAGTTTCGTGTAATTATGTGCATTAGAACACAAGTTATAGCCTTCCCTAAAATTGCTGAAAGTACTGTATAACAACACCACCTGTTGAGTTGGCACCAAAACTTGATAGACACTAATATATGCCAAGGTGCATGTACATATAGATTTACATGAAATTCTATGCAGTAGTTCCTGAGATATAGCCTTCTTATAGGTTGCAGAAGTCGCAGTGCGCCAGAACCTGTTGGTGAAATTACATATAAATTTATATGTAATTTAATTTTTATTTTAATTCCAGAACTACTGCGTAGTTGTGGAGATATAGTTAAACAGAATTTTTCTCTCACACACACAAACAGACATTTTTAAAAAGTGATCAAGACAGGTTCTGGACCTCTTAAAATGTGTAAATGCAACGAAAACCAGAAGTTGAAAATTTTAATGAATCCAATACTTTCTTTTGAGACATTCATAAGAAAACATAAAAGAAAGAAGAAAAAGAAAACAAAGCTTCAAACTAGTGTGTTATGGCCATCACAAAACTTTCTTCTATATCACTATATATAACTGCTACATGCTGTGTAACATGCACAGAAGAAATTTAATCATAGCTTCTCTCAATACAGTTTAGATATGGAGTTTAGTGCAATTTTAATCAAAAGGTTGACATGTAGCCATGCGGAGAATCACAGAAGGTGAGGAAAAGCGCCACCTGTAGGTCAATATACACCCAAATTAAGCCAGCTTTCATTCTCATATTATTTATCTTGCATATCAAGTTAAGTGCAGTTAAATGTTATAGATATTGAGATTTAGTCTTCCTATAGACAGAGTAAATTGCAGCATAATATTGTCATCTATTGCCCAATATGCACCAAAATTGAATCAACATGATGTTTTATAAAAATGGCCCTCTCACATACAAAATTTTGTGTAATTATACACAAATAAATCTCAATGAACTTCCCTATTCACAGGAAAAATTGAAGTATAGCAGCATCACCTATTGGCCGATGTGCACAGAAATTAAACATGTTTCATGATAGCCCTATGGCATACTTAGTTTTTTTTTTTTTTTTTTTTTAATTACACACAATAGAGGCTGAGAGTCTTCAATTAAATGAGAGAAATCACAGTATAGCAGTGCCACCTGTTGAGTGACTTGCATCAAAAACTGATGTGCACTTTTTTTTTCCCTGTGTATAAATTTATATGAAATTCTGTGCATTAGTTCTTGAACTAGAGCTGCTACATAAAATTTTTACCAGACAGACATTTTCTAAAAATGGTCAAATTGTGTTCTAATCCCCTCAAAATGTGTAAATACACTGAAAATTGCAAGTAAAAATGTTTTACACATCCATTATGTCCTATTTAATATAGAAGAAAGTAATAAATCAAAACAAATTTATATATTTTTTTCTTTGTATACATTTTATATTCTGTACAGATAAGAAAGAAATTCTTAGATTATTTATTAAAATTTTGTAAATTTCAAACTATAACTTTTCAACATAAGGCATCGAGGGGGGGGGGGTTAGACCACCCCTTCCAAAAATGCAGTCTTTGTCATACTAACACCCAACCAATGCCAAATTTAAAAATTCGTAAATATAGGACTGTAACTTTTTGTGATAGACACCATGGGGGGGGGGGGAGGACCCTCACCCTTCCAACAGTGCTTTCTTTGTCGTACCAATACCTAACCACAGTGGCGGATCTAGAACTTAACTTTATTTATTTATTTTTTTTTTTGGGGGGGGGGGGCTAAGATTTTTCAAATTGTTATTCCAGATCAAAGAAAAGTTTACAATTGTAATAGTCAGTTGTGAATGTTAGTACTTTTGCCCCCCCCCCCCCTTTAAATCCGCCACTGTAAACATCCCCAAATTAAAATTTCGTTAAGTTTGGACCATAAGTTTTCGAGATAAGACACCGGGTGCGGCGTACGTGTTTGTGTGTGTGTGAATCATCTTTTATAGATTATTGACTTTAAAAATGAGGTCTTTTATCATGTAAACAAAATATATGATAATGATATTCTTACATGTACAGTAACTTGTCATAAATCCTTATTAAAAGGTTTAAGTTATAATAGCTGATAGTATTACAAAAAACTTAAAAAAAAAAAAAAAAAAAAGTTTACAAAATACTATCTTTATAAATAAATAAAAATATGTTTTTGCCTAATAAAATCAAATAAAATCTCATGAAATTCTCTTTAAAATGAGGGTCAGAAACTTTTTTATCTCATAAAACATAAGAATGTGTTTATTTAAGCTTTAAAAAATTCTGATTTTTCAAAAAATCAAATGAAATAAAACATTTTTAAGAGTATTTTATCATTCATTTCAAAAGAAAGAATGATTATCAAATGTTTACTTGAAATCTGAAGCTGATTGGTTAAAAAATTATTTTAAAAAAAGTTGATTTTACAAATATATAACTTTTTAAAGCATGTGTGGCACAAAATAGTCTACCATTAGCCTTTAACTAATTCAATACATATTATAAATTATATTATTAACAGGACTTTGCACAGTACTTTAACTTTTTAATGCATAATTTGCTGCAAATTAACATTTATAGATATTGCATTAAAAATTAAATAAATAAAATACAAGTGGTAGATGATAAATTTGTCATTAAGCTTACTTTTATTTGTTCGTATACTGTATTTTAATATAACAATGAGAATTCATAATCTAAACCTAGGGTTTTTTTTATTATTATTATTATTATTATTTATTAATTTAACAGCATCCAGCTTCAACTATGCTACGCAGATATGTAAAATTAATATTTACAAGAAGATTGTTAAAGACATTTGACAAAATTGTTACATTATTATTGTTTTTGCATTTTTCAAAATAAAAAAGGCCTTAATAAAATCAATTATAAAACTAATCTTTCTTTTTTTTTAATTAACAAAGGATATATACAAAATTAAACAGTTAAATATTTAGAATTAAACATGTACAAGTAACAAGCAACATATTATTATTATTATTATTAAACGTTTTACAATATCTAGTATGTTTTAAATTTACCCTTTTCTTACTCAAAAGTAAAAGTTAAACATAAAATTTAATTTATCAGGAGATAGCATATTTACTAATGTTATAACGTTCAAATAAAAATTATTCCTTTTTTTACTGTTTACCAAACATTAATATATAAATATACAATAGATAGCTTAATATTGGATCGAACTATCTTACAAAAAATAAAGGCACAGATTACAATAGAGAGAAAATGATAATGATACTAAGAAAAAACAAATAAACATAAACATAGAAGAAATATATCGCCAACGCCAAGGTGCGCCAAGAATCCCATTTTCGCTAACATGATGGTAATCATTTGTCTTAACCAATCAAAGATGCTGTCATAAAAGAATATAGAGAAGAAATGCAAGAAAGATTTTGATTGGTTCGGCTCCATAGTACCACATTGCATCCACAGACGCTAGTCTAGCATATTCCCATCGACAGTTGTCACCTGAAATCTGTGACGTCACGCAACCCTCTTGTCGAAACGCCGTTTCTTGTCGAGGGTTGATAGAAACGGTAGCATATTCACTTCGACTACTAACTTGTAATGCAGGTGACAAGAAAACTAGTCCCGCCCTCCTGCCATGACGTTTTGGAGTAGGATGGGCTTACAGAAATCTCCTTCTTCAGTCTAAGGACCAATGAAAATTTAGCTTCTAGTTTTTCATTTCAGTTAAACTCAGTAACTGTGATTACTTTTATTTGTTTATTTTGATCTGTTTGTTACAGATGCAAATTGTTTACACATGTGGTTATGCAATATAAAGCCTTCATTTCGAAATTGTTTTTCTTCTTTTGACTTTATCAATCGATTATAAAAGGATACATTACAGATGGAAATAATAAATAAAGCACCTGTGTTCATGCCTAATAAAAAAATTACAATTAATCTAAAACAAAAGAGTGATTGTTATCATAAATGTACCAAATATTTGTTTGTACCATTACATGTTTAATATGTATTTTTTTTTTATAAGAAATGTGTTTAGTGTGTTTTAAAAGGCAATATCATCTTTGACAATTCTTACACAAAGCGCCAACAACTGTTGATTAATACTGTTTTAAAACAACTTTTGATACTTACATTATTAACCACACGCCATTGACGAAATATTTATGTACATAAATATAAACATATATGATAATGCTATATATTTTACAGATTCACTTCTCTAATATTCATAAATAAATATAAATATTTCAATATGCATATAAGCTACATGTTGTATTAACAACATAGCAGTGATTAATTGCTTACATGTGATTAATATGTAAACACCAAACTTTTTTTAAATTTTAGAAATTATGTGTATAAATACATTTAAAACACAGTTTTAAGTTTATGCGTATTGCTAACGAACTAACTTAATACATGAATAAGTGTAATGTCTTAAAAAAGAAAAAGTGTTCATCAAATTTGGTACTGTAACTATCATTATCATCATGTATGTACATTCTGTGCACATTCAAAAAAATACTAGGTACCACTATTTTTCTATGTATGAATCTCAATGTAACTCTAACCACAACAATCACTATTACACAAATATGTATGCTTTTTGCATACAACAAAAACTGAATACCATTACCTCACTGTGAATGACTCTCAAAATGCACAAAACTCAGTATCACATATGTATATACTCTTCGCATATATGTAAAACAAATTAAAAAAAAAAAATCACTGAATGCCGCTTCCTTTCTGCATAAAAGTCAGTGCCGCAGCAATCACTATCATGCATGTTTGAATCTTCGCACACATAACCCCCACCACAAGAGTGCATAGTCAATTCTTAACTATTGTTGTATATATTAATAATTACAAATGGATATTATAAATTTTTTTTTTAATTTCTTAAATGTTGCACCAAAAATCAAAAGAAATTTCTGTAAAAGCACAATCTGGAAGAAAATATTTTGAAACTTTATATAATTTAGGCCAGAAAAAAATGTGAAAGTCATTTGAATTTTTATTTATAAAATATTATGGTTGAGTTATGCAAAAATTTTTAGGTTTCGTCAAAAAAATTACTAAAAAAAAAAGAAAACCATAAGCATATTTGTGTTTTCTAAGTAATAGGTATAAAGTTTTGCAAAAAACAGAGTTTAATTTAGTATGACAGGACCTATTTAAATCTATTCTTCCATATAAAGGCATGCAATAATTGTGAATCATCCCCTGTCATCGGTTACTATATTCATTTCTTAAAATTTCTTTGATATAGTTTTAACGTAGGAGTCACTTGGTGGCTTTTGAATTTTTGTTGTCATTTTGCTGATGAATTAATATGACTACACAATTGTTTAAGTAAAGATCTTGGCGAGAAATGTCACAAGTTACAATTTCAAATTTCATAAAGGGGTTCTTTACTAAAGCCGTTCTATTTCTTTAGCATGATTTTTCTCAATTTTATTTTAATTATTACTTTTTAAAAAATGCACATTCTTTTCTTTTTGACACAAGAAAAAATATATTTGCTTATCTATTTACTTATTTTTGGCATAATTTTTTTTTTTTTTATAATTTTAAAATAAAATAGGATGGTTGGGTTTTACGTCGCACTAGTGCTGCGCAGATGGGCAATTGACGACGGTCTGAGACACACCCCTAGAGGTTGTCCGGAGACATGCCATCACAATTTTGATCCTCCACCGAAGGGACAGCTCTTTCGCTTCGGTGACACCCAGAGGTATAATTTTTGATGGGAAGATGGAGGACATTGCGGCCATGGCAGATTTCACGTGCACCAGCCACCATTAGTATACACGACAGTCTTTGGCCGGCTCAAATACTGAACCCGCAATCTTCCAATTACGAGGCCGGCGCTCTACTGACTGGGCTACCACAGCCCTAAAATAAAATAGGATTTTTCACTTAATATTTTTTTTTAATAACACCCCCATCTCTAAATAAAAAATATCCATGGCTAATTAGGACATTTTCCAAGAGAATCTATTTGCAAATAAAATATCTTTATTAATTTATATTTTTATCTAGCCACCTTCGGCGACCAGCTGGTTTGCGATCCATCAAAAATCTGACTTTACGAAACCCTCGCTCGGTGGCGCCACTCGTTTCAGGGCCTAAAACAGCTTTATTGACATATTATGCAAATAGTTTTATTGATAAATTTAACCACAGTAAATTAACTCGGTTGCACCTGCGGCGCCCTCTTCTCGTTTCAATATCTGAAACAGCCTGTTCACTCACCCTGTTATGATCTTTGAAAATTCTGACTTTAGCAAAATCCCGCTCGGTGGCGCCTGCAGTGCTTTATCCTCGTTTTAGAACTTGCAACAGCTTGCTCGCTCATAGTGCAAATAGCTTTGAAAATTTTAACTGTAGCAAATTTCTGTTCTATGGCGACTAAGGCGCCGCTTTACGTTTCCTGGTTTCAAACAGCCTGTTCACTCACCATGAACCTTTGAAAATTCTGATTGTGGCAAATCCCGAACCCGTTGGGGCCTACAGTCTTCTAATCTTCTCCCGATAAGTAATTTAATCAAAATCAGAATTGGAGATATTGAATTATTAAAATATCAAAGCGCCCTCACGCAACAGAGATTTGCAATATGCACTCTTCTATTTCAATTTGAATGACTTTTAAAATGATATATTACCTGTGAAATTATGTTAATTAGAAGCTGAGATACAAAGGTAATATAAACATTGTTATAAAAAAAAAATGTCTGATTTTTCTGTTGTTTTCTCTGAAACTTGCTTAACTGCGGGCTAAATAGTGTTAAAAATCCTTAATACGAAATGTGAGCGGAATATTGGAATTTGAAAGCCTGCATCATAATTAGAATTGGAGATATTGGAATAAAGGTGTTCTGGGTTTGCTGTGGTTTTCTCTGAAACTCCTGTATGGAATTTAACGGCTTATATCAGTTTAAAAGTCTGCAATTTTTTAAATGATGTATTATAAATAATTTAATCATAATTAGAATTCTAGATATTGAATTATTAAAATATCAAAGCGCCCTCTGGCGACAGAAATTTTCAACATATACTCTTCAATTCCAACAACTTTTAAAATAATATATTACTTATGAAATTATGTTATTTATAAGCTTACATACAAAGGTAATATAAACATTTTTATAAAAAGATTTCAGTCTGACTTATCTGTGATTTTCTCCGAAACTTGCATAATTCTGGCCTATATAACATTAAAAATTCTTAGTACGAAATGTGAGCGGGAATCGGGATTCAAAACTCTCTAAAATATAAAAGAATAAAAAAGTTCTGGGTTTTCCGTAGTTTTCTCCAAAAGCTTCATGCAGAATTTGAACGGTTTATATCACTTTAGCAGTCCTCAATAAAAGTACTTTAAAATATATTTCGAATGATGTATTACGTGTAATATTAATGAATATCTTTGATATATTTTGCACTCAGAATGGTTAATCTATCAAGGGCGATTGACATTTTAATTAAAAATTATAACAATCAAATGTATGTAAAACTTTTATAATCTAATTAATAGTAACAAAATTATAATTTTACTGTAATTATAATTTTATTATTACAGAGCAAGGGTTAGGAAAATTGTGTTACTAGGTGTTGCTAATACCTGGTGCCAAAACTAAAGTAATTAATAGATGATGAGATATAGCCATCTGGAAAAACGTAGTTCTTGAATAATAGTATATTGCATCTTTCAATCGAGAAATACCTAGACTGAAGTGCCTGGGTAAGGCGTTACCGCAGGCAGTGGGAACTTACAGAGGTGGCATAGACAGTAAAAATACTGTTAAAAGCAGCAGGTACCTGAAGCGAGGTTCAAAGAAATTTTCACGGATGTGATTTAAGTTTTTATTTATGAAGTTATAGAATAACAGTGATTTATTTTTTTGAAAATTTATTTAAATATTGATCAGCAAAGTGGGAAAGCCTGTATAAAATTATAAAAAAGCACCACAGAACTGGCGTCAAAAAGTTATAAGTACAAAACTTTGAATAAACACCATAAAATGCTATAATTGCAACCATTGTTTCAGGTTAAAATAAGACATGACCCTTCCTCAGGCAAACAAAGTAGGTACGAGTGCTGCTATCAAAGTGGCTACACAAAACTGATTTAAATGAAAGCAAAAGCAAATAAAGTCTAATTTAAATAAAAATACTGGTGTGACCAGAATTATAAAAAACAATGAATAAAATAAATAAAATAAAAATAAGATTAAATAAAACCTAAAAAATTCAAAGCTAAATGTAAAACAATATTACATGAGTAATTTCCAAGCATCAGGCAAGAACAGAATGGAAGAAAAATCTTGTTAATATTTCTTCTGCTCCGTTCTTGTCTGATACTATCCCTTGTAACATTCATTGGCTTCACACTAAAAACAGACATTTAATTCTTTTTATGCAAATATTTTTCAATACTACTTTCCTTTCCTTACTTTAAATAGTTTTCGGACTTTTGGTTTATCTCTTTGGTAGATAGCAGCACTACTCCGAAATTTAATAAACAATATTTCAAATGAAGCCCAATGCAGAAATCCCTTTAATTTTCTTAATAAGTGCGAGAAAGTGTATTTGCTGCTTTAATGAAGCACTCATGTCTTTTTTTTTTTCCACCAGATGAAAGGCTGTGTTATTAATTTGACCTGAAACAGCTGTTGGGGGATTTTTACAATCTTTAGTGCTTATCAATTATTTTATTAATTATTACTTGAATTTATCCGGTAATAATTTAAACATTTCAAACCAACAATTTTCAAAAATTATTATTATTATTATTATTATTATTATTATTATTTATAATTAAAACTATTTGCCTAATTGTCATTTTCAAAATTAGTTTTGCTATTTTGAAAAGAAAATGTGGAGTGAATGTTAAATGAAATAAATTATGTAAAACAAATGTTAGAATTTTACCTTGCAACTTTAAAATAATGATTTTAAAACAAATTACTGTTCTTTGTCTACAAATCTAAGAATTTTTGAATGCTGGAATTTTCTTCATAACCATAAATAATTAAAAATAAAAAATACAATGCTCCACTCAAAATATTACTACCCTTGTGCTTTGATACATTACTTTATCCTAATTTGCTGATTAATTTTATTAGGGTCAATTTTGTATTTTAGTTTTCAGTAATTCCATACTATTAACAATGCTCCTAAGCAAAATTAATGACACAATTATATTTCAGAATGTCATATGTAATACATTTATAGAGACATTAGAATAAAAACAGATAAAATTAAATATGTCAAAAGTGAACATTCAAATTTTTATAACCTGTAATTGTTTTTATTAGTCAGCTGCTTCAATATGAAAATAATGCTAAATTATTACACTTATGTACTTATAGTACCTAAACAACTTTAATAATAACAGGGATAAACATAAAACTATATTTTAAAATTTCTAAAAGAAAAATAAATAATTTTATTAAAATATAATTAATCATCAATAATACGCAATGTTTTTATCAGCATTTTGTGCAAGAGAGTAATAATTTATTATAATACATAATATAAACACATGCACACCTTTTAAAAGTATTAAATACATAGCAAATAAAGAAAAAGAATAGTAACATACTTACGTAACACAATGTAAAAAATCTGTCAATTCATACTACATGGAGGTCTTCAGGAAATGTTCCGAAAATGAACTTTTTCTAGAGCTACAGAACTTATACACAATAGCACAGTCAAAGTTCATATTCAGACATTATTCCATAAAAAGATAAGCACGGATGAGCATTATACGGGCTTGAACCTGGCACCTCCTGTCTACCAGCTTTAAAAGGAGAAACACTCCGCCATTAGTGCAACCTAAAAAATTTTTGGATGATCTGTAATTGTTTTTATTAGTCAAATTATTAACAAACATCCCCCCCCCCCAAGGTAGTATATTCATGCATACAATAAGTCAGTTTAACAGCAACATGCATACACATAAAATTATATTTAAAAAAAATTAAACATACAATTTCTAAAACTAAAAAACAGTCTTTAATCTTACTGCTATTAATCAAAAATTGGTAATTATTTTATTCACATTTGGTTCAAAAATATTCAGAAAATGAAAATTATTTATAAAACCGAATATAAACAGATTTCTTGTTAATAATGAAATTTGAATACTGCTATATATACACAATAACAGAGACGACATTCACTTTCAGATATAACAAAAAACACTACTTACAAAAGAGAGTAACACAAAAATTTCATTTTAAGAAACACACACTTTACATAGATAATGTTATATAGACAAATTTGTGATACAATTCGAGGTAATCAGCAATTTTTTTTCTTTTTTTAAGCTAGATTGGTTGTAATTTTTGATCAAGTTTTATGATAAGTGTGTTATTTATTATTTCTCACTTTAATGAGCAAATTTTGCATCATCAAAAACCTAGTGAGTTAATTACACTTGTAGACCTATTAAATACATCACAGGTACAACATAATGCAAATGAAATTGACAGTAGATTTGCACAAATTAATAATTTTGAAATATCACTTTGCTATAATATCATCAGGAAAAATTCACATGTTTGATTTAAATCTTTCTGTATAAAGTATTAGGAAGCATACTTTAGTTTGAAAAAAATTCCTTTGAAAAACTTGTATTAAAAGGTAAGGAATAAAAACTTTGTGTTTACGTTCATATTATAATAAGTACATACAAGTCAGAATAACAATTGTTTTCAAACATTTATACTTCCAAACAAAGCCAGGATTTTTTCAGTTGTAAAAAATAAATTAATTGAAACATTTTTATTTAAAAACTCCCATATTATTATTTTACAGAGCAGGGTTTCCAAAAGTTTAATATCATTTCAAACAATTGAACTTATAAACAAACAATGTAATACTTCTAAGTTTAAATCCTCCTTATGTATATAAAAAGAAAACGAAATATTGTATCTCTTTCATAAAAAGAGAAAAATATCTCAATCTGTTAAACATTAAAAATAAATAATACACTTTTATTTTATTTTACGATAAAAAAATTCCAAATTTGTTTACATAAAAAGTAATAAATTTTATCGCATCCAAACAAAACGAAAACATATTCCGCTTTCTTTTTAACAAAACATATCAATATTATTTATAATAAAATACGTCTCGTAAAACAATTGAATGCAAAAATTTATTTCTCTCACCTTTATCGAATTTTAATCATTATAATCCATGATGCTTCTACTCATCGTCGCCGCCATGTTGTTTATTTTCCTTTCCTTTTTCAGCATCGACAAGCTTGTCACTAGCAAAGATTCTCGCGACAATTTCTTGTCACTTTCGACAAGGAAAAAGGTGACAAGTTGTCGATGCGATGTGAATAAACTACCGATATGGCTCCTCCCATCGACAGTGACGTCAAAATGACGTTCTTGTCACCAAGCGACAGTTGTCGATTGGAATATGCTAGGGCCCTAATCCGTGCTCCCTCCTATAATTATTTCTCATTGCGCAGCACTAGTGCGATATAAAACTCAATTAACCAACCAATCAACCAACTCATCCTATAATTGATGAGATCATGAAGGTAGAGAGAAGGATGAATTTCCGCGATTTATGAAACAATTTCAGCGACGAAGATTAAGCAAATACAAGGCAGCGATTGGACAGACGTAATTACTGTAGGAGGAGCCAAAGCTGACAATTCAATGAATCGTTCTTTTCATGAATCTATCAAATCAACACAAACCCACAAACATGGCTAATCTGTGGCTCCGTCTTCGTAGACTATCGCTAACACTTACAAATACAAAATAAAACGTTAATTTGAGTACAGCGGTTTTATTGAATTTCTTAAAAATTCTTATTTCTACAGCACAAAGTTGTTCAGATTAACTGTATTAAATTTTTGAAATATGTAGTAATTATTGCACTGTAATTATCACATATATTAGTTGAAGCGGTATTTTCCATTAAACATAAATATACCATATTTTATTAATCCTGTATTTTGGTTGGCTTACTTATTTATTTACATTTATTTAGTCACTTACATAAATAAAATGATTCATTAATATCCAGATTAAAAAAGATTGTCATAAAAATACTTTCATGCTTTTTATGATAACGTTAAAAAAGCCAGCCTTAGCCTCCTCTTTTTTTTAATGTGCATTAAAATATTTTATCTTGCCATGTGTTTGTATAACTAAAAGGTAAAAAAAAATCTTACCTGGTATCTTGTGGAAAAATATGTACACTGAATTTCATATTGAAAGTTCTATCTCAATTTCATTAGTAAATATTTATTTTTCATAAAATTATGATGATTTTATTTTTATGAAACATAGTGTATTGCATGTTACTTGTGACTTTTTGAAATTCCTGAAAAAATTAAAAAATGTCCTAAAAGACCCTAATTATAAGTTGTCTTAAATTCCTAAAATTTTGTAGATGTTGTGCTACTTATTGTTATTTTAACAACCCAAATCAAGCAATGAAATTCCAAACCCATTTTGTAATGCTGCACTGTATTTGCTAGAAAAAAAAAAAAAAACTCAGTTATGCTCATTATTATTTTTTTTCATTATTATTTTATTTTATTTATTATTTATTTATTTTTGTCTAATTTGCAGAATTCCGTGAATTTATTTCTTCAATCTTTAAAAAAGTCACGGATATCGTTCATTTTAAAAATAGAACGATCGGTGATCAAATGTTCTACGAAAGCTCCCAATTTCCAGTCTTGTACCATCTACAACATAAATGTCAATATTCGTTTGAAACATATTTTATGAGATTCTAGAACCTGTAAAGAAATAGTATTATTAAATATTTCTTTCTCATTTAATTATTTCCTCCCCCCACCTTCAAATTTATCTCCAAACTAACGATCGGCAATCAAGTGTTCAGTAGAAGTCTTTTATTTCCCAATCTTTATGTATCTGTAACATAAATGATAATATTAATTTAAAAGTTGTTTTATTAAATTCTAGAAGTAGAATTGAAAGAGTTTAATATTTCTTACTCTGTAATTATTCTTCTATCCCTCCTCCTTTTCCAATCTCTGGAAAGTGAGCAACTCTAAAATCTATAAAGCAATAAAAGTGAATATTACTCACATATGTAATTATTTTTAGACTTTATTGCTGATCTTAATCAATCTATTTATTTTTCCACAATTAAATTAAATATTTACATTTCATATCTATAGGATGTGGAAACATGTGGAAAAAATTAATAGGTTTTTCAGGTCAGAAACATTTCGCCAAATCAATGTATGCATGTAAAAAAATTGTTTCAGTATGGTTAGAATTTAGTATAATCTAGCAGTATTTTAAATTTAGTATGTTTTATTTATTTATTATTATTATTTTATTCATATGTATTTGCAATAAGAAGAAAGTCTCTAGATACTGTAAAATTTCCCTTTTATTTGCTCCTTCTATTTCCAACAATTAGTACTATACTATTAAAATTCTATTTATGGCATAAATTATGTCGCATACAAAATCTCTCTAATTTTGATTCTCAAAGGTTGGCAGCTATGCCTTTGGCAACGACTTATGCACTTTTTACTCCCCGCTTCCCAGTTGGATAAGTTAGTAATAATAAAATCCCACCAAAGTGCATATTCTTAGGGATGCACCAAATATCAGTTTTGGCCAAATACCGAATATTCGGCCAACGAAATACTAACTTCAGCTGAATACCAAATATCCTTTAAACTAAATAGTAACTATTTAGAAATTTTTATTCGTTAATTCATCAACCGTGAATATTTATTTAAATCAAATTGGAGTGTAAAGGTTGATATTTTTATTTATTAGCAACTATGCAAAAAATACCAGAGCCGGGAATCAAACCCGGGCACCTCCGCTTAACGCACGGATACTCTACCACTGAGCTACCCTGGCTGACAACCAGCTAGGCACTTCTCGTCTCGCATAATATTCGTTGGGAAAGTCACCGAGTCTGCAAACGCAGATATATCAGGTGAGACAATAATAATCGTAGCACAACTCCATAGACCAAGAAATTTCAATTTAGAAATTTTTATTCGTGAATTCATCAACCGTGAATATTTATTTAAATCAAATTGGAGTGTAAAGGTTGATATTTTTATTTATTACCAACTATGCAAAAAATACCAAAGCCGGGAATCGAACCTGGGCACCTTCACTTAACGCATGGATGCTCTACAACTGAGCTACCCTGGCTGACAACCAGCTAGGCACTTCTCGCTTAATATTCGTTGGGAAAGTCACCGAGTCTGCAAACGCAGATATATCAGGTCAGCCATGGTAGCTCAGTGGTAGAGCATCATTGCGTTAAACGGAGGTGCCCAGGTTCGATTCCCAGCTCTGGTATTTTTCGCATAGTTCATAATAAATAAAAATATCAACCTTTACACTCCAATTTGATTTAAATAAATAGTAACTATTCTGTGGTTCATACACTTAGGAGTAAAAAAAATTCAAGGAGTTATCAAGTACTTTTCAACCACTTCCCAGGAAATTTTCAAGCACTTTCAACCAGGATTTTAGATTTGTCCACACTTTTGTTTTTGAGGGGGGGGGGGAGGGATGATTAACTGCATAAAAAACCTAGTATCAAATGTGTTTATTATTTTTTTAAACATAACTGGGGGGGGGGGGTTCCTGCCTCCTCACTCCACTACTCACCAATCCTTGACTCACTCTGCTTTATTAACACCTGCGGGGTTCTTCCTACCTCTTTGCTGCTTTTCCATGCAATAAATATGAATATAAATAGTGCATTTCATAAGACAAAAGCAGAAAAATATTATAGAAATCCCCATATCCAATGCTGGATAGAACAACATAACATTTAATAGCATTTAAAAAATAATACGACAAAATAAAATGTGTTAAAAATCAGTAACTTATTTTTTAAGAATAGAAGAAAATTTGTTATATCTAGACCACTTTGTGCTACAGATTTAGTATGATTCCCTTTGGCGACATTTAAATTTTTTTCACTATTTGACAACGACTTTTTTGATAATTGTTTTTTATAAAAAATCTAGTACATACTTTTTCTAATGCTTATAACTTTCACTATTGAATTTTTTAGTTAATTTAGGGCAATATATAACACTCTATATGTATATTTCTAATATACAGTTAGGAAATAATTTCATTATTTTCATTTTAAGTTGCAAAAATGCCCCACAGCTTCAATTTTCAATTCTTTCCTGCTTATTTCTCAAAATAACGAAGGATACTCGAGGAACAGATTTCATATTTGTAGTCCTTGTTAAAAAAAAAAAAAAGAATATCTAACTCTGTAAAGTTAAAAAATTATCATTAGGATATTAAAAGATGCTTCATATGAGTTTGAATTTGACTAAAATGTTTTTATCCCAAAATATATTATCCGGAGTATATCCAAGGTAATTTAAAATATGTTTTTAAATAACAAGATACAATAAACGACATATGTATAATAATAAATGGAAAGGTTTGTCTGTCTGTCAGTTCTTTTATACGTTCAGCCCCTACTGAACGCAGAAGTACAAGAATTGACATACTGATGCTATGGAGCCTTTCCGAGGGCCTCCTGAAAACAAAATTTAAAATTTTTAACTAGTTGTGGAGATATTAATTAAAATGTCGAATCATGTCTAATCTCAAAGCGATCTCAATGAATGAGAATTCACCGCCATTGCATAAAAAAAGATATTTTAACGGAGTTAAAAGCAGAAAAAAAAAAAAAATTAGAAATATTTGTTCGATCGTTACAATTTCGGTACCAAATGAAAGGGGAATTTTTTCTGAATCTAAGTGTACAAACGGCTTATCGGTACAACAATTAAATTTTTAAAAATTAACTAAAGTATGAATTTTTTGTGGCAACATCATTTCAAATGCCAGACGACCGTCTGCCATGAAAAAGGAAATGATTGTAACAGATCAAGATGTCACGTGATTTATAGTGGAGGGGAAAATTGCAATTTTCAAACTTTTTCAAATTTTCATTCATGTTACATTTGAATTAATATTCGGGCTAGACAGCATATTATAAACCTAGTGTTCAATTTCCATGAAAATATGTGGACAAACAAAAAAATTAGATTAAATTGTTTTATATTTTGCAGTACATATTTTAAATTGAGATATGCCGTTGAAATTTTGCAATATTTGGTTTTAATGCCCGATAATTCGATTCTGAATATTTTTGAAAGTGTAGAAATATTAGGAAGGGCTTGAGGGGGAGGGGGGGGGGCGAAGGGAAAAAAAAGTTACTGCGTTTGAAATTGGTATTATTAGGTTTTAAGGAAAGATAAATCGATTGCGGATATTTTCAAGTGTAAAATTATTAAGAGGGACAGAAATGGGGGAGAAGGGGCAAAAACGTAGAAAAAGAACGGTTGTTTTGGAGAAAACGATGGAAAACCGAGAATGCCTTTATTCTTTTATATTTTGCAGAGTTTAGAATTCTGATACCCCCATTCACACTTCATACTATTGATTTTTAACAGTATTTAACCCGGAATTACGCAAGTTTCGGAGAAAACTGCGAAAAAGTCAGACATAAGTTGTTTTATAATGGTGTTTATATCATTTTTGTATCTCAGCTTCTAATTAGCATAATTTCAAAAGTAATATGTCATTTTGAAACTTATTTGAGTTGAATTTCAAGAGTAGACGCCACAAATTTCTGTCACCTTCCGTTAACCAACTACTGTAAGTAATGGAATTCGAGATTTCACGTTATTTCCACGTTTTAAGGTGTTCTGTTTAGGTTTTTTTTTTGTATCTCAGCTACTAATTAAAATAATTTTATAGTCATACATTATTTGAAAGCTTTGTTGATTTGGAATTGAACAGTAGATCCTACAGACTTTTCTACCGCCAGATGGCGCTGTAATATATTAAAATTTCAATATTTCGAATTCTGAATATGATTAAATTATTTTTAATACATCATTCGAAAGATATTTTAAAGAGCTTTTATATTATCGAAAGTGAAATTCGAGATTTCACCAGATTTACACGTTTTAAGGTAACCTGATTAGGTTTTCTTTTGTATCTCAGCTACTAATTAAAATAATTTCATAAGTAATACATCATTTTAAAGCTTTGTTGATTTAAAATTAAACAGTAGATTACAGAAATTTCTACCACCAGATGGCGCTGCAATATTTTAAAATTTCAATATTTTGAATTCTAAATATTATTAATTTTTTTTAAATACTTCATTCGAAAGTTATTTTAAAGTACTTTTATATTATCGAATAACCTACATTAAATTTATCCAATAGAGGGCACTAATCGAAATTCGAGATTTCACCTGATTTATATGTTTTAAGATATACTCAAGGGGGCCAAAAAATTATTGAGTTAGACCGTTCGAAATTGGAATATATAGGTTTTGAGTGCCTACGAGTCGAATGAGGATATTTTCGAAAGTGTAAAATTAAGGAGGGACAGAAAGGGTGGTGAAGGAATACGTGCGCACAGCGAGCATATATATGAATTCGTGAGCACTGCGCACACACGGGTCTACGCTGACGAAAGCAGAGAGGACCCGGTGTGACTTTTTACCCGATTAGAAATGTTTTTTTTTTTTTTTTTAATTCCTTTTCTTAAGAATAAAAGTTTATGAGTAATAACATGGAATTTTGAGAAATCATAAGGTTGGTGAAGGAATATGCGTGCGCAGCGCTCATATATATGCATTCATGCGTGCACATCGCGCACGGGTCTACTCAGAAAATGACATAAAAATAATTATGGGCATGCATAGGAAGATAATGCATAGGAAAATCAATTAAATGTTAACCAAAAAAAATTCATTTACAATGTTATCGCCATTGAAAATCAAAGTTTACATTGTTTACACTATTCAGTCTTCTATAACAAAAGACAAGTTTTGATGCGGTTTCTAAACCTAAACGATTTTTCAATTTGTGATGCACAAATGAGAAATTTGAGAAGATTCTCTCAATTCCAGCAGATCTAACAGGCATTGCCATCAAGTAACAAACAAGATTTGTGAAAGTTTCATCTATTGCACATTTTTTAAAACTGGACCACCATGTAAATAGTAGCTGGGGTAGTTGCCAAAGTAGCTTAATTCAGTTATGTTAAGAGTTAAATGAATGAATTTTAGAGTTTGAAATAATACAAAACTAAAATCTAGTATTTATGTTCATTATTTTATTTTATTCATTATTTTATATAAATATTTGATATACTCTTTATATTTAATACTAGCAGGCTTCGCCCGCTTCGCTGGTCACTATTTTTTGAATGAATCACTATAATTAATGTATTCTCAAAATTGCACTAATTTTTATCATGTGAAAAAAAAAAAAAAATCTGATCAGGAAAAATGTCGCTCTGGTTCCCCACTGCTATCGGCAGCGTAGACCCGTGTGCAGTTATTTTAATTAGTATCTGAGATACAAAATAAAATCTTATCAGGACAGTGTCGTGCCCTTAGTGGAATGGATGAAAGGGAAGAAGGAGGAATAGAAGAAGCCGTGCCCTTAGCGGAAATAAGAAGATGTGCATGTGGAAGATAGAAATAAGTTATTCAAATGCACAAAATAATTCTTTCTATAGAATGTAGTATGATTAGCATTAGATTTACAGAGTCAGGCAAAATTATTCAGTTACACTGAGGGTTATTATTGGAAATTTTCTGAAATGCATTTTCTTTTACATTAAGCGTTTATTCGACCATTTTTTTAAATGTAAATATGATTTGAATTAGTGTATTTGTCTATTCTACTGTCCGTTGGTTCGCCTCCAGCGCCCGTAAATATTTTAAGAATTTTTTATTTTTCTTCGATATTCAATAGAAGAAAGTATTGGATTCGTAAAAATTTTAGACTTCCGATTTTCGATGGATTTACACGTTTTGAGAGGTCTAGAATACGATTTGACTATTTTTAGAAAATGTCTGTCTGTCTGTGTGTGTGTGTGTGACAAAAATTTTGTGGCAACTGTATCTCCGGGACTACTGCTCAGAATTGCATATAAATTTACATGTAGATGCACTTTGAGCTTAATTAGAGCTATCAACTTTTGATGCCAACCTCTCAACAGGTGGCACTGCTATACAACGATTTCTACAATTTAAGTGGAAGCTATACATCAGGTTCTATTGCGTATAATCAATCAAAACTTGGTATGAGAGAAGGCCACCATTAGACATTATGCAGATTCAATTTGAATGCTTATGGACCGACAAGTGGTGCTGCTATACAACGATTTCTACAATTTAAGGGAAAGCTATATCTCAGGAATTACTGCACAGAGTTCCATATAAATTTATATGTTGATGCACCTTAACCTAAATGAGTATCTGTCAACATTTGGTGTCAACCGCTCCACAGGTGGCACTGCTATACAGCGATTTCCACAATTGAAGGGGAGGCTATATCTCAGGCTCTATTGTGTATAATCAAACAAAACATGATGTATGTGAAGGCCATTGTGAGATATTATGCTGCTTCAATTTGGGTGTTTATCGGCCAATAGGTGGCGTTGCCATACTGCAAATTTCCTCGACAATGTGAAAGCTATATCTCAACTTCTATAGCTCATAACTTTACGAAACTTGATATGTGACATAACTATTATAAAAATGCATTTTTTAAGATGTCATTTATAGACAATAAAACAACTGTCTTTCTTTGGATATTTAGTGTTAGTTTCCTCTAAGATAAAAATTATTTATTTGCACTTAGTGATTTTGTATAGGAAAATATAAAAGAAAGTCTTGTGGTGGCCACAACTTACTAATTTTTATTTTCATTTCATTTTTTTTTTTTTTTAATAATATGTGTTACTCAAATTCATTATTGAATATTCCCTACTGAAAATGGCTCTAGCAGAACATATGCCACTGGTTTGTGTACATGAACATACAAAAAATACCAATGCATTGCGCTTTATGGGAGGCATTTTTCTAAATCACATTTAAATAACTTCATCAAAAAATTATACAGAAATTCGCATTCATTGTTTATATGCTAAGAAAATGTTTTGTATAAACTATAATATGCTTAACTTTCAGATTTACAGGGCTACGCAAACATGTTTCGATACTTAAGTACTGCAAATAGGGAATTAAGAGCAGCATTTCTGTTTGTGTTAAGCATTTTTAACACTTTCCAACAATGTTTCAGAGTAATTATGAATTCAGTTATTCTATATGTCTGTCTGTCTATTGTGTGATAATATAGACAGATAACATAGAATGTTATACGATACAATGAGTAAGTACAGTTGGAAAATGCTGATAATCAATGTGTACCTCCTGATTTTTCGTTTTAGTTTAAAAAGGTCTAATGTTTAATTATATTTTCAAAAACATAATAAAATCATAAAATAGCAGTAATGTACGTTTTTGTATAGAGTACTGTGATTCATTAAACTTTATATGGTTACAGATCACCGTTCCCTCAAATAACGGTATTCTACAGTACGCATACTTGTTTTTGCGACAGTTTACTTCTGAAGCAAAATACAGCCAAGTGCTAAATGCGGATAAAGTGTGGAGGTAAACTGAAGAGTTCTTTTATTTATTTATTAATTTATTTTGAAATTTATTATACATTTCCGCTAAAGGCACGTATGCTAAAAGCACGCCACCGAGGGAGGATAACATTTCCGCTAAGGGCACGGGTTTATAGATTTCCGCAAAGGGCACGGCCCCATCAGGACACCTTAAAACAGGTGAAATCTCGAATTCCACTTTCGATAATATAAAAGTACTTCAAAGTATAAGTATCTTCTTTATGATGTATTAAAAATAATTTAGTCATAATTAAAATTTAAAATCTATATGCAAAGAAGAAAAAAAAAAAAAAAAAGGATTTCTCTCTTAAAAGATTTTGAGTTATGAAATGTTTTGTGAAAAAATTGATGTTTCATAATGTCTGACTTTTTCGTGGTTTTCTCCGAAACTTGCATAATTCCGGGCTAAATACTATTAAAAATCCATAGTATGAAATGTGAATGGAGTATCAGAATTCGAATCTCTGCAAAATATAAAAGAATAAAGGCGTTCTGGGTTTTCCGCCATTTTCTCCGAAACAACCGCTCCTTTTCTACATTTTTGCCCCTTCCCGTCCCTTCTAATAATTTTACACTTGAAAATATCTGCAATCGATTTATCTTGCCTTAAAAACTAACAATATCAATTTAAAACGCTGTAATTCTTTTTTTTTTTTGCCCCTACAAATCACCACAAAGCAGTTTTTAAAGAAAATTTGGTATTTACGTGTTAACTGCATGTCATTGGCAGGCTATTCATATGCATAAATACAAATATGTAAGAAAGTACAATATATTTTATAGGATTACTTCTATGATAATTATATGTAAATATATATGTTACCGTTAAAGCTCGAAATCCGTTAATGTGCAGATTACCTAGCTAATCTTCAGATTAACTAAAATGACCCGTTAAAGTGTGGAATCAAGAGTTTTCTGCATTTTAACTAGGTAATCTGCAGATTAGCGGCTTCTGTGTCGTTAAAGTTCAAATGTTTGTTTCGAGCCTTAGTTTTTTTTCATTCACTATGACATCAAACAGTCGTGTGATACAGATACACGAATGACCTTCAAACACAAACCAAAACTTTCATCCTTTCCACTCCGCTTCCGCTATGACAATTGGTAAACGTAAAATGTGGAGCATCGAAGACATGATTATTATAGGTTTCTCATTATGACCAACACAAAACTTAAAGTAACAAGTAAGTTATAATTGTTTTAACTTTGATTTTATTTCTTCTCTTTTTTAATTCTGTCAATATAAGTTTGATAAGGGTCTGCACTGCATTTTATTATTGAAATCTAATCTTAATTAAACGCTGTATCTCCTGAAACTTCATTTTCAATTATGAATATTAAAATTTACAACACAGTAATTATTTCCTCCTGAAATAAAACTATTAAAACACAACTTTTTAAAACTAATTTATTTAAAAATTGATTTAAATTACTATTACTTACTGAAAAAAAAAAAAAAAAGTATTAATTTTTAACTCTGAAAAATATGACATTCAATATTATGGCTTTCTTTAATAAATACTTAATATGAAATTTTTATGCATTTTTTAGCATTTCATTACATTTTGTTGTTGTTTTCAATTTCAAGTTTCCTTTATATA
Source organism: Salticus scenicus (assembly GCA_963930645.1). Lineage (NCBI taxonomy): Eukaryota > Metazoa > Arthropoda > Arachnida > Araneae > Salticidae > Salticus > Salticus scenicus. Next base: position 293,360,047 of record OZ005655.1, on the reverse strand, counting down.
TTTTATATATCATGATTACATTTTTATTTTTATTTTGTTCGCTTTTTCAGATAATTTTGTTGTAGTTTATCACATATAAAATACGTTAATAATATTTTTTTTTTTTTTGTAAAATTAATATATTTGCTAAACTTGTACAGATATATGTATGCTGCAAAATATAGTTTAATAAAGCATTGGAAAACAGTCATTTTAATTTTCATGCGTTCTAAAAATCATTAAAGCAGTTTTAATTATTTGAAGTACTTCTTAAATAATGCTTCTGATTTGTCTAATTTAATATTTCTTTGTCGAATTAAAAATTGGTGCATAACTTAAAAAAAAAAAAAAAATAGTAATAGCAATATAAGTTGTTAATAAAACTTTTTTTAAATATTTATTTAAATGGTTAAATATTTTTATTTTGAAAAGAAATCGTTACTGTTCTAACATTCATTTATAAAATAGAATTTATTGAAAGCTATTAAAGTTATATTTCATATTAAAAAGACATACAGATTAAAATAAGTAAAGAAAGAAAGAAAGAACACTATTTTTTTTTCCCCCAAATGAAAAAAATAAATACAATACAGCGTGCTGTAAAACTACAACAACAGAGATCTTATTTTCACTTTAACGAGTGCCTAGTAGGTAATGTGCAGATTATCTAGGTAATTCGCAGATTACCTAGGTAATTTGAAAAATGAAACAATTTTCCTTACTTTAACGGATCGATCTAGTTAATGTGCAGATTACCTAGCTAATCTGCAGATTAACTGATTTCTGCACTTTAGCGGTAACATATATATAAATATTGAAATACATATGTAATATATATTTTGTATTAACCACATGCCAGCAGTTAATCTCTGGCAGGCGGTTAATACATAAATACTGAAATTTTCATTTAACTAGTATGTTGTGGCCACCACAAGACTTTCTTCTATATTTTCCTATACAAATTCACTCAGTAACAATAAAAAAAAAAAAAAAAAAAAAAATCCCTTTTTTTTTTTTTAGTTAAAATAAAAAAATTCAATAACTTTGTTTTGAAGTATCACAGATTCATAGTTCAACCATTCCTTTTAAAGGTATTGACGAGTCCTTTCGAAAGATACCCATCTTGAAAATTTACTGCCCTCGAGGGGAGACTTCCCCCCCCCCCAGGATGGGGGGGGAGGCGAGGCTCCTACACATACAAAATTTTTTTCCCAGTTGACTATCTCTATTATAAATAATTCTTGTAAATTTCATAATGATTACTAAAAAATAATTCTCTTTATGCACATTTATACAAAATTTTGTCCTATATCACCATGTTAAAAATTTAGAAAAAGCAGGATGGCAACTCAACCTGTAAGACAATTTTTACCGAAAGTTGATAGGCACTAATTTATGTCAAGGTGCAACTACATACCAATTAGTATGAAATTCTGTGCAGTAGTTCCTGAGATACAGTTGCCACTAAATTTTGTCACACACACACAGACATTTTCTAAAAATGGTCAAATCATGTTCTACAGCTCTAAAAACGTGTAAATCCATCAAAAACCACAGGTCGAAAATTTTTACGAATCCAATACTTTCTTCCATTGAATATAGAAGAAAGTAAAAATAACAAAATTATAACCAACTACAATTAAATAAAAAATTTAAATCATTAAATATATATGATTGAACAATATAAATGCACAAAATCCCAGTATGCAGCAGTTGTTATTATGCATGTATCTACGCTCCATGTACATTAAAAAGAAAAAATAACATTGGTTACTGCTACCTCACTCTGCATGAGATGTTCATAAAATGCATCAAATAACATACTGCAGTAATTACTGTAACATATGTATTAGTGCTTTGTGCACATGAAAATCAAAGCGCCCATTACAAAAAAAGACAGATTATACAGATGTAAAAAAATCACCTTTTAAATACAAAATACATGTACAATAATGTATGATAATTTAAAGCAGCAGATAATTTCAATATTAATTTACATTTGTATATAATCTTCCCCTTTCAAAATACTCTTGTTCCAAACACACACATCTTTAAAATGCAAAATATCTGTTATTTACACAATATTTATTTAAACATTAATTTTAATTCACTGAATAGAATAATATTATTAAATAGGAATTAAAATTTATATAAAGAAACTAGCAGGCTTTGCCCGCTTCGCTGGACACTATATTTAAATGATTTCTTTGTAACTGAATATATTTCGATTAGCGACTATTTTCGTCACAGCTTTAGTATGGGACCTCCTTGGCAATATCAAACATTTTTTGAACTTCTCGAATCTGTACAAAACTATTGTTAAAACAAATATTTTCGAAAATAGTCTAATAGCTGGTGTTAATTCTTCGAATATTCTGGAAACAGTTGAAGCTGTTACTCGTACAGTATAAGTCATTATTCGATGAATGTTCTGGGACAGTCTAAAAAATAGTCACTTGTTCCACAGGAGTAAAACAAATAACATCAACTACACCAGAACAAAAATTTTCACTCACTCACAAAAAATGTCCGTTCCTTAGAGCTGAATCCCTAAAGTGCAATGACTCAGAATAGGTCTCTGAATAACTCTGGATCGCACTGACTACATACTCTTTCGCAAAAATCAACTCACACCTACTTATAACTTTTGGCGATAGGGCTTGGAGATGACTCCATCGAGAATCCCTTGGTAAGCTCAAGGTCTACGTTCCCGTGTGTCGGAGAGCTTCGAAACATCGGGAACCCTAAACTATCATTTTTCACCAAATTTGGTCGCCCACTCGCCAAGTTTGTCTCCAAGACTATGCTTTCTATTAAACATATCTTTATTTAGTTATTTAAATATTAATTTGAATTAATCAAATATTTCTGCCCGACAGCGTGCAAGTGCAGTCACACACAGCAGCTCATTTATTTGTATGTTAAATTAGCGTAGTGAATGGTATATAAAAAAATAAAGAAATAAAATATACAGACACGACATTATTTCATTATTTAAAACATGAAAATCTGACATTGACAGATTTTAATTTAGTGCCAGAGGCCTACTGGTAAACTTGTTAATATCGACAAATTCTTCTTTAGTTAATTCGTGACGATCTAAATTCCATGATAAAGTTTTCATTAAATCAAACCAATGTGTTTCAGCTGCAGATACTGTAACAAATAACGCTGGAAGTCCAAACTGTCTTATAGCCGCAAAACAACCTTTTTTGCTCTTTTTCCCAATGAGGGGGAGGTGTGCCTTGGGGGGGACTCATGTCAAAGTTGTACCTTGGGGGGACTCATGTCAAAGTTGGGCCTTGGGGGGGGACTCATGTTAAAGTTGGGCTTGGGGGGGACTCATGTCAAAGTTGGGCCTTGGGGGGACTCATGTCAAAGTTGTACCTTGGGGGGGACTCATGTCAAAGTTGTACCTTGGGGGGGACTCATGTCAAAGTTGTGCCTGGGGGGGACTCATGTCAAAGTTGTGCCTTGGGGGGACTTCATTCAATAAATCCCCATTCAATAAACCGACTGAAATAGGCCCTTAGCACTATTAAGAGTGTATTATAAAAATTCGACAACGCTGTACCGACTGAAATAGGGGTACCTTGGGGGGGACTCATGTCAAAGTTGTGCCTTGGGGGGGACTCATGTCGAGGTTGTACCTTGGGGGGGACTCATGTCAAAGTTGGGCCTGGGGGGGGACTCATGTCAAAGTTGTGCCTTGGGGGGACTTCATTCAATAAATCCCCATTCAATAAACCGACTGAAATAGGCCCTTAGCACTAATTAAGAGTGACGTATAAAAATTCGACAACTGTACCGACTGAAATAGGCCTCTAGCACTAATAACTAAACATTATCGTGCTACAGAACTTTATTAATTTTACATTTTTCTTGAACTACCTAAATTAAAACGCTGTTGCTAAATTAAACCTCTTTTATATTTTTCTTGAACTACCTAGATTAAAATCGCTGTTGCTAAATTAAACCTTTTGGCGAAAAATGTTCGGTGTACTTCAACGCAACAATTTAAAAAATCACCCAGGAGGATCTACAAATAAAACTGATTTTAGTACAACACACATTAGCATCGTAAACTATATTAGCACTTTGTAAAAGAAATTTTAAATTAAAATGACGTCAATTTTTGTGAGATGCATAATTTTTTTATTTATTTTATTTTTTATTGTTCACGTTTAGATAAATGTATTTATTTTCCTGTTGGAAAAAAATATAAACTCGACAACAATTAAATTATGGATAATTAAATTTTATTTTGGCAACAATTAAATTATGATTAAAATTTAAATGGCTAATTTTTTGCTATTATTAGCTTACAAAATTGCTATTTTATGCATAAAAATAACAAAAAAAGTTTTTTTCGGAATAAAAGGCAGCCAACTTTCTAAGTTAGGGTATAAGCTATCTCCATAACAAATTTTATCGAAATCCATCGAGCAGTTTTAGCGTGAAACTCAGTCAAATAAACGGACATTCACATTTATAATATATATAAGATTACCTCTAAAATATTCCATGTTTGCAGTTATTATGACTTTTCAAATTACCACTAGAAAATTCCACAATAACACAAACAAATATCTAAATAATTCAAATTTTCATTATATTTCTGTTATTTACCTCAAAATTCACATTTCAGTAAAAATATAAATCAAATCAATTTATGTGAAATGATTGTTCTCAAAATATTTTATTTACTTTTTACAAATATCCAAATAAAATACATAATGAAAATCAAGATTTATATATTAACGTCATATATAATTAAGAGATAAAGTTGATAAGAAACAGATTATTTCTTCAATAATAAAAATATATACTAATTCAATAATAATTAAATTAATGAATCTCTTTAACTCACCATTGAAGGTTATGGTTAGCATCTATTTTTTTCCCTTAGTGGCTGGAATTTCCCTCGTAAGATGCAGGTGGATACTTTCATTACATGAAGTCTTCAAGTTGTTAATAACCGAATCGATAATACCTTTGTACGTACATTTTTAATAATCACATACATAAGGCAATATTAATTCAGTTGAAATAAATGTTTGGATTCTGTGAAATAAAAAATGAAGTTTATTTTCTTAGCTAAGCATAGATATATGTAATGATAAATAATTGTACACACATAGAAAGGAAATAAAAGTAATAAACTATAAAAATTTAAACAGACAGCCTGCATAACTAACACTTTCAAACATTAACAGCCACTAACAGCAGCACAAATAAAAACTTTATATGCAGCAACTAATTACATTACATTAAAATTTTGATAACACAAAAGCAAATTTTATCTCTTATTGCAAAGAAACATGGATATTTTTTATCCCAATTTATCTATTCAGAATCTTTAAATCTGAAATAACGCTAAATTATTTTTAAAACATGAATATATTCGTAACAAAATAAATGTATATTTACATCAACGTTAATTTTATAAACGTGGCAAACAAATTTCGAACATGTTATTTATATTAGCAATGTTTTTCAGCAGGTAATGACATTGATATCTAATTGTATAACTAATTCATATCTATAAATCTCGAATGCAGTAAGTAATTTCTATTGTTTACCTTAGTTTTGCATTTACATTACACAATAGATTCGTCGATTGCAAGTCTCCATTAAATTAAAATGGACGTTCGCGCTTGTTTTCGATATTCTATCGTTCTATGTATATAAAACGAGTAGATTAAGAAATTTAATGTTTAAAAATAAGCTTACCAGGAAAAATAAGTGAAAATACCTTTTCTATCGAAGTGCCGTCCATAGTTCGTGAATCGTGATTCATTCAACATAAATAAACTCCTCCTTCGGTAGTGACGTCATCAAACCACACCTCAAATGGTCGCAGCTAGGAGTGTTTCATAAATCGCGGAATTTCCTCTACGGCGATTTCCCGCAAAAATGGGCCTAACGCGCAAACCACCGCATAGTGGCGCTGATGTGAGTTCTTATGCCGTTTTTGTATTAGCATCTTCGTGAAAGTTACATTTTTTAAAATATTAAATTAATTATTTGATCGCAATATGTCCAGCTCTAGAATATGTTTTGTGTATGGGTGCGACACAAGATATAGGAAAGCCTTGAAGAGAAATAAAGAACAGGAATTGAAAAATCCATCAAAGTTTTCTGCTCCTAAGGTAAGCGAGCTAGATGAATGTTGTTGAGTAAATATTTACGTAATATTAAATTCAAATTGAATGAATATTGATAAATAAGCAAGGTAAATATAAGTTATTATGTTTCGATTTCTTCCAATAGTCTTACTGAAGATCCTTCAATCAAATTTCGCTTAAAAACTGCATAACAAAACTGACAGGATTGCTAAGCCTTTTAAATCTACATCTGAAAGGTCTTGTTTACGTTTGTCATGCAATCATAAAAAAAAATGTACTGCATTTAAAAAATGTTTTCTGCATGAGAAAAGAAAGTTTTTGGTATTTTGAGTGTAATGTTGAAATGTCTTATTAAATTTTCATTAGAATTCTTAAACAATATTGCCAGGGATTAAAATATGTAAATATGGTTTTTAGTGCGAACGATTAAGGAGCTATTTACGTCTTTCATTTTATATATTATTTTGTAGTTATATTTTTATTGCTTTTACAAATGACTTGAATTATTAAGTAATTTGGCCGTAGTAAATTTTGCAGGAAGGATCGTTGTTTTTCCTACTTTTTATAAATTTTCCTTTCACTAGACAAAACTAAATTAAAAATAGACGAATCTGGACATAATATAAGCAATTGAATGAATTATTTATGCTTGATGCATAAATAATTTATGAGATTATTCTGTCAAAGCAATAAATTGTACTTTAAACTTAGCAATCGATATATTTTCCCTTAAATTAATAATTTGAAAAGTAGAAAATGTCATTTTATTTATCAATTAAAAGAAAAAAAAAAAAAAAAACCTAACTACATAGTGTATTGTATAGTTTCCAAAGTAAATCTGTTGCTGATTATTATTATTGCATTATCATGTAGATTTAAAGAGGGGGGTATGTAAATATGTATATATATTTCATGTTCTATAACCTAAAGTTTAAAAACAAAGGAAAGAGACTATTTTCAATGAAAGTTTTTATGAACATGTGATTGTATAATTACCTTTTGTAAACAATTACCTACAAAATTTTATTTTCATTAATCATATTTTATTTATTTTTTATGTTGAAAATTTTGCCAAGTTCATCTTTATTTGAAGAAACAATCTTAAAAATAATTTAAATTGATTATGTAATGTGTACTTTGCATGGAAATCTTTTATTTAACATTTCTAATATAGGGAGTAAAAAAATTTATAAATATAAGTGGAATGTGTTTTAATAATTTATATCAATAAGTCATTTCAATGCATTGTTTTCATTTTTATACAATATTTTAATTAAAATACAAATTTGTTATTTTTATAATTTATTTTTTATCTGAGAGTTTAAAAAATGAAATTATATGTTTAAACGTTTGAGAATTTTATATTTATATACCCTATATCAAGGTCTGGCTTTATATGAGTACTATGTATTTAGTAACAGAGTAAAAAAGCGGTACATTAATTTCTTAATCATTCTAGATAATATGAAATTAGGCCCTTTTTTTATTATTCTATCAACTAAATTTTAGTTTGGGCAAAATAAGGATCATATTTGGATTCAGGATGTCATTTTACATAATAATCAGCGGGAATGGTATCAGGACACATTTTTTTTTTTTTGCAGAGCAGTGTTATTTAAAATGCTGCCCGAATTTGCATTCAGAAAATTAACAGTAGTGTAATTATTTTTTAATCACTTTATTTACTTTTTAAAAATTTCGCTAGAAATAAATATATAGAATATTGATTTTTGTATAACTGTAAGTAATATAAAGTTTTGTACTTCGATTAGCTCATTAGTTTTTTTTAGATTTTATCTGCAATGAAAGCCTGACCAGATGAAGAATAAAGAGAATTTCTAATTTTTAAAGTGGGCTTTGTCTGAATGAGAACTGATTTGTTATGTTAGTTTTGATGTATTGACGTAACAAATTAGGTTCTTTTTCGGATTTATATATATTGTGTCTGCTCCCTCCAAAAATACTTTTTCAAGAATTGAACGAAAATGACTAAGAAAAATCAATTGCCATGTAGCTGGATAGTATTCACAAGGATTTGAAGCTGAATGAGGGCTATTATGCTGGAGTAATTTGAAGAGACAGCTTTAGTATATAATAAACAGAAGTGCTTAAGAAGAAAAGGAATTGCGAAAACTTTGGATTGTCCTATTTATTTTTGTAAGTATTTTACTTTTCAAGTTGTATAGTTTTTCATTACTCAATTATTTAGCAGTTCTACACAAGAATCAGGTGAGTATTTCGAAATATGAATTAATTTGATAATTTAAATATAAATTTGTCTGTTTTCATTTAAAAAAATTTCTGCATAGACTCTATAAAATGTCAATTTTTAATAATCAATTAATGAAACTTGCACATTTTTGTGGTTGATTGTCAAATAAAATTTAACATTCTTGCGGCTTGTTTCTAAAATATAGATATTTCATCGCTGATCAAAATAAATTATATTTAATCACAAGTAACTGCTGAAATACCTTTTTATATGTATTGTTAGCTGTGGCGTTTCATGAATGATTTTTTTGGCAGTCTCGGCACAGGTGCCTGGAAATGATAGATGGAGTATTTATTTGTTGTATTCAGTGATGCTGTTATTCTGTGGAAAATCGAAGACAGGACGTGGAAAATTTATTGTGGCGTGTCCCAGGGGACGCATAATTTTCATTCTTAAAATTATTGCATTTGTTTCTTAACAGCAACCACTTCCTACATAATATTAGTTTTAAGACAATCTCAAAAAGAGCTGGTTAAAAATTCATAAAAAACCTTTTTTTCATTTACAATAAGATAAAATTTCAATTTATATCTTTAATATATAAATTAATTGGAACAGCTTTACTATACAGCACCCATTGCTTATTGCCGTTGCCAATGTTTTGATCACGTGGTATGATGGTGTTTTGATTCAGTTCGTGAGTCGGTACCGTGAATCGTTTCACAATGCCGTGAATTGAATCAAAATGTCATGAAACAATACTTTTCATTATTATGAAACATTTTCTTTATGTTTCACTATGTTTTCTGCTGTTTGCTCACTTCGCGAGCATTAAAACAAAAAAAAAAACATCACTGGATACCCCTAATTCGTGAAGCATGAATCAGTAAAAGCATGAAAATTCATGGAACCGCGGTCACAATGTTTTCTGCTGTTTGCTCGCTTCGCGAGCATTAAAATAGAAAAAAAACATCACTGGACGCCCCTAATTCGTGGAGCATGAATCAGTAAAAGCATGAAAATTCATGGAACCGCGGTCACTATGTGTTCTGCTGTTTGCTCGCTTCGCGAGCATTAAAACCAAAACAAACATCACTGGACGCCCCTAATTCGTGGAGCATGAAAATTCATGGAGCCGCGGTCACTGTGTTTGCTCGCTTCGCAAGCATAAAAACAAAAACAAAAAAAAAACATCACTGGACGGCCCCTAATTAGCGATGCATGAATCGGTAAATGCATGAAAATTTGTATAAGCTGCGATCAGTACACTAGCTGCTGTATGCTTGCTTCGCAAGCATTAAAACCAAAAACAATCATCACTGGACACCCCTATTTCGAGGAGCATGAATCAGAAAATGCATGAAATATTTACTGTAACGTAGTGATGTGGATTGGGTAAATACCCAGTGGGTAGGTAAATATTTTTTGGGTATTTACCCAGGTATTTACCCGAGGCCTGGGTAAATACCCAAAAACTGGGTATTTTGGAAAAAAAATTATATATACTTTATTGCATACAATAATTTGACTTACTAATGCACATAAAGAATATTAATTACTGCTTTAATTATTTTTCTGGATTTTGTTTATTTTTTATTTTTTTAATTTCATTAAGAGACTTTTACTTATTAAATGTTAATACATTTGATCAATTTTAAGTGGGGAAAAAAAGGGAAAGAAAGAGGACCCGCTTTGAACTTTAGGCGACTGCTTTGACTGTTAGGCAACTCTCTACTGATTGTAGCCAGTAACTAAAACCAATATTGGGGGCTTGTATGGGGTATTTTACCCAATTATAAATCATTAGCCAATACATATTTTTAAATTCTGTTTTGACATTCGGGAAATTCAAAACTGTTAAATTGATTATTATTATCTAAAAATTGATTTTTAAAAAATTTAATATTTTATTTTGAAGCTGTAAAATTCAAAATATCACTTAGTCAAAATTTTCAACATGCTTGTAATATATAGTACCTGCTGCTTATTAAAATCACATTCGTCCTGAGCCAAAGTGATTTTATTAAGCAGCTGATTTTTATATCCGGCGAAAGATCCTGCAGCTGTACTCAAGAAAGAGGTATTCCTTTCCTGAATATGGAAATAAATTTCAAAAGGTAACGAATAATGTAATTAATAAACAATATTAATTAAATTTTGATGGATAATTAATAGATTGTTCATTCAAAATAAATAAATTAAATACATCCCAAGTTTCGATACTCTTTCCTTCGAAGAAAATCATTATTACTTTCCCAAAAGTTCATGCATTTTTTATTTATTTATATAAGATCTTTCCGTTTAAATCTCTTGTTTCTTAGTTATTTCAAAATAAGAATTAGAAATAATCTTTTAATAATTGAAAAGAAAAAAAGAAAAAAATCACTTGCGAACGAAATCAAATTTGTAACTTATTACCGCAAGAAAACGTTCTTTGAAATTGTCACCGAGACAAGTGATGGGGCATGTTCAATTTGTAACTATGCTGTAAGTGTAAAATCTTTGACAAAAAGTGATAACAGTGAGATTGCTGTTTTTATTTTCCTTTTTAGTTAAAAAAAAAAAAAATCACAGATTAAATAAAATTAAATATTAAAAAAAAAATAGTGCGCATGAATTACATTTTTTGCTGCTGAAGATTTTTTTTTTAGTCTATTAACCAACGATGCTGATTTTATTGAGCGGCGGTTTAAAAAGTAGTTTGTATTGATTTGATTACAGTTCTGGTAATTTGATTAGATTAACCAGCTGATTTTATTAACCAATGAATTTATTAAGTGGCGGTTACTGTATTTTATTTTTGATCTTATTACAGAACTTAAAAAGTCTATTGTTATATATATATTTCAAGTTTAAACCCCGCTCTCTATCTCTCAATCTCTCGTTTTTTTTTTAATGTCATTTTAGGATAATTTTAATATGGTTGCGAAAAACCCTGCAATAATTCTCAGGACTTTTTAAAATAGTATCACAATTCCCTTTGCAATTGTATCTAGCTATCTTTTTTTTTTTTTCTTTTTTCTTTCCATTATCAGTTTCCTTTTTCACTTAGAACCAAACTCAACAGTTTCTTTCAGTTTAAATTAATTAATATTGCTATTAAAAATCTGAAAATACTTTATAGCTAAAAAAGAGCTAATATTTAAATCAAATATTTTATACAAAATGCATGATGCCGTATTGCATTTGTTTTTCTGATTAATTTTTTTAGTTTTATGAAAATTTAAAAATTTATGTAAGTCTCAAATGTTTCTAACTTTTCTTTACACACTCTGTCTCTCTCTTCCTTTCTCTCTCTATATATAAATGCCATATTATACAGACATTTTATTCGAATAAAGTTCATTGAAAAATAAATACCCAGGTAAATACCCATTTTGGGTATTTACCTGGGTATATACCTTGGGTATTTACCCTTAAAAATAAATACCTGGGTATTTTACATCACTATGTAACGGTGAGTATTCCGATGGTAGATTGCTACGCAAGCATTATAAATAAATAAATAATCACTGAATGCACCTAATTAAATCACGATGCATGAAAAAAATGTGTACTGAAGCAATGACTATTATGCCCTACCCTTTCTTTCTTCGTAAATTTATTAAAAATATATATATAAAAATACACTGAAAAAATTTTGCTTTAAACTTTGTAAAATCATTTAAAAACAATAAAATCTAGAATTAATCTCACTTACATATACTGCGGCGGCTTTAAAAAAAGTAGAAGAGAAGATATAAACGATCTTTAACAATTGAAGATCTTTTTGTTACATTTCGATACAACGGGAAAAAAGTATCGATACTCTGATTCGGGTTTCGAATCACCATCATATCACATGATCAAAACATCGGCAAGGGCAATAAGCAATGGGTGCCGCATATTAAGCTTAGCCAATTTATGTGAAGACCCATGATTTTGAAAGCTTAGCGACATCACTGTTTATTAGTTAATTCATTTACTTCAAGAAACAATACAATGTAAATATGATGACATTTTAACCCTTGCCTTTTGGTAACATATTCAATTTTGTCTTCTAAAATATTATTAGAGTAATATTCTAGCTCTAATGCGTAATGTTAGCCAATAAATTACATACTGATAGTATTATTAAATAGAATTTCATCATGTTCCTTCGGCAACACTAGTGCTAAAAATTATTAGGTACATGGTAAAGTATGTACATTTTTAACCGTTTGAGTCCCAGGGGGTATTGAAAAAACACTGTCGAAGAATCCCAAACAGCACAACCGCGCTTTCTCTAAGTAAGTACGAAAAGACCCAAGCAGCGCGATAGCATTTGTTTTATTTTATGTCGAGAAATACCAAACGGCGCGATAGCACTTTGTTTATTTTACATTGGTGAATCCCAATTGGAGCAATAGCGCTTCTTGTATTTGTTAGGTAACGCGATTCTCGTCTTTTTCTCATCGCTCCGTCATATTTATTGCAGTTTGCAAAGCGATCGGACATTTTCTTGCGCAAGTGTTTCTCATTGTTAATAATTGTGTGTTTCAAAATGATTTGGCAAAGGAATTTGTGTTCTCAATTTCGATTACAAGAATTCACTACTTTATGCATACAAATGTACTGGGTTTTCTCGACGTAAAATCTCAACAGCGCAATCACGCTGCTTGGAACTCAAACGGTTAAATTGATTTATCAGGCATTTAAGGGTTAATCATCAGATAAATAAACTCTTTATGTTAATGGTTTTTTTCCAGCCACCCACACATATATAGTTCAAAACTGATTGATGTCACATATTCCTAGATATATATATATTTCTTTTTTTTATGTATTTTGTGTGGTTCTGTGTATAAGTGACTAATGATTTGCTAGGCAAAACAACAGAGTACTATGATATACTAACAAAAATGAAGAAGACTTTAATATTAAAACCCGAATAAACTACTACGTCAGAAACGCCAAAGAAAAATACTTGAGATGCATACAGCTGTTTCGGTAGCCTTAAGCATACAGTCTTCAGTGCAAAAAGAATTCTGGATCTGGAGAAGTGCTCGTATATATAGGAGATGGACTGAATTTAGTTCAACCAATAGGATTATGGGAAAGGTGGGAATGACGTAGTAGTTTATTCAGGTTTTAATATTCCAACGCCAAGTCTCCTGTTATTATAAGACTTAAATACTTTAACACCGCTTTAAAGGGGATACATGGGTTCAAAGACTAAAGCATATTTTGTCTTTTTTTTTTTTTTTAATGTAATAAATAAGATTTTTTGTTTATAATTTTGAGCAGTTAAAAGAGCAATATTTAAACAATACATTCTAAATTTTGTATTAAAAAATTTGGAAAATTCAGCCGACATGTCCTGATTTCCATTCACCCTTCAGGAAAGTAGTCAACAAAATTTCCTAAAACCTGAAGCACTGATCTTATTCAAATTTTGTACATTTTTTCAAATTAGAATTGACTAGGGCTTGAACGAACAATTTTATTATTATTAAAATTGATCTTATAAGGATATATGTGGGGTAAAATGCATCAAAAATGTATTGTTTTTGCATAGAACTTCTCTAAAAATTTAAATGCCTTTTTAAAAGAAAAAAAAAATGTTCAAGAACATTTTATTCCGAAAAAGTGTACAAAATTTCAATAAGACTGATACATTAGTTTTTGTGAAATCATGTCAAGTGCTTTTCTAAAAGTCTCCGAAAACCAGAACCTGCTGCCTGAATTTTTATAAAATTTTACATGATATTATTTAAATGTTGTTCTTTTATGTGCTCAAAATTTTAATTTTTTTTTAATAAACATATAGAGAAAATACTTTTTTTAGCCTTTGAAACTATACTTATCACTGAAAGCTAAAGCCAATGTTATTCTATGGGGAATTAATCGCTATTACAACCCTAACTAATACAGGTTTTTAAATTCATTTTTCACATTCAGGAAATTCACAACTGTTGAAACTGGTTATCATTTTCTAAAAACTGATTTTTCAAAATTTTCTTTACAGTGAAACCCCGATCTATCATTCCCACATTGATTTTTTTTATTTTTATGGTCCCTGCACAAATATTATTTAAATAATGTTAACAAAACCCACATGTATCATGCTTAAAAAAGTCATTTTCCCACATTCATTGTTGTAAAAATTTTCTCTTGACCTCGTAAACATTTTCTCCTGAAGCTCAAGCGTTTCCATATGGCATACAAACTGGAATTACTTTTTTCTTCCAAAAATAACTTTTCCCCCCCATTTCCATTGAGGATCAAAATTGGGATGCTTTTGTCTCTGGACCATCTATTCATTTTGCAATTTCAGCATGGCGGGAAATAACCACTTTAGTAAACCAGAAAATTGTTTTGTGAAATGCGGTTACATGCGAAAAAATGATGAATATCAAACAGAAGAGCAATTTAATCTTATACTGTAAAAACTGGCAGATCGTCTGCATTCGCATATGAGCCGCATCAACACAATCTTAGGTAATGAAATGATAAGTTTTTCAGAAGTGCCACACCTTCGTGAGAGCTGCACTATTTTATTTCGGCCCTTATGAAGGTGCGATGCCAGAAATCCACTCCAGCTCTTTCATAATAAAAATAATATATAAGAAATATAAAGATTGTTTAAATGAAAACGAATTCATTTTTAATTTATACTAGTCGCCTTCGGTGACCAGCTGTTTCGTGATCCTTGAAAAATCCTATTTTACAAAATTCCCGCTCGGTGGCGAGTGCGGCACTTTTTTCCCGTTTCAGGTCCTGACACCCCCGTACTGAATTTAACGACTTATATAAGTTTAAAAGTCTTCAAAATTTTAAATGATGTGTTATAAATAATTTAATCATAATTAGAATTCTAAATATTGAATTATTAAAACATTAAAGCGCCCTCTGGCGACAGAGATTTACAACACACACTCTTCAATTTCAATTCAAATAACTTTTTAAATGATACATTACTTATGAAATTATGTTAATTAGAAGCTGAGATACAAAGATAATATAAAACATTTTTATAAAAAGATTTGTGTTTGATTTATCCAAGGTTTTCTCCTAAACTTGCGTAATTCCGGGATATATAATGGTAAGCATCCTTAGTACAAAATGTGAGCGGAAATTGAAATTCGAAACTCTGCAAAATATAAAAGAATAAAGGTGTTCTATGTTTTCCATTGTTTTCTTCAAAACTCCCATTCCTTTTCTACATTTTTACCCCCACCTTTCCGTCCCTCCTAATAAATTTACACTTGAAAATATCTGCAATCAATTTATCTTAACTTAAAACCTAATAATACCAATTTTAAATGCAGTAACTTTCTTTCTTTTTTGCCCCTTCATCCCCCTCCTTAAGCCCTTCCTAATAATTCTACACTTTCAAAAATATTCACAATTGAATTATCGGGCGTTAAAACCAAATATTAAGAAATTTCAATGGCATATCTCAATTTAAAATACTACAAAATAAAAAGAAAACTTAATCTTAACTTTTTTTTTTTTTTTTTTGGTGACGTGAGTCGTGATAAATATAATTCCCAATAAAAATGTAACTTTTTTGTTCATTCACATATTTTCATGAAAATTGAACTGTAGCTTTATAATATGCTGTCTAGGCCAAATGTTAAATAAAATGTAAGGTGAATGAAAATTTGAAAATTGCCATTTTTCCCTCTCTTGCACACCATTGGAGAAAAGTTCAGAATGTGTCAAGGGAGGAGGGTGGAAAAGAAAAAAAAATTGCGTAAGAGCTGCAGATAGAAAAAATACAACTTTTTTTTTTGTATCTGTAGCGGTTCATCTGCCGGTTTTTACGGTAATTATATGAAAAACTTGCCTTGTAGGAAATAGTATATGAAACAAATGAATTTTTCAAATGATGAATGCTGCATTCAGTTTTTACCTAGCCATTAACTGGTACTTATAATAAAATCTCAGCGTTTTTTTTTTTTTTTTTTTTTTTTCTGGAGGGGGGGGGGGGGATATGTGTGTGTGGTAAAAATAACTCTTAATGTCAGATATAATAAAGGCCAATTGATTACACAAAAGTCCTAGTGCCTCCTGTAGGAAGTGGGGTCTTTCTAAGGAGTACTATCTTGAACACGAGGTTTGAGCGAAAACTCCAGATGTTTATAATAAAAGCTCAACATGTGAATTTTTTATTTCTGTGTGTGTGTGTGTATGTGTTATAAATAATATTCAATGTCAAATTATGAGAATTCTATAACAAAATTTAAATTTGAGCATGAAAAATGTTAACGATTGTAATATAAGATCCTAGGTGTGTTGAAATTGAGGCCAATTGACTACATCAAAGTACCAGAACTTTCTGTGGGAAAGGGGAGTGAGTCTTTCTAAAGGGTCCTGATTTGTACACGAGTTTCAAGGAGAACCATGGAAAATTCTAGACAAGTAGGTCAATGAGGTAGGTACATATGAAAGCTCAACCTTTTTTTTTTTTTTGGGGGGGGGGGTAGTATGTGTGTGGTAAAAATAACATGTCAGATATCAAAATTCAGTAACACACTTTATGCATGGGAAAAAGTATGATTTGTAAAATAAGATCCTAGATGTGTTATGGCCATATCACACGAACAATTTCGTTTAGCTTTTTACTAGACACAACATGCTCAACTTTTCCAAAAGATGGTTGAACAAGTTGATTACATGCTGACCTTGAATCTTCCCCATACACTGCTGTGTTGTGTTTAGTAAAATATTGTGCAAAAATCTATCATATGACATGGGCATTAGAGTTAAGGCAAATTGACTGTGCGAAGGTTCTAGTCTGTTCTGTAAGAAAGAAGGGGTCCTAATTGGTACACGAGTAAAGCGCAAGGCTGAGGTAGATACCAGTGGCGGATTTAAGGGGGGGGGGCTAGGGGGCTGAAGCCCCCCCAAAACACTGACATTTACAATTGAATATTGCAATTGCAAATTTTTTATTGGTCTAGAATAACACTTTGAAAAATCTTAGCCCCCCCCCAAAAGTCAAGTTCTGGATCCGCCACTGGTAGATACATATAATAAAAGTTCAACATGTGAATAGTTATATGCATGTGTTAAATAAACATTTTATGTCAGATATAAATAATTTCTGACAAACTAAATTGCATCAATTGTAACATAAATCTAAATTTGTTGGAGTAAGGCCATTTGATTATATGAAGGTCCTAGGACCTTCTGTGGGGAAAGGGAGAGGGTCTTTCTAAGGGCACCTAACTTGTACTATAGTTTCAAAGAAAACCGTGGAAAACTCCTGATGGCTAAATCGATAAGTAAGGTATTTATAATAAAAGCTCAACATGTTTATATATATATATATATGTGTGTGTGTGGTATAAACAGAGATGACAAGTTATTGCTAAAAGAAAAGATCAATTTCATATCACTATAAAAACAATATATTGAAATTCTATAACAAACTTGGAAGTTGGTTTTTTAAAAAAAAGGCACCACTATATATATATATATATATATTTTTTTTTTTAACTCGCTATATAAGTTCTATTTAAAGTCTATCAGCTTTCTCTTACAGGAAAATTTTTAGGCGTCAACTTTGTTAGGACAATTTTATATCTTCTGATCACATTATCTTAAAAAAAATAAAAAATACTTCTAATATGTGCAATAGTGGATTATGGAAGTCGTGTGGTTATTTCACACCAGATTTTCTTTTTCTTTTTGTATATATGTATTGTATAAATAACATTAAATATCAGATATGAAAATTCAATAACAAACTTTACATTTCTGCATAGGAAAATGTATCAATTGTAACGTGAGATTCTAGATATATTTGTCATTGGCCAATTAACTACATGAAAGTCTTAATACTACCCTTGTGGGGGTTTTCCTAAAGAGTATTAACTTGTGTTCAAGGTTTGATTAAAGAAAAAAAAAACTATAGATAATTTCAAAGGGCTATGTTGATGAGTGTTATCTGGTACTTTTTGTTTAGAACCTTGTTCAGGATAAGAAACTCAGCTACTCAAAATCCTAGAGAAAACACTTAGAATTTTTTTTTCATGACATTGTAAGATGAGTACATTCCTTAAAATACATTTCTTACCTCCCACACACACACATTCCCTCTTAAAGATAATAAATGAAATTTCTGAGAAGAATAAATTATAGTTAAGTTGTATTTCTCAATTTTTTGTTTTGTTTTTTAAATAAAAGAAGATATATAAATTTTTTTTAGGTATTCATTATTTCATTATACACACGTTAGTTACAGTTCATATCAATTTCAATACATAGATATCAATTCATGTTTTAATTTATGTGCAGGGGGTAGAACATTTAAGTAGCCAGGGTTTACTTCTAGCTCATAATACAGGAAGTCATTGATAACTTATTTATTATCATAGATCTTAATTAAATTTCTGATGTTTGTACTGAATTTCAAAATATGTAAAAATAAAAAGCTTGAAAACGGAAGCGATATCTATGGGTTTTTTTATATGCTTATTTGTTTGAAATTATAGAGTGGGCAGCAAAATTATTGAAGCACACATACACAAATTTCATATACATTTTTTTAAACATGATCGCTAGTTTTTATCATATTGCATTTTTAGAAACAGCATAAGATTAAGTTAATGAACTCGACAAATATTTACCTAACAAAACAGTATTAGGTGCCAATCTTTTCCATAAGAATTATGTTAGCGTTTCAATAATTTTGCTGCCGAATGTACAGTTTGGAAAGAAAAAAAAATACATGTTTTAAATTACATTAGCTTTTACAATAATTATTTCAATTGTATTTAGGATCTTTCACATATATTCAACAATTTCCTGAATTGATTATTAATATTTTTCATCATTCATTTGATTTGCAACAAAAAATTGCAAGTTAAATAAAATATTTATGGAATATTTATTTAGAACCATACTGTTACTACCGCTACTGAGATCGCGGCTCGCAGGCAGCCATGTTTGTTTAGAAATATGTTTTCTATTGCTAGCGACAGGCGGCGCTTCAGACGTTACTTATGACGGAAGCGTAGCTGAAAACTCGATTTTAGGTACCATATTTCTAATATGGCGATACTATACCTTACCCTCTAATACCATGGATGAGATTTATAGAATTCCAACTAACGTAATACTTTGAAAGATGGTCGCCAAGCCCATCATACATAAATAAAAATAATAATATTTTTCAGAAACACGCTATGATGTATTTAGTACAGGAAAGAAATATTTCTATCAACATATCATAAGGCACTTGATTCACATGTGAAAATTTAGTTAAAAGGGAATATTAAATAAGTATTTGAATGTAAGCTTGGGAATTTGATATCACACCCTTTTTAGACACAACTTTAATCAATTCTCTTTCTTTGAGCTTGGTTTTTTTGCACATTTTAAGTGTCTTTTTTGTAGATAATGTTTAATAGGAAGAATTTAGTGTTTCATTGAACCAATTATGCAAACATCTGAATACTAAAAAATAAAGGGAAATAAATATACATATATATAAAAGGAACATTTTTATAAGGCGAAATTTTGTGAAGGGGCCCATTTTATTAATTTGAATTTTGTGAAAAAACTCCTCTTATAGATTTGAATTTTGTGAATGTGTCTAATTTTATGTAATAGAATTTTATGAAGAGGTCCATTTCATGTAAGAGAATTTTGTAAATGCGCAGCAAAATAATCCGAATTTTTGTCTGGATTGGCTCCTACGACTATCCGCGTTTGTAATGATCGATAGACGGCGCTTTGTGAACACTGCAGTTGTTAGTAAACATTAGCCACGTGTGTTCCAATAGTGTTCTTGTTATTCTACTTAATATTCGTACTATAATTTCTCCGCCATTACATTATGGAAAATTGATTGCTTTTGGAAAAAATACTTCAGTTTATTCAAAGTTCGATCGGAAGTAGATTTTTAACTGAAGTTGAACAAATATTAATTTCAAATCATCTGATTAATTCTTTACTTCCATTAGCCGAAGCAATTGAAATTTTAAATTCGTCATTTGGAAATAAATGGAAGCTCAATTCTGGATTTCTTGATGCTTTGGATTTACACTGTGGCACACAAAAGTATGTGTTATCTTTTTTACCGTATTTATTCATTTTTATTCAATAAATATATGTGAAACTAAACATCGGCTAGCAATGGCGGCTATATGGAATTCGAACATGAACCTATAAAGAGAAGGACGGCGATCGCGATGTTTCAAGAATAACCCCAATTTTCTTCCTTCTATTCTCCGCAGACATCTCGGGTCTTTGCAGCGCCATCACGCGGCGGTGTCAGAAATTCCGTCTTTCGGATTATTGAAAGGTAAAAGAAAAGATAAAGAAGGATTGCGCAAAAAATCGCGGATTTTCATCTGGAAAAAGTTAATAAACTTTTATTAAATCCGCATCAACGAATAATGTTGTAGATTCCGAAAGTTCGATAATTTTAAAATCATTCTGCAAAAACTTTTTTGAGAAATCTAAAATAAATAATAATAATAATAAATTAGTCTTGTATTTCGTTTAAATAAATAAATAAATAATAATAATAGAATGGAACAATCAATTTGAAATGTTCCAAAAAATAATAATAATAATAATAAGTGGGAAAAAATGAAAAGGAAAAAAAAAAAAAAAAAAAAACCCACCAAGGAATTATATATAAGGAATATTTATCAATTGTTCTTGAAATCATTTTCACTATTTAATATTTAGCATTTGAAATAATTTGTTTTTAAATATCTACATTTTGAACTCGCACTAAACATTTTTCATTTATAAAAATTAAAACTTTCTTTCAATTATACACAAACACACACACACACACACATATATATATATTCCACACATGTGCAATGAAATATTATAATAATTATTATATTTATATTTCTTGAAAATTATTAAATAAATACTCCCTGCTACCCCAAAATTATTACTATAATTAATAAAAATAAAATAAAAATTATTACTATAATTTTTCTTTCCTACAGCTCCACTAGTGATTGAGAGGTTCTGCCCTTAAAGTTGGACGATGGGAAGTGCTGGGTTCGGTCACAGGTCACGCTTGTCGACCTAGCCATTCGGAGTTTTCCGTGTTTTTCTCCGAAACTCGCGAATGATATGGGCTAGTACCTCTTAGGTCCATGTCCCTAGTGTAGACAATTCACCTTAAATCGAATACCAACATTTTAGAGGGTGGTTAAGTTAATAGGTCCCACCAGTTGCCGAGAGGTTCTGCATTCAAAGGTAGTAGCCGAGAAGTGCAGGATTAGATCCCAGGAAGCACTTGTCGAACTAGCCGTTTAGAGTGTTATGTGGTTTTCTCCGAAACTCACGTGAATACAGCTTAGGATCACTTAGAAAGGCCCCTACACAGGGCATCCTCTTTAGGCTCAAGTCCCTAGTACTAAGTCCCCAATAACTTTAAGCCAATAGAGGAAAGTTGCATGGAGCATGGTTCAAGTCCATGTCATTTGTCTGCCTAGACGTTTCTTATCTTCTACAAAACTTGCATAAATATGGGCTAGGATCCCTTAGAAAGACCCAAGGAGGCAATCCACCCTGGCACAAGTTTCTAGAGCAGACAACTGGCCTTAATATAGATTTAATATAGATAGATAGATAGATATAGATATATAAAGTAATATTTGAATATACTCTAATAAGGTAGAATCAAGGTGAAAAATTAGAAATTAGTGAGCAGTAATCATTTTAAATATTTTCAAAAAATCTGAAATTCTAAATTATTTATTTTTAAATAATTTCTGGGAAAAATTAATATACTTAATAATCTCATAATTTAATGCATATGTATCTGCATTTTCATAATTATAAAATAGTAATTTATAAAAAGTTTTATAAAATTTACCACCCGCTTTCATAATAAATTTATCTAAAATTTTTCCAGTTACAGAGCGCAACTAATTTATATACAAAGATATTCAAAATAATTTCAATGTATTTCGTTCAATAGGAGATAATATTAAAAAAAAAAAATGTTTTAATACCTTTGTACTAAACCACACATAAGGAAATTGACCTTATTATTATTATGGTTAAAAATGTTTTCTGTGGAACAGGGTATGAGTACCAAAGATTTACTGTTAAGGGATACACAAAAATATTCAGATGCATTATGGGCTGTAGTTGAAAATTGCAAGAACTGCATTTTTAATTGTGTTAAGCGTTTTTAATAATTCAAAACATTGTTAATGCATGATTATGACTTTAATTGGTGTGTCTGTTCTTTAATTTCTGGTGGTAGTTATAAAATACCTTAAAATTAATATATGTTATTTAAGTGCCAAGTTCTCTACTAAAAATGGTACAATAATACTGTACAGGATGGCTAAATAAGTTTTAGACTATATATAGGCTATACAAATGTAATATTTTCCTCAATTTTTTCTTTAGACATAAAGCTGTAAAGAAGCTTTTGTGAGATTTTTTCCTCTATTGCTAAAAACAAAATATATTTTTGCAGCCTTGTTTTTTGAAAATATAAAGGAGTACAGTAAAACAATCTGTATTTTAGTTTTTGTTTGAAATTAAAGCCATAAAGATATTCTTTACTTTATTCTATATCCAATAGAAGAAAGTATTAAATTCGTAAAAATTTTCGATTTCCAGTTTTCGATAGATTTACATGTTTTTAGAGTCCAGAACAGGATTTAATCTTTTTTAGAATATGTCTGTATAACAAAAATTTTATTCCAACTGTATCTCAAGAGCTACTTCAGAGAGTTTCATACAAATTGATATGTAGTTGCACCGTAACATAAATTAGGGTCTATCAACTTTTCGTGAAAATCATGCAGCAGGTATAGTTGCCCTCCCGTTTTCTCTGAACTTTTAACTTAGCGGTATAGGACAAAATTTCTTATAAATCTACAGAATTAGAATTGTTTTAATTGAATCCTTATGAAGTTAAAAATATTATTCATAATACAAATAGGGAACTAGAAAAAAAAAAAATCTGGAGTGACTCCACTCGACTTTCCGAACATTGAGTAACTAACAGTTTTGTAGATAAAATAAAGAAAGAGGAGTTGCTAAACAAACAAAAGAGAGAAAACCATAATAGAGTGTTTGAGTATTTTTCTCCATATATCACACGAGGTTTTATTTAACGCTACTGAACTTTGAGCCCATAGATCATAATGATAAAGAATTTTTCGTTGTGTCCCTGTAAAAATCTATAAATGCTAGATTCACCAAAATGCTTATAGTTAGTGCAACAGTGATTTATAATATTTATACAAATTTTCAGCTCAATTGAATAAGGCGTTTAGATGCTATCGCACTTTTAAAAATTGGGTCTCATAGGCCATAATGATACAGAATTTTTCTTTGTGTCCCTGTAAAAAAATTGTAAGTGCTAGATTCACCAAAATCTATACAGTTGGTGCAAATGCGACCTATAACATGTGTACAAATTACTAATACTGATATCTTTCATCCATAAATTTAAACTGTATATTTGAACCCTTGACTTATGATAATTTAAAGCAAAATTTAATTATTATTTTCATAAAAAAAAAAAAAAAAAAAAAAAAAAAAAAAGCTCAATTTTTAAGATATCATTGTAGAACATAACATCAACTTTATTTGGGCTTTTAGTATTATACTTCTACCAAAAAAAAAAAAAAAAAAAACTACATTTATTGTGGAAAATAGATTTAATAAATTTTAACAAATTATTTGCACTGAGTGAATTTGTAATAGAAAAATATAGAAGAAAGTTTTGTGATAGCTACAACATACTACTTTTTAACACGCTTTTTATTAGCTTCACCTGTATGTAGGATTGTATGTTTGTAACCACTATGGGAGCAAACAAAAAAATATATATTGTAAAAAAAGACTTTTCCTACGTGAACGCTGTGGCTGTGAGGTAAAGCTCCGCGCTACGAACCTAAAGGCCTATCGTTCGAGCCCAGTCAGGGGAGATTTTTTAAAAATGGTTTTTGTTTAATTCTAAATTATTTTAATTAAAGATTTAAATGTATGTAAATATTATGGTGTGTCACTCACACGATTTTCTCTTACCCTGCATTTTAATACTAAGATAGATATTTTATGCTTTTTAGTTTCCATTTCTATAAAAGCGTGCTCTTTAATTTTTTAAAACTATAATATTATTGAAAGTTTTCTTCCTCAGTAAGAAAATACAAATTATATTTTAAAGCCTCATTACAGAAAGAGACAATTTGTTTCAACACCATATACCACATCCTATTTCCATTGAATATTTTTAAGTTTGAATACTCAAAAATTATATTACATTTCACCATTCAGATATTAAAAAAAAATTATTTTACGATGAATCAACAAAGTAATACCTGAATATCGTTAAGGGTATGCTCTTAAACTATAATATTGTGAAATCCACGGGAAAAAAAGTGAAAAACTAGTAATCATTTTAAGTATTTCCAAAAAAATGACATTTAGAGTTTCAGTTTTTAAAATTTAAATAGTTTTTGAGAATATTTAATATACTTAGTATTTTATACTTCAATGTGTATGTAAATTTTCCCAATCCTAAACCAGTAATTTACCAAAAGTTTTATAAAATTACTGTCTTCTTTCACTGTAATAAATTTACTTAAGAAATTTCCGATTTCAATGCTAAAACTTCTTTTTTTTTTTTAATCAATCTTTACAATTTTACCATTATCTTGCATTTGTGGATTCTGGGCAAAGTAAATTTTTTTTTAATTTCACAAAACTTTGAAATACTATTTCATACATATATATTTTTTTTTCATATACACATATACATACATAACGTATGGTTTGTCTTGATTTTATTACAAGCTGCAAATCGTTATTAATTAAAATGGTTAATTAGACATTAAAAGCAAGTTATTTTTACTAAGAGATGAAAAACATTAAAGTTTCTCTCTCTTTTTTTTTTTTTTTTAAATTCTAAAAATCCTTTATTTATTTATTATTCTTTTTCATTTTTCTGAAATTTTTGAACAAACAACCCCCCCCCCCCCCCCCCACTTACCTTGTTAAGAATTTCAGATTTTGTGCATGTATTATTGACCAATATATATAATTATAGTTCCCAATAACATGCAAATCTGTTTATCTTATATATATATTATTTTGTAGATATCATTAGATGTCAATAATTTTCTTTTTAAAATACTTAATACATATAGCATTATCTGTTTATCTATCTAAAGAAACGAAACATGTAAGTCATTTAAAAAATTTTATTCATTAACAAATCAAATTTCATTTCTGAAATTGATTAAATAGCATAATATGTCACAAATAATAAAGTTATGCTTATTGTACATTTTTTTTCATATTCACATTTCTTAAGTCAAATATTCATAAAATGAGAATTTTTAAAGGCCTTCAAATACAAAAAAGAAACGACACTGGTCCATAAAAACGGAAATATGCATTTTATACTAAAGGAGTAGCTACTTTTAATACTAGAAATGGAAATTATTTGTTAAATATCAGTATTAAAGCTCTAAATTAAGTTGGAATAACTAGCCTCAGGAGCAGAAAATTAACTTGGATTTTTCTTCCCTAAAACTTTATTTTTTGCGATAGTTGATCGAAAGCCGCTATTACATACATAAGCAAAGCAATTCTTCTCCATTATCACTTTGTGGGATATTTTTAATTAATTAATATCAATTAAAATCTCAAATTTCCCGCTTACTTCTCATGTAAACGATGAGTCTAGTATGTTCGGAGCGCCCCCTATCACCCACTTTCTCTTTAGGTCCGTTTTTCAATGCTTACCGCCATTCCCGTTTCCTCTCCTCTAATTATGTAACTTCATGAATTCGAATTAAACCATGTTTATTGTAATTTCACCGTAGCCCACCAGAGGGCGAGCATTTCATTACAATCGCGGATACGCAGAAATCTACTCAAATACACCCGAAAGCAATAATAATGTTTAATGGTCATTCACTTGACTAAGGCAGAAAGTAAATTAATAAAACAAAAAAATCAATAAAATATATTTTATATAAAACAATTTAAAAAGGAAAAATATATTTATCTTACATTTTCTGAAGGGCCATGACCAGTCGAACCAAGCAAAAGCAGAGCGAGCAGACAACAAGAAATAATCTATTGCCATAATTCAGTTTACAAATAAAAAATTTCACATCTTTGGCAAATGATAATTTTCTCTGAATTTAAAATTTCCATAACTTTTTGGGATAATAAAAATTATGAACTGGAATCTGAAATTGAATACACCAAAGAATATTTAAATTTGAAAATGCTGCTTCAAAATTCATCATTCTCATAAAATTAAAATTCTTTGAGTAGTTGGCAACGGCAATGGCAAGTTCGTAAACAAAACAAATGACGAGGACGACGAAAGACGGAAGGGGAAAGCAGAATGAAATACTTCCCAAGTTTGCCTGCCTCATATGATTATGACTTGTATTACAATTTATTTAACTGATTAAAATGAATTTTTGTCCGTGACACTTAAATTAAAGTATTATGTAATTTTAGGATGTTTTAAATGCATCCATAGCATTGCTTTCATTTTACTATGGAAATTGATGAGATAAGAAGTGAGCTTTGACCTTTTCTATCTGCATTTTATAGAAACTCAAAACAATCATCATTGCAGATATGATAAAAATTGAAGTTTGGGTGTACGAAAATAATTTTATAATATAATTAACTGATTATTAAAATGGAACTATAGGATACGTTCATTTTTGTATGCGTAAGGTATTGCAATTTTCAGTTAATTTTCTTAATGTGTGTCTTTGTCTTATAAATATACATATAATTTTTTTTTAATTACTTAATCATTGTAATTTTCAGTTATTGAATTCGGCAGTATCATTTATGTCTTATTGTGAGAGTTTTAAAGTTAATGACATGTATTTCAGAGTTTATAGCAGTCAAACAGAATTGTTCTGAAAACTGTTTGACTATTTCATTAATAAATTATTTTCCACGGCAGATCGTAGAAAATAAGAGAAAGTAAATATTTTGTTTATGTGTACAAATATTTTAAAACAAAATTGTGTGTAATAATTAATTTTTGCTTAATATAATATGAAAGCAAATTTTCCAGTATGTATTTGCAAGTTTTTATGAGTTTTACGTACTAACAAATTTGTATTTTGTTTTATTTTTTGGGGGAGGATAATTAACATTTTTCGGAGTAGATTTGGTATCTTTTTTTTTTTTAATTATTATTATTATATCTTTGGTATCCTTATGAAAGAAGAAAAAAAATATACGTATAATAAAGGAAAAATGCCAATTTAATAACCACCAAAAAAAGGGGGGGGGGATAAATACGTAAAGTCCCCCCCCCTCCTGAAAAAAGATACTTTAAGTAGAAATAAATATATAAAAATATTTTTAAACTGAAAAAATAAGGCTAATTAAGGGGAAAATTCATTTATTCTTAAAAATGTAGCAAACAATGGTATCAGACTCTTTCTTGGTTAATCAAACTGTTTATTTTTTGAAAAACACAATTTAAAATACAAACTGAATATGAAAAAGAAAATCTAAATGTAAAAGAATCACACAAAAAATTATGTGAAATGCATAATTTAGATGTCATGAATAATAAAAATAAAGACAATTTCCTATACTATCTAAAAAATCACGAAGTAGAACAGATACCAAACCTGTACCCATTTTTCTCGTTTCTGATTTAAACATACATATAATATTCTTTAATAAATATTTAGCTAAATCATTGTTCATAAACCATATATTGCTTATGACCAATATCAGATGTATTGTAGGTAATTTTTTTAGTTTATTTTCCAATCATACTATAAATATGGGTAACTTAAATATTTGTTTTTTTTTTTACCTTTATCTCTCTCTCTCTCTTTAATGCTTTAACGCATTTTGAGATATATGGAATCCAAAATCACAAAATCAATGTAATATCCATCTGTAGGGTAATTAGTTTGTTAGTTCATTAATTTATATGGATATCATTTCAAGAAACAAATTATCATAAAGAAGACAGACCAGTTTAATATCACTTTTGATGCTGTCAAAATTTCTTTTCATTTCAACACTCTAATTTTAAAACTACGTAAATAATCCAGAATTTAAAGTTTCCATAACATGAGAGAATAGAAAAAAATTTATGCATAAATATGTATTATGAGGATTATTTTTATCATACTTACTACATACCAGGGGCATAGCCAGAAGAGACATTATCTGCAGAAGGTTAAGGTAACTTGAAGGGGTCTGAGACTGACTTCCTAATTTGTTTCAATAGTCTAAAATGAAATTTTAAATTTATTTAATTTAAAAGTATCTTGGGGGAGGGATCAGTCCCCATATCTCTCTCTAAAGGGCAAAACTGGGAAAATTCATTAGTGGCCAGTGGCCGGTACTGTCAGTTTCATTAGTAGCCACTTTTTTAAGTTAGTGGCCACTTTTCACATAAGACTATTTCTTTCAGACTGCAAAAAGCTATGTCACCACTTTGTGGTATAATCACCACAAGAAAAGTAAGAAAATAAGAAATATATATAATAATAAAATTAACACATGGACAATGAAATTGTAATTTGTAATTACACTCTTTTTAAAAACCCTAAATCTGCACATCCTAAATTAAAATTTGCTTAGGGCTGTAATAACAACAGCAAAAGTTTTTATCTTTCAGATAATTCAGTAGTACTTTTTTTCAATTTATTTAAGTGAACTAAGCTGTTATCATTCACAGTTCACATTGATATTTTCTGCTAAATGAATCAGCTGATTCATTATTATCACTACCTTTTACATGGTCATGTGTAAATACAGTTAGCAGTTTTATTATTTTTTCTTATTTCTAAAGACACACTTTTTTAAATGATTTTTATTTCAATAGAGTTAAAATATTTCCTCTTAAAAAGTATAGCTATGGAATCTTAGCTGCTTCATTAAAAATAATTTACTTAGCTGCCAAATTTGTAGCTTAAAAAATAGGGAGATTTCTACTAGGGATGAAACGGATAGTGATTTTACCGGATATCGGATATCCGGAGCTCCTTTGCCTGCCGGATACAGATATCCGGACCGGATATCCGGCATTACTTTTGTTTTTTGTTGTGTTGTATATTTCTTTTCTTTTTCTTAATTTTAAAACAATAAAATATAAACGTATTTCATATACCATTCTTTTAAACACATTTTAAATATAATTTACAGTGTTATAATGCTAAATTATTTATTTAGCATTCTATATATTTGTGCATTATTGCGATGAAGAATAAAACTTAAGTCTAACATACTCATTCCTACACTTGCAATTTGTCAAAATTATATAGGTTTTGTTCAGAATTATAAAACAAAGACTTATCATTTACACATTTTTTACAGTACTAAAAAATTTGGGTTTGATATGTATTAAAAAAAAAAAAAAAAAAAAAAAATTGAACAAAATATTTTACTAATATAATCATAGTTGAAGGGTTCGTTATTTTCATAAGAAAACGTATTTATTGTGGCCATCACACACCACTTACTGTGTAACTTGTGCAAAAGTTTAACCATAACTTCACACAATAAATATTTTACATATGGAGTTTGGTGCAATCTTAATCAATAGATGCTGAGATATAGGCTTGTGAAAAATCATAATAGCAGATCCACTTGTCGGCTGATATACACCTAAATAAGGCCGACATGAGTTGAACGGAATTTTTGTCACACACACACACAAACACAATTTTTTAAAAATTGATCAAACCAGGTTGTGGACCTCTTAAAATGTGTAAATCCAGTGAAAACCAACTGTAGAAAATTTTTATGAATCCAATATTTTCGTTTGAGACATTTATAAGAAAACATAAAAGAAAGAAGCAAAAAAAAAAAAAAAAATATATCTAAAAGCTTCAATGGCTTAGTATGTTATGGCCATTACAAAACTTTCTTTTATATCACTTCACTCTACATAACAAAGCTACACGCTGTTTAACATGCACAGAAGAAACTTAATAATAGTTTTGCGCAATAAGATTTTAGATATGGAGTTTAGTACAATTTTAATCAAAAGATTGTGAGATGTAGCCAAGTGGAGAATCATAGAAGATGAGGAACAACGGCGACATCTGTTGGTCAATATACACCCAAATTAAGCTAGCTTTCGTTCTCTTATTATTTATCTTGCATATCAAGTTAAGTGCAGTTAAATGTTATAGATGTTGAGATTTAGCCTTCCCATTCACAGGGTAAATTGCAGCATAGTATAGCCACTTATCAACCAATATGCACCAGAATTGAATCAACATAATGTTTCATAAAATGGCCCTCTCACATAACAAATTTTGTGTAATTATACACAAATAAATCCAAGATAATTTCTCCATTCACTGGAAAATTGCAGCATAACAGCATCGTCTATTGGCCGATATGCACAGAAATTAAATAAACATATTTCATAATAACCCTATGACATACTTAGTCTTTTTTTAATTATACACGGTAGAAGAGATATAGTCCTTTAAATGGGAGAAATCACAGTATAGCAGCGCCACCTATTGAGTAATTTGCACCAAAAGTCGATGGGCACTTTTTTTTTTTTTGTCAATGCGCAACTATGTATAAGTTTATATGAAATTCCGTGCATTAACTCTTGAACTAGAGTTGCTACACAAAACGTTTTTCAGACAGACATTTTCTAAAAACGGTCAAATTCAAAATTCTGGTTCACTGAAAATGCGTAAATCCACCAAAAACGGGAAGTTGAAAATTTTTACGAATAAAATGCTTTCTTCTATTGAATATAGAAGAAAGTAATGATTCAAAACGAATTTATATTTTTGTTCTTTTAAATGCTTTTTACGTTTTTACTTATTTTATATTTTTATATTCTGTACAGATAAGAAAAAAAAAATTAGATTATTTATTAAAATTCTTTAATTAGAAGTAAGTTCAGTTTTTCTAATGTACAAAATCATAAACTTTAAATAATTGAGCCTTTTTTTTTTTTTTTTTTTTTTTAATTCTTTAACAATCTGAAAATGAAAATACAGATTTCCTGAAAATTTTAATATCATTTCTATTTGAAGTAATTTTAATTTTTGAGACTATATCTATGCAGCGCAATGGGAAATTCTAAATTCAGGTGTTTTAGCAAGATATTCCATTAAAAGTGCACATTTATATAAATTGCAGTGCTTATTTTTTAAAATCCAAATCGAATACATAGATGACACGTTTAATTGAATAGGTAATGGCACAGGCAATGATGCTAGAGGGTCTGCTAGTATAAATATATGGTCACAAAAACAACTTTCTTGTGTAGGGAAAAGTGGATTGTAAATAAACAGGCAGGTTCTAGTCAATGAATGCACATTGTTTGACTCATTCTCGAAATAATCTAACAACTTTTACTTCCAAGACTAACAATATTACTAAACATTCTCAACTTATTAAACAAAAGTCATGAAAACAGAGTTATATGCACTGCAGAGGATGAATATTATTTGTTCAGGAACAACAATGGACAGCTCTTTTTATTGTTATGGGGAAGATTAGGGGGAATGTTATAGATCACTCTGGAAAATCCTAGCTAACTCTGCACAAAATTAAACAAGGCTTTCTATATCTCTTAAACCTGAAGCTACTTTTTGCTAAATTTGTTTGCTAAAGTGGCCAAATTCGACTTTTGTATTTTTTTTTTTTTTTTTTTTTTTTTTTTACACCTTTACAAGCTACAACTGATCTAAAGAAAATAAAAGTCGCAAATTTTTCATTTGAGGGAAATTTATGCTTGAATTTTCTCCTCCGGATGTCCGTCGGATATCCGGCTTGAAATTACCGGATATTCGTATCCGGACTGCTGATATCTGGTACCCCATCGGATATTTAAAACTCAGCCGGATACCGGATAGTTACCGGATATCCGTTTCATCCCTAATTTCTACTTTAAAATGGGAAGGAAAAGGGAAGATTTCTACTCAAAAGAAAGCAAATATAAAATTTTTTGAAAAATACACATTTAAGCCAAATCAAATTTTAATACACATATTTGTCAAATATCTTAAATGGGTTAATTATACACTAAATACTATGGAGATAATAATGGAAAAAGATTGTGCTTTGCAGGACATTTGATCATTAACTACCAGTTGAAAGGAGCGCACATGTGTGTGTGGGTGGGGGGGGGGGAATACATCTATATACTTCTTTATAGGTTCTAGAATATAATCAAGAAAGTTTAAAATGGATATTTACATTTATGTTATGAATGAAGAAAGATTGCAAATCACAAGGCTTCAATGGAGCATGTGATTGCCACTCGTTGGAGGAGGGGGGGGGGGGAATTACAAGAATTATGAGTAAGAGGTATTAAACAATTCTACTTCTTTACAGATTCTAGAATCTAATAAACCAAGTTTAAAATAGATATTTATATTTTTGTGGCAAATGGAAAATTATTAGAAATTATAAAGCTTTCGATAAGCTGTGTGATCACGGATCGTTAGGGGGAGGGAAAGGGAGGGGCTCCAAAAAATTATATGAGTGAGACATATTAAACAATTCTACTTCTTTATAGGTTGTAGAATATAATAAAGCAAGTTTAATATGAACTTTGACATTTATGCCATGGATGGAAAAAGATTGGAAATCACAAGGCTTCGATTGCCTATCGTCGCTCGATTTTTAGAATCTTTTAATGATCACAAAAAGTGGCGACTTTAGTGGCGATCGATGCATAATTTTTAATCGCCATCTTTTTTTATTTAGTCGCCATGTGGCCGGTGGCGACTGTTAATTTTGCCTTTTATCTCTCTCCCTTGGCTATGTCCTTGTTACATACATTCGTGATTTATTATGAACATTCTGCTTCAAAAACAAACTTCATAAGTTATTCAAAATTTATTATTTTTTCCAGCGACAGAATAGGTCAAAATTTCACATATGATTGCATAATGTTATTTCATTCAAAATAGTGCAGAGTTACAGGAAAAAAACTGAATCGCAAAACTGACCCTAATAAAATTAATCGGCGAATTAGGATAATGTAAATGTGTCAGATCATAGGAAGGGTAGCCTAGTGGGTGGAGCATTTTAGTCTGTGACCATGATGAGCGATCAGTAGAGCTCATCCCTCATAACATAAATATAGTTATTCCATATAGTAGAAATTTATAATTGGGAATTAATCAGAATCCACCTATGTCAGCTGGTTTTTCCTTTTTGAACTTTAACTACTATTATAATTTTGTTAAAATATAAATTAAAAGGAACATTTTGGATAATTAAAATAAAATCATTTGGTTCAAGTATATTATAAATATTTTTGAGCTATATGTAGTTTTTTTTCCATGTCTATACTGGAAATAAAATTGTTGCACATATATTTTTTTATGAAGTATAACCTTCTAAAAAAAAAAAAAAATCTACAGCTGCCATTTTCAAATTTATCTTATCTTTTTTGCTTCTTGGCTTATACATTAAAAACTGTTTCACATAGTAACAAAAATTTGTCAATTTTGTACAGAAATATGCAATAAACATGCTTTGTTTTTAAATTAATTTATCTTGAAAATCCCTTTGACAGAAATTTTGTATGCTTTGCTTTCTGCGACAAGTCTTGTTCGTGCAAACTTTTACTACAAGACAATATTGACATATTTTTTTATTTACACATAATATGTACGTGTAACTATAAAGACCAATATTATTAGTAGACTATGAAGAATTCTTAAATACAAGACATGAGTTTCTATTTTCTACTGAAATTTAGAAATAGCTTTCATTTTTATGGGCAAATCTTTCTGCAAGTGACAATTTCTTTTCTGCGACAATGTCGCTGTGTCACCTAAATTCTGCCACAGGGTTGAAAAGTTTGTGAAATAATTCTCTGAAAGTTTCATAGAAAATCGGTAGATATTTTACTCCATTTAAGATACATTTTATTGAAATATTTCAGTTATGTATGTATATTTTATTTTATTTCAACTGAATTGCTTTTTAAATGAAGGAGAAAATTCTGCTTTCTCAGCATCCAAAATGCATCCATCTTATCAAATGAGGATAAAATGTGGGTATTCCTCCAGTCCTTGTAAAGTTTTCAAAATAGAAATTGGTGATGACCGTAAGAAAATCGGCTTATCCCATTCATATTACAGTTGAGGAACCAGCTTTCATTTTATTTTGTTTACCATAAAATCTCGATTATAAGCCCCCTCCCCACTTTTAGGTAATTTTGGATTTTTCACATAATCCTAAAAATAAGGCCCCCTTTCCATTTTTTTCATTTTGTGTAAAAAATTTATTTTCTGACATCTTATGTAAATGATTTTAAATAAATGTATTCCTTTATAATATTTTTTATAGCAAAATTTATTAATTCCTTTCTTTTACTTCTGTTTTAACAAAATAACAATGAAGTTGGAACGAGAACTATGAAATAAGTATAGATCTATATTGAAATTGTAAATCTATTTTCTGATAGATGGCAGCACTAATCTTAATTCCAGAAAATGTTCTTACAGGCTTCCTCAATATTCATAAAAAAAAAAATAATAATAATTGAATCTATAAGTAAACTTTTCTTTATTTAACTTTCATATACTAAAGAATAAATAGAGTTCTTTTATTTACTTATTTAATAAACGTTACATTTTAAAAAATATATTAGATTTTCTTTTAATTTAATTATTTCAATTAAAAAGATTGATGTCATATTTTTGTAAAATGTTATGTTTTACAATAATATATTTAAAATGAGTTTTATGCATTTAATATTCACCTAAATATATACTCTTATTAATTTATAAACACTAAATTAATTAATGTTTGACAACCTTTCAAGATTTACCTTGCCTTTGCTTTACCAAAATCAGTCTATTTTTTTTTTTTTATTATTATTAGTCTTTCATATTAACCATACGAAAAAATTAATTTAAATTAATAATAAAATAATTTTAAATTAATAATTTAAGATTTATTCCTGTAAGTTACATTCAATTCTGTATTAGATAATAAATATTAGTTTTATTCTCTGGTGGTAGATGGCGCTGCCACAACTTTTTAAAAGCAAATTTCTAATAATCCCGATTATAAGCCCCTCTCTACTTTTTACTGGTTTTGCATTTGAAAAACGGGGGGCTTATAATCGGGATTTTACGCTATATATTTATATGTTTCCTGTGTGATTGAGTGTTTATTTATTTTGATTATTCTCATGTTATTACATGTCTGTAATGTTATTAGTTTTAGACAACAATCAGTTTTTTTTATAAAAGCCTAATACAGACGGAATTATCGTGAACATATCCACTTGTCTTTGCTATTCCTGATATGGTTCACATGGACATAATTTTAATTGCTATTAAATTGAAATGGGAAAGAAAATTTGATCAAGTTTGATATTATTGTGTGATAATGTGCATGCATATGCAGTAAAACTTAAGTGATTAAAAAATAAAATAAAAAATGTTTTTTACACATGTACTTCAAAATTTATTTCTTGATTCAGTTTGAATTATTAAACATTTGTTTACAGGATATTTAAAACAAAATGGCTTCATCTTTTGCATCGTGATATTTATATCTTTTGAATTCCAAATGTCTCCAAGAAATTAAAAATGGCATCATAAATATTACTGTACTACTACTTCGTATACATTAATATTGTACATTTTTATATTAAAAAAAAAGATAATCTCATTAGACTGTCATCATTTTTTCTTATTATATCATTGAACTGAGTCCACGAGTTTACATATTGTCCATTTATAAATCTTATTTTATTTCATTTTGTATGCATGCTTTTTATTTCCTAATTCAAAATTATTGAAAAAAACTTTTTCGATACTGTCCATTTCGAAATTGATTATTATTAATTTTCTTTTCTTTTTCTTAAAAAAAAAAAAAAAAAAAAAAAAAAATTGATGAAATTCTGGCAAAAACAGAATTTAGTTTAGTACAGAGAACAATTAGTTTATTTATTTATTTATTTTTCAAATTATAACATCGCTTTCAAATTATTCAATTATATTTTCGATTTCGATAAATGCCCAACTATCGAAAACTAGTATCGTAAAAATCTGTAGATTGAGACTAATAGTCCTGAGTCCTAATAATTATAGATAAATAGAAAATACCTATTAAGATATTTAATAATTATATTATAGTAGCATTTCAGTGTAAATTTTTACACAGCTATTAGCATTTAAGGCATGTAGAATTATGAGATGAAGCCCCCATAGAGTTCACTGAAATGAGTCAGAGGCAAAGCTCCTATTGGTTGTTAAATGAAGCGAGCAGGGGGCAGAAACCTCTTGTTGTAGTAAAACTTAATAACATACAGCAATTTTGTTCTAACCAATGTAATGAAAGTGCTGTATTATAAAAATTTGTTTCTTTTATTTGCTCCTTAAGGAAGTAAAGTTGAAATTAAAATGTGACTTTTATATCTAGGAATAGGATGTAGTAAATCTCAGTAGCTTATAGCAATTTTATTCTAATTGAAATTATAAGATGCACTTAATACACTGCAAATAGGCCGTGGTGGTGTGTGTGTGTTATAGTTGATTTACTGAAGGGACCTAAATCGCCTGCAGCAAATGGTCAAATGAAAATTGATTCGGGAAAAAAATAAAAATTCAAGGTTATTACATTAAAAAAGTTATTTAAAATTATTCAGAGAATTTTCTTTTTTATCATTCTTTGAAGCATTTTCAACTAATTTTACTTTTCATTGTATATTAACAAATGAATTCCAAATGTGTCACATATTGTACTTAAATTTGCTACAGCAAAACAGTTCATAACACAAACTGAAATACACTTTGAACCATTTCTAACCATAGTTGTAATGTATCCAAATTCTTTTGTGTTGTCTAGGTAAAATGCTTTCCATATCAATTTCTATTTGAAACGTGTTTTTCTTTCTACATCTTGAATATTGAAAATGTAAAAAAGAAGTCTAATAAATATAATTTATTATTAAAAAAAAAAAAAAAAAAAAAAAAATTCTTTACTTTATTGAATATTTTTACTTGCATTTTCAGAACTGCTATTTCTTTTAGGATTTGATCTTTTGTTGTTTCGATCTTACAGGAATCTAGTTGGCTCCACATCATTGAAAGCATGCTTACTGGTTAATACTTCCACAGCTTCACGCCCAAGGGCAGGGTTATATTAACATATGGGCAAATCAGGCATTGTCCCAAGGTGCCCAAATTTAAAGGTCCCCCTCAAATCTCTATATAAATTTAAAGCATGTTTTGACTTTTATATAATTTAATAAATTTTTGAATAATCTTGAAATCATCTGTGTTATTTAAAGATGACATTCAATTGAAGCAAGTCTAAAGTTAATACTAATTTGCATTTCATTTATTCTAAATAATATTAGTATTGCTGTTGTTCTAATTTATTGTAAAAGCTTAATGAAATAATATTATGATAAAATAATATTATGTAGATATTCTCATCTTGAAGATATTTTATTGCTGCTTTTTGAAAATATTTTGCCTAATGTGATAACCAGGCCCTGACTAATGCCAGGGCATGCGGGACAGCTTCCCTGGGCCCCTCTTCTAGAAGAGCCCCCCCAACAGGCATAAACAGAAAATCGGCAACCTAAAGACCTCTTATACCACTGCAAGGGGGCCTCCCAGAATAATCTTGGCCCGGGGCTCCAGGTAGTCTAAGTTGGCCCTGGTGACCAAATACTAATAATATTATATTATTAATACTATTTATACATTTAAAGATAAAATATATAAGTATTGCATTCTTATCATGCATTATTTTATTTCCAGAATAAGTGCAGTTTTTTTTTTTTTTTTTTTTTTTTATGTATGTTATACATATATACCAGGTATCCCATAAATTTATAGACATTTTAAAAATTCATAAACATTTAAATTGGTAGAAATGAACGCAGTTTGCAAAAATGTTATTCTCATGGAGGGTTTTTTTTTTTTTTTTTTTTTCTTTTTTGGTAAAGAAAAAAAAAAAGTTAATTTTTCGTCAATAGAGGGCACTGCATGAATGAATAACGATAAATATATCAGAGTCCTATAAATTGCATGGTTTAATGATCAACGCCTCTTATTTCCTATTTTACTTCCTACTTGTGCATACATGAAGTTTTAATTGCGATGCTGACTTGGTGGATAACATGTTATTGGTGAAGATGTTTTCTGAGAGTTAAACACCGCCGACTGAAGTTATAGTTAGCGATGTTATAACTCGTTTGCAAACTATAATTTGTGGTTATGGTGAACACATAGAATAGGACTTATATGCCTGTAAACATTTGCTCATGTACCTACAGTGCCCTCTGCAACGAAAATTTTAACTAAATTTTTTTTCTTTACCCCCCCCCCCCCCCCCCCCCCGCATGAGAATAACTTTTTTAGCAAATCGCATTCAAATGTACCAATTCCTTCAATAGCTATAAATTTTTTAAATGTTTACAGACTTATGGGACACCCGGTATGTATGTATATATATATATATTCTATTTTAAACAAAACTTACTAAGTACAAATAGGATGAATAGAAATATACTTTTTATGGGAGGAGTGCAAGAGTTCAATTTCAGTACTCAAATTATGTAGCAGAGTATTAATTAACATGTGATGGGTGGAAGAAGTGCCCCCAAAATTCCTCATGTCCCAGAGCCCCATATTGTCATGATCGTGACTTGTTCAAGGACATAA
This sequence comes from Salticus scenicus, assembly GCA_963930645.1. NCBI lineage: Eukaryota > Metazoa > Arthropoda > Arachnida > Araneae > Salticidae > Salticus > Salticus scenicus. Next base: position 293,321,111 of record OZ005655.1, on the reverse strand, counting down.
TTGGAATTTTTTATAATTTGTTAATTTTCATGGTTTTCAAAGTTGATTTTTAATTTTTCTCTTTAGTTTAATTTGGTTAATGCAGTTAAAATGTTAAAAATGTTTAAATATAAATTCTCCATCACAAAGATAATTTAAAAAACTAATATAATGAAAACAATGCCATTTTTGCAAATTCTTATGTAAAATGACCTCCTGAATCCGAATATGATGGCCATTTTGCCCTATCACCCACTGTTTTTGGGGGGACCCCCCCCCCCTATTTTTACCACTTTTTTGGTAATTGTATGGCTATAAATTTGATTTATAGGGAAGAAAAGAAATATTTTAACTGTGAAATATCTTCTGAGGGCCTAGAGAGGTGAAAAATTCTAAAACATGAACATTTGCAGCAAGGGGAAGATTTAGGGGGAGGATTTGCCACTGAAATTATAAGTTACATTTATTATATTTTATTAATCAAAATTATTATTATTACTTATTATATTATACATTATATTTTTTATTTTTAAGAGTTAAAATAACTATTTTCCATTGTCCAAATCAAATTCATGACCATAAAATTACCGAAGAGTGATAAAAATTGGGGGAGAAAGTGACGTCACAAGAAAACGTTGGGTGATGGGGCAAAATGGGGGTCATATTCATATTCAGGAGGCATTTTACATTAGAATCAGCAGGAATGGTATTAGGACTCGAAACAAAATTTTTTTGTAGCGTAGTATATTTATTATGAAAAAGTTGCAATATTGTGTATAGTCTTTACCTCTATAATTAGATGTTTTTGATAATTTAAATTTCTTCTTTTAGAAACTTGCATCATTCATTAATCATGGCTAGAATTGGACAACTTCTGCTCCTTACATGGAAGAATTTCAAGCTTCAATTTAGACATCCTTGGGTCACACTTTTAGAACTTGGTGTACCTGCATTTTTTTCACTCATCCTTGTTTTAATTCGATCTGCCATCAGTTCAGAATACATTACAAAACCTGTGGTATATGATCCATTCAGTATAAACTCTCTTCCTGCAAATTTTACGCCACGCTTTAACTATAATGAAGATTGGGAAATTCTGTATGCACCTGACACGAATTTTACCATTAATATTATGGATAAAGTGGCATCTGATTTAAAAATAACTGAGAAAGGTAAGTTATGGTGATTTAGATCTTGGTTTTGGAGAGTAACATGGCTCTCTTAATGTGGGAAAGAAAAGAGTAATTTGAATAATACAGTTCTTGAAAACAATTACATAATAATGTGTGTAATTAATATATTAATTAAACATATTTATACTGAGTGTCAGGAATGTATATTTACACTTTTTTAAACAATAAATGAAAATAAACTAATAAGGACATGGAATATGGCAATACAGTTTTTTTTTTTTTTTTTTTTTATGTTCCATAAATAAAATATAAAAGTTCATTTTGCAATGTTCAAAATGTATCATTACACTTTTAAAAAATAATTGAAAATAAACAAGGATAGATATGCACATACAGTAGAGGTGCACAATCTGCGCCACATGCTGCCCGCTGAAGGACAGATATTTTAGCTCGTTTTAATGATCAGTAGGAGAGAAAAAATGAAAAAGAAAGAAAGAAAAAATATTTTATTGATTGCATTTGCAAAACTGGCATTTAGAAAACATTTTGTTGTTGTTGTTGTTTGCGGGGGGGAATTGTTGGTTTATACACACATTTCTGTTTGAGAGCTAAGTTTTCCATTCAATTTCTCAATAATGTAACCCACAGTATGTTCCTTCATTTTTTATTGGAAAAATCATGGAATAATCTATTGGTAAGTGATTTTTAGTAAGTAAAAACTCCTCCACCCCTCTCTTTTTTTTTTTTAAATCTTTCTCTTATGTGTGTTAAAATTAATGATGAAGAAACTTAAATTTATAATAGTAATTACTTTCTATTTAAAAACTTCAAATGTGCAGTAAGTTGAATTTCTTTCTGTCCGGAGACATAAAAAAGAAATATAATTCTGGTGGGTTCTTATTTTGTAAAACTGATAAAAACACCGACCGTGATAATGGTGGCCATCATTAATGATTTATGAAGTTGCAAACAGAAATGGGACAGTGGCTAAAAGAATGTGTAGATAAAACCAAGATTTTCAGTGGTTGTGCAAATACTTTGGTTACATTTGCAAAAATATAAGATATACCACAGATTTTCAGCAGTATATTCAGTTGCTTGTGGTAACTATTATGATAATTTAGCTGATTGCTAACGGGGACGTAACTACAGATGTTATCAGCAGGAGGCATGTAGGAGGCTGAGGCTGATTTCCTAATTTGTCTAAAGGGTCCCCTTGGTTGCTGTCTATAATAGTTTAGCAACGAAATCCTCATTAAATTCATTAAGACTTTTGCAGATCATGTTCTTTCTGTTATGCCAGAACAGGAAGGTGACACAATACATTGTTTGAATTTCATGTGGAAAATGACAATTAAAACCCTGAGAAGCTTTTTCACATATAGATCTCGCCAGTGCCATCTAATACCTCAAAGCGGTATTTTCATACCCACTTACCTACACTAAAACTGCTTGTTTTGGTACCCTCTATCTGCCTTTATATTTGTGCTAGGTGTTTTTGAGAATCCCCCAATATAACCCTTTTTTTTTTCCCTCTCTGCAAAGCAATACATTTTATTTATTCTTTTTTTGTATTTTATATATATGATATATTTATTTAATTCATTTGCTTACTATTCAATAACTTTATGATTATTACACTTTGAGATTCACTTGACTCGCTAATTGAAAATTTTTTATAAAAATTTTATTATATATTTTAAGAAACACACACACACATATAGATATATATATATGTTATAAAGCAAATACATCTGCACAATTCCGTTCTTTTATATTACCTCGTCTGTGGCCCTTCATGTCCCACTCAACAGCAAGAGTGGCCCACCAGCCAAAAAGGTTGTGCACCCCTAACATACAGGATTGCATGTTCCGTGTAAAAATATGTTGCAATAATGTGTTATTGCACAATTTCTATGTGTGAACCATTTGTCACATGCAAATATACATCAAGTCTATTTAAGATTTCTAACCGCATTCTATGAAGTAATGCAGAATTAATACTGGTAGGAGGAATAGCTTCCTTTCTTTTGCTTTACAGTCAGGTTTTTCCAGATTCCAATTTAATGATTTTTATTTTGTAATAGTTTATTCAATAAAAATTTATTTTAGAGATAAGAAGACACTTTTTATGTTGTAGTCACTGTTTTGTGTTCCTATTTTAAAGTTAAATTATTGTAGTATGGATGGCTGCTGCAATTCAACTTTTCATTAATCCATATCAAAAATGTTTACATAGTGCTATTTATTTATACTTCATTTAAAATAAATTTTGACATTTTCCTATTTTAACATTTAACAAAAAAAAAAAAAAAAGTTTTACCAATAGCGGAGAGGTTTTGCTCTTAAAGCTGGTAGAGAGAAGGTGCTAGATTTGAACCAGATTGGGTTCATTGGCCAATCCGTTCGATTTTTTCATGGTTTTCTCCAAAACTTGCATGAATATGGGCTAGAATCCATTAGAAGGACTCCCCACAGAAAGCTTTGAATCTAGGCCTAGGCTCCAAGTGTAGATAATTGACCTTAAAAATGCTACAACACAACATAAAAAAGTATATAAGTATGTATAATCATTTGTTTATTTATAATTTTTTTTTTTTTTTTAATTATTTAAAAATGCATTTCAGGCATCCTGTTTCTTTTTTTTTTTTTTTTTTAAGAAACTAGTAAATATTTTAAGGACTGCTGAAGAACACAATATCAGAAATTAACACTTTGCATTCGAGGCCTTTTTAGTTTGGATGAACCAATATTTTATATGTCTTTATACTTCAAAGGAAGACATTTGTTACTATCTGTAGAGTTTATGGTTTATAAGATATGGTATATATTGCAAAAAAAAGTTGTAGCTCATTTCTTTTTCTAAGATTGGCAATACATTGCACTGCAAAAATTTCTAATATGATTCAGTTTTAGTGTGCATACACATCAAGGCCATAGCTAGAAAAAAATTTCAAAATGGGGTTTAAGCTTCAAAATATATAACGTTGCAGTGTTAAAAATAAAGAATAACTCAAATTTTTGACAATCTACAAATATTCTGTGGAGAGAGATGTTTAACCCGTTAACGCCCGAATTAATTTTGCAAAATATTATTAGCTGATTATTTAACTTCTAAATATAGACAACTGACAGTAAAATATATTAACTTAAACAATTCTTCTGATAGTTTTGAACTTAAAACCTATCTTCATTTATTGACGTTTAGTGCTCTAGCGAGAAAACTTCGAGGTAGAAAAACTTTGAGATAACAGATTAATTTCCTGTTATTTGTTGACAAAGATTTTGAAAGTAAAGTATTATAATATATATATTATTATTCAACTTGATTTATGTTAGTGTACCTGTGCAAAAAGCAAATATATGTGTGATGAATGAAAAATCATAAAATGACTATCCAAATTATGAAATAATAATTAATAGTAGGCACATTCAGGGATCATTTAGAGTGATGCTATAAACTGTCGCTAAAAAGCAGAACTCATTCCAAGAAACCAAAAAATATATACGTGCCATTTTATTAGCTGTCCTCAAATGAGGACACTGGGCGCTGACGGGTTAAATCCTCCTCTCCTCTTCTCGCTGTGACCTTGATATGCATCCACAACTGAATATATATACAGTGGAGCACCCTTATAAGTTATTCAAAGGACCGTTCCTAAAAAACATACAACTGAAAATTCATTTTAACATTAATACACAATAAAGTATCATATTAATAATAAAAGTCTAATCAATTTTCATGATTTCTTTTACATTTATTCGAATAAGATATATTTTTAATTGTATTTAAAATCTATTTAAAAGGTTGAATAAAAATTTAATGATAATAAAAAATATAGAAATTCAGAAAAAATTTTTAAGATTTCGATTTTAACCTTTAAAGACAAAGCCTTTTGTTCTCTAAACGAAGATAACATTTATGTAAACGATTAAAAGGAAGGAGAGAAAAAATAATTGTTTCTCCAAACGTAATGTCAAATAAACAGGATAAGAAAATCTTCCAAGTTGCCCAACGGAAGTGAGTAATAAATCTTCAAGTTTAATAAATGCCTATAATGTTGTGGGCTTTTTTCCTTTCATACCGCATTCCTAGAATCAATTAAAAGAGAAAGTAGGAGGTCTTCAAGTGGTCACTGGCTACTTGTATACCTACCATTCAACCCAGTCGCCAACTGCTTATCTCTAAAAATTTCTCTAACTCTCCTTCCCCCCCCAGGCTATCGATGCAAGTCGCACTTTGTCCTATAGCCATGGGCGTCGGCACATAGGGGCAAGGGGGGGCACTTGCCCCCTCCTGGAAAATTCTAATAAATAAATAATTATTTAAAAAAAATTACAATTAAAGCTTTAAAGCTGTGTCATTAGAATTAAAATAACCAAATAAAAGTTGTCACAAAGCCAATTAGAGTCAAACCGACTCAACCTGCATTTATAGTCTCTAACCTTTCCCTGCAAACAGATTTTAAATTAACTTGACAGTACGTTTTCCGGATTAGTGTTGGTTTAGAATAAGTTGTATAATTTCTTTAAGTAAAATGTTGTAGCTAAAACTGCATGTCTAAAAAATTGTTGTAGTAAATGTTTACACACTGGCTTACTTAATCACTTCAATCAACCAACCAGTCATTTGGATCTAACTGAATTTGTAAAAGCGTGCTGAAATTTTGCAATTTGAAGTTTGCCCCCTCCTAAAAAATTTTCTGGCGACGCCACTGCCTATAGCTGCACTTTGTTACCATATTTCTAAAAAAGAAATAATCGAAAAAAAAATAAGAATAAAACATAAAGAGCATTAATCTTTTTTTTTTTTTAATTCTGGAATGAAACTCAAACTTGGGATTCTACAAGGAGAAAAAAAACATATAAGTGAAATTAAGAATTTACTTGTGTCGTATAAACAAAATATTTTAATATTAGAATTCAATGGAATGATTTGTGACCTAAGTCGAAAAACATATAAATGAGAAAAACGTATAAATGAGAAACGTATAAAAGGTGCTCCACTGCATATATTTTTTTATTTGTGTGTTTAATTCTTTTATCTATGTGAGTATACTAATCAATAATAGTTGCGATAGATTCTTTCACCTATGATTTTATTGTATTCCTATTTATTTAAGAAGATATTTAAAAAAAAAAACTTGTCGATATATTTTTGAAGCCTATTAATAAAAACATTTTATATATTTTTTCTTTTTAAATAATGATTTTTTTCTTTTCTTTCCTTTCTTTCTTTTTTTTTTTTTATTCAAACAAAGGTTTTCACACTGAAGCAGAAATGATAGACTATTTTACAAATTACACCTCAAGGATACTTTCTGGAATTGTGTTTCAAAGTGAATTTGATAATGATACTTCAAGTAAAGGAAATATCCGTTACACTGTAAGTATTTTAAAATTAGTTTATAAATTTAATTAAAAATTAATTTTATGGTAGTAATTAGTTTTATTAAGTGTGATTTGTTATTGTAATTAAGTAATAATCCTGTTTTTTCCCCTGAAGTCATAAATCTTGTAATAAATATACATATCTATATTATACCTAAATTCACCTTTAACTTAAAACATATGCAGTCCCAAAGCAGAATATGTCGCAGTTTAGAATGTACGTTGCAGAACAAACAGCTTTACTGCAGAACAATTGCATATATTTAGAAATTAGGGAGAGAAAAAAATTGTCTTATAGACTTAAGATAGGACATTTATTAAAAATCTAGTATTAATCACTGAAACAATTTGTCAAAAATACTTCTAAAGTTGTTAGTTGATTGCATGGAGAATTTTCTATCCAGCCTTGGTTTATTTATTCTTTTTTTCGCTAAAAATATCTTTGAATGCTATTTTACAATTATTGTTTTTTTATTATACACATATATTATAGCACGTCAGATTCTAAGATTTATATTTTTATGAGTGTGTCAATAATATATTGTCAAAGTAAATTTGTAAAATGCATATGTGCTCTATGGAACATTTTGATTATCTGAAACCTTGCTGCAGAACATTTAAAAGTATTCTGCTTTAGGGATATGCAGTGAATGTATTTCTATTCTAATTAAAATTGAAGATTAAATTATTGCATTATATAATCTATATAATGATCAATTAACAATTCCAGGGCTCGATCCAGATTTTATTTTTGGTGCTAATTTTTGTGAAAAACAAATTATTGTATAAAACCTTCTATTTATAGGAATCACTGTATATAGTGTTTAATATCAAGTTAATCATATTCCATTAAACTAAATATAGGCACTTATTGGAAATAATACTAAAAACGTGAAAAAGTTTTGTAAAAATTTCTTTTATTTATTTATCAGGGGAGTCATTCCATCTCAATTCAGGCAGGAAGTAACAAAATGTGTCATATGACCATCACAAATTATTTTTTAAAAAATAGGGTATTAAAAACTAAGTGAAATACGAAATATCTCACAATAATTTTTTTTCAAAAAAAATTTTTTTTTTTTTTCTGTTTACAGGGCAGTAAAACTTAGTCTAAAACTGAGCTTTTTCGAAAAATTTAAAAAAAAACTTCATTTTTATAGGAGCGCTGTTTAAAAAATATTTAACTTTTTCTATCAAATTTTTTTTTTACAAGTAGCTCTTAAGCTGAATTTAAATTTAGTTTAATTTTGAAAAATCTGTTTGCCTTATGAATTAAGAAAAAAAATTCGTTTTGCTAGGGAAAAAAATTGATTTTTACCGATTTTTGGAATTTTTTTTTCCTAATAAAAATTTTATTTGAAACTAAAATAAAAGTTAGGAATCTGAAGACCTTTTATGCTAACTTCACAGCAAATTTTATTTTAATCATAGTATACATACAATCTTTAAAATTAATTTTTTAATTTTGCAATTTTTAAAAATATGACCATATTTGAAGTGCAATTACTCAAAAACACCATTTTTAAAAAATCTGAAAGTTTGCTAATTTGAAGCCCTATCTGTGCTTAATAAATAAATTATAACCAATTATTCTATTTTTGCCCAGAAGATTTTATGTGATTTTTTGAAAATAACATGAATTGCATTTTTTTCACAAGACTAGAAATTCAAGATTTTTGTATTTTTACTAACTGAATACATGAGAAAACTAATTTTTATTTTAACAAAATATAAAATAATGGTAGATAGGTATTACAGCTGTGAAATAATATGATAAAATGATAAGTTTTCTATAAATAAATAATAATAATAAACATTAAAGTAAATTTCAGAAAGCATAGCATTAGCAGTATTAAGATATACATTTTGAAGTAATTTAAATATTTTTTCTTTGCCTTTTTGGAAGATTCCACTTTTGTTATTGAATGCTTAACTGTGCGTCTCATATAGGATTCGTTATTTTGAAACAACCAATAATGCTTTGATTGCATTCCTGTAATAAGTTTAACATTAGCCCATTCATTTCGTGTTTTCAATCTGTAATCTTTAATAGTTTTGCTCTTGATGTGTATTAATGTTATGTTTGGTACTACACTAGAGAGTGCATTAAAAAATGAAGCAGAGTCTTGAATGGCTTTTACTGGTTCCTTTTGGAGATTATATTTTGTTGCGTGGTGTTTGCACAAGCCACCAATAGCATCACATGCATTTTTTCCATGACCAGTAGCTGAAAAAATCCACTTTCTTACTTCAACTTCATGATTTATTAAAAATTCATGAAACTGGTACTTGTTTTTAAAATGTGCTGCTGCACCATCTGATATATATACCAAAGATTTTATATTTTTCAAGTCGTACAACTGAAATATTTCATTTTTCACTGCATTTATAGCACAGAGAACATGAGCTGTATCATGGGTTGTGTCGTCAGAAATGGCAATGAAACTTCTTGTCTCATCCCGAACGTATGCAATGCATTTAAATAAAGATATTTGTGTATTTTTCCAGTGATAACTCTGAATTTCATCAGGCAAAATTATAGACCAGTTTTCAGCGAAATCGAAATGCATTGTTAGTATAGAATCTGCTTTTGCCATTAACTATGCCTCTGCAATTCCTTCTCTTTGAACTTTTTAAATATATTTATGCGAAATACCCTTTTTAACCCAGTACTTTATGTCTTCTAAAAATTTTCTTAAGGGTACAGATTTCTTTATTAAGTCTCTACCTTCCCATATAGCATATAGTACATCTTCTTCATCATCCAAGTCAAATGTTTCTGCTGTAAGAATTTCAGTACCGGGGCACTCCGCACACTCTTCTAGCCAACATTTTTCATTGCTTATATGGCATAAGCATTTCATTAGAAGATTTTCTTCATCAATTAAGATGCCTGTAAGATTCTTTAGAGCTATGCAAATTAATTTCAAATTAATGCAGTAAATACAACAACATACTGCTTGTATTGGCTGAACTTTCACAAATTTTGGACGCAATGAATAAAATTTTGAGATGCCTATTTTCATTGATGGATTTTCTTTTTTCATTAAATTATATGTTTCTTTAATAGATCTTGTCATAAAACGTTTTACTCTTTTAATTTTCTCGCCATAGTTATTTTTATTATTAATAGCATCACTTTTGTTTGAGCTATTTTTACTGCAATCTTTACTATATTCTAAGTAATAGGAAAGGGCTACATCCAGTGTTTCTGCTGATAAAGGATGTCCAACATAGGGATCACTTTGTGCATAAATTCCTTTTTCTCTTTTGATCTTTCGAGACATCAATCATATATTTTGTTATACCAGGTAGTTTCTCTTGTACTAGTCTCTTACTAAAATTATCTGGCAACCAGTGGTGTATTCTCTGGGTATGCTAGGCATGCGCCGCATACCCGCTAAAAACTGTCTAAACTTCAAACATATTTTGATTAAAGAAAGAAAGAAAGGATAGTAATTTAACAGCTAATTTTATTAATCACTCACTACCATCTATCCATTAGCCGTCATTTAATTTTCAAAAACTATTCTGAAAGAAAATGCCCTCTGTTACATAAGATAATTCTTGGAAAACATCGTTTCCTGACCGGTTACTCCGTAAGGCATGCTACTTTTCTAAAGCATACCCTTGGATAGGGAGTTTTTGTAGTGTGAGGAAATATTCATTGCACTAATTTTCCCACACAAGGGGATTTCCGCTCTTTAAAGGATCCAAATTATGCTATTCATCGAGAGCATGTCCTGCAGTTTTCCCTTACTGCTAAAGTATAAGGGATTTTCATTTTCTTATCTTCCGAAAAAGTCAGTGAGAACTAGTTTTTCCATTTTGTCCATCTACTCAAAGACAAGAATGACTGAATAGATTGACGATGTTGTCAGTTCAAAAATATTATTGATAAAGTAAAATTAATTTAATGCTTTATTTTACAATGATGTAATAAAAAAAATAAAAATAAAAAAACTTTTAACAAAGAGAAAAAACTGAATTTATTTATAAATGATCATTCAACAATAAAATGAAATTTGCATAAATTTCTGAAAAAATATCTCTGTTATTTTATGAGACAGGAAAGTTACTGCTTTCTTTCTTTCTTTCTTTTATTTTATTATTTTTTTTTTAACCTAAACAACTCATACCAAACGAAAACTTCCGAAAGAAATAAAATTATGATCAAAATTTTACTTATGTTGTCTCTCTACATGAGTAAAGAGAATTGTCTGTCTCTCCCTGTGTGTCTGTGTGCACTCTGGACAGTTTCACAAATAAAAATTTAGATACCAGTATTTTAATATAGTATTTTTTTTAACAGGTAAAATGAATATCAACGATTCATGAAGTGAAAAATTTCAATATAAAAATAGTGGTATCAAAATTTCCTTCTGTAAGAACTTGCTCTGAAGCTAAGGCCTTTGATTACAGAGCTACAAAATGTGACAAAGGTATAGCTTGCAAGCTATGGATACTGCAAATGCGCACTTCATCGAGATTTTTTCTTTCCTTTCTTTTTTTTTCTTTTTAATTTTGAATAAGAATATCTCCTCCCCCCGCCCCCATCTCCTCAAATTTGTCCTTTTCCTAAATTTTATTCAAATTGCCAGGTTTTTATTTTTAATCGTCTCCATTCCTTAGCAATGGTTACTAGCTTATTACAGTTACTACATAGCAACGCTTTCTCTGTCTGGTGATGCCTTTTAAAAAGCGAAGCTATCGACAGATTTTTATTTTAATTGAACAAAATAAGATATTTTATTTCAATAACTGGCTCTTCAAAACCATTTTTTATTTGGAAAATTAAAAATTTCTTTGAAAGGGAAAAACGTTTATCATTTTTTAATTTTTTTTTTTTCTTTTCTTTTGGTATCAAATGTCAATATAATAAAAATAATTAAACTTATTACATTTTTAACTTTATTAAAATGTTCAACAATTAAGTTCATGTATAAGAACTATTTGTGGTCCGAGTTAAAGCGCTATCACAAGCAGTGGGGACCCGGATCCGACATTGGAAGAAAGTCACTGCCATATTTTGCATGACTTTAATGAATTTATATATATATATGTATAAAGTGATGTATAAAAAATTAGTGATTCAATTTCTTTGAAAATTTATTTTTATGTAGTAACCAGTGAAGCATGCAAAGCCTACTGGTTCTTCAATAAATTATAATAAGTGGCATTTAAATAATTGCTGTCAAGATAAATTCGATAAAATACCTGTGTAAAATTATATTTATGGTTTGAAGAAATTGGAAATTTACGTACTTAAATTATAAGAAATGATAATGAATTTAGAAGTAGTGCTCTTTCCACAGTTGGCTTCAGAGCATGCCCAGTTTCAAATATCACGCTACGCCACTGCTGGCAACAATGTAAGTAATCGTATTTTTTCATTGTAATCACAACTATATAAGGCTTTTTTGATATTACAAAACTATTCATTGCAATCGGAGCAGTTAGTATCTTGAAAAGATGATGACTGCCGTGAAATATTGACCTCATATGCAGCTTCTAATTTGTCAACAGCTGAAGTTATTAATGTGCTCTTCAGTTTTATCTTTTTTTTTTTCTTTACATAACTTTCTCTTCTGTCTGATCTAATTTCTGAAGGGTATTTCAATGGAGGCATTTCTGCATCAAGGGTTTTAATACTAATATTTAAAGCATCCACAATATCATTTTCTGGATTAAATGGTTCCTCAGAAACTAATATTGCTTCTTCAGATTTGTGTTCAAGTTCTAAAAATTTCTTTTTATAAAACACAAAACAGTTAGAACATAATGTGTCATCTCGATTAACAGAAATAGAAGGGGCAACAACTTTTTTAATTTCATCAGCTGAATCACCAATAGTGTGAAACGTAGCAAACTTTGTTTCATACACAACTTTTTTGTCTCTTAACATAGTCAATGCGCAGAATTCTTTGAGAACTATAAATGTCAGACATAATTATACATAGTAAAATTTACTTAAAGCAATATTTATTTATTTATTTATTTTTATAATTTAAACTCTGTAAACTAAAAAAAATCACTTATTAATCTAATAGTAAATATTCATATTTAGCTGCCTAATATATAAAAGCAGAATTTCATTTTACAAAGAAATGAATAAAATGTAGTGTTCGAATATTGTTTAATTGATGCTGAAAAAGACACATCTGTTTGTAAAGAAAAATGAGCAGCTGTCTCTTCCCCTTCCTTCATAAACCACAAGAATCTATTTGTGCAGGCACAATCAAATCCCAGTTTGTCAAAAGAACTACTTTGAACAACAGATTTATACAAACATATAAAAAGAAAATATCCTAAATTCTGCACTATATATTAGAAAATAGCAGTGGAAATTTTACACAACTAAAACGACCTTTTAGTGAAAAAAATCCAAACTTATTTATTACTATTGAAATTCACTTTAATTATGGTTAGTTAGGATTAATAATTTAGATTATCAGTAAATTAATCCTTTAAAATTTTTTAGAATAAGTATATAAAGAAGAGTTGGAAAAAAAAAAAAAATCGTTATATAAATTCTTTTAATGCTTTTTGTTATTTACTATTATTATTATTATTATTTTAGGTTAAATATTTCTCAACGTTCATAATTCTGTGACATAATTCTAAATTTTATTAAAGTAAAAATTAATTTCCGCATGTAATATAATTTCCGCATGAGTATAATTAGCGAAAATTTTGAATTTCTAGTCTTGCGAAAAAAATGCAATTCATGCTATTTTCAAAAAATCACATAAAATCTTCTGGGCAAAAATAGAATATTTGGTTATAATTTATTTATTAAGCACAGATAGGGCTTTAAATTAGCAAACTTTCAGATTTTTTAAAAATGGTGTTTTTTGAGTAATTGCACTTCAAATATGGTCATATTTTTAAAAATTGCAAAATTAAAAAATTAATTTTAAAGATTGCATGTATGCTATGATTAAAATAAAATTTGCTGTGAAGTTAGCATATAAGGTCTTCAGATTCCCAACTTTTATTTTAGTTTCAAATAAAATTTTTATTAGGAAAAAAATTCCAAAAATAGGTAAAGATCAAATTTTTTTTCTTAATTCATAAGGCAAATAGAATTTTCAAAATTAAACTAAAGTTAAATTCATCTTAAGAGCTACTTGTAAAAAAAAAAAAAAAATGATTGAAAAAGTTAAATATTTTTTAAACAGCGCTCATTTGAAAATGAAGATTTTTTTTTTATTTTCCGAAAAAGCTCAATTTTAGGCTAAGTTTTACTACGCTGTAAACAGAAGAAAAAAAATTTTTTTTAGGAAAATTATTGTGGGTTACTTCGTATTTCACTTAGTTCTTAATACTCTATTTTTTTTTTTTCAAAATAATCTATGATGGTGACCGGACATGCCCTGCCTGAGGTGAGATGGAATCACTCAGGGGTAGATCCAGGTTTTAATTTTTGGGGCCCATTTTTGTGAAAAACAAATTATTTTTGTGAAATTTTTATTTATTTTTGTGAAAAAAAGAATTGTCGCTAGAAACCTTTCATTTTAGCAGTTACTCTATCTAATGTTTAATATAAAGTTAATAGCATTTTATTAAATAAGTATAGACACTCATTAAAAATAATACTGTAAACATGGAAAAATTTTACAAAAGTATTATTTTTATAAAACAAAATTTTGTGAAAGGACTGTTTTTATAAATAGGAATTTTCTGAAGGGACCCAAGTTAAGGATTTGAATTTTGTGAAGGGGCAGCAAAAGAGTCCCAATTCTTGTTTGGATCGACCCCTGTTTATTTATTTTCTTTTTAACTAAGTTTTGGGGAAGAACCATTTTTATGAATTTTAATTTTGTGAAGGGTTTCTGTTTTATGAATTTGAATTTTGTAAAAGGGTCCTTTCTGTAATATGCAATTTTGTGAAAGGTAGTTAAAAGGCTCTTATGTTTGTAATGATTTTGAGCAAAGTGTGCATTCATTTTCATTACACTATTAAGAAAATGTTGCGTTGTTAATTTGTAAGTAGGGATTTTTCAGAAAGACTACAGTTTTTGCAGGCTTTTAAAAAGCTGAATGCTACTGTAAAAAAAAAAAAAAAAAAAAAAAAAAAAAAAAAGATTTTTGGGGTTCTTTAAGGCTTTTTTTTCTTTCTTTTTTACTTCCATTAACCGACTACCATAGGTAATGGAAGTATTGTATTTGGTCCAAAAATTCAATGTCAAGATTTCACCCGATTTACATGTCTTAAGGTCTCCTGAGTCTAAAAAAGTGGTTTTTGGCAATTGGTCAGTGTGTATGTGTGGGGGGAATCTTCTGACTGTCATATCTCCGAAACTAATAAAGATACAACTACGAAACTTCAGAATTAAGACAGAACTGGTGTATAGATGAATATTCCAAATTTTGGTGAAAATTGGAAAACCGGAAATAGGACATCCGAAATCAGAAGTCCATATCTCAAAAACAGCTCTAACGATTTTCTTCAAAGTTGCTATATAAACACTCTATTAGATGTCCTTTCAAATGATGTAGTTGGTTAGATCAGGAAAATTGATAGGCGTCCTGTATAAGTAGCTGAATTTCAAGCACTGCGAGTGGATTCCTTTCAAATCGGATGAATGAATTTTTTTCAAACTTGTAATATTAACCCTCTTTTAAATATCTTTTTGTATGTAATTGTTGATTTCCGGTCAACAACTGAATATGCCAAGTTTTGGTAAAAATCAGTGTCTCAAAAACGGCTCTAACGATTTTCTTGAAAACTGTTACATAAACCCATTTTAGATATCCTTTCTCATGCTTTACTAGGTTATTACAGGTAAATTAATAGTCATCCTGATCAGATAGATCAGTTTTAGATCTCGAAAATTGGTGTATTTAATAAAATAAAAAATAAAAAAAACTCTACCTTTTTCCCCCCTTGTTATATAAACTCTATTTTATTTCTTTACATTTTCATGCGTTTACTGCAAACGTGTATTAACTTTCTCTTACTGGAAAATTTTTAGTTGTCTATTTCATTAGCTCAATTCTATGTCTCCTGATCACATTATCTCCAAAAAGTGCATATAATAGTGGGTAATGGAAGTCGTGTGGTTGTTTCACGGCAGATTTTTTTTTATTGTGTAAAGTCTAGACATAATGGAAAAATGAATAAATGTTCACCATGCAAGCAATAAAATACTTTTTTAATTCCAGTGCCTTTATTCATTCTACTTCAGTGATCATGCATAATGGTTTTACTAATGTATTTTTCTTTATCTCTTGTTTTAAGTAGCTTTATTAATTAACTTGTGGTTAAAAAAAAAAAAATTAACAATTTGATTGTTTATTAAATTTAAAAAACGCCACAACTTTTTGAAGTTGCAGAAACTTTTCAGTCAGTGCCCTGACCTTCCTTGACTCTTTGGTGATCCTCTTGTGGCTTGAATTTGATATTTGCTTTTATTGTTGACTTTGGATGGAGAAGGTAATGCCATCTCTTGTAAATATTTTGGTTGGACTCAGCACAGTTACAACAAATCTCATTGGCTAAAATTTCAATTTTCTCTGTTTATAGCGTATGCATGATTCTCATAATTAGTGAGCGGAGCTTTATAATGTTCTTTTAAATTCTATTTTAATATTTTCTTCCTTGTTAATTTTGGTTAAAGCTGTTGTGTTTTTTTTTTTTTTTTTTTTAAATATAGTTTATGTCTATTTCATGTTCTTTGATTTTATTTTTATTTTTGTCATTCCTATATAAACTCCGATAGTATAAAACAGCATAATTCATATTTTTAATAATTGTTTCTGTGCATTTGAAATTTTAATATTAAACATTTCTTTCCCATTATTATTTTTATTTAGATCCGTCCAAAAGCTGCAGAAGGGGGAAATTCTGCATTTAAAAATGCTTTAAGTAACTGGTTTACAGAGCTTACATTCCCTATGTTTCCTGCATTAGGTCCAAGAAACAGAGATTCTACTTATGGTGGTAGTCCAGGTATAAAAATAAGTTAGATTCATTTATAGTTGTTTGTAAAATGAAAACAGTTTGATTGTTTAATAAAATGTTTCTTTCAAGATAAATTTATGTATTAATCATTCTTTTAATTGTGTATTGAAAATTTATTGATAATAATTCAAGAATAATGATAGTTGATCTTAAGAAATTTAGTCTTTAGAAAAATGTCTTTTTTTTTTTTTTTTTTTTTTTTTATCATTAAGAAGTAAATTTATTCTATTTAACTGAAATCAGCTGTGAAACTGTCGGAATAAATTGTACTTCCAGTAAGACCTTTTTAAAAGTTTTTTTTAGCAATTCTTTTTATTTTTGGCTTTTTTAAATATAATGTGGATGTCAAATGCTCTGCTTTTCTTAGAAAATCTAAATTCTAGTACTTTTGTGCCTTAAAATTGTTATTTTAGCCCTCCTTCATCTTTAAAAATCCTATTCATTATAGATTAAAGATAAATTAATATATAAGAATAAATTAGATGTTAAATTAAAACCGTCAAAAGAAATTATATGAAATCTCCTGCTTTCCTACAAACTTTAAAAAAGAAACTTTTTTTTTTCTGATGTACGCGTATACATACAAAAAAAAAAAAAAAAATGGCATTAAAAGGTCACTATTAAATTGATTAAAAACATATTAGTATAACTTTTATTTATTTTAATCTAAATATTTTAAGTTTAAATTTACCATAAAACTAATAAAAAAATATATTTTTTAACAGAAAACAATCTTTTATCAAGATTCTAGTGTTAAAGCAATTGTGTATTTTCCTTATTTTTATAACAACGAACATTGCTTTAATATGTTCATGTAATTGTAAACATAATTCCTTTAAATTACTAAAATTGGAAAATTATTTATTTACAGGTTACATGTCTCAGGGGTTTTTACCAGTTCAACACAGTATTGCTATGAATATTATAAGTTACTTTTTATCCAATCAGCAAAATGATGTGAAAGATACAACATTTGTTAAAATGAACCGTTATCCTTATCCCCCATACATTGATGATAAATTTATTGTGGCCTTGCAGCTTTTCTTTCCAATGATCATATGCTTCAGTTTTATATATCCAGCTGTAAATATTGTGAAGAATTTGGTGATAGAGAAGGAAAAGCGGATAAAAGTAGGTTTTTTTTTTTTTTAAGTAAAATATTTTTGCTATATTAGTAGGAACAAAATTGCATTAGATTTCAGCAATGTCAATTACAATTTATTAATGTAGTAATACTTGAACAAGTCTTTCTAAGTAATTTACTGTTCATTGGAAAGATCTTTGTTAATTTTCATTTTATATGCCTAAGTATGCCGTACATTATGGGGAAGAGCAAACATCTGGCTAAGTAATAAATAAAAAAAAATATATATATAGCATTTTGATACTATGACTTTGTTTATTGTGACAGGTTTCCCATGGTCCTTGAAAGTCCTTAAAAAGTACTTTAATTTCATTTTCTTTTTCCAGGGCCCTTGAAAGTACTTGAATTTTGTGCAAAGTCTTTGAAAATCCTTGAATTTTCCACTCCAACAGACAGGCTTGTGCAAATTCTGTCAAAACCTATCTCCATCTCCACATGTGCATGCCATTGTCTAATATAATGATTTTGTCATAAAATTCTTATTTCATTGTCTTGCTTTTGCATATAGTTTCAACTTATTTGTTTTTGTTTTTTGCCAGTCTCATACCTGTTTGATGGACTGGTCATTAATTTTGAGCAGAAAGTGACTAGACCAGGACTCAAACCTAAAAACTTTGGAATAATCATAATGATTCCAAATCTTGAACTAATCGTTTTTTTTACTCTTGTAAAAGTTAATTTGGTCAATTCATCAAAAATGTATTGTGAAAACAGGCAAAGTTTTTCTAATTATTAAAAAAATATTACTAATGAAAGTAATTACTAAAGTTTTGTGTATATGCCTAGCGTTCTGCGATTTTCCCCTAGTCCTTGAAAAATTTCAAATAGGTCTTGAAAAGTCCTTGAATTTTTTTCTTTTTTAAGAGTGAGAACCCTGTGTGAGGCTTTTCTACCTTTAAATTGTACATAATCTTTTTATGTGACATAAGTTACTTTAGTACTTAATTTTATGTAACTTAAGTATTACAACATTCATAGTCAAGGTTGTGTACCAATTACATTTAAAAATCTTGGACACTTGTCAGTTCCTTTTAGAATTATGAGTTTTTGAATTGTGTCCAACCTTTTTTGATGACCCTGTATTTCTGTTTCGGTTGCCACAATAAGGTTGAGGTGCACATACATTTTTTTTTTTTTTCCAATACACTTTATCTATAGTATACCCCATGGGGGAAAAGTAACTTGAATGGAGATCTAGTGAGTCAGGAGACCAATTAATGCTTACATTGTAAACTTTTCTGTAGTGCAGTGCAATAACCAGATCATTTTTTTTTCCCTTTAAATTATTTTATGATTATTCTTATCTTAGTATCTGCTGGTATAAAATTCTGACACCTTCTATGTCTATGCTTGATGTTTGGTGACTTTATTTGCTATAAATACAGAAATATAAGCTTTTAATTTTTAATAGTTATTCATTTTATATCCTGTATATGTAATTATTTCTGTATATATTTTTTAATAAAGTTTTCCTCAGTATTTTGTGTTATTTTATTTGTAGGAAGCCATGAAAATGATGGGCTTGAGTCAATGGCTTCATTGGATGGCATGGTATTTTAAATATTTCATATTTCTCTGCATATCCTGTGGCATCATGACCCTTCTTTTATGTGTTAAAATTAAGAACATAGCTGTCATTAATTCCAGTGATCCGTCAGTGATATTTGTTTGGCTTCTTTTATATACAACAAATACCATATCTTTCTGTTTCCTTATCAGCACTATGTTTTCTAAAGGTTAGTATTCACCTCTTATCATTAGAAATTGGCCCATTAATGTTCAAATTAATTTCATTAAATATATTTTGATTACTATTTCAGTAGCTAATTTTTACACAACTGTTGATATTTTCTTTATCTATGTCTATTATCTTTAAGATGGTGTTCATTTCATAATTGTTACTTTTTTTTTAGCTAATTCCTCTGCCGCTGGAGCTGGTGCCATATTTTTCCTTACATTTGTGCCTTATTTCTTCATTTTGCCTCGCTACAATGATCTGTCTCACGCTGAAAAACTGATTTCTTGTTTACTACCTAATATAGCTATTGCTCTAGGTTCTATTGTTCTCACTGTGACAGAAGCATCAGGTAAGAACAATTTCTGATTGCCGATATTATTATTATTTTTAAATGATTGTGTCTAGCTGTGTGTTTAACTATATTTTGGCCATCACAGGGCTACAAAATTTAGCATGGAAGTTTGTTAATATCTCTTATATTGCACTCCAAGTTCAATTTTCAAACTTTTGATCAGCTTTCTTTGTCTTTTATATTTTTCAAAAAATATACTCTTTTAGGTGTAGAAATTTTTATAAATGACTTCCAGTTTCAATCTTGAGTACATCACATAAAATTTTATTATCTTCCCAATAAACTCTGTTTAAAAAGCCTGCAGTTAATTTTCGATTTTACACAATTTTTAAAAGTTTTACAAAAAGACTCCTTTTTTCTCTATTTTTTATGTTAAATGGTTTCAAGTATCGGTATGAAATATTTCTACTCTAAATTTCTTCTGATAAACAGTATAGTTTACTAAGTTTTAAGCATCATAATTGTAAATTATCTTTATTCTCCTAGTATATTTCATCCTAGTAATCCTGTACTTCTTTATATTAGACTGACATAAAGTGGCACTATTCATTACCAATATAAGCATGTTCAATGTTGTTATACAAATTTGGCTCTCCAGTTATCTTAATAAACTCCCATCTAACAACCATCAGGAAAGTAATATTAATCTAGGGGCAAAATTTATATAAAAAAATAAAATAATTCTAGAAGATATCGTACCTAGAATAGGAAATACATTAAGTTATATTCTAGAAGAAGAAAGAGGTTGGGTAAAAAATAGCATACAGAATTGAATAGAGCAGAAAATGAACAAAGTAGATAGAGATAATTAAAGTAGGAAGATATTGAAAAACCTGAGAGAAAATATAGAAATATCATACATAACAACCAATGATACTGAAAAAGTAGTGATCATAAATAAAGAATACAACAGTATGATAAAAAAGACTTTTGAAAATATGAACATTCTAACAAGATCCTAACAAAAATATTCAGGATAAAATTGAAACTTTAATAACTGAAATAGATATTGGCCCGAAAACAAAACCCCAAAAATAATGACTATACAACTGCCATTATCATCCCAAGAACCATCGTAAAATTTAAAGATCATAATACATGTGTAAAGAATGTGGCCTTTTGTTAATTATAAAAAAAAAAAAACTACTTACTTTCTTAAAGAAAATATATGGCTAAAATACATAAACAGTGTCTTTTAGAAAATGAAACTAGATTGAAATATACAATCAGTAGACTTCAGCAAATTATTTATTTACATTCATAGCAAATTATATGTTTGCATATGGCATTTTTCAATTTTTTTATTATTTTTTTTTAGGAACGGGTCTTCAATGGGACACTTTAAAACATCCAGCAAGCCCTGATGATACTTTAAGTATGTCGCTGATTTTTATTATGTATGTCACTGGAGGATTGATTTGTCTTCTTTTGACATGGTATGTAGAAGCTGTTTTTCCAGGAGAATATGGAGTTCCTGAACCTTGGTATTTCCCTTTTACGGTGAGTGTCATTTACATGACGTTATGCAAAAATCTTGTGGGAAATGGAGATTTTTTTTTATTATATTAAAAACACTTTAAACACACATAAAATTAAATTTTATTTACAATATGTTAAAAAACTTTATACGAAGCTTTTTGCTTTAGCAGTAAAGCATCATCAGGGATTTTTATTATTCGTTTCCAGTGGTCAGTTTTTAAATATTTTTTCTTTTCACAGTCAACAGTTAAGTCTTTTAATAACGTGAATAGCAGCAAAGTCAATTTGAAGTTCGGTAAAGGTTGAATCAAGGAGCTAAGAAAAATAAGAGAAGCTGGAACTGTTGAAATATCACATGAGGCTATTGTAGGAGAAAAACCATCATGAATTAGCAGAAATAAACTATTATCTATTTTATAATATTGTGCCAAATCATTGGCAAAATGGCAGCATCTTTGGAGCTTCTCTTATTTTTCTTAGCTCCTTGATCCAACCTTTACCGGACTTCAAATTGACTTTGCTGATATTCACGTTATTAAAAGACTTAACTGTTGACTGTGAAAAGAAAAAAATATTTAAAAACTGCCCATTGGAAACGAATAATAAAAATCCCTGATGATGCTTTACTGTTAAAGCGAAAAGCTTCGGATAAAGTTTTTCAACATATTGTAAATAAAATTTAATTTTACGTGTGTTTAAAGTTTTTTTAATATAATTAACAAATGACACATGTTCAATTTAACTCTTTTTTTTTTTAGAGATTATTTATAGAGATTTTTTCATTGTCATAAAACAGTCACCAATACTTTGATACATTACCATTTCACATTTTTACTTTTAATTAATACAATTTATTTCTTTGTTACTCTATAAAGTTATTTTGGTGTAATTTAATTAAACTTTAATAATTTTCTTAATTTTATATTATTTTAATAAGAAGATTGCATTTATTTTGTTTCTTCAATGTCTAGTAAAATTTTTTGTTCATTTTAGGAATTCTTTTATTTGGCTTTGTTTTAAAAAACAATGTGTTTTTAGTGATTTAATAAGGCTCTTAAGGTTTGTTCTTCCTTCTTGCTCCCATCAAAATTATAGGGCAAGATTTTATTCTGTGTTTTTTGTGCCTGTGATATTTCTGAGCTGTTGTGTTCAAACATATATACCAAAAAAATATGAGACATGATCCATGTCCCACACCCAGAACTGTTATATTCATTTATTTTCTGTATTCTACATACCAGATGCTAACACCTGTGTAATGAATTTTTAATAAAAGGTAATTTATTTTAAACTAAATTAATAACTACTTTTTTTTTTTTTTTTTTTCAAATAAAAAGAAATAGGCACTTTTATGACAGTTTTCTTGAAAACAATGCTGTCTTAAAGAGAAGAAAAGATGATACCATGAAATTAAAAATATCCAGATAGTTATTATAAAAAGTACGAAGCTATATAATGTTTTAAAAATAATATTCGACATTTCCCCTAAAACATTATTTAACAATTTTATTTATTTTTTAATAAAATTTTAAACTTTAAATTTATTTTTCTTCGTTTCAAATTTTGGGAATAACTACTTATAATGCTCCTCGTGAGTTTTTCATCCATTCCTTTAAAAAATCTGCATGAGTATTATAATCAATGTATTTTCCGTAAAACTGGGCATTCATTTTGGAATCAAGAAATTATCTTTATTACAAACTCTCAAATTCAGTCACATAAAAAAAAATTCCTGACAATTTCAAATTTTACACTTTTTTTTTTATTTGTACGTAATTACCTAGCTGCCAAGTTTTCTTGATTTCCAAGAAGACTTCTTGATTTTTATATTTTCTTGCTTCTTGCCAGAAAATGAAATCTTCCTGATTTTGATATTTTTTCATGTATTTCATTTTAACCTCCAAAAAAAGATGAAGTATATAATATTTTTTAATATCATCTGCAAAAATCTTATTTATATATGGAAAATTTCAGTTTTATTTAAAATGGCATGAAGAGGTTAGGTTTGCCCCAAAATACTAATCACATTTTGAAACGGCTTTTGCAAAGCAGATTATAACATCGTACAGCATCAGGGTTTAACCTAACAAAAAATTTTCTTTAGCATTTTAGCTAAAATGACCAATCAGTATTTTAGCTTTTCCATAAATCTTTTAGCTATTTTTTATGCGGAAAGCCGATTGGGGGGATATAAAATATATTTAAATACTTTAAGAAAAAAAGATTGAATCTAAAATTCTGATTTTCTACTTTTATTTTCACATACACATACTTTACACACACTATATAAAATCAGCTTCTTCTAATCCAAAGAGAGAGTGTGCCTTATAGAGATATGATTGTTCTGCATGGAGAGAAAAAAGGTCATTACTGAATTTTTTCAACTGAAGTACAAGACTACCTCTAAATTTGTGTTGTGGATTAAACGAGGTAGTTACATTACGAATGTTAGAACTAAATAGGATTATGATACAATTCTCCTTGGCTTTGAAGAACACCAATTTTTGAACGCTTTTTGAAAATTAAAGTCTTTTCTTGGAGGTCCTTCAATATTTATCATAAGTAATTTGCTTAAATTCTCTGTTGTCAAACGATTTCTTAAATTATAACGATTTCGATAATTAATTCTAAATAGCAGATTACATTTCTCAGTGATAATTTCTGTGTTTTCAAATGTGCGCTTTTGAAGATAAACACAGAGAGAAAAAAAAAAGAAAGCTTGATCCAAGATTTTCTGGATACTTGAGAGTTGTAATAAAAAAGCACCAGCACAGAATTGGTGCTTAAAAGTAATAAGAGTAAACACTGTACAATGTAAGAACTCGCATCAATTGTTTCGGATGGAAAGAAACCACGATCCTTCATCAGGCAAACGAAGTAGGCACTAGTGCGGCAAACAAAGCGCAAGCGTTGCTGTCTGCGTTTTGTTTGCAAAATTTTATGGTGTTTATTCAAAGCATTGTACATGTTACTTGAGAGTTACATTAGTTGAATGCTGGATTGCAGAGCTTTTATTATATATATAAAATTGCAGTGATAAAAAAAAAAATAAATAAATAAATAATACATTTAACTCTTTGTAAACTGACATTCCACAAATCGACAAAATTCGAGAAACACTTTTTTTTTTTCTGTTCATTTTAAGAAGTTTACTCTTTCCATTTTTAAATAATCAGTATTTAATTTATTATAAATCAGATCAATGTTCATACTCATAAAGACGATTCTTAAAAAACGCATTATTGCTTCTGTATACGTATGATTTGCATGCAAAAACTAAGCAGTTTTATTTTTTAGACTGTGCAATATACATATTTTTTTATTTATTTAGACTAGAAAAATGTTTTTTATAGTTGATACGTCCTATTTGTTAGAAATCCGCACGATTAATTATCTGTTTATTCAGTGGCGGATTTAAGGGGGGGGAGAGCAAGGGGGCTGAACCCCCCTCCTAAAAAAGCACTAACATTTCCAATTGGATGTTACAATTGTAAATTTTTCATTCATCTGGAATAACATGTTGAAAACACTTAGCCCCCCCCCCAAAGTTAAGTTCTGGATCTGCCACTGCGTTTTTTATTATTATTACTCCATTCTGTGAATATTGAAAACGCATCTTTAAAAATTCTTAAAGGTATACTCTACTCTGATTAAATCATATTTAAATGATTTTGTTTGGATCCCCCCCCCCCCCCCCCACCTTTTTGTTTTAAGTTTTATATCAATTTTTAAGAATTTTTCACAGGGTCATTATTTGATTATCCGTGTTTTCCAATCTTCCGTGTAAACCGGAACATTAATTAGCACAGATAATCGGGAGTTTTTCCGTGTATAACTATTAAAAAATAGAAATAAAAAGAATTCTTTTAACAAAAACATCTCAACTGGTAAAGCTAACGGATTATGTTTAATAATTATTTGAAACAAAGTTACATAAAATTAACGTGCTTTTCTTATCTCTATTAATAGGAATTTTAATTTATTCAAATAGGAATTGGATTAAAATAAAACTTACCATCGGTCACCGTGAAGAAATTTTTTTTGCCTGTTTCCTTACAATTTGTGCAGGACACATAGGGCACATTGTCCTTGTACTGAACATTTAGCCATTTGTACGGTCCCTGCCATTTTCTAATTAATTCTTTGGACACTAAATTAGCTTTCTTCTTTTTTATTTGGCTATCATTCGCACTTTCGTTTTCTGTTTCTTTCCGTTTCACTGATACTGATGGTTTTAACCAAGCATCCATTTTTGTGATTCATTAAAAAACATCTATTTGGAATTTTAACAAAAGCAAAAGAGGCAGCTTTATCCCATGATCAAAATGAAGAAATTATTTAAAATGGGGGTAGGGGGTAAGTGGTAAGAGGTAGGCGAAGATCGTTGCGCAATACAAGCACCCAGAGAGCTTCTATTCTATGAAGCAGATGCCTTATTCTGACTTACGCGCGTAAAAAGCAAAGGGTCACGCGAGATTGTTCGTAGCCAGAAGATTGTTATGTTCTTAGCAGACGCAGACGATAGTTGTTTGTCCCGGTAAAACGAAATTAAATCAAAATATACTTAAATAAATAAAACAATTCTAGATTTTTTAGTGGTTTAGTAATTTTTTTGCCAGCGAATATTTTAATAAAATTAGAGATTTTCATATAGAAATATTTTGTGAAATCATCTTGTTTTCGCTTTTTAGCGAAATGGTGTCGAGCATATTTTTGCAAAATACGATGTCCTTTCGCAAAATGCGAAAAAAGCGAACGGCAGTTTAAACCCTGTACAGCATACATCATAACCTTGCCTTTTAGAAAACAAAACAGATAATCCCTGATAAAGCTGGGAGAGTACAAATCTGCGGCATCATCTCACATTCATGTGTTTAACTTATGAGAGCAAACTTATTGCAGATTGTTTGCTTGCTATCCTTCATGAAATATTAACATACTTTTATTTGACTAAAAATATTCATTAAAAAAATAATTATAAGATAAAAAAAAACTTTTTATACCCCATGTTTTAAATTTTCTAATGAATCATAGAGCTCTTATCAATGTGCATAAAACTTTTAAAGTGATAATGACGTCCATTTCTGTGAGATGCATAATTTAACTTTTTATAATTTCCCATTTCTTATAATATTCCCATTTCTTATGTCTGAAAAAAAATGTGCATTTCTTTTATCTATGAAGTTTAATAATCTAACTAGCCTGATTTTGCTCATTGACATTTAGCCATATAGGCTTTTTTTAATATATCAAAGTAGCTGTAGTGTTTTTCAAAGTGATGACAATTTGGCAGTGAAGTTTTTGAAGTAAACAATGAATTTTGTAAAGCTTCGAGAAACCTGTAAGTCTGTAGTTCTCTTTTCAAAGGGAAAATAATCGAATATTTGAAATATTTAATATATAATTTATGGAAAAAAAATATTTCCTGTTGGCAGGTTTATCTTAAGTTTAAATCATGATTACATGGCTTATATCTTTACTTTCCTGACTGCATCTTTTCCTAATTGCAAGCAAAGCATTTTATGACTATACTTTGCTAATTTTTTAGTTTTTATTCACAGGAAAATGTGCTAATTTCAAAATCTGAAGTGCCTTTTTACATTTTGCACAACTTTTTGAAGAAAATTGCACCCAGTGCAACTATGAAAAAAGATACTATATTTTTTAATTTCTTCAAAAATAAAGGGAGGAATCAAATCTCAAGGTTTTATATTTTTCTATCACTTAAAAATGACGTTTTGAAAAGATATAAAGGGACTATAAGAATGTATAAAAGACAATCTGAATGATGACATAATTATCAAAATATTTATTGCTATCCACTTTATATGCAACAATTTGTAAACAAAAAAAATTTCATTGTTTTCTTAATTGTAATAGTTGATTTGTATTAGCCTACTGTTTAGTGTTAGGAATAGGATCATTTTGATTGGCTCAAAGATTTTTGTGCATGCTCAAATGCTAACATTTTAGTCTTAAAAAAAAATCAGTATTTTAATATATAAAATGTTAAAAAATCTTAATTACTATCGTTTAAAATTATTTAACCATTTGACTGCTGCTAATGGATGTATCCGGTCACTGAGCTGTTCTTTTTTCCACAATGCATTTATAATTCAAAATTATATAATCATAAATTTATAGATTAATTTACAAGTTTTATGATCCTAAATCATAACCATAAGAATTATAATCATGTGCATAATTAAATTTTTAATCTCAAGTTGAAATAAGCATTATTTTAGAACATTGAAAAACTTGTGAAATGAAAACAACATTACAATTTTGTCCTTTTCAAAGACGGGCAAAGGGTTAATATTAGTTATAAAAATTGTATACCTATAGTTTTTTAATAGCACAATTTGCATGCTAAGTAATTTCTATAAATACTTTTCTTACCATAGCGTTCCTATTGGTGTGGACCTTACACAAATTATTCAGACATGATACAGTTTTATAATTCAGAGGATAAAAGGTCAGAATTCTTTGAGAGAGAACCAGTTGATCTTATGGCAGGCATACAAATTCAAGGACTAACTAAGGTAAGCTCTATTTTAATGGTTATTCATTATTTATGGTTGCATTTTATATTATAGGTTCAAAGTTTTCATAGTGATATACCTGAAAGCAAATTTTAAGTTTTATTCAAAATCTGGATGAGATTTTTTTTAGATGTCTGAAAATAATAATAAAATAAATAAATAAATCTTGGAAACATTAAGGAATATTATTATAAATTTTAAAAAGGATTTTATCCTTTAATGTTCATAAAAGAAAAAAAAAAAAAAAAAGTGACACAATTAGAATTTTTTAGGAATTTCCATGTTTTAAATTTTTACAGTACACAATCATAAACTCCATCATTCTTACCTGGATTATCTTCAGCATTTACAGACATGCCAAGTCTCCTGCTTTTGGCAGGAGTCTCCTGATTTTTGCTTGTTTTTCCATGCTCCTGATCTTTCACTCATTTCTCCTGCTTTTCTGATGTAATTTTTATCTATCCCTTTTAGCATAATTTAGGCTTAAAATTTGTAGGATTGGGTAAAAAAAAATTCGAAAGAAAATTGAATTAATCTTCCCCTGCAATTTATCAAGTTCAGTTTGAATGTGAATCACTACACAATGCTTTGAAACTAATTTTTGCTAACAATAAATTCTTAACTTTCATTTTTGCATAATGAAAAATGTCTTATTGTTAAAAGATTTTTTTTTTTTTTTTTTTTTTTTTTGAAATACCAAACTATTGAAAACTTAAAGACTTCAAATTTCATTAGAATATAGCTGATATTTTCATTTCTTTATTACCTTTTCTTTTACAAAGATAAATAAGATCCTTATTGTTTTATATTAGGAGCAGAATGATCAAATCTGTCTATTTTGGCTTAAATTTTAAACAGCTGTATGTCTGAGGTTTTTTTTTTTTTTTTTTTTTTTTTTTTTTTGATAGTTTGTTTTACTGCAAGAAACATATATTATTCATTTAATTTTAATACTGATGCTTTGTAAATACCTCCTAAGCTTATAAAGCTTTACTTGAAATTAAATTTGCATTATTTTACTCATTTTTCTTACAAACTTTCTTGTTGGAAAAAGTCTCCTGATTTCTGTTAAAAAATCTCCTGCTTTTTTGTTATTAGAAGTTGGCATCTCTGCATTTGCAGTTGGCCAGCTAAATGTGTTCTGAATTAAATCAGAATGGTGTGTGCTCTTCTGCAAATGATATCCTGAACTTGCTTTAAATCATCCAATTTTTTACTACACTGGTGTTCAAAATTAAAACAACAACTTGCTTTCAGGTTTTGTTCCTTTGCACATAACTTTTAAACAAATAAACATATGAGCATAAAGTTTGGATGGCATATTTGATATCATATCATTTATCAAACTTTATGTAACTTTAGAATAAGTATTAATTTTAAACTAATAATAATTCAATTTTTCTCAAAAGTAAGCTTTAGAAAAAAATGAAAAATTTTAGCAAAGAAAATTTGGTGAAAAATGGTTTTAAGGATGCATTACAGATAGGTGAAGATGGACTTGCCTTCAAATGTTAAGCTAAATCCCGATTTTTCTTTCTGTATTTGCTTTTCTTTTACCTTTATAACGGATCTTTTGAAAAAATATAATTACTAATTTATAAACTATGCTCAACACCAGAATAATAATCATGTCGATAAACAATTTTATAATGAAAGTCTTATCCAATTTTCATGTTTGTATGTATATTTTTGAAGAAGTTATTCAAATGTAAAAAAAAGAAGAAAAAGAATAGTGATTACAGGAAGAAAAATCCTGTTTTAATCTGACACATGGATGCATGTGCATCTTTACCTATCTGTAATGCTTCCTTATGACCATTTTTCATTTAAGTTTTCTTTTTAAAAATTGTTAAAATTCTTCATTTTTTCCAAAGCTTACTTTTGAGAAAAATTGAATAACTATTAGTTTGAACTCTATTACTTTTGCTACAGTTATATAAAATTCGATTAATGATATGATAATAAACATTCCTTTGAAATTTTATGTTCATATGTTTAATAGTTTAAAAGTTATGTGCAATAGAAGAAAACTAAAAAATAGGTTGTTGCTGTAATTTTGAACACCAGTGTATTAAGAGGGGACAATACCTAATCTCGCCGGCAGCCTTCGCCCATGTTATTCTATGAGAAAATTTGTTGCGACAATTACACATTACCTAATGAATATTTTTTAATTCTGTTTTCGCAGTCAGAAAATTCATAACCGTTAAATGAGTACTCCTTTTTGAAAAATTCATTTTTTTTAATTTTTACATTTTAATTTTGAGTTCAAAAATGCGATTTTTCACAAAATGCATTTTTCTCATTTTCTAGTCGCAAAATGAAATACTAAAATTTTAAAAAATCAATTTTTGGAAAAGAAGTACTCATTTAACGCTTATGAATTTTCTAAATGTGAAAACAGAATTGAAAAATATTCATTAGGTAATGAGTAATTATGTGAACAAATTTTCCCATTGAATAACATGGGCGAAGGCTGCCGGCGAGATTAGGTATTGTCCGCTCTTAATTAGCATTCTCAAATCATAAGATTTGGCTGATGGTATTATTTGAAACATGTATTACTGCACTGTATTATTTGTAAAGGAAGGAATGTATTGATTTATATATTTATAACCCAGAATATGCATCTACCTTTAAGGAAGTATTTGCAGCAAAAAGAAAAAGTATATTTTCGTAAAACGTGACTTATGTGTTTTTTAAATGACCAATTCATTTTTATATAGATCATCTTTCTTTTTAACTTCATCTCACTGTGTTGAAAAATATTTTATTATCTGTGCTTGAATTTTCTCTTTTTGTTTTCTCTTTGTTATTATTATTTGAGAATAAATATTGCATCATTTTCCACAGTTATTGCTTCAAAATTACTTTAAGTTAAAAAAAAAAAAAAATAATAATAATAATATTTTAGTGATTTTTTTTTTTACTGGCAGAAAATTATTTTATAAAAGTAGTTCATTAAAATTCTTTATTTTTAGATGATATTCCATATATCTTTTAGGTATTTATTTTTCTTTTAATTACCTTATTTATTTATAATTTAGGTTTTTAAGAAAAATACAAAACCTGCTGTAAATAATATGCATTTGAATATGTATCGAAGTCATATAACTGTCTTATTAGGCCACAATGGTGCTGGCAAAACAACTACAATATCAATGCTAACGGGTAAGTTTATTTTAATATTCATAGAAATTATATTGCAGCTATAATTCATATTTGTTAAAAGTAATACTTATGTTTCTAAAGTTTGTAGGAAGTAGTATATATTTCTTTGCTAGATCTAGTGTACAATCTACTTGAGAAAATATGCTCTGATAATTGTTTTATGTCAAATAACTTATACTG
Organism: Salticus scenicus; assembly: GCA_963930645.1. Taxonomy (NCBI): domain Eukaryota; kingdom Metazoa; phylum Arthropoda; class Arachnida; order Araneae; family Salticidae; genus Salticus; species Salticus scenicus. Next base: position 293,290,035 of record OZ005655.1, on the reverse strand, counting down.
TAAGCTTGTGATTATCCGCAAGCAGATTATGTTTGAGCATAGAAAAAGGGCAGTATCAAGGGAAAGGCTTTTATCAACAAGAAAAAACAAATGATTTCTTTCTATAATGGAAAATAATGTAAATACACTTGAGGATATATAATTCGCAATTATCTGTAATTCGCCCTCACTTTGCAAATGTAAACAAAAGATTTTTCAGTAACAAAAATCCGACTGTATATGAGAAAATATGATGTTAATTCACATACTAAAATGAAAAAAAAAATGAGTGTAAAATTTATTTTAGATATACATAATTGATTTTTAAAGGGAAAAATATGATTACACTTTTATTGCCTTATACTTTTTTAGTGAATCGGAACATCGTCTGAATAATATTCAATTGGTGATCAAATAAAACACATGCAAGTGCAGTTTTCTAACTTCTGCCAGTAACGGCATTGCTCATTGATTGAAAAGAATGACATCATATGTGTTGGTGGAACTGCGTATTTTCATAGATATTTAAGGACCATTAGTGTAAATGGTCTTTTTTGGGTGGTATTTCAAAAAATACACAAAACTATTTAAGGAAAAATATATACCAGCATTTGTTTTGCAGATAAAGTCTACAATGCAGTCATTAAAAACTGCATCAAACTAATCATATTGCAAATATCTGGCTGCATACTGCTAATCGCAGTCCAGACGTTGGAGTAGAGTTTTTTTTTTTTAATGAATTACTCATTTAAAATTTAAACTATACATTGCTTCTACTTCATTAAATATTTTTTTTTGTTTTATATATTTATTACCTTCATTACATTATATAAAATCAAACAATTATAATTCTAGCTTCATTAAATAAAGTTTATTGTTTTATGTACATTACACTAATTCATATAGCGAGGAAATGGCATCATTGATCTATAATTTGCACAAGTTCTAGAGCCAAGGTGTGCAGATTAAAGATCTTCAAACTGTATAAAGAGCTGTTCCTTTTGTTTTATTTTTTTTTTTACAGTATGCTACCAGCTGTACCAACATTTTAATTTATTTCAAAGCGTTGTTAGTACCTGCTTTTTTTTTTTTTTTACACCACATTTCTTGAAAGGTATTTTTCATCTTATTTAATCATAATTACATACAGTTTAACCATAATTTTGATTACCCGTGAAACCCATGCCACTAACTCAGTTCCGCTGATAATTGGGAGTGAGATTTGCCATTAAAATAAATTCTTTTGTAACATTAAAGTCAGATAAAATATCTTATTGTAGTTTGAAAGCCAATTTTAACTATTAATAAACTTCTAAATGAGTTTCGTGAATACAATTTTGCCAATTAATTTCTTTTGTATAAAATTACTATATATGCTATTTAATTTTTAATTTAATCTTATTTTTAAATTAATATATTTTTTCAATAATAATTAAATAACAGCTAAAAATTTTTATTTTTTAAATAAAACAATTTTTCATCAGCAGCATATTAACATTAGTTAAATGTAAGAAAACCTTACTTTTAGCTTCTGTTTAGTTACTACAGTCCTTTCGAGCCCCCCCCCCCGTCATCTTCAGTGGCTGGCTTGCACGGTTCTGTCTGTACCTTAGACTGACTCTCTCCTATCTGACGGTTGACAAGGGGGTGCCATGATCGGCTCAATCCTGTTGTTGGCCGTTGCCATTTATAGAATTACAATTACAAAATATTTCAATCGTTTCTCTATTAAATGCATATGTTGTATTATTAAAGTTGGCTATTTTCTTGGTGTCACTGAAATTAACAGTTATATTGCAGTTAAGGTAGGTTTTTTTTAATACAGAAGTGGCTTAACCAAATATGATGTTGCTTTGGTGTTCCTTAATACACATTTTTATTTTTCTCTTGGTCATATCAATATAGCATTTTTTGTTTTGGTTATCTGTAATTGGAATCTTTTAAATATGTGCAGTCTCTAATAGGGATATTGAGTATTTTTCGTTTCTTATAACTTGATAGATGTTAGGGTTTGGTTTAATTGGAATTCTGATATTATGTTTATTACCTAAATATTTTAATTTTTACAACAGCACCAGAATGTATGGAATTTAAAAGGTAAACTTAAAGGGGGTGGGGGGGGGTTACTACAGCTTTAACCTATATAAATAAAAATGAAGAAATAAATATTAAATTTGATGACGTCAGAAAAATTGCGAATTATCAAAATCATAAACATGCTGTGCGTTGCCGCTTTGACTGCAGCACTCGTGCTTACTTTGTTCGCCTGATGAAGGTTCGTGTGTTTTTTCGACCCAAAACAATTGTTGCGAGTTTATTGCATTTTATGGTGTTTATTCAAAGTTTGTAACTAATAATTCCATATTATTTAAAAATATGGTATTTTTTAATTTAATCTGTAGAAATTTATACTTTTAAAAGAATTAGGAACATTGGTATTATAGTTAGTGTTAAACAGATTAAACTTCCTCTTAATCATATGATTGATATAAATTTATTTTGTCTTAGGTTTAATCACCCCAACATCAGGTACAGCCTCTGTTAATGGATTTGACATTTGTGATGATATGAGTAGTGTTCATTCCAGTTTGGGCATTTGTCCCCAGCATGATGTTCTATTTGATGAATTGACAGTAAAGGAACATCTGTACTTCTTCTGCAAGGTAAATAGCTTTTGGGTTAATTTAGAAATGAATTTAGACTTTAACTACATCCTGAGTAGTTTTAGAATCTAAATGAAATATTCTTGGTCTTATCTATGTAATCCAAAATTCCTTTCTGAACTAACCATTTGCGAGCCTATAAATCTAGTGATGTAAATTTAGACCATTATTCTATCACTTTATTATCTTATCAAATTTAATTATTTTTTGTTTATTTGTTTGTTATTTTAGTTTGGTGAGATTAAATATATATATATATGTATTGCCCTAAAACAGCCTCATTTTTTTTTAATATGTGTATGTGTGTGATTACGAGGTTTCCTGTTACTTCCTATTTTCTTTGTGGTTCTTGGCCTCAGCTCTAGATTTCTTTCCACTGCCCATACTCATCATGTCAGTGTATGCAACAGTTTTCTCAAGAAATTTTGTCGCACTTGGTATTTCTCAAAGAGTACTATAATTTTACTTATTTATTTATTTTTCTAAATTTAAAGGTTTTTGAATTTATTTTATTTCAAATGATTTTTTTTTTTTTTTTTTTTCACTTTTGGTGCAGATAAGTATTGGTTGTGATGGCATCCAGATACTTTCAAGCACTCGTGTTAATAAAGAAAAAAAAACTTTTCTTTTACTTACCTTAAGATGTTTGATGGATTGGTTAAATTAATTTTTACAAGAGTGAAAAATGACCCAGCCTTTTCACTCATGTATAATTCAATTTAACTGGTTCATCAAACATCTTTAGTATGTGTGAAACAGTCAGAGGTTTCAGTGAAAGAATTCCCTGAAAATCTTATCATCCAGGAACATTTTATTAACCAGCTAGTGATATGAAGTTTAAAACTAATAATAAAACAACTGTTAGATGTATGTGACATGTCTAGCAATAGAATTTTCTTTGCAGCAAACCAAAATTTATCTGCAACTCAAAAATGTTGATCCATATCGAGGTAGCACTAGGTGCAGGATTCATACTACTGTTATTTTACAGTAGTCTTTTATGCAGTAAAATAAAGGAAAAAATTATTTTACTGCTGAAAATTACTATAAAAGGTTATTATAAAATAATAGAGGTATGAATACTGCACCTAGCAGGATCCATTCAGATTTATTATTGTAGTAAACAATATAGTATCTCTTCAAATGAGCAAAATTTGTACTTAACAAAGAAAAATGTGATTATGGTAACCCAGAAGCACAACATAAATTTTAGTATTTTAGTACAAGTTCATTAAAAAACTGTAATATCTATATGGTTTACCATGCAAAAACTAGAAGTAGTTAGTGGATCAGTCAGCAGCAAATCCCATATCAACATTGACAAAAATTATTATATTGTCATGTTTATTTTATCGTTCTTGTGTCTTGGGAGAAGCAAGAGATAGATGATGGTTATGGAATAAACACCATAACAAATTTTTCCTATAGTTATATAGTTTTCCCTGCCTGAATGTTCACTTACCACATGAAAAATATACTGACCATTGATTGCTTGCCACATCTACTCATCTCTGGAATAGATAAAGTTACTGGAAAAGTTATAGTCGAAAAGTTGTTAGTGACTGGGTATGACTATGCACTTGTACTGAAAAGTTTATATAATATGATGATAATGTTTTTATAATAATATGAGTAAAAATAGTTTATAAAGGAGAGGAGAAATCAGAAATTTCTGATTAAGCTCATTATACTTTGCAAGTCCTAAAATGTAAGAAAGTTTATTCCAGGTCTGTCAAAAACAGAAAATTCATACAAAACAAATGTATTGAATTTTATTTAGTCCAAGTCTTAACATTGTATGTTTTTTTTTTTTTTTTTTTAACTGTTTTTCTTTTAGGATTTAATTAATTGATATATTTATATATATTTTAATCAATGGTAGATCTTCTTTATTTAAATAAAATTTAAGCCAAATAAATTCAAATCTTTTATTGTTCTAATAACAGTAAGTGAATTTACTGCATAAAATAAAATACTGCAATATATATATATATATATATTGTTTTTTTTCTAGTTTATGTGATGCATGGTTTCATCTAATTCAATGTTTGAAAAGGATTTCAATATATATATACAGATTTTTTTTTTTTTTTTGCTAATAATTACCAATATCTGATACAGGAAAGAATATTCAATTAAAATATTAGCAGCAAAAAAATTATTACTGCTACATGCTGCCGTACGCATCATTACCCCAATTTCGCAAAAATCATACTTTTCTTGTTCCATCAGTGACTAGGAAGTTTTTGCTTTCACAGCTGGCAAATTAAAGGTGCTGAGTTAGGACCCAAAATTCTGTTTGTCAGCCTAGCCTTTCAGTTTTTTTTTTTTTTTTTTTTTTTTTTTGTGGGGGGGGGGGGGGGGTAGAAGTTTGAGATAGTACCCTAGAAGGACCACTCCACTGTGTGTGTATGTAATTGTATGTATGAAAGGGATAAAGATAGGTAAATTTAATTAATTAAAAATCCAGTTTAAAAATGGGAAAATTGCTAGTAAAAATTATAAATCATTTATAATTCATAATTGCCCCTTTAAAGTTTGTTTCATAGCTGAAGTTATGAAGAAATTAGAAAATGGCAGAAATTATAAGTCAAATTCTGCTGACGCTAGCATAAGTTGCAACTCATGCTGCAAAGTCTGCATAAAAATTAAGGCCAAAAATTCCTTTAAGAGCTCCAGGAAAATTCTGATCCAATAAGCAGCAGGGAAATTGTGAACAAAAAGCCAAATTGTAAACATTGAGAGAGACTTTTGCCATGGTTTTCAATAGCTAAAGATCTTTACAAAGACCTCCTGTCTGAAATTACACCAGAACTATATCATTCCGAATACTTTCACGATATTTGACGATGGGTGCCTCCAGGCACCTTTGTTTATTGGCAGAAGATCGGTCAGCTCCTCTATTGTCTTCTGCCAGCCCCGACCTGCTTCTATGCCTGAATAAAAATGGTTTCTTGAATGAATCCAGGGTTTTTCTTGTGTGCCAGTGACTGTTACCATGGAGATATAACATGTATGCATATGTATAATATATATATATGTAGTGTGGCCTGCCAGAATAAAATGTATTTACAAAGTGGCTCTCGAAGTCTTTTGGTTTGGATAGGTCAGTTTTAAAAAATAAATTTATTATTTGAATTTTTCTTGTTTCTCACTTTATATCTCGCAATTTATTTATGTTAAAGTTTAAAAATTTTTAATATATGTGCATATTTTCACTTTCTTTATTAAATGTGTCAATTATTATTGTAGTTGAAAGGCTATATATCGGATTTGGTTCCATCTGAAATTGAAAGAATTATGACGTCCCTGAGTTTAATTGTAAAGAAAGATGCCCCAGCTTCAACTCTTTCTGGTGGTTGGAAAAGGAAGCTTTCTGTTGGAATTGCTCTTGTTGGTGGATCAAGGGTATATTATTATTATTTAAAAAAAAAAAAAAATTGAACCTTTAAGTACTTTTCATGAAATTGAAAAGTGTTTTGTTAATTTCATTTGTGTGGGACTGGATGTCATACTGCTTTCTTGCCCTGTTTTAAATACTAAATGTTAATTTATCTTAAGGAATTTTGGTGTTTCTGCATGTCTTCCTTTACAAAATTTTTAATATATGATAAACAATACAAAACTTTTAAGAAAAATAATTTGCACTTAATAAGATAAAAATGTATGTGAGAGACATGATAAAAAAACTTTGAGTGACTTTTCTTTATCACTCAATTGCTCTAAATTGAGACGCATTTGAATTTCAGGGATTTTAATTTATACAAATAGGACTTTCATATGATATGTATTTTCTAAAAAATTTAATTAATGTATAAAAATTTATTTAATAGTGTGACAGACGTGACATGTGTAAAAATTTAGAATTATATTTTGCTTGCTTTATTTTAAATTTAACCCATTACCTGCCATTGTCTTTTTTTTTTTTTTTTTTTTTTTTTTTTGAGCGTTATAATTTATATTATTTTTTATAAATACTTTATTGACGGTGCTACTGTTTTAAAATTAGATTGATCTGTAACTCCTTAAGTAATATACTTAATTGGGTAAAAAAAATTTTATTTCTCTATTACTCATATAAATTTCTATAATTAAGAGAAGATTTTAAAAAGTTTTGTCAGGTAATGGGTTAATTAATTTATTTTTTTTATTAATTATATATATATATATATATATATATATGTGTGTGTGTATATATTTGTGTGTAATGTGCTATGTTATTTTATATGTTTTCTGTCAAGAAAAATTAAAAATAATTGAGTCAGTTGAAAAGCAAAAAAGAGTCTTTTTGTCCACTTTTGCATGAAATTAACTGTCTATGAATTTAATTCGTCTGTTCATTTGTTCATCTCATATCTGAAAATATGTTTAGTTAATTTTAAAATTGAAAATTTTCTGTGATTTTAATATATATGGATAGTTTCTTGCAGTTGATAAACTTTGTGGCTTTCTGGTATAACTGTTTTAATAGCTTTAAAAACTAGTTATTGAAAAAAATACTCTGATTTCATCCAATAAGAGTTTATATAAATGTCCATCTAAAATTATTACAATTTTGAAACAGTAGATAATCAGATTAAATACTTTGTTTAAAATAAATTTAGAATTGCTTTTTTTTAAATTTTTTATCAAAGTTTAAACAAGGAAATAAAAGTGTATAAAAGCAATATAAAAAGAAGTTACTTTGCAAGTTTAATAATGTCTTTTTTTAGTTTTTTTTTTTTTTTTGTGTGTGTGTGTGTGTGTGTGTGTGTGCAAATATTGAAAAAAGTTCATTTTATTTGAAATGCTAAAATAAAAGTTCCAAACTGCCATATTATTTTTATTTTAAGTAAATTGGAGTGTAAAGGTTGATATTTTTATTTACCAACTATGTGAAAAATACCAGAGACGGGAATCGAACCCGGGCACCTCCGCTGGGTTCGATTCCCGGCTCTGGTATTTTTCACATAGTTGGTAAATAAAAATATCAACCTTTACACTCCAATTTACTTAAAATGAATATTCACGGTTGATGAATTCATGAATACATATTTCTAAACTGCCATATTATGTTAGGATAACAACTTCAATCAGTTTTATATGGAAATGAAAACAGGGGAGTATTCAGTAATAATACAAATGCGTGTCATGTCTTCAGAAATTTGCACTCACGTTGAGAAACACTAGAAAACGATGATGAGATGCTTTCACAGTTTAAGAACAGCTTTTATTAGAAACTTTAATTAAGAATTCCGGCAGTGTACATTTAAGTCTTTCATACGCACACTTAACTCGATAAACTGGCAGGGCTTCTGCTGAATAATTGAGACGTGTTATTGCTTTTAGAGTCAGTTCAAAATTGAAAAATTTTTTGTTCATACATTTATCTGTTTCATGCCATTAAATCCTCAAATTCACCACTAATAACCAAAACTTCACCTACTATTTTCTGTTGGTTAATAGATATAATCTTGGATTTGATTGGCTACTGTTTTAGACTCTTTGTTGCTGAAAATGGCTAAGTAAGTTAAGATTTAAATTGATTTTGGTTTCAGTTCAGATCTCAATCTATAAAAGTTCAGTTTTTGTTTTTTAATTTGTGGGTTTCAATTCACTCTGGTTTTAATATTTGCTTTTGGTTTTGATAGTTCTAATTTTGCCAAATTTTATTTAAATATTATTTAATGTTTTAGTGAATTATAGTTGTTTTTAATTTTCTGTTGTAATATATATGCAGTCAAACTGAGATATGATATTACTTTTGGAGCAAAAATCAAAGAACATCATTGGCACATTAAGTCAAAAGACTAAGTACTAATCAGACACTAGGCTTGGTCATTATTTTTGTTCTCATAAAAATTAATTCAGCCTCTGATGAAAAATCTCTAATATATATAGGGTTGAAGTTATTATACTAATTATTAGTGAATTTTAAAAATAACTGATGAAAAATTAGCAATTTTTGTTTTGTATTCCTTATCTTCTACAATCTACAGTATATGTTAAGTTATTTAAAATATATATGCAGTCAAACTGAGATATGATATTACTTTTGGAACAAAAATCAAAGAACATCATTGGCACATTAAGTCAAAAGACTAAGTACTAATCAGACACTAGGCTTGGTCATTATTTTTGTTCTCATAAAAATTAATTCAGCCTCTGATGAAAAATCTCTAATATATATAGGGTTGAAGTTATTATACTAATTATTAGTGAATTTTAAAAATAACTGATGAAAAATTAGCAATTTTTGTTTTGTATTCCTTATCTTCTACAATCTACAGTATATGTTAAGTTATTTAAAATATATTTTTTCATATTTGATGAAAAATGATTTTTCAATTTCACTTGACTAGTTTTTTTTTTTTTTTTTTAGTTTTAAAAATATTAGTTTGTGAAACATTTTGGAACATTACATTATTTATTACTTTACTAGCTGACTTCGCCCGCTAGCGGGTCAGTATTTTCAAATGAATCACTAAAATTAATGAATCACTAACAGTAATTTTTAGTGTTAAGAAAAGAAATTAAAAAAAAAAATCATTTCTGATTGGGTAAAAAGTCGGCCCGGGTCCCCACTGCCTTCGGCAGCGCAGTCCCGTGCGGGCTGCGCTCGCACAACTTAAGGGATACACGCGCTGCGCGCACGTATACCTTCCCTGACTTTTCGTGCCCCCTAAAAAAATCATTTCTGATCGGGTAAAAACTCGCACCGGGTCCCCACTGCCTTCGACAGCGCAGACCCATGCGCGCGCACGCGTGAAGATATACGTGCGCTGCGCGCACATATTCCTTCTTATTGGAAAATAAAGTTCAATTTGAACATTGCAGTGGTCTGAGTGTGTGGAAGACTTCAAAAACAACACAGATTTAAAAAACGAACTTATTTTAATTAATCATAATTAAAGTTACATTAAAATAAAACTATCTTCATATCCAGCAAACTCTGCTGTAAAAAGAAACATAACTAAACAACAAAAAAACAAAGTGCCAACCAGTTGACAGGCAAGAGAGAGACTTGCCCAAAACACTCTACATTTATAGTCTTTACCTGTAAACAATTTACATTTTGACTGATGCCAATACGAAAAAAAAACATTTACATAAATTCATTCCAGTTGTCTCCACTCTCACAAAACAGAGCAGTCCTGTAGCAGTGATCACTGTGATTTAGTCACTTTACATTATATTGTTTACATTTTGAAATTCACTTGCAGTTGCTTTGGAGCAGTGAAAACAAGGCCTGTGCCATATTTTTAGATACTATTGAGTATGTTAACTCTTATTATATTAAACATATAAAAGTATTCCATTAACATTACTTTATATAAATGAAAAACTAAAAGTTAGTTTAAACAAATATGGCTCCCAAGAAATGCCCCCCTTTTTCAATGCTCCCCAGCAACAGCGAAACCACAAAACAAATACTAAAAACAAACTCATTTCAATACAAAAAAATTTTAACTTTGGCAAAAAGAAAACTGTCAATCTAGTCAGTGCAGGGCCAGAAGCGGTTCTCAAGAACTTACTGGCCATGCAATGACCAAAAATGACAAAAAGTGTATTTAATCTAAGTCTGAAAAAATTCTCCTACAAAAATTCATTAAGTATTCCTTAACTAAAGGTTTTGTGAAAATATCTGCTAAATTTAACTTGCTTTTTACATATTTTAATTCAAAAAAATTATCGGAAACCAAATTTCTCAAAAAAATGATATTTAATGTGTATATGTTTAGTACGACTATTTTCAAAAGGTGAATTTGAAAAAGATATTGCTGCTTGATTATCACAATATAATAGACATTTTTCTAAGTTTAAATTTAAGTTATTATCTAATAAAACATTTTTTAACCATACTAATTCCTTTGCCGCTTCAGTTAAACTAACATATTCAGCTTCCATTGTGGACAAGCTGACACACTGTTGTTTAAAAGTTTTCCAAGATATGGGAGTTTCATCTAAAAAAACTATATAGCCTCCCATTGAAACTCTATCATCTCTATTACTGGCAAAATCAGAATCTGAAAAACAGCTTAAACTTAACTCTTTAATTTTTGATAATTCTAATTTATAATTCCGTGTCTTTTTAAGATAGCCTAACAACTTTAACAAATTATGCCAATGTTTCATTCCAGGATTTGATTGGAACTGGGAAAGTAAGTTTACTGCATACATAATATCTGGTCTCGTTCGACCAGCGATAAACGATAAACAGCCTATTAAATTTCTATAGGGAATTTGCTGCATTTCATCAGCTTCTGCTTTATTACATGGAGAATCTAATTTAGACAAAATTTCTCCCCTAGATATTGGTAAAGAGCTTATGGGAAACTTGTATTTTTCATACAATTCACAGACTTTATCAATATATGAATTTTGATGAATAAAAAGTTTATCACCAATCTCTTCAAACTCAATACCCAAAAGTTTTTTAGTCCTCCCCAAAATTTTAAGATCAAAATGTTTTTTCAGCAAACCAACTCCAAGTTCCAAATCATTTTCTGTTTTTCCAAAAATTACTAAATCATCTACATATAATAATAAAACAATATTACATTGAAAGACATAAACACAATTGCACCAATTTAATTTCTGAAAATTCAATTTTATTAAGGCATTGTCCATTTCCTGATACCACTGGCGACTACTCTGATGAAGCCCATATAGAGCCCTCTTCAACTTGCAAACTTTATCTTTATCTTGAACAAAACCCTCTGGTTGCTTCATATAAATAACTTCATTTAGATTTGCATACAAATATGCATTATTAATATCTACCTGTACATTATACCATTTAAAAAAACATAGAAAAATAGAAAAAAACAATCTTATTATAGAAAAATTAACAACTGGACTAAAAACTTCTTCATAACTTTCACCTTTTATTTGGTCAAAACCTTGTGCTACTAAACGAGCTTTATATCTAATTACTTCATTTTTCTCATTCCTTTTAAGGGTATAAACCCACCTGTTACCTAAAATTTTTACATCATTTGGTGGTTCGACAAGTTCCCAAACATTGCGGTCATATATGACCTGCATTTCTTGTTTCATTGCCTCTTCCCACTTAAACGATTCAGGTGAGTTTATTGCCTCTCTAAAGGATTTAGGAATTTTTATTTCTACCAAATTTGCTTCGTTTAATTCAAAATCTGAAATTTTTCCCTGTATTAAATTCTTTCCCGAGAAATCAAACATTTTTTCATCACATTTAATTTTATTTTTTTCACAAAAATTTTTAACTTCATTTAAAGATCTTAAACGCGTTTTACTTCCCTCAATTCCATAATAAATATCTGTTCTATTACCAGTTGTTCTAGGTACCGCTTTTCTTACCCAAGAGATAGATGAGCAATCTGCTAAACCTGATCCCTCATGACATTCAGTTTCATCTGTCTGTGACTCTAAACTTTTAGTCAAGTCATCCAATACAGGACTAATGTCTTCATTGTCAAAATAGTCTGGTACAGAAAAAGAAAAATTAGGACATTTAATTACCTTTTGATTATTTATTACATCTATTGCTCTTTTAGTTTCATTAAATCTTACATTAATAGTCTCTATTAGTTTCTGTTCGTCTATTAACCATATTCTATACCCTTTTGTTCTTTGAGCATAACCTAACATAATCCCCAGTTTGGCTCGCATATCAAGTTTTTTCCTGGTTTTTTTAGGCACACCCACATAAGCTAAACATCCAAAAGGTTTCAAGTGTGAAACTGAAGGTTTTCTACCCATATAAAGTTCAAAAGGAGTCTTATTGTTTTTATGGCATAATCTATTCCAGACATAAGTAAAGCATTTAAGGGCTTCTCCCCAAAATTTCTGTGAAACTCCACTAGCATTTAATAAAGCTTTAACTCCATCAAGAGCAGTCAAATTAAACCGTTCACTGACCCCGTTCATCTCAGGACTATATGGATTAGTTTTTTCATGTGTAATCCCCTGTTTCTCAAGGAAATTTTCAAATTCTTTATTACAGAATTCCATCCCATTATCCGTTCTAATTGACACAATCTTTCGATTAAGCAACCTTTCTGCCCGCCTGGAAAATTTAAGAAAACTCTCAAATACATCAGACTTATTTCTCATAATATAAACGGTTACTTTACGAGAGAAATCATCTGTTATTGTCAAAAAGAACCTATTTCCACCCTGAGACAACACTGGCAAAGGGCCACAAACATCAAGATGCAACAATTCTAAAGGAACTTTAGAACGTATTTCACCAATTGATTTAAAAGATACACGTTTAGATTTAGCTAACTTACATGGTATACAATCTTCTAATGTTCTATTTAAACCAGGAAGTCCTTTAACACTATTGTTTTTACTTGTATCTATAATATAATTATCATTAATATGGCAAAATCTATCATGCCACAAGCTAATATTTTGTGACATTTCAACCTGATTTGCACCAAGATCACTTGGACTGTGCATTTCATTCTCTTTCAATACATATTTAAATGGCTTAAAAAAATATAAATCATTTTTTCTAACTGCATAGAACAGCTCATTGCAATTTTTATCATAAACATTAATTATACCTTTACTTCCAACAAAATTAATTCCTTGTTTTTCTAATTTAACTCCAGACAAAAGATTTCTTCTTAACTGTGGGTTATACAAAACATTTTTTAAAGTTACTTTATTTAAATTATTTTTACATTTGACTAAAAATTCAATAGTTCCCTTTCCCTGAATTGAACTTCCTTTCTCTTCAACAGCTAACGACATCTGCACATTTTCTACTGGTTCAAAATCTAAATATAACCTTTTATTGTTACAGAAGTGTGCAGTCGCAGCAGTATCGAACACCCAAGTTATACTATCACCGTTTACAACTGAGGAATTTGCCTCAGGAGAAAGCTCAGTCAAACTACATTCAGAGAAAGAAAAGTTATATTTATCTATTTCAACATTATTAACTTCAGAAAATTTATTGGAATGAGCAGTTCTATTTACACAATTAGATTTCAAATGGCCATACTGACCACATTTAAAACAAGGACCAATAACTTTCTTTTTCAAAAAAGCACCTCCAAATTTAGAAACATTAGATTCATTTTTATAATTTTTTGCATTAGTTACATTTTTACAATCACCAGTATAAGAATCTTTAAATTTACTAGATTTTTTGGAACCACTAGAACAATTACTATTTTTAACATTAGTACGACCATGATTATTGAAATTTGATTTTTTAACATAACATGAATTACCTGATTTTACAGTTTCACAACTAAAGACTTCTCCAACATTTAATCCACCAGCAGAAATCTTCAAACGATTCTCTTCTAACAGTAGCTCATTTTCTATCTTGTCTGGCACAAATTCTTCATCTGGCCATCTGTATATTGACTGTACTATAGCTTGAAACTGTTCAGGCAAACTTCTTATCATCTGATATCCTATGTATAGCGTCTGCAACTCATGACCAGCTTCACGCAATTTTTCTGCAGCTTGTTTTACTCTACATAAAAAAAGTCCCAAATTTTCACCTTGTTGACATCTTGTACTAAAGAAATCATCCAATAGTTGAATTATTCTTGCACGTGTGGAAGGCTCAAAATGCTTGTTAAGAATATTCCAAGCTTTAGCTCCATCAGTTGTACACGAAATTAATGGTTTAAATTCAGTACTCAATGACTGGTATATCAAAGTAAAGGCTCTGTCTTTTCTTAACTGTAAGTCACTTCTTTCCTTCCATGTCAACTGTTCAGAAACTGGAATCACGGCTTTTGCAGCTGTAGCACCTTTATCTGAAGTGGGATCCTCTTCATGTGTAAGTACAACTCCTTTATCAGATGTGGCACCTTTGCTCTGAATAAGTTCCGCAAGTTCAGGTTTCTCTATAAAACACCAGGCTCCATGATGCATTAAAAGAACTTTCATTTCTACTTTCCATATTTCCCAATTGCCAGCAGTCAACAGAAATGGAGTTTCAGAATTCATCTTCTTTTAATTCCGGTTTGCACTATTCAAATAGAAGTAGAGAACTTTCCAAAAACAAAAGTCCACTCTAAAAATAGTCCTTGAAAAAACACAGGTACATAGCCAACAGAAATCCATCTTCACTTCCACCACATAAGCCTAATTAGGTTAGAGGGGCCTGGGCCCATAACCACTATTGGAAAATAAAGTTCAATTTGAACATTGCAGTGGTCTGAGTGTGTGGAAGACTTCAAAAACAACACAGATTTAAAAAACGAACTTATTTTAATTAATCATAATTAAAGTTACATTAAAATAAAACTATCTTCATATCCAGCAAACTCTGCTGTAAAAAGAAACATAACTAAACAACAAAAAAACAAAGTGCCAACCAGTTGACAGGCAAGAGAGAGACTTGCCCAAAACACTCTACATTTATAGTCTTTACCTGTAAACAATTTACATTTTGACTGATGCCAATACGAAAAAAAACATTTACATAAATTCATTCCAGTTGTCTCCACTCTCACAAAACAGAGCAGTCCTGTAGCAGTGATCACTGTGATTTAGTCACTTTACATTATATTGTTTACATTTTGAAATTCACTTGCAGTTGCTTTGGAGCAGTGAAAACAAGGCCTGTGCCATATTTTTAGATACTATTGAGTATGTTAACTCTTATTATATTAAACATATAAAAGTATTCCATTAACATTACTTTATATAAATGAAAAACTAAAAGTTAGTTTAAACAAATATGGCTCCCAAGACTTCTGAAGTCATATTTTTATTCTTAAGAAAAGAAAACTAACAGTAACAGAAACAAAAAGTAACTTTTAGTGTTAAGAAAAGAAATTTAAAAAAATCATTTCTGATTGGGTAAAAAGTCGGCCCGGGTCCCCACTGCCTTCGGCAGCGCAGTCCCGTGCGCGCTGCGCGCGCACAACTTAAGGGATGTACGCGCTGCGCACGCGTATACCTTCCCTGACCTTTCGTGCCCCCTAAAAAAATCATTTCTGATCGGGTAAAAACTCGCACCGGGTCCCCACTGCCTTCGGCAGCGCAGACCCATGCGCGCGCACGTGTAAAGGTATATGTGTTAATAGTAAACCTATAGTTTGCCGTTTTTTCTTATCGTTATGCTAATTAAATATATTAAAAATTAATCACTCTTAAAATAAAGCTTAAAGAAAAAAAAAAACGTTAGTTGAAAAAAAAATTAAACACTTATTAAAAATCCTAATTTCCTTTTAATATATTTTCTACTTACCAGGAAAAATAAATATATCGTTCAATGAAATGCTATGTTAAGGAGTTTTCAAATTTAAATCATCCATCTTAATTTTTCAAACGCGAAACGTAAACAATAGCTAACCTTCCGGAAGTTCCGACTGAGCCGAGTTTCAAAAATTTGCATAAAACATCTAAGAACGATAGCCGAAAACTACGCACGCGCCGCGCCGGCACATGCCCCGTCGCACATCCGGAAGATCACTTCGTTTCTCCCGCGAAACTATAAATAGCGAACGGCGATGGTAGTGGGTGTTGCGGTTGCTTTTGCCTTTGCTCTTGCCCCTGCCATTGTTCATTTTTCGCCGATGCCGGCTTCATAAGATGTCGCCGTAATATGTGGCGTTTATTTTTTATATTCAAATAAAATCTTTTCATTTTTAGTTAGTTATAACTCACGTTAATCCTTTTTGTGAGTTCGAAATTTAAATGAAATTTATAGGTGTTCATATCGCGACAATAACAAGTGGAAACAAGAACGTCACGTCTTCTACATAAGTGTCACCAGCTCTTTCTAATGGCACTTAGTAGTCTTTTCTGCAACCATACATGGGAAATAAAAGGATGTTAAATATTGTCTTCGTACTCACCTTGTTTGTCATCCAGCATCTGCTTTGGTATGTTTGTTATTCATAAAAATATTTGTCTACTTCAATTGTATTACTGTTATATCAATTTATATTTATATAAACTTTTTTGTTGAATTTATTGTTTCAATTAAAACACAAATTAAATTAAAATTTGTTATGGTCATTATTTTTTAACAACGTATACATTTTTATCTTTCAGCATATTTACTTACTCTAGCTTCCATTTTATCAAATTCATTTAATTAACTTTAAATGTTATTAAGCTGGTGTTTATGTCTAGAGTGGCTCCTCTGCTAATTCACTTAGCCTTGGATCTACTTCACACCAGCTAACAAGAGAAATAAAAAGTGGTTATGGGCTTTTCCTTTTTCAGCATGTAAATATGCTGGCCCTTTCATAAATTAATGTTTTTCTGTTTTGTTTGAAAAATAAATTGAAAGTTAAATTTTTTGTTGCATTTATAGTAAATTTTTGAGATAAGAAATTGTTTGAATGTAGATTAAAAGTTGTTTAATGTTAATAAATGAAAATCTTGAATGTTTTGTTTAATTTAAGTAATAATGACCATTTTTTTTTGCATATTGTTGAGGGAATATTGTAAAATTTTTTTTTCAGTAAAGTAAAAAAAAAAAAAAAAACTTTTTGAAATTTCATATATATATATTTGAATAAATTTTCAAGTAATAAATGAATTTACCGAATGTTTAATTCGGGGGGGCAAAGGTTTTTATAAGAAAAATTGTGATATTTTTAATATATTATATTTTTAAATTGTTTGAACCATAATTATACAATTTTTTTTACTCAAAAATGGCTGTCAACAATTTACATTCTATTCCCAAACTGAATGCGATTAATTTCGAGGAATGGAGGAGTGACATTAAATTTGTTCTTCTTGACCGGGGACTCTGGGACATAGTTGTTGGTACGGAAACAGCCCCAGTTTTGACTGATGACAGAAGCAATGCTTCTGCTGTTAATAAATTTAAGTCTAGAGCTAATGCTGCTTTGGCTGTCTTATACTTAAATATAGAAACTGAGTATAGGAAAATTGTAGAAAACGAGGATGACCCCGTAAAGGCATGGAATTTAATTAACAAAAGTTTTGTTCCAGATACTCGTGCACAGCACATGAGTTTATTTTCTGAGCTGTGTGATTGCAAAATATTGCCTGGTGAGGGTGTAAATGTCTTTGCGTCCCGGGTCATGAGGATATTTAAACAAATAGAAAATTCTAAGGGGGGACTGACGGAAATTTTTGCATCTTATCAATTGTTACGTTATCTCCCATCATACTTCGACGGTATCGTTCAAAACATACTGAGATGGGAAGATGATAAATTTACATTCAATGAAATTGTAACTTGCTTAGTAGCCGAGGAAACTAGGCTAAATTTAAGAAATAAAGATAATGAATTAAGTAAAGCTAAAATTTCTGCTCAGTTTTCTCATCTAAATGATACAGGTAAAAATAAGCTTCTAAAACAAAAATTAATTTGTACATTTTGTCATAAGAATGGCCATGCTAGACAAAATTGTTTTTCTCTCAATAGAAGTAGAAATGTTGACTTTAAACCCTCTTTTCAAAACCAAAACTTACCTTCTCAGAATTTCAATCCTAAGAAATCCTTCCAATCAAGAGGTAGACAGAGTCGAAAAAAATCTTCATATCAATCTAGATCAAATTCTAAGACCCGTAATAGTAGTAGGGATTCAAATTCATCTTACTACATTACTGAGGCCAGTTTAGCTCAGCAAACAAATGAATCAGATTGGATATTCGATTCAGCCGCGTCTCATCATTTTAGTAAAGACCGTGAACTTTTCACATCATTTAAACCTCAACAAAATGAAGAAATGGCTGTAGCCATGGAAGGCATCACTTTGCCAATCGAAGGAAAAGGAGACATTAAATTGCGTTTTGGCCAAAGAAATTTTACTTTAAAGGGAGTGATGTATTCATCAAAGCTTAGGAGAAACCTTATATCAGGGCCACAACTTGACAAAGAAGGTCTACAGTTTATTGGGGGAAGAGGCGAAGTCAAAATTACGTCCAATGATAATATAATGTTCAGAGCAAAATTAAAAAGTGGTGTTTATCGTGTCCAAGCAAAAATCCCAAAATCTATAAAACAACATGTAACTTTCGAAGCCTCCACAACCTCTTCAAAAGAACAAGAAGTTCTAAACCTGTGGCATAAGAGATGCGCTCATGTAAATCCTCAAACTTTGACGCATACAAGTAATAAGAGGGGTGCAAAGGGATTACCATTCTTAAAGGGACATACAGAATTTTTTTGTGAAGATTGCAGGTTGAATAAATTTAAACGCACTTCATTTAAATACAGAAACTTTGTTCGATCCAAGAGACCCTTAGAACTGTTATATACAGATGTTTGGGGACCATGTCAAGTAAGAGGCAAACATGGAGAACGTTATTTTCTATCAATCATGGACGATTATTCCCGTAAAGTATTCATTTATCCTATAGTCCAAAAATCTGAAGTAGCTGAAACCTTAATTAATCACATCAAAAGGGCAGAAAGATTTATAGGTAAACCTTTAATAGCTATCCGCTCAGATAATGGAACAGAGTTTGTCAACAAAGAATTTTCAACATTTTGTCAGGAAAAAGGCATCAAACATGAACTAACAAACACGTTCACTCCAGAACAAAATGGTGCTATTGAACGTTATAACCAAACTGTTATTAATGGAGCCCGTACATCATTATATGAAAGTGGTTTAGACTTTTGTTTTTGGCCAGAAGCCGTTTCACATTTCAATTATGCCTGGAACAGACTATGCCATAAAGATTTTGAGAAATCACCATTCGAATTGTACGGTGGAAGAAAACCATCAATCAGACACCTTAAACCATTTGGATGTGTAGCTTATGTAGGACTGGCAAAACAAAGAAGACAGAAACTGGATCCAAAAGCTGTGAAAGGTTATCTAGTTGGATATGCACACCATACAAGAGGATACCGTATTTGGATCCCAGAGCAAAATAAAATAGTAGAATCTTTAAAGGTCACATTTAAAGAAGATCGTTTGTTCAAAACAGAAGCAAGTGGAGCAGTGCTGGGCACCATCAACCAGCATTACACAATTCAAGATGTATTTCCAAAGGATAGTGACGATGATTCTGATGAAGAGGCTGTTGACGAAACTCCTGAAATAGGGTCCAGCGTACCGTCTGAATTATCTGACACTGAGGAATCCTCAGATGATGAAAAACCTGCTCAATCATCTCAATTAAAAAACATAAAGTTTGAAAGAAAACAAGTTTTAAGAAGTGATAAATCCAGAACAGACGTATACTACTATCCCGAAAATACAAGAACAAGACTAAGATCCCATAGAGACGTTAGAAAATATTGCCAAGAAAACAAAATCAAGTATGACCCCACTAAATTTTCATTCACTCCAATAGAAGAATCTGACTCAGACACAAGTGCCAATTTTTGTCATAATTCCTCTTGACTAGAATTAATTATACCAAGAACTTTCAAACAAGCCCAAAAATCAGACCAATTTCAAGAATGGCTAGAAGCAATGAAAACCGAAATAAAAACCATCCAAGAATGAAAGGTTTGGCATCTTGTAAAACCTCCGCAAAATAAGCAAATAATTGGATGTCGCTGGGTATATGCAATAAAACGAGATGAAGAAGGTCGAATTGCTAAATTCAAGGCAAGGCTTGTAGCTCAAGGTTACGCTCAAGTAAAAGGCGAGAGTTATGAAGAAACTTTTAGTCCTGTTATAAACTTCGATCTAATTCGTTTTTTCTTTTCACTTTTGGTAGTGCAGCACAAGTGGAATCACGTACAATGTGATGTCACTGGCGCATACCTATATGCTCCGCTAGAAGATGAAATATACATGCAGCAACCACCTGGTTTTATTAAACAAGGAGAAGAGAAGTTAGTTTGCAAGCTCGACAAAGCTCTCTATGGCCTTCACCAAAGTGGACGAGCATGGTTTTACGAAATTGACAGAGTTTTATCAAATATCGGTTTTATTAAATTTACTTCTTGCAACTGTGTTTATACATTCAAATTTCAAGTTATCCTATTATTATATGTTGATGACATGGTTTTATTTGGTAAAAGTAAAATGTTTTTAGAGGAAGCCATTAATGTTTTAAAACAAAAATTCAAATTAAAAATTTTGGGAAGGACAAAGAAACTACTTGGAGTAGAATTTGTTGAAATTGACTCAAAGCTATTCATTCATCAAGAAAGCTATATTCAAGAAATATGCAGTCGTTTTAATAGTTTTAACCCTCCAATTTCATCCTTACCAATCAGCAAAGGCTGTATTTACTCAAAATCAAGCTGTCCTCAAACCGAAGAAGAAACCAAAGAAATGACAAAGTATCCATATCGCAATATTCTAGGGTGTTTATCATATTTATCTAACAGAACAAGACCTGATATAGCATCTGCCGTCAATATCTATAGCCAATTCCAATCGAATCCAGGAATTCATCACTGGAATGGGTTGATCAAACTACTGGGATATGTAAAGAAAACAAGCCAATTAAAATTAAAACTTTCATGTGCTGATTCACAGATCATAGCCTACACAGACGCCGACTTTGCTTCAAATCGTGATGATCGGACATCCATAGGTGGACAAATAGTATTTCTAGATAGTAGCCCCATCAGTTGGAGGACCTTTAAAGAGAAGGCTGTTAGTTTATCCACTATGGAATCTGAGTTCATTGCCGCTACAGAAGCAGCAAAAGAAATTGTCTGGCTAGATCGAATTCTAAAAGAATGCCAAAACATGAAGATTATAAAAAATAAGAAAATCTCAAAATTACTAATTGACAATATGGCTGCTATAGACTTTATTAAATCTCCTATAGAGAACAATAGAAGCAAACATATAGAGGTCAAACTATATTTTATTAGAGATCTTGTTATCAAAAATATTTTTGAATTGGTTTTCATTCGTAGCAAATTAAATTTGGCTGACATATTTACTAAGCCACAAACTAAATTTGAATTACAAAAATTTGTGAAAAATCTTTTCTTCGACAATGTTTCAAAAATTAATCTTAAATTATCAATTTCAAATTTTTCTATGAATTTATAAAATTTAAAAATGTAAATTTTCTAAAA
Source organism: Salticus scenicus (assembly GCA_963930645.1). Taxonomy (NCBI): domain Eukaryota; kingdom Metazoa; phylum Arthropoda; class Arachnida; order Araneae; family Salticidae; genus Salticus; species Salticus scenicus. Next base: position 293,268,459 of record OZ005655.1, on the reverse strand, counting down.
ATTTTTTTTATGAATTCAAATCCTTAATGAATTCAAACTTTTTTTAAGAATTCAAAATTTATGAATTCAAAAAAAATGTAAACTTTTCTATGAATTCAAATGTTTCCTTGAATTCGAGAGAAAAAAAAAAATTTCAAATTTTGCAAGTTAAGCAAAATCTTTCCAGGTTTAGGCTGGAAGTTTTTTTTTGAGAATTTCAATTCTCATTCTTCTTTTGACAGTAAGTCAATTTTTGTTTATTCAATTGCTCACAGCAATTTTTTGTTAATCTCTCTCTCTCTCTCCTCTCCATTCCCGAAATAATCCATTCTGTTCTTTTTGTTAAGTATTTGTATGTAATTTATACTTTTATATTGTAAGGAAGAATTGTGTTTATACATATATTTATAATATTGAATGTGATTATACTCATGTTATATTTGTTGTTAAATTTATTATACAAATAATCCATTTTATGAATTTCTTTTCTACAGTTTTTTTTAAAAAGAGCATGTTAAAAATCTTTTCAAAACTGGAGGAGAGGTTTGAGTAAACAGGTATATGTTATTTGTGTTTCAAAAACAAATTGTTTTGTAAATCACCTCTATCCAGATATTGATTTCTGTTGCTGTGCAGCTGAAGATTAAACCTAATTGTTTTTTTAGTTCTGAAGAAACTGTTAAACTGATTAGTCACAGTCGTATGATTATATAATTTGTGCAAAGTTTTGCTGGATGCTTTTTATTTTTTTTATTAACTTTCTTAAACGTAAAAGTGCAAACGATAAGAGGGGGGGCCTTGTTAATAGTAAACCTATAGTTTGCCGTTTTTTCTTATCGTTATGCTAATTAAATATATTAAAAATTAATCACTCTTAAAATAAAGCTTAAAGAAAAAAAAAACGTTAGTTGAAAAAAAAAATTAAACACTTATTAAAAATCCTAATTTCCTTTTAATATATTTTCTACTTACCAGGAAAAATAAATATATCGTTCAATGAAATGCTATGTTAAGGAGTTTTCAAATTTAAATCATCCATCTTAATTTTTCAAACGCGAAACGTAAACAATAGCTAACCTTCCGGAAGTTCCGACTGAGCCGAGTTTCAAAAATTTGCATAAAACATCTAAGAACGATAGCCGAAATCTACGCACGCGCCGCGCCGGCACATGCCCCGTCGCACATCCGGAAGATCACTTCGTTTCTCCCGCGAAACTATAAATAGCGAACGGCGATGGTAGTGGGTGTTGCGGTTGCTTTTGCCTTTGCTCTTGCCCCTGCCATTGTTCATTTTTCGCCGATGCCGGCTTCATAAGATGTCGCCGTAATATGTGGCGTTTATTTTTTATATTCAAATAAAATCTTTTCATTTTTAGTTAGTTATAACTCACGTTAATCCTTTTTGTGAGTTCGAAATTTAAATGAAATTTATAGGTGTTCATATCGCGACAATAACAAGTGGAAACAAGAACGTCATGTCTTCTACATAAGTGTCACCAGCTCTTTCTAATGGCACTTAGTAGTCTTTTCTGCAACCATACATGGGAAATAAAAGGATGTTAAATATTGTCTTCGTACTCACCTTATTTGTCATCCAGCATCTGCTTTGGTATGTTTGTTATTCATAAAAATATTTGTCTACTTCAATTGTATTACTGTTATATCAATTTATATTTATATAAACTTTTTTGTTGAATTTATTGTTTCAATTAAAACACAAATTAAATTAAAATTTGTTATGGTCATTATTTTTTAACAACGTATACATTTTTATCTTTCAGCATATTTACTTACTCTAGCTTCCATTTTATCAAATTCATTTAATTAACTTTAAATGTTGTTAAGCTGGTGTTTATGTCTAGAGTGGCTCCTCTGCTAATTCACTTAGCCTTGGATCTACTTCACACCAGCTAACAATATGTGCGCTGCGCGCACATATTCCTCCTTAAGTCATATTTTTATTCTTAAGAAAAGAAAATTTAAAAAATCATTTCTCATCGGGTACAAAGTCGGACCGGGTCCCCACTGCCTTCGGCAGCGCAGTCAAGTGCGCGCTGCGCACGCACAAGTTCACGGATACACGCACTGCGCTCGCGTATTCCTTCCCTGACCCTTCGTGCCCCCTAAAAAAAAATCATTTCTGATCGGTTAAAAACTCACACCGGGTCTCCACTGCCTTCGGCAGCTCAAACCCATGCGCGCTGCACGCGCATGTGTGAAGATATACGCGCGCTGCGCGCATATACTCCTTCTCAAATCAAATTTTTATTCTTAAGAAAAGAAAATGAAAAAAATCATTTCTCATCGGTTAAAAAGTCGGACCTGGTCCCCACTGCCTTCGGCCGCGCAGTCCCGTGCGCGCTGCGTGCACAAGTTAGGGGATACGCGCGCGGTGCACGCCTATCTCTTCCTCACCCTTTCAGCCCCTCCTAATTAACCTACGTATACCAATTTTGAATGATCTAACTCAATTAGCTTAGATGCAAAGGAAAACGTAATCAGGACACCTGAAAACGTGTAAATCTGGTGAAAACTTTCGATAATTTAAAAGAACTTTAAAATATCTTTCGAATGATGTATTAAAAATAATTTAATCATAATTAGAAATTGAAATATTGAAATTTGAATATATTACAGCGCCATCTGTCGGTAGAAATTGTTGTATTCCACTGTTCCATTCCAATTCAAAAACGCTTTCTAATGATGTATTACTTATGAAATTATTTTAATTAGTAGATGAGATACAAAGAAAACTAATTCAGGACACCTCAAAACGTGTAAATCTGGTGAAAACTTTCGATAATATAAAAGAACTTTAAAATATCTTTCGAATGATGTATTAAAAAAAAAAATTAATCATAATTAGAAATTGAAATATTGAAATTTGAAAATAATACAGCACCATAAGAGAAAACTGATTCAGGACACCTCAAAACGCGTAAATCTCGTGAAAACTTTCGATAATTTAAAAGAACTTTAAAATATCTTTCGAGTGATGCATTAAAAATAATTTAATTATAATTAGAAATTGAAATATTGAAATTCGAAAAAATTACAGCGCCATCTGGCGGTAGAAATTTCTGTATTCCACTGTTCGATTCCAAATCAAAAAAGCTTTCTAATGATGTATTACTTATGAAATTATTATAACTAGTATCTGAGATACAAAACAAAACTCATTCGGGACACTTCAAAACGTGTAAATCTGGTGAAAACTTTCGATAATATAAAAGAACTTTAAAATATCTTTCGAATTAAGTATTAAAAATATTTTAATCATAATTAGAAATTGAAATATTGAAATTTGAAAATATTACAGCGCCATGAAAGAACACTGATTCAGGAGACCTCAAAACGTGTAAATTTGTTGAAAACTTTGAATTATGTAAAAGAACTTTAAAATATATGTCGTATGATGTATAAAAAATAAATCAATCGTAATTAGAAATTGAAATACGCGTATTAGAATATTGGAAAAATGTCCGGTGTGTAAAGATAAAATTTAATTTGCAATTAAAATGTAAATCTTTTGTTTATTGACCAAAATCGATGAAATTTGAAATGCAAGTTTGTTTTGTGGTGTAAATATTATATACTAAATAAAATGTGTAAAATTTGAAAAATTGAAGAAAATAGAAATTTGCAATTTTTAATCGCAGTACGAAACACATGATCTCATTAAATACCAGATTTGTTTCCTTTGAAGACTGCTGTAGACGAAAAGTCTGCAAAGCTAAGATTCTTGTGATTTGTTGCCAACATTTTTTTATAGTTTAGTTAATTTTAAAAAATCTAATTGTCTGATCGATAGGCCGTTTAAACCATCAGTTTAAGAAAAAAAAGCCCTTTCCAATGGTATCTTGTTTGTAACGATACGACTGATATTTCTAATTTATTTTCCGCTTTTTCCGTAAAAATGTCGCTTTTTAAGCATTTAATCATGAATTCTGGGTCATTTTTCGTTAGACAATGGTCGACGTTTTAATTAATATCTCCGCTAATTAGGGTCGCATCGTTTAGCAAATTAGATAACCCTGATCTGCGATAAATTCTCTGTCCGACGGTACCTATTCGAAGTCCGTGCGACCTTTAGCGGCGGAGCCTTAGCTGCGTCAAGCCGTTTCTCACAGACAGACAGACACACACACGCGTACAGATTTTAATAATATAGGAGATTTATTGTTTTAAAATATTTTTATTTGTGAAAGGCATTTACCAATGATGTGTATATCTATTTCTACATGATTAACGTCTAGTCTAACTGATCTTCTTCTTTTTTTTTTTTTTTTTTTTTTTTCTGCACTTGTCACACGATAACAACAACAACAACAACAACATGATTTTAAAAAAAATCTTAAAAAATTTTCTCAAATTTAACAGGAAAAATATGTGTAAAGGGATAATGGAATATACAAAATGTTTTATTTACACACTTTCAAATTGTAGCATTTTCTTTATTGGAAAATTCTCTTAACTAGGTAGTCATCTTAGATGAACCAACTTCTGGCATGGATCCATATAATCGGAGATCTTTATGGGATGTGTTGCAAGCAGAAAAAGAAGATAGAACTATTCTGTTGACGACTCACTTCATGGAAGAAGCTGATGTCCTTGGAGATCGCATTGCTATCATGGCAAATGGGGATATCCAGTGTTGTGGTTCTCCTCTCTTTTTGAAGAAAAAATATGGTATATAATATCTGATTTTGTTTGAAATATGAGTTTTTATGTTTATCAATACTTTTTTTAACCCTTTTTTAACGTTCACTACTTAATTTATTTTAAAAATTACTAAAGTAATTTTAAAAATGGCTTTTAGACACGTCGCTGGTCATAAATATTTAAAAAATAAAAAAAATAGCATTGTTTTTTTTTTTTCGAGAAATTTTTTATTTGAAACATCTATAAGTTAACCTTATTAAATTCCAATAATATTTAATTTAATAAATAAAGCACTTTGTAAGTAAACATTATCGACTACGAAAACTCGTAAAAGTTGTGTCAGGTGAATATAATAGTCCAGCTCTTCATTAAATAAAAAAAAACTGGACATGAGTGCATCATCAAACCAGCAATTTGCACTCGTGCACACTAAGAAACTTAGAGTGACTTATGCATTTAGCTTCCTTTGAAGCATTATTTGTTAAATTTTGGAATAGTGCTGCTATCTACTGAACAGAAAAAGAACAAAAGTTTAAAACCTGATTAAAAGAAGGGGGAAATGTTAAAAAACTGCTGCATAAAAATTGTTAAATTATGTCAAATGTTTAGTTTCGCTGCAAAACCAATAAACATTAAAGAGGTAAAATATTATTTTTCTTAAATATGTGAAATAATAAATTAAGAAATAAATAACAGTATGATGAAAATAATCTTTTAAAAATACCAGTAGACACCCAAAAAAATTGTTAGTCTTTTTTACAGGATAAAATAATTTATTTCTGCTTGAATTCTTGTATTTTTTTTTTTTTTTTTTTTTTTTAATTTCTGTCTTTTGCATAAATTTTTACCTTTAACCTGTTGACAATTCCCTCCCTGTAATTATTTTTGAAGTACAAATGTTAATAATAAGGATTAAAAAAATATAGAGAGACAAAGAGGTGGGTCAAACCCTTATGATCCTTTTCCTGGCAACGACTTTGTATATTGTATGTTTTGTAATTTCAGCATGTTGCAGTAGGAAACCAATAATCCAGAGTGGTTAAAGAGAGATGATTCTGGATTACTTGTATTTGAAATCCAAAATTAATTAATGTCTTAAATTAAATAATCAGATTTAATCTGAAAAAATTAGTTTAGTATTCAAATAAGTTCTGTTACTTATTTTGGGCATATAACACTTATTAACAATAATCCTCTCTCTTTCATAACTTTGTTAAGGTGAGAAGCACAGATTTAAATATTTTTTTAGGTTGATTTTTCAGATTAGCAACAATTCTGATTTGTTTGCTAGTAGCGTTAGCTGTGTTGTAAAACTATTATTATTAAACAAAAATATTATCATAATCTTAGCATTTCAGATTAATAATAATAATAAATAAAATAAAACTCTTTAAAACTTCATAAAATGCTCAATCCTCATTTTTTCCCTTTTTATAGCCCAGCTTTAGTATTGGACCACCCTGGCAAAATTTTAAATTTGGCATTGAAATAGCTCGGACATTTAAAAAAAAAAAAATGCTATGTATGCAGAAATAAAGTTTTTTCTTGTATATCTTCTAGCTGCACAACCTATGATCAAATTAAATATAAATAAGTCTAGCCACCATTGATTAAAAAGAAAAATAAGTAAATAAATAAAAGGACCATAAGCCTAAGGCAAGTCTGAAATAGGATCATTAATTTCGTGAACATTTTAATATTTTTATAACATAAACTTTTTTTCCAATAATTATTATTTAATGTTCTCATGCTTTCATCATTTACCTATTCTAATTTTTAGATAGTGTTGCTTGAAATTCAAAATAAAAAGATTTCATTTTATCATTTTTTTCTAAAATATTTTTCTCTATTGATATTTCATTCCTAGGTGCTGGTTATCATTTGGTCATGGTGAAAGAACCATTATGTGATGCTTCCATGGTTACTCGTGTCATTCAATCCCATGTCCCATCTGCCGAAATGGCAAGTAACATTGGAAATGAATTGAAGTATATTCTACCTCATGAAAGCAGCAGTTCTTTTTATCCCCTGTTTTCAGAACTTGAAAAGAAGAAAGAAAAACTTAAAATATCCAGCTATGGTGCCTCCATTACGACAATGGAAGAAGTGTTTATAAAGTATGAATATCTTCATTTTTGTACTTTTGAACGAGGGTGTGGAAAATGCTCAGACATATAAAATTTCCCCTAAAATAATGCAAGACTCTTAAAACTCGAATAAACTACTACATCAGAAACGCCAAAGAAAAATATTGGAAATGCATACAACTGTTTCGGTAGCCTTAAGCATCTTCAATGCAACAATATCTTCAGTACAAAAAAGAAGAGTCCGTCTTCAGTGTACCGTCTTCAGTGCAAAAGTGCTTCCTTTTTGCACGGAAGACTGTACGCCTAAGGCTACCGAAACAGCTGTATGCATTTCCAATATTTTTCTTTGGTGTTTCTGAAGTAGTAGTTTATTCAAGTTTTAATATTCCAACGCCAAGTCTCCTGTTATTATAATGCAAGACTCTGTTATGTTTTACAAAGCCATTTTATTGTATGTAAAATAATAATTTGAAAGAATAAGTAATCACTGGAATATAATAATACAGCAGGTAGTTTATTATTTTGCTTCTGTCAGCAGAGATGCCATTTTCTACGGTTTACCCGTAGTTTCTACGGAAAATAAAAAAAATATTTGAATAATTACGGACTACGGAAAAAACCTGTATTACTACGATTTTTAAAATTTCTTCTTAATTCAATTTCTTTATTACGCCAAAAGAGCGCTTAACTGATAAAACTGAGGTTTCTTTACCTATCAAACTCGCCAAGCAGAAAGCGATCACTACGTCATGCAGTGACGCAAACGAAAACACCTCCCTTAGAGAAGCGCAAGCGTGATAGGGCTCCGTACGAAGTACGACTGCTCTTTTTGGATCGTTACGGGAAGAACGGGGAAAAGAAAGAACGAAGTGCGTTTGAACTTTGGCGGATTGAAGAAGAGTACAGGTACAGGAGAAAAATTGCAGTAACCCTATCAACTGCACGTGCGGCGCCGGCGTGCATGCGACGCTACGCGATCGCGGGAAATACCCGGTTGTTGTTTGGATGTTACATTTCCTTTACTTCAGTTTCATATTAATTTGTTCAGTTGTATATCGGAAAACATTTACGTGTTTATTTTTCTTGTGAATCGTCTATTAAATTGAAAGATCAAGAAATGTTACTTTTATAGTGTTATACCAATTATATTAGAATGAGTTCAGAAAAACGATCGTTGTCTCCCGAACCTGAAAATGGGATATCGTCTGTTAAGAAAAAGAGCTGTCAGAGATTTAGAGAGTCATATGCATCCGAATTCCCATGTTTACGGGCTTCTAAGAAATCTGAGAATATGGCATTCTGTTCATATTGCTACAAAGATTTTAATATCGCACATGGCGGTCGCGATGACTGTCGGCGACACATGCTTGCTAAATCGCATATAGAAAATGCCAAAGCTGTACGGAACACAAGAGAGGTCTCAAGCTTCTTCAAGAATAATGATGATTTCAACGTCATTAATGCGGAATTACTATTCACTCGATTTATTATTGAGCACAACATTCCAATTGCAGCAGCTGATCATTCGAAACACTTATTTGTAAAGATGTTTCCCGATTCACGAATAGCTAAACAATTCAGCTGTGCAAGGACTAAATGATCATGTTTGATTAAAAATATGGCAGAAAATACAGTTTCAGATCTTATATCAAAATGTAAGGATACGTGTTTTTCCTTAAGTACAGATGGAAGTAATGATTCCGGAGATAAAAAACTCTATCCATTCTTAATTTCATATTACGACAAAAAATCGGGGGAAATTAAAATTTGTTTATTATCTTTACTTGAATGTTGCGATAATACCGGTGAAGGTATTTTTAAAATTTTGGATCAAGAAATAAAAAAGAAGAATCTTACCTGGGAAAATGTACAAGCTTCTCCACTGATAATGCACCTAATATGATAGGTAAAAAAAAAGGTGTGTCTTCTTTTTTACTGAACAAAAATGCCAACATTATTATAAGAGGTTGTCCATGCCACTTACTGCACATTGCAGCAAAAAAATCAACATCAGCCTTTCCTATCGACATCGAACTGTTTCTTATTGATATCTTTTATTTTTTGGATAAAAGTTCAAAGCGGCAAAATAGTTTCAAAAAGCAACAAGAGATATGTGCACAAGAAAAACCACACAAAATTCTTAAATACTGTGCAACTAGATGGTTATCTTTATTGTCAACCATAGAACGTGTCTTAGAGCAGTGGGAACCCCTAGAAGCATTTTTTAATGATGAGAATAACTCATCAAGTGATAACACTCGTTTCTTGAAAATTCAGTCATTATTTAGAAATCCAAAAGTTAAACTTATTTTGTTGTTTCTTCAGAGTATCCTGCCTTTATTTGTAAATTTAAATATATTATTTCAACAAGAAGCACCCTTTATACATAAAGTGCAAAGAAGCCTTCAGAAATTATATATGGATCTATTAGTAAGGTTTGTAAAACCAACGCTAATATGCAGTCAGGAAACTAAAATTAATTATTCAAGTAAGAAGTTTCTGAAAAAAGAATATCAAAAAGATAGTGAAAATTTGGTGATTGGTGTAAAAACAAAAATGTTTTTAAAAGATACCAACATAAATGATAAAGATGTCATGGATTTTTATGAACAGGTAAGAAACTTTTTTATGAAAGCATGCACTTATATTCAAGAAAAGTTGCTTTGTGAAGATGATTTTCTGAAACATGCAGAGGTTGCAGATGTTACAATAAGAGATAAGGTATCATTCTCATCAATCTTATTAGTGATTAAGCAGTTTCCGTTTTTGATTGCAGAAAATGAACTTGAAGATCTCGAAATGGAATTTGTTCATTACCAAGCTGAAACATTTGATACAATTAAAATGTCAGAACGTATGGATAAAGTTTGGTATGAAATTTCTAAGCTGGAGGATTATAATGGAGCTATTAAATATAAATTACTTCCAAAAATTATGCACTGTATTTTGACAGTACCTCATTCAAACGCGTCGTGCGAAAGAATTTTCAGTTTGGTAAGAAAGAATCAGACTGACTTCAGGCCTAATTTAAGCAGAGAGACATTAGAAGCACTATTAATTGAAAAGGTCAATATATTTTCATCAAATGAAGAATGCTTCAAAAAACAATTTTCGAAAAAAGAACTGTCAGGTGCTAAGAATTTAGTACAGTTGTTTATTCTAAAAAGAATATAGATGAATGAGTAGCTTCTAATCTTTTGTCTTGTATTCAAAAATGTGAAATTTAAAGTATTACAAATTAAAAATTGATGTTTCAACTTAAGGAAAATTCCCTTTATTTTTAAATGTGTACATTTACTTAAATTAAAACTGTTAACTATTTAATTTTCAGCAGTACTAAAGGTAAGTTAAAAATTTATATTTTTAATATTCTTTAATCAATTTACCTTGCAGAAACTTATACTTAATAGTTTGTCTTATTACTTAATATATTACAATATTTCTCATTTTATGTATATAAACATAGATATTACATGTATAAGATATTATCCAAATTTGTTTTTAGAGCATATCAATGAATTATGACTTATGAGTAATTCTAGCAATTTTGCTATTCTGATCCTTTATGCAGAAGTTAATAACAAATTGTTAGGCTGTGCAGCATAAAATTTATTGCTTAGATAATTCATAATTAATTTCATCATTTATTAAAACAAATTGTCAGACTCTTATTTATTATTTTAAAGGTGTATAACAAACTAACTTATTAGGGTTTCATGTATAAATCATTTTTGAGTGTATAACTTATAAAATATTTTAAAATATGAATTTGAATTTCCGTATATAAGACCAACCTACCAGACTACTGACAAGTACTCAAAACTACTGAAAAATTTCTCGTCTACTACTGAAAACTGTCCTACAAGGTTGGCATCTCTGTGTCAGTAATGGCATCAGAAATTCCCCGACAGGGGGACATTATAAAGTGAGAGTTTATTGAAAGATTATCTATGCCATATTAAGTTGTGTCATGTCACTTCTGTGCCCAAAAGGAAAATATTATATTGCAATATTATTAATTATTATAGTACTAGTATATAACCCCGTCAAAAATGACAGAATGTGAACGATAAATCTTGAAAACAATGTTTAGATCATGAAGATTACCACATGATCATTCAAATGTATTTTCAGTTTTTGTTTATAAATCAAATGTGTTTCAATATTTTCTAATTTTCGTTCTGAAATTAAAAAAATTCTACCCGATCAATAAATATGAATGACAATAAAAAAACTGCTGGTTGACAAAAAATATAGGTCCGAAAACACAACAGCAACAACACATCCCAGTGTTCCGTTAAGTGCTCTATTTAAAGTCCTCATAATAAGAATAATCTAGTGCGTCACTCACACGACTTTCTCTTACCCTGAAATTTAATGCTATAAGTATAGGTTGGAGATTAAGAGGTAAGATAACGTGTACTGTTATGTAAACCTATGTTAAACAATTCAAATTAGGGTTCGGAAGAGTTTTATATGATAATTAGTTCTGGCCCCCCTCAACCCCCCGTTTCATTAATGCACCTACATTTATATAGAATTTAATTCGGTTATTAAAAAATAATTCAGTTTAAAAAAAAAAATTTATTAAAATTATTATTTTAAAAAGTTATCTTGTATGATAATACAGACGATTTCCATATTAGAGAAATAGTATAACACTCAATATCCAAAAAAAAGTTGAATTTATTCTCAAAATTAAAGTAAAAAAAAAAAAAAAATTGTTAAAAATGAAAGAAATCAATAACTTTATTTTAAATTTTCGTAGATCGATGGTTCAACCATTCGTTTTAAAGGTATTGGCAAGATCTTTTGAAAGATACCCATCATGAAAATTTACTCCACTCGAGGGAGGACATCTACCCCAGGGGGGGAGGCGGGGCTCCTACATACACAAAAAAAATTTTCCCAGTTGACTAGCTGTATTACAAAAAATATGTATTTGTTTCATTTGGTTTAGTGCAGTCTATAGATGTTAAATTCTACTTACCTGCAATTTCCCCCATAGACGTAATGTATTTGAATACTTTTGAATGTCCCTGTACACGAACCATTTGCTTCATCTTAACGAAAAGCTTACTGTAGCATCCCTATATGATACACATTTAGAATACCGAGTTTGGAATTTCTGCTACTATTTGTTCTTGAGATATGCTGATAACAGACACAGAGACCATTCGCTAAAAATGTGATTTTCGTATTCAGGGGACCTCAGAACATGTAAGTATAACAAAAACTCACGTTCGAAAATTTGACCCTAAAACAATACTTTCTCGACCCTATGGGTAAGAGGAAGTAAATAACGATTCACTTCATTTTACCAAAATACTTTTTTTTAAGACTATCGAAGATCCTGTTTCCAAATACGTAAGCGAGTTGTGACGTCACTGACCGTCCGTGGATGCAAGAAATGATTCCCTATGTTAATCGTCCATTGTATTTTTTGTAAAAAATTATTGAAAATCGAGGAAAATTATTTTCTGATTTTAATACCCGTATTTGGGTATAGGTATGATATCGTATCCATGTGTTAGATTGAGTTATTTTGCTGTCAAATTGACAAAAATTTAAATTTCAAAACTGTGTCATCTTTGGCTTTTTTTGTATTTGGCGATTAAAAACATACTACGAAAATATACATGCCAGATGTTTATTTTCGTAATATGTATTGTACGATATATTGTTTCATATAATTCAGTTAAAATAACCATGATTTTTGAAAGGAATGAAATATGTTCGCCAAATAATTTGGCGATATATTTTTTCCGCCAAGGATGACAGATACATTAAATCTATTCCGCTGCAACATATGAGTATCTTATATCAGACACTTTATTTAAACATTTGAAAACAAATTTGACTTCAAATTATGATAGAATATTTATCATTTTCCTTTTAATTAGTATATTAGTTGGATATTTATTGTGTAAATATCATCCTTTGAAATGAAATGTTTATGTTTTCAATCAAATATGGAAGTTTGCTATTTTATTTTTCTAAAGTTTTGAAATTTAAAATTTAAATTTTATCAATTTTGCAGCAAAAACAACTTAATCTAACGCATGCACACGATAACTAATACATATCTATAAAGAAATATGGGAATTAAAATCGGGAAATAATTTTCCTCAATTTTTAATAATTTTTTACAAAAAATCCAATGGGCGATTAACATAGTAAATCTTTTTCTTGCATCCACTGACGCCCAGTGACGTCATCACTTTGCTTGCGTATTTTCTAACTAACTATCTAATAATTACAGACACTCCATGCTAACCCAAATTCACCTCTACTCTATACTCCCAACCAGCTATCTCACCCACAACATCGCCAAAATATCCAGGATCCAGCTAGGGACTTTCTCATTCTCAACCGAACATTTTATCTTGACTCGACATTATCACCTCAGTACTACCCTACTTTCAATACTCATTTCAACGGGTGATCTTTACTTGCCCAACAAAACATTTTATCCCAACTATAACTTTACATTAATTTCAAAACTAAAATCAACTGGCGACATTTACGTACTGAACTCGACGCCAATCATACCATACAATGTAAACAAATAATGAAGCTTGATAAAAATATTTAAAGACTTTAATATGTTTTTACAAATATATTTTAAGATTTTTAAGGCTTTAATATGTTTTAGAAATATTTTAAGCGTTTTTTTTTTTTTTTTAATGAAACAGTCAAAGAGTCGTTCATTCGCAATTAAAGAGTTGTCCATTTGGAATTTGTATTTTCTGAATGGCAACAAATTATGTTTGTTTTTATTTGGCATTGCGTTGTTTATAATCATGAAGTTACATAATTCTATTTATAGGTTCATGTTTATAATAGCCAGTGATCCGTTATATTTAATTAAACATTTAAACATTACAATTGAATAGTTTTTCAAGGTTTTAGAGGAAATAAATAACAATATGTGCGATACAAAACATGTATGAAAATGATATGTATGTTTTCGTAAGTTGAATTGAACAAATGGGGGAAAAAAAAATGGCTGCCAAAAGTCTCTGTTTTGAAGCGGTGTAAACTGGAATCGTGAATGACAGATGAGGGTCATTATATATATTAATATTATTATATTTGTATCATTTCATTTGTTAGTACTCTTTGTGCTTTTGGGGAACATCATGATATTCTCTGAATTGAACGCATTGCACTATTTTCTGAACATAGACTTAAATATATATAGGGCACATGAAAGAATGTTTTTAAGAAACACATCTTTGTGTCCGTTGAATACCGATATAAACACTGAAACTTCTCTGAAAAGACAACTCAACATACTATAAAAAATTTACCCTTTAGAGAGGTGGCCTTTTAACACATTCGCTGCCACCAAAATTTATATATCCATCCTCAGAAGCCGAATTTAAAAAAAGTGTTTTAATGATTAAAAACGTTGGCTGCACAAAAAAAAAATTTAAACACAAAATTTAAAAACCACGCACTGAAAATATAAAAATAATGCTTCACTAACGTGCCACAAAAACCTCATCGTTCAACCTCCAAATCCGAACTAAAACTAAAGCAGTTTACTTATCATACTCGATTGACGCCCCAGAGCGTCACTGGCATGGGAGGTAGCGCCATGCTGACGCGCCAGTGGCAGCGAATGTGTTAATAGGGATTACTAAGAATATCTTAATTTACACAGCAAATTCTTTAAATTAAATGGTTTTAATTGTTCTAATTTATACCATTTTATCTATATAGCCTTCGAATTATCATTATTTTTTGTTTGTTTAAATTGTGGTTTTATTTTCAACAATTTTATTTTTACATACTACTGAAACAAATGTTATATTTTTACATACTGAAGCAAATTATAGTTGCTAAATTAGAAAAATATTTTATTGCTAATCGTCAAAATTTATGTAATTTCTATTTTTACCATTAAGTATTTAACTAAACTTTTAAATAATTAAAATAACCTTATATTTCAGCTTCATTTTTTGGGGGATATTTTGGGTGAAGTACTTTCTAAATAAGGGATTCCACCCTCTTTCTCAGCACCCATCCTCGGTGGTGCTCAGCCTGGCGATTTGTTGTGATGTTTTTGTCATTGCTGTCTTCCTTATTCCAGAAGGTGGTGCCATAGTGGATCTAGTCTGACTTTCGATTCAATGCCATTGCAAGCTTCTAAATTATTAAGAATTTCAGTTGTTTCCCGAAAAAAGGCATAATTTGGGTTATTGTAGTGGGCAATTTTCGTAGTCTCATTAAAATTAATTTTTATTTCTTCTTTTTGATATGTTTTTGCTTACGCTGTAGTACTATTAGTTCCCCATGATACTATAGGTATGGGGAACTTAGGTAATCGTGAAAATTTTCGACCTCGGTTTTTTGACATTTCTACACGTTTTCAGGTGTGAGGAATCCGAAAATGACAAAATTTCTATAGTGTCTGTCTGTAGGGTGTCTGTTAGTGTGTTAGTCCGTTAGTTTGTTAGTCTGTGTACACGATATCTCAAGAACAAATTGTCGCAGAGAGGTGAGATCAGTTTTAAAATATTACTTTCGGCACTGGCAAGAACCCTATTCATTTACAACATTCGAATTTAAAAACTTCGTAAGTTATTAGAAATTTACGATTTTCTTAACATGGGAGAATAGGACAAAAATTCACTTAAACGTGCATTAAATGGAAACTTTTTACTGTAAAAATGTCAGACCAGTTTTAAAATATCCGTTTTGATGCCGGAATGAACATCAGTAACTATAAATATGCTACTTTGAAAATTTCGCAAGTTATTGGAAATTTATGAATTTCTTAACATGGCAGTATAGGGCAAAATTTCACATAAACGTCAATTTTTAGAGATATTTTCATCGTAAAGAAGTCAGACTTCTTTTGAAATATTATTTAGGACACTGGCATGAATATTAATGACTATGAATTTTCCAATGTAAAGATTTCGTAAGTTATTGGAAATTTACGAATTTCTTAACATGGCAGAATAGAGAAAATTTCACATAAACGTCAATATTGAGGGATATTTTCATCGTAAAGATGTCAGACCACTTTCGAAATATTATTTAGGATACTGGTATGAATATCATATACTATGATTTTTCCAATTTAAAAAATTCGTAAGTTATTTGGAATTTACGATTTACTTAACATGTCAGAATAAGGCAAAATTGAGCATAAATTTCCATTTTGAGGATCGTAAATACATTAGACAACTTCAAAATTACGTTTATGATATTTGTTTGAACATGATTGAATACAAATATTCTACTAGGAAAATTTCGTAAATTATTCGTAATTTACGATTTTATCAACATAGCGAAATTGTAAATTTTTCATATAAATATGAATTTTGAGGATTATTGCATTGGAAATAGTAGCATGAAAACTAAACAACGGAATTGAACCTGATAAATTAATGGATTAGAATAAGATAAATATATCGAAGTGAACGGTGGGTAGCCTATTAGGCGGGGATTTCATTCTGTCACTATATCAAGCTTTGGTCAAATTCATTTCTTTTAACATGATTATAATATGTCTGGCACTAGGAATTTCTGAGAACATAAATATGATGGGGAACTGAGCAGAGTCCACCTATGCCAACTAGTTTTTTATTTTATATCATTAACAAGTTCTCTGATTTTAGTAATTTTCGTTTGGACGTCCCCATATAGAATCCCTTTTTGCTATTTTTATATGTAAACCAGATTTTGTATATTCCTACAATTCCGAGAGGGGAAACGAGATCTTTGTTACTGTGGATGATTTGATAGATATTGGGATTTGGTTTTATTGGTATGTTTACATTATATTTTCTAGCAATGTTTTTGATTTTGACTGAGGCACCTTGATTGTATGGGATAGAATTTGTAGAATTTAGAGGAGTTTTTTGGTGGCTAGGGATGTGATTTACTGTTTAATTCTTTTTTTATATAGTTTTTCTATTAGGTTTTTGGGATAACTGGCCTGAATAGCTAGGTTTTTAATGAATTTTAATTCTTTTTTAAATCTTAGGGTTTTGGTACACATTAATATTGCTCTTTTGATATAAGTTTGAATGACTTTTATTTTATAGCTGTAAAATGTGTTACTGTGGTAGTTGATGATTTCCTGACTCGATGTGGGTTTCCCATAAACTGTAGTATTGATGGAATTGGCTAACTTTTTAATTTTAACATCTAGAAAATTTAATTCATTATTTTCTGTTTTTCACAAGTGAATTGAATATTTTTGTCTGTTTCATTTAGGTATTTTAATATTTTGTTTATGTTTTGGTTCTTATGTATAACAGCAAAAATGTCATCGACATACTTGTTCCAATAAAAAAAAATTCTTTGAGTTTATCTTAAATTATATTTTCTAAGATTCTTAATTTATGCTCAGCTATGAAATCGGATATGAGGGATGCCATAGGGACCCCTTTACACTGTTTAAAATTTTTACTATTCAATTTTAAATAGCTTTCATTTAAAATTAAGTAGCTGGTAGCTTTAAGAATTTGGGCTGTGTGTGGGCAATACTCTTTGTCAAATTTACTGTTAGTAATATTAGAGATTTCTTGAATATCTATTGATGGGTATAAATGAACTATGTCAAAACTTACAAATCTATGATCTTAATGAATTTCAAAAGTTTTAATATGTTTAATAAAGTCCTCCTTTTTTTTTTTTTTTTTTTTTTGGGGGGGGGGGGGGGGGGAGGGTATATTTTTATATGTTCTGAAGAGTCTAGTGGTATTAGATGTGTGCTTATTTATATAAGGAGGTTGATTATTGGGCCAATGTCTTTTTTTTATAAGTTTGCAGGTCTTTTCTATGAGTTTTTTGTTCAGATCATTTTACATTTTTATTGTTCGTATTTCTTGAATGGCTTTGTTCATTTTATTAATATAATCAGTTTTATTTAGTACAGACAAAACAAGAAATACAGCTATACTAGATGGGCCGCATGTGGCAAGGGGGCCTTGGGTTGTCCAACCTTGATCTAAACATTACATTCATATAGTGAATGGGAACAAACGAGCAGCATTAATATAAGAAACGAAAAATATCATGCACTGCAAATCCAATGCATTAGATTGTCTTTGAGTCAGTATTATGTAAATAATGCAACAATCAGTTATGAATTCAGTCTCAAAAATGCAATGTTTTAATATTTCATTTAAATTTTTGCTAAGTCATTTGTAAATTTATGATGTGTATAAAATATCTATCTGTAAAAGCAATGCTTTGTTAATCTGTCATTTGTGTAATTTGTTTGTCGTTTTAGAGTTGGACGTGATGCTACTATGCATGATACCATTGACATAGATGTTCAGAAAGAATCCTTTTCACCAACTGATAGTGGAATACATGTTAACTCAGAATGCAATGATAACTTTTCAGGTAATTCAAGCTTTAATTAATTTCTTTTAAATTCATGATTAACTTATTTAAACTATGAACATATTACTTTATTTCTTTTGAATTCATTGTCATTTGTTTAATAAAATAACTGAGTGGGGGCTTTCATTCAAAGGGAAATCTGTCATTATTCACGTTTTTGATTCGTAACTTGTTCTGTATCATGGAGTAATCTGAGTACTGAATTTGCTAAATGACATGGAATCAGGATTCTTGTAAGACATAAATTTGTGTAGCAACTAAAACTCTCATCTCCAAGTAGTGTCTCTGAGCTTTACAGTTTCCATAGTTTACTGCCAGTGGATGATGGCGAAATATTAACTTTTTAATTGTTTGCGAGGGCTTTTAATTGGTAGTACTCTGGATTGATTGACAATGTTCCACTCACTCCATGACCATTATTAATTTTTGTGTTTATCTAACAATATCACTTTTATTGCTTGTTTCTTCAGTTTTTACTGTTAAATAATATTTTATGAGAAAAATCAGATTATAGATTTGAATAGGAAATATGATTTAAATCATTATTTTTCATATATAACTCATTACAACATTAACTCATATGTCAAACATTCATAAACTGATACCAGAAGTAAACAAACGGGGTACTGTAGGGGGTGGAGGGGGTTCTTGGAAATAGCAATTTTGTTAATAATAATAATGAAGATTAATTGTGACTAACCTCTTAGCTAACCCTCACTCTACACAAAAATGAGCTTCTTATCCACCTTTGTTAAAGATATGAAATCTTTTCACCTAACTAGCTTAATAAATAAAAGTATCCCAACCCTTCCTTATGTCTTCTGGTCTTTATCATAATAGTTTGAACTTAACAAATGAAATACTTATAAAAGTAAAATAAATAAAGTCATCAAGATAACGAAAGAAGAGGTAAGAAAATACTAACAAAGAAAAAGAACTGGTGCATTTACTGACAACATTTGTAACAGAAACATTATTGTTGTTGCCAAACCACACATGCTTTGCTTACTTCCAGTATCAGTTCAAGCTAAACAGACTATAAGTTTAAATTGAAATATTTTTTTGATAATTTTTTACTTTTTATATCCAAGAAGATTTTTATTACTCCTTTGCTTATCCTAAAAAATACTGCTTTTTTTCTGTTGTGCATGGCCTTTTTTTACGTGCTTTTATTTAATTTGGTTGTTCTGTCTACCTCAGTCAAATCTAAGTCATTTTTTAATCCATTTCCATCAAACTGATTTTTCCCAGTGCAATTTATTTTTAATGCACTTCTGCTGAACCGATTTTACTCAAATTTTAAACATGAGTCCATCGATCACAATACAATATGCGAGCATTTTCAAAAAATTCTAGAATCAAAATTTGACTTATCTCAAAGAAATATGCATCAGGAAAATATTCAAATAATGAGAGATTTTATTTCATACAGCACATTCATTAATAAAAATGCAAATTTTTAAAAATCTCTTCCTTACAAAATACTCAACCTAGTATAAAAATAACCAAAAGGAACGAATATTTCAAAAAGTGGTCAGTGTATGATATTCTTTGAAACATGAGAGTATGCAAAGTCATCCATTGTCTATCTCACAAGAATTATGATGTTTGATTGATTTATGTTTTATGATTTATCATTTATATATACTCTTCTTATGTTAAATACCATTGTTGTATTGTTATTAGAATTATGAAAAATATTTTACCAATCAATACACAAAATATTTCCCTCAATGCTAACCAAAATGTGAGAAAAATTAAAAAAATCATCCAAAAATTATAGAACATCTACTCCCATATCATCAAAAACAAAACAAAAGTATCAAGAGTATATGCATATGTTTATATTTGCTGATGAATTATGAAACCAGTTCTGTTTATTTACATTACTCATGTGTACTTTTCCCTCTTTTATTTTGAAACAAAACACCAAAAAAATAAAAATAATACTCCAATGGAGTGAAGATAAACGCTCTCTTCTCTCAGTGAACTTTCCTTTTAACTAGCGTAGGATAGAGCTACATCTAATGCTAAGGAAAAATTACTAATTAGATATGTGGTCGATGCATATATGACACATCCATTGCAAAAGGGTTAGGATGTGAAGTGGATTTAAAATTATAATCCGAATATAAGTGTCTTGGATCAAATATCATCAACATAAAATGAATTTTGAGACTTTTTTCTAAAAATTATTTGCTTTTGTGGAAAATTAAAAAATGCATTAATTTTAAGTATATGAAATATAGTTTCTGCAATTTTTAAATGTTTAAAATAAACTAACATTTTTAAAAGTTTCTCAGAAATTAAACAGACTTAAATTATGAATTTAGAACCTAATATTCTGTGTTTTAAATTTACAGGAACAGATGTTGATCTTGAAAGTGTCACATCCGAGCCTGAAAGAAGAAATTTTGGCTTACGTCTTTTTGCACAACAACTTTACGCCCTCTTAGAAAAAAGAATTTTACATTCTTACAGAAACAGCTTACTTACTCTATCACAACTAATATTGTCTCCATTCTTTCTCATTCTAACTCTCTTGATGTTGAAAACTCTACCCAAACCCCAGGATTCTCCACCGCTTTTACTGGATATAAAATCCTATCATGGTACAGAAGTTCCATATGTGGTGGACTGGGGTTCCAACACAAGTCTTTCTATGGGTGATGTGTATTCTTCTCTTTTTACTGGACATGATAAACCAGTATTATTGTATAAAAATGAAACTTTCATGACATCTTATCTTTTAAAAAAAGCAAAGAATGATCTTTCGAAATATAATCTACATAATATAGTAGCTGCCTCTTTTCTACCCAGGAAGAAAAGTAATGCAACTGAAATTATATCTTATTTCAATAATCAAGCCTACCATTCACCTGCCATATCATTACTGCAAATTCATAACACTCTTTTTAAGTATTTTGTCAATGACTCTTACTCATTTTCTGTTACGAACCATCCTCTACCCAGATCTCTTGATGAAAAAGTAAGTACATTTTTTTTTTCTTTCTGGTTTGATATATCTCTTTTTTAATCTGATAAACAGTATAAGTGTGATAATTGCTGTTAAACTTATCTCAATCAAAATTATATTTACCTAGTATAATTCAAATTTTTTTGGTTTTCGTAATTGTCATTGAGTTCAGAATATTCTTTAATTAGTTGCTAAAACTTCAATGAATTCAGATTTTTGATAGTTTATTGATGATAGTTAAGTTTAATCAAGAGCAATTCATTATAGAGTCAGTCGGATGGAGTAATTAAAATTATGATTACTTATCAAAGTTTTCAATTTTGTAATTTTTTTATTTTTTTCTGATGAAAATAATTTTGTTTAAAATATTTAGGGCATAACATTAACCTTTCAATAACATCCCAGTTGGCTTCTTTATTTGAAATTAATGGAATTTCCCCACAAAAAGTTGGGAGTCATTGTGACCGCCAACAGGAAAATTATAAACTCTTTCAGATTTCTCTTTATATTAATATGATATAGATTTTGTTGTTGACATTGAGATGTTGTTGACAATTTCAATTTGGTATTAGTTCTAATTCCACATAATTTTAATATTTGTTGTTTGGAAAAATACCTTATAAAATAATACAAACTGAGTAATTTCTATTTATTAAATCAAATTAAAACAAAATGACATCTTGCACTTGAGGTGCTATAAATTATTTTATGAAGTCAAAATGAATGTCTGGGTCTGTTCAGAATTAGCAGTTATTTCTAAAAAACATTCATAAATGTCCTGCCCCCCTCCAGTCATTTGTAATTTATCTCTATGTGTTTCCAAAAAACCAAAATACCTGTCACTTTGTTTGTAGAAATATCTAGAGACAAAGATCTACTTTAATACTGACTCATACTTGGTTATGGATTTTGAGATTCTATAATTTTCCAGCTTCTGTTTGACTTTTTTTACCTTTATCATATTCATTGCTTCCTGAAAGTTATAAATAAAGTAAAGAGAAATGCATGCTTTTTTATTTAATATAATTTAAGCATTCTGAAGCAGACTAATTTAAAAATATCTTTAATATTTCTGCTGTTACTATTTTATCATAGTGTGGTTTTAATTAACCCCACTTTTGAAAAAAAAAAAAAAAAGTGGGGTAATTTTTGTTAGAATCAAAAATTCTAACACTTTTGAATTTAGTTAATTTTTATCAAATCCTCCGGAAAATATTTTAGTTACTTTTATTTTATTTATTTTCTCCATTTAATATTTTTGAAATTCGCAATTTTCAATAAACAAAAAAATTTAAGAATTTCCAGTGAAGCGTTTTGTTTGTAAACAAAACTACCGATGTTTTCGGATTGTAAACAAACGCCTTAGCCAATAAAGAAATTCAATTTTATTCATTATTCAAATCAGTTCAAAATCTTTTTAGATTGTCTGCAAATAATTTAAAAATAATTTTATTAATTTTCCTAACGTTCATTTTTCAGTAATGAAAATCAGTGACGTCATTTCCATTTACGTTTTTTCAAATTCTCTTTCTGGAATATTCCATTCAGTTCGCAGCGAATATATCAGGTCCGCAGCGAATATATCACGGCGCCGATTCAAACAGTGGCATTCCTCTAGGAAAATGTGTTTTTTTAATATTAATATGTAATCCAAAAAGTAGCCCAATATAAAATATTCCTTTCTTAAAATTAAATGTATTTATTCCCGCTTGATTATTTGTTATTCAGCAGACGATCCAGGTAAAATAATTTGTTTTCGAACTATTTATCGCGCGCATCAATTTAAATGTGCGTAGTCTCGCGATAGCGGGAAATTGGAAGGCGTCTCTACTCACTCTCTCTGGAATAGCGGTTGGAGGAGGTAGTCGCAGGGCAGCTCTGCCGCGGCCTGCCGTTGGAAACGGCGCTCGCCGTTAAAGAGTATTTTTATTTCCTTTTTTCATGTGCAGTCTACAGATCACTGAATAATGATTACAAGTATCTTGCATATCGAACTTTGCAATCATCACTCAGCTGCATTCAAATATTAGTACACGACCTAAACGAATAGGATGATATAGCGTGGTCTGACCAGGCCTAATGTGTGTGTTCTCCGAAAAAGGCGATTTGACGATGGATCTAATTCTACGTAGCCTCCATTCTCACAATAGATAAGTAAATCATGTGCTTGTGAAATATCAATGATATCGTGACATCGGTCTCCTAAAATTTTGAAGAAGAGATCAAAATTGCCTGCTACAATGTATCAGCCTAAACAGGGCATTCATCAACTCCTGTTAAAATTCAGAGTGTGTGATGATTTTTTCAGTGACATCTTTCGTTCCGTCGATTACTGCAACATTAATATTTAGCCATCTCTCAGAATAAAATAAAATTTCTACTGGCATGTTGGCTAAGAGTTAAAATGATATATAATATATCAGGACTATTGACTATTATTAATGAACAACTCACTGAAAGTAATCGTAAAATCGTTCGCCGACTTGTGTGGTCAACATGAGAATATGTGATGGTGTATGATTCACAACCAGCGTGGTTCACATGTATGTGTAATGTAGTTGAAATGATAAAGAATCAAAGTGAAAATAATTGTAAGATCGTTCGCAGCCTAGTTTGCTCAATATGAAAATATATTAAGTGTAGGTGCCGGTACCGGAATTTTCGCATACATGAAATGATTCTAAATAAAAGAAAATTGTGCTTTTAAGAAGAGTTAGTGTTTTATTGATATTTTGTGTGTGCTATGGATAATAACTATTCCCTTACAGGTTCCGATCAACAATGGGGGTGAGTTAATAATTAATTTCATTTTCCTATTTCCCTTTATTTAAATGGAAATGATCTTTTATTTAAATTTTAATAATATCATTACTTTATTTATTTTATTTGAATCATTATTATTAATGTCAATTTGAAAAGATTTGATTTCGGAAAGGGTTAATGATCAGCGGCACGAAACAACGCAGTATAGTTAGAATAAATCCACTATACCTAAGTTTTATACGTTCGGCCATTTTTTCATTTCTCATTATCTTATCTTTATAATTTCCAAATTCCAAAAATCCAACAATCAAGTTTTCTTGTTTAACAATTTTGATCATACATTTTAAAACAACTATGTTAGAAAGATAAAAGCACATCAGAGATATATAAATATATTACTAGAATGCTTTTAAATATCAATTTTCTGACCTGAAATACTTTTCTTTAGGACTAAATCTGTACTGATAAGTATAAAGGATTTAAGTCCATATTCTTGATTTTTCAGAAGATGAAAAATAAAGTTAAACTAACTAAAAACTAATCAGAAGAATCGATTAGGAAAAAAAGATTAGGTTAATGTATACCCTTTATACCATTCAGTGATTGTCAATCTTCATTTAATAAAGGGAAAAAATTGAATTAAATATTTTATACTAAAGATTAATGCTAAATTTCTAACTTGAATCTTTTTTTACCAATGGATTTTCTCAAAGACTAAACGACATGGATTTAAATCCTTTATACCAATCGATAGAGAATTTTTTTCTGAGTCTGACTATGTACTTAACTCAAAATCGACATTTTTGGACTTAAATCCTTTATACTTATCGGTACAGAAATAACTTTGAATATTGAGTTGTCAAATTTGTTTTAAAAAATTTCAGTGGACTCTTAATTTAACATTCATAACTGCTTTGATGTGCATCACATTAATGATAAATGATATCTATCATAGAAAATACGTTATAAATTTTACATTTATAGTTTTTAAAGAAAATTACCATTTACAGTTTTCATGAAAATGGCATTGGTCACAATTACCCTATGGCCATAAATAACCTAGCTAACTTTAAATTCTATAGATTCATACATCTCTTATATATAGAGTTATATTTTGTATCAATCGAGGAGGAAATTAGGAGGCTCAATCCTCCCCCCTTCCTTTAAAATCTTACAGATTTTAGAAAAACTTTAGAACTATGCTTCATTTTTAAGCGTTTTTTATTTTTATTTTTTTTTTTTTCAGATGTAACTTTATCTAACAAATTTGGAAATTGTAGTTTAGTTGTAATGAATAGTAATGCTTTTCTTATTGTTTCTGAAAAAGAAAGGATCCATGATCAACTTAAGAGTCCTGCACTAATCACTGAAACCCAAAAAATTAATCGCTTCGATCGGAACCTGCAAAGGTGACATTTATTATCTTGACCTGAACCTAACTTAAAACCTCCCCCCCCCCCCAAAAAAAAAAATAAATAAAATAAAATAAAAAAGAAATTAATATTGAGAAGGTTTTGCACTGGAGATGGAGAAGTATCCCTTAAATAGATACCTCTGGGGTGATAGTTTTAACATTATTTTAAAAATAAGAACCAAATCTTTAAAATAACCTCTTTATTGGTGAGGCAGAAGAAGTGTAATAAAAAAGCAACAAAGGACTGGTGTATTTGCATCTTATGCGAAAGCGTTATCTATAGGTAATGGTATTTATAATTTAAATATACTTTATGTAATAAAGCATTTAATAGATATTTAGATTTGTATTTCATATTTTCATATTCTCTTATGTATTTTAGGGCAAACAGCAACAAATACAAACAACTGAGTCCTACCAGATTGCTCAAGATATAATGTTCGGGATGTCATTTTTGGTAGCCAGTTTTGCCATTTTCATTATCAAAGAACGAGCATGCAATTCCAAACACCTTCAAAGAGTTAGTGGAGTTAATTTGTTTTCTTATTGGATTGCCTCCTTTTTGTGGGACTTTCTCAATTACTTATTACCTTGCTGCGTGGTTCTTTTGGTTTTCTTCTCTTTCAAGACTGAGGGCCTCAGTACTCCTGTACAATTAGGTAATCTCTCATAAAATTAAGTATAATATTTTAAAAAGTGATTTTTAATATAATTTTAAAAAATGGTATTTTCTAACAGTTAATTAAAATATTAATATAATTTATCTTTGAGAAATTTATTTCTATTTATAGGTTCAGATCTGTGCAAAAATTGAACCTTATTTGGCAACTTCTTATAATTTATACCTGGGAGGGGTCAATCAGAGGCAATATATAGATACCCTTACAATATACATGTACCTGGAAGAGGTTGATTCAGGCAAAATTTGGGTCCCTTTTACTGCCCCTTCACATCATAAAAAGGGACTCATCATTAAATTCAACACCATAAAAAAGACCCTTCACAAAGTTCAGATTTATAAAATGAGCCCCTTCATAATATTTTGTTTTATCAAAATGATCCTTTTATCAAATGTTTCCATCTTTTCAGTATTATTTTTAATTAATTGGTTCAATGAAACTGTGTTTACTTAATATTAAAATACTATGTAGAATGACTGTTTAAATGTATATATATATTTACAAAAAAAGACCCGAAAATTAAAACCTGGATTGACCCCTGTTATTTATACACAATAGAATCATGGTTATCCAAAAAACAAGGGACTAAAGTATTTTTGCTTGATCAAAATTCCATAGAATTTTTTTAAGTAACTGGAAACAAATCATTTTGAGCAAAGAGAAACAATGGAAGGAAAAAATATGATGTAGAGATTTGACTAGCTTCTATTGGTTGTGTATAGAGAGCCCAGTTTCAAATTCTTCTACCCTCTTACCTGCAAAGCAATTGGAGTAATGTGCTTCGTAGGGATGGAGCAATGACTGTTAGTTGATTAGTTGTAAAACAATGCTTTCTATTTTTTTTTTTTTTTTCGGTAAATATGATTAGGTGTGAAGTGCAAACAAAATGTTGTAAACTTTTAGAACAAGCTCAACCATGGAAATAGGTGATGATAGAGTCATTACAAAGTATTTGTAATGATTTGAACCATATGGCATGGTTTTTAATATGCTTCAGATTGTATTGAAAACAATGCTCATATTGAGATGCAGTGCATAAAAGTTGTTACAAATGTAATAATAAAGTGGGAAATTAAGTTCCATGAAAAAAATGACAAAAAAAAAAAAATCTTTGAACATTGAATTTAATTGAATGGTCTCTGTTCATGCATGTGTTACAAGAAAATTTACACATGGGTGTCCTCTACATTTAATTCTGTTGTAACGGGAAATAGCTATTGTATTCAAAAGCAGGACCCTTAAAAACGAAGCCTTTATGAAATACAGCAATAAAAAACAACAAGAGCCACAAGAGTGACAGACTCTTGTAGCAGACTCTTATTAAATTTTTGATCAGAGTCTTACAAACCTACAAATGCCTTTGTAAGTGGTTCTTTGTTTACAAAAACTCTGTTTACCAAGAATGCTAATTTTGAAAGGTTAAAATTTTTATGAGATGTGTACCATGACCAAAAATTCAGAGGAGCTGATTTTTAACACACTTTTATTAGCTTCACCTGTATGTATGTTTATAACTGCTCTGGGACAAACAAAAAATCTATATTGTAAAAAAAGACTTTCCCTACGTGAACGCTGTGGCTGTGAGGTAAAGAATTTTTGCACAATTTTGCTACGAACTTAAAGGTCTAACATTCGAGCCCAGTCAGGGGAGATTTTTTTTAAATGTTTTTTTTTTTTTAATTCTAAATTATTTATTTCTCATTTCTTCATTATGTTATTTATTCAGTTAATATTACGTAATTTCTAGACTTTTTAACACGTTTTTATTCATTTGACATGATGTAACTATTAATGTGTGTAACGGAATCTTGGAAATCAATTTTCGGTTACTTCTGGTCGTCCAATTGACCTGAAATTTTGCACACGACTTCATTATTGATGACAGTACCATATACAAGTGTTTACAGGTGCCTATCCCTCCAGGGGCAAAGTATTAAGTAAAAACCCCATTTTTTTTAACTTTAAAATTATTTTTTTTATTAAAGATGTAAATATTATGGTGTGTCACTCACATGATTTTTTTCTTACCCTGCATTTTAATACTATATAAGATAGATATTTTGTGCTTTTTAGTTCACATTTCAATAAAAGTGTGTTTTTTAATTTTTTAAAAAATATTATTCTATTGAAAATTCCAAAGGTGGTAAGACTTTATTATTTAGTCTGTAAATTAAAAAATACATAAAATTTAATGACCATAATTTTTTAATAGAAACAGATTGTTTGATCTATTTGATTATTTAACTAATGGTATGATATAATATAAGTACTTTATCTATGAATGCAGCTTCTTTAGATAAAGAAAATTATTGTATATAATTTTCTTTTTGCATAAGTTTTGTAATGTTTGATTTCAGTTTGAATTTATTATATTTGTTAGTGTATTTATTGAATTTTTAGTAACTAATAATCTCCATCTAGCTTTACCTAAATTATATTTATTGTATTTAATGCAAGTAATTTGATTATGAGACAAAAGAAGATCATAACACCTTCTTCTCATATTTAGTTATAAGTAGCACTTAATTTTTTCAGAATGTAGCGTGAAGTTTGGGCAGACAATGTAATATTTTATGTAATTTAATTGGGTGCAGTTTTCTTCTTGGCACAGCACGCTGTTGTAATTGAAATGGGGAATCCCAATATTCTCCTTTCAACACTAGAACTGCTTTGAAACTCTGAATATTGGAGCACTATTTATGGGGGTTCTATGTTGGGCTTATAACATACAGTGCCATCTGTTGACAATTTTTGTTGTTAATTGTGAAACTTTTTTATAAGAATTGTGCAGTTCTTGCAATAACCATACTGTTTATTCCATTCCTCTACCAATCTTTGTGTTCAAAATTTTCAATTTCAAAATAGAGGTGTTCTTCGCTGGACACCCTGAATAAGTTTTGAATGTAAAAGAAATAGACATTAGTACACTGTCATATAAATCTCTTGACCACACTTCAGTAGGTGTAATTTATGTTGTTGTAGATTTTTGTAACCTTTTTTTTTGTTGTTGTTGTTTGTTTCCTCAAGCTACTGGATAGTGGATTTTGAAGTTTTCCTATATCGACCTATCTATCACCCTACAAAAACTTGTACAGTAAAACCTCTCTAAGTTGGACACCTGTGGTTCCAGGAAAAAGTGTCCAACTAATAGGAGTGCTTACATTTTTTGATTTAATTAAACTGTATTTAGGCATGCCTTTTAACTTTTAATCATATCTAAATATAACATAATTAAGTATTCATAACTTATATGCAAAATATTATTAATTTGCCAATTTAAAATCTAAGTTTAAACTGGTATATTGTGGCCATAATAACACTTTCTTCTACATTTTTTTATATATTAGCGCCATCCACCAGTTAATATGAATGAAAATTTAATCAATAAAGATTTTGCATATGCGTTTTGGTGCAATTTTATTCAATAGACACTGTGGTAGTCATATGGAAAATTTTATTAAAAGTAGCACCACTTTGTCTACTGACACTGATATATACCCAAATTAAGATAACATTAATTTTCATAATAGCCATCTCACTTATGAAGTTTGGTGAATTTATTCGTTCTAAAAAATGAGATTTAATTTTTCCGTGAACGGAGAAAACTGCAGCATAGCAGCGACACTTGTCGATTGATATGCACCCATATTGGATCAGCATCTTTTTTTCACTATACATAGATCTCTCACATATTAAGTTTAGTGCAATTATACACTCAAGTAAAACTTGGTAGGAAAAATAAAAGGAACAAATGAAGAGGAACCCTAACAACCAAAATGTATCGTCTAATGCTCATTTTAAAACAGTCTAAGTTAAAACATGCCTGTATAGGATCTCTATTGAATATTTCCTGGAGAAAAGGACAAAAACAATTCATGTAAATCAATAGAAAGAAAGACTCTTTCATTATGCGTCAAAATTCAGTTATTTGTGAACTTTTCAATTGAAGAAAATATTTTTTTACAAGATGAGACAGAGATGAATATATTGTGACAAGAAACATTGTTTTTACATGGGATAAATAAAATTTCTGAAAAAAAAAAAAGTGAGAAAACAGAAGTTTTATATCTTTTTTTCCTATCTCATTGGGTAAAAGTGTCCAACTTGGGACAGTATTTGACTGTCCAACTTCCAAGTTAGAGGGGTGTCCAACTTATAGAGGTTGGACATAATGTTAATCCTATGGATACATTCCGTTTCGAGAAAAAGTGTCCAACTTAGAGGGGTGTCCAACTTAAAGGGGTGTCCAACTTGAGAGGTTTCACTGTACTAAAATTTTTTATTCTTTGTTATAGTCTTCCCTTGTTAGCAATAAATCTAGGATGCTGAGAAATTGCATAGTTAACCAATGTTAAAAAGGCTTACTATAGGATTTCAAGTCAGAAAGTACTCAAGAACTTAGAAACAACACTTGATAATTACACAGAATAAACTTCAGTACACATTGGGACAGTTACTCTAGACGGGGATAAACAAGAAACATTTAAAACTGGGTAGATTATCACCATTAGAGTATGTCAAATTGAGTATTATGTCAGCATTCTAACATATTGCCTAAGTAGCAACTTGAATTTCCTTCCAAACTAACCACTCTCATCAGAATGAATTGAGTTCCTACTGTGCTTCATGCAAAGGATAAAATTTATTTTTTCAGTTGTAGAAAAACAATTTTAGATTAGATTTAAAATTAATTTCAGTAAAATTTATCATGTTTTTATTTTGTTACAGTTGATTTGCCATATATTTATTAATTTATAATTATTATTTGGATATAGTTTAAAATTGAAATTATAGTTTATGAATGCTAAATCTTATGTAAAATTAAAAAATTCTTTTTTCTTTCTTCTAGGTCGCTTGTTTTTGGTGTTTTTTATTCATGGATTTGCTGCTTTGCCCTTTGTATACTGTTGCACATTCCTGTTTCTTTCTCCTTCTACTGCTTATGTACGTCTGAGTCTTTTCAATATCTTAGTGGGTAAGTTGGTGTTTTTTTTTTTTTTTTTTTTTTTTTTTTTTAATTTATAATTTAATTTCAAAATTTATTTAATTTTTTTTTTTTTTTTTTTTTTTTTTTTAACATGAATTTATTTTTATACCTCAGACAATGAAAATATTTGTATAGTTGAAGATTTGCTCTTACATTTATCTACTACTTTATGCCATAAGCAGTAATACTTAAAATTTATTCAATTTGCCACATTTTAAAAATTAAACAAATATCTTTTATTAATAAACAGTTTCTTAATTTAAATAAATTATCTCCATTATTCAATCATTTCTATAATTTATTACATGCTTTTTAAAAAGTAATATACTTCCAATCAATCACTTAGTTATAAAAATGCCTTTAAGTTCTTACTTCTGATCCAGATACGGATCCAAAGTACTCAATGTAAAAAACCTAAAGGTATTTTTACAACTAAATAGTTAATGTTCTTTGTATAAATTAAAATTTCAAGATGTTTTGATCAATCTTTATTCACCTTTATACACTTTGTAAAAATGTTTCAAAACATGCTCCCTATTCAAAATATAAATTGTATTATCATTCATATTTAATCAAGATAGATAAGTTTCATCTTAAATCAAAATCCATCAGCCTTTATTGTACTAACCCTAATATTTATTTATTTTTTTTTTTTTTTTAATTTACTTTTATGTTTTAATAATGTGAAAGATACGTTGGAGGCTATAACTCTCCATTTTAGTGAGTTAAATCAAATCAATGTTTTAAAAACTTTTTTTTTAAGGCTTATTTATTTATTATTATTATTGAAATAATCTAGTTGGATTTATCTATAGTTTGCCCATTGAAGCATTTGCTTGTTATTTATCAAAGTTTTAATTATACCTTTTAATAACTGGGTTGCTATGCCACATGGAAAACATACAGAAATCCAAACATCCACACAAAATCAAAGAGAGTGCAGAAAAATTACCGTTTTTAATGTGGTAGTTTTTCTTTGTCAGAGAAATATTCTTTAATTTGTGTGACAGGGAAAAAAAAAACTATTTATTAAGAAATTTTTTTTCTTTATTTTAATAAATTTTTGGAATAAATTATAATTTTCTTTTAACTAGCACTCATTTAAATTTGAGTGCATAAAATTAATGGTCAGCATCCTTTTTATATATATTTTTTCTTCTGAATCATTTTTTAAGATTTAAATATCTTAATGCAGAACATTTTTTTTTTTTTTTTTTTGTATATTTTTTAGAAGTTAATACAATAATAATATTATTTGAATGTTGATTTCTTTCCCTGTTTATTAAACGATAAAAACAATATTGTAGTATAAGTATCAATACAAAAAACCCTTAACGGGTTAAAAGTTTGTGACGCAGCACTGTACTTTATGGCTATAAGAATTAGAAATACAGGTCTTAAAAATAATGATATCAAATTTTCAGTGACGCTTTGATATTAATTAAATTATACATAGATTTTCTTATTTCAATTTGCTTTTTCCTTTTATTTATATTTACAGTGTAAACGTTATTTTCAACATAAAATAATATATAGCATTTACTCATTGATACCTTTCCATTCACATCTCTTATACTATGAAAGCATGTGTTTTAAAAGAAATTATATGAAATTCCAGTAACGCAGTGGTGTTACATTAAGTGATTTGTTTTTAAATTTCTCTGCAATTATTTTGTTTTGCATATTAAAGTATATGTGCACATTGAAATATTGCTTTTAATTTTCAAATACGCTGTCAAATATATCACTTTAATTAAGCTTATATTATGTACTGAAATATATTTATTTCAATGAATTATTCTATCGTTTGCGTCACGCCATCCAAAACTGAAAAAAATTTCACAGTTTTTTTCTTTGCATCACGATATCTATTTGCATGCATTTTCAATTTATTTGGATGAAATGACACAAAGTAAACATTTCCATATATTTTACTTACAGTTTTGGATGGCGTGACGCAAAAGATAGAATAATTCATTGAAATAAATATATTTCAGTACATAATATAAGCTTAATTAAAGTGATATATTTGACAGCGTATTTGAAAATTAAAAGCAATATTTCAATGTGCACATATACTTTAATATGCAAAACAAAATGATTGCAGAGAAATTTAAAAACAAATCACTTAATGTAATACCACTGCGTTACTGGAATTTCATATAATTTCTTTTAAAACACATGCTTTCATAGTATAAGAGATGTGAATGGAAAGGTATCAATGAGTAAATGCTATATATTATTTTATGTTGAAAATAACGTTTACACTGTAAATATAAATAAAAGGAAAAAGCAAATTGAAATAAGAAAATCTATGTATAATTTAATTAATATCAAAGCATCACTGAAAATTTGATATCATTATTTTTAAGACCCGTATTTCTAATTCTTATAGCCATAAAGTACAGTGCTGCGTCACAAACTTTTAACCCGTTAAGGGTTTTTTGTATTGATATCATTACTTTTTAGGGGTTAATGATCAAAACGCAAAATTAAAGGAGCATGGTAATGAGTTATAACACTGTATTAAAAGTGTTGTTTTATAGGTCATACTCGAACAAAATAACAAACTAAATAAAATTTCAAAATTTTATAAAAAGTGATAAAAAAGATGGACACATGCAACATTACAAAGGCATAATATAGTACATTTTAAAAATGACAAAAATTTCTTATTTATATTTATTTCTTATTATAATTTTTTAGGTATAGATTTGATTTAAAAGAGAAAAATAAATAATAATAGAAAAATCTTTAAAAAGTGAAAAATTTATACTGGTAAATATTTAAGTAGTATAGTTTGTTATGAATTTAATTTTTAAAAAAAATCTTAATCTTTTGAAAATTTTATTATAGCTTAACATTTTGTAATTTATATATTATATATATACTAGAAACTTAATGAGCAAATTAATTATTTTCAAATTCTGTTTTAAGAATTTTTTCAATCCGTAGTTTAAGTGATTTATCACCTAATTTTGAAAAAATTACAAATATTTGCATATGATTATCATATTATTTGTCATTTTTATGAAAATAAAGGAAAAATTTTTTGTTGTTGCAATCACCTTTTAAAATAGAACCAATTTTGAAAGTTAACAACGTATCAGCATGAAAACAATGTAAATACAAAGAATATTTTTGATAAACAAATGTCATATAAAATACAAGTACCTGAATAAATAACTCATTTAATATATATATTAAAAAAAGAAAAATATTTTGTTTTTATTTTTTGTGTTTATTTTTGACGCTCCCCGATAGATGGAGCCAAAACGATTATTTGATATTCAGTATTTCAGATGGAAGAGAAGAAATTCGTCTGCGAAACTGCCGCATCACGGTATTTTCGGAGTAAAAAATAGTTCGATTTTTAAACTGAGTTATAAAAAAAACAAGAGTTTTCCTAGGGAAAAGGGAGATGTCAGGCACATCAGATAAAAGCGATTAATATCATATATCAATTAAACTAAATTCGCTCGAGCCATATTCGAGAAAAATTTGTTCCTTACATACGCCGCCCATTTACAACTTAAATGAGCCAATTCATATCTCGAAATATATTGCACGCAGAAATGTAGCGATTTCATGGTAGGATCAGACAGAAGGTGAAAGTCTATTTTGAAAATATCAGAACATAACCTCCCATATTTCCTGAGATATTAAGTGTCGGCTTTCAGCGGTTACTTTGATCTTAAAATTCCTGTATATATAAGTGTCGCAGTTTTCGTTCGTTTTTCCGTTTCCGCTGAGTGTCGTGGCGTTCGTTTGTTTTTGCGCTTGCGTCACTAGAAAAACTGCCGTTTTTCATGATAGTGAGAAAGTGTGGCGAAATTTGTCCTTTGAATGAAATGCATTTAATTCTATTGCCGTGATCAGGAAAATAATACTAACATCTTATACTATTAAGTGAGCAATATTTGTATATTTCACTGTTCTCGAAAACGGTAGCTTGGACAGTCACAAGATTTAACACAAAGGTGCCCCCCCGAAAGGTCATTGTGCACATCCAAGTCAGATTTTCGAATTTTTGATTAGTTTTTTCTTAATTAATTAAAATGTGAAAATAATAACCTTCTAATTTCTGATAAATAAGCCATTTAAATTTTAACATTTTATCCATAATTTAATTGTTGCCATTTTTTTTTTTCGACAAAATAATAATAATTAAAAAAAAAAAAAACGTACATTTATTTAAATTGAGGAAAATAAATCAGAAAGATTAGAAAATAAATTAGAAATATCAGTCGCATCATTACAAATAAGATACCAAATGAAAGTGAAAATTTTTGTAAATCCGATGCATTAAACAGCTTATCAATTGGATGATTAGTTTTTTCTTAATTAATTAAAATGTGAAAATAATAACCTTCTAATTTCTGATAAATAAGCCATTTAAATTTAAAAATTTTATCCATAATTTAATTGTTACCAATTTTTTTTTTCAACAAAATAATAATAATTTAAAAAAAAAAAAAAAAAAAAAAAAACGTACATTTATTTAAAATGAGGAAAATAAATCAGAAAGATTATAAAATAAATTAGAAATATCAGTCGCATCGTTACAAATAAGATAGCAAATGAAAGGGAATTTTTTTGTAAATCCGATGCATTAAACAGCTTATCAATCGGACAATTAGATTTTTTAAAATTAACTAAAGTATGAATTTTAGGTGGCAACAGCAGAAGATTGTATGGAAACCGTTAGGAGAAAAAAAATGAAAAATCTGCTTCACATTAAGTCACATGATTTTTAAGTGGGATTAAAAATTGCAGTTTTCAAATTCTTTTAAATTTTCTCTCACGAACCCAAAAATATAATATACAGCCTGTACTCCACAAGACCAACTTGCATTTCAAATTTCATCAATTATTTTGGTTAATAAACAAAAGTAATTATTATTATTTTTTTTTTTTTCAAATTAAGTTTTATTCTATCTTCGAAAAGATTTATGTGCTCATATATATAATAATATATATAGATCTATCATCCCCATATTATCAGGCAAAGATTTTTGATGCCGAAAAAAAAGCTTTGGAATCAGCCATTAAGTGGTATTGAAGGAAAAATGAATTTGAAACTGTATCTGGAGCTTTTCATTCACCTTTAGTAAATAAATTATTCAGGAATTTTATTTGCTAAAACATTCGTGTGTATTCCCGTGTGTATTCACTTGGGGAAAGACTGCCATATTTTGGTAAAATCGCCGTCTTTTCCCGAGTGAAAAGGAATCACTTTTTTCTCCCCAATGATCAATCTATATATTATTACTATATCTATGTATGTGATACAATACATTAATAATTTGGGTTTTAAAAGTTTTTTTAAATAGATTACTTAAACTCTATGAACCATATTTTTATTTTATCAGTTTCATTAACAGATCCTGCTGGGCGATTTTTTTTAAATTTTGGTGTTGAAGTACACCAAACGTTCTTCGACAAGAAGTTTAATATAGCAACAGCCATTTTAATCTAAGTAGCGCATCAAATATATAAAAACATAAAGGATTTATTTTTACACAAAATTTACAGAACAAATGCAGTTTTAAAGATAGGAAATTTATTTCAACAAGCACTATTTTAAACCTAAAAACCATAAAAAATATAAGCAGAATATAAAGGATTCTTATGTATAAACAAAAAAGAGTCTGATAAAATTATTAGCAAAATAGTCTTCCCCTTTTCATACAAAAAAAAAAAAAAAAAAAAAAAAAAAAAAATCCATCGCTAATATGGCGACAAAAATTCAAAAGCCGCCAGTGGAGCGACATAATAAAGTTGTGTAACACGATAATGTTTACCTATTTATTTATTTTTTTATATAATAATCACTATGCTAATTTATCATACAAACAAATGAGCCTCTGTGTGTTACTGCACTTGCACGCTGTCAAACAGAAGTATTTGAAAAATTCAAATTAATATTTAAATAAATAAATAAAAATATGTTTAATGGGAAATATATATAACCATAAAAAGATTAGTTGTCTAAAATACGGCAGAAATAGCGCTCATAGCATATTGTTACAAGGGATTAAGTCTTATTGTTACAATGGATTAAGTCTAAAATGGTGACACAAATTCAAAAGCCGCCAAAGAGAACTATATTAAGGCTGTACTATCAGGTTTACAACTCATGAATTATATATAAACACAAAAAATAATTGTCTCATGTGACAGACGTAGCTGGTCACAGCATAAATATTTGGCATGAAATTGCTGTCATTTAATGGTTGATTGGATAAACAAAATAAACATATGAAATAATGTTGATAAATAATAATCAAATATTATGCTGTCTAAACCCAGTTACATTTGAGTCCAGTCCGAGTTACATGTGAACAACACCTATAGTGTTGTTCACATGTAACTGGGATTCAAATATAAAAGGGAAACTCCAATTTTTTCGATACTATCTTTTTCGAAACTGTTATATAATAAGCACCTAAATGGAAGCTCATTGGTAAACCATTGTCGCAGGTAATAGGGACAAGCACCCGAATTGCAGTGGATGACCAAATCGCTGCCGAAGGCAGCAGGGATCTGAAGCAAGCTTTTGAACAATTTCAGTAATTTATTTTATTTTATTTTTATAAAGCTATATAGAAAAGAGTTTCCTTTAAATTTAGTGACCAGCGAAGCGGGCAAAGCCTGCTAGTAAAAAATTATGTTGTCAATGGTGCAGGAGCGTCACAAGTCCTCTCAACACTGTAAACTTGATACACTGTACAATCACACACTTTGATATTATTATGCATGAATAATACTGAAATAGTACATACTTTTAAACTATCTGTAAGAAAAATATTTTTTTACAGTAGAAAAAATTAAGAGACACACTCAATTCAGTAAATTACATGATAGGATTTGTTTCACTAAGAATTTCCATATGATTAGGGTTTTCCTTTAAAAAATGGTGCAGCGAATCTAAGACTGTTGTTTTCTTTGAAAGAAAGCAAAAAATAAATAGCTGATGTCAGATTGAATGTACTTTAAAATTAATCCATGTTCCTGCTTTAGAATTTATTAATTAAGATAGAATTAAAATGAATGTTTAGGTCATACTTTCTGATAGTCATTTTTACCATTTAAAAAAGGAGAGTGACACAAACAAACATATAAAAATCTTAACGTAACAAATATTTTAAACAATAAGTTTAATAAATAATATAAATAATTTAAATTTTCAGTTTAAAGTTAATAAAGTAAAAATATCCTCTACAAAAAATATTTAAATACAGTTTAAATTTTGGACCAAATGAATTTTTTGAACTTAAAAAAAGAGGGGGGGGGGGGGAACTTGTCATATTGTAACATGTATTATATAGTTTGATGTTTTTGAGATAATGTATTTGGTGTTGAGAGGATTCAAATTTTATAAGGATGGCTCACATACCTACAGGGAAAATACAAGGAATATTTTCCCCCAAATTTGAGTTGCAACTCTGAATAAAAAGATTTGTAATATTTTAGTAGTATTCTATTCATTTATAATTACATATATATAATGTTTTGTTCTTTGTAGGTATTGCTTGCTTGTTGACTGTCACAATCCTTGAAATTCCTGATTTGGGAGTGGAATATGTTGCAAAGCCTTTGGACAATGTTTTCTCTTTGTTGATTCCAAACTACAGCCTTGGAAGGGCTGTGAGCAATCTTTATCAAAACTACCAGTTCAATGGATTTTGTGGAAAGCCCATAATAGAGTTAGTTTGTGACATTGGAAAAGGGAAATATTTTGATTTGCTCAAGCCTTGCTGTAAAGGTAGTAAACTTTTTGTATTCATTTTTTGAATTGATATTATTATTATGCAAAGTAAAATAACTTTTACTGCCTGACTATTGTATGTAATGAAAGTATTTAATCAATACATTTGTTATTGAGTTTTCACTTAAATTTCATGTTAAAGCCTCCTAAGTTCAAAAAAAGTTTTTTTTTTTTTTTTAATCAGAATGTGTGTGTGTGTGTGTGTGCATATTGTAAGTGTGTATGTGTATGGAGAATCATTTCTCTAAAATGATTAAAGATAGGAGAAAGAAACTTTATAATTAACACAGGTTCAGTATATAGATGATTTTGCCAAGTTGTGAAAATTGGAGAAAACAGATCAGAAGTTCTAAGGCAGGTTGCACTAGGTAGCAGACAACTTATTAATGCAAGGTAAACTGAAAAGATAAGGATATTAATATTTTGATTCACATAATAAATGCCATATTTTATGTAAAATTGCTGAGTCTTTATAATTAATTGTAAAATTACATTTTAGAATATTAATAGCTTCAGCTAGAAGTAGGTCTTGACTATTCCGGGAAGCAGCAATTATTTCAGCTTTGGACCATAAAGGTGTAGCACCAGGGTTATTATAGATAAATTCAACCAAGGCAGAACTTTTTTCTTCATTTAAGTTGTGGATATGTTCTTTTATTCTTGTCTTGAGAGTACGATGGGTTTGACCAATGTAGTAGAATAGTTTATCATTTAATTTTATTGGAATTTTATAGATACGACCCGTGGGTTGTTAAAATTGCGATCATTAACATCATCACATCTGTTTGATAGTAAAGAAGGAAGTAAAAGGAATTAAAGTATTAAATTTTTGAAGGATAAAATGTTTAAAATTTATAAATTCATTACAGAATTATAGGCTGTTAGTATATTAATTTTAATGATTTGGTTATTAGTGTTAATTTTACTATAATACAGCAGGGGTCATACTACTCAGGAAAAACCTGGAATACTCAGGGAATTTGGATTTTGTTAAAAAAAATCAGGGAAAATAAAAATTTTCATTAAAAGTCAGGAAAAATCAATTATAAAACCTGGAATATCAAATATTTCTTCTCTGTCAAATTATATTTTTCTTGTTTAGCTTCATATCAAATTTCAAATGATTAAGTATCATGAAAATACTCATGTAAACAATGATTTCTACCTGAATTTCTATCATGCTCGGCAGTAATATAACATCATACAGTGGAAGTAAATGTATTTTCTCCTCTCTAGAGGAACATTTCTTGTAATATGTCGCTAATATTTTCTTGAAAATTGTCTGGAAAACTCAGGGAACTTTTTGCCATATTTGAGTATGAACCCTGTACAATTTATTTTTAACTTTACTAATGATTTTTAAGATATTGGTTTTATTTTACCTTGCATTAATTCCTAATTGAATTATTTTATTCTTTATTTTCATTAAACTGAAAAGAAGTACAGTCTAACTTCGCTAATGTGAATCTCAAGGGGAATAAAATAAGTGTTCATGTTTGTCGGGGAGGAGGAGAAGGAGAAGGTGCGCACATAGGAACTGATTTAGAACGGCGCTGAGCAGTTTTGTTTCAGTCGGTTTTCGAATCCGGATGAGGTACAAGGTATCTCGGAACAATAGAATCTGAACTATTAAAAATCTTATAATCGTATTCATAATATTTCCATTCATCATTCTTAAATATTAATAATCAATATTAAATCAGTCATGTATCAAATAAAGTGTAGTTTCAAGGATATCGTAGGTTTCAGAGTCTATGTATTGGCAGTTCTAGTTTTACTAATCCCGGACTGCTGGCAGAGGGGTAAGTAGATTTAAACTTATTCTCATTTAATTATATCCTGATTTGTGTTTAAGTAAAAGTTGCAAATTTGAATTTAAATAAACTCGTTCGAAATCCTTAATCCGAGATTATAAATTTAATCAACCCTAATTCGAAATGCATAAATTGATTTAGTCGAAATTCTATGTTGGCTGCAAAGCCATAGTGGTCCGTCGATTCACGGAGGTTTAATTACCTATTAATTAGATAATTAATCTTAATTCGTTAAATTAAAAAAAAAAAAAAAAAAAATTGAAATTGAAAATTGAAAAAAATTCTTTTGTTTAGGTAGGATTAAATTATCTGTATAAGAACTTTAAAGTAAATTAAAATTAATTTGTTGAAATAAATCATTAATACAAAGTTAAATTGTTTTGATATAAAACGTAATTCAAAGTAGTTTCGTTTTCATGCATACTTAAAAGTTTTGTTTTGAGAGAAAACGTAATTCAAAATAGTTTGGGTTTCAAACCGAAAGTTTTGGTTTGGAATTTCAGAAATAAACTTTCATGTTAAGTAATTGTTGAATAAATGAGAGTATGAGAATGAAAGGGGTGCATTTAATATTTTATTAGTTTATTTATTTCAGTAAAAAAAAAAAAAAAAAAAAAAAAAAAAAGAGAACTATTCTATTATGTGTGTTTCTTTTCATTTGTTCTTATATTTTTTGTTTTGTTTTACTTCCTGATCTGCAGAATAATAGTTTAATTCAATCGATTAATTCATATTTAAATTTAATTGTGTGTAATTAGTTTGCTCATAAGATGGGTAGAAAGGGAAAAACAAGGGCGAATGACGATGAACAGAGTGCGTTGTTCCCAAAATCTAATGAAGTGATAAAATTTGAAAGTGTAATTAAAGAAATAGAATTTATAAAATCGAAAGTCAATGATTGTGATAAAGGCGATCAAGCCAGATTAAAAATCTTAAAAGATAAGGTAAATGCACTGGAGGTTAAATTCGAGGAAATAGTTACAAAATTTTCCGAAGAGGAATACGATGAAAACTCTGAAGAGGTGTTAAAGAATAGGGACATTCTGTTAGAATTATCCGTTGTATTAGAGAGTAAATCGCAATCAAATACTCCAAATGTAAATAATGATGCACGTACCAAACCCGGGACTTCTGTTAATTCGCATATTAGTCTCCCTAAACTTGAAATTCCTTATTTTTACGGGGATAATGAATCTTGGTTGTCATTTAAAAATTTATTTAAATCATCTATTCTGGATAATGACAGCCTTAGTGAGGTTGAAAAGCTACAATACCTCCAATCGTGTGTAAGAGGTAGTGCATCAAAACTTATTCGTGGATTTTCGTTACAATCGGAAAATCTTAAACACTGTTGGGAAATTCTTACTCAGCGCTACGAAAATAAACGTCAATTAGCTATAACTCAAATAAATAAAATCTTTTCAGTAAAAGTAAACAAAGCGGATGATCCTAAATCGTTTTTCAATTTAATAGATACTTGTAACGAAGCGGTGCGAAATTTATCGACCCTCGGATTGGAATCTAATCCT
This sequence comes from Salticus scenicus, assembly GCA_963930645.1. Taxonomy (NCBI): domain Eukaryota; kingdom Metazoa; phylum Arthropoda; class Arachnida; order Araneae; family Salticidae; genus Salticus; species Salticus scenicus. The sequence continues at coordinate 293,226,423 of OZ005655.1, read as the reverse complement.
CTTAGCGATCTTATTCTTATAAATTTCATGATTTCAAAATTGGACTCATCCGTTAGGCATAGGTGGGAGCTCAGTCTAGAGAATACGCAAACTATTCCCGATTTAAATTCGTTTCGTACATTCATTGAAAGGGAAGCTTCGAGTCAAACAAAGCTTGAAAATAAACCAGGAATGTTTAAGAAGCCAGTAGAAGGTAGTAGTGTAAAAAAATCTTGTGTCAATAATTCAATACTAGTCAAAGAAAATAAATGCGTCGCCTGTTCTCAAGTACATCAATTGTTTAAATGTCCCAAATTCAATCGAATTAGTGTTCAAGAGCGTTGGGACTTAGTTAAATCAAAATCACTGTGTGAAAATTGTTTGCGAACTAATCATCAAGTGCGTCAATGTAGAATTAATATTAAATGTAAAGTATGTGCAGGTTCACATCACACTCTTCTGCACATTTATACACAGAATTCTGCAGATCAGGGAGGCGGCCTTGTTACTACGTCGGTGGCCAATAGTTCACAATCTAATGCAAATTTTAGTAACCTAAAGGTGTTATTGGCTACTGCCCTTATAAAGGTTAGGTCACCTAACGGCAAAATTATTCAATGTCGGGCGTTAGTTGATAGTGCCTCACAAAATAGTCTCATAACAAAGGACTGCGTTGAGAAGCTAAATTTGCCTTTGTTTGGCACTTCTCATCGACTTATAGGCATAAACGGTCTTTCCGCAGAAACTGTTTTAAATTTTACGGAATTCTCATTCTCGCCATATTTCGCTAACGAGTATAGGAACTTAAAAGCGCTAGTAGTAAATAGGGTTACTGCCCCTCTGCCGAATTTCCGGGTGCAAACGACGTCTTGGCCACATACAAACAATCTTCAATTAGCTGATATGAATTTCTTCAAGCAACAACCCATCGAAGTGTTATTAGGTGCAGATATTTTTGCGTCACTAATTTGTGGCACACCGATATCGGGAAGGCCAGGAGAACCATCTGCCATTCCCAGTTCACTTGGGTATTTACTCAGTGGCCCCCTCTCAAGGGATGGAATGGAACCAGAATCAACATATAGCTCATCGTTACACTGCCTTAACTTGAACGATTTTTTTGACAATCAGCCCATAATATCTTCTAAGAGTGACACCGAAGCCGATCCGGCAGAGGAACTATATAAATCTTCCACCAAGCGCAACCCCGAAGGTCGCTATGTTGTAAAATTACCCCTCCATGATGAGATAGATTTGGGGGAAAGTGCCAACTGTGCACTAAAAATGTTTAAGAAACTGGAAAATCGATTTGCGCAGAATCCCAAACTAAAAAAGGAGTATGCTCAGTTTATGTGTGAGTACTCCGATCTAGGTCATATGACTTTACTAAGGGCTGAAGAGCTTAATCGCCAACCCAATTATTATATGCCCCATCATGGAGTTATAAATGAAAATAGTAGCACTACAAAACTACGGGTAGTGTTCAATGCGTCGGCCTTAACTACAAATGGCAAATCCCTGAACTCCTATTTGTACAAAGGGCCAAAACTCCAATCCAGTATTTTTAGCAATCTAATTAGATTTCGTTTAAATAAAGTCGCCCTCTCGAGTGATATCGAGAAAATGTTTAGGCAAGTTCTAGTCGCAGAGCCTGATACAGACTTTCAAAGAATATTTTGGAGGGCCAATGTTTCAGATCCACTCAGAGTGTATAAATTGAACACTGTTACTTATGGCACAGCCTGTGCTCCATTTTTAGCCCTGCGTACCATATTACAGCTATTAAACGATGAAGAACCCAATTTTCCCGTAGCTGTGCAGGCTGCCCGCAACAACCTGTATATGGACGATTTCCTTGGAGGTGCTGAAACAATCGAAGCCGCTCAATCATTGGTCACAGACCTTCAGGCATTATTTAATGCTGGGGGCTTCAAGCTGCGAAAATGGGCTTCAAATTATGTGGAAGCTCTAGTTCAGGTCCCAGAACCTTTAAAATCAACAAATCAGGAATTATCCTTAAACCCCGATCAATCCCAACGTATTTTAGGACTAAACTGGAATTTAACATCGGATACACTGCAGGTTGGCGTCAACACAGAAGAAAACGTTAAAACTAAACGACAATTATTGTCCGTAATTGCACGCATCTTCGACCCTTTGGGTCTGTTATCCCCTGCCACTATTCTTTTAAAATTGCTTCTACAAGATGTTTGGAAGCTAAAACTTGGTTGGGATGATCCTTTACCACCAGACATTCAAACCAGGTGGAACGAATTTTATGAAAAAATTGCTTCCTTTAAGGCCATGTCAGTACCCAGATTTTTAGACCTGAAGTCTGAACCTATTTTCCAGATTCTGGGATTTTGTGATGCGTCCACAAAGGCATATGCTGCCGTAATTTATATACGCCCAAGTCAGAACTCATCTTTAAAATTGATTGCAGCTAAAACCCGTGTAGCTCCTTTAAAACCCATTACCTTGCCTAGGTTGGAGCTATGTGCGGCTGTATTACTCTCGGAACTTTTGGCAGTCGTCCAGAGCTCGCTGGATTATCAGGTTGAGGACATTCTCCTATGGACAGACTCAACAATCGCCCGTAGTTGGATCTTAAATCCACCCTTAAAGGGCAACACATATGTCCTACACCGAGTAACCAAAATTAGGGCTCTCACAGACCCCACATCATGGCATCACTTACCAAGCAAACTTAACCCAGCAGACTGTGCAACCCGTGGGCTGTTACCCGACAAATTACACCACTTTAACTTGTGGTGGTCTGGACCTGATTGGTCAAAGATTCCGGTCTCAGATCATGAGTCCAAGGTTGCTACCTCAGTCCCATGTACAATTGTGGGAATTCCTGGACTAATAGAGTCAATTCCAAAGCAAGAATCCGTTATAGAGGATTTGGTTTCAAAATTTTCATCAAGTAATAAACTTTTTCGTGTAATTGCATTTATGAAGCGATTTATAAATAATATTAGAAATGCTACAAAATTGAAAGGACCAGTCTCAGTACAAGAAATTTCAGAAGCTAGAAAGATTGTTATTAAATTCGTCCAACAAAGGTCCTTTGCTTCAGAAATCGCCCTTTTGCAGCGCGGCCAACCCGTGGCAAACAGCAGTAAATTAAAAAATCTCCATGTATTTCTTGATTCCGAAAATCTATTGAGAGTGGGAGGTCGAATTGATAAAAACATCACTCTGCCCTATGATACTAAACATCCAATACTCATACCTAAAAATCACCCTTTTACATCGACATTAATAAGACATTTTCACACGTATAGTCTTCATGGAGGTGTCGACCTAGTATTAAATCTCATTCGCCAGTCTTACTGGATTCCTGATGGTAGATCCACTGTGAAAAAGGAGCTTCGTAAATGTGTCACATGTGCCAAAGTCCAACCGACCCCAATTCAACAAATGATGGGTGACCTTCCCAGTGCAAGAGTCAACCCTTGTAGACCATTTCAACATGTTGGCCTTGATTATGCAGGCCCTATTCAAACAAAGTGTGAACATAAACGAACAAAAACAAAATTTAAGTCCTATATTTGTCTATTCATCTGCATGAGCACCAAGGCAATTCATCTCGAATTAGTCACGAACTTAGCAACTGAACATTTTTTATATGCCCTACAAAGATTCATAGCGCGTCGAGGCTATCCTACTGACATTTATTCTGACAACGGATGCAACTTTGTTGGTGCCCATGCCCATTTGAAGAAACTCGTGACACTTTCAAAAACCAACACTATTCAGGAATTTGTAGCAAATAGACAAATTCATTGGCATTTTATGCCTCCTTACGGGCCTAACTTTGGCGGCCTATGGGAATCTTCCGTTAAATTGGCTAAACGCCATTTACTTAAAACATGTAAAGGCAGTTGCCTATCGTTTGAGGAGTGTGCTACGATTCTAACTAACATTGAAGCCTGCTTAAATTCTCGCCCCTTAGTCCCACTTTCCACCGAGCCCAATAATTTCTTAGTGCTTACACCGGGACATTTCTTAATTGGGGCTCCGCTTCTCCAGCTTCCTGAACACTCTTTTAACCAAACTAATCCATTGTGTACCAGTTTTTCTTCCAGGTAGAAACTCGTCCAGCAGATCAAGAAGCAATTTTGGAGTACATGGGCCAAGTCTTATTTGACGTCACTCCAATCAAGAGAAAAGTGGACGAGCGGCAATACACATCTGCAACCTGGTCAGCTAGTCCTGGTCTTGGAACCTTCTATTCAGCCAGCACACTGGACCCTTGCCCGAATTCTGGAAGTCCATGCTGGAGATGATGGCATCGTAAGAATCGTCACTCTGAAGACACCATCTGGAGTCATCAAACGACCGGTGAATAGAGTCGCCAGTCTGCCATGCTCAGCCCCCCCCCCCCCCCCCCGGAGGATGTCGGGGAGGAGGAGAAGGAGAAGGTGCGCACATAGGAACTGATTTAGAACGGCGCTGAGCAGTTTTGTTTCAGTCGGTTTTCGAATCCGGACGAGGTACAAGGTATCTCGGAACAATAGAATCTGAACTATTAAAAATCTTATAATCATATTCATAATATTTCCATTCATCATTCTTAAATATTAATAATCAATATTAAATCAGTCATGTATCAAATAAAGTGTAGTTTCAAGGATATCGTAGGTTTCAGAGTCTATGTATTGGCAGTTCTAGTTTTACTAATCCCGGACTGCTGGCAGAGGGGTAAGTAGATTTAAACTTATTCTCATTTAATTATATCCTGATTTGTGTTTAAGTAAAAGTTGCAAATTTGAATTTAAATAAACTCGTTCGAAATCCTTAATCCGAGATTATAAATTTAATCAACCCTAATTCGAAATGCATAAATTGATTTAGTCGAAATTCTATGTTGGCTGCAAAGCCAATGTTATCAGTAGTTCATGCTATCAGTAACTAATCTTCATATAACTAAACCAATCTTCATTTTGACAGGAATTGTGGAAACAGTTCATGTTAAAAGTAATTCACGTTAACAGTGTTCACCTTAACAAGGTTCAACTGTATAATTAAATGGCACAAAAATATAAGAGTGAAAAAAAGCATACTTGAATTCCAAAGGGTGAGTGGAAGAAGCTGGGAAGGGGAAAGGGATAAAAGAATTTTTATAAAAAATATCGAACCAGATAATGGAGTTACTTTCATTAAGGTAAATATATGTCTAAAAAGGCGAGCATACGGTTAATTTCAGATTTGAAAGTAAATTTAATGGAGGGAAATTGGTTATTAAGAATATCATTAAAGTTAAGGAGAGAATTTTTTGAAAAGGGCCAAGAAATAAAAATACCATCTACATATAATGCAAATAGTGGGTTAAGAGTAAAGAAATCAAAAGCACACTCTTCCAATTTAATTAACAGTAAATCAGCTAAAAGAGGGCTAAGGGGAGAGCCCATAGAGGTGTCTAAAGTTTGTTTATAATTGTACCATTAAAAAGAAAAATGTTATTAAAATAATCAAATTAAATGCTTCTAAAATAAAGTTAATAAAGTAACATGTGGGAAAGTAAAAAATTATTTTTACATTTTTTGGAAATAATATTGCTTACCTTGTCTAAAGGATTATTTGGAAAAAGAGGAATTATATCTAAACTGCAAAATTTATAGGTAGGGCCCAGTTTGGTATTTAAAATTCTATTTTTAACTTCAAAACCAGATTTTACTATATGAGGGTTATCAAGAATTAAAGGTAAATTAGATAAGAATTTTTCAAGGAAATATGTGAAGCTGTTACATTTTGGAACAATTGGGCATAAGATTAGTTTTGTGGGTTTTAATTTTAAAAAGCATTTTGGGAATATCGGTGTAAAGCGGAAATGTTATGATGTGAGGAGATATTAAATGTTTGTAAGTATTAATTAGTTTTTAAATTTTATGGATTAAATTTTCAATAGGGTTGGAAGTAACAACAATACAGTTTAAATCACTAATAGCTTCAAGTGCTTTAGTATTAAAATCAGACGTATTTAAGGCAACTAGTTGTTTTGATTTATCAGCTTAGATAATACGGAAATTTTTGTTAGTTTTAATTTTTTAAGAGTTAATATGTTTGAGTTTTTTGACCCACTATTCAGGTTTTTATGTCTATTTAAAGAAAAAACAGCATGAGCACGGGCTTGTTCTTGATGTCTTTTATGTTGGAATTTTTCGATACTTAGAAACATCTTTTTCAAAAATGAATCTAGATCATCCGGAAGAGTTGCATTTGATAGTTCTAAAAAACAATAATAAGTTCTTGTTTCATGTTTAACGGTTAATTTCCTTAGATTTCTAATGGAATTATGAATCATTTTAATTTGAGCATTAAAAAGCATATTTTTACATTTGTGAGGATAAGATTTAGGATTGGTATATATTGTTATACGTCATTCCAAAATTTGAAAGTATAATTAAACAGTTACCTGCTGAACATTAAGAACAAGCCCGTGCTTACCGTAAAATCCCGATTATAAGACCCCCGTTTTTCAAATGCAAAACCAGTAAAAAGTAGGGAGGGTCTTATAATCAGGATTACTAGAAATTTTTTTTTTTTTTTAAGTTGTGGTGGCGCCATCTACCAACAGAAAATAAAACTAATATTTATTATCTAATCCAGAATTGAATGTAACTTACAGAAACAAATCTTAAATTATTAATTTAAAATTATTTTATTATTAATTTTAATTAATTTTTTCATATGGTTAATATGTAAGACTAATTAAAAAAAAAATTAGACTAATTTTGGTAAAGTAAAGGCAAGGTAAATCTTGAAAGGTTATCAAACATTAATTAATTTAGTGTTTATAAATTAATAGGAGTATATATTTAGGTGAATATTAAATGCATAAAACTCATTTCATATATTATTGTTAAACATAACATTTTACAAAAGTATGACATCAATCTTTTTAAATGAAATAATTAAATTAAAAGAAAAGCTAATAATTTTTTTCTAATGTAACCTTTATTAAATAAGTAAATAAAAGAACTCTATTTATTCTTTAGTATATGAAAGGTAAATAAAGAAAAATTTACTTATAGATTCATTTTTTTTTTTTAATGAATATTGAGGAAGCCTGTAGGAATATTTTCTGGAATTAAGACTGGTGCTGCCATCTATCAGAAAATAGGTTTACAATTTCAATATAGATCTGTACTTATTTCATAGTTCTCATTCCCACCTCATTGTTATTTTGTTAAAACAGAAGGAGAAGAAGGGAGTTAATAAATTTTGCAGTAAAAAAATATTTTAAAAGAATACATTTATTTAAAATCATTAAATATACATAAGAAAATAATTTTTTATTCAAAATGAAAATAATGGAGGGGGGGGGCTTATTTTTAGGATTATGCAAAAAATCCAAAATTGCCTAAAAGTGGAGAGGGGGCTTATAATCGGGATTTTACGGTATGCTGTTTTTTTTTTTTTTAAATAGACATATAAAAATGCCATTTTATCACTTTTATTTATTTATTTATCCTTATACATATATACTTTTATTATAGGTAAATGTGGCGATTCTTGCATTCCTTGGGAAAAAAATTATCTTTCTATGACTTCTCCCGGCATTGGTAAACAGCTAGTATTTTTTGCTTTACAAGCTATAGCTTTCACAATCATTCTCATTCTCTGCGAGAAAAACTTTCTACGATACCTAAGGTACGCTATTAAAAATCGCAGAGTGAAACCTAGTCTTTCTGCCATCGAAACTCCCATAAGCAGTGATGTCATTGAAGATGATGATGTCCGCGCTGAAAGACTGAAGATAACGAGCACCCCTTTGCCTGAATTGTTTCTCACAAACCATATGGTGATCAGAGATCTTACTAAAAATTATGGTTCCCTCCTGGCTGTCAATAAAGTGACATTTGGAGTCCAGAAAGGTGAATGCTTTGGACTTCTTGGGCTAAATGGTGCAGGCAAGACGACAACTTTCAAAATGATTACTGGGGACGAATCCATATCTTATGGAGAAGTTTATTTGGATGGATTCAATATCAAGAAAGACACGAGAAAAGTAAATTTTTGCTATTAATATTTAGATGAAATGTGTGAATTTTGTATAAAAGCTGTATAATAATATTGGGAACTATATCATATTTCTGTACTGATAAGTATAAAGGGTTTAAGTCCAAAAATGTCGATTTTGAGTTAAGTACATAGTCAGACCCAGAAAAAAATTCTCTATCGATTGGTATTGTAGTAAAATCAATCCCCTTTAGACGGCGCTGTGTCGCCAATGAAAGAATAAAGATAGAACCTAGATTTTGTTAATAGATTTTGGCAACAGCCAGTAAGTTTAGTTTTAGATTTGGATTCTTCGACTGCGTTCGAAGATGGAATTTTTCGATCTCTCACTATGAGAGTTTATTAGATTCAGAATTATGTTCCTTTAAGTATTTCTTTTTTGTATATAGTGTATTTAAAGTGTAAATAGATCTTTTATTTTATTATAATCATTAAATTTCAAAAGGAATAATGCATCGTTGTCCCTTTTTTATTCTCTTGCTTAAAGAAATCCGGCATTTCGATTTTGTTCCTTTTTTCTTAGATTTCAAAAACCACTGAACCGAGAATTATTTTACACTTTGGTGCATCAGTGCCGGAAGAGAATGTTGTTTTTGAAAGAAACGATGCTTGTATTAAATTCGATTAGGTATTAAAATTCCCTTTTGTGTTTCATAATATTGGATTAGCTCTTAAAGAGCGAAGACTGCTCAAGGAAAGAAATATTTATGGAAATTTACAATGGATGACAAACACAAAATTAATAGAAAAATTCTTCGAACAAGTGTTACGAAGTTAGTGAACAGTATAGATTTAAATTTAAAAGAAGATCATTTAAATGTTGAAGATTTAGAGGAAACTCTTAATCAACTAACTATAAAAAATGGGCTTCTACAGGAAGCCGATAGGGAAATAGAAAAAATAATTCCTTTAACGGAATATGAAAAGGAAAAAAACGTGTGTTATGAATACCAAGACAAAATCGCGAACGCTATTTTTAGAGCAAAAAAGAAAATAAAAGTAAATTCAGTCGAAAATAGTGGTGTAAATTCAAATGTTTCAAGTACATTACGGAATAGAAGTACATCATTAAGTGAGAATAACAAATTCGTTAAACTCCCGAAATTAATCATTCAAAAATTTGGCGGTGAATTGTCCTAATTTATGAGTTTTTGGAATACTTTTCAAGTTACTATTCATGACAATGAAGCTTTGTCAAAGGTAGAGAAATTTAATTATTTAAAAAGTTATTTAACTTCAACAGCTTTAAATTCCGTACACGGGTTAGAGATTTCGGAACAAAATTATGATAAAGCCGTAGAAATTCTTAAACAAAGATTCGGTCAACGCGATATGATAATTAACCACCACATGAACAATTTGTTAAATTTAGCACCCGTTTATAAATCCACAGATATTTTTAGATTAAAAAAAATACATGAAGAAATCGAGATAAATATTAGATCATTATCCTCGTTAGAAGTTGATGAAAATAATTATAGTGCTATGTTAATCGCAGTAATTCTAAAGACACTACCGTCCGATTTAAATTTAGAATTCAATAGAAAACACGCATCTAATTTACATGGAATTAAAATTCAAGAGCTATTAGATTTCATACAAACGGAAATAATTTCGCGGGAAAGAACATTATCTACAAAAAATAAAACAAACGAACAAATAAAAAGTAACAAATTGAGTAATCGAGACGGCAGCAGATTATCGTCTGCGCATGAATTAATAACTACGGTAGAAAATAAACAGATGAGATGCATTTTTTGTAAAAAGAATCACGCGTCAGAAAATTGCTTCGCGTTAGATATCGAAAAGAAGAAGAATATTTTTAAATCTCAAGGCCGTTGTTTTTTGTGTTTGGAACAAAAACACCGTATCGCAGAATGCAATAGCGACATTAAATGCAGAATATGTAGTTATAGACATAATACAACTCTGTGTTACAAATCTAAACATAAACCTCAGGAAAAAATAAATGTTCCTTCTGGTTCAGAATCCAAACAGGATATAGTTTCTACTGTTTCTTTTATTAATCAGGAAAATAAAATTTTGTTACAAACTTGTTCCGTAAATATTAAAAATAAAACGAAAGAGAAAACGATCCGTTTGCTTCTCGATTCAGCTTCTAGTAGAACATTTTTATGTCGTTCTGTTGCTAATGAACTAAATTTAAAAGTGATTAGAAATGAAAAATTAAAAGTATACACATTTGGAAGTAAAATACCGATAGAAAAAACCTATATCATAGTTAAAGCTCGTGAATCAAAATAAACCTGATCATAATATTCAATTTGAAGCGTTAGTTACAGATGAAATTTCTGGATCGTTCATTCACCCTCCCCCTGAATTAGAGAAAATCACAAAAAATGATAATTTTCAGAATTTAGAATTAGCTGATATACCTAATAGTAAAGAAAGCATTACACTTTTGATAGGAGTCGATTATTATTATGATATTGTGTTAGGTAATATTAGGCGCATTAATAAATTTTAGTAGCAGTAAAAACTGTGTTCGGTTGGGTTTTACAGGGAATTAAAAGCGATTCTCTTGAATCATTAACCATGAGTATCATAGTAGAAGAAAATTTGTTGTCAAAACAAATAGAAAATTTTTGGAATTTGGAAAATTCGGGTCTTATTAATCCGAAAGAAAAATTTGACCTTTCCGAAAATAAAATTATGAAAAATTTTGAATCGGAAATTAAGTATGAAAATAAACGATATAAAGTTAAATTCCCTTGGAAAATTAGTAAATCACAATTACGAAATAATTTTGAAATCGCTGAAAACAGATTTTCGAGACTTAAGTAAAAATTTTGTAGAAACCCAAATTTATTTTTTGAATACAACAGTGTTTTACAGGATTATTTGAGAGAGGGGATTATAGAACCTGTTACGGATTTGGAGGAAAATTCTACAACCTTTTATTTACCACATAGAGCGGTAATAAAAACAGATCGTACAACAAGTAAATTACGAATCGTGTTTGATGCGTCTTCACATGATTACAATAATCTTTCTCTTAATAATTGTCTACATATTGGACCTAATCTTTATGAAGATATTTTTGACATTTTGTCTAGATTTAGATTTCATCCCGTAGCCTTTACTGCGGACATGAAACAAGCTTTTGTACAAATTTTGATAGACGAGGAAGATAGAGACGTAACACGATTTTTGTTTACAGAAAGTCCTCACGAAGGCACCTCTCCCCTTCAGATTTTTAGATTCACTAGAGTTTTGTTTGGACTTAATTGTAGTCCTTTCTTATTGGCTGCGACGATAAAACATCATTTGAAAAATTTTATCGACACACATAGGGAGACTGTTAGTTTTTTAAATGAAAACATTTATGTAGATGACATAATAGGAAGCCACCCGTCAGTAGAGAAAGCTTTAACTACAAGTCTAGACTCACTTAGTATCTTTAAAGACGCGAGTATGCAACTTCACAAATTTCATACAAATTCGACACCATTACATGAACTTTGGGTACAAAAAAATGTTATTAGCAAGGATTCTAAAACATTTAAAGAAAATGATCCCCCTAATAAAGTTTTGGGTTTAGGGTGGAATAACTTGAAAGACACTCTCTATTTTGATTGTAGGGATTTAATAAACCTCGTTTCTAAACAGATAAATACTAAAAGGTTTGTTTTACAAGTACTAGGCAAAATTTTTATGACCTTATTGGTTTCCTAGGGCCCTACGCTTTAAGAGTTAAATGCCTTATGCAGATGATCTGGAAGACTGGTCTTGATTCGGATGACACATTACCTGAAGATTTGAAAAAAATAAGGAAAGACTGGTGTAATGAAGTAACTCATCTTTCTAAATTTTCTGTGCTGAGATATTATTTTTCCGATTTTCCAGAATTTAACATCGGTGATTTGCAACTACATGTTTTCTCAGATGCTAGTATCAAAGCATTTGGCACTGTTGCCTATTTTAGAATTAAAGAAATCTCGAATGGAAAATGCAAAACGCTATTCGTTGCTTCCAAAAATAGAGTAGCGCCTTTGAAAAATCTCACGCTACCTAAACTTGAACTCACTGCTGCATTGTTGGCAGCTAAACTATCTCATAATATTTTGAGAGCTCTGAAATTAGATATACCCACGTTTTACTGGACAGACTCAATGATCGCTTTTTTTTGGATTAGAGGCTCTCCAGAAAAGTTTAAGCCGTATGTGCAGAATAGAGTACAAGATATTCGTGAATTGACATCTCCTTCAAATTGGAGGCACTGTCCCGGTTCGTCTAATCCTGACGACCTTGTATCCAGAGGTGCAAAGATCATAAAATTAATTAATGATAGATTGTGGTTAAATGGGCCTGAATGGCTCAGTTCACCCCCCGAACTTTGGCCTAAGCCTGATGATAAACAAAAGCTAGATGTAGAAAGCTTAGAATATAGAAAAAAGATAAAAGAAACACTCCTTTTCAATTGCATGACAGAACAACTAGAAAACCCCATTGATATCAGAAAATACAGCAGTTTAGAAAAATTAATCAGAGTTACAGCTTGGGTAAAAAGATTTATTAAGAGGATCAAAATAATTCCAGAACTTAACAGTACATTGACAACCGAAGAACTAATAGAAGCTCAGAAACATTTGATATCGAATGAACAAAAGTTCTATTTTAAAAATGAATTTCACTTGCTAATAAATGAAGAAATTATTGATAAAAATTCTCCCCTTAGCAACTTGACTCCTTATCTAGATGATGAAAAAATGATGCGGCTCGGCGGGAGATTAGAGTTTAGTGATTTACAGCTAGAAGAAAAACATCCCATCATTCTCCCCAAACAGTCGTGGTTGACTACCTTGATTATAAAAAATGAACATGAAAAAATAATGCATGGAGGAGTATCTGGAACATTGTCAAAAATACGGTCTAAATATTGGATTCCCAAAGGTCGCCAGTTAGTTAAAAGTGTCCTGAATAAGTGTATTATATGTAAGAAATACCTTTCCAGACCAACAGATCAGATCACTGCTCCACTACCCCGTGACAGAATAACAGAGTCGCCCCCTTTCTCCATATGTGGCATTGACTTTGCTGGGCCTCTCTACATTAAAAATGCTAAAGAAATTGAAAAATCTTATATAGTGTTGTTCACTTGTGCAGTAACCAGAGCGTTACACTTAGAACTTGTACTCGACATGTCAACTGATTCTTTTTTGTTGGCCTTCAGACGTTTCTTAGTGAGAAGAGGAAACTGTAAAGTTATATATTCGGATAACGCCAAAACGTTCAAGCGTTCGAAACAAGAGCTAGAAAATTTGTATCAAATTTTTTCTGATGATTCACTTTTAAAGTTTTTTGCAAGTGAAAGAATCATATGGAAAAATATAATAGAAAGGGCCCCCTGGTGGGGTGGGTTCTACGAACGATTAGTTAGATCCGTCAAAGACTGTCTGCGTAAAGTCATCGGCAAAGCCCTCTTGAATTATGATGAAATGTCTACTCTCCTTATAGAAGTAGAAACAGTGCTTAACTTACGCCCCGTAACTTACGTGTATAGTGAATCTGGAGAACCGAACCCCTTAACTCCTATGCACTTTTTAAATTTTGGTAAAGAAATCACCTACCCAGTGAATTTTGCTGACATTATTGAAGGTGCTTCAAACAAAATATCTGCCTTAAGACGTAAAAGATACCAATCACTGTTGTTAAAGCAATTGTGGAATAGGTGGAAAAGTCAATACCTATTGGATTTAAAAACAGCACATACTTTAAAGAATCCTACAGAACAACCTGAACTGAAAGTAGGAGATGTAGTGTTAATTGGTGATGATTCAAAAAACAAACTTCTGTGGAAACTTGGTATAATCCAGAAAACAATCGTCGGCAGAGATCACAACATCCGATCTTATGAGGTTAAGACTGCCAATGGTTTTTTAAAATGAACTGCTCAGCATTTATACCCTCTGGAATTGACTTAACTAAAAACTTTAATGCTACGAACTGATAAAATAACAAACTTTTGAGAAAAATTTGAACTTTAAAAACCTTTATTTTAATGAACACTTTTTCTTTAATTTTCGGAATAGTTGATATCCTTTTTTGAATAATTTAGTGAATTTTATTTGATAATTGAAAATATTGAAATTTTGCATGTGTTATTATCTTTATATTTAAGTTTGCATATATTTGATAACTTTGTTTATATTTGATTACTAAGAGTTAATTGCTTAAATAATAATGTGTTTGCATATGTTTAATATTGATATTTCAATTTAATATTTTGATTTGATCTTTTATTGATTTAGTTATAGTACTTTAGTAAATATTGTTTACATTTGTATTTAATATTAGATAACTGTTGATATTTTGAAAAAAAAAAAAAAAATGATTATGTGATTTAGTATTAATAGAATATTTAGAAATTTGTACAATTTATGATTATCAGAAGTTGTTCAAATTTGAGATTTATTTTTGATTTAACGAGATTTTTCATTTGTGAACTCTGTAAGATTTCACGACGGGGAGTTGTGTAGTAAAATTAATCCCCTTTAGACGGCGCTGTGTCGCCAATGAAAGAATAAAGATAGAACCTATATTTTGTTAATAGATTTTGGCAACAGCCAGTAAGTTTAGTTTTAGATTTGGATTCTTCGACAGCGTTCGAAGATGGAATTTTTCGATCTCTCACTATGAGAGTTTATTAGATTCGGAATTATGTTCCTTTAAGTATTTCTTTTTTGTATATAGTGTATTTAAAGTGTAAATAGATCTTTTATTTTGTTATAATCATTAAATTTCAAAAGGAATAATGCATCGTTGTCCCTTTTTCATTCTCTTGCTTAAAGAAATCCGGCATTTCGATTTTGTTCCTTTTTTCTTAGATTTTAAAAACCACTGAACCGAGAATTATTTTACAGTATAAAGGATTTAAATCCATGCCATTTAGTCTTTGAGAAAATCCATTGGTTAAAAAAAGTTTCAAGTCAGAAATTTAGCATTAACCTTTGTATAAAATATAGCTCAACAGAAAATAAGCCGCAGGAAATGGAAAACATACTGGTGTTTTCCATTTCCTGCGGCTTATTTTCTGTTGAGCTATCTACATGATAGACCAGAGATGTTTCTGCCTAAAGGTTGTCTGAGTGAGTAATGCTGACCGGGGTGTCGGCCTGGATAGCTCAATTGGTAGAGCCTTGACCTTTTAAGTCAAAGATCCAGGGTTCGAGTCCCGGTCCAGGCATTATTTTCACTCAGTCGGAAAAATAAAATTTCAATAAATATGATTTTCTTCCACAGTTGGTTGTGTGATTTTAATAAAAATTTTATTTTATTTATTATTTTTAAATTTAATAGATTACAACATTTATTATTTCTTGCAGATATTTCATATAGCAGCTTAAACTAAAAATTTAGGTTATGGATTTTTTTAAAAATAAATGTAAGAAATAAAGTATTTGTATTGTAATAAGAAATTATTAATGCTTTACTGTATAATTTGAATCACTAATATAAGAAATATTGGTTATATGTAAAATAAACCATGCTTATAATTATTTATGGATAAATGATTTATCCATAAAATTTTAATTTAATAAGTCTTTGTTTTTATTTCAGTGGCGACATTTCCAATAAAATGCAAACTATTATGACAACCAATAATAAGTTAATATTGAAAGTGATTTAGAAATATGTATTAATACAATAATTATTGTCTTTTATATATATATATATATATAACATTATTTATTTATATCTTTATTGTTACTCTAGTTTTTGTGTTTTTCTTTCAGGTTCAAAATCGAATTGGTTACTGCCCTCAGTTTGATGCATTAATTGATCACTTGACAGGTTCTGAAACACTCACCATGTTTGCACGCTTAAGAGGAATCCCTGAAAATCAAATTCCAAATCAGATTGCTTCTCTTGGTGAATTACTGGGATTTGAAGCTCACATGAACAAACTGGTGAAGGATTATAGGTTAGAATACAGTTTTATTTGAAATTTAAAAAACAAAAATTGTTTTAAAATACAGGTCTTGCTCCTTACTTGGTTTAATTGATTTTGCAACTTTTTTGTATCATCACAATCAGGTCAAAAACTCAAGAGCTACTTTTCTGGAAGTTCCCAATGTTGGTTACACTTTACAGAGACCATTAAACTTTCTCATTGTTTATATTCAATAAAGTAATACTTAAGTATTATGTGTATTTGGAATTAGTTTGAAAGTGAAAATGATGCAATGGATTTGTTACAAAAATGTGGATTGCTATCGAACATTTGTGCATGTCATATGTGCATCAAATGAAATTATGCATTGGAAAAAGTGTTTTGGAAGTGTAACTTAGAACAGTGCAATCAACATGTAGATATGCAAACTAGAAATTGGTTTAAAAACAGACAAGTTTTGTTTATTACAGCTGTCAGGAGTGAAACTTTTCAGGGACTACCCCTGAATTCAGGGTTTTTGAAAATTTTGCTGTCTCTGAATTTCATGTTAAATTATTTTGTTTTTGCAGAAATTCCTCATTTTGAATGTTTAAAATGTATGAAGAACTCTTCAGATATCACTTATTATAGGTAGCCATGTAATATATCACTAATAAGTGTCCCCTATCTGCATGCAAATTAGTTTTCAAGGTTTTTGCAGGTTAGGTAGTTTCATCCCTGAGCTGTATGACATTGATTTGAAAGTTACGTAAACTTCAATGGTTTTTCTGCCTGGTTCCAATAAATTTGTTAGTAAACTTTTGTTCTTCAGTTTGTTTACGTTCAAGAAATCATTTGAAAACCTCCCATATGCCATCCAGATTTTAAAATATTTTTCTTTTCTTTCATCTCATGGAAATTTCACAAGTTCCTATTATTATTTATCGTTCTTTATGAGTTGGTTGTTTAAAACATAGATAATTTTTTGAATGACTTTTAGTCTGGAACAACTGGATGGGGCATTATAGTTTATGTTCCAATTAAGATTTTTTATTGACAGAAATGTTCATCTATACTTATTTTAGTGAACATTCCATAAAATTGACTTTAAAAATTTCTGAAGAAAAAAAATGTTTTAAATTTAATTAAAATTGAAGCATTACATACATTATTATAACTAATTAAAAACCTTACATTTCAGCTTGAAGAAAAATTATGGATTTTTTGGGTGAAGTACTTTCTTGTAAAACAGAGCATAATTTGTGTTTTATCTGTTGCTTCTTTATTCAAGAGCAGCTGCAGTCAATCTGACTGTTGCCACGCAGTGGCGGTTACATCTTATTCATACAGTTACGGTTACATATCTTACATATATATACAGTTACGGTTACATATCTAACATCTCCCCTTTTACAAAGAATGACACACAAAAAATGTTATTAAGATATTTACACTATGAATAAAAAAAAGGAAGATACAAATATAAACAAACAAATACACAAGAACACTTACTTTGTTACAAAAACAATTACTTATTTACTACCCCGTACCGGTTAGGGGGCTTAATTATACGACCATATTTGGTAATGTATTGTTTAGAGTCCGATTTCTTTTTTGAATTATCATTATTAGAACCATTACCATTCAAATTAATATTTACAGAGTCTTTGTTAGTAGAAGTAGAACCAGTCACTTCAAAATCCTGTTCAAAAATTGTCTCATTATAAGAAGGTTTTAAATCAATTCTATTTCTTCTTAAAATGTTATTTTTTTCATTTCTTACCCAATAGCTTCTAGGGTTTTTATCTCTTTTAATAACTATGCCTCTTTCCCACTGATTTCCAGAACGAATCAAAACATTTTGATTATTTGAAATTTTCGATAAGGGTCTAGACGTTCTATCATAATAGAATTTACTTAAGTTTTGTTTATTTACAATTTTATTTCTGATGTTCGTTTGGAGTTCTGGCTTTAATAATTCTTTATTTATTGGTAATTTAGTTCGTGTTTGTCTACTCATTAAGGCTTGAGCGGGAGAAAAATTTAACCCTTTTATGGGCGTATTTCTATATTCTAGGAGCGCACTGTTAATATCCTGATTAGACTCATAACATTTTTTCAACATATTTTTAGCAATTTTTACACCGCTTTCGGCTTGACCGTTTGATTTCGGGTATCTCGGACTACTATTTACGATTTCAAAATCCCATTCCGATGAAAACTTTCTAAATTGATACGAATTAAAGGGCATGTCATCTGCGACTAGAATTTTAGGAATTCCATGCGAACTAAATATCACTTTTAATTTCTCAATTATTTCATCTGCTTGTTTATTATTTAAGGGAACAATTTCTAACCACTTAGTTAAATAATCTATTAAGACTAAGTAATTATTTTTTCTAAATTCACAAATGTCACACCCTATTTTTTCAAACGGTAATGACAAAATGTCATGTGAAATGAGTGGTTCTTTACAATTTTTTGGTCTGTACTTTTCACAAACAGAGCATTTAGAAATTAAATTTTCAATATCATTTCCCATATTAGGCCAATAAAAAATTACTCTAGCTCTAGATTTACTTTTTTCTATTCCAAAATGTCCATCATGAATTTTATTAAGCATTTCTTTTCTAAGATCAACAGGAACAACTATTCTACCATTATAAAAGACTATTCCATCTTCTTCAAAAAGATCCTGTCTTAATTTATAATAAAATCTCACATTGTCTGTAACATCTTTTTTACTGTTAGGCCAACCATTTTTACAATAAGTTACTAATTTATTTAATACTGGATCTTTTAAGGTACATTTCTTAAACTCATTTAATTTTTTATCAGTTACATGCATATGCCTTGTAGCTTTTACACAATGAACAATTTCTTTTAAAAAATCATCAGTATCATATTCATTAAGATAAGATCTAGATAATAGGTCAGCAACATACATTTGCTTACCTGGTACATAAGAGACATCAAGATCATATTTAAGTAACTTTAATTTAATTCTTTGTAACCTACTAGATAAAACATTTACAACACTTTTATTATGAATTGATACTAAGGGTTTATGATCAGTATGAACAGTTATTTTTCTACCATAAATATAATTATGAAACTTTTTAGTAGCAAATACTATGCTTAAGTACTCTTTTTCGATTTGTGCATAGTTCTGTTCAGCCTCAGACAAAGCACGTGATGCATAGGAAATCGGTTGTCCCTCTTGTAACAAACAACACCCTAGTCCACTTTTAGAACTGTCACATTGCAATACAATTTGTTTATTAGAATCAAAAACACCAAGTACAGGAGCTGTGCTTATTTTTTCTTTAAGTTCATTAAGAGCTTTTGTATGCACTGGTAACCAATCAAATACTACAGATGTTTTGAGCAATTCCCTCAAAGGAGCAGTTATCTCTGACATGTTAGGAATAAATTTCCTTAGATAATTAATTAATCCTAAAGTTTTTTGCAACTCTTTTTTATTACTAGGTGCAGTGGCGCACCCACGGAGGGGGCTTAGGGGGCTCAAGCCCCCTCCAGAACCAGTTGACACGGTAAAAAATTTTAAATATGGATGGAAAAAAAAAATATTTAAACACAGATATTGTAAGCAAAAATAAAATTCATAAATTATACATTAAAAAGTATCAGGAATTTTTGAAATTCTTACTGTCAAACACTAAAACAATGAACTAGTTCATTGATTTTAGTTGAAAACATTCCATTGCAATTTTTAGGAAAGGGCTTCTAAGGTCCTAAAGCATATACTTTTATCATGAAATCGAGAGAGTATTTAAAAGTCAGGCAAAAGAAGCAATCTGATGTGGAAGTAAGCAGGGATGTATTTGTCAGAAAAATGGGATACCAGGCTCATACAATTTTGTGTTTTAATTTTTGAGTATTTATAGCACATTTATGAAAGTTTGTTTTGTCCCTGGGCAAAATGAACACATTGGCAAATGAAAATTCTCGCTAATATAAAATAAAAATTAGCCCTGCTCTTAGTCGTTCCTCTAAAACAATATTTTAAATTGAAAATAGAATTTGCATATTCGTGTTAAACTCTGTAAATGTCACTAGCACATAAACATGCTAGTGAAATTTCGAATCAATTGCTGAAGATAAAATTTAATTGATTTAATCACAAATACATAAAATTATTTCTCTAAAAACATAACGATTTAGAGGAATGCCAAAAGGCGTAGTTTACAGTTCAAAATAGAAAAATACCCTGATAGCAATAAGTTATTTTACAGACGCTAGGGAGGGTGGGATCACTTAATTTTTTTATTGCGGTACGTAGAACATACAGTAGGGTCCATGCAGAGTTTCCATTTTTGCCTCTGATGTTAATGAAATTTTTGAATTTAATGAATTTTTTCCTGTTAAAATTCAAATTCCATATATATATATATATATATATATATATATTACAATGGAATACAATATCTTGTAATGATATTACTGAGAATGGTAACGCTTGAAATATTTGCTAACTGAACAAAATAAAATTCTAAGTAATATATTACATATCAGCATTAATGTTTTAGAATATTAAGAGGTTCTGCACCCTGCTGGCTGTGTTAACTACACCCACAAAGACTACGTCCGACTTGTTTCTGTTAACCAAACCCAGAAGAAGCATCGCTCCCATACTCCAGATAATTAAATAAAAATAGCCTTGTAAAAATTTTCACTGAAGTTTTGTTATAATTCCTACATATCACAACTATATCTTTTATTTGGCTATAATTATTAAAATTTCTTAGTTACTCATGTGTTACTGCATTGCAAATTACAAAGGAGTATTGAATTTCATAAAATTTTATTTTCAATGAAAATATGGGGGGGGGGAGGAGGGCATTTCATTTTGGGTGAATTTTATGTTCACCAGCTTGTCATATCGTACACATTTTTTTTTTTTAATATCATAGATGAACCTACAACTTTATGTGTTTGCAAGCTTAATGCCAACCACAACTAACCGAACTACTGTAACTTAGCATGTTTATATACTGATAAAAATTCCTCAGTCGCGCTATTCAACTTAAATTCAGTTTCATACATTCGTTTATTTATTTCAAAAGAAATGTTTAAAGCGGATTCTTTACTATATGTACAGTCGACAGCAAAAGTATCCGAGCACTAGCCAATAATTCCGATATCAAAAAAGTACACTTAATACTGTTTGTTAAATAAATCCTTGTCGAATCATGTTCTTAGACTGACTAAGAACATGACTCGACAAGGATTTATTTAACAAAGGAGTATTAAGTGTACTTTTTACTTTCCGAACACTATAGTGAGGAAAGTATTGTAATCATGTCAAAAAGCCGAATTGGAGATTTTGATGTATCTATACGTTTCGAGGTCCCCTGAGTCCGTTTTCAATATTTTTACGATGATGTATGTATGTGTGTGTGTATGTCTGTGAGTGAACACGCTAGCGTCTAAACGCTTTGTTCGAATAAGCTAAAAGTTGGTACGTATATTGTAAGTCATCCTAGTAAAAACCCTATGCATTTTGGTGAATCTGGCACTTATAGTTTTTTTACAGGGACACCAGGAAAAATTCTTTATCATTATGGTCTATGGGACCAAAATCTTAAAAGTGCGATAGCGTTTAAACGCTTTATTAATCTGAGCAAAAAATTTGTACACATGTTATAGGCCACAGTTGCACGAACTGTATAAATTTTGGTGAATTTAGCACTTACAGTTTTTTTACAGAGACACAAAGAAAAATTCTTTATCATTATGGCCTATGGGACCAAATTTTTAAAAGTACGATAGCATCTAAACGCCTTATTCAATTGAGCTGAAAATTTATATGAATATTATTAATCGCTGTTGCACTAAATATAAGCATTTTGGTGAATCTAGCATTTATAGGTTTTTACAGGGACACAACGAAAAATTCTTTATCATTATGATCTATGGGCTCAAAGTTCAGTAGCGTTAAATAAAACATCGTGTAATATATGGATAAAAGTACTCAAACACTCTACTATGGTTTTCTCTCTTTTGTTTGATTATTTGTTTGTTTAACAACTCCTCTTTTTTTACTTTATCTACAAAACCGTTAATTACTCAATGTTCGGAAAGTCGAGTGGAGTCAGTCCAGATTTTTTTTAGACAGGGATTATTGTTAGTGCTCAGGTACTTTTGCTGCTGACTGTATGTGCACGTATATGCCCATGCCCATAAACCTATTTCTATACTACAGGGCCCAATTACAAAACTGCCAACCTAATCCGGCAAATTGTTAGTACCGCCTCTTTTTCTACACCAGTCATTTCTTAGAGTTTTTTTCTTCTTAATTCATCGCAAATATATTTGAAGAAAAATACTTTAAAAATTAAGTGGTGTAGAAAAAGGGGCGGTACTAACAGTTTGACGGATTAGGTTGACAGCTCTGCAATTATTCTTCAGCCCCCTCCAGATGAAAATTCTGGGTGCGCCACTGACTAGGTGCCTGTAAATTCATAACAGCTTTAACCTGTTCAGGGTCTGGTTTAATTCCATTTTTATTAAATACATGACCCAAATACTTAACTTCATTAACGCGATATTGTAACTTTTTAGGATTAAATTTTACATTTAATTTTCTTGCTCTTTCTAATACTTTAAGAACAATTTCATCATGCTCCTTTTCAGAATTTGCACAAATTAACATATCATCAAAATAAATAATCACACCAGGTATATCACCAAAATTTTTTTCATTAGCTTTTTGAAACAATTCAGGTGCAATATTTAAACCAAACGGAAGGCGGTTAAATTTAAAACAACCAAAGGGAGTACTAAACTGACATAATTTACCAGAAGGTTCATCTAATTTAATTTGGTAAAATCCATCCTTTAAATCAAACACACTATACATAGATTTATTACATAACTTAGGCATTAATTCTTCAATCGTTGGTATTAAATGACATTCTTTTTTAATAACTTTATTAAGATCCTGTGGATCTAAGCATATTCGAATTGACTTGTCAGGTTTCTCTACTATAACTAAATTATTAATCCATCCATCTGGATTCTCTACCCTACTTATAATTTTATCTTTTTCAAGAGCAATTAATTTCTCTTTTAATCAAACCCAATTCAATACAACTAGGTAATCCTAACAATGTTTTAGAATAACTATTACAGTTTACAACAATAAAATCTAGATATTTAGTACAACTATTCATTTTACACTCTAAGTTAACTATACCTAGGGGTTTAATTAAATTACCACCATACGCCTCTAAAATAATCTCAGTAGGACTTATGGAATAATTACATTTTAGCGATTTAAGTAAATCATTATGTATTATATTTACACACGAACCAGTATCTAATTTAACTGATAAGATTTTCTTTCCTACCTTTAACGGTTGTATTCAGCTGGAATCCTTAGCACACAGCACTGAATCTACAAAAATACATTTTTCCATATTATTAACTCTCTTGGAGTTAAACCTATTTTTGCAACCAATAGCAAAGTGATTTAACCTATCACAAATTTTGCATCTTTTTCCAAAAGCTGGGCACTTTCCTCTAACATGATTATAATTACATTTTTTACACAGATAAATCTTTTCTTTTTTATTTTCACTTCCAGCAGCTGTCTGCATTCGCGACGTCGAATTGTTCGAAGTCTTATTTTTTGCTTGTTTATTTTTCCCTATTAGAGACACAGCGTCTGCTACGGTACTCGTTTCGTTTAGAATATTTACTTCTGATTTCCGCTGTATTACTTCAGACTGTTTTTTACTTAATTCTGCTGCTCGGCAAATGTCAATCGTCTTTTGGAGTGTTAGATCCGATTCTCTTAATAGACGTTCTTGAAGCTGTTTTTCTTTCGTTCCAATTACAATGTGGTCCCGAATTATAATGTCAGATAAAAACTGTTCTTGATTTCTGCTATTAAATACATAGCGTTCGATCACAACATTTCTGCGTGGATTTGCATAGTTCTCAAAGGCATTCAGGACATACGCTAAGGTATTTCTCTGCTCATCTGTTAGCTCAAATGTATTATAGAGTTCAACGGCATCTTCACCAATGCAATTTAATAATATTGCTACTTTGACGTCGTCATCTTTCTCCGTGTGGCCTCCTGCCTTTAAATAAATTTCAAAGTTCTGTCGAAACTTACGCCATGCTTCGGCGATATTACCGGAGAGGTCCAAACCTCTTGGAACTTTTAAAGAATCCATTCAGGATTTATTCGAAAATTAATTTCGGAACAGTTCTGGTTCGACGCTCGGCTGCGCCATGTTTTATCTGTTGCTTCTTTATTCAAGAGCAGCTGCAGTCAATCTGACTGTTGCCACGCAGTGGCGGTTACATCTTATTCATACAGTTACGGTTACATATCTTACATATATATATACAGTTACAGTTACATATCTAACAATTTGTATTATTTTATTGGGTAATTTTTGTGACATTGGGTAATTTTTGGAAGGATAGGAAGACATAGGAATGTCTATGCAAAAAATAAAAACTCTAATCAATGAGAACATTAATGACATTAAATGTGAAAAAAGCACCACAGGGTTAGCCCAGACATACCAAAAAAAGGAAATAGAAATTATTTTATTGGGCAATTTTTGTGACATCTTTAAAATTAATTTCTATTTCCTTTTTTTTTTGGTATGTCTGGGCTAACGCTGCGGTGCTTTTTTCACATTTAATGTCATTAATGTCCTCATTGATTTGAGTTTTTATTTTTTGCATAGACATTCCTAATCCTATGTCTTCCTATCTTCCCCTAATCTTTCCTATTGTCTTTATAAGTGAATGTTATTTTGTATATTCCTGTTGTTTCAAGGGGGGAGATGGAATCTTTGTCATTGCGGATGATTTGATATATACTGAGGTTGGGTTTTATAGGTATGTTTACATTAAACTTTCTAGCAATATTTTTTATTTTAATCGCATCACATCACCTTGGTCAAATGGTATAGAATTGGTATATAGGGGGTTTTTTGGTGGCTAGGAATATGATTTAACTGCTTACCGTATATTTCCGTGTATAAGCCGAGAATTTTTGGAAACTTTTCGGAAGCTAAATTATGTGTGTCGGCTTATACACGGATCCACATTTCTAGCAAAAAACGTACATAAGAAACAATGATTGAATACATATATTTTAAGTTTTAAAACTATATATAAAATAAAATAGTGATATTAAACCTTATTTTTAAATAATTACCACGTATATAAAACTCTTAAATTAGCAATTTTAAATTTATTTCACGAAACGCTCGATGTAGTCACGTGTGTTTACATTTCTTTTTGACCTGCCGGTAACTTAAGTCATCGGCAGATTGCACGAACAGAGTAAATTCTATGTCTGATTCAGAAATAGTATAAGAGAAACTTGAAAAAACAGGACTCCCGATCATATTTTTAATTTATACAATTAAATTTAAATCATCTCTGTTTAAAATGTTTCTAGGCTTACACTAGTAAAAGTGGCAAATCTTTCTTCGTTTTTTCAAAAAAAAAAAAAGTATTTTTTTTTTTTTTTTGGTTGTTGTTGAAGATTGCCTTGAAGCACTGATAAAAATACTCAAAAGTAGAAATATACAAAATAATTTGGATACGTCATTAAAAAAAATCGATGCAATCGGTCTTTAAACGGCTTATCCAGCGGTTGCATTGCATCATCCACGTTAGGGTTAGGCCTCCGGCCTCCCCTCCCGGTATTACGGTAACCATCGTTTTCAGCTGCTGGGACTTCCGTGCGCGATGCGAGCGCGTCTGTGTTTGCCTCCCATCTGATAGGGTTGCCAGAGTTAAAACTATCGCCGTTGGCGAACACACTGCGATCGTTTTACATTATAGCTAAGCAAGGTAAGGAATTCTATTGGATAAGCACGCATTTCGTGCAATTTCATTGGACAGATTATCCTGAAAGTTGTATAGATGGCAATATTTTCGCCGTTTTGGCGATATACTCGAACTTTAAAAGAGTATTTTTTTCAATTCGGCTTATACACGGGTTTGCAATTTTGGGCAAATTTCTGCAGGGAAAAATGTACTCTCGGCTTATATACGGATCGGCTTATATTCGGAAATATACAGTAATCCTTTTTTAATATAATTTTTCAATTAGATTTTGGGAGTAGATGGCCTGGATGGCAAGATTTTTAATGAAATTAAGTTCATCTCATAAATCATGGGGTTTAGTACATATCAAAATCACACTGTTTATATAGGCCTGGATAGCATTTATTTTATATCTTTAAGGAGTTTTATTGTGATAATTAATGATTTCTTGGCTTGATGTAGGTTTTCAGTAAATGGTAGTACTTATGGAATCGTCTAGTCTTTTGATTTTAACATCTAAATAATTTAATTTATTATTTTCTGTTTCACAAGTAAACTTAATATTTTTTATCTAATTCATTCAAATATTTTAACATTTCATTCACATCCTGATCTTTATGTATAACGGCAAAAATGTCATCGCCATATCAATTCTAATAGAAAATTTTATCTTTAAGTTTATCCAATATCAAAGTTTGTAAAATTCTTAGTTTATGCTCAGCAATGAACCCGGATATGGGGAATCCAGTTGGGACCTCTTTAATCTATTTAAAAACTCTACCATTGAATTTTAAATAGCTTTCTTTTAAGATCAAGTTACTAGTGGCTTTAAGGGTTTGGTCCATCCATAGCTCAAATATTTGTGATAGAAACAATTCATTGAAGAAAGAAAGAAAAAGAAAATTTGCAACAATTGAAAAAGCAATTATTAATGAAAGTGCCATAAATATTACTGAATTATGTATTAATGAAAAATTCTGGAGAAACCTAATGATAATTCAATTAATTTCAACCAATTCCTTATTTGTTTACTGTAAATATTTATTATCATCTATAGATAATATCATTTACGTTTTATTGAATGTGTAATTAATGAATTAAATTTTACCCATTAACCTTTTACAGGCCAATGTTCCGAACTGGGAAAACATCAAATTAAAACTTACTTAAAAATTAAATTGCACCAATATTGACTTGAAAGAAATCAGCAGACATATTTTAAAAGATGACTTGATTTTTTTAAAGTAGGAGTGATATTCCTATCATTAGTTGTTAACTGTACAAAAAATCTTTAAAATGATCATTTTTTTTTTTTTTTTTTACAAAATACAACTAAAAAAATCCAATGCTTCTGAAAATCAGTTGGTATATTTTAAACAGCTTGTATTATCAAAAAGGACATCAAATTTGATAATATTAATTGGATGATATTAATAATCTATAATATTAATCTTAATAATCTAATAATATTAATAATTATTATTAATGATAATAAATATTTATGTATAATTTTTTTTCCCCATTTAAATGATTAATATCCCCTAACTAAAGCATTATAAGGTAAAATATGCAAAACTAATGAAAAATATACCTGGATCTAAATTGGGCCTGTAAAAGGTTTTAAAGCAAAATCTAAAATTTAAGTATATAACATCCAATTGTAAACTTGTATTATGAATTTATAATTTTTATTGTAATTTAGAAATATAGATAAAACTTTTTTTTTTCCCTTAGAAATTTTTCCTCGTAGTCTAATAGTCATTATTATTATTATATAAAACAAAACCTTACTTCAGCTTTATTGATGTAATAATTCTACTCTGCGAGTAGAATTGGCCTTGCTTGTTTACAACTCTAAGCATAGAACAAACTGTATCTTTTTTTTTCTTCTTCTTCTTTTTTAATGTTACTATGAATTTCATTGCTTACATTCATTATGGTGGTCAAATTTCTCAGAGTCTACTGTAAATAAAATAAACAAAATTCTATTACTTACCTTACCATCAATCTATAGTTGTGTAGATTTCACAGAGTTTATTGCATGTACTTTAGTTACATGCTAAGTATATATGTCTATATTTCTTTCGTTATAGTGGAGGAAATAAAAGGAAATTAAGTACAGCAATAGCACTTATTGGGAAGCCACCTGTTGTATTTTTGGATGAACCTACAACTGGGATGGATCCAGTATCTCGACGTTGCATGTGGAAAGCTTTGCTACAGGTTTTACAATCTGGATGTTCGATAGTTTTGACCTCCCATAGGTATTCAGTAAATTTCATTATTTGTCATCTTTACACACTTTGATTTCAAGTCTAAATTTTTATTCAGGAAAATGAGGAAATATATATTTCAATGTGTTATTTATTTATTTTTTATTTTTCTTGTATTAAATAAACTTAAAAAATTGATTTCAATATTGTTCCAAAAATTATTCAATTTAGCCTTTATTTATTTGTTTTTTTTTATTTTTTAATATTAGTAATTATAAAAACTTAAAATACTATTAATGATAGCTTATAATCTTTTTTGCAACTTTTGATTTGAAAATCATATTTATTGTATGAAATTCATCTGATGGATATTTACAGTTTTCTGTAATATTGTTTAATTTTAGTAAATTCATTTCTTTTTTTTTTTTTTTTTTTTTTTTTTTGTGTGTGTGTGTGTGTGTGTGTGTATTTTTAATACTTTCCAACAAAAATGAAAACTCTATATGAATTTGATTTGTCTATTTGAGTATGCTCTCATTTTTCTAAATGTTTTTGAAACAGTTATATGTTACTCAGGTTCACTTTTCTTATCATATAGTGTGACTCTCAAAAGAATTTGGATTGATTATGGTATATGAAAAATATTTTTTATTACATATTTAAATATCTTTGTACTGCACGAAACGTGATAAAATTAACATAAATTATTTCCTGACTATTGTGGTTATGTTTTACTGACTATAAATTTCTAATATTGAATAATCATTTTATCTCTATGATATTTTTCATCTTCTCCAGTGTTACTGTTGCATATATGAGAAGCAAACAATCAAACCATGTTTTCTCCTTCAAGATATAAATTTTCAGACAACCCATAAAACTAATAAATTAAAAAATAACTAAACTTAAGCCCTAATTACCGTTGGTTTAGATTTGTTACTAGGAAGATATGTAGACATATCTAGGAAGACATACTGTTTTATGTTGTGTTCAAAGAAAAACTCTAACTCAATTTGAATGTACACCCCGCGACAAAAAGATAGGTACAAAGGGTTTTTTCTTTGATTTTTCATAAAATAACATTATCTAAATTGTGCTTATCATTTATTATATTATCATAAAATAACACAATTCCTGGAATTTTAAGACTAATTTAGAAAAGTTTTAAGTAAATTTTTTTCTAATTTAAGACTACACTCTGAGACAAAAAGATAGGAACAAAAGGTTTTTTTTTAATTTTTCATAATATAACATTATCAAAATTGTGCTGATCATTTATTATCATAATAAAATATTATCCTATCAAAAACATATTTTATATTTGAATCATATTCAAAATAATCATATTCAAAAATTTAAAAAAAAAAAAAAAAAACTTTGTTCCTATCTTTATGTCGCGGAGTGTAGTCTTAAATTAGAAAAATTTTAGTCTTAAAATTTTTCTAAATTAGTCTTAAAACAAAAATTATTCAGGGAATAGTGCTATTTTATGATAATAATAAATGATAAGCACAATTTAGATAATGTTATTTTATGAAAAATCAAAGAAAAAACCCTTTGTACCTATCTTTTTGTCACGGGGTGTAAAAGAAAGTAAAAAATTGTATCTTCTGACTCTTGTAATTTGCTGAAAACTATGTGATTCCAAAACTTTTTTAGTTATTTGCTTCAATAAAAAAAAGTAATTTTTTCTTTGTTTGTCTCCTTTTAGCATGGAAGAATGTGAAGCATTGTGTAGTCGTCTGGTGATTATGGTGAATGGAAGATTGTGCTGTCTTGGTAGTTCACAACATTTAAAAAACAAATTTGCTCAAGGATTCACTTTAATAATCAAAGTGAACCGAAGGCCCACAGAACAAGTTTTTCATATGAGGCATCCAGGTCATACTACAAATGATCTGCCATTGCGAACCTCTTGGTTAACTGTAACCAATCCACTAGCAAATGATGTTGATGATGTTAAAGCTTTTGTTGAAAGAACTTTTGCAAGTGCCACTTTGAAAAATGCCACCGAAAACATTCTTCATTATCACATTCCAAATCCTCAGCTGAACTGGTCGGAAATATTCAAAGCCATGGAGGAAGCAAAACTTTGCTTGAATATTGAAGATTATTCTGTTGGTGAAACGACCCTAGAACAAGTGTTTTTGAATTTTGCTATAGCTCAAAGGGATGCTGAGACTGCCGCTTGATTTTTATAAACTGGAATAAATAATGTGTATTTACAAAAAACCTTTTATTTATTATTGTTATTATTATTATTATATGAATTGTCTATTTTTGTACATTTTTCATTTGAAAGAATGTGGGATCAGTGCCAATTCTTACAGTATTGCTGTGTTCTGATGTTGTTTTGTGTGTAAGCTAATAACAAGACAAACTTGTAAACAAATGAAAACATTGCCACTAAATCAGTATGAGGATTTTTTATCATACCTTCATGTAAGATAGATAGATGTAAACTAATGTCTAATGTAAATCATATTGATAGATTTTTTTTTTTTTTAATAACAATCTTATATAATTACTGTAAAAGTTAATAGAGATCAAACACACAATAAAATAATTTTTCCTAATCCTATAAAAATCACATACTTTCCAATTGTATTTCCAATTAAGCTCTTCCGACTAAATAATCATAAATGATAAAAATTAATTTTCTGGGAGATTTGTAATACTGATCTTAACAAAATTTTATTTCATTTTTTTTTCTTTATGTATTCTTCATCTCATAAAATTACTTAAAAATTTACAATAATAATGTAATTTGTTCATTGTATTCAGGCTGTGCATCAGTCAAATTTTTCCTTTATTCCGTCCTGTGCTATTCTATAGGATTTTTGTTTTGTTTTATAAAAATATCTTATTCAAAAATGGAAGTTATTTAATTCTGATTTTTTAATGTTGCCTTTTAGCTTAGTGAACAATTTTTTTTAAAAAAGTATCTTTTAGAGATTAAAAATTAGAATACTTAGTTTACTCAATAAATTATTATTATTATTATTTAAAAAACATTGCTCACTAAGCCAGCATTTTCAAAGGGTAATATACAAAATCCAGAATTTGAAAAATTTCCTTTTTGAATGAGGTGTTCTAATAAAACAATAAAAGTCCCATTACGATTACATGGGAAGGGAGAAAATGAGAATTTGACTGAGGTGTAGCCTTAAAAATCATCTCTAACAAATAATGTAGTAGAAAGGGCTTAATATATATTATGAAAAATACCTTACAAGAATAAAATTCATCCAATAATTAATTTTGAAAATCGTAAATAAGTATATCAGTGAAATTTGTTACTTTTTATCAGTTTTTCATTTTGACTTAGGTGATAATGTGTAATCTAAATTTATGATGTGTATAGTATGATACAGGATAGACACAAATGATGACCTTGATTTTTAATTATTCTTATTATTTAGAATTTACGCTGATTTTGTTTTCCTTTGCAAATACATTAGACTAATTAGTTTTTTTCTTGATGTTTGAAACTAATATGCCAGCGCATCACTAGTCCTCAGATGCCATAAAAAAGGGCCAAACTGTAATGTTATTTTCACTGTAAAATTGGTTTCTACAAAAATACCAAAAACTGTACAACTTAGTCTGGCAAACAACCACCAGATGTGAAATTCCAAAAATATTTTAATCTATTCATCTCAGCAGGCCTAAAAGCTTTTATATCTAAAAATTTTGCATGCAGTATTATATCAACTTCACCAGGGTTTAAACAGCCATTAGTTTTTTTAGCATTTTGCTAAAAGATATTGTAATTTGCTAAATTATGTAAGTAAGAATTTCGCTAAAAAGCTAAAACTAGATTACTTCATAAAATATCTTTATATAACTACCTCTAGTTTTTATACAAATATTTGTGGACGGAAATTACAAAATCACTGAAAATATTGGGAATCATTATCTATTTAGTATATTCGTATTTAATTTCAACTTTTAATAGTTGAATTTAAATGCAAAAATATTTAAAAACATAATTAAGAATTTGCTTCATAAATGTATTCTCAGTGCTAGTATTGTGTTTGTTGAAATCGAAACAAAATTTTGCTGATTCATTTTTCTTAAATCGCAATATATGCTTGGTTGAAATCGTCAGTGAACAAAACAAACAGAAAACAAAATTGGGGATAACCAAGTTAAGAAAAAGAAATCAATACTATTCAAAGAATTAATTTTCGCCTAAAATACTGCTTATATGTTTTAGCTAAAATGCTAAAGAAAATTTTTTGCCAGGTTAAACCCTGAACTTCACATTGGGTGGTTGTTTACCTTAGCAAGTTTGAAACTTCCATTGTAAACAGCAGCAGTGTCCCTAATGATGCACCTACCTGTTAATTTCAGACATCAAGGAAATATTTGATTGGTGGAAGGTATCTCACAAAAAAAAGTCAAAATCAGTGCCTTCTCTAAAGAGTGATAATGTTGTAAAATCATGGTAACCATATCTGTCTATCATATATATACAGGGTGTTTATAAAGTCCCGGACCCATTTTGATGTTTAATAACTCATAAAATAATAAAGATAGATTAAAATTAATAACATAAATGGTTAGATAGACTCAAAAAGTTTCATGACCCTTGTCAATGAACTTCCATGTGTGCCCCCCCCCCTCGTTGCACAGAGAATATCAAGTCGATAGTCAATTTCACGCCAGATAGCGGTAAGCATGTCGGCATCCACAGAGGCTATTGCGGTTGTAATTCTGACTTTTAGGTCATCAATGTTCGACACTCTCCTCCTGTAAACATTGTCCTTTACAAATCCCCAAAGGAAAAAGTCCATCGGCGTTATATCAGGTGATATGGGTGGCCAAGGAATTAGACCTCCTCGCCCAATCCATCTTCCTGGAAAATGGTCATTCAAAGAACTGCGAACGATGGTACCCCAATGAGGTGGTGCACCATCTTGGTGCAAAAAGACATGCGGCTGAAGCTCTTCTAGTTGTGGAAATACGAAGTTTTCCAACAAGTCTAAGTATATGACTGATGAGACCGTCTTTACTGTGAAAAAGAAAGGCCCAACGACTCGGTCGTGCATTAGTCCACACCACACATTAACCTTTGGGGAATGCCTTTGTGCCTCACAGTATTCATGGAGGTTTTCAAAAGAGTCAAAAAAAGTCAAAAGAGAGAAAAATGCAATTAATAAGCAGACGATATTTAGAAAAGTACAGATATTTAGACTGGAAAATGAAATTATCTGAAATTAACCACCCACGCAGACGATATTTACAAAATTAAAGATATTCAAACCTGAAAAGAAAATATATGAGTTATTCCATCAATAAATGCCATAAGTTTGTTTATATCTTCATTATTTTATGAGTTATTAAAGATCAAAATGGGTCCGGGACTTTATAAACACCCTGTATATATAGTTGTTAATTATCAATAAATATTAAGAAGTAATAAATGTTTTTTCTCTTTGATGTAAAAATATTGAATTACAATTACAACTGAATATTTTATAATGACACTTTCTCATGAATTTTAAATTATTACTATGAAATTTCATCCCACATTATTATATAGTTTTCATGTATTAAATATTTTGTGTGGGACAGTCACTCTTGTCTCTAAAGCTGTTCTTAAATGTGCTTTGTAATTTTACATTGTCAAATGTGATATGATTTTGCATCATTTGCATGTAAATCTCTTCATTTTGTGTGTTGTGATATTTAAGTGCAATTTGGATAATTGTTATTGTTGATTTTATTAAGATCTAATGTTGTTAAATTTTTAAAAAATATATTTATGTCAATTTTTAAAATAAAGAAAAACTTTTAAAATGATTGATCAAATTATAGATATATTGTGATAGTTTTAAGACTATTTAATGTGGCACCCTTTAATTATTATTAATTTTTATCTGCTTGATTTATAAGACTATAGAATTTTTTTTTGTTGGAAATCTGCGTAAAAAATATCTTGTATTATTTTTCTTAAATTAAGTAGTACTCTTTAAAAATTTAAATACCTTAATTTTTTTTAATTTTTATAAAATTTAATTCACTTAATTCATAAAAATTATTCAAGTTTTTTATTATTATTATTATTTAAGAAAAAAAAAATATGTGTACAATTTTTTACGTTATTTTTCATTTTAAAAAATTCATATACCATCCATATGTAAGTAGATATACACAGTTCTGTCTTTCAAAAGTAACTTTGACAAACTCTTTAAAATCTTAATATTTCCTCCCCCCCCCCCTCAAAAAAAAAAAAAATAAATAAATAAATAATTATAAAATTTATTCTTTTGGTGTAAACCTCTACTAATTTCTTTCTTTTTTTTTATGTTTTTAATTTTTAAATCTTTGCTCATTGCTGATATGTATCATTTTGCACATTTGAAGTGAAATTATGTTAAGTATACTTTTTCATTCCAACATGTGAAAATGGGTTTCCTCATCGGTTAGTAATTTGATCCAAACAGTAGATACTGCAATTTAAATAGAAAAATGTATTCATTATAGATAAAAATTTAAGTCTGATGACTGCTGTTAAACAAAACTGAAACTAATTAAATATGTCATCTGTTAAAATTCATATAAATTATATATTTTATAAAAAAAATAATGTATAAAACAATTTGTTGTAGCTAACTGTTGCTGATTTAAAATCCGTAATGGTAGCTTTCAAAACATAGAAGGTACCATGCCAGGGCTTGTTGGTCTAGCCATTCAAAGTTTTTTGTAGTTTTCTTCAAAACTTGCATGGATAGGGGATAGGACCCCTTCGAAAGGCCCCCAGTGAGAGCAATTCATCCATCCCTATGAGACTAATATTGTCAATAAATTTTAACCCTGCCATCACACCATGTCAGTTTTTAAATCTTTATAAAAACTTTGTAAGTATTTACCATAAATTAAAAAAAAAGAAAAGAAAATGCAAACGTTGTTTTGAGTTGAAATAAATACAACCCTTCATCAAGTGGGAAAAAAAAGTCTGCACAAAAGCCGATGGAAACAGCAATGTGAACAGAAAATTCATTGCTGCATTTATGTTGCTCTTGTGCCCACCCCTCCTCCTTTTTTCCTTCAATTTACAGTTTTTGCATATGAAGTTTTAATTTATCTTCATTCAATAAATTAAGAAGGTTATACAATATTTACTGAAAAATTATTGAGCAGATTTTGTTAATTCTTATTTATTTCTATTCCTATTTTTAACATTTCCATTTTGTTATTTCATTCCTTATTATTTGCTTATGACCATTGTCAGCATGTACTTGGCTTGGCATTATTCCAATAGTTTTCATTCAGTTTTCTACAAGTTAATTATGTTGAGATATGCACAGTGTTGCAAATTGGGAAAGTTATTTTTCTTTTATAAGGTTAGACAAATCTGTCTAGATAATACATTTTATGTTATTCAATAATAATAATAATAATAAAAACTATGCACAACATATAGTAAAAATAATGTGTAATGGGAAACCAGATATGTTTTCGAAATAATTAAATGTAAAATTATTTTTTTATTAGAAAAATATTTTTATGTATAAGTTGATAAGGTGTCTAGGTGAAGAAAATGACATCCTATTTTCAAAATGTTTTGATTCTTTAATTTAAAAATGTATCCATATTGCCTTCTTACTTGTATGAAATCAAGGCAGAAACCTTCTATAGGTAATGTAAGTATTTAAATTAACTTACTTTGTGAAATATGTGTATTTTTCCTATTAAATTTCCCATCTTTCTTAATGTTTCCGTAAGTTTATTATAAGAATTAATAAATTTGCGATTACATATTGTCAATTTTACTGTAGGAAAATTTTATTTTTTGTGTGTTTTTAAATAATTTTCTTAGTACATACCTTCATTTTAATATTAATGAGTTTTTATTAGTTGAGATCAACATCTTACAAATAAATTATTAAACAGCATTTCATAATATGATTTTAAATTCCAGATTTTATCATTATTATCATATTTTTAAATTTATTAGAAATACAGGGTTGCCACAGGCTACTAAAAGGCAACTGTTTGCGACTATTTTCAGCCTGAGGAGATTATGGCAACTTTTCTGACCCAAAAAGCTTGAAAAGGCAACTATTGGGAGACTATTTTTCACCTTTTGCAAAATTCTTCCAGAAATATCAGGAAGAAATATTTTCTATGCATTTTATAAACAATCTCATATCTTAATCTTTTCACCCTTTATTTATTTATTTATTTTACCACTTTAAAGTATGGTATATCCCTGATGCTGACCTTGAAACAGGTAGAACATCCAATGAGAATGTAGAAATAGCACCAGACGTGACATATGTACCTATTAAGCTGGCCAATTTTCTTATTGCAAATGATTACTATTACACTCCTGTAACCTGTTGTGTCCTTCCTCATCCTGATTTCATGTAAAAAAAAAATAATAATAACAAAATTATAAAAGAAAGCTCTTTTATTAAGTCATATTCTACAGGAAAAAAAAAAAAAAAAACATAAGCTCTTAAGAGTGAACAATACTTAATCTTTTC
This sequence comes from Salticus scenicus, assembly GCA_963930645.1. NCBI lineage: Eukaryota > Metazoa > Arthropoda > Arachnida > Araneae > Salticidae > Salticus > Salticus scenicus. Next base: position 293,189,980 of record OZ005655.1, on the reverse strand, counting down.
AACAACCAAATCCCATGTTATTCTATGGGAAAATTTGTATTCACAATGACTCATTGCCTATTTTTTTTTTTTTTTTTTTTTTTTTTTTTTTTTCACATTCAGAAGTGTTTTTTTTTTTTTTTTTTTTTTTTTTAATTGGTATATTTATACTGAATAGTAAGAAAATGCGTATGGTTTTTATTCTTTAATGATCGTTAGCATGTGATATTTAAGCTAGTATTTTTGTCACTAGGCTACTATTTAGGCTACTATTTTAATGTTTCTAGGCTACTAAAGCAACTATTGTTGTTATATTTCTTTTGTGGCAACCCTGAAAGAGATATCCAAATTAATCGCTAAAATGATGTTTATCCTTTTTTCTTTTCAAAATTTTTAATGTGGTAGCATAGCACACAATATCATTTCCATGTGTATTTTGTAAAATGTAGTTTTAACCAATCGTTGTAAAACTAAAATATATACAGGGTGATTACAAGGTTATAGGACAAACATGATGGGGAGATAGAGAACATCACAAGGATTCAGAATTGTATAGGAACCCATGTCCTCAAACGTCCTTTAACCCTTTAAGAACTGTATGTTTTGGGTTGTTGTGTACTAACTAACTATGCCTACTGTGTAAATTTTAAAATCTTGTGTGCATCATTATTTTGCAAAATCATATGCAACATTCATATAATTGCAATAACTGCGATAAAATGCATTGATGAAAATAGAATTTATTTATTTATGGAAGCATTAGCATGTAAAAACTTTTTTTTTTTAAATGCAACATTGGAGAGCCATGCCCATATCCACACAAAATCACCCAGTTCTTAAAGGGTTAAAATGATGTCTGGGGACATGGGTTTCTATACAATTCTGAATCATTGTGATATTCTCTACCTCTTCTCCAAGTTTGCCCCCATGACCTCGGAATCACCCTGTATATTATAATATTAATAGTTAACCATGATCGAATCTTTGTATATTGTAGGAGTATTGCTCTGTCCCCCTCTTTCCCCCACCTGTCTGTACGTACACTGTAGCTATTTATTCTGAACTGATTTGAGACTTCTAGATATAAAGTACTATATTATTTTTTATAAAGGCAAAAAGAATTTTGATATTTTTATAAGTATGATAAGAAAATTGAAGAAAATCTTTAAAATAGTAAAACAATAAAAAATTGTATTAAAAAATGAAAGGAAATACGTTTTATTGAAACTATGTAAATTTATTGAATTTTTATATTTTTACATTTATTTCTTTGATTCCTGAAAAATATTCAAATGAGATTCTTACACAGTGGTCTGTCCAGACTTTTCAGACAGGGTCCTGTTTTTGTGAAAGTGTGAGAATTTCTACACATAAATTTACGAATCTAAATTCAATGTGAAAATAAAGTTCTTCTGAACTTTTTGGCTAGGGTACTTTTGTAAAATTGTGTAATTTTGCAAAATATAATTACAATTAAAGTTTTATTTTAGACAGTGATGGTTCATTTTTATAGTGCTAAACTCACACATATGCAAAGAAACTGTTTACAAATTTGAAATTGATTATCAGCTTCTCGGGGAAATACAGCAAAGCACGTCTGATTATTCAGGCGGCCTGTTTGTTCCATGGAATATTAATTTTCGAAATGAAAAAGATTTATCAAAGGTCTATTTTTAACAGGAAAATTTTGTGAAGGGTCCTTTTTTAGGATATAAAATTTTGTGAAGGGTCCTTTAACGGACCCAGATTTATCTCTGGGCAGACCCCTATTATAAATATTCTTTTACCATACTTGATCTAATATGGAATAAATCTCAGATTTCTTTCTTTTTTTTTTTTTTTTTTTTTTTTTTTTTTTTTTCACTTCAATTTTATTTTATTTTAATTTTGTGGAATATTTAAAATAAGTTTCATTTGAGGTAGGATAAATAGATTAAGTACTTTTTTTTTTTAATATATTGCTCATATTTACATTTTAAAGAACAAATACTGTGATTTCTATAAGTTTAGTTTCATAGTTCATTTTTCTGGTCATTTTAATGCTAATGTATTTTTTACAAGGCTGTAAATTATGCTAGTGTATTTATATGGTTATATAGATTATATTTATAAGATTAACAATGCTAATGTATTTATAAGATTGTTTAAAAATAATTAAATTACATAATGTGTAAATATGTGTGAAATAAATATAATTATATAATTGAAGAATTTTTAGATAGTGACTTTTGTTTTATTTTATTTATTTATTTATTGCTAATTTATTTTATTTAATAAATTACATGAGAGTAAATTTAAGAAAAAGATTAGCTGTAACTTATTTGTATTTGCATTAACTTATTTGCATTAACCCTTGTCACTGTCAGAATTTTGGAATTTTATTATAATTGTGTTAGTTCATTGCAAGCCAGTATTTTTATACATTGTGCTTCTAAAAATATCTGCTAACATTTCTGAAAAGTTTATTTAACTTTATTTTATTTGTTTCTAATGGTTTTTCTTGAAATATAAAGTTAGTATGAAAGTCTTGCAAAAATGAATGTAGAATTAAACAGTAATGATGATGAGTTTTATAATTGAAGATTTTCAAATAATATTACGGATTATGATGATAGCAGTTTGAAAATATGAAAAACAGTGCCTCTAAATTTTTCAGATGAAGACGGTGATGAGGATAAGTGAAGAAATACCACAAAGGATTTTACTTATAAATTGGCAATAGGAGTGTTGAACCACAAATTAGTGTGAATATTATGAAACCTTTCCAAATTATTTTGTATGGATGAACTGATTGAAAATATAGTTCAACAAACAAATGTAGCAAATTTTAAGGAAATCAGATAAAAAAAAATTCACTTGAAACTAACATTAAGGGAAATAATTTGAAAAAAAATAGCAGTAAAATATCAATACATTTCTTATTCTTTTAATGAATTTCTTATCCTTTGTTTAACCAACATTTAGAAATATTCTTGTAAATAAAAGATATTATGCACTGTTTTTTCTTGGCAATTTAAAATTAATGAAATTTGTTTGGAGTTGATTGGAAATCGTTGCATAAAACTCTTAGAGTGATAAAGGTTATTTATTCCAAATTTTAGTACACCTAAAAAATTATTACTTATTTACTCTGAAGATATTTAGTAAATCATACTTATTCATAAAATTTTGTTGTTTACTTATTTATAAATAAAACTTTGTGTATTTATAAAATTTATAAATAAAATAAACTTATTTACAAACATTTTTTGAGTACTTAAATTAAAGGGGAAAAATACATTAATGATTTTATTAGAAAAAATATTATCATAAGAATATTCTACATTGGCAAATGTTTTACATCTTTTATATGTTTGTAATGTAAAGAAAAGAAATTACATTTGATATAATGGAATCAGTAATTATTATTCTGATCATTAAATATCAGTGTAATAAGTAATATATTATTTATATTTTGTCAATGTCAAATTTTGTCTTTTATTTCATTTTTGTCTTTATGTCATCACTTTATCAACAAAAATTGTTTACTGCATCATGGTTTTATATTCAACATTTCTATCACATTCCATGAAAATTACATATTTATAGACTCATTAATTCCATGAATTATATGATTCGTTCTCACTGTAAAATTATCAAATTTTGTGTATATTTAAGAGTATTCTATTTGCCTCAAAATATGACTTTTCATCTTTCCCTGTGTTAATTTAATTAAATTTTTAATTTCAATTGATCAAATATGTTTTGTAAGCTCTCTTTATTATATGTTACATACTTATGATTTTTATATCATTGTAAGTCAACAAACTTATGCTTATTAAATGTTGCAATGTGAAATTATTTTTTTAAGTTTGAAAATTAATTTAAAATTTATAGGTTTAATAAAATTATTTTTTACAATTTGAATTATTATTATTATTGTGGATGTTATTTGTCCTAATTCATTTTTATTTTTATAGTTGAGACACACCTTGGGACAAAATGTTGTGCAGATTTGGGTTTTCTGCAAATTATAGGTCATTTCAAACTTCATTGCACATAAATACAAATCTTTTCAATTCATAAAACATTTAAACAAATTAAGCTCAACTTAATTTGTCTGAAAGTTTTATGAACAACTTAAACTGAATATCTGACTTAAACTGAAATATTAAATGATAATAAGAAAAAGAAAAATATGTTTATTTATTTATTTATTTATTTTTTTTATTTTTTATTTATATATTTTTTTTTTTTCAAGCATAGCTATTGTAGTATTTTGCTTAAATATTTTACACTTTTTCGGCTCTTTTTATTATTATTTTTTTTTTTAACATATCAATACATTGTTATTATATCTTGAGGAGATTACACTGTGTTGCTGATCAATAAAGTTTAAATACTGTTCTTCTAAAGTTAAATCGGGATAAAATTTTATTTTGAGATTGACCCATTACAATTACTTAGTTTATGTAATACATCATGAAGTTCTGGGATTAACCCTCAGATGGCATTGCAAATGAAATGTGGGTGAGGTAGTACTAACCTTAAAAAAAAAAAAAAAAAAAAAAAAAACATAAAAGTTTCATGATATTTCGATTGTTTGTTACCGAGATATTAAAGTTTTAATGACTCTACCTTTAATATTTTCAAACCAATGGATGAAACTGAATTTCATTCGTTGATTAAACATTCTTCTGTGGGTAAAAATACTGTTAAAACTGTTAAGCCACTACAGTAATTTTGCCCACCACAAAACAATGTTTAATCAACTCATGAAATTACTCATGAAATACAGCTTTGTCCATCATTTTGGAAATAACAAAAGTACAGTCTCTAAAACTTTAATATCTCAGTAACGAATGGTCGAAATATTATGAAACCTTAATGTGTATATTTCGAAGGTTAGGTACTGCCTTACTCACATAGAAATATTTCATTTGTGACGTCATCTGAGAGTTAGTCCTGGGACTTATTGACCGATGTTTTATATGTAAACATACAAGGGATGACTATAAAATAACAAGAGTGGTATTTCCACGGAAGAAATATGCATGCATGAAATGTGAGTGACCGACAGATGTGTAGCAGGAAACCTTCTTTTTTGAATACAGCATTTCCTGTGTCTGTAAAAATATTGGTTTGGCTGTGACTTTCTTTTATAAAAGAGCTTTTTTTTTTTTTTTTAATTATCAGTTTCAAAATAAGAACAATGAATAGCTGTGAAATTTCACATGAAACTTAGTAAAAGAGCTACTGAAATTTATCTTTTATTACAAGATGTGTATGACAATGAATGTTTGTCACATGCAGAAGTTTCTGAGTAGTTTTAAGAGTTTCCAAGATCACCTAAAAGAAGTTTAAGATGATTCAGGCCCATGGTTGCCTTTCCACTTCAAAAAAAAAAAACCTTGAAGAAGTCAGTAATCTTGATTTGATTTGACCATCAGTTATTACCTTAAAGTTCTTGCTCAATTCCCTGGAAGGATTAAAAAAAATTCTGAATTGTGGAAAAACTACTTATGAGTTTTCTATCAAGACAATGCGTTGACACATTCTGCATTGTCAGTCAAGATGTTTCTAGCCAAACATAATATCATCCATGTTAGATCATCCACCTTATTTTTCTGACTTTGCACCATGTGCATTATTTGTTTCCCAAGGTCAAATGTGCATTAAAAGGAACAAGATTTCAGTCTATTGATGCTGTGAAAGGTAAAGCGAAATAATCTTTTATGAAAGAGTTCATACAAGATTATTTCCAGCACTTTTTCGAACAATGGAAAATCTGCATAGAACATTGTAGGGATAGAGGAGGACTGTATATTGAAGGTGATAATAGCTAAAAATGTATATCTTGTTATTTTCTAGACACACCTTGTATATATGTACCTATATATAATGGGAATTTTGTCATCACGATAACTTCAGTAAAAATTAAAAAAAAGCGCATTATTATCCTTTTACACACCAATGTTCCATAAATGGAATATGGAATTAAATATTATGAATACAGACTTGAAAAAATTATCAGATATAATAGAAAGGTGACTTGATTTTTTGAAATAGAAATTACAGTTCAATCATAAAAGGGGAAATGTACAGATAATTATAAAAATGGCCTATTTTACCATTTTTCCTTTTACCCCACAGTTTAAAATTCACATAATTTAGAAAAATAAGCAAATGCTTCTAAAAATAGGCTGGCATGTTTAAAATAGCTTACATTATTAAAATATAATATAATAACATTAAATTAATAATATTAAATATCATAAAAATATAATTATCTTAAATTATACAGTGGAGCACCGTTTATACGTTTTTCAAGGGACCGTTCCTAAAAAACGTATAACTGAAAAAAACGTACAACTGAAAATTCGTTTTAACATTAATACACAATAAAGTATCATATTAATAATAAAAGTCTAATCAATTTTCATGATTTCCTTTACATTTATTCGAATAAGACATATTTTAATTATTTTTAAAATATTTTTAAAAGGTTAAATAATAATTAAAAATATAGAAATTCAGAAATTTTTTTCAAGATTTCGATTTTAACCTTTAAAGACAAAGCCTTTTGTTCTCTAAACGAAGATGACATTTTTGCAAACAATTAAAAGGAAGGAAAGAAAAAAAAAATGTTTCTTCAACTGTATTGTCAAATAAACACGATAAGAAATCTTCCAAGTTGCCCAACGGAAGTGAGTAATAAATCTTCAAGTTTACAAAATGCCTATAAGTTGTGGGCTTTTTCTCTTTCATACCCCATTCCTCGAATCAATTAAAAGAGAAAGTCTCAGGACTATAGTCCTGGGGAGGTCTTCAAGTGGTCACTGGCTACTTGGCTTGTCTCTGAAAATTTCTCTAGCCCCCTTCCCCTGAGGCTATCAATGCAAGTCGCACTTTGTTCTATAGCCGCAATTTGTTACCATAGTTCTAAGAAAAAATAATTGAAAAGAATTAAGAATAAAACATAAAGAGCATTCATCTTTTTTTTTTTTTTTTTAATCCTGGAATGAAACTCAAACTTCGGATTTTACAAGGAGGAAAAAAAAAAAAAAAACGTATAAGTGAAATTAAGAATTTACTTGTGTCGTATAAACGAAATATTTTAACATTAGAATTCAATGGAATGATTTGGGACCGAAGTCAAAAAACGTATAAATGAGAAAAACGTATAAACGAGAAACGTATAAAAGGTGCTCCACTGTATATATATATATATATATATATATATATATATATTTTTTTTTTTTTTTCTTTTACATATTTTAATGATAGAATTCTTTAAACTAAAACATTGGAAGGCAAAATATGTAAAAAACTAATTTAAATTACACCCGGATCTGAATGCGGCGTGTAAAAGGTTAATGAACTTGATATGATCAGTCATCTTGTTTCAAATGGCAAGTACCTTAAATTAAGGTGGCCATTTGAAATCAGGCTGCCACCTAAAAATTTGTAATTGCAATAACTTTTGAAATACTGAATTAATTCCAACAAAAGTTGGACAGTGGAGTTATCTTACAAATATCTCGAGTTCGCTAAGCAGCTTGCGCTGCCATTTTGTTTCCAACTGGCAGGCATTTGAAATCAGGTTACCACTTGAAACTTTGTCGTGATAACTTTTAAATATTGAATTAATCCAAACCAAAGTTTGATAGTGGACTTATCTTACAAATATCTCGGATGAATTCACTAGGCAACTTGCTCTGCCATTTTGTTTCCAAGGTGGAAGCCACTTGAAATCAGGCTGCCACTGAAAAATTTATCATCACAATAATTTTTGAAATACTGAATTATTCGAACCAAAGTTGGACAGTGAATTTTTCTGACAAATATCTTGGATTACTTTGCTGAGAAATTTGCTATACTATTTTGTTTTCAAGTGGTAGTTACTTGAAATCACACTGCCACTTAAAAATTTGTCATCACAATAACATTTGAAGTACTAAATTCTAACGAAAGTTGGACATTGGACTTAACATACAAATATCTTGGATGAGTTTACTAAGCAACTTTATTACTGGGTGACTTTACCATTTTATTTGAAAGTGGCAGCCACTTGAAAATTTGCCATTATAATAACTTTTAAAATAATTAATTGTAACCAAAGTTGAATATTGGACTTATCTTACAAATATCTTGGATGAGTTCACTGGGCAATTTGCTCTGTCATTTTATTTCCAAGCAGCAGCCACTTGAAAACTTGCCATTGCAATAACTTTTAAAATGCTGAATTAATTCTAACCAAAGTTGGGAAATGAACCTATCTTACAAACAGGGCCAGATTATGGCACTGGCCCAGGGCCTCCAAATTTAGGGGGGGCCCACCAGCGGCCGAGCGGTTCTGCGCTCAAAAGCTGGTAGATGGGAGGTGCCGGGTTCGCTCCCAGGTCGCGCTCATCGACCTAGCCGTTCGGAGTTTTCCGTGGTTTCCTCCGAAACTCGCGTAAATACGGGCTGGGACCCCTTAGAAAGACCCCCACGGAGGGCATTCCCCCTATAGGCCTAGGACACATAAGGAGTCAATCGGCCTTAATCCTCCAACCAACCAACCAACCAAATTTAGGGGCCTCATTTCCAAAAATTAAGAAGTAATAGTACACATTTTTTCATTATATCTCTATTAAAAACAAAAATCGATTAATTTTTTCTTTCTATCTTTTATTAGAGTGCTTAAACAATTATTAAATTTTGTGACTAATTTCCTAAACATTGTTTAGGAATATAATATATAATTCTTATATAATAATAATATATAATATATAATTCTTATATAATAACTTTTAATATATCCTAAACATTGTTTAATCGATGTGCTTCAGTTTTCATTTGTCTTGAAGATAAAACTAATGATTTTGTTATAGGTTGTTTAAAAAAAAAAAAAAAAAGAGGAAATAGAAGGTATAACTGAAAGAAAAATTTAAAAATGCACAATTTTTATTTATTTATTTTTGTTTTTGAGAATGGCTCCTTTTGGCAAGCTCCAGGGTAATAGGGCCTCCAAATAGCAACAGTGCCCCGGATCTTCAAAAAGCATAGTCGGACCCTGCTTACAAATAATACCTTATATGAATCCGTTGGGAAACTTGCCCCGCCAAAAGGTGCACAACCATCCAAAAGGTGGTTACTTCAAAATTTCAAACTCCCATTGTTAAAAACGTATGTAAGGCCAAATTTTCTTAAATTTTGATGTATACATAGTGCTTATATGTGTCTCCACCAACTTTATTAAAGAACTGGATCTATCATTTTGTTTCGATATGGTGGCCACTTGAAAATTTATCATTCCAATAACATCTGAAATACTAAATTCATTTGAACCTAAGTTAGTCAGGGCACTTACATCTTGGATGAGTGCACTGGGCAGTTTGTTCTGCCATTTTGTTTCCAATCAGTGACCATTTGAGGAGCAAACATTCAAACCGTGTTTTCTCTTTCCGATACAATTTATCAGAAAATACAAAAAACTAGTAAATTAAAAAATATCTACATTTAAACTCTAATTATTGTTCGTTTATATGTATTACTGGTTTCTAGAAGGATATAAAGACATACTTAACCTAATGAACATAAAATTAATTAGAAAAATGCATTTGAAATTTGGAGAAATCATGTTTTGATCGAAAACCCGAGGAGGAAACATGTTTTGAATGTTTCCAGTGTGGATAAAGCTCTTTTTGGATGAAAAAGTATAAACTAACATAGCATGAATAAAATAAACAAACATAAAAACTGGTATGTGCGCAGGTCACATGGCCATTAAGAACAGCTCTGATTGGCTGGCTGGCTGGAGGAATCACCATTTGAATGGAGACAGGCTCTGGAGGAAGCACTTTTTGATTGAAACCTCAATTTTCTAAATAAGTTTATAATGGGATAAAATTAGTTTTAATTAACGATAATAGCATATTTCGTACTATTTTATGTTGAGATTAAAGAAAAATCAATAACTCATTTTTTTTTTTTTTTTTTTTTTTTTTTTTTGGAGAAAACATGGTTTGAATGTCTGCTCCTCATTTGAAAATTTTAAACTGACATCAAGAAAAATGAAAAGATCGGATTTGTTTAAATTTCAATACATACATAGCTTATATCAGGGTCTCCACCAAGTTTATTAATCAACTCGATCGCTTGATCCACCATTTCGTTTCAAAATGGCTATCACTTGAAATAGAGCCGCAACTTAAAAATTTCATTACAGTAACTTTCAAAATGAGGATTTAATTTGAACCATATTAGGACAGTAGATTTATAGAAATATGTCTGATAAATTCACTGACTAACTTAATCCTGTTTCCAAATATTGGCTACTTGAAAATTTATCATAAAACTTTTGATTTACATAAGAAGGTATTTATAAATAGATTTGCTTAAAAGTCCGTATGTAGATAGCCTATATAATTGTTTCCATCACGTTAGTTAATAAATTCTGTCTGACATTTTGTTCCAAAATGACAGCTGTGTGGAAAAAGAAATCAACATACTCCTCTTGTTGAGCAAGAAGGACTCTCTTTTTCTTCATTCTCAGAGACATTTTCCTTATTTAAAGTGCTTGCTATTATCCCCCCCCCCCCCACGAGATATAATTTCTGCAACTGAGTCTTTATCATCATATTCCGATAACTCCAGTGTATCAACTTTTTCTATTTTGTTGTAGAATTTTAAATTTGCACTTTAGCATAGGCTTTCAATTACCACAGCATTAGATGTGCTTGAGACATAAAATTAGAGGGTTTGACTGTTTTTTGAGTTCGTTTGAGGGAGAAACCGTGCAGATTAATATTATTTGAATGGAAAATAATTGGATCATGAATTTTAGATAATTGCAAGTTATTGGAATGCAGAGAAAGGGACAGTTTGGATTTCATTTTATTGTGGGAGTACAATCTCTTTCTCTTGAGTTTCTGTGCTGGGACTGCAAAGAACTAATATCATATGGAAATGTAAACAAGAGCAAAAGATTATGCGATACAGGTACACATCCCTAACAACATGCTTCTCCATAATACATTCTGAAGATGTCCATAGGATGTCTTTTCACCTATAGGACATCATGAGGATGTCATTTGGAGACAATGTGTTGTTAGGGACAGATTATTAACATTTTCCAACTGCTTGTACTCTTTGCATCATTTTACCTAGAATGAACTTTGCCTACTTGATGGCACAACGGACAGACAGATTAGCAGAATTCATAATCACCCTTCAACATTGTTGAAAATTAAAACATGAATAAACTACTACGTCAAAAACGCCAAAGAAAAATATTTGAGATGCATACAGCTGTTTCGGTAGCCTTAAGCGTACCGTCTTCAGTGCAAAAAGAATTCTGAATCTGGAGAAGTGCTCGTATATATAGGAGAGGGGCCGAATTTAGTTCAACCAATAGGATTACGGAAAAGGTGGGGAGTGTGGCCAATAGGAATTTAGGAAAGTGTAGCTGTGTAACCAGTAGAAAAAATAAGAAAATATGGACTGAATGTAAAATTTCCAACAATCGAACAAATTGGGAAATTTTACATTCAGTCCACATTTTCTTAATTTTTCTACTGTTTACACAGCTACTTATTCCTAAATTCCTATTGGCCACACTCCCCACCTTTTCCGTAATCCTATTGGTTGAACTAAATTCGGTCCCTCTCCTATATATAAGAGCACTTCTCCAGATTCAGAATTCTTTTTGCACTGAAGACGGTATGCTTAAGGCTACCAAAACAGCTGTATGCATCTCAAATATTTTTCTTTGGCATTTATGACGTAGTAGTTTATTCATGTTTTAATATTCCAACGCCAAGTCTCCTGTTATGAATTGCTGAAAATTGTTAAATACCCTTAACCAATTGTAGCCCTGAATGTATCTGAATACTTCAGTGTGACCCTGTAAATTTTTAACGTTAAACGTACTATATTCTGTAGAAAACTTTTTTTTTTTTTTTTTTTTTTTTTTTTTAATAATGAATGTCAATTTTATTATGATTTGTGCAGTACAGAATTTTTTAATTATGATTTATAAAAATGCCTTTCATAGAACACAATTCATTTGCATTTTTTTGGGTGTTCCTATACACAAAACAGTTGTGCTATTTATACCATTTCCAATAGGAAACATTCCATTGGGAACTTGAATAGCATATAATAGTAGTTTGAAGGATTTGTGATAATATTTACGAACACTAGAGCGTGGATAGCCGGTCAGCTAGACAGACGGACAGAAAGACAAACAGATAAATTACTTCAAGTCATAACCACTCTAACATTGTTAGAAAGTGAACGGTTAATGAGAACGTAAAAGCAATTCCAGCAGTTTTCTATTATAGTCCTAAATGTAACTGAATATTTTTACATAGTCCTTTAAATCTTAATTCTAATCATACTATGTTCTATATAAATATTTTTTTGTGTGCATGTGAATAATAAATGTTAATTTCATTACGATTTGCACAAAATAAAGGTATCGAAATATGCTTTACAGAAATACCGCTCTTAGAACACAATGCTTTGGCATTCTTTTGAGTGTCCTTGTACATAAACAATTGATGGTATTTACCCTATTTTTAATAGGGATGCATCCCATAGTGAATTTGAATAATATATGCATACGTTTCAAGGAATTCAACGAATATTTACAAGAATTGAAGCACGGGCAGACAGAGAAACCGAAGTCATAAACATTTTTCAACTTTGTTTTAAAGGCTTAAAAACGATCTAGTGTTAAAATATTATCTTATAAATTTTACACTTATTTTGGAAAAAAAAAAAAAAGTACTTGTATAAAAAGTTGAAAATTTAAGACTAAAACACTTAATTACACAATAACAAGAATAAATCCCAAACTTATGCAAAATAAAAAAATACATTAAACTCAGCAAGTATAGAAAAAATAATTATAAGATAAAAAAAACTTTTCATATACCACGTTTTTTAAATTTCTGTTGAATCATAGCTATAGAACTACAATAGCACTTTATCAATGCGTATAAAATTATTAAAGTGATCATGACGTCCATTTTTTGTGAGATGCATAATTGAACTTTTTACAATTTTTTTAACTTTCACGTTTAATTAAATGTATTTATTTTTATGTCGAAAGAAAATCAACTCGTATTTTTTTTTTTTTTTTTTTTTTTTTTATTATTTTTTTTTTTTTTTTGACAGCAATTAAATTATAGCTGATATTTTAATGGCTATTTTTAAAGCTATTAGGAGGTTATTATTTTAATATTTTAATTAACTAAAACAAAACTAATCAAAAATTCGAAAATCGAGCTTCGAGGTGTGTTGTCATCGGGTTCTGAGCTATTCTGAAAGTTTCAATTGTCTAGCTAGTAGGGAAGTTAGTTAAAAATTGATTGCAAGATTTGTACCGGACAAACAAGAATAGAAGTTAATAAAAACATGGTAATTAATTATTTTAATGAATTTAGTAAACTTTTTATTGTAATAAAGTATATTGAAATTCAGAATCTTTTAAGTTACAGATTTTTTTTTTTTTTTTTTTCTGTTTTAACATAAATTGGCCTCCATGGGTCTTATCATCAAGCTTTTATTTTCTGCAATGATGACGAAATCTGCTAAAATGCAACGTTATTCCATATTATACATATTTCTATTATATATATATATATATATATATACAGTCGGTAACAAAAGTGTCCGAACACTAGCGAAAATTCCTACGTAAAAAAAGTACACTTCATACGTTTTTTTTTTAAAATAAATCCTTATCGAATCAAGTGCTTACACTGACTAAGAACAGGATTCGACAAGGATTTATTTAACAAAATCGTATGAAGTGTACTTTTTTTACATAGGAATTTTTGCTAGTGTTCGGACACTTTTGTTATCGACTGTATATTATAAAAACAATGATATTTGCACTAAGAAAACTTATTGACATTTTAAAATTGATGTAAGAGAAAAATAAAATCGATAATGATAAAATACGTGGTACTATATACTATAATTTGCACTGTAAAAAAAAATAATAATAAGTTTTTTAAGCACGTTATACGCGGATTATAAGCAAAAAGAAATAGATTTTGTTAATAAAAGAATTTTTTTGACCTTCATTTCCATTATTCAGTTATTCTTGCTGAGTGATCGCACACTGGTAGTCCGCAACAAGATTTTGGTGGTCCGCAAAAAACAATCTTGACATTTTTTTGCATTTTACCATATTTTTATTAACTTCGATTCTTGTTTGTTTGCCCGGTACAAATCTTGCAATCGATTTTTATCTAACTTCACTACTAGCTAGACATTTTTAACTTTTAGAATAGTTCAGAACCTGATGACAACACAATACTTCGAAACCCAATTTTCGACTTTTTGATTAGTTTTCTTTTAATTAATTAATATATCCAAAATAATAGTCTCCTAATAGCTTTAATAATATTCATTAAAATATCCACTATAATTTAATTGTGGCCAAAAATAATTGACGAGTTCATTTTCTTTCGACCTGAATATAAATACATTTAATTGAACTTGAACGTTAAAAAATTGTAAAAAGTTAAATTAGGCATCTCACAAAAATGGACGTCATTGTCACTTTAAAAACATTTATACGCATTAATGAAGTGCTAATGTAGTTCTATAGTTAAGAACTGCAATTCAACAGAAAATTTAAAAACATGGTATATAAAAAGTTTTTTTATCTTATTTCTGGAAAAGATAGAGGATAAATCGAATAATCTCTGTTACAAACTTTTGAATTTTAAATAACAAGAATTTATCACTTAGAATTTTCGATCTACATTTAATATTTAGATAAGGAATTGTGCTTGAATTCATTCACACTGTTCAAATTTGTTTGCAAGTGTTAAAATGTATTTTAAATCAATTGTAATAATGAATCATTTGTGTAGATGAGTATACTTTAAGTAGTTATTATTTCTCACACAATAAAAATTAACTTTTAGCCCCCTCTTTCAATATTACAGAGGTTGGCTTATAACTTAATGTTTAAAAAAACCTCTTTATTTATTTATTTATTTTTCCGTACTTTGTAAAATTTTATGTAATTGCGGATGTAAGCAAAAATAAAATCATATTATAAATCAGCGTTCTCTCAATAATTTCGTTCAAAGATTAATTTAAAGCTTTAAGCCTTTTTTACTTCACATTTAGATGACGATGTTCTGCTATTTGAGCTTAAAATCAGAAAAATTCCAGGATTTCAGATTCGTAATTTAATATAGCATATATTTATAATCTCTATGCTTTAATCACCATCTTAATAAATTATAACACGTGTACTGATTTATTTTATACTATGTCTGCTTTTTGATTGACAAGAAATGTATAAAATTATGAGATTTTATTTCAGTTAAAAAAAAAAAAAAAAAAAAAAAAAAAAATTACAATATTTAGTTTTATTGCATTTAACTGGCTGAATGAAAATACGGTATAATAAGTCACCAAAACTAATTAAGAAATTTCGTATTTCTTCTTAAATATGTTTGAGTTTTACTAAATTACACTGCGCTGCCATTTTTTTTTTTTTTTTTTTTTTTTTTCCGAGCACTGATAATATTTATGCTGATTAGTATGTAAAATGACTTCTTGAATCCGAATAGGACCCCCATTTTGCCCAGTCACCCACCGTTTTTTCGGGACACCACCCCCCTCCCCTAATTTTTATCACTGTCCAGTAATTTTATGGCCATGAATTTGATTTGGAGAAATCAAAAGTATTATTTTAACACTTAAAAACCGGGAAAATATAATGTATAATAAATAATAACAGTAATTGATTAATAAAATATAATAAATATAATTTATAATTTCAGTGGCAAATCCCCCTAAATTTTCCTCTTTCCTCTTACTGCAAATGTTCCTATTTTAGAATTTTTTAATTCTGTAGCCCTCAGAAGATATTTAACAGTTAAAATAACCCATTTTCCCTTTAAATCAAATAAACCCATAAAATTACCGAAAATATATAAAAATAGGGGGGCCGCCCCCCCCCCCCAAAAAAAAGAAACGGTGGGTGATAGGGCAAAATGGCCATCCTATTCGGATTCAGGAGGTCATTTTACATAAGAATTTGCAAAAATAGTGTTGAGGCCGTTTTTCATGCAGAGCACTGTTATCAAACGAAAGCTTGTACTGATTTTTTTTTATATTGCTTTCACATGCTTGTATTTAATAGGTAAACGGAATTTTTAGTTATATAATTTAATTATACAGGTATAGAGCGTTAACTAATTTGATTAATATTGTATTTACTAACAAAATGGCAATTAGAGTTATATAACTAAAAGACGCTTGTATATTAAAATGAGAAAACACGATCTGCAACTTGGTGGAATTCTTCTCTTCCTTATTATCATTGAAGTCATGGACTGGAAGTGTCCTTCAGTTCAGCCGAAACATTTTGTTATATAAGAAAAGCAGTTTCAAACCTTCCCTTCCCCTGTACACACACGCACATTCATTTTTTATGATCGTCGGGTCAGTTATATCTCGTTTATGGGCCGGAATCTGCGTATTCGGAAAACATTTTTTTGTTTGTTATTCTTCTTTTCACTGATTTTTTTTTTTTTTTTCTTCTTACTGTTAATATTTACGATTCTCTCACTCTTAAAAAAATGCAACTCTGTTGCCAGAAATTCTCTGTAATTTGAGAAAAAAGTCGTAAATTACGAAAAAATTACGTTGACAAAACGTATTTTTCTGTAATTACAGAGAATTTCTGGCAGCAAAGTTGCATTTTTTTACAGTGTATATTTAAAAAAAAATTTTCGAGAGGACTTTTTATTTCATTATTGTTTTTTTTTTTTTTTTTTTTTTTTTTTTGATTCAGTTCCGTAACTGAATGTATAACTTGTGACAGCATAAATGTCTCGTCGATTAAGATTTTAGTTTCTTTAATATATGTATGCTCAGTAGTTAACGGCCCTCTTCACTCACCGTCGCCGGAAGCCCGAGCCAATGTTATTCTATGAAGAAATTTTCTTTACAAATAACTTATTAACTAATACATATTTTTAAATTCTGTTTTCACATTCAGAAAATTCCCAACTGTTAAATTGACGGACCTTTTTTAAAAATGTATTTTTTTAATTTTTAATATTTTATTTCGAAATTGCAAAATGAAAAAAATTCACATATTGAAAATTCGTATTTTGCAGCTTCAAAATAAAATATAAAAAATTAAAAAAATATTTTTTTAGAAAAGGTGCGTCCATTTAACATCTGGGAATTTTCAGAATGCGGAAACAGAATTTAAAAATATGTATTAGTTAAGTTATTTGTAAAGAAAAATTTCCCATAGAAAAACATTAGCTTCGGCTTCCGGTGGCGGTGAGTGAAGAGGGCCCTTAAAGAGAAAAAATGTGCGTTATTTTATTATTACAGTATGCTGTGGCTATCGCAAAACTTTCTTCTATATTTTCTTATACAAATTCACGCAATGTAAATTATTTGTTAAGTTTATTGTTTAGAAAAAAATATTAACCATAGTGAGTGAAGACGATTTCAGTTCAGAAAAATATAACCCAAAATATTAATAGAAGGCTTCCCTACAGATAACATCTTGGAAAATGAACTTTTTCAGTTATTTATTAAATAAATAAATAAAAAATCGATATTGACCAAGTTCTTTTGAAAAAGACTCATATTGAAAATTTACACCCCCCGGTGGGGAAATACATCCACGCACCTCTACCTCCGGGGTTAGAAGCGATGCACAGTAGGGCATATGACTGAATTAGCCGGCCAAAAATATTTCTTGCTGTGATATTGGTAAAAAGATTCTCACTTGTTGGTTTTTCATATTATAATTCTTCACAGTATAGTTTTCTTAAGAAAGTATGTTTGTTTTTTCCCTATGTATACAAAATCATTGTAACACAAATAAAAAAAATTAATAACAATAAAATGTTAAATTATTTCTGTGTTTGTGATTATATTTAATCAATAAATAACAAAGTATCTTACCATTTGGTGCAAATCAGTCATTAAAATTTATTATGTCGCATTAAAATCCCCTCAAAATTTTTGGAGCTAGCAGTGTTTTTTCTCAAGAGCTTTTGAAACTTTTTGAATCGATATCAAATTACACTAAAACATTTTTTGTTTTCTCTCATTCGTAGATAAGGTAGAAAAAGGATTGTTTTATTTACTTGTTTTGAGATCCCCTGAATCAAAAAATCAGGTTTTTAGCGGTTGGTCTGTGTGTGTCTGTGTGTGTGTTTGCCTGTTACCACCATATCTCAGGATCAAACAGTAGCACGAAGTCCAAACTATATATTCTATCATATAGGAATGCTACACTAAACTTTTCATTGAGATCAAACAAATGGTTCATGTGCACTAACATCCAAGAAAATTCAATTGTATTACATATATGGGTGAAATTTTTTGTAGGTACAGTTTTATGAAACTATAGGCAACACTAAATAAAATGAAATGAACATATATTTTTGTGTGCATACCATCGTGTTTTCAATAGAATATGATCTGAAAATCATTGAACTTTTATATACAAACTACCCAAAAAACTGGAACATAGCGTGATTATACATGAAAATTGCTAAAGTGCATTTTCAGTTTGTGCAATATGTTATTAATATAAAATTTAATCTAAGTCCACAATGTAATGTGTACGTAATTTATACAAGACATGCAGCGCAACCAATAATTATGCCAAAACACTCTTTAAAAAAAAATGAAATTGGTGGAAGTGCTTTACTATATTTTACCATGTGCAGAAAAGCTGCTGAGGAATGAAAATTAATTCCTTATACACATACGGTAAACGAAGTTTACCATTAAATTAGGTTATTTTAAGTTAAATTTTCAATGTTTGTTTTTTGTATACTTGCGTGTTTTCCCTAAATACTGAAATAAAGTTTTTTTTTTTTTTTTTCTGTTATCCAGCGTAACTTAAGAACAAAAAACGTGTAAATCCATTGAAAACTGGAGTTCGAAAATTTTCACGAATCCAATACTTTCTTCATATGTATACAGAAGAAAGTAATAATTTCAGGCAATTCAAATGTTATATTTTAAAATTCATATGAGGTTGTTACTTGAAATTGATAAGTTTGATGGAGGGATGCAGATGAAAGTTTTTTGAATGATTTTGAATATAATTTAAAATTCAATAATGACCTTGAATTTTATATAATTATAGATACTATATTGAAATGGGGTGCTACGGGGGGAAGGGGACAGTAGCCCCCTCACATAATGGGAAACAAAACTTTTATTAAACCTAGTTTGAATTGTTTTAACGCGGGTTTTATAAAGTACTTGTTACCTTGCCCCTTAATTTGCATTTTATCTGTATGCTATTGAAATGCAAGGTAAAATAAAGTCATGTGAGGGCCACACCATATTATCAAAAACTTTATGAGCTCTCCCTTTTAGTACTGGCATAGCATTAGTAAGGGACTCCCTCGGCGAAATTTGAAATTTGGCTCCAAGAATTAGCTCAGGCATTTCTCGTCAAGGTCTTTACTTACGCAATTGCAATATTTATTTCAATTGATCGCCAAAATTGCAAAAAAAAAATATTTGAAGTCGATAATGGTGTCCAATACTAAAGCTGTTCTACAAAGGGAACATTCGATTGCAATTTGTTAAGTAATAACTTAATAATATTTGGAGATTAGCTATCCTAGAATAATTTTTGAAGGGAAGGAAAATGAAAATATTGTCGCTTTTTGAAGTTTTTAGATTTGCGTATGAGAGAAGCTCTACTTTAATAGCAGTTTACTAGCAGTTAATTACTTCACAAGTATTTAGTATACATCTTAAACTTTCAATTGAAGTAAAAAAAAAAAAAAAAAAAAAAAAAAAAAGATAATTCTTTATAATGAAGTACAACTAATGCTTTATAATGAAGTATAACTAATACTTTATAGACTATTAAAATTAACTACAAAATTTTCTAAAAATATAAGTTGCATTTTATGTCTGCTTATCATGTCTTTAAAAATAAATTAATAAATAAATAAAATAAATTATAACCATTTTCATGTGGGATATTAACATACTTACCTGTTCTTCAATAATTATATTATTTCAGTTACACACACACACACACAAACAAACAACAAAAAAAAAAACGGAAAACCATTATAAATTTGACGTTGAAAGTAGACTTGATCAATTTATTATTACATCATTACATGCAACTTTTAGCCTGCACTGTACTCTATAACCGGCTTGTCGAAAAAAATTACACCTGCGCCGTGATTCCACAACACCTGCATAATTACTTACATCTTTGTCTCATTGGTTGCACATTTCGAAAAATGAATTTTTGGCCATCTAAATGGCGAAAACGCCCCACTGTACGATGTTCCTACGTATACAAAAATATTTCATCTATATTATTTGACTGTAATTATAATATACACATATTTTTTTAATTTCACAAGGGTTGAGTAAAAATAATTGTGTGCATTTATTAAGAAATTGTTTCCTATGCTGCCATATTAAAAAATATGATAAGAACGGAACGGTAGCGCCGTCTTTTCAGCGATATGCTCCAAAAGTTGATTTTATATCAAAGTACAACTAATTATTACTTTCTTTCAAAGTGAAATTTCGTGTATTAGTTCTAGAGCTAGAGCTAGCAGAATTTTTTTTTTTTTTTTGTCACACACAGACATTTTCTAAAATAGGGTCAAGGTGTTCCGGATCTTTCAAAACGTGTAAATACATCGTAAACCAGAATTCGAAATTTTTTTGCAAATCCTGCACTTTCTTCAATTGAATATAGAAGGGGAAAATACGCAATCTGCTTACTGCATTATCGCAATATCTCAAATCCAACTTTGCAATATTTTTACAGTTTCAAAAGTAAGTGTAATCAATTCCTCTCCTCCAAAACAAAGTAACAGATAATTCAAGCTTATAGCTACGTTTTCAGAATGTCAGGCTCACTCACCCTGCGAAAACCCCTTTTTAATTTTTTAAATGCTTGTGCCCTATCAGCCCCTATTAATTTTATTATTTCGAAAGTATGCCCAATTGATTCTTCATCCCGGAAAAATCTTACAACACGGTAATTTTAAAATTTCGAAATTTTAAATTTACCTTTTGAAACATTTTTCAACAAAGCTAAAAAAAAAAAGGTATTTATGAATTCGACTCGTCTTTTTTATGTTCTCTTATTTCCGTAAATATTTTTAGAATGCATTAAAACTAATATATATACTTCTGTTTTATTTACCGGTGTTTACAAAAGAATTGGGGTACGTGGTAGTTTATGAGACTTTTTTTTTCTTCTTTCTTTCGAGTGGACAGTAAGCTTTAAATTTTTAAAATATCAACTAATAAATTTTTTTAGTATTTCAAGAAATTGTCTGTGAAATATGTTGAAATAAATAAAATGTAAAGTTTATACCTCTGAAAGAGTCGTTTTTACAGATAAATTTAAAGACAGCTTTTCTTTAAAAGAAAATTTACTTAGCATTTTTTAGAATTTCAAATCTTAAAATGCTTCCTGCGTTTTCATTTCAGACTATATCCTATAAAAGCTATAGAGGCTTAGATGCATCCAAAATAAGTCTGGGTATCCTTGTTCATTTCCATCTTTAAATTTCCGTAATTATCTTAAAATTTCTTCAAAATTATTCAAATTAAAACTTCAATTTTTTTCAAATACAATAAAATTCCTTTTTTTTTTTTTTTTTTTTTAAAGCCTCACTTCCATATTATTATTGTTCAGATATATATTCTGAACATATTTGGATATTACTGTGTGGACTCATTAACAAGATAATTTATAAGAAATATTTTTATGTTAGAATGGCGAAATTTTATACTAATTTCAAGTTTTCAAAACTTAAAATTACGTTTTAAAATTTAGATTAAAGTTGCACATTATTGAGATTTTCCCTTTCTCTCTTTCCATAAAATACTCTGGGATTTCTGTTGTTTCGTATTAAGAAGATATCTCATTGAAAAGTGAAGTTTTTCGAATGCTGTTTTTTAAATTACACATTTAGAACATGTCGCTTTTTATATAAGTAAACATTTAAACATACATACATGTATAAATAAATAAAATAAAAATGTTCACAAAGTTAAAAAGCGACATGTTCTAAGAGTGTAATTAAAAAAAAAAAAAAAAAACAGAATTAGAAAAACTTCATTTTTGAACGAGATATCAATACGCAAAACAACAAAAACCTCATAGGATTACATGGTGAAGGGAAAAAGAGTGAATTTGAGTGATGTTCAACCTTAATTCAGACTTAGGCAATTTTAAATTTTGAAAAACTTGAAATTAATATAGAATTTTACCGTTCGACCATAAAAATATTTCTTATAAATTAACTTCTCAGTGGATCCAAAAAGTAACATCCAAATATGTTCACAATATGTAATTGAACAATAATAATGTGAAATTAAAACGAGGATTTAAAAAATAGTGTATTTTTAAATAAAATAAATAAATAAAAATGGACTTCTAATTTTCTCCTTTTAATTTAAATAGTTTTGAAGAAATTTTAATATAATCTATCTTCCAACCCTCCCTATTTTTCACACCACATTTTCCTTAAAATTATCGTCAGAATAGTTAATCACAAAATTTCGTTCTTAAATAAAATGATTTTTGTTATTAAAAATTTTAGGTATTTAAATATATCCGGAGTGTTGACAACTCTGTAAATAATATTGTTACATTTTAAAAATTTCTCGAAATCTATTTAATATTAACATAAATTTCAAAGTTTTTAACTTTAAAAAAAAATTTTAAATACTTCTTGCTAATTAATTATTAATTTTTTCCTCCTCGCTTTTACATTATTATACTTAGAATATATTAACAATACATTCTAAACATATTTAGGTATTACTGCATGCAAAATTTCATAATTTTAAGACTGTATTTCACAAAAAAAAAAAAAAAAAAAAAAAAAGAAGAAGAAGAAGAAAGAAAGAGAGAGAGCTTTATAATGTGTATCGCCGATATCACTTTCTAAATATACTTTATACATTACTTTTTCATAACATTCCACTTTCAAATAATGGGATGTCACTGGATGGGGAAGATAAAAGTATAGATGCAAACTCTAGCTATAGAAATAAGAATAATTTAAAATTTATACAAACAAATGCTGTTTTAATTCTAAATAAAACTTTTTTAAACATTTCTCTACCTATTAAAAAAATCTGGAGTGACCCCACTCGACTTTCCGAACATTAAGCAATTAACAGTTGTATAAATAAAGTAATAGAAGTCGTTAAATAAACAAAAGAGAAAATTATAATTGGGTATTTGAGTATTTTTCTCTGTATAGCATGTTGTTTAAATTACCGCTATTGCCCTTCAAATAATTTGAACCCATAGATAATAATGATGCAGAAATATTCGTTGTGTGCTTGTAAACATCTATAAGTGCTAGACTCACTAAATTCTATACAGTTGGTGTGATGGTGACCTATAACATATGTATAAATTCACAGCTCAATCGGATGAAGCGTTTAGAAGCTATCGCACTTTAAATAATTTGAGCCTATGAGCTACAATGATAAAGAATTTTTCTTTGTGTCCCTGTAACAGCACTATAAGTGCTACATTGTCCAATATACAGTTAGTTTGACGGTGATCTGTAACAAGTATATAAATTTTCAACTCAATCAGATATGGCGTTTAGACGCTGTCACACTTTAAAGAATTTAAGTCTATCTATAGGGCATAATGATAAAGAATTTTTCGTTGTGACTCTGTAAAAAAGCTATAATTGCTAGATTCACCAAAATCTATGCACTACGTGCAACGGTGACCTATGACATGTGTATAAAGTTTCAGTTCAATCGAATAAGGCGTTTAGATGCTATCGCAGTTTAAAAAAATTGGGCTCATGTAGACCATAATGGTAAAGAATTTTTCTTTATATCTCTGTAAAAAAAAAAAAAAAACTATAATTGCTAGATTCACCAAAATCAACAGGGTTCGTGCTATGGTGACATATAACATACAGTCGGCAGCAAAATTATTGAAACACGTACCCACACTTTTCATATATTTTTTCAAGTTTGATCCCTAGTTTTTATCACCAACTTACTCTTTTATAAACAGCATAAAGACTAAGATTATGACTCGATAAATACTTACTTAACAAAATAGCATTAAGTGCCCATCTTTTAAGTAGGAATTATTGCTAGAGCTTCAACAATTTTGCTGCAGACTGTACGTACCAACTTTTAGCTCATTCGAACAAAGCATTAAACGCTATCGTGTTCACTCACATACATACACACACATACATACATACATCATTGTAAAAATAAACACCAAAATCTGAAACTCGGATTTTTGACAGGATTACAATACTTTTCTTATATAAGTATGCTCGGAAAATTTAAAAAAAAAAAAAAAAAAAAAAAAAAAAAGTTACTGCCGCTGCTGTTTTTTTTTTTTTTTTTTTTTTTTTTTTTTCCTGAGACTGCGCATCCTTGGGAATGGGAGTGTCCTCTGCGTCATGAGAGGTATCAATGTTTGCCGAAAATTCCAAGGAAGAAATTTCTCTTGGTTTAAAATTTTTGCCGCCTTAATTAACGAAATTATTAATTAAATACGTCGGGTTAATAAAGGTACTCTATTTACCATTTTACAAATACTTTATCCAGATCGTTGTTCTTTTAGTCTTATGACGTCATAATTACCAGGGAATATAAAATGTCATGCATGGTAAAAAAAAAAAAAAAAAAAAAAAAAAGAAAGAAAGAAAAGAAAAGAAAAGAAAAAAATCCATGTTGCTATTGGTAAAAAAGAAATTTGTCGTTTACAAATAAACAGAAAGCGATATTTTAGAAATTTTCAATGAAAAAATGAATTTAGAATTGTAATTTGCCGTCTGCAGATATCTTTTTTTTTTTTTTTTTTTTTTTTTTTTTCTACTTTTAGAAAATTAATCTTCTTACTGGCAATTTCTTATGTTCCCTATAATTTTTTTATATGTTCTTTTTTCTTTCTTTCTTTCTTCTTCTTCTACTTAAAAAAAAAAAAAAAAAAATTTAATAATGAAGTAATGTCGTGTCTGTATTCTGTATAATTGACTGCATTTCTTTTTGTCTTTAAAGTAAATTTATCCTTTTTTATTAAAATTATATTTTAAGATACTTCAGATATAATTTGGCATAAAAAAATATTTTAGATTCAAATTCAAACTCATTTATGAACGACAGCATCTTATAATTTCGCATTGATAATTGTTCAACATTACCTGCAGAATTAGACATTTCTATGATACACGCATTTCATATTTCTAACTATGTCAAGAAAAAAATTCGTCACCTAAAACTGTTATAGAGAATGGAATACATTTTATTCTTCATTATTTTAAGAAGCAGGTAGGAGTGAATTAGAAATTGAAGCTGTGGGAGATGATTTTTCCAAATTAAAATTTATAACTTTTTTTTTTTTTTTTTTCAGGTATTTTTGAATGCGTAAATTTATTACCTAGCTCTACATTAGAAATATATAGAGAGTATTATATATTGCCATAAATTAACTAAAAAATTCAGTAGTAAAAAGTATAGGCATTAGAAAATATAGAACTAGATTTTTTTTTTTTTTTTTTTTTTTAACAAGCAATTATACCAAATAGTTCCTCACCAAATAGTGACAAAAATGTAAAAGTCGCCAAGAGGTTCATGTACGAAAGCTCTAACGCAAAATGGTCTAGATATTACGAATTACTTTCTATTCTGAAAAAAAAAAAAAATATTGATTTTTAGCATAATATGTCATTTAAAAGAAAATAAAATAAATGTGGTATTAAATATTATGTATTTCAATTTGATATTGAATATGGGATTTGTATAACATTTTTTCTGCTTTTGTCTTGTGTTATGCACCATTAATATTCCTATTCAGTGAAAGGCAAACCAGCGAATAGGCTGGCAGAGCCCCGCAGGGGTTAATAAGCGAAGCGAGTCGGGGGGAGACGAAAGCTCTCGGGGTGGTTGGTGAACGGAGCGAGCAGGGGCCAAAGCCCCCTAGTGTATTATATATTTTGAATTTTGACACTTTCTACTATTATTATTATTATTATTATTATTTATTTTCGGAAGTTTAAGAATTGTATCTATTTCCCTTCCCTTAAAAAAAAAAAAATGCTAAGAATTTAAATGGGATTATTGATCTAATTTCTTTCCAGAAAATTACTATGTGTTTTTTTAAATAAAAAATGTAAACTGAAACGCATCTAGTGAGGTATGAAATTAAATTTATTTGATATGCCATTGCTTTTTATATATATCTTACATAGCAGTAAAATAGATTGATTACGCACGCACACAAATTTAATTTTAAAACTGCCTGAAAAACATATCTAAAATCTTTTTATTAGACATTCCATCTCATTTCTAGTACCTATTTTTCCCATTACCAGTTAAGGAAAAGAAAATTAGAGGAAATTTTGCCTTAAACAATAGAAAATATATGCATAATCACTCCACAACTAACAATTAGGAAATTCGGTGTCTGTAAATATTAATAACTAGCTGACCCGTCCGGCTTCGCACTGATGAAAAAATTTTAGTTAAAGATGGATTGATATGTAAAAAATCAAGAAATATATCAGTTTATATGTTATAGTCAGGCAATATTATTAACTGGAAAGTCAAAATATAATTTTACAATTATTTTTTTTAATTAGTTGTTAAATGTTGGCAATTTTTACTTAATGCTATTTATTTATTTATTTATTTATTTCATAAAAAGAAACATTTCTTTACTCATGAATAAAAAATATTGAAAAACAAACCTATGACATGAAAATGTTTTTGATAAAATTGACGTCATAATAGCTTTAATTATTATTTATTTGTTCATTTCGCAAATATATTTAATTATTTCCATAATTGATTATTATTTTAATAATGTATATTAAAGGAGAAATCAATAATATGAAACAATATTCGTACAATATATACTATTACAGAATCAGGTGTGAAACAACCACACGACTTCCATTACCCACTATTACACGTAATATATACAATTTTTTGGAGATATTACTTGCATTTTTTGAGATTTTCGAGTAAGAGAAACTTGATACACGTATAAAGACACATACAACAGAGTTTGCATAGCGAGTTAAAAAATAAGGGGAAAAAAAATAGATAGTTATTTTTTTAAACACGAATTTCCGAGATCTAAAACTGAACTACCTAATCAGGATGACCGTTAATATTCCTGTAATAAGCACGTAATACTTGAGAAAGGTTATCTAAATTGGATTAAAGAAAAAATTTTCAAGAATACGTTAGAGCCGTTTTTGAGATACCAACTTTTACCAAAACTTAGCATACTCAATTATTGACCTAAAAACAATAATTACATACAAAAGGATATTTAATAGGAAGTTAACATGGCGAGTTTGAAAAAAATCCGTACAGGCGTTTTTAAAGGAACGCACTTGCGAAGTCTGAAATTGAGCTGTTTATAGAGGACGCCTATCAATTTTCCTGAACTAAGCAACTTTTCAATCGAAAGGGCATCTAATATATTATTTATACAGCAACTTTGAAGAAAATCATTAGAGGTGTTTTTGAATATGGGCTTACGGTCCCATTTCTCGTTTTCGATGACCCAATTCCGGTTTTTCAATTTTCACGAGAATATTGAAAATTTATCTGTACACCAGACCTGAATCACTTGTGAAGTTTAGTAGTTCTATTTTTATTAGTTTTGGAGATATGACAGCCAGAAGATTACACACACACGTGCACATATACACACACACTGACCAATTGCCAAAACCTATACAATACTTCCACTATCTACGGTAGTAGGGTAATTGAAGTAAACACATACATCTCGTATTTACTACGATAATATACAGATTTTCGTATTACGTTTTCGATCGCCAAATACAAAAATCGCCAATGACGATAGATATTAAATCTATGCTTTGTTTTCAATTAAAATATTGAAACTTTTAATTAAAAATTTATTTTACCAAAATTTATTATAGCTTCTAGCACTTAGAGAGAGGCAGTGTAACTTTTGATTATTGAAAGAAAAAAAAAAAAAAAAAAAGCAATCGGCTTTTTAGTTCTAGCGATCGTTCTCTACATATGCATATAAACCTTTCTTCTTTTTATATTAGTATAGCTATAGAGCATAGGTATATTAAATAGGTTTCCAATCAACATAATGTAACTCAAATAATTAAATGCTATTTACATTTCAGTAATGGCTGTATGCGCTATGTATATTGAGCTACTTGCCATAACTGTTAGTTGCTAAAAATAGTCGCCAAATAAATTTAAACATCTCAATACGCAAGCGAAGTGTGACATCACTGACCGCCCATGGATGCAAGAAAAAGATTTTCCATGTTAATCGCTCATTGGATTTTTTTTTTTATTAAAATTCTAGAAGAATTATTTCCCGATTTTAATCCTCATATTTGGGTATAGATATGTATTAGATATTGTATGCATGCGTTAGATTGAGTTATTTTGCTGTCAAATTGACAAAATTTTAATTTTAAATTTCAAAACTGTCACCCTTGGCGTTTTTTGTATTTGGCGATCAAAAAGTAATACGAAAATATACATGCCAGATGTATATTTTCGTAATATGTATTGTACGAAATATTGTTTCATATTATTCGTTACACTCTTAATGTAAGTTTTTAAAATAACCATGATTTTTGAAAGGAATTAAATTATATTCGCCAGATAATTTGGTGATATTTTTTTTTTCTGCCAAGGATGACGGATATCAAATCTATTCCGCTGCAACATATTAGTATATTATATCAGATACTTTATTTAGACATTTGAAAACAAATTTGACTTCAAATTATGATAGAATATTTATCCTTTCCCTTTTAATTAGTTTATTAGTTGGATGTTTATTGTGTAAATATCATCCTTTGAAATGAAATGTTTATGTTTTCAATCGAATATGGAAATTTGCCATTTTTTTTCTAGAGTTTTGAAATTTAAAATTCCAATTTTATCAATTTTACAACAAAAACAATTTAATCTAACGGATGCACATGATAACTAATACATATCTATATCCAAATATGGGGATTAAAATGGGGAAATAATTTTCCTCGATCTTTATTATTTTTTTACAAAAAATCCAGTTCACTTTTTATATTATTGTTCGCGTGAAAATATATTTTATTATATGTCTAAAAATAAATTAATTCGTAAATCTTTTTGTCAACAATTATAAATTAAAATAAATAATATTATAAAATAGAATTTCTTATTTTATTTTATTTTATTTATTTATTTATTTTTAAATTCCAATTTCGTTTACACACATCAGTTTAAACCACAGAGTAATAAAGACTCCGTGGTTTAAACATTGATGCTTAGATCATTATATTATATCATATCGTGATCATATCATATCAAATTAAAATATTAGAAAAATAAACACTTTTAATTCTATAATGACGTCAGATTTAACGTGTAAGTTTAACAATTAAAAAAGCTTTATATGAATTTCAATTTAATGCACGTGCAAATATATTTCTTTTCTTTTCACGTCAAGATATTTTAAAAACGAAATGAATATGTAAATGTTTCTTTTATGTTGGCAGCAGCTAATTTTTTTAATATTTCATTATTTCCATTTCTATTACGGCTTATATGGGGATTTTAATTAAAATGCTCAGATTTTAAACTAAAATTTATTTTATCAAAATTAAATATAGCCTATAACAATATGGCATACTGTAGCTTTCGGTCAGTGAAAGAAGTTTTTAAATCGGTTCAGTAGTTTCAGAGATTACCCTCCACAAACAAACAATTTTTTGCGCTTTATATAATGATATAGATATAGATAATAATAATAATATAATATAAATAAATAAAAATATCACACACATGTGGAAGGAAGATGAGGAATAGGAATTTTGAAATTAATACCCATGAAAAGCATCAATTCTCAACGGCTTGAAACCATTCAGCTCAACTCTTCATGTGGATTAAAAAAAAAAAAAAAAAAAAAAGTGATAAGCATGAGTGCAGTGTAAGAGCTGAAAATGTTGCTGCATTGATGCTTACTCATTTTGACCCTAAGAAAACTTTTGGGAAATAATTTCAACCAGAAATGGTTGCTCCCAAATAATTTATATGCCTTTCATGATTTTAATTTTCAGGTAATATAGCCTGCAATACTTTTATACAATAATATATAGAAGAGAAAGGAATTTGAATCTGAATTCTGTTAAATAATTTTTAAAAATAAAATCTATAGCATAAATAAGTTTATAGAACTTGGGAAAATTTCTCGCTTCAAAGTGATACTGAGCTTCCCCTAACTATAGAACTTAATCGGCCCCTGAGAGTGACGGTTTCAACAATGAACGCTAATTTTCGTAAAGATGCGGATAAGTCAAATATCAGATACCGCAATTGTTAGAAACATTTCTCAGAAAAAGGAAGTTTCAGTCGTATTTTGCCACAGGCAAAGTGAGAGTTAACAATAAGCGCAAATTTTTCTGAATATAATGATAATTCAGGTCAAATTGTCAGCTCAGAGAATGTTTAACCTTAATTTTTTATCAAAATCGTTAGATACATTTCTGAAAAACCAAGTTTCTGTCACATTTTTCAACGGGCGGATTGAGGGTTAACAGTGAACGCTAATTTTCCTGATCTTGAAGATAAAGATTTAATCAAATGAGTTTGTCTTCTCAAAATATCCTTAATCCTAAGTTTTTATCAAAATCGTTAAATCATTTTCCCTGTAAACCAAATTTCTGCCATACTTTTCAACCGATAGAGTAAGGATGGTTCATTATTATGAATACTCATTAGGAATACTTATTATGAATATTCAATATTATGAATACTGATATAAGTACCGAATTTTTAGATTTGTAGATCATCCCTGAAGTCGGCTATAGGATATCAAATAAGTTTGGAGATAATTGTAGAGACATCATATGAAATTTTAAATAAATGTAATTAAACGATTTGTTTCTGATTGTGTGTGAGAGGGAAAGAAATGTGGCAGCAATTCTTGAAAAAAAAAAAAAAAAAGAAGAAGAAGTTTGCGTTTATATTAATGTAGAGAGGGCAAGTTACCTTTTTTTTTTTTTTTAATCAAAATACTATTAAAATAAAATCCCTGTTTTCGGCAAATTCACTTCTCTGCAACTTCCATTTGTGACATTATTAATAAGAGTTTTATTTATTTATTTTTATTCGTAAATTGTAGAGAAAAATTCTGAACTTTGCTAATAATAATAATATAAAGTTTGTGTTTGTGTTTATACTAATTTAGAGATAGTAAGTTCAAAGTTTTCAAAATATTGAAACAAAATCGACATGATTTGTTTCAGTCAACTTGTTTAATCAATTTCAATTCAAAAAAATGTTTTTTAAGTGATGTTTTTAAAGGTTATTTAAAAATAAATAAATAAATAAATAAAACTTAGTGATTACGTTGTTGTAGCCATAGATATGAGCCATTAAAAAATAAATAAATAAATAAAAAATAACAGTAAATGTATCATTATCAATTTTATTTTTGTACTATTCTTATTTGTGAAATTATCAATAGACGGGACTTTTTCTTTTTTTCCCAATTGTACAATGCTAATTCTTCTTAAAAGTGAAACACAAAATATGTTATTAATTTCTATTAAAGGAACAATTAAATATAACCATAATTGTTTTACAAAGTTTGTTTTTTAAATAATAATGAAAATTAACTATTCTACTTTAATCATGAATCATTTTTATTGCAGGCTGCCTGAAAATATTTTTTCTTTCATCGTAATCAAAAAAGCGGAAGATATATTATACTCCGCTAATGTTTGAGAATAAGAACACTTCTACATGATATTTTATTTCTAAATTTATAAATAATCGAATAAGATGAAATACGCCGTCTTGGTATTTAAATTTGTGAGAACGGGAGCGTGTATTTCCAAAAGTGGCCAATCAGATACTTAGAAATGTCTCTTACTTCGCCGTACCTGGGAAATTTGAACCCTTTTACTCAGCTCCGGTCATCGAAAAGAAATAAAAAATTATGTTCTGAAGGATCTAATTTTTCAAAACTGTGGGGGAGATCGTCTGCGTCGCTCTCACTTTTCTATTGGGAAAAAAGAAAGAACCAAGAAAATTAGCAAATAAAGTACGCAAGGTCGCGGGAACAGGTTTGAGAACGGCGCTGCAGTCGCCGCTCCTTTTCCAAAATCCCGTGATCCCATGATGCGGAGAGAAAGTATAGTGCGAAAAAACTTAGGGTGGTCCGTAATGAAAAAATATAATTAACTGGATTTATTAAAAATTATTACAGGTAAGTCAATTTTTTTAATTTGAAAAAGTAATTTTGTTTCATAGAGTTCATGTTATCAAAACGGTTCTATCAAAACAAACACCTGTGATCTCATATAATCTTTAAAAATTCTTATCATTTTTAGTTCATAGAAATTAGGAAAAAAAATATATTTAGTTAAAAAATATATTTATAAATAATTAGATAAAGTATGTTATACACCATTTTAAAAAAATATATAAATGCATCAAAAGGATATGATTTAAAATAAACAACTAAATTAAAATTTTATTTGTTAAATTTCTGTTATTTCATATCTTGGTAGTTCACAAAATAAATATAGATAGCTAGATATTTATTTATTTTTTTTTTTTTTCAATAACTATGAGAAAAGATGTTTTTTAAATGTATTTGGAAAAAATAAAAAAGTAACTCTCTATTTTCAAAATGAATTTACAGGAATATTCAGATGACCCCCCCCCCCACACACACACACACACATAAAAAGTGTTTTTTCTCTCTCTCTCTCTCTCTCTCTCTCTCACTTATGGAGAGAAAAAAAAAAAAACTCTTTGCCAACAAACCAATTTGAACATATGCTATTTATCGACTTTATGAGTTGGTTATTCATCTTTAGATTTTTTTTTTTTTTTTTTTTTATCTAACGTATATAATTTCAAATCTATTCTCTCTTTCTCCAACTGTGTTCATTGATGTGTGTAGGCAAAATTTATTGGCGCTATACTATTGTTAATTATCTATTCTAAAAAATTTTTAGAAATATTTATTATGTATATATTTCATTTTTATTTATTTTATTTATTTATTGTTGAGGAGGGGGGGGGGAGGGGGTTGAATGAGGATTAAAAAAAAAAAAAAAATAGAAGCACTTAAAAATTTTCATGACTGTATAATTGCAGTTTTTTATTTAATACCTATTGTTATTTTATTTTCATATTTCATTCCTGAAAATGCGACTTCTAATAATGAAACTATTTTACTAATTAATTTTTTTTATTTATTTTATTTTATTATTATTATTTTCCACACGTAAATTAAATCATTTTATGAACAGTTTTTTCCCTCCTACAAAATTTTCCAAAAACAGGAAAAAAAAAAAAAAATAATAATAATCATTTTTTTTATGAAAAACATATGATAGCTTTATATTCATTCATTAAGTGGTTAATGAAGAGAGGAAATGCTGAATTAAGTTTAAAATGAAATAAATTGAATGTGTTAATTAATGTAGGTAGATAAAAGAAAATAAACACACATTATTGTAATTTTTCTTTTATTCATTTTGTTATTTTACGCGATGCTTTTATTATTAATATTATTATTATTATTATTATTATTATTATTATTATATACATTATTTAAAGATTCTCTATGTCTATACTATTGAATTATTTATAGTTTTATTTGTCACCCTCTATACAACTCAATTAATTCCATAAATGCGGAACAATACAAAACAAATAATAATACATAAGAAATATACTATATTCCTTAAAATCCCATTCATAATCTAAAACATTTATGTATTTAAAAAAGGAACACTCTTTAAAATTTTTAATGCTAATACTTATTTTTGTCTCTGAATGAAACAAAGCTTTAATAAACCGAAAATAAACAAGTAAATAAATAATTATAATAATATTAAAAAAAAAAATGAAAAATTTCGAGGAAATTTCGAATAATTTTATTGCTATTCATTATTTAAAATTGAAATAACTCTGATGGCTGCCTTGTAAACGAAATCCGGTAAGATATAATATACATTTTTATTAATAGGAAATACTGGTAGTGGTCGAAAAAACATTCAATAATCCATCGAAACATTGAGTTCCATTACTGACTTTGAGATTTTAAGATAAATGTAATTCTTATCTAGTTAGTAACTTTCCTCCAATGACTCTAGCATAGAATTCCGAAAATTACTATTACGTTAATTTTCTTTTCTTTTTTTCTTTTTGTTAATATAACTTTAAATCAACTCAGAGATAGAATTTTGCATATACTTATTAGAAAACTCTAGGAAACTATTTCTGTTAAAATAATATTCGCAACTTTTATATTTCTTTCTTTCTTTCTTTTTACAAGCATTAAATTTATAATCCTTTCTGTATGTATATAAAATTATGAAGGTGCGTGGCATTCGAATAATCCTATAAAGAATGTGTATTAAAAAATAAATCATAAAATACAACAACAGTGCAAAATTTAAAATGATAATATTAAAATTCAACATTACGTGCAGCGCTTAACTGCTTCATCGAATGACTTGAAATCTGATATCTTCGAATAAAACGCATCAGCGCATCAAAGAATAAAAATGGTGTGTTGATTTTCAGTTATTGTTAGCAAAAGTTTATACATATATAGAGATAAAAGTATATTTAATATGAAGAGCCCCCCCCCCCCCTCCCGGTCTACTCCAAAACATACATACTTATTTATTGCTTTATTTAAAAAAGACTAAATAATTTAAAAGTATAATTTTACACTTCTCTGCGTCTGTTAGATGCTTGTTAAAGTATGGAGCTTTCTTATTTTTTCTTCTTGCCGATTAAATTACGCGGAGAGGTTATAAAGCTGCTGTTGCATCATCAGTCATCTGACAGGAACTTTAAGAATATTTTTTTTTTAGCAAAGATTATAATCAATTCGAGCTTTGTACAATTTACATGAAACACTCTTAAAAACATAATTTTAAACATTTAATTAGATTTTCCTAAATGAATTTCAATTGCAAATTTATTAATTTTTTAATAATGAAACTCGAGAAAAACACAACAAAATCTATAAAGAGTTTAAAATTGATGAAAATTGAATGGTTTGTGTAACATATTTGATACTTTATAATTTTTCTTTATTACTTTTTTTTTTTTTTTTCAAATTTAATTTTCGTTATCTACTGACATAGATTAACAACTGTTATCATGGATTAACAACATGGATTATTAAACAGATATTGTCTATAAATAATGTTTTTTTTTTTTTTTTTTTTTTTTTTCTTCTATTTACATCACAAAAAAGTAATGAATTCGGAAATTTTTAACTTCATGTTTTCGATGAATTTACGCGTTTCAGGATGTCCTGAACAAGATTGGAGCATTTTTAGAAAATGACTGTCTGCGATTGTGTGGATGTCTGTATGTGTGTGCGTGTTAGTGCAATTTTGTGAACTCTATCTTACAGATCAATGCACGAAATTGAATAATTTATATTTGATTAGACATTGGCTTAAATTGATGCTGATTACGTTTTGGAATATATTATCCAACAGGTGATATTACTATGCTTCAATTTCTTCCATTTAAGTGAAGACTAAATTTCATCTTCTCTTGTATAGGTGCACAAAACTTGATATGTATGAGGGTCATGATGAAAAACCATTTTGATTAAATTTGGGTGCATATCGGTCGTCAGGTTGCGCTGCTATGCTGCAGTTTAACCCCTTTTATAGGAAAACAGTATTGTATGGGTGCACAAAACTTGATATGTATGAGGGACATGATGAAAATCATTTTGATTAAATTTGGGTGCATATCGGTCGTCAGGTTGCGCTGCCATGCTGCAGTTTAACCCTTTTTATAGGAAATCAGTATCTCAGCTTCTATGAAATATAAATGAATGAAACAGGGTATGTAATATGGATATTGTAAAAAAACATGCTGATTCAATTTGGGTGCATATTGGACGACAGGTAGCAATACTTTGCTGCAATATTTTCCGTTTACGTAAAGGCGATATCTCAGCTTCTATAGCATGTAAACGCACTAAACTTCGTATGCATGATAGATATGATGAAAAGTTATATATAGTCCATCTGGGTATATATTAGATTAGAGTATTCATTTTCTGCGCCTTTTTAGATGGCATCTATTAGTAGTTAAAATTGTACGAAACCGTATGTTTAAAATATTTTTTGCAAGATATTATGTTGATTAAAATTTTGCTGCTATATGAAATGATATAGAGAAAGAAAAAAAAAATATTCCACAGCATATTAGATTTTATTTTCTTGTGGAAAATTTTGGAGATAGTGTTGCTACTTTAATTCGTTATTTGGTTTTCTCTAAAATTTTCTTTCCATTATTAAATAATTAGCAGTAGATTTTTCTAGTTATAAATTATTAGTATAACCACTTTCAATACAAAATTAAATTTCAAAGATAAACTATTCATAAAAATGACAGAAATATCTAAACATTGAAAAGTCTCTTTTTTTTCCCCTCTCTCATTTTTATTTAAAAAAGTTTTGTGTATTTTTAAAATATTTTTCTCTAAAAATTTTCTTTTACATATATATATATATATATATATATATATATATATATATATATATTTACTGTTAAAAATCACAATATTAAACTTAATAGAGATTTTTACTTTCTACTAGATTCAACAAAAGGAGGTACTGCATTCGTAAAAATTGCCCTAAACAAAATTTGACTATTTTTAGAAAATGACAGTCTGTCTGTGTGTGACAAAGATTTTCTACGAATTCTAGCTCAAGAACTAACCATTTCTCAAGAATTTTTGCCAATTGCTCAACACAGAGAGCGATCTCACCCAGTGATGCCAGATTGGGGATTTTGTCCCCATTTTGGGGATTTTTGAGGCTTCTG
The DNA here is from genome assembly GCA_963930645.1 of Salticus scenicus. NCBI lineage: Eukaryota > Metazoa > Arthropoda > Arachnida > Araneae > Salticidae > Salticus > Salticus scenicus. The sequence goes on along the minus strand of OZ005655.1, from coordinate 293,153,134 downwards.
GGAACAATTTTGGGGACCAAATGTTTGTGGGGACTTTTTGGGGAATTCTAAAATTTTTGGGGACAAATCTGGGGAGTTCTTCAACTTTCTGTCAATGTTGGCAACGTAATGATTTATCCCTACGACTAGAGACTTTCAATAGCTTTATAGTTATTTGGGGATTTTTTTTTTTTTTCAAAAATTGCCTTCATTTGGGGAAAAATCTGAACTTAAATCATAGAAAAATCTGCTTGATATATATATGTGTGTATGTGTGTGTTTTAATTTTATTTTCCTTTTTTAGTAGAAATCAAGTTGGAGATTTTTTCTGAAAAAAAAAAAACCTGATTTGGGGAAATTTGAAGACCTGTTCGGGGAAATAATTTTCGACTATCTGGCATCACTGATCTCACCCCGTTTCTCGAAACTTTTAATGTAGCAGCATAAAATAAAAATGCCGTATAAATCTACACGATAAAGATTATTTTTAAACAATCAGTATGAAATGAGTATATATATATATATATATATATATTGTAGTAATAGTCAACCAGATTAATTTTTTTGTAAGGAATATTGTTACCTCCTGGGGAGGAATTCCCTCGAGAACGATGTAAATTTTCACTATGGGTATTTAAAATAAACTAGTATGTTGTGGCCACCACATGACTTTCTTCTATATTTTCCTATACAAATTCACTCAGTAAAAATAATTCATTAAAATTATTATTTTAAACAATTATCTTCCATGATAATGCAGACGATTTCCATATTAGAGAAGTAGTATAGAGTTTTTCATGGATTTATTACGATTAAAAAAAAAAAATCGATTTTATTCTCAATATTACATTTAAAAATAATAATAATTATCTTATACTATTAAGTGAGCAATATTTGTATGTATATTTCACTGTTCTCGGAAACGGTAGCTCGGACAGTCACGAGATTTAACACAAAGGTGCCCCCCGAAGAATCATTGTGCACATCGAAGTCAGAATTTCGAATTTCTGTTTAGTTTTCTTTTAATTAATAAAAATATGAAAATAATAAGCTAATAATAGAAAAAAATTAGCCATTTAAATTGAATCCATAATTTAATTGTTGCCAAAAAAAAATAATAATAATAATAATAATAATAAATACGAGTTTATTTTTTTTTTTTTTTCCAACAGGAAAATAAATACATTTATCTAATCTAAACATGAACAATACTACACACTACTGATCGCAGAGCTTCCAAATTTGTCTTATAGGTACCTGAGACCCTGCAGGTGTGCACCTCATCGAGAGTTTTTCGAATTTCGAATTTGAATTTTTTTAATTAATGTTTTTTCGATTTTAAACATTGGCTTTTATGTTTCCTTTTTCATGAATTTATTCTTCGATTGTAATCGTCTGCAACGGCTATATTATGCAATTTATTTTTTATTTAATACATTTATTTAAGGGCGAATCTTTTTTCTCTTTTTTATTTATTATATTTATTGAAAATAAAATGGTAATGCAGTAGAAAAAATTAAATATATTAAATTTAAAATTTAAAAACGTATTTATAACAGTTATGTTTATGTATAATTTTTGTAGTATAACAACAATTATTTTTCATTTGTTAATTTAATTTCTTTAGAAGTTTTTTTTTTTTTTTTTTTTCTAATTTATAGTATTTGTCAGGAAATAATAGTAGTATATAGTTGAAAGGATTAAACTGATTGGAATTTATTTGTTTTTTATGTATTTAATTCCTTCTAAAAGAAAATCTACTTTTTATTTTATTTCATTACATTGGTCGGAATCAAATTGTAATACAGTGTAAATAGCATGAGCAATAAAGTACTTGGTTCAAAAACTAAAATATTTAGTAGACGCTGAGATACAGTTATCTTTAAAATCGTAGTTCTTAAATAATGGCAGACCCACCTATCGTCAATAAATACCCATATTGAAATACATAGGAAAGAGATTTTTGCAGGCAGTGGGAACCTGCTCCCGATACAGTGCGGGCAGAGAAAGAGCTGCCGTAGTCAGCGAGTACCCGATGCGAGGTCTAGAGCGATTCTAATGTAATTATTTTAGTTTTTATTTATAATGTGATGTGAAAAATAAATAGTGATCCAATTCTTTTGGAGATTCATTTAAATATAGTGGCCAGCGAAGCGGGCGTAATAATAATAATAATAATAATAGCGGGCCTGCTAGTAATAATAATAATAATAATAATAATAATAATAATAATTAGTTTTTTGGTTAAAAATGAAAAAAAAAAATCGGTAACTTTATTTTGAATTATCGCAGATCGATGGTTCAACCATTCGTTTTAAAGATATTGGGGAGTTCTTTTGAAAGATCATGAAAATTTACTGAGTGAATCCCCCCCCCCCCACCCCACCAGGAGGGAAGGCGAGGCTCCTGCATACACATTTTTTTTTTCCCAGTTGACTATCGCTATTACAAATAATTATTTTAAATTTCGTAATGATTATTAACAAATAATTCTCTTTATGCACATTTATACAAAATTTTGTCCTATACCACCATGTTAAAAATTTAGAAAAAAACAGGATGGCAACGCAAGCTGTTAAACAATTTTTTCCAAAAGTTAATAGGTACTAATTTATGTCAAGGTGCAACTACATACCAATTTGTATGAAATTCTGTGCAGTAGTTCCTGAGATACAGTCACCACAAAACTTTGTCACACGCATACACACATACAGACAGACATTTTCTAAAAATGGTCAAATCGTGTTCTACTGCTCTCAAAACGTGTAAATCCATCAAAAACTCCAGGTCGAAAATTTTTACGAATCCAATACTTTCTTCTACTGAATATAGAAGAAAATAAAAAGTCAATACCTGTAAAATTATCGCAGATAATTTGTTTTAAATTAACATGAAATAATAAGCACAAAAGGGACTTTCTTTTAATAAAACTGTCTGTTCTCACCCTAAAAAAAAGCTTAATAAGTAATTTTCATTCCGTGAATTTGTATGGGAAAATATGTAATAAAGTTTTTATGACTGCCAAAACGTGCTACCCCCCCCCCCCCCTTCCTTGCAAGTGGAAATAGTCTTGTCCATGAATAATGTTATCTGTAGGCAGGGTTGGGAAAAAAAACTGGTTTTTTTCGGCAAAAACCCAGACTAATGGATTTTTTGGGGTTTTATTTGGTTTAATCAGGGTTTTTTCAGAGTATTTTTGGGTTATATCAGAGTTTTCAAGAATATTTTCTTTCTTGCCGTTTTTAAATATTAATATATTTCATAATAGGACAATTTAAGAAAATAAATTTTAATTATTCATTAAAATCAAAATTTTAAAAATTTAATTTTAAAATTTCTAGTCTTTTTATGATTAAGTTAAATAATTTTTTTTAATTAAACAATTGTACTTTAATTATCTAAAATTCTGTTTATCTGCCCTTTACAACAAAAACTGGATTTTAATAATTATTTAGTGTTGCTTCATTATTATTTTTTTGTACTGAATAGATTTCCATAAAATAATTTTAATTATTGTTCCTTATACATTACTTAACAGTGTTGCACTGTTAAAGCTTTCAGAAATTTTTTAAAATTTGATTTTTGTTTATTTATATTTTGCATTCCTCAAGTCCTCTAATTTTCTTTATGTTGACAAACAACTCTTTTTTCTTGCTCTCATATTTTTTATGTATAGTTTCTTATTGTATTTTAATAAGATATATTTTTTTCCCATGTGGAATTTTTCAGTTTTTTTTTTTTTTTTTTTTTTTTTTTTTAAATAAAGCAGTTTGAGCACTTCCAATATTTCAGAAAATTCTTTGTTCATGTTCTAATAATGTATATAATATTTGTTTTATATTTATATGTTTATTGTAAGTGAGAAAAAAGAATAATTTTAAATAAGGATTTTGAAAAAACCCACTTGGGTTTTATCTTGGGTTTTTTCAAGTGGGTTTTATTGAAAAAACCCACCTGGGTTTTTTCGGGTCGGGCAAAATCAAGCCAACCCTGTCTGTAGGATATCCAATGCCATGTAAAGCTTTAATATTATCCCACCTACAACACTGACTGATCACCGGAGAGAAATACTGATTTCAATAGAATTAACTGGGAAACATATATCTTATTATTTTAAATGCGAAATAATAAATTAAAACTAGTATCTTGTAGCTATCACAAAACTTTTTGCTATATCATTCTATATCACAGTTCCGCTTACTGTTTAACCTGCACAAGTGTTTAATCATAGTTTCTCACAATAAAGATTTTACATATGGAATGAAGTGCAAATTTTATCAACAGATTAATAGCAGCGACAACTGTCGACCGATATATAGGGGAGAGTCGGGAGGGATGAGACATTAGGAGAGATGGGACACCTAAAACTATTCTTAAATTAAACATTGTTTTTAATTTTTGACACTTTCACCAGGTGAAGTAACTATAGCCCTATATTTGTTGCTATGTATCATTTTAGTTGGAGACCTCTGTAAGTTTATGTAACAAAACAAAAAAAAAAAAAAACTATTTTGTAACACCAAAAGTAAACAACTGCTTAATTTTCAAGGTTTTATCCAACGTTTTATCCAACGATTTTATCCAAAGTTTTCAACGTCACTCACTGATGTTAGCATAATTACTTTTCATATTTTATATACCTAATAATATAACTTTTATGAATTAGTAGCTAAATTAAGCCTAAAAGTAGCATGTGTCTAATATATACACACACATATATATATCTTAATATATATAAATCTCGTGTCACAATGTTTGTCCTCAATGGACTCCTAAACCACTTAACCGATTATAATAAAATTCGCACACCATGTGCAGTTCGATCCAACTTGAGAGATAGGATAGTTTAAATCTCAAATTAAAGTCGCAATTTTAATTTATTGCTAATTATTTGTCTGTTATTATTTGACAGTCACAATTATCTGTTAACTCCAAATGATTCTAACAGATGTCGATACCTTTCGACTGGGTTGAAATGAAAGCTGAAATATATTTGGTGCTGCCATCTACACAAAGAATCTTCAACTTTTTAACCTATTAATAAATTTCGTATAATTCAATTATTTCCACTTTTTAAATTTTTGGTGTTAGCATAGCCGGCCACGTGTTACTTAGACTGAAGTGTAAATTGAATTCATATTATAATGAAGATAATACAGTGAAATTAATCCTGTTTTTTACTTATTTGTGCTTCATTGATCAAAACTTTATAATTTAATCTGTATATATATATAAATTACGTGTCACGATGTTTGTCCGGGGTAAACTCCTAAACTAAGGAACTGATTTTGATGAAATTTTGCACACTGTGTGCAGTTTGATCCAACTTGAGAGATAGGATAGTTTTTATCTCAATTTATTGTCACAATATTGTTTTATTGCAATTATTTGTTAATTATAGACCTTTATTAAAGTTGCTCCAAAATATCTGTGAGTTCCATTAATTTAATTGTTGCCAAAAAAAAAAAAAAAAAAAAAAAATACGAGTTCATTTTCTTTCGACATAAAAATAAATACATTTAATCAAACGTGAACGTTAAAAAATTATAAAAAGTTAAATTATGCATCTCACGAAAATTGACGTCATAATCAATTTAAAGATTTTATACACATTGATAAAGTGCTAATGTAGTTCTATCATAGATATAGTAATATATATAGATCTCTCATCCCCATGTTATCGTACAAAGATTTTTGATGCCGAAAAAAAAATAAATAAATAAATAAATAAAAGCTTTGGAAACAGCCATTAAGTGGTATTGAAAAAAAAAGAAAAGAAAGAAAGAAATATGAATATGAAACTGTATCTGGAGTCTTCCATTCCCCTTTAGCAAATAAATTATTCATAAATTTTATTTGCTAAAATATTAGTATGTATTCCCGTGTGTATTCACTCGGGGAAAGACGGCCATAGTTTGGTAAAAACGTCGTCTTTTCCCAAATGAAAAGGAATAACTTTTTTCTCCCCAATGATCACTCTATTCTATATATGCTATACTATATCTATGAGTTCTATACGCAAGCGAAGTGTGACTCACTGACCGTCTGTGCAGCCAAGAAAAAGATTTCCTATGTTAATTGTCCACTGGATTTTTTGTAAGAAATTATTAAAAATCGAGGAAATTTATTTCCCGATTTTAATCCTTATATTTGGGTATAGATATGTATTAGTTATCGCGGGTGTTAGATTGAATTATTTTGCTGTCAAATTGACAAAATTTTAATTTTAAATTTTTAAACTCTGTCGCCCTTGGCTTTTTTTATTATTATTATTATTATTTGGCGATCAAAAGCGTAACACGAAAATATACATGCCAGATGTATGCATTGTACGAAATGTAATATGTATTATTCATTGTACGTATGTATGACATGTAATATGTATTGTACGAAATATTGTTTCATATTATTCATTACTCTTTTAATATAAGTTGTTAAAATAACCATGATTTTTGAAAGGAATTAAATATTTTCGCCAGATAATTTGGCGATATTCTTTTTTTTTTCGCCAAGGATGACAGAAATGAAATCTATTCCGCTGCAAAATATTAGTATCTTACATCAGATATTTTATTTAGACATTTGAAAACAAATTTGACTTCAAACTATGATAGAATATTTATCATTTTCCTTTTAATTTGTATATTATTAGTATATTAAAATTTAAAAGCATGGTATATAAAAAGTTTTTTTTTTTTTTTTTTTTTTTTTTAAATCTTATAATTATTCTTATCTTAATCCTCAATGTTTCCCATCTTTATTGACTTGAATTTACTATTAAAATTTTAACATACTCAAAAACTTCTCATCACTTCGTTAAAATACACTAAACTTTTCCAAAATCTTTTTGTATTTAAAATGATACATGTATTTACTTTAAATGTCCAATATTTCATAAGATTTCCAATTTTAAAGTTTTAAAATATTTATCAAATTTACTTATTTTTCTGGTTTAGCCTTATTGTTTTCCCTTTTATAACTACAGCTGTTGCCCTCTTTAAAATATTTAAAATGATGAGGTCATTTAATAGTAAAATTATCCATTATAGCATATATTATATTTCACTCCTCCATAAAAATTGATTTTAAAATCGTCTGTTTCTTTTATACTTTTATTTTAATAGAATTTTAATAGAATTTAATTTATATATTAGTCATTTTAGCAATTTTATCCAAAGTAGCATTAGAAATAATATATATCACTTCTCCATTAAAATTTATAGGACCCTACAATAAAATTAATTTGTGCTTAATATCAACACTACGAAAATTTTTATCAATCGCTTCCAAATTTTGACCTAAGTTTCAAATCTCAACCCTGTGGGTTTTTACATCGGCTACAACGTTTTCGTCTTTGTTCGTAAATAATAATTTAACTGTACTAAATAGTTTACAGCCGTATAATTCAACGTATAACTTAGTCACAGCAACGCGTGGCCGGGTCTGCTAGTATATATATATATTTTTTTTTTTTGAAAAAATAATCAAAAGGGAGGGATGGGTCAGAGCAACTCAGGGAGGGATGGGACATGTAAAAAAGGGAAGAAGAATGAAGATTCTGATACTCCTTAAACAGAAAATATCAAGAGGCAAATGAATGAATAGGTGAAAAAAAAAAATGCACGAAACAAATTCAAAATCGTGGAAAATAATTGGTGTGGCACTCACACGACTTTTGCTTACCCTTTTAACTTTTAAAAATACTTTATTTACTATATATATACGAGAAATTAATTTTCATTCCTGAGCAGTTTTCCTGGACATGGTAAAATATACAAAAGAAATTACATTCACCAATTACAGTTAGGATTTCTTGGTAATATTTGTTCTTGAGATATGCTGATAACACATACAGACTAGTCACTAAAAATCTTATTAATAATCAGGGAATCACAAAACATGTAAATGTAACAAAAACTTAATTTTGAATATTTGAACTAAAAAACAGAGTACTTTCTCTGCTAGAAGCAAAAAAAAAAAAAAAAAAAAAAAAGGTGAATTGATTGAGCATTTGAAATTTTTTATTTAAGTGGTACATTATACTCTAATGTTGGATAAAATAGGTAGTATTAGTAATTAATTAACCTTACATACATCGTGTCTCAATGTTTTTGTCATTTTTCATAGTATGTCTGTATATTATGTATTTATTTTAACTTTATAAACATGTCCCATTCCTCTCTCATATAAGGGAGGGGTGGGACATTTTTATGACTATGTTAATTGGCTTTTAAAATTAATATTTTAATGATTACCATCAAATTTATATTTTAAAAAAAAGTTAAAATGTTTCAATTTGTTTCTCTGAAACTTAGAGTGTTGTACCAGTAAAAGTAAATTTGTAAAAAATATTTTTGTCAAAACTGTCCCATCCCTCCCTACTCTCCTCTACTCATATTATATCAACAGTCTTTTTATTATGATGTATATCACTTATTAAATCTGATGCATTTATAGTCCATAGACGTTGAGATTCAGACTTACTGTTTAATGTGTAAATTGCAGTACAACAGTGCCACCTATTGGCCGATATGCACCCTTGTTGAATTAGCTTAAGGTTTCATAATGACTCCCTCATATACGAAGTTTTCTGCAGTTATATACAATATAATTGGAGATGTAGTTTTCCCATTCACCAGGAAAATTACAGTATAGTAGCGCCACCTATCAGTCGGTATTCAAGCAAATTGAATCAGCATATTTCATGATGATCCTGTTGCATGTTGATTGCACACAATAGAACCTGATATATAGCTTTCCCTTAAATGAGGAAATAATAATGTAGCAACGCTCTTGAGCGATTGGCACGAAAAGTTGAAAAGCACTAATTTATGTCAAAGTGTAACTACTTATGAATTTGTAAAAAATTCTCTGCAGCCCTTCCTAAGATACAGTTGCCACAAAAATTTTTTCACACACAGATAGAAATTTTCTAAAAATGGTCAAATCGTGTTCTTGGCCACTCGAAACGTGTAAATCTACCAAAAATCAGAGGTTAAAAATTTTTACGAATCTAATATTTTCTTACGTTAAATATAGAAAAAATAGAAATGTCTTTATATCTGTATATATATATAAATTACGTGTCACGATGTTTGTCCGCGATAAACTCCTAAACTAAGGAACCGATTTTAATGAAATTTTGCACACTGTGTGCAGTTTGATCCAACTTGAGAGATAGGATAGTTTTTATCTCAATTTATTGTCACAATATATTTTTATTGCAATTATTTGTTAATTATAAACCTTTGTTACAGTTGCTCCAAAATATCTGTGAGTTCCATAAGTTTAATTGTTGCCAAAATAAATAAATAAATAAATAAATAAATAAAAATTTACGAGTTCATTTTCTTTCAACATAAAAAAAATCTGGAGTGACTCCACTCGACTTTCCGAACATCGAGTAATTAACAGTTTTGTAGATAAAGTGAAGAAAGAGGAGTTGTTAAACAAACAAAAGAGAGAAAACCATAATAGAGTGTTTGAGTATTTTTCTCCATCTATTACACGATGTTTTATTGAACGCTACTGAACTTTGAGCCCATAGATCATAATGATAAAGAATTTTTGTTGTGTCCCTGTAGAAACCTATAAATGCTAGATTCACCAAAATGCTTATAGTTAGTGCACCAGTGATTTATAATACTCATATAAATTTTCAGCTCAATTCAATAAGGCGTTTCGTACTTTTAAAAATTTAGTCCCATAGGCCATAATGATAAAGAATTTTTCTTTGTGTCCCTGTAAAAAAACTGTAAGTGCTAGATTCACCAAAATCTATACAGTTGGTTCAACTGTGATCTATAACATGTGTACAAATTTTTTGCTCAGATTAATAAGGCGTTTAGACGCTATCACACAAATTTGGCCCCATAGGCATAATGATAAAGAATTTTTCTTTGTGTCCCTGTAAAAAAACTATAAGTGCTAGATTCTCCAAAATCTATACGGATTGAGTATTTGTGACTTATAATATGTGTATAAATATTTTGCTTAATTGAATAAGACGTTTAGATGCTATCGCACTTTTAAGATTTTGCTCCCATAGGCCATAATGATAAAGAATTTTTCTTTGTGTCCCTGTAAAAAAACTATAAGTGCTAGATTCACCAAAATCTATAGGGTTCGTACTATGGTGACTTACAATATGCGTACCAACTTTCAGGTTAATCGAACAAAGCGTTTAGACGCTAGCGTGTTCACTCACAGACATACACACATACATACACACATACACACATACACACACACATACATACAACATCGTAAAAATAGTGAAAACGGACTCAGGGTACCTCAAAACGTATAGAAACATCAAAATCTCGAATTCGGATTTTTGACATGATTACAATACTTTCCTCACTATAGTGTTCGGAAAGTAATAAATACATTTAATCAAACGTGAACGTTAAAAAATTATAAAAAGTTAAATTATGCATCTCACGAAAATTGACGTCATAATCAATTTAAAGATTTTATACACATTGATAAAGTGCTAATGTAGTTCTATCATAGATATAGTAACATACATAGGGCAGTTCCTTGTTTGTAAACAAACATCTCAACTTTTATGAGTGGTTGGCAAAAAGGCTTGGGAAAAGCATAGCGATGGCGGATCACCAATGTAGTAAATTGCGCGGGAAAGTCGAGCGCGCTTTTTTGTCAACCACCAGACGTCACGAGGAAATGCTCTATAGATCTATCATCCCCATGTTATCGTACTTTTGATGCCCCCCCCAAAAAAAAAATTATCTGGAGTTTTTCATTCACCTTTAGTAAATAAATTATTCAAAATTTTATTTGCTAAAATATTCATATACATTCCCGTGTGTATTCACTCGGGGAAAGACGGCCACATTTTGGTAAAAACGTCGTCTTTTCCCAAGTGAAAAGGAATCACTTTTTTCTCCCCAATGATCACTCTATATATACTATCCTATATCTATGAGTTCTATACGCAAGCGAAGTGTGACTCACTGACCGTCTGTACAGCCAAGAAAATGATTTCCTATGTTAATCGCCCATTGAAGTTTTTGTAAAAAATTATTAAAAATCGAGGAAATTTATTTCCCGATTTCAATCGTTATATTTGAGTATATAATATAGATATGTATTAGTTATCACATCCGTTAGATTGAGTTAGTTATTTTATTGTCAAATTGACAAAATTTTAATTTAAAATTTCTAAACTCTGTCGTCCTTGGCGTTTTTTTTTTTTTTTTTTTTTTAATTTTATTTATATATATATATATATATATATATATATATATATATATATATTTATATTTGGCGATCAAAAGCGTAACACGAAAATATACATGCCAGATGTATGTATTGTACGAAATGTAATATGTATTATTCATTGTAGGTATGTATGACATGTAATATGTATTGTACGAAATATTATTTCATATTATTCATTACTCTTTTAATATAAGTTATTAAAATAACCATGATTTTGAAAGGAATTAAATATTTTCGCCAGATAATTTGGCGATATTCTTTTTTTCGCCAAGGATGACAGAAATGAAATCTATTCCGCTGCAAGATATTACTATCTTATATCCGATATTTTATTTAGACATTTGAAAACAAATTTGACTTTAAACTATGATAGAATATTTATCATTTTCCTTTTAATTAGTATATTATTAGTATATTAAAATTTAAAAGCATGGTATATAAAAAGTTTTTTTTTTTTTTTTTTTTTTTTAAATCTTATAATTATTCTTATCTTAATCCTCAATGTTTCCCATCTTTATTAACTTGAATTTACTATTAAAATTTTAACATACTCAAAACCTTCTCATCACTTCCTTAAAATATACTAAACTTTTCCAAAATCTTTTTCTATTTAAAATGATATATGTATTTAATTTAAGTGTCCAATATTTCATAAGATGTCCTATTTTAAAATTTTAAAATACTTATCAAATTTACTTATTTTTCTGGTTTAGCCATATTGTTTTCCTTTTTGTAACTACAGCTGTTGCCATCTTTAATATATTTAAAATGATGAGGTCATTTAATAGTAAAATTATCCATTATAGCATATATTATATTTCACTCCTCCATAAAAATTGATTTTAAAATCGTCTGCTTCTTTTATACTTTTATTTTAATACAATTTTAATATAATTTAATTTATGTATTAGTCATTTTAGCATTTTTATCCTAAGTAGCATTAGAAATAATATATATCACTTCTCCATTAAAATTTATAAGACCCTACAGTAAAATTAATTTGTGCTTAATATCAACTCTACGAAAATTTTTATCAATCGCTTCCAAATTTTGACCGTTTTCGTCTTTATTCGTAAATAATAATTTGACTGTCAAAAATAGTTTACTGCAATATAATTCAACGTATAACTTAGTCACAGCAACGCGTGACCGGGTCTGCTAGTTTAATTAATAAAAAAAAAATATCACGAATATTCAGATTTTGACATCTTTAACAGATAAACCTAATGCATAATAAATATGTAAATAACCGATGATTATCTTATTATTATTTAACATTTTAAGCGCATTTTATCACTAATACAACCCACATATTTTCATGAAAAGTTTTTCCATCCGAATAATATTGATACTACACTTACATCAAAAAGTGTTCATACACTTTGTAGCAGGAAATAAACTTTGACAGCGTTAAGAGCCGCTTTCGTCTTTCCTATCTTGACATGAATATGATCCAGAGGTTATTCTATCTAACGAAAGCTCCAGGGTTGGAATTCCGTTTTCTATTTCTGTAATTTCACACTTTTTATCGTCAAAATAAAATCATTCGCAAAGGAATAGAATACCGTATTTATTATCATCTTTTCGTGTATTACGTGTGTAAAACCTGGCTCTAATATTTCTTTTGCCTTTTTTTACATTTTCTAAAATTAAACTTTGGGCAGATATCTTCCATTTTATAGGTGTTAGCTTTCCATTTGCAATCGAATGTATCGTTTTTGGGTTCAGACAATAGATATTTTGTCTAAAATACCTCGAAAGATGTGTTGAGGAAAACTGGAAGGAGGGTTGTACACAAATATTTCAATATATAACATTTAACCATTATGAAGTATAGTATTAGTATTATTTCGTATACAAGTACGTACATTATTAGAATTATATTCATCGCAAAGATGTCGGATTTTATATGTTATTTATGATAGTGACATGAATATCATTGATTATAAATGTTATATATATATTTCAAATTTCAGATTATCTTAACATGGGACGTAAAAGAATAGGTTAAAATTTCCCATAAACGTGTATTAGGAAGATTATTGAATTGGAAATAGTATGGAATTGCATGAAAACTAAAGTATGAAGCAAACATTAATAAAATTAATCAATAAATAGGGATAAGGTAAACTATCGAAGTTGAGGAAGAAGGGTGACCTAATGGGTGGGGCATTTTAGTTGACGTTCATGTTGTGTTCATGACCAAGTTATGTATATGATATATATATATATATATATGTCTAGTTCATTAAGGAGAATTTTCAAGTATATGATTGTAATATTTTTCAGTCCAAATTTCGTTACATATATTTATTTTCTATAATCGTTAAAAGTTTGAAATAAAATCGAAATGAATAAAATTTTTATTTGATAAATTTAAAATTTACAAAAATTTTATTGTTTAGTCAAAGAAAAAAGGGAGCAAGAAAGAAATAATTATAAGATTTAAAAAAAAAAAAAAAAAAAAAACTTTTTATTTACCATGTTTTAAATTTTCTGATGAATCATAGAGCTTATCAATGTGCATAAAATTTTTAAAGTGATAAATGACGACCATTTTTGTGAGATGCATCATTTAACTTTTTATATTTTTTTAGCGTTCACGTTTAATAAAATGTATTTATTTTTATGTCGAAAGAAAATGAACTCGTAATTTTTTTTTTTTTTTTTTTTTTTTTTTTTTTTTTTGGCAACCATTAAATTAGAGCTAATATTTTAATGGCTATTTTAACGCTATTAGGATGTTATTTTTTTCATATTTTAATTAATTATAAGAAAACTAATCGAAAATTCGAAAATCGGACTTCGAAGTATTGTGTTGTCACCGGGTTCTGAGGTACTGTGAAAGTTTCGAATGTCTAGCTAGTAGGGAAGTTAGTTCAAATTCAATTGCAAGATTTGTACCGGACAAACAAACAAACAAACAAGAATAGGAGTTAATAAAAACATGGTAAAATTAGATGGTTCGCATAGATTACACAGGTCTGCAAGATTTATTTTACTGTTTCTTACAGATTTTTATTCACTAAAACCAGAATATATATATATCCCGCCACTTTTGTTTCCTCTTCTCAAAACTCATATTTTAATTTAGCGTGCAAATAGGAAATCTGGCATCATAGCTGCCAACCTAATCCGGAGGATTTTTAGTACCCGCCCCTTTTTTCACACTATTTAATTTTGATAGTAATTCTCTTTAACTGTATTTGCATTGAAATAAGAATAAAAGTACTTAAAATAAAAAACTGGTGTGAAAAAAAAAAATATATATATGTACTGACAATAATCCGGATTACATACCTGCCAACTTATTAATTAATATTTCGTAAAATGTTTGAGCAAGGCCCTTTTTCTACCCCAGTTTATTTTTAGATATATATATATATATATATATATTGTTTTTGTTTTTTTGTTTTTTAATTAAGATTAAATATCAAGAAAAATACTCAAAAAGAAAAAAAAGATTGTTGTGGAAAAAAAAAAAAAAAAAAAAAAAATAGGTATTAACAATTTTATGAAATATTAATTATTAAGTTGACAGGTATGGAATTATTAATTAGGATGTTGGCTGCTCTATGGTTTTCTATTGTTGATTTTAAAATCCATACTTTATCATTATTTCTCCCTTTAAAACAATATTTATAAGAGTAAATCTAAAATTGAAACGAACTGGAAAATAGGAGATAAGTGGGAGAGTAGAAGGGCTGAAAGCGAAATCAGATATACATCAAGAAGAAGAAACGATTTCACAGGTGGTGATGTTTGGTGTGGTATTTGGTGTGGTATCTGGGAATAAGGCCGATTGACTGAACTAGGATCCTAGACTTGAAGGCGGAGTGCCCTCCGTGGTGGTCTTTTTAAGCGTATCTAACTCGTATTTACGCACGTTTCGGAGAAAACCACGGGAAACTCCGAATGACTATGCCGACGAGCGCGAACTGGAATCGTACCCGGCACCTCACGACGGTTTCACAGGCAAAAAGAATGACCACACAATGCTAGCTATATCATGAAGGAACTGTTTGTTTAGTTATGAGAATATATTTAATTCAATAAAATATGATTAGTGATTTTTTAATGTAAACCCTCCAATTATTTTGCTTAAAAAACAAAACAACAACAAAAAAAAAAGTATATGATATGAGCAGAAATGGAAGTCAATTTTGAATTCAGCATCCTTGAAAACATAAAGTTTACAAAAATAGAAAAAAAAAATCCTGCAACCGTTTTTCTTTCTTCTCTTTTTTTTTTTTTTTTTTTTTTGCCTCTCAGACCTGCGTTTAACCCTTTATCTACCGAGGTACTTTAAAGTACCAAAAAGCATATAAAACCGAATTTAAGGAAGAAATGTCAAAGAAATAAGAAAAGAACATATATACCTCACTTTAATCTCACTACATGACACTAGACGGTAACTATAGCCGTTCTTGTCCAGAAAAGATTATATAGAATGCTATTGCTGCTTTTGCTTGGTATTTTTCGCGATATTCGTGTGAATTATAATTGCTGTATTACCTCAAAATTCTCCCACGAATCTTAGAAAAGGTAGAAGGAACACAAAAAGTACACACGTTTCTACATTTTTTTAAAAGTTCCTAATATGTTTTTTGAGCTCTATGTACCAGTGGTACACTAAAGTATACCACCTCACAAAATCCTCATTAATTACCCTTATGGGGTGTTTGCATTGCAGGTATCTTTAAAAAAGTATGTTTCAAATACATTTTTTGTCTGTTTTATAACGCGGTAAATAAAGGGTTGAAACATTTTCAGATGTTCTTACTCGAAATATCCTTAACATTTAACACTGAGAAAAAAAAAAAAAAAGCATATATACCGCTTTCATCTAGAACGAATAGGTGGTCCTTTTCAAAATCCCTAAACTAGAAATATAGATTTCCGAGCTATGAGTATAAGGCACGCCAATAAACTGGGAAAAAATTCTATGACTGACATGTAGAATCCAAATTGTGGCTCTAGAAAAAATAATTCCACGTCATCCTTATAAATTCCTTATAAAATTTTTTGTAATCCCCTTCGAAAGCGAATTCCAGAGACCTCTATTAGAATTCTTGAGCGTTTGCCTATACTATCGAGGACAAACCTATTTGAAAATATCTCCAAATAAATGTGAATACAAGAGGCGGGTTTCAGCAGCTATAATCTTGGTTTATGACCCAATTCTAGAAAATCAAGCGAGAATTTCTCGTAATACAAAAGATTCAAAATATTGTTTCACCATCTAGAAATGTGTAGATTAGAAATTCTCGACCATTTCGTCTATTCAGTTTATTGGCGTGCTTTATATGGATAGCTCGGAAATCAATATTTCTAGTTAAGGGATTTAGAAAATGTCCACTTATTCATTCTAGAGAAAGGCGGTATATTTTCTCAGTGAATGTATTATTTTATTTCTGTGACGACATCTTAATATATATTTTGCTTTTAACTATGAAAAAGGAAATCTCATAAAAGCTGTGCTTTCCTTTAAAAGAGAAAGCGCGAAACAGGGTACTTTTTATCTAGCCATTATAATGTCTAAAAATTGTATATCATTCTATATTGTACTAAAAAATAAAACAAAATAAAATAAATAAAATTCACAGGAATGCACTTGAGGCCATTTTCATATAAATTTCACAATGTATCTGAATATTTCTTTAAATTAAATCAATATTAAGTTAATGTTGATATCTAGAGCAAGGCATGTTAAGCATAACTTGCTCTAACATGCTTTTATATACTTCTGCATAATGTAAGTTCGTTTCTTTATGCTTAGCGGAGAACTCATACGTCGCAATATGTTCCAATTCTTTTGTAAGTCTTTATATACAAACCAGGAATGCTATTTATGACATTTTCAAACATGATATAATGAATCTGAATAACATATATCAGTTTCAGGGTATTCCAAAAATTTACGGTAACGAAAACGTGGACCACAACGCTTTTCAGTTTTATTTGGATATGGTATTAAAA
Organism: Salticus scenicus; assembly: GCA_963930645.1. Taxonomy (NCBI): domain Eukaryota; kingdom Metazoa; phylum Arthropoda; class Arachnida; order Araneae; family Salticidae; genus Salticus; species Salticus scenicus. The sequence goes on along the minus strand of OZ005655.1, from coordinate 293,135,932 downwards.
TATCTAACACCCCATAACGTTTTTTTTTTTTTTTTTTTTTTATTATTATATATATTGTTATTTATCCGTCGCAGTACTTTGATGGGGCCAATTTGACCCCATCTAGACATTTTATTAATTTTTATTATTATTTATTTATTTTCCGTTTAAAAAATGTAGATTAAAAATTATTTTCTAGAAATTATTTTTTATCATTTTATCAATTTAGTAAATTCTGCATACTTCATTCCTTTTTTATTTTTTCACTTTATTGTATTATATTTTATTTATTTATTTTTGTAGAAATTGCGATTTTTTTTCTCCCCTAATTGAGTTTTTGTTCTAATTTAAAAATTCGTAATAGTTTGGAAATTACATTCTACTCTTTCTAAAAAAAAAAAATTGATTTTCATTGTTATATCAGCATTTTATCTTTTGGTCACTATATTCTGGCCGACCTTTTGAATACTTATCGAAATGACACCATTTTATGCATTAAAGTGATATTTTGTTCTTATTATAGCTACAGTTAATCAAGAATGTTTACATATATAAGTAATTATATGTGTTTAATTCATAATTAAAAATTATATAAATTCTGTAAATTAGACATATTCATTAATTAAAAATTATATATTATAATCAACGTTCTGTTAGTTTTACTTTTATGTAAAACTTGTTACATTCTACTACATACAGAGTGGTCTGGCCATAATTAAACTTAGCATATTCAGAGCACTTCGTAGCTGTAACTAAAATGTGGATTGAGTCAAAAATTTGTGTATAGACATTTTAAAGGAGGCATTCAAAGATTCTGAAAAAAAAAAATAAATAAATAATTAAAATAAAATATAATTATAAAAATTTCATCGCTTGTGCTTGCATAACAATTCTCTATAGTTTTAACATAAGAAATTACTCCTAAGGTAGATATTACTTCTATAAAATTCAAAATATATAACAAAATGCAACCAACATCGTTGCTTTCTTTATTCTATCTCACATAGCAATTTCAATTTGCAGCGAAATTGCAGCAATCTTGCTTTGTAAGCCAACAAACTTGCAGCAAGTTCAGTGTGACAAGCTGTAAGTTCATAACAAGATAGAAGCAAGTTAACGCAAACTCCGAAGTCACTATACGCCAAATTTGCAGCAAACTTGTCGTGCATGTTGTACTCTTACTGTATCAAATTTGCTGCAAATTCGTTGCAAACTAGTAGAAAAGTTAGGTTTGTCGTACTGGTTTGGAGTACTACTGCAAATTCATTGCAATAGGCAAGCTTGTCATGTCACACCAACTGTTAATGCATTGCAAACTCAGATTCTTATCACGTCACATTATCTGCAACTACACATAGATAGAAACGTGTAAATATAGCTTATATTTCGCATAAGACTTGTCGCCACGAGACTTCGAGCCCGCGGATAACGTCACGCTTCTTCCATCAGTAGACAACACGAGCAAGAAAACGTTGCGAAATCGCTTCAATATCAGTGTTTGGTTGAGTTTCAAATACTTACATAGCAAATTTAGTTTGCAACAGAAATGGTGTGAAAGGGGGAAAAAATTAATTAAAACGAAAGATAGATTTATGTAGCGTCCGCGGCAATTTCACGCCAAATTTATCGCATCAAATTTGTCATGTCAAGATAATATCAAGAAAAATCAAACTTGCTGCAAATGTGCTTGTTATCTGGGATTCTATTTTCTTAAAATAATTTTTACACAGATACTACACGCGCCACACAAACTTTACATTTTACATCTACTTTTTAAGATAGCACGCGATCATGTTTTATATAAAAATTAAATCATTAAATTCATTTTTTTTTTCTTTTTTAGCTTATTTTTATTTCATTTTGCACACGCACTTTTTATTTCCTAATTCAAAATTATTAAAAAAAAAAAAAAACTTTTTCGATAGTGTTTGTTTCAATACTGATTATTATTAATTTTCTTTTCTTTTTCTTTCAATAATAATAATAAAAAAAAAAAAGATTTTGATGAAATTCTGGCAAAAGCAGAATTTAGTTTAGGATGGAGGACTATTGTTTTTTTTTTTGTTTTTTCAAATTATAACATCGCTTTCAAATTATTCCATTATATTTTCGATAAATTTTAGATTTCGATAAATGTCCAACTATCGAAAAATGACACCGTAAAAATCCCAGATTGAGAGTAATAGTCCTCAGTCTAAAAATAATAATAAAAATTTTTTAATTTTCCGTTCTGAGGGGACATACATCAAAATGAAAACAAGCTACAAATTTTAATACAAACAACTTTATTTATTACAGATTTAATCGTTATTTGTTACAAGTTACAGACTGTTTATCGATGGAGATCATGTTCAATGTCAATGTGGGCCCCATCATTAGGCTGTAAAATCTGCAGCCGATGAACAGCGTGTTCAAGAGCTGATCGCAGCTGGCCGTTTGTGATCCTCCGCACATGCAACATTATACGCTCCTTCAAGTCAGCCAAAGTGACAACATTTCTCTTAAAAGCCAAATTCTTTAAATGAACCCATAACCAAAAATCTCGAGTGTGATATAACTGGTGCAGAAACTTGAGAACAGAAATTCTCTCTTTACTCTTTGCTTTTAATATAATGCCACAGATGAAGATGAAAATAGGTACACTGAGATTATATTTACATATGAGTACACGTGTAATAAAAACAACAGAATAAATCTTACTCAGGTGAGCCGATTGCACCCTACGTTGCTGGCCGAAGGCCAAACTCTCTGGTTGGTTGGTTGCTTAAAATAGACTAAGGAGTGGTTGGCTGCATGACATCGAGATTAACATCGGGAGAACGAGCCGGTTAAAAAGTGGAAAATGAACGGGTAATCAATCTGTCATCTGTAAAATTTTACATTAAAAAAAAAAAAAAAAAAAAAAAATGTAAGAATAACAGTAACTCTGCAAAATGTAAGAATAACAGTTTTAAATGTCGTATAGTTTAAAAATGTTAAAATAGACCCTAGTTATTTATTACAGCTTTTCAAGCATTTTTACAGCAATGCTTTTTTGAATTTTGATGCATGTACTCATAGAGCGATTTTTTCTTTTTTTTTTTCTTTTTCTTTTTTTTTTTTTTTTTTTTTTTTTTTCCAGGACTTTTGAGCGCATCCTTTGAAATGTCTATATACAAATTTTCAACTCAATCTGCATTTTAGCTACAGCTACAGAGTGTTCTGAATAGATCATGTATAATTATGACCAATATGTATTAATATACAGTCGGTAACAAAAGTGTCCGAACACTAGCAAAAACTCCTATGTAAAAAAAGTACACTTCATACGGTTTTGTTAAATAAATCCATGTCGAATCCTGTTCTTAATATATATATATATATATATATATATATATATATTGGATTCGAAATATTTTACATTTCGATTTTCGATGGATTTATAAATTTTGCGATATCTGGAAAAAAATTTGATCATCCTTAGAAAATGTATATCTATATGTGTGCTATTAAATTTTTGGAGACACTGTATCGCACGCAATAATAGATGGAAACCCACAAAACTTTATATTTAATTGGACCTTCATATAAATTAGCTCTGATTAGATTTTAGCATATATTACGCAGCAGGTGGCGCCGCTATACTACAATTTTCTCCTTTTATGGAAAGGTTATATCTTAATTTCTAGTGTATAAGTGCGTTCAATTCGATACGTGATCATGGTAAACTATGCTGATTTAATTTATGTGTATATCGCCGATAGATGGCGCTACTCTTATTCATTTTCTGCGAGTTTTTGATTGACTATATCTTAACATCTGTTGTATAATATTGCACCAAAATGCACATGAAACTTTTTATTATACTTCTGTTCATGTTAACCGATAGATGGCACTATTTTGTAGAATGATGCAGAAGGAAGTTTTGTGATGGTCAGGCATGCTAGTTTATTTTTAATTTCAGTAACATATTCAAGAATTTAATTAAAATCCAAATGATTGAAATTTGTATTTTTAAGTTAAAATTTTATAAAATGGCTTGTCTGGAAAAAGGGAGGGGAAAAAAGAAAAAGAAAAAGGAGAAATAGAAAATAAATAAACAAAATAAATAAAATATAAAATACGGAAGAGTTTTTTTTACATATATTTTTATTAAAATTAATATCATTTACAACTTGCTTATATATTATAATTAGTATATTACTAATATTATCATTAAAGACAATTATAATAATTCCTAAATATTTCGTTTCAGGACCGTCTTACTGAATTTTGGTTTTGTTGGAAAATGCGAGATGCATATTTGACGCAAGTGAAGAAAACTAGGAACAATCTGACTTTTGGACATTAAAGTCAACCAAGAGTTTCAGGTAAAGAAAGAAAATGGACGTATTATTAACTTGTATCAGTCCCTATGTCCCGAAACGGACTTTTAAGTCCCATTAAATTAAAAAAGCGTACAAAACCGATGTTGTAATAAGAATGCAAAATCATATTGTTAAAATTCAATTGTAATGCATGTCCGGCTATCTCCTCACGAAACACACAACGTAGAAAGAGGCGGAAGGAAGAAAAAAAAAAAAAAGATTCGAAATAATACAAGGATTCTGAACTGACTATTTAAATTAAATTATTCCAGTTAGTTAAAAATGATATCAATTTAAAATCCAAAATGAGTACAAGACAAACGGCCCTACGTACTGCTAAAAAAAATGTCCGTCAGCAGCAAAATACAACCAGCGGCAATATGATCAGTTAAATAGACCTTAAAGTCTAATATTAGATGTAATCACCCGAAAAAAGCTTTTGAGCGATTTCACTGAAATTTTTTCTACACCGAGAAAAAATTCTGTAACTGACATCTAGAATATAAATTGTGGCTCTAGAAAAAACAGTTTCATGTCATCCTTATAAATTCTAGTCCCCTTGGAAAGCAAGTTCTAGAAGCACCTATTAGAATTCTAGAGAGTTCTCGAGGGCAAAGTTATTTAATAATCTCTGCAAATAAATGAGACTACAAGAAGCGGGTTTCAGCAACTATAATCTTGGTTTGTTACCCAATTCTAGAAAATCAAGGAGAATTTCTCGCAATACAAATGATTCAGAATATTTAGAGTATTCAGAATATTGTTTCACCCTCTAGAAATGTGTACACTAGAAATTCTCGATCATTTCGTCTATTCAGTTTATTGGCGTGCCTTATGCGCATAGCTCGGAAATCTATATTTCTAGTTAAAGGATTTAGAAAATTACCACTTATTCATTCTAGTGGAAGGCGGTAAATTTTTTTTCTCGGTGTAGTTTTATTTATAAAGTAACATGAAAAATAACGATTATTTTGAAAATTCCTTTGAATATAGTGAGTGACCTTTAAAACCTGCTAGTATAGTTATAAAAATAGAATGTATATATTTTAATCTCACTTTATGACATTACATGAAGCTGTTCGTGTCCAAGAAATGGTTTTATAGCGAGCTCTTGCATTTGCTAACTGCTATTTTTCATAATCCTCTCTTGCACTATAATATATATATATATAAATGATAGATAACATAATAAAATTTAATCTTAAAATTTAGCAATTAATAGATCTAAAACAATACCAACACATAACAATATAGAACTGAATTTAACTGAGAGGAATGACTGAGACAAAATTTTTGCGATTTAGATTAAGGACCAATAAGAGACAATAATAACTTAAAGTACTTACGCCCACATGAATGATAATAAAAAAGGACCATTAAACTTGATAACAGAGAAAACAAATAATTAACCACAGAAATAATTGGATTAAAATGCTTAAAATTATAAGTAAACTCATCAGGGGGCGAGTACTTCATAAAGCTGTGAAAGCTGCATCGATTTCGTAAAACAATATAGCTAATCATAGCAAGTTATATCATTTCAAGCCCCGATCGAAGCAGCAAAACCATATAGAATGAGAAATTAAGTGAATTATTAAATGAAATATTAAATTAAAACAAGGATTAAATAAAATCTTCATGGAAACCTGAGAGAAAACTATTCATATATATATATATTAGTAAGTTTCTATCCAGACTCAATTTTTAGTAGGCAAACAGGCCAACTGAAGAATGTATTTAGCCGTAAGATGAATCTCTTATTGCTTTTGCCCCATACACTCCCCTTCCCTCAGTGTACTTCTGTTACTCTAACGACAAATGTTATTTTGAAATTGCATTCATATAAATGAAACTCGGCTGAGTTAGAAGAAAAAAAAATAGGGTATTTAAACCAGATATTTTCATTTATTAGTAAAATTTTGTGTCCCAAAAAATTTCGGGCCCACGCCACGGGCCCCAAGTGCTTGTGCAATAGTCAGGCTCTGGCTGAAGCAATCAGAAAATTTGCTTCTATATTCAATTGAATGAATCTGTCTGACATTGAATTTGGTGCTTTTTTTTTGCCATAGATGATGAGATATAACGAATGTTTATAAAAATCCCGACAAATTTAAACATATGCGAAAATGAGTAAAAATGGAGCTGTAATCCAAACTAATAATGTGTGTTTTACTCAGTTTCTGATAATTTTAATCCTTTCTTTTTATTACCGATAATTTTGAAAAATTAATTCTCATGAAAGTATACCATTTCGCATTATTTACTTAATTTTGTACGTTTTAATTTTCTTGTAAATACACACAAAATAATTAGAAGATTTGCGTTAAAAACTAAACAAATAAAATTTCGCCTTAAAAAAGGATTTAATATATATATATATATTAATAAGATGGCTTTATAGTATTGATGTTAATGGTTTTATTACATGTATTTATTATTATTATTATTATTATTTACGGAAAAACAAAACGAATTCTTGGAATAAGAGTTAATTTCAAGAAAATAATTTACCAGATTTTTCTCTTTTATTCGTCAGCTCCGGATGTAACTCACAGATAAATCCAAAGCGATTAAAAATAAATAAATAAATAAAAATCATGGCTGAAATTTTCTTCCATTTATGTTTACCAAAAGTGTAATTGAAAGATCCGTCAATTGCAAAATAAAAAAATATGACTTCTATTCCCATATGAATAATATTTTCTGATATTTTTTCTTTCTCAACATTGCAAAAGAAATATTTTATTTTATAATGAACAGTATACAGTTTGATTATTAGTAGTTGGCAGGGGCGTAGCTTGAGGGGGGGGAGGGGGGGGGAGTCTCCCCCCCCCAATGTTTTAAAAAATAGGGCGGCATATTGAAGTTTCTGGGGGCGCTGTTTTGCGACTTAAAGTTCACACCCAAAAACACTTAAGAGTTTTATGTATCACAAGCTGACCAACTGTTTCACCGACCAGCATAAAAAGTTGTGTCTGACTGTGGCAAACTCCAGTTTGATGGCACCTGCGGCGCGCTCTAAACTGATTAGACACCTAAAACAGCCTGTTTTTCTATCGTGCAAACGACCCTCGAAAATTCTCATCATATTCATGACGCTTAAAAAAATCTGATCATAACAAATTCCTGTTTGGGGGCGCTTATCGCATGATTTCCCGTTTTGTTCACTTACAATAGCCTGTTCGCTTACCGTACAAAAGACAGTTGAAAATTCTAATCGTATTCGGGACCCTTTAAGAGTAGCTAACTCCAGCTGAGCGGCGCCCTTCCCTGTTCAGGCACCTTCAAAGGCATAATGAGGTTTCTGGGGCTCTGTTTTGCGCCTTGAAGTTCATTTGAAAGTGGATCATAATTTTGTTTATTATCGTTAGTTACCAAAAACACTTAAGATTTTCATGCATCAGAAGCTGCCTTCGCCGACCAACTGGTTCACCGACCAGCAAAAAACGTTTGAATTAAAATGTCTGTAGCAAACTCCCGTCAGGTGGCGCCCTCTTAACTAATTAGACGCCTAAAACAGCCTTTTTAAACGTGTATAACAATCTATTTTCCTACTGTGCAAACAATCCTTGAAAATTCTCTTCGTATTCACGACCCTTAAAAAATCTGATTATAACAAATTCCTGTTTGGGGGCGCCTATGGCATGATTTCCCATTTCAAACACTTACAATAGTCTGTTCGCTTACCGTGCAAAAGACTGTTGAAAACTTTGATCGTATTCAGGACACTTTAAGAATAAGTTTGCAGCAAACTCTAGCTGAGCGGCGCCCTTCCCTGTTCAGGCACCTACAACAGCATGTTCGCTTACCATTCAACGACCCTTGAAAATTCTGACCTTAGCAAATTCGCGCTCTGTGGCGACTGCAGCGCCCTTCTCCTATTTCAAGTACTTACAACTGACTCGTAAGTATGCGCAATCGCTTTCTCATCTCCAAAAACTTAAAGTTACGATTTTTCAAGACCTTAGCTCGAAAAAAAAAAAAAAGAAGCAGTTTATTGTACGTTATGGCTATTGTATAAAAACGAAATTAGATGAGGTTTGATTTGGTTATAATGATTTCTCACTAACAATTTTTGATTCTAAGTGATCCTTTAAGCAATTTTTTTATTTTAGTTTCATCGCTTACAGGTTTTGAAGTATTTATAAGTCTATAGAATTGTCTATAGAATTCAACTAGTGTTTCTTGACATGAAATAGCGTGAGGAAACTGTCGCATTAATAGGCACATATTGGGCAATTGGCGACGGTTTGGGATTAACTCCCCAGTGGCGATCCGAAGACAAGCCATCACAATTTTTATCTTCTGCGGAAGAGGGCTCCCCCGCTCCAGCATCTCCCAGAAGTATTATTTGCACGGAGCATGGTGGATATTGCAGCTACGACAGAGTTTACGTGCACCAGAGACTGACTTTCATGATAGTCTTCAATTGGCTCGATTATTGAATCCGCAATCTTTCTGTCAAGCTGGTAGACGTGAGGCGCCGGGTACGATCCCAGGTCGCGCTTGTTGGCCTAGTCGTTCGGAATTTTCCATGGTATTCTCCGAAACTTGCGTAAATACGGGCTAGGATCACTTAGAAAGACCTCCACTGAAGGCATTTCCCTCAGGCCTAGGACCCTAAAGCAGTCACTCAGCCTTTTTCCTAAACACCGACACCAACACCTAAGTAAGATATAAATTTCTGTATAAAAAAGATTTAATTTTGGACAATGGGACTCTTTTTTAACCGACTTCAAAAAAAGAAGGAAGGTTCTCAATTCAAACCGTATGTTTTTTTTATGTTTGTTAGCTCATAACTTCTGAACGGATGCGCCGATTTTGATACTTTTTGTTTTGTTGAAAAGATCTTGGTCTGCAATAGGTCCCATTGTAATATCTTTACGATCTAAAGAAAATACAGGGTGCCTAAAAAAATCAGTCCCAACTCTTTTAACTGCTAAACGGCTGCAGCTATAGTGATAAAAATGGTATGTAAGTATAGTAAAGTGGCCCTGCAGTACAAGGTTAAACCGCTTGCTGCGCCACCTGGTGGAAAATAGTGGATTTAGTGTTCCTATCCTCGAAAACGGTTTTAAAGAAAAGAGATGAATTAGAAAGTTGAAGATTATCTTCGATTTAGTACAAAAAGATAGTTTAGACATTCATGCTAGCGTTTCTATCTCGGAAACGGTTCAAGACAGGGGAAAAAAGTGAATTATAAAATTGCAGAGCATCATCGATTTAGTACGAAAAGATAGTTTTGACATGGATGCTAAAAGTACAAGGCTAAAAACGTGCTTTTTTTTGTTCGCAATTTCTTACACTATACACACTTGAGCTACATTGCTCACGTAGTAGCGTAGCTGGTGAGACATACGCTATATAGTTCAAAATACGGTTACTTGGTACTTTTTGCTTTGTTGTAGAGGTCTTGGTCTGAAGTAGGTCCCATTATAACATCTTTAAAATCTAAAGAAAATAAATCGTCATCTGGTGAAAAACATCGGCATTAGCGCTCCTATCTCAAAAACTGTTCAAGATGGGAGAAAAGTTAATTACGAAGTTGTAGAGTATCATCGATTTACTACGAAAAGACAGTTTTTAGACATTATTGCTAAAAACAGAACGCTTAAAACGTGCAATTGTTTGTTCGCAATTTCCTACACTGTGCACACTTGAACTACGTTGCACGCTTTACAGCGTATAGGATGACACGTATACTCTGTGGTTCAAAGCGGTCACATCGATAAGCGCAAAGTCGTTTTCAACCAACTTCAGAAAGGAGGGTGTTCTTAATTCTTGCTATGTGTTGTTGTTGCTGTTTGTAAGCTTATAACTTCGTAAGAAATGCTCTAATTAACCGATTTAAAAAAGGAAGAGGTTCTCAATTCAAAGCGTATGTTTTTATGTTTATGTTTTTGTTTGTTAGCTCATAACTTCTGAACGGATGATCCGATTTTGATACTTTTTGTTTTATTGTAAAGGTCTTGGTCTGAAATAGGTCCCATTGTAAGATCTTTACGATCAAAAGAAAATACAGGGTGCCCAAAAAAGTCAGTCACGACTCTTTTAACTGCTAAACAGCTGCAGCTAGAGTCATAAAAGTGGTATGTAGGTACAGTAAAGTGGACATGTGCTACGCGATTCAACCGCCTAAAGCGCCACCTGGTGGAAAAGAGTGGAGTTAGCGATCCTATCTCGGAAAAGTTTCAAGACAGGGGAAAAAGTGAATTATAACATTGCAGAGAATCATCGATGTAGTACGCAAAGATAGTTTAGACATTAATGCTAAAAACAGAACGCTTAAAACGTGCATTTTTTTGTTCACAATTTTCTATCATGTGCACACTTGAAAAACATTGCATATGTTGTAGCGTAGCGGGTGACATTTATGCTATGTAAAATTCAAAGTATGTTATTGTAAACGGTTACATCGATTAACGCATAGGCGTTTTAAGCCGACTTCATAAAGGAAGAGGTTCTCAATACAAACCATGTTTCTCGTTGTTGTTGAAATTTGTTAGCTTATACTTCGTAAGAGATGATTTAATTTTAATACTTTTTTTGTTGTCGTAATGATCTTGGCCTGAAATAAGTTTCATTAGGATTTCATTAAGATATAAACAAATTACAGGATACTCACAAAAGTCTGTTCTCACTCTAACTGCTGAACGCAAGCAGCTACACTGGTAAAAGCAGTGTGTAAGTATCGATGTTGAAACTTCTGTCAGTCAGCTGCAATGCATATTTTGCTCTTTGTTTGAACTTTACGCTACGCGATTTCCAGCGCAGCGGATGACACGTACTTACTGTAAAGTTCAATATATATGCCTAATAGAATTTTCGGTTACGATTACAGCGTATCCTTTCTTTACATTTCTAAAGATTTTTTAATTTAACGTATGTTCGTTCAATAAATAGTTTTTTGGTCATATCCGATAAAGGCAAGAAAAGTGACACAATTTAAAAATGCAGCATTTGAGAAAAATCAACTCAAAAATAACTTGACAAGAATAAAACTGGCACAACTGTCTCTCGAGTGGATAACTTTCTAGATGGAGATGTAACTTTTTTGTTCACATTGGGTGCATTTAATGTATTTTTCAGTGACATAAACCATTTTTTGAGTAATGTCACTTTTCTTGGAAGTTATGATTTGTGAAACTTCCGTCGAACGTCTTCTGATGCTCTGCTATATAAATAAGTTTTCACTGAAAAGAGAAAAATAAAATCTTTTTGTAAAAAAATAGAACCGACTCCAAAAAGGAACTACTATTCAAACAACTAAAAATGAAAGAAAATTGGCAGAAAATGGAACTGTAGATTGCGCCTAAAAGTATAAAATAATTTCCTTCGCCAAACAACCTATAACACTACAATTAATCATAACTTTTGAAGTCGGCGCAAAATTAAATAAAAATTGATACCTTATTTATTCAATACAAAAATCAAATCCTATTCAAAATACACGTCTCACATTGTTACCTGCAAAACGCAGCCGAAAACTACTTTGATTCAAGAAAACAAATATGATTTCGTAAGCAGCAAAAGTTGGCGAAGATGCTGGTATCTGACGTCCTTGGTGAACGAAAAATTGCAAAATTATCTGGCAAATATATTTAATTTCTTTGGGATATCATGATTATTTTAATAAGGTATATCAAGAGAGTAATCAAGAATATGAAACAACACATCGTACAATATATATTATGAAAATATACATCTTGTGTGTGTATTTTTGCATTACGTTTTTATCGCCAAATTCAAAAGCCATCAAGGATGATCTAACTTCGTAGAAACATAAATACCGCATTGTGAAGAATGTTCTCTGTTCTATGGAGATGCTACTAATGGACCAACTGTATACGGTGATAAAATAATAAAGGAAACTAGGAAACTAGGAAACTGTCTGAAAATGGATCATTCGAGACAACAGCATTTGTTGCTACCGATCTTAAGACAAACCTTCAAAAACTAATTTAATTTTATTTAATTTTGCGCCGACTTCAAAAGTTATGATTAATTGTAGTGTTATAGGTTGTTTGGCGAAGGAAATTATTTTATACTTTTAGGCGCAATCTACAGTTCCATTTTCTGCCAATTTTCTTTCATTTTTAGTTGTTTGAATAGTAGTTCCTTTTTGGAGTCGGTTCTATTTTTTTACAAAAAGATTTTATTTAGTTTGTTCTTCCACATAAAGGCATGCGGTAATTCTGTCGTGTTCCTTAGCAATGGCTACTACATTTCTTGAAACATTTTTCACACAATATGGGAAAAAAGGAAAACGTTTTTTAATTGGTTTAAATATGTAAAATAACAATAATAAATAAATTACTGATTTTCTTTTTCCTTAAGAGTGAACAATACCTAATTTCATAATAAGAAAGCACCACAGAACTGGCGTTTAAAAGCAATAATTACAAAGCTTTGAATAAACACCATAAAATTCAATAAACTTGCAATAATAACTTAAAAATAAAAAATAAATAAACGATTGTAAATTTTTTGAATGTGAAAACAGAATTTAAATATACATTATGTAATGAGTAATCATGAAATCAAACTTTCCCATAGAGTAACATGGTCCACGGCTGTCGGTGAGATTAGGTATTATCCACTCTAAAAATATAAAGTTGCTTTCCTTAGCAACAGTTACTACTTTCATTTCTTAAAATTTATTTTGAAAGTTTTATGTTTTATTGAATTATAATGTGATATCTTTAAATTTGTTGAAAAAGGGAGAAAAAATCTTTTTCAATTGTTCTACTTTATCTCAAACCAATACTCTGGTTGTCCTAAGAAAGATGCTTTTGCTTAGTGTCATACGAGAATATATATATATGTATTTATTTCTGCAAAGCACATTAACCATATCTTTCGAACGATACTACTTGTAAGCCCTTCTTTTTATTGAATAGGCTAAAAATGTAAGAGGAATTTCATGTCAGCGTATTAATATACAGATTTGCTGAAAAAATTTAGAATGCTCAAAAGATGTATAAAAAAAAAAGGCTACTAAATGGAGGGAAAAAAAAAACAGTTTTTTTTTTTTTTCTTGGCAGATTTTAGGAATATGCCCCGAATGAGAAAGGGGGGGGGGACATGCATTAACCGACGAGAGGGCCTGTGCCCTCGATCCCAAAGATGGCAATAATCTTGAAAGTATGTGGGTGGCATTTTCAGATGAGGAATACGAAAGGGCGCCAAACGTCGGGTCTCCCCCCCCCAATCAAATTTTCACGCTACGCCCCTGGTAGTTGGTCCGGAAATCGTTTTGTTTCCCTCCTGCATCACTTTTATAACATTCCCGAAAGCTTTTTTAATTTTTTTTTTTTTGGTATGTTGGACTAAATATTATCAGAATGATATGTATTTAAATTGTCGTTCCTCTTTAAAATATAAATGATATTAATAATAATGTTGATGGGTTTTTATATATAACACAAAAGAATCTAACTTTTGTAGGGACTGGAGTCTGCTGCGGAATAACGAGGTGTTACATATTAAGTGTACCAGAACGTTCTGCCGCTTTAATTAAAAAACCTGACACAGAAAAATTTTCCTGCACAACAATTATATAACTTTTAAGACAGTATTTGGTAAAGTATCATATAAATATTGCTTAAAAAAAAAAAAAAAAAAAAAAAAAAATCGGTGCCATTTCCCTAATTTAAAACGACAGAGCTTTCCGTACACCTAATAATATAATTATTTAAATATAGCTAAACGCCATTTATGCTAAATATCTTGGATTGAAAGATAGAATTAATTTTAAGAACAGCGAAAAAAAACGAGGCCCTAGTTTTTTAAACCCTAATTTAAACCCTAGTTTTTTGGCTTAATGTGGTACACTATCGCTGCACTGATTGAGTTATTTGGTCGATAATTGATACTATTCGCTCATATGACAAAGGACTTAGTAGAAGTAGATAATATATTGGATATCATAGGTTAAATATATAATACCATTGTATATTAAACATAAATCGTGGACTAGAATGATGATATATAAATATTTACTGATGATAATATTTTCTTATAATAGTTAAAGTTGAAATCTATCTTAGACTGTGTAAGTAATTAGTTATTTTTCCTGTTTTTCAGAAAATGGGCCACCCTACTAAGCTACCATGGTCTCAGAGGATTTGCTACGGGGTGGGCCATGCCCTCAACGATTTCACTGCCTCCATGTGGTTTAGTTACCTCATCGTGTATCTACAATTGGTGCTGGGGTTCGATTCCAATTATGCTGGGTTCGTGCTGCTTGTCGGTCAGGTCGCTGATGCCATAGCAACCCCCTTGCTGGGATACGAAATCAGTAGTATTCATGGAAGCAAGATGTGCCGGAAATATGGAAAACGGAAAATCCTTCATCTCATAGGTATGTTTTGCCTGTACTTGTTAATTGATTATACAACTGAGTTTAGTTCGGCCTAAATCCTATACGTAAAATTAAATAATTAAATGCACAGATACCAAAGAACTAAGGATTACCGGAAATGTTCAAGCATACCCTGATGACATCTGATTTGAAGCGACGATAATCTGTGCTAAGAAATCCTCTGTTGTATTCCTAAGCGTCTAATAAACAAGGGTTTTCAGGTCACCCTAAAAGAATAAATCCGAGAGATTGAAGTCCTGGGTGCGTAGAGACTAATCAACAGGTCCACCGCGTCCAATACCCCGAACAGGATATGTAATATCGAAGTGGTTGCGCACTGCAATAGAAAAATGTGCTGATGCACCGTGCACCCCTAGAGCATATGTTTGACTAGAAAGCTAAAGTTCCTATCCAAAGGCTAATCAAAAAAGAGAGTGAATCACATCGGTCACGTGACTTGTGTAATGCCCATATCCATCTACATTGGATGACACTCTTTGTCCGACAGTAGGTTGTGGAGAGTGAAAAGTGACCTTCAAGGGTAAAAACTTGAAAAGCACTCGTCACGGAATATTTTAATACTGATTACATACTTCGATGGGGAATGCACTGCCATGCATGAACTACATAATCTGCCTCACAGTGGCCGGTATTCTCAGCATCAAATGCGGGAAAATTTGCTGCAGAAAAATAAAGTACTTAGCGCCATTGAGGCGTTCGAGCAGAAAGTATTGTCCCAACGAATTATCTCCAAGAATACTTGCCTAGATATTAATAATAAATCTAGTGTTGCGGGATTTTCTAACTACCACATGTGCGCTTTAGGCGTATTGATCCCATCTTCTTTCGTAAAGTACGCTTCGGCTGTGAGCAAAACAGTGGCGGAAAACACTGAATAATTCTGCGTGGAATCAAGCAGTCAGCGAACGAAATCTACAGAAAGATGTAACCGGCTGGTATTTGTTTCTCATGCACGCGGGATGGATTCATTTTTCCAGCGTACAGAACACGTTTTCGTGCCGAATACCCAGTTCAGCTGCAACCAATTCTGTATTTGTCGATGAAGAATCAGAAAACCTTTCCGATTTTCTGTTTCGAGTGTGCACACACTGTGTTCTTTCCCTGCATTACGCCTGTTTATTTGGAAGTTCTTGTCTCTTGCAGGAGGTAGTCGATATTTGTAAATGTATCATAGTGCGGAGAACACCTCTTCGGAGATTGCTTGTCTCACATCCATTGATACAAATTCGGTCGTAAACCAAATGCATATCCACATGCTCCTCGTCCTTGTAATCTGATATATTGTTTCCGAATGAAGTTTAATACTCGCAAATTCTGCAATGCTTACTAATGAATACTTTCTCGCTGCCTTTATTTTCTCTGTACGAATAGGAAAGTTGTATCCGAAAATGTTTCTTCTTCTCCACCGCGATGCTTCTAATCCGATCATTCGTTTAGACAATTCTACTATCACGGTTACCCACTAAACTTTGCGAGCCTATGTTCTATGGTAACCTTTAATCCTCTTGATGTCTACTATCAGCCCTCTGAATAGGTCGGTCGAATTCGACAACACCCTGTATACATTGTATTGTGCACACATGTATATTATACATTCATATGACACGCACATACACACATTTCGTTTCTAAATACGCATATTACATATACAGACGTCTTTGTTCCTAATATATCCACTGTTTAGCGTTTTTATTTACCGCATAAAAGTTCATTTTCTCTTTTGAATATCCATTGCAGGTACTCTCTGCGTGATAGCAAGTTTCCCCTTCATCTTCAGCGTGTGCCCAGGATGTGAAGATTCCAGCGAATTCGCCTTCACCGTCATGCTGGTGCCCCTGGTGGTCATCTTCCAGATCGGATGGGCAGCCACACAGGTGTCTCACCTCTCACTCATACCTACCATTACGCCACACGAGACGGAAAGAGATTTTCTCAACGTGCTCAGGTACGAATTAAGAAAATACCCAAGGTTAGCAAGTAGAGAGGTACAGCATAAAAAAAAAAGTCAACACGTGTAACCGTATACGGTAAACGTTTACACGTTCTTATATTTAAATAAAATGATACTTTTAAAAAATTAAAGAACACGCTTTTATAGAAATGTGAACCAAAACGCACAAAATATCTATCTTAGCATTAAAATGCAGGGTAAAGAGAAAATCGTGTGAGTGACACACCATAGTATTTACATACACTTAAATCTTTAATTAAATAATTTAGAATTAATCAAAAGCCATTTTTAAAAAACCTCCCCTGACTGGGCTCGAACGTTAGACCTTTAGGTTCGTAGCGCGGAGCTTTACCTCACAGCCACAGCGTTCACGTAGGGAAAGTCTTTTTTTACAATATAGATTTTTTGTTTCTCCCAGATCGGTTACAAACATACATACAGGTGAAGCTAATAAAAGCATGTTAAAAAAAAAAAAAAAAAATATGTTGACACTACGTTTTTCTTGTACGCTATTGTACAATGCATGTAATTTTTACTTTCTAAATCTATATTATGTAAGGAAAATATTGTAATCATGAAATATTCGGCATGGCGAATTTTGAATATCACTTTAGAAAAAATTTTGCTTCATTTAAAAACCTCATTATTTAAAGACCTTTATTCCCTTGAATTAAATAAGACAAAACAAAGAAACCTATTTTAAAATAATGGTATTCAAAATGCATAAAAGTTGACAAATATGCATTTTGAGGACTTTTCTATTTTCACAGTAATTTACGTATGTGTATAGAGGTATGATGTGTATGTGAGTGAGTGATCTCGATAGCTTCAGAACGACTTGTTAGATTGAGCTGAAAATTGGTAGGTATTTTATAAGTCACCGTCGTATAAACTGTAGAGATTTTGATGAGAGTAGTCCTTAATATCTCTTTTATACGGACACACAGAAGAATTGGGAAACATTACTGACCATTGTACAGCATACAAGATACAACTTGAGGAGAAATTCTCAGACACTCTATTATAGATTTTCCTTTTGTTTATTTACTCACTTCTCTGATTTAATTTTTTTTTAAACAACCATTAGATACTAAATGTTCGAAAATTCGTATGGAGTCACTCCGTATGTTTAATAACTAAACTGTAAAACATTATTTTTAAGTTAGAAATATGAGTAAGAATAGAACCTACTAAGTAAGTAAGAATAGAACCTACTGTCGACCGATATACACTAAATCACTTCATCATTTGTTTTAACAATGGTTATCTCGTATGTCCAATTTGGTGCATTTACATGTCACAGAAACTGAGATATAGCCTTCCCAATTACGGAAAAAATTGCAGTATAGCAACGCCACCTGTCAGAAGATATGCACCAAAATTCAATCAGCATATTGTTTCATAATGATCCTCTTACAAATCAAGTTTTTTGCAGTTATACACAATAGAAGGTGAGCTATAGCCTTCTCTTAAACAAGAGAAATCGCAGCATAGCAACGCGACTGTTGGACGATTTGCACCAAAGTCTAATAGGCACTTATGTATGTCAAGGTGAAACTAAATATAAACTTATCAGAATTTCTGTGTGTTAGTTCTTGAATTAGATTTGCCACAAAATGTTTGTCACACACACGCTCACGCATTTTCTATAAATGGTCCAATGATCTTCTAAACTTCCGAAAGCGTGTAAATTTTTATGAAATTTTTTCCATTACTTTCTTCCATTGGATATAGAAAAAGTAACAAATCTGCGATTAAATGGTGAAAAATAGTTTTTAATATGTACAGTCGGTAACAAAAGTGTCCGAACACTAGCAAAAATTCCTATATAAAAAAAGTAGAGTTAATACTGTTTTGTTAAATAAATCCTTGTTGAATCACGTTCTTAGTCAGTCTAAGAACATGATTCGACAAGGATTTATTTAACAAAGAAGTATTAACTCTACATTTTTTATATAGGAATTTTTGCTAGTGTTCGGACACTTTTGTTACCGACTGTAGTTCAAAATCGAAAATGTAACAATAAAACAGAATGGAATGTCTAGTGAAATAAATATTTATGCTTGTATTATTCCGTCACTGATAAAGTTGTCCTTCTCAAGTTGAAAATATGTTGCTCTCGGAATCCTGCGTACAGACGCTGAATTTATTATAAGTGCATTTAGAGATATTGAAAGATGTTGACAGAATACATAATGCATTTTAAAGTTTTTTTTTCAGTTAAGTTGCTGAAGGTAGACCTTCAACAAGGAACAAAGACTTGACCTTCAACACCAGTCAAAAACTTTCTGTTTTTTATAAACTGGGGCGATTCAAGCATTGATTCGAATAATTTGCCCTTAGTAATATTTTAGTTATATAATACCAAAATTCATTAAATCGTTTGATTTACGATATGTGTCTATTTTAATAGTGCCGTGGACTAAATCGTAAAATTTTAATGACTAGTTTACTTCAGCCTCATTATTTTGCTCTATAATAACTAGTAGAAATGTGTATATTCCAATAAACGCAAGTTGAGCAGAACCAGACTTTCATAGTTTGAGCTTTGAAGAAACAAGAAAGATGAGTTTCCAACTATTGCATAACTACCACTTAAATATAACTTAGTACACTTATTAATCTAAAGGAATTCATAAAATAAATCACTCGCCAAAGATTTCGTAACTTGACAGCACTTAATTATAATTCGATGTGCGTAGCGGGCTCACATTATTTGCACTTAGGAAATTCGCTATGCTCCAAAGGCACGTAAGCACACAGAATATTTTCAGATGCTTCTTTTTAAATGATTAATCGGAGAGATACTTTATTTCGTTCACCTTAAAACATCTAACCTGAAAGTACGGACATCCAGTTGGCACTAAAACTTCACAACTTCCTCTCGCACTTCATACATTTCTTATTAAACCAACGCTAACCTAAACTAAATCGAGTGGTAACCTTTTCTTCCACTTACACAACTCTTCCATGGACAATCTTACACATTTTCCGACCGAAACTGACAGGCTGAATCGTTCGCCGCCATTGGTCCGACAAGTCCATCATTGTTAAACCTAAGACTACTATGTAATAGTCTTATATAGTCTCATATAATAGTCTTATATAGTATAGTCTTAGGTTTAGCGATGACGGACAAATGGCGGCAAACGATTCAGCCTGTTATATAGTAATCTTAACCGAAACCATTGCCAGCTACTAGATTCGACTGGTAACCTTATCTCTACCAACCTAACTTTACATCGATAACATCAGTGCGATTTCGAGCACTTGAACGTGAAAGGGATTTGAGCGAGGCCTCATAACCTTACAAACTGACTGGCTTCAATTGCATGATCTAAATTAGGTAAAGTTCGACCCCGTACCGTGTGCAAAAATAAACATACAGTTTAGTGGCGGAGAGAAGCAAGTTCATAGGGGTTCTAGTTAAACTTTTGAAAAACACGAACATATTTATAGCTTAGTTAAATGTATTAATATTTAAATAAAAATAAATTAAAAATAAACTAACAAATTTTAGAAGGGCTGTTGTTGTACGATTAAGGGTTGCGGATAAATATGAAATAATCTAGTCCTTTGAAACTTATTAATTAAGCTAATTTAACAATATTTTTTTTAAAGAAGTTCGTATAATGAAAATGATAATTAGAACAATAAAATTTCACTTTCATAAAGTGTACACGTTACATTAGCCAACATCCTAATTATGAACCAGAAGATTTTTAATTCACGCCCCTTTTTCCACACCAATTTATCTTTAGAGTATCTCCCAATGTACAGGGTGATTATAATTAAAGTTACGATTTCAAAACGCTATAATTTTAAAACTACCCATCAGAGCGATTTGATATTTTACCAGAGCAATCGTGAAGCAATAAAATTTTGTTTGGGGGAGGAAAAAAAAAAAAAAAGTTTCAAAATATGCCGTTAATTATCCGTAAAGTATTTGTTTCCTGAAGCTCCTCTTTTTCTCTTTTCACGATGACTGTTTCCGCTGTAAACACGTATTCTTGTCTTTTTGCTAAAAACATTCTAGTAAACCCTTGAAGTCTATTGTTTCCTGCTATTCCATTGTGTTGCTAACAGCATTAATGTGTTTAATGAGTCCATTTAGGCGTTTCCTCTGACATTATCCTGACAGCGCCCTCTATAGGAACATGTTGGAACTACTTTTTTCCTCCCCCAAACAAAATTTCATTGCCTCCCGATTGCTCCGGTAAAATATCAAATTGCGCTGATGAGTAATTTTAAAATTATAGTGTTTTGAAATCGTAACTTTAATTATAATCCCCCTGTAGTTACGATTAAATACTTATAAAATAATTCTAAAAAAAGACAATGCAATAGCTGGTAACTCATCTTTTTCGTTTCGTTGGTGTGAAAAAAAGTTCTAAATTTTTTTTTTTATTATTAATGAGATGGTTGGCAGGTATTAGTTTGCAGATGATAAAAGTAAAATAAGAATTTACATTTATTTTAGTTTGTTTTATATGTTTTCGTAAAGTAATTTTAAAATGAACCAATTAGATTTTCACTTATAAAGTGATTATTCTCTTTCCTATTGTAACACGCTGCCAATTAAAATAGGAAAGAGAAAAATCATTTTAAGGGAAGATCTGATTGGCTCATTTTAAAGCGTATTTTACGAGGGCATAAGTATTCGTATTTCATATTAAAACCCGTTACAAAATTAATTTTAAAATAAATTAAAATATATATAATCAAAATGAGAGGCATACATATAAAAAATACTACAAAGTACAAAGAGGAGATGAAAGTAGGAAAATAAATAGAAAATAATAGGAAAAATATAAATATGTAAAATAAACCAATATACAAATCCTCTTTGTTTTATTTTCTACGCTACGCCATCTAAATAGTTACACTTACTGGGCTGTTTGTTGGAATTCAAGGTTATGTGTGGTAGATAACATTTTGTAAGTCTTCTGGTATATATAAACACTTGTAAAAACCATTATTGGGAATTTTAATTTATTATTATTATTATTATTATTACTTTAGTGCATACAATATTTAAAGAAAGATACATCCACGTGGTCACATAAATTATTTTTAATTTTTTAAAGAACAGTTTGAGCAATATTTTTCATTCTTTCCAAGAAATTTTAAATTCATTGCAACTTCAGTTCGTCTAACTGCTTGTCTGCGCTTTCATTTCCCTAAATATTTTTAGGTTTCTATAAAATTGATATAATTTTTTCAAATTTCTCAGATTTACTCCCTATTAAAGTTCTTGCATGTAGCAAGGGTGATTTGTGTACAAGGACTCGAATTTTATATATGACCCTCTAAGACACGCATTTTTATAAGCACATTTAAACATCTTTATACTGCCTTAAAATGCAAAATCAACATATATTTTTCAGATCCAGTAAAAGATATTTTTTGTCGAAAAAACTGTGATTAACAGGAACGACTTTTTTACAGGGACACACAAAAGTATTCAGATTCACTACGGAAAATTGCTGGAGGTATCATTTCTGCTGTCTTATACAATTTCCAAAAGTGTGGAGAAATTTTTAGGACTTATAGTAATTAATATGTGACGGGTAAATAGGGTTAAAAAGTGATGAAAATGCAGATAGACGAATCAAAGTCCTAAACAGCTTTGAACTTTATTAGAAAGGGAAAACAAATCCTCTAAACTATCCATAAATAATGAAATATAAATTATATTAACAAGTAACATTATGTTTCTTTAACAATTATTGCATTAAAAAAAAACTAGTACACTGAGAAAAAATATATACCGCTTTTCTCTAGAATGAATAAGTGGCCATTTTCTAAATCCCTTAACTAGAAATATAGATTTCCGAGCTATGCGCATAAGGCACGTCAATAAACTGAACAGACGAATTTATCCGGAATTTCTACTCTATACATTTCTAGATCATGAAACAATATTCTTAATACTCTAAATATTCTGAATCATTTATATTGCGAGGTATTCTCGCTTCATTTTCTAGAATTGGGTGATAAACCAAGATTATAGTTGCAGAAACCAGCCTCTTGTAGTCTCATTTTTTTGCAGAGATTTTTAAATAACTTTGCCCTCGAGAATAAAGGAAAACGCTCTAGAATTCTAATAGGGGCTTCTAAAACTCGCTTTCCAAGGGGACTAGAATTTATAAGGATGACATGGAACTATTTTTTCTAGAGCCACAATTTAGATTCTAGATGTCAGTTACAGAATTTTTATTCAGTGTATGATGTAATTATTACAAATCTTTCTTCTGCACCATTCTAATATGCAAGTTAGTATGTACCTAAAGGTTAACGTACACAAAAATTTAATCATAGCTATTTGCAACACATATGCAGTTTGGTACAATTATTCTCAATAGGTGCTGAGATATAGCCATTCATAAAACCAACCAATGATAGTTATTTCTTTAAAGCTTAATCTTCATATATTCTAGGTTGACGTAAGCATGTTTTCTAATTACATTAAGGTATGATTACCATCTATGATTGATTTACCGAGTCTGAAAAATTTATCAAATACAGTCGAACCTCGTTAACGTGAATCTCAAGGGGGATAAAAAAATTTTTTCATGTTGTCAGTAGTTCATGCTATCAGTAACTAATATTCTTATAACTAAACGAATCTTCATTTTGACGGGGATTGTGAAAACAGTTCATGTTAAAAGTAATTCATGTTAACAGTGTTCACGCTAACGAGGTTCAACTGTATATATTAGTACATAAGTTGAAATTGCTTGAAGGTAATCCTCAGCTGTGTTTTGCATTTTCGATATTTGAAAGTTTCAAGTTGGAAGTTAAATACTGGAACTTGTAAGTACAGTTGGAAAGTATTTTATTATTTATTCGAACCGCATGCTTTTTCTTTTTTCTTCTTCATAAATTCATTTCACTTTCATCTCCTAGGTATGCCGTCGATATTATGGCCGATGTGAGCACATACCTCATAGTGTGGGCCGTCTTTGATCTGACCAGACAACCAATCGGTGACCAACATACCATCACAGGAGATTACGCCAACAAATTTATGGTAAGCACACTCATCCTATCATATTTTGATTTTATGATTAGTGTAGACTCTTAAAAATCCCTGACGCATGAAACGTATAACATCATCTATAGCTAAGAAACATCCTGCTTAAACCAGCCAAAGCCGACCATGAATTTAATTAAGTAATAATTTTCTAAAATATGTAATTCTTTTACCGAATTATAAGGTTTTTGGATTTTGGCCTCATAATAACAATTTACATCCAACTTTTGAGATCATGAGAATTTCGCATATTTCTTTTTTTTTTCTCTCACATAAAATTTTTAACATTGCGAGAAATTTACGTTCTCTTCTGGGGCAAATTTATTAAATTTTTTGGTCTGAAAACATGTCATTCATAAAAATCTGCAAATTTAAACATACCCTTCATAGAAGTTGAATGATTTTAAAAAGTTTTCAAAAAATCTTGGATAAGAAAATTCTGTACTGATAAGTATAAAGGATTTAAGTTCAAAAATGTCGATTTTGAGTTAGGTGCATAGTCAGACCCAGAAAAAAATTCTCTATCGATTCGTATAAAGGATTTAAATCCATGTCATTTAGTCTTTGAGAAAACCCATTGGTAAAAAAAGATTCAAATCAGAAATTTAGCATTAATCTTTGTATAAAATATTTAATTCAATTTTTCCCCTTTATTAAATGAAGATTGACAATCCCTGAACGGTATAAAGGGTATAAACCAACCTAATCCCTTTTTCCTAATCAATTCTTCTGATTAGTTTTTAGTTAGTTTAACTTTATTTTTTGTCTCCTGAAAAATCAAGAATATGGACTTAAATCCTTTATACTTATTAGTACAGAATTACATAGTTAAGTGATCAGTTGCAAAAATTCATTACATTTCTACAATGAAACATCAGAAAAACTGGAATTACGTAAATAATCTTGTATTAAAGGTATTCGGAAAATGTAAGTTTCATCAATTTGCAGTGCAATGTAGCTGCTTATTTCGGTGAACGGTAGTGAAAAAAAATCAACCTATTTAAGCAATTAAATGAAATAAGACTCAATTAGCTGTAAAATTTGACATCATTAAAAATTAACATTAATCTAGATTTTTTTTTTTTTTTTTTTTTTTTTTTTTGGTGAATTTTAATATTTTAAGGCTAAGATTTTTGAAAAAAAAAAAAAAAAAAAAAAAAATCGTATTTCATCAAATTCACTTTATAATGGAAAAAATATTCTATTTGCCGTAATTCATAAAAAATCAGAAAAAAAAAAAAAAAAAAAAAAACGGTCTAATGTCCAAATGGTCTTAAAAGATTATTTTAACTTGATTTTGGATGTAATAAATTTTTCGATGTCGAATTTCAATATATGCTTCTAATTAAGAAAATAAAAGATATAAGATAAACATTTAATAACTGTTAATTCGTTTTGATTAGCAAAATTTCTTACATCACACATTTTCCAGATTTTTTTTTTTTTTTAATCCCATTATTCACAAAGGCTCTTGTTTTCGTTGTCACCATTTCAGTCGACCCCCCTAAAATATAGTATGATGAACTTAGTTTCCCATATTACAGAATAGCAAATGGAAAAGGGAAAAGGGAAATTTTCATTTAATTAATGTATACTGACACGTGTATAAAACAAATTGATATGTTAGAGTAAAATGGATCTTGAATCATTCATCTCATTATGAATTCATTTTACGCTATTTGTAGGTGAGAAAATAAGACACTATGCCTCGACTGAAACAAGTAATAGCCCGAAAGGACTATGCCAGGATTACACGGTGGTTTCACCGAAACATCCTAGCAACGTCTTGCTAGGATGTTTCGTCTCCTTGACCGTTTCCTAAACGTGAGGCCTTGTGTTATCATGAAGCAAATTTATGGGGCGCAAATCTTTGCCAAAAAGATTTCGACCGATTAATAAGTTTAATCAAAGGAATTGGTGCTTGTAGCGTTCGGCAGTTACATTGGGCACCAATAGTTCATAATATAACACACTTTTTATATTCAAATAGATGCGCATAAGAGAAATTTCTTTCAGTAAATGGATCATTTCGGCGTCGATATTGTTGCTTTTCTGACATTCACCTAATGTTTTTTGCGATTCCGATTGTCATATTATATCTATTTTTCATCTCCCATCACGATTTATCACAAGAAAAATTTCCTGTGTTGTTTGTTGAGCAGATTCAGGCATTTAAAGATACGCCCAGTCTTGTTCCTCTGGCTCAACGCACGTGACACTCAGTTTCCTACTTTCGAAATATTCCTCATCCCATGTAAATGATTAGAAATAGTTTTGGTAATGTTTGACAAGTTCTTTTTGCATTTGAAATGCATCGTCATTGAGCAGTGCTTGCAAATTCCCACGCCTATCCTTAAGTAAACCGCCGCTATGTTCTCGATCGGTTAACATCCAAATCGTCATTTTTAAAATGCCGAAACCAAAATTTGCAATTAGTTTTTGATACTATTTTCCCCCCGAGAACAGAACAGATTGATTAGCATGCACCGATAGCTTCTGCAACACTTTTTCTTTAGAGAATTTCGTTTCGAATCATGCAGTGATGAATAACAAATTTATTTCACTTTTTTACAAACTTCAGCATCGGTTTGATAAGTCTGAGCTAATTCATACAATATGACACAAACGCATTGTACTGATGGGTAATTTAAAGTCGACAACAAAACTGTATTCTGCTCTAAACATCACACAAAAATCGCTTTACAACATATATATAGCAACGCACATACATATAGCAACATACAAAAATCGCTTTACAACTACTTATTATCATTTTACATCCAACAGTAAAATGATAATAAGTAGCTTAAAATACATTATTTACTTATTTATTTATTTCTTAAGTCTTGTGACGTAAATTTTAAAAATTGAACTATCTTTCTTTTCATACAGAAAATTTTGGAGTGGAAGGTTGATTTTTTATACCAACTATGTAAAAAATACCAGAGCCGGGAATCGAACCCGGGCTTTCCGCTTTACGTGCGGATGTTCAAACCATTGAGCTACCCTGGCTGAATACCAGCTAGGTATTTCTCACATAACATTCGTTGGCAAAGTCACCGAGTCTGTAAACACAGCTATATCAAGTGACATTATTAATCATGGCACAACTCCAATTAATGTCACTTGATATAGCTGTGTTTACAGACTCCGTGAGTTTGCCAACGAATGTTATGTGGGAAATGCCTAGCTGGTAATCAACCAGGGTAGCTCAATGGTTTGAGCATCCGCACGTAAAACGGAAGGCCCGGGTTCGATTCCCGGCTCTGGTATTTTTCACATAGTTGGTATAAAAAATCAGCCTTCCTCTCCAAAATTTTCTGTATGAACTTTCAAGGTTGATAAATAAATTTCTAAATCATCTTTCTTTTATTTTTCTAACAGCTCATCGTGATTATTGTGGTTGGTATCGGAACTTTCTTTTCCATCGTTTTCCACATCGGCGTGAAAGAAACCTTGCAAACCCCCATCGATTCCGAGGAAAACAGCATCACCGAAAACGGGTCTCAAAAGAGGAAGGAACCAGAACAGCCGAAGACAGTTTCTTGGAAAGGTTGGCTGAGAGAGGTTCACTTTTACCAGGTAATTTATGGGTTGACCTATAATAGAATTGCAATTTTCATGAAATGCATAAGGTATGTACAAACAAAAATTATGAAAATAAATTAAATTTTGATTAAAGTATTGATGAAGAACACTGCTCTGCATGAAAATCGGCTCCAACACCATTTTTGCAAATTCTTATGTAAAATGATCTCCTGAATCCGAATAAGACGCAAATTTTGCCCTATCACCCACCGTCTTTAAGGGGCACACCCCTATTTTTATCACTTTTCGGTAATTTTAAGGCTATAAATTTCATTTTTAGTGGGGGAGGGATTGTTTTAACTGTTAAATATCTTCTTAGGGGCTACAGAGTTGGAAATTTTCATAAACAACTGCAGGAAGGGGAAAATTTAGGGAGGATTTGCCACTGAAATTATATTTTATTAATAAATTATTATTATTATTTATTATACATTATATTTTTTTAAGTGTTAAAATAATTCTTTTCCATTCTCCAAATCAAATTTATGGCCATAAAATTATCGAACAGTGACAAAAATTTGGGGAGGGTGGGGTGTCCCAAGAAAACGGTGGGTGATTGGGAAAAAAGGGAGTCATATTCGGATTCAGGAGGTCATTTTATATAAGAATCAGCAAGAATGGTATCAGGGCTCGAATTTTTTTTGTAATTTGGATTCTAATTTCGACTTTATGTAAATTAAACATTTTTGATGAAAAGGTAGAATTAATAATTTAATTCAAATGAAAAGTGATTGGACTAGAAATTGAAAATCTTATATTTTGTATAATGCATCGCGGAAAAGTTTTACTACTATGTTAATCAGATGAACGCCTGTCCAACATAATGGCATTACGAGCGCACAATAGCAAACTCGCCAGCAGTCGACACGTTTTTTTTTCGTAACAATGTATGCATATATATACAGTCAGAAGCAAAATTATTCGAGCGCTAGCAATAATTCCTATGTAAAAAAAAGTACACTTAACACTACTTTGTTAAATAAATCTCTGTCAAGTCATGTTCTTAGTCAGTCTAAGAACATGATTCGACAAGGATTTATTTAACAAAACATTAAGTGCACTTTTTTTATATAGAAATTATTGCTAGAGCTCGAATAATTTTGCTTCTAATAATATATAATTTTCCCCTTATTTTAACTAAAAAATGAAATATTTATTAAAAAAAAAAAAAAAAAAAAAAAAAATCAATTTTTGAAAAACAAGTACAAAAGTAAACGGCTGCGAATTAATTTGCGTTGTAAAAAATTTAGGAATTTTCTTTGGAAATCCTGAGCAGTAATGCGTTCAGTATTTAATCAATAACGTTCCTTGAATACATCATTAACTACCAACTTATATCATTAAAAATACTACTAAATTCAGGAACATTTCATGAATAAAAGCTTGTTATTCTCAGGAACCTGACTCCAAGCTTATAAAAAGGCAGGAATCTATTCGATATATACCAATAAAGTTAATAAAAATTTTTACTGAGTGAAAATGTCACTTTAAACGATGTCATAGAATAACACGAACTTTGGCTGCTGGCGAGGTTAAGTATTGTACCTTCTTAAAGTTAGAAATTTTCATCTGTTCTGCAAATTAGGACGCAGCTTTATGGATGAATGTTTTAATATTTTAAAACTTCAATCATTGCATTTTCATGCGAGTGAATGCATAAAAAATTATACCTCTGGGGGTCACCGAAGCGGGAGAGCCATCCCTTCCGTGCAGGATCAAAATTGTGATGGCATATCTCCGGACCCCCTCTTGGGGAGTGTCTCAAACCGTCGCCCATTACCCATCTGCGCAGCACTAGTGCGACGTTAAACCCAACCATCCATCCATCCATGTGAGTGAATAATGCTGGTCAGAAGTGTATATCGGGCTAGCTAGATAACAAAAGTATTGATCAGGGCCAGCGATGCCAAATTTAAGGACATTTTTTATTCAATAATTACCAATAATTTAAAAAAGTGATGCTTGATATACATAGGCAATTAATCTTTGATGTGATTAGCCAAACATTGCAATTAAAAATTAGTGAGTTGCACGAAAGAAGATAATTCGAAATTATTTGGGCTTTATTTATTACTTTTTCTGTCAAAGTTGTCTTATTTAAATTTCAATACAGTTTTTAATTCGAAAAAAGAACGAAGTGCTCGAAATATCCACTCTTAATAATTTAGCCGTGGATATCTGTTGTGTTATGTATGATAAACAATAATTACTATTATTATTAAGAACCATTTATTTAATTGCTAAAGAAAATTTCACTTAAATAAATTATTTCCATTTGTAGGTGGGATTTCTGTACACTTTTGCCAGACTTTTCCAGAACATGAGTTCCGTCTTCATGCCTCTGTATTTGCAAGAATCGCTACAAGCCAACGACGTAAGTATAGAACAGATAAGCAACCGATTTGGTTTGTAAAACTTGTTGGATGGAGCAAATCCTCTCTTTTCCAACATACAGGGTGGGTATAATTAAACTACCGAATTAAAGAACATCCTGCGGTTATAACGTGAGAGCGGATTACCACTAAATTTGTTATGTGGACAATTGATAATATGCGCTCAGGGAATTTAAAAAACCTATTTAGTTCAAAACATATCTATCAAGGGACGCTTTTGAACTAATTCCTTAAGTACATCTCGTAAATTGTTCGCATACCGAATTTGGAGGGCAATCTGCTCTCCCGTTTTAGTTCCAAATATACTGTTTATTCTTGAAGTTCATCTGGTACTAAGCGTTGTAATTTTTTACGAGAATAAAATTTCCGTGTGTTAATAAAATTCATTAACAGTTTAAAAAGAAAAAAAAAAATATTATCATTCAATTTCTTTAAATAATGAATATCTGGATTTGTAATTTCGATCATTACATTAGACTGCTAAATTTCAGTTGATGACTTATTTTTCTTTATTCTGCTTATTTTTGAATTTTTTGTTTACAAAATTATTCAGAATTAAATAAAATATGTTAATCAATTAACCAATCCTACCGTATTTTTCCTAAAATACCGGGTGTCCCATAAGTCTGTAAATATTTTAAAAAATTATAAAAAAGTTAAATTTTTTGTTGATAGAGGGCGCTGCACAGGCGCAGTAACAAGAAGTATGTCAGTAATGATTTTTTCGCAAACCGCGTTCAATTCTACCAATTCGTTCAATAGTTATGATTTTTTGTCTACAGACTTATGGAACACCCTGTATATATGTATGTATGTGTACATATATAATATTTAGTTTCCATTTTATTTATTAATATTTTTCCTTTCAGGATTTCATAGCCAAGATTCCCTTAGTTATGAATGTGAGTGCTTTCGTATTATCGTGTGGGCTGCCCAAGTTCTTCAAAGTATTCAGTAAAAAGGTAAGTTTGTCATTTGATTACGGCTTTGCGGCGTTCAACTAAAATTCTACCATTACCTTAGTTTACTGAAAATATAGTTCAGACAGATTAACTCAAACTTAAACGAAAATTCGTTAAGCTTACAGTCATTCTTCGTGACAACTGAAGTAGTGCACCTTCGCTTTTAGTTTAGATATGATATCGCAAACTAAAAATATCTGCAATATTACAAGTTTTTTCATGACGTCCCTATATGTACATGTATGTATCTTCCATAACTTAAACACGATTGGACGTAGAACGCTGAACATTTAGATGGAAGTTTGTTGTAATATTTAATTGTGCGCCTCCTGTTTTGGTCTTCATATGTCTGCCCCTTTGAAAAATTTTTCGTCATTATAAGTTTTACCGGTTTAGATATTTCTGCAGGACTTAATAGCCAGTAGTAACTTTGCCACGGAAATTCTCGATTTTCTTGCATGTAGAAAATAGTTCGTAAAGAAATAGACATCTAATCGACAAATGTAATCTTCTGAACAAGTGATTTCAAAACAGTTCCAATAGAACTGTTTATAACTGTACAATAAATAAATAAAAAAAAATAATAATAATAATAATAATAATAATAATAATAATAATTGGGATTTAGTCTCTTCCTCTCTCTGCATATGTTTAAGTGTATATACTTTACTTTTCTACTTTGTATCGTGAAATTACTAATGAAATATTAATAACCCACATTGGCTATTCTATTTATTCTAGGTGACATTTCTGGCAGGTGCTGCCATGGGCATTGGATCCTGTGTCTGGGTGGCCGTAGGCCACGGCACTGGATTCTGCTCTCATGGCATCTACGGCGTGGGTGTCCTCATGGGAAGTTCGGCGTCCGTTCTTGTCATATGTTCGCTGTCTTTCATCCACGACCTCATCGGCACCAGCGCGGTAAGTCATTTTACTACAATTACCATAACGTGTTATACGAGATGGTTATTATTAAACTTCTGTTGAGTGTTTTAATTCTTTTTCTGTACATTTTATCATCTAAATTTTCAGGGTCCCTCAACAATATTCCTGTTTATCAACCCCCCCCCCCTTCCCTAATTCACAACTTGGATTCCTTAAGAGCATCTTGCAAAATTAAAAATATTGCAGTTAAAAATAATCTTAAAATCCCCATAAAACCCAATCCTAATATATACCAAATCATAAGAAATGACTACATCCAACCTTTAAAAATAGCCGGAATATATAAAATATTATACACTGATAGTCAAGGCAATAATAAATGTTATATCGGTAAACCAAAAAGAAAAACTAGGATCAAGGAACACAGCCATAACATAGCCACAAACAAAATCACAATCGCGTTAACGAAAGCTAATCAAGAAGACTATATAAATATTCATTTTGAAAACGTTACTAAAATTGCGAATTACCACAATCATAATTATGCTGCATACCGCGAAGCTGTAGAGATTATTTATTCCAGTAATTCTTGCAATGACAACGATGCGGCGGGGCTTGATGACTAGTGAAGACGCATGCTTAAGAGAACGGTAAACAGAAACTACAAGTGCAAGACTTCTGACACCGGAAATGCTGGTGAGCAAGCCAGGTGAAAACGCGTTATAGCTTATCATGAAGTATGTAAAAGGTTTTTTCTTATTATAATTAATTTAAATCTTCATGTAAAACAAAGAATTTATACCTAGCAATTTTCCTGTAAGAGAAAACTGAAACATATGTAAAGACATATAAAAAAGAATATACATTGTGAACTAAAAAGAAATCAGTAGAGCCATTTTTTGAAACACCGATACCTATAATTGACCTATCTAATCAGGATGACCATCAATTTTCCTGTAATAACAAACTAATGTATGCGAAAAGATATCTAAAAAGGGGCTTATATAGCAGTTTTCAAGAAAATCGTTAAAACCGTTTTTGAGATACCAATTATCGGTTCCGCTTCCGATTTTTATTAAAACTTGGTAATTTCATCAATTGAGCAGAAAACAACAGCTACATACGAAAGCATATCTAAAAGGGTGTTGTTAATGTGGTGAGTTTGGAAAAAATCCGTAAAGCCGTTTTTAAAGGAAAACACTTGCGCTACTTCAAATTGAACTATTTATACAGGACGCCTATCAATTTTCCTGAACTAATCAACTAATATATACGAAAGGACATCTAATAGGCTATTTATATAGCAACTTTGAAGAAAATTGTTTGAACCACTTTTGAGATACGGACTTATGGCCAATGTCCGATCCGGTTTTCAATATCCGATTTCTAGTTTTCCAATTTTCCCCCAAAAGTTGTAAAAATCATCTGTACACCAGAACCGTCTCAATTCTGAAGTTCCGTCATTCTAACTTTACTAGTTTCGGAGATATGATAGTCAAAAGATTCCCCAGACACATACATATACATACACACACGAACCAATTACCTAAAAACCATATTTTCGTCTCAGGAGAATATTATATTAAATTTGCTTACCTTGAACTTATCCGTCTATTTACTACATTTTAACTACTATCATAAATATATATTACGTAACTAACGACACTTCTGTAAGTTATTTTTACTACATTTCTGCAATAGTTGAATAATTTTCATATATGTATTTTGCAGGAGAGTGGTGCCTTTGTCTATGGCTGCATGAGTTTCTGTGATAAACTAGCCAATGGTATTGGCGGCATGTTAGTGCAGCACTTCCATTCGTGAGTATCTACTATTCACTTTTTTTCCCCATGTATTTTAGAGGTTAAACTGTAAAGTAATAAAAGGAACAACACTTTCTGACAATACCATCAAAAACTAAGACGCAACGTGTTTCAAAAAACTGCCCCTTTCTTCATCAGGTCCGTAATAAAATAGAACAACCAGTGTCGTACAACCAGGGATTGATTTATGGCGAGATATTTAAATTTTTTCTACTGAGAATAAATTAAAATGAAAAAATAAAAGTATTTCTTTGAAATTTAGGTAATCTGTTAAAATCTCGCTAGTTGCCATCTTATTAATCATCAAGATCTAAATTTACTTAATTTTATTTCATCATATGTATGTGAACATGTGTTTCATGGGAGTGGAATCTCTTTTGAATGAGGGGAGCGGAATTTTTAGCGAGAAAGTTGATTATGTTTTTTAAATTCTGTATCTATTCGTATTTTTAAAATGTTAAATAGGCATTTAACTGACCTCAGAACATTTTATAATTATTACAGTTTTTCTTTTTCTTTTTTTAATTAATAATGTTGTAAAATAATCTTGGAATAATACGTGAAATTTTTCACGAGGAATATTTTTACATGCGATTTCATTTTGGTTAGAATTTTAAAATAATAGTATTGTCACATGATGTTCTGAATATGGAACACTGGTACTATTATGAGTTTGAGTGAGGAGGGGGAGAATTTCCATAATATTTTAAATGATATTTTTATTGCAGTTTGAGTTGATGAAAAAATTGATGTTGATGGTAGGATAGAGCCTCAGAGTTGTATGCACCCTAGAACCCTTACATGTGTAAATTAGTTCCTACCAATAACCACCTAAATATAAAGCAGACTAAAATAAAATGAATAGATTTTAGGCTTTTAGGGTGGTAGGTCATGTTTTCTTGAGCACGTCGGGTTGTTTCCTAAATTTTGTTGTTGTTTTAGAGAAGTGATAAATAAAAATTTTATGTATAAACATAGCTGCCAACCTATTCTGGAACCTTGTTAGTATTCGCCTGTTTTTCCACACCACTTAATTTTTAAAAATTTATCTGGTGCTGTGTTACTCAATAGCTTCTGCAGTAACGATTTTTGCTTCATGCTTTTCCAGACATGTCATAGCATCTTATATCATTCCTCCAAGTTTTCATTTATTATTTTTCAACACCAATCCTTCAGTGCGTTTTAAAACTATTTTCGAGAAGTACTGATACATCTTTTCGATTCTGCACCAATTGTGGAAATCATATATTACATAAACATTAAGCAGCTTTTAATGAAATGATTTTTTTTGTCATTTTTCCGTAGGACCTATTGTGACAAATGTGACTGGTTCTATAGAGACGTCATGTCTTACGCTCTCGGAGGCACTGTGATTATCGCCAGTTTCATGCTCGTCGTGCTGATGCCCGCCAAGTTAGGCCAACGAAGTTCTATCTACAATGGTAAGAATATATACAATATTTTCAAAAAAGACTAAAGTGTAAGTATTCTTAATCAATGTACAGTCTTCCATGTTGTAGAGAGGCTCGAATTTTAAAGTATTTATACAGGGTGATTATAATTAAAGATACGATTTCAAAACGCTATAATTTTAAAACTACCCATCAGAGCGATTTGGTATTTTACCACAGCAATCGTGAGGCAGTGAAATTTTGTTTGGGGGAGGAAAAAAGTAGTTCCGACATGTTCCTATAGAGAGCGCTGTCAAGGTAATGTCAGGGGTAAACGCCTAAATGGACTCAGTAAACACATGAATGTTCTTAGCAACATAATGGAATAGCAGAAAACAATAGACTTCAAGGGTTTACTACATTTTTTTTTTTAGCAAAAAGACAAGAATACGTGTTCACAGCGGAAACAGTCATAGTTAAAAGAGAAAAAGATGAGCTTCAGGAAACAAATACTTTACGGATCATTAATGGCACATTTTGGAATTACTTCCATCTCCAAACAAACTTTCATTGCCTCACGATTGCTCTGGTAAAATATCAAATCGCGTTCTAAAATTGTAGTGTTTTGAAATTGTAACTTTAATTATGATCACCCTGTACATAAAATGAGCTAATAAGGAAAACATCTCTGTTTTGAAACAGAAAGAAACTTTGGAAGTTTTGATAGCAGAACCCACATCTGACATATTTCGATGCAATTAATTAGAATCAGTTTTATATTAATGCGACGGTGGACTTTCAAAATGGCAAAACTCCGACTAAAAATGCAATATTTCAATTTCACTAAAATATGAATCGGAATAACAGTAGTAATGTGTGACAAAAGGTGTTCTTTAATTCCCATCATTCTATACTGAGTTATAAACGTTTGCGTTTGTAAAACAGTGTTGCCAAATCTGGCGGATTTTTTTTATTCAATAATCATCAACAATTTTGAGAAGTGATATTTGGTATACGTAAAAGACTATCAATCTTCGAAGTGATTAGGCAAACGTTACAATTAAAAATTATTGGTGACTATTGAATAAAAATTACGCCAGATCTGGCAACACTGTTGTAGAGTACAGGGTGACTTATAAAAGTCACAGAAAAAATATATAAAGTATTATTCAAAAAGTATTGAACCTTAGCACTATACATTTTTCACTGAAA
This sequence comes from Salticus scenicus, assembly GCA_963930645.1. Lineage (NCBI taxonomy): Eukaryota > Metazoa > Arthropoda > Arachnida > Araneae > Salticidae > Salticus > Salticus scenicus. The sequence continues at coordinate 293,099,982 of OZ005655.1, read as the reverse complement.
TGTGAAATGGATAGAAAGGCATGGGAATCTTTTTAGGTAACAAAAGATTTATTTGCAGATTAGTTTAAATTTTCTTAAATAAGTTATGCTTTAATTGTAAAATTAAATTTTTTACAATGTTCAGAATATTCATTAACGTAACTAGGACTGTAAATGCTCAATTTGATTGGCGTCCTTCATTAGAAAATGACCGTCAGACGTCGTGCATTGGAAATTCTCCTAAAAAATACTTCAGTTTTCGCCCTATGCCGTTATTCGATCAGGCGGATCTGTTTAAAATGTGAGAGGATGTTGCGAAAATAGCGCGATATGTTGATGAAAAATGTAAACTAATATTTTTTCTTATATTAAAAAAAAAAAAAAAAAAAAAAAAAAATCCATGCTTTTCTGTACATTTTTAGTGAAAACTGCATAGGCCTACAGTCAGTACTTTTTGAATAATATATATATTTTTTATTTTTTGTGTGAATTTCGGATCACCCAAATATTAAATCTGTTGTAAAATGGAAACTTTAAGCATCAAAGCTAATTTTTCTCACAAAAATATTTTTTACGTACTTGCGTCAAGTTTAAAATGTTTCATGCTTCACATCATTTGTTAAATCTTCATGAAACCTCATATATATTAGGTCTTTGTATAAATTCGTGCGGTTTTTTATTGCTTCATTTCATAAAAATACATCAAATCAAATGACGATTTTTAATCAAAATACTCTCCATTACTTTCTACAACTTTTGCCCATTTTTCGGGTAACAAATGTATACCACGGCGATAGAAACTCTCGTCAGTGGAGGCAATAAAGTGATCCGCGTCCGCACGAACTTTTGCAACGACCTAATATATATTGTATATATGTTAGCACAAAATGTAATTGCAGTTTTTCACTTCTGGTTAACTAAAACTTTAAAATTTTTAAATTAAAAATATTAAATATTTTTTTTTTTTTTTTTAATTTAATATTTCTTTTTGCATAATTATGATTGTAAATAAGAACTTTTAATTAACTTTTGTTAAAGTCATCTAAACTACCTGTAAAAAAAAAAATAATAATAATAATAATAAATAAATAAAAATGAATAAATAAAAATTAAAAGGGGCTAGTTAAAAAATTAATGCGTTAGGAGCACTTTGAATTTTAAATATTAATTTATAATTCTTATGAATATCTTAATTAATTATAATGTGATTGTTAATTTCAACATGGCATTTCTCATTTCTAATTAAGACTGTATGAAAATGTTACATTTTGCAGTAATTGATATGTAATTGTAATTTTTTTATTTTGAAATCCACTGTCGTCTTAAAATATAAAATTTGAAATTAAGGAATTACATAGTTGAAAAATTCCTAATATTTAATTTATTTTTACCTTCCGAACATTTTAAATTTCTGCTTCATTAATCCCTAAATATTTTCAGTAGTTCTGAGATCTGAGATTTCTTAAACATTCAAGTGTTTGCATATATGGTGACTTCTGAAACACTCTTTAACCTGAGAGGAGGATAAATAATAAAAATAGTGATGTCTTAATTTTAAATCTAAAAAGACTTTTATCATAAACTTATGTGTCTTTTATCAGGAACGATTTATAAAGAGTTTATGCACCTGAATGGATTAGATTGCTTTTAATTATCAATTTAAATTTCTATTTTAAAAACTGTTTAAGTCCTAGATTGACCTGGAAATCCTATAGATCATAATCCCATTAAGAATATTCGACCTATAATGACGCAGATGTTGAAAAAATATTGAAAAACCCAAAGGATTTAGGAAGAAGTTTGTTCAAATTTGTCAAGATGGCATATTAGTCAAGATCTTCTTAATTATTCTATGGATTCTATGCCCAATAATGTCCACTCTTATTAAACCTATAAAAAAAACCTATAGGAATGAATACCTATTAATTATAACACTGAGCTGAAAATAAATAAATAAATCGATCTCTGATACCATTTTTGCTGATTCTTATGTAAAATAACCTCTTGAATCCGAATATAATTACCATTTTGCCCAGTCATCCACCGTTTTGTCGGGACACCACCCCCTCCCCCAATTTTTATCACTGTTCGGTCATTTTATGACCATGAATTTGATTTGGAGAATGAAAAAGAATTAATTTAACTCTTAAAAACAAAAACATATAATGTTTAATAAATAACATTAATAATAGATCAAAAAATATAAGAAATGCAATACATAATTTAAGAGGCAAATCCCTCCCCAAATTTTCAACTTGCCACAAATGTTGATTTTTTAGAATTTGTCAACCCTGTAGCCTCTCAGAAGATACTTAATAGTTAAAATAATCCTCACCCCCCCCCCCTCCTACCTAAAAATCAAATTTATAGCCATAAAATGACCAAAAAGTGATAAAAATAGGGGGCCGTCCCTAAGAAACTGTGTGTGATAGGGCAAAATGTACTATTTTAAAAAATGTATAAGTCCTAGATTGACCTGGAAATCCTATAGATCATAAACGTATTAAGAATATTCAAACTATGATGAAGCAGAAATTGAAAAAATATACTTTGAAAAACCTAAAGTATTTAGGAAGAAATTTGTTCAAATTTGTCAAGATGGCATTTATCAAGATCTTGTCAGTTATCTTATGGAATCTATGGCCAATGATTTCCACTCTTATTAAACCTATATATATATAGGAATGTATATCTACTATTAATAATTTAACGATTTAATTTTTTTAAGTGTAATATAAACAGAGAGATGAAAATGACTGCACTCATCGTGAAAAATAATTTTAATAAATAATCTGTACTACGTGAAATTTCATACGAAAATGTAGAAGAAAGTTGTGGTGGCCCTAACATACTGATTTAAATGTCGTTTAGAAATTAAAAGTATTGAAAAAAAAAATGTGTTTTCTGAACTGATATTATTGCTGAAAACACTGATTTATTTTGTCTTTCCCAACAGGTGCTACTGCCTTACACTCGCCAACAGAAGTCGCCAATTACAAATCGACCGAAACAGCAGATGAGATCAAACCACTTATAGAAAAATAAGTTAGAAGAAGAAAGAATATGCTTTAAAAAAACTCATTTTAAGTGTCGAAACTTGATCCGATGGGCTGATTGGGCTGCATCTATAGGATGATCGAATTGAAAAAAAAAGAAAAAGTCGGAAATGATCAGATGTGCCTTTTAAAATGGTTATTGTGTCGAGAAATTTAAAGGAGATTTGTTCATTCGTAAATATTTTAAAATCTTCTCCTCCAGTGTGTGTTTTGGAAATCTCAAGAGAAGTCTTTTAACAGTTTTTTGAACGCAAGTGTTACTTAAAACTAACAAAGACAGACTGCCAAATCGTGTTCAATCACTTATTGTGCCTGTATATTTTAAATATATATTCTTTTTTATTCATAATGATTTTTCTCTCTCTTTTACATTATTTTACATAGTATTAATGGATTTTTTTTTTTTTTGAATGATGAATGACTTTGTAAGCCAAAACCATAGGTTGGAAAAACGACTAATAATTTTTGTGCGTCGAAATAACTAAGTACCACCCTCTTCAATCATGTGAGAAATAGTAGACTAGAGTGCAGCACGAAAGCCTTTGTTTTTATGTGCTATATTTTATTTTATTAGAAATTATTTTTATTTGGTTCAACACTTTTTTTTTTTAAGTAAATAATGCATTGCTGCTATCAGGCTGCCATCGTGCCTATTTTTCGTCATCTGATGAAAAGTGGTGCTTAATTATTTCAACTCGAGGCATTGCTGTATGTTTTTACATTTTATGACGCTTACATCGTGTTTATTCATCGTCGTTCAGCAACACTGAATTCTGTGCATTTTTATTATTATTATATTATTTTATTTGTACAGGGTTCTTTTTTTTTTTTTCTTCTTTTTTCCCCAACTGAGTACTATTTAGAATCGTTGTAGCTTGCTTGATCTATCATCCGGAATGCCACTAAAATTGGTATTGAGAAAATGATATCATGGAGGAAAAATATTTACATGACATCATAAATGTTAAACAACTTAATGTGTTTAAAACCACACTTTGTAATGAATAAAACAGGGGGAAAGTATAAAACTGCACAGAAAATATATGGGAAAAAAAAACGCATAAACAAGTGTGTGGTACATAGATATAGTAATTTATATAGATATCATCCCCATGTTATCATGCAAAGATTTTTGATGCCGAAAAAGTGTTTTGGCATCAGTCATTTACCGGTATTGAAACTCAGCAATTGTAATAGAATAGAATGTTGATGAATTTTTAAAATATCAATGTATTGTGTGGCTTTCAATTGTACTAATAAATGGATGAAAGGAAAGGTAATAGGCAAGTACAAGTAAGTTATGTTTGACTAATTTATGAAAAATATATTTTTTATAATCAGTTGCTTTGTTATTCTTATAAAACAATTACTTTTTTGTTTTTTAATGGAATACTTTTTTTAAAGATTGATATTTTAAAGATTTTATTTTTGTAAATAATATGGAATTTTTAAAATTCTTTTAAATATAGTTAGCAGATGTGTTGGTAAAGCTCACTAGTTTTAATATATAAAAAAAGCTTAACTTTAAAGAAAAGAATCATAAAGTCAAATGTTTTTGATTGTTTTATTGAAAAGAAAAAAGAAAATGAGTATCTACAGTTTTTCATTCACCTTTAGTATATAAATTATTCATATATTTTATTTACTAAATTATCCGTGTGTATTCACTCGCCATTAACCGGTAAAAATGGCCGTCTTTCTTGGTCTTAAAAAAATCACTTTTTCTCCCTCGATGATCAATCTATGTCTTATTACTATATCTATGGTGTGGTGTAATAATAATAATGGTAAAACCTAACATCAGAGAGAAAATGTTCGAAAAATGGACGCATCATATATATATAAATATATATTATATATAAAATGATGTTGTATGTTTTAATATCAAGATGCTCAATTTTTTAGTAATCTTTATTCTTTTTTTTTTCCTAGTTCTTCATGTGATACTGGATTTTATCTGCTGAAATAGTTGAAAAGGTTTTCAATATATATATATATACATAGAAAACAGCTACAGTATAAAATTGAAAAGGGTTTTATAATTTTCACAAGTCTGTTGATTTTTCTTTCTTATTAATTATTCCGCAAATTCTAACATGCAAATCGATTTTTTTAAAACAAATAAACAAGAAATTATTTGTACGCATGATAAAATCAATAAATTGGAAAAAATTAGAAGAGTTATGAATTATTTTTTATTAAAGTAATAAAACAAATTGTCTCTCACTTGTTATAGATGTCAAGTTTTTTTTTTTTTTTTTTTTTTTTTTACTTCATTTTTTAATATTCTTGTTTGGCAACTCATCGATTTCAAATAGTGGGTGACTGGTACAGGATATTTAAATCAATTTGCTTCAAATATTAATGTATTCAGCGATAACGATTTTTATTGGAACACCTCCTTTATATAATTTGTTATTTTTGGGTCTCTCGTTGTTTACAATAAAAATAATGTTGGAATATAAAAATGTTGGCTATCTGAAAGAAAGATTTTATGTTTGAAAATTGCTTTTGTCCGAATTCATAGCAACACAAGAACATGTAACAGCAATATAAGGGAGACCGGGGCACAGTGGACAACTTTTACAATTTTTTTTTTTTTTTCACAAAAAAACAGAAAAAACAATGTACTTGAAAAAATGGGAAACAATCTCTAAACCCTTCTTAACATGACTTATTTTTTTATAACAATATTTCTAATACATTATGAATTAAAAAATAAATTGTGAGCACTCATAAAGTGGACCACTGTGCCCCATCACCGGGGTAGAGTGGACCAGCCTCTTTTGTTTATATTAAATTAATATAATACTTTCTTTTTCTTTTTTTTTTTTTTCTCTAAAATTAGTTTCTTATAATATTCTAGTCTAAAGAACATAATTCAAGCATTTTCATGAAATAAATTAAAAAAAATTAAATTAAAATAAATAAGAAATCAAATCTCAGTAAGAAAACTTATTAAGTTTAAATAGATATTGTTTCTTATTCTTTTATTAATGTTATATAAATCAAATATATATTTTTTTAATTCAGATATTAATAAATATTATACTACTATTCAAATATTTAATATTTTTTGTAATTATTTTGAGGTATAATTAATTTACATTGTAGGATAAATTTAAATAAATATATTAAGCTACTTCTTTTGCTTTTCATATGTGATCTCTAAAAACAACAAAAATAATAAATAATTCCTACTATTTATTAAATTAGATTTTTTTTTATTAATACTATATAATTCAAATATAGTTAATAAATTTAGATATTAACAATAATTATATCACTATTCAAAAACTCTTTCAGAAATTTATTATTATTATTATTTTATTATAACATTAAGATATTTATTACTTTGAGATATACTTTACATTATATTTATATCTACAAATGTAACTAAAACAAATATATTAAATCTAATTTGTACTTTTAGTCACACTGGAAGGTGGTCCACTGTGCCCCGTACCAGATTAAAACAAATAATAATAATAAAATAATATATAGACTATAAATATGCTAATAATTTTTAGGAATTTATAAACAGCAATACCTTGCCTTCCTATAACAGCTATATAGTATTTATAGTCCCTAGTTCAATCTTTATAAAATTTTAAAACTTCAATGTGAAAAAATTACATTGAGAAGCTCAAAAAACTTTGAGAAGCTCAAAACATAAAAACTGCTCAAAATGGTTATCTTACTATTTCCCATGTGATTTTTTTGGCTGCATACAACTAGTACTATGCTGCCATACATATGTATCCATATGAACTAAAAGAGTTGAATATTAATAGATTTAAATAGGGGTGGTCCACTGTGCCCCTATTATGGCATCTCGACTGGGAGAAAGAAAAGTTGTGTTTATTGTTTATCACTTATAAACATAAACATTAATAATTATTATACAAATAAAATAATCTGGCGTACACACCACGTGATTTTTTTTATCTGTCATATGAAGCAGAGAACGTTTTTAAATAATTAAAATATAATTTTCTAACGTTAAAACGGGAGTTCATAGAGTGATTAAAAAAGGGGGCACACAAGTAGGCGTAAACACACCCTAAATTCTAAATTTAGGACGGAGAAAGCACCTGTTCCACCAGCTACCGAGAGCAAGGTATTCTGCTAATGGCCATGTCCTTTCCGAGATAAGGACGCTTTTCTATCATATATGCAAAAATTGGTTTTTACTTTCTCGTACTCATGTGTATGATAAAGAAAGTATTGTGTTGGGGTCAAATTTTTAAAATTAAATTTTTATCATTTTTACGCGATTGAGATCCCCTGAATCCGAAAAACAGGTTTTTTAGCCGCTGGTCTCTCACTGTGTGACTGTTATTATTATATAAAAGGACAAATAGTAGCATAAAGTCTAAACTGGGTATTCTTAATCTATATCGTATGCGGATGCAATACTAAACATTTCGTTGAGATCAAGCAAATGGTTCGCGCACAGGGACATCCAAGAGAATTTAAACATGTTACGTCTATGGGCAAATTTTTTGGTAGGTACAAGTTAATATCGATAAGCTGCACTGAAAAAAAAACCAGTATGTTGTGGTCACCACAAGACTTTCTTCTATATTTTTCTATACAAATTCACTCAGTAGCAATATTTTTTTTTAAAGTTTATTTTTTGTTAAAAGTGAAAAAAAAAAAAAAAAAAAAAAAACGATAACTTTGTTTTAAATTATCACAGATTTATAGTTCAACCATTCGTTTTAAGGGGGTGCTGTGCGTCACGGATCGTCAAGGTTATCGAAAGCCCATGTTATTCTATGGCGAAATTTGTTTATAGAATTACACATTACCTAATTGTTATATTCAAATTCCGTTTTCATATTCTGAAAATACGCAACCGTTAAATGAATACTCATTTTCCAAAAAATTATTTTTAAATTTTTTTTAATTTGAATTTTGAGTTTAAAAAGGCGAATTTTTACTAAATGCATTTTTCTCATTTTTGAACTGTAAAATGAAATATTAAAATTCAAAAAATTCAATTTTTGGAAAACGGGTACTCATTTAACGGTTGTGAATTTTCTGAAAGTGAAAACGGAATTTAAAAATACCAATTAGGTAACAAGCAATTTTATAAACAAATTTCGCCTTAGACTTACATGAGATTTGGCGACTCGAGACGGGGAAATCGTAAGAGGGAGTGAGCAGCCTTAAAGGTACCTTGACCTTTCGAAAGATACCCATCTTGAAAATTTACCCCCCTCCCCCCCAGGGAGCAAGCTATTTCCCCACATGCACAGAATTTTTTTCCTAGTTAACTACTACTATTATCAATAATTCATATTAATTTTACAATCACAAGTTAAAAATAACTCTCATTATGTACATTTATACGAAATTTTGTCCTATGCTGCCATGTTAAAAATTTTGAAAAAATGCTATCACAGCGCCACCTGTTGAGCGATTGATCCCTAAATCTAATCAGCATTAGCTTATGTCAGGGACCAACTAAATGCTAAGTTTGGTTAAATTTCATTCATTGGTTCATGAGATACAGTGTCCACAAAAAACGTGATACACACAGAGAGACAGACAGACATTTTCTAAAAACTATCAATTCGTGTTCAGGACATCCCAAAACGTGTAAATCCATCAAAAAACGGAGGTCAAAAATTTTCACGAATCCAATACTTTCTCTTTATTACATATAGAAGAAAGTAAAAAAAAAAAACTAGTATGTTGTGGCCACCACAAGACTTTCTTCTATATTTTCCTATACAAATTCACTCAGTAACAATATTTAAAAAAAAAAAAAAAAAAAAAAAAAATCAGATTTTTTTCGTTAAAAGTAAAAAAAAAATCGATAGCTTTGTTTCAAATTATCACAGATTTATAGTTCAACCATTCATTTTAAAGGAATTGACGAGACCTTTCGAAAGATACCCGTCTTAAAATTTACTCCCCTCGAGGGGGGATTTCCCCCCCCCCAGGGTGGTGGCGAGGCTCCTACACATACAAAAATTTTTTCCCAGTTGACTGTCTCTACTATAAATAATTCTCGTAAATTCCATAATGATTACTAAAAAATAATTCTCTTTATGCACATTTATACAAAATTTTGTCCTATATCATCATGTTAAAAATTTAGAAAAAGCGGGATGGCAACGCAACCTGTAAGACAATTTTAAAAAGTTGTTATGCACTAAGTTATGTCAAGGTGCAACTACATACCAATTTGTATGAAATTCTGTGCAGTAGTTCCTGAGATACAGTTGCCACAAAATTTTGTCACACACACAGAGACAGACAGACATTTTCTAACTAGTATGTTGTGGCCACCACAAGCACAAGACTTTCTTCTATATTTTCCTATACATATTCAATCAGTAACAATATTTAAAAAAAAAAAAAAAAAAAAAAAAAAAAAAAAGAAAATGCTAATTTTTTTTTTTTTTTTTTTTTTTTTGGTTAAAAGTAAAAAAAAATCGATAACTTTGTTTTAAATTATCACAGATTTATAGTTCAACCATTCGTTTTAAAGGTATTGACGAGATCTTTCGAATGATATCCATCTTCAAAATTTACCCCCCACGGGGGGGTACTTCCCCCTCAGGGAGGGAAGCGATGCCCCCCCATGCACAAAATTTTTTTCCTAGTTACGTACTACTATTATCAATAATTCATATTAATTTTACAATCACAAGTGTAAAATAACTCTTATTATGCACATTTATACGAATTTTTGTCCTATTCTGCCATGTTAAAAATTTAGATAAAATGCTATCACAGCGCCTCCTGTTGAGCTATTCATCCCCAAATATAATCAGCACCAGTTTATGTCGGGGACCAACTAAATACCAAGTTTGGTAAAATTTCGTTAAAAAAAAAAAAAAAAAAAAAAAATACGATTTTTTTTCCGCAACCTGTAAGACAATTTTAAAAAGTTGTTATGCACTAAGCTATGTCAAGGTGCAACTACATACCAATTTGTATGAAATTCTGTGCAGTAGTTCCTGAGATACAGTTGCCACAAAATTTTGTCACACACACAGAGACAGACAGACATTTTCTAACTAGTATGTTGTGGCCACCACAAGACTTTCTTCTATATTTTCCTATACATATTCAATCAGTAACAATATTTAAAAAAAAAAAAAAAAATGCTAATTTTTTTTTTTTTTTTTTTTTTTTTTTTTTTTTTGTTAAAAGTAAAAAAAATTCGATAACTTTGTTTTAAATTATCACAGATTTATGGTTCAACCATTCGTTTTAAAGGTATTGACGAGATCTTTCGAATGATACCCATCTTCAAAATTTAACCCTCCCGGGGGGGTACTTACCCCCCAGGGGGGGAACCGATGCCCCCAATGCACAAATTTTTTTTCCTAGTTAACTACTACTATTATCAATAATTCATATTAATTTTACAATCACAAGTTTAAAATAACTCTCATTATGCCCATTTATACGGAATTTTGTCCTATGCTGCCATGTTAAAAATTTGCATAAAATGCGATCACAGCGCCACCTGTTGAGCTATTGATCCCCAAATCTAATGGGCACCAGTTCAATTCAGGGTGCAACTAAATACCAAGTTTGGTTAAATTTCATTCATTGGTTCGTGAGATACAGCGTCCACAAAAAAATGATACAGACAGACACACACACAGACAGACAGACAGACATTTTTTTAAAACTATCAATTCGTGTTCAGGACATCCCAAAACGTGTAGATCCGTCAAAAAACGGAGGTCGAAAATTTTCGCGAATCCAATACTTTCTCTATATTACTTATAGAAGAAAGTAAAAAAAAAAAACTAATATATATTTTTCATATGCATAAAAGCCTGTTTTGTGTAGAATATGGTATAAAAATGATTCATCATTCGTTTACAACACTATCCAAAAGAACTGGAGTGTATAGTAGGATTATACTTGAAAATTTCTGTAAGTGCATTGCAGGTTATTTATACAGGAGAATATTTAAAATTTAAGTACACAATTGTACTATGTAGTACATAATTTATAAAAGGCTTACCGGGCGACAATAATTAAGCGAAAACAGTCTCTTTTATTGAATGTAATGGGTGGAAAAGCTTCACTTTATTTTACCGTGTCCCAGAAAAACTGCTCGGAAATGAAAATTAATTCCTCATACCTGTACGGTAAATTAAATATTTTTTAAGTCAAATTACTACCGCCTCTTTTTACTTTATCTTATCCATAAGGTCGAAAAAGTATTGTTTTATGGTCAAATTTTCGAACGTGAGTTTTTGTTATATTTACATGTTCTGAGGTCTCCTGAATACGAAAATCATGTTTTTAGCGGATGGTCTGTGTGTCTGTTATCAGCATATCTCAAGAACAAATAGTAGCAGACATTCCAAACTCGGTATTCTAAATGTGTATCATATAGGGATGCTACACTGAGCTTTTCGTTGAGATGAAGCATATGGATCGTGTACAGAGACACTCAAAAGTATTCAAATGCATTACGTCTATGGGGGAAATTGCAGGTAAATAGAGTTTAACATCTATAGGCTGAACAGGGGAGCAGCCCACGCTCACCGCTCGAAGAGCGGTGTTGAGCGCTTCCAGAACCGAGGTTCACGTGGGCTGTCCCGAGAAGAACCCCTACAGACCTGCCTGACGTTTATTTAAAAAGCAAGAGGGTTTTACATAGGCATCGCCAGGCATGAAGCCTTACCGCGACAAGGGGCGATGGAAAACAACATAGAAAGAGTACATGGTCATCGCTTGGCTGAAAGCCACCTCGCGACATTGGGCTATGATAATTTTAGATGGATTGTGCCAGGCCCTTTAGGCCTCTCGCGACAGACGGCACTAGATGAGTTTTCACAACTCTTGATGTGTACTAGAGAGTTCAAGTTTGACTAGAATAGTCCAGATGATACAATTGGATGACAACATGGGTGATAGTATTGCAGAACAACTGTGCAGAAAACTGATTTTGCAGGGTAATTTGGGTAACAGAGGAGAGAATGAGAGAGTTAGGATTGTTGATAATTTAAACTATAGAGTTTATTTAGTTTTTAAGAGAGGTTTTAGTAAGAGGCTTCCTTGCAAACAGATTTTTGTTTTGGTGAAGGGTATTTTGAAAAAGGGTGGGAGGATAAGTAGCTTCATTTGGGAAGAAGATTAGCTGCCAGTGGGAATAGTTATTAATCAGTCAAATTGGTTATGTCCATTAAGAGGGAGTAAATATTGTTTAGTTTTTTAATTAACAGTTTTCTGGTTAAGATACTTTCAAGCCAATTATTTGGTCTTGGAGAGGGATTTCTGAAATGGAACTGTTGAGTTAGGGGGCAAGAGAAATAATAATGTTCGGGAGTTCCCTCCTCACCGCAGGGACACAGGGGAGAGCGTCGGCGATGAAACTTGAAGAGGTAGGATTGAAAGGGGCCATGGCCTGTTAAGAAAGCCGTTATGGGAGGAGTTAGAGTCCATGAATTTGTTGAAACCTGTGGGATTAGGGAGAAGGTATATCTACCCTTCTCGGAATTTCGCCACAGGTCTTGCCATTTTAAAATGAAGATTTGTTTCAGTTTTAATTTTACGTAGGAGGGAGGGGCAGGAGGAGATGGTTCTTTTAGTGAGAATTCTGTGGCTTCTTTGGCCAGGGAATCAGCAAGTTCATTACCGACTACTCCCCTGTGGGCAGAAACGTGTGCCAGGGTACAGTTAAGGTTAGGGTTCATTAGAATTTCTTTTATTTCCAGGACTTGTGGGTGTCTGTTCCGATGGCGAGCAATGGCGAGCAGGCTCGAAAGACTATCACTATAAACACTTAGTTGTTGTTGTTGATTATGATTTACGACCGCCCAGTCTAGGGCTTTTTTAATTGCGTAGAGTTCTGCTTGGAATACTGAGTTGTAGTCCTCGAGCCTACCCGCCCACCGATAGGCTTCGCTGTCGCCTTCAAGAACACAGAAAGCTGAGGCAACTCCAGCCTCGGTCTTAGAGCCATCCGTGTAGATCGCCACCGGGACAGAAGGTGAGAAGCTATTTTTTGAACAGTTTGTTATTAGAGGAGCTACATCCAAACCTGGGTGAATTGCCCAACTGCAGGTCAGGGGCTGGATGGGAGTTTGGGGAAAGACTATGTTAGTGAGCTCTTGGTCGTTTAGTTGTAGGATTTTAGTTTTAGTATAGGTTTGGGCGACCTGCAAGTGGGCATGGGGAATCCCAGTGATAACGGTGAGGGCATCAGTGGAGATGGTTTTATACCCTCTTGCAATTTGCAGGAGGAAAGGGCGTTGAGCGGAGTCAAGCGAAGCTCTGGCGTCAGATCTTAAGTGACCTCCCCAGATGCCTGCCCCATAAGTTATTATTTTTTCAATTATTGTTTGATACCATATTTTAAGGAGAGAGGTGGAGATACCCCACCTCTTTCCTACCATCTTAGTTGAGTTGTGGTAATGACTTAGTGTTTTGAGTTTAAGGTCCTTTACATGGGGCAGCCAGTTGAGGTGTCTGTCGAAGGTTATTCCCAGAAGCTTCATGTGATCAACATGCTGGACACTGATACCATCAATCCGCATCTTGGGATTTCTCTTTTTTAGGGATCTGGGGAAAGCCAAAGTTAGGGCCTTGGTTTTAGATGGTGAGAGTTTGAGGTCAAACTCTTTAAGGAGCCTGCTAAATAAGGAGAGTGCTTCCTGGGCCTGGTCCTCCAGATCCTTCCTGATACGGCCCGTGAGAATCAGGGTGAAGTCGTCCGCATAAGCGAATGTCGTAAAGCCCTCAGAGTTCATGCGCTTTAGCACGCCGTCAGCTATGAGATTCCAGAGAATCGGGCCGAGGCACGAGCCCTGGGGGCAGCCTTTAGTTTGGGGAAATTCTGTGTTTCCCTCGCCCCAGTTAATGATGATTTTCCTTTTTGAAAGGTAGGAGCGAATGACTCCAGCCAGGTTCCCCGGGCAGTTGAGTTCCTGTAGTGCTTTGTGAATATGGGGCCACTCTACATTATCAAAAGCACCCTTAATGTCCAAAGAGATGATGGTGGTGTATCTAGAGGCATTACAGCTTACGGCGCAGGAATCTTTAATGGCTTGTAAGGCATGTTCGCATGATCTGCCCTCTCTGAACCCAAATTGGTTTGGATGGAGAAGTTGATTTGTTTCTAGGTGATAGTTAAGCCGGGTTACGATTAATTTCTCGAGCAGTTTTCCTAGGGTAGGAAGGAGGCAGATCGGTCTATAAGATGTGGGCTCAGAGGGGAGTTTCCCTTTCTTCAAGAAATACACCACCTCACCTCTCCGGAGAATTTCTGGGAAACATCTATAGACTGCACTAAACCAAATGAAACGAATATGTATTTTGTGTAATAGAGATAGTCAACTGGGAAAATTTTTTTGTGTATGTAGGAGCCTCGCCTCCCCCCCCCCCTGCGGTGGAAATTCCCCCTCGAGGGGAGTAAAGTTTCATGATGGATATATTTCAAAAGAGCTCGCCAATACCTTTAAAACGAATGTTTGAACGATCGATCTGCGATAATTTAAAATAAAGTTATCCATTTTTTTTTTTTTTTTTTTTTTTTTTTTTCCCATTTTTAACAAAAAAAAAAAAAAAAAAAAAAAAAAAATGTAATATTGAGAATAAATTCAACTTTTTTTTTTTTAATATATATATTTAGTGTTATACTACTTCTCTAATATGGAAATCGTCTGCATTATCATAAAGGATAATTTGTTTAAATAATAATTTTAATGAATTATTTTTTAAAAACAGAATTTTTTTTAAATAACAGAATTAAATTCTATATAAATGTAGGTGCATTAATGAAACGGGGGGTTGAGGGGGGGTGGTAGCCCCTCTCACACAGAACTAATTATCATATAAAACTCTTCCGAAGCCTAATTTGAATTGTTTAACATAGGTATACATAACAGTACTCGTTATCTTACCTCTTAATCTATAACCTGTATTTATAGTATTAAATTTCAAGGTAAGAGAAAGTCGTGTGAGTGACACACCAGATTATTTTATATATATTTAGTGTTGTACTACTTCTCTAATATGTAAATCGTCTGCATTATCATAAAAGATAATTTTTTTTTTTTTTTTGAATAATAATTTTAATAAATATTATTTTTTAAAAACAGAATTATTTTTTAATAACCGAATTAAATTGCATATAAATGTAGGTGCATTAATGAAACAGGGGGTTGAGGGGGGCTACCGTTCCCCTCACACACAGCTAATTATCATATAAAACTCTCCCGAAGCCTAATTTGAATTGTTTAACAAAGGTTTACATAACATCGTTATCTTACCTCTTAATCTCCAACCTGTATTTATAGTATATTTCAGAGTAAGAGAAAGTCGTGTGAGTGACACACCAGATTATTTTATATATATTTAGTGTTATACTACTTCTCTAATATGGAAATCGTCTGTATTATCATAAAGGATAATTTGTTTAAATAATAATTTTAATAAATTATTTTTTAAAAACAAAATTATTTTTTAATAGCCCAATTAATTTCTATATAAATGTAGGTGCATTAATGAAACGGGGGGTTGAGGGGGGCGTTAACCCCTCTCACACAGAACTAATTATCATATAAAACTCTTCCGAAGCCTAATTTGAATTGTTTAACATAGGTTTACATAACAGTACTCGTTATCTTACCTCTTAATCTCCAACCTGTATTTATAGTATTAAATTTCAAGGTAAGAGAAAGTCTTGTGAGTGACACACCAGATTATTTATATAATTAAACGAATTGAAATTCTTAATCCTAAGCCAAGTTTTCAATCGCTGATCTTTGCGTATGTCTGTTATCAGTGTAACATAAAAACAAATAATTACAAGCAACTCTCAAAAGTTATATTTTGAAGTTCTTATGAGGTTGTAACTTGAAAAAACAAGACTGTTATGTTTTAAGGACGGATGCGGGTGAAAGTTGTGTGAATAATTTGAAACAAACTTTTAAATTTATTAACAGCCTTTAATTCTATATAAAGGTAGGTAGTATATTCAAACGAGGAATTCTCTCTCACATAAAGTTATTTATCAAATAAAGCTATTCTTAAATATAATTTGAATTCTTTTTAATGTAGATTTATATATAGTTCCAAGAGAATTCAAGCGCTAGTCTTTCTTTTTTTACCTCTTAAACTACAATCTATCTTTATAATATTGCAACGCAGAGTAAGAGAAAGTCATGTGTTTTTTTTTTTTTTTTTTTTTTTTTTTTTTAATCTCTTAATTTAATGTTTCTCCATTAACTAATGATATTTCGAACCAAGCTGTTGCTTTTAACCCTTTCGCGACGGGAGTCAGAAGCGCGCGCTGTGCCAAAAATTACACTTTAAAACGTTCCAAGACCCTGTGGCACAATTATGTGATGCTAGAGGGTGACCTAAAAAACGTTTTGGCACGCTGGCGTGCCGGATGGGAAATGAGTGAGTTTCTTGCTGACACGTATACGTGACAGTCGGCGCGAAAGGGTTAAAATGAATTTTTCTTTCCTAACACAAACCGTGAAATAAATCGAAAAAACAGTAAACACTTTTAGTTCATACCATATTTCTTAGAAAATAGCACTATGTTTTAATACTTTACAATCCAAGACTGACCTAAAGAAATTTGTTTTTTAAAAAGGAATCTTTGTTTTTTTCGGTTTGTTTTTTCAATGTCACGCTTTCGTTACGTCAACCTGCTAACACAATCGGTTTTTCTTTTATTGCCGGAGCAACAATTTACCCGGCAACACGATCTCTATTTTGTCGTAGCCGGTCAATCAATGAAATGAGATGGTCCAGTCAGGATCGCGAATGTATGCTCTCATCTCGGACGGATAACACCGAAAAACGTCCCAGTTGATTTAACTCTTTACAAGATACTATTCTAGCCTGATTAAAGTTAGAAGGTAAAGAATTTCTTTAAATGTTTTTGTTTTTTAACAGCTTAATAGATATGTGCATCAGGGTTGGAAAAAAACAGGATTTTTTCAGAAAAAACCCAACGCAGTGGGTTTTTTTTTGGGTTTTATCAGCGGTTTTTTCAGAGTATTTTTGGAGTTTACAAGAGTTTTCAGAAATATGTTTTTTTTTTTTTTTTTTTTTTTTTTTTAACATTAAGGTTATCATTCATAATAAGATAATTTAAAAAATTAAATATTAATTACTCATTAAAATCAAAATTTTAAAAATTTAAATTTAAAAATTTCTAAAGTTTTTTATGATTACGTTATAAAGAAAATTTTAAAAATTAAATAATTATATTTTAAATATTCTAAAATTCTGTTTATTTGCTCTTTACAACAAAAAATTGGATTTTAATAATTATTTAGTTACATAATTATTATTAAATATTTCGTAGTCAATTGATTTTCATAAAATATTTTTAATTACTGTCCCTCTACATTATGTAACAGTGTTGCACTGATAAAGTTTTCAGATTTTTTTTTTTTTTTTTTTTTTTTAATTTTAATTTATTTATATTTTATATTCCTCGAGTCTCACAGATGTTTTTATATTGACAAACAACTCTGTTTTTTCTTGCTTTTATTTTCTTAATATAATTTTTTATTCCGTTTTAATAAGATAATTATACTTTTTTTTCTACAGAGCAGTTTGAACATTTTCAATATTTCTGAAAATTCTTTGTTCATGTTCTAGTAATGTATATAATATTTGTAATTTTATTGAAGTTAGATAAAAGTACAATTTTAAACAAGGATTTTGAAAAAACCCACTTGTACTTTTTTTTTTTTTTCAAGTGGGTTTTATGGAAAAAAAACTCACCTTTTTTTTGGGGGGGGAGGGGGGGCAGGCAAAATTTAGCCAACCCTGATGTGTGTATACAATAGTTTGGGTCGAAAATGAGGTAATTTTATTACTTCTATATTTTTTAATATGCAATAGTGATAAAAATTTGTGTTTAATATTAAATAATACTACTACTCAGTAAAACAGTTTTTTTTTTTTTTTTAATAGTTTAAAATTTTTTACCTGCTAATCATTTATACATCTGCTAACTGTGACAATATTTAAAAATAAATAAATAAATAAATAAATTTGTGAAAATATTAACTTTAGTACGACAGGTCGTACTATTTAATTCAGACAGCAATTTCTCTCTTACTTTTTATCTATCACCTTGAATGAACGTACAAACATTTTCGTTTTTATTTAAAATATATAAAGCTGAAAGTTTGCTATCGTATTTGTCCGTATTATTTGATTTTATCAAAAATTAGTACACTTATCAATCAGGACAAAATGTAGCCCACTCCTTATTTTTTAGTTCAATCGGATAATTGTTTCGAAAACTCCATTTGTTTGAAAACATTAAATAAAACCCCATTTTAACATTAAATATATTTTAATAATAATAATAATAATAATAATTGATGCCAAAAATGAATAAATAAAAAAGAGTTTTTTTTTTTTTTTGAATTTGAGAGAAATCATGCTAAAGAAATGGAGCAGATTTAGTATAGAACCTGTTGGTGTAATTTGAAATTTGGCACTGAAGTATCTCGGACGTTTCTCAGCAAGATGTTTACTTACAGAATTGCGATAACCATTCCAGTGGCGGCTCGTGTACTGAAAACTGGTGAAGAGGCACACTGTATTTTACACTGTATTCATTTATAGAATATAAATTTACATTTAAATAAGTATTTTTAGTTAATTTTAGTTAAGACCATGCTTAATAAAAATTATGATTAAAAATACTTAAATATTATTTTTGAGCTCTTCATCTATATTCGGTTCACGAGCCGCCACTGAACCATTCATAATTCATCGTCAAAAAGACAACAAAAATTTAAAAGCCACCAAGTTGTTCCTGCGCTCAGTCTATACCGAAGAAATTTTAAGAAATGAATATAAGTAGTGATGCTAGGGTATGAAACACAGACAGTTACTGCATGCCTTTATATGGAAGAATGGATTAAAATAATTATAAGATTAAAAAAAACTTTTTATATACCATGTTTTTAAAGATTCTGTTGAATCATAGCTATAGAACTACATTAACATTTTATCAATGCGCATAAAATTTTCAAAGTGATAATGGCATCAATTTTTATGAGATATGCATAATTTAACTTTTTACAGTTTTTTAACGCTCACGTTTAATTAAATGTATTTATTTTTATGTCGAAAGAAAATGAACTCGTCAATTTTTTTTGGCGACAATTAAATTATAACTAATATTTTAATGGCTATTTTTAAAGCAATTAGGAGGTTATTATTTTCATATTTTAATTCATTAAAAGGAAACTAATCAAAAATTCGAAAATCGGACTTCGAAGTATTGTGTTGTCATCGGGTTCTGAACTATTCTAAAAGTTTCAAATGTCTAGTTAGTAGGGAAGTTAGTTAAAAATCGATTGCAAGATTTGTACCGGACAAACAAACAAACAAGAATCGAAATTAATAAAAACATGGCTATAACCCTTGTCCTACTGAAATTACATTATGTTTTGCGCAGAATTTTATATCTAGTATTTAGAAAACAAAAATAAGCTTAGGGTTGTTGTTATTATTATTATTTTATTACTTTGAGATTCTTATTATATGGTATGTAGAGTTGATAACATTAATAATTTATTACGGAGCATTGTTAGTATACAAACCTCTTTCTAATGCGACTTTCTATAAAGAACCATTTTATTCATCTTTAATTGTTGTTACATGTTGGTAAAAATTGTTTTACAAAAAAAAAAAAAAAAAAAAAAAAAAAGAATTTTCTTTTAAAATTTTCATTTTTTCCCCTTTTTTTCTTTTTTTTTTTTTTAAGATCTTAATGAGAAGTTAAAAATAACCGGAAATCTATCATAAAATAAATTAGATTTTTTTTTTATGTGGCTTGCTGTGAATTCCATGGTTTTCCTGGACCACAAACATCCCTGACCATATGAAAGAAAGAAATTCTGTTTTAATTTTTAAATTTTCATAATACTACCTAATAAAACACACAATAATTCATTTTAGGGCGATTTTCTTTCTCTCTTTTTTTCCTGATTTTAGATATAACACGTATTTTAATCATTTAAAAAAAAAAAAAAAAAAAAACCTGAAATGATTCTGAATTTTGGGTCTTCCGGATTTTAGAATTCCGAATAATGGGTCCTATACTGTATCTGATATAGAATTCTGTGTGTGGGTCGGCTACAACCCCCTTAACCACCCATTTGAATATAGTACCTACGTCTGTATATAATTAAAGGCTGTTTTTAAATCTAAATGTTTATTCTAAATTGTTCAAACAACTTTCTCCCGCATCACTAAAACTTATCCAACTCGATTAAACTTATCAAGTAGCAACCTCATATGGACTTCAAAATAAAACATTGGAATTACCTGCAATTAGTTGTTTTTAAGTGACACTGATATGATAGACATGCACAAAGATCAACTGTTAAAAACATGGCTTTAGTATTCAGGCGAAATCAAAAAGCACAAAAAAAACTAGTATGATGTGGCCACACCTGACTTTCTTCTGTATAATTTTGCACAAAATTCATTGAATACAAATTATTTATTAAATTGTTTAAAAATATAAATGCAGACAATTTTTATCTGACAGAATTATATATCACTAAATGCCGAAAGAAAATCAATATAGTGCAATTATCAGAAGATTTTTTTTTCCCGTTTAAAAAAAAAAAAAAAAAAAAAAAAATCGATAACTTTCTTTTAAATTATAACAGATCTATAGTTCAACCATTCGTTTTAACGGTATTGACGAGATCTTTCGAAAGATACCCATACTGAAAATTTACTCTCCTCGGAGGCGTACTTCCCGGGAAAGGATGCTCCCACATGCACAGATTTTTTTTCCTAGTTTACTACTACTATTATCAATAATTCATATTAATTTTACAATCACGCTTTAAAAATAACCCTCATTATGTACATTTATACGAAATTTTGTCCTATACTGCCATGTTAAATATTTAGAAAAAATGCAATGACAGCGTCACCTGTCGAGCGATTGATCCCCAAATCTAATTAGCTCCAGTTTATGTCAGGGTCCAACTAAATACAAAGTTTCGTTTCGTCCATTGGTACGTGAAATACGGCGTCTTCAAAATTTGTGATACACACACACAGACTGACAGACTAACAGACATTTTCTCAAAACAATCAAATTGTGTTCAGGACATCAATATGTGTAAATCCATCGAAAACTGAGTTCAAAAATTTTCACGAATCCAATATTTTCTCTAAGCTAAAATTCAGTCTTGTTCCGTTTTTGGTCCGAAATTCTTTTGCTCATTTCAAAATTAATAGGTTCATTTCATTACATAGTTCTCTTTTCCCCCCTTAAAATACTATCCTAGAGTCAACCTTCTTTTCTTCAGAATCTAATTACACGGTCCTATTTTATTTTTCTACAGGCATTGTAGTCAAACAAATTAATAAAAGTACTATTATTAATCTTAAAAATTAAATCTATTTAAGATATCCAGTTACTTTGTTTGGCCTGTGTATGTTTCTTTGATGAATTATTTGACTGACTATTCTTCGCTCTCATTCTTTTCTTTTATTATCAAAAGGATTACATGTATATTATACATATATACATATGCAGAACTATATCATACATATATTATGCTGACACGCATACACATACACACATATATATGTAAAAAGCATTGAAAATTTAACTTTAAGAAATACTTTAGTTGTCGTATGGGCATGGGGAATTAACTTTCATTCCTGAGCAGTTTTCCTGGACATGGTAAAATATAGTAAAACATTCCCACCAATTACATGTTACAGAAAAGAACGTTTTCACTTAATTATTCGTAGTCCCGTATATCTTCTGTAAGTTGTGTATACATCACATTGTGTACTTAAGTATAGTTCTATATAATTATAACATGCAGCACAACCTGAAATGTATTTCCAGCAATTTCCAAACGTAGTCCCACTATATTCTAATTCTTTTGGATAGCACTGTAAGCGAATGGTAAATGGTTTTCATATCATGTTCTGCACGAAACATGCTTTTATGCATGTAAAAAATATGTGTTCGTTTTATTTGGTTTAGTGCTGAATTGTACCTGCCAAAAATTTCGCTCATAAACGTAATGAATTTGAATTCTCTTGGATGGTCCTGTACACGAAACAATTACTTCATCTCAACAAAAAGTTTAGCATCAATGTATGATACACATTTATAAGACCAGGTTTGGACTACATTTGTTCTTGAAATATGCTGATAACGCACACGCACACACACACACTAATAGTAAAAAACATGATTTTTGGATTTAGGAGATCTCAAAACGAGTAAATACAATAAAAACTCAATTTCGAAAATTTGACCCCAAAACAATACTTTCTCTACCCTATATATGGGTAATAGAAAGTAAAAAATAGTGGTATTCAATTAAGGGACCGCAAAAAGCCTTGCAAATTTTACCGCACAGCAAAATAGCGTAAAACAATTATTGATAATTGACGAAACGTCAGTGCAGCCCTTCTTGTTGAGACTCAAAAATATTTTGGGTTCTGTGTGTCTGTCTGTGGAACTGTGCAGTGACAACAGCCATAAAAATCACCCGATTGACTTGCAAATTGGTACACATATTCATAAGCCACACAGAATTAGCTGTATATATTTAGGTTTGTATTCTATTTGTGGTTCGAGGACATGCTAAAGTATTTCTTATATTATGGTTCATAGATAAAATTTGTGTTTATTGCGATAACGGCCATAAAAATCATCTGCTTGATATGCAAATTAGTACACATGTTCATGAGCCATATATAATTAGCTGTATGTTTTTTGGTGTGTATAGTGTTTATGGTTTGTATACAGGGACACATCAAATTATTTCTTATCATTACGGCCAAAGGACAAATTTCTTTTAAGCGCAATTTAACATGGTTACGCTGCATCAAGTTCTCACAAAGGAAAATTTGGATACCAGAATTTCCTTTCATAAGAAACAATGCATTTAATAAAACTAAATAACCGTATATTTTTTCCCTGTAGAAGAAGATATGTTTAGACTTAATAATTATCTACAGGACCCCACAAAAGAATTCCAACAACGTTTTAACCCTTTCCGACCCGAAACACTTTTACCTTAAAACATTACATTCTTCTGTTTTTGCAAACTGAAAGAAAAATATGGACTAAAAACGACATTTGCTGATTGAAAATTATACTTTACATTTTCTGCTAATTAGTTCGATCGTTCATTTCCTGATTTTATTACATACGATTGTTCCAGATGCAAAAATGTTAGTGGATGTCGTGGATGTCTAACCCACACGATCGGTACTGTATGGGTCGAAAAGGGATACAATCATTCAAATAATGTCAAATTCGGTACAAATATTTATAAGTTACTTGGAATTCGATGTATTGTTTTTATTTGTGCATATAATAATTGTGGCGAGTGTATAGAGACACACACAAAGGAATTTCATTCCATTACAGCCTACGAACTGAATTTTTTTTAACTCTATTTTAACATGGTTACGCTCCACTGGGCATAGTGGAATGAACATATGTTTTTAGACTGTTGAAGAGCATGGTTTCAGTAGAAAATCATATACGCAGAAATAATAATTAGTTTACAGAGCTGCCCAAAAGAATTCTTATATGTTATGCAATCATTAGACATTAAACTTGGTACAAGTATTTATAAGTTATTTTAAGGAATTAACACAAAATTATAAGTTGCAAAAAAAAAACATACACACTGCACATACACATATATACAGGTAGAGAGATAGATACAAACAAGAAAAGTTCTATTCAGAAAAATAACAAAGCTTCTGTCGCTATTAAAGCATTTTGACACGTAAAAGTTTTCCGTCGGAATTCAACTGCCACCATAAAACTTTAGCAAACTATTCGCATTGCAAGATTCTTCCGCAAATATTTTCCTATTATAAATTTGTTTTTCAATTTATAGGCTTATTTTGTAACAAAGCTTGCTATACAAATTTAGTGGTAGAGCACAAAGACGTAACTCAGAGCATGCTATTGGGCTAGACTGCCACTTCCAGGAAAATTAAATAAATTTTCATTTCTGACCATTGTATAGTTGCCAAATTTTACGCTTTCAGGCTACCAGAAAATTTTAATTGAAATGTTTTACGTATTTCTCGATATAACTGTTTTCACTGATTAAATAAAATGAAAATTTCCGGTTCCAAAAAAAAAAAAAAAAAAAGAAAAGAAATTGTAAATGTCAGCAAGTATGCCATTGAAACAAATTGTTAAGTCGATCTCAGCGCCCCATATATTTCTGGCTACGCTCCTGATAGAGCAAAAAAATAAAAAAAGTTGTACGAGTACTGGTATACGGTACGAAAAGAGTAAAACATTCGCAATGAAGTTTGGGCGGGACTGCAAGTCTTTTAGATTGCACAGATCTTAAATAATTCCGTCAGCAGTGACAAACAATAACCTACGCACAGGGTAGTAGTAATGTGTGTATAATATCTCGCAATCTGAACATTATTTAGTCAACTGTGTATATAATATTCAGGGATGGAACGATAGCGCAGAACTCATACTGGTATTTGTATTAAGAAACTTCTCTATTTATAATATCGTTGATTTAAGACGTAGAAAATTTTATTTAATTGCTAATCGTCTGAGCATAGCTGCCAACATTTCAATTTATTCCGTAGTATTTTGAATCCCACCTTTATTTCATATCACTTATTTTTTAAGAGTAATTATTTCCTATTTTATCGAAGTTATATATTGGAGCAAAGTTTTCTATAAATAAAATGGCATAGCTGCCAATATTTTAAATTATTCCGGAGTACTTTTAGACCCGCCTTTATTTCGCACCATTTTATTTATATAAAATTTTTTTGTATTATATAACTTCGAAAAAATAAGACAAAATTACTTTTAAAAAATAAGTGGTACGAAATAAAGGCGGTGCTAAAAATACTCCAGAATAAATTAAAATGTTGGCATTTATTATATTTATTATATTTATGAGTTCTGCGCCAGTGTTCCATCCCTGAATAATGCATCATACTTTCATCTTTATACGTTATGAAGAGCTGCCAACATTTTAATGTATTTCGGAGCATTTTTAGCCCCACCTTTATTCCATATCGCCTCTTTTTTTTAAAGAATATTTCTTTTGTAAACAAATATTATATATATAGACAAAGGCTACAAATATAAACAAAGAAATTAAATACAAATGAAGACCTAAATATAAACAGACTGAAAAGGTAAACAAAGACACTAATTGCAAATAAAGACCAAAATTTAAACAAAGATCTAAATGTAAACAAAGACGTAAATGTAAACAAAGACCCTAAATGGAAACAAAAACTGTAAAAGTAAACAAATATCCTAAATAAAAGTAGACCTAAATGTAAACAAAAACTAAATATAAGACCCTAAATGTAAATAAAGACCTAATTGTAAACAAAGGCTATAAATACAAAGTCCCTAAATAAAAACGAAGATTAAAAATGTATACGAAGAGACTAAATGAGTACAAAGGCTATAAATTTAAACAGATCTAAATGTAAATAAAGACCTAAATGTAAACAAAGACCCTAAATGTAAAAAGGAAAACAAATAAAACAATGACCTTAAATGCAAACAAAGACCCTAAATAAAAATAATGATTATAAATGTAAACAAGGACAGTAAATTTAAACAGAATATAAATGTAAACAAACTCTAAATATAAACAAAGACTACGTATATAAACGAAGTTTACAAATGTAAACGAAGACTATAAATTTAAACAAAGATATAATGTAAACAAAGACCCGAAATGTAAACAGAGTACAAATGTAAACGGACTACATATGTAAACAAAGAAATATATGTAAACAAAGACCCTAAATGTAAACAAAGATCTAAATGAAAACATAGACTATAAATGTAAGATTATACAGTCGGTGGCAAAAGTATCCGAACACTAGCAAAAATTTCTATATAAAAAAAGTAGAGTTAATAAATAAGTCTAGGAACATGATTCGTCAGTCTAAGAACATCATTCGACCTATTATTTATTTAACAAAACAGTATTAACTCTACTTTTTTCATATAGGCATTTTTGCTATGGTTCGGACAATTTTGTTACCGACTGAACTATAAAAGTAGAACCTAAATGTAAACAAAGATGCAAATCTAAACAAACATCTTAAATATAAATAAAAATTATAAATGTAAACAAAGACCCTAAAAGTAAACAAAGACCTAAATATAAATAAACTCTATAAATGCAAACAAAGACATTAAATGTAAAGAAAGACTATAAATATAAACAAAGACCGTAAATATAAAAGGACTATAAATGTAAACAAATGCCCTAAATGTAAACGAGACCTAAATATAAACAAAGAACCTAAATGGAAACAAAGGCCTAATGTAAACAAAGACTATAAAGGTAGACAAAGTTTATAAATATACACAAACACTACAAATAAAAACAAACACCTTTAATATAAGGAAGACCTAAATGTAAACAGACTATACATGTAAACATAGATCCTAAATGTAAGTAAAGTATTAAATGCAAACAAAGACCTTATATGTAAATAAAAAATACAAATATGAAGAAAGACCCTAAATGTCACCTACTTGTAAACGAAAACTATAAATATAAACGAAGTTCCTAAAAAAAACAAAAACTAAAAATGTAAACAAAGAACCTAAATGAAAACAAGGACTAAATTGAAACAGACCCTAAATGCAAACAAAGATCTAAATGTAAACAAAGAACCTAAATATAAAAAAGGTTATGCATCTAAACAAGCGCACTAAATGTAAACAGACTATAAATGTAAACAAATTCTAAATATAAACAAAGACTACAAATATAACCGAAGGCTACAAATGTAAACAAAAATCTAAATGTAAACGAAGTTTATAAATGTAAACAAGGACCCTAAATGTAAACAAAGACTACAAATGTACACAAAGACGCTAAATATAAACAAAGACTATAAATGTAAAGAATGTAAACAAAGACTTAAATGTTAACAAGGAACTTACATGTAAACAAAGACCCTTAATATAAAAAACGGTAAATTTAAACAAATATCTTAATGTAAATAAAGTTCTAAATGTAAACAAAATCCTTATATGTAAACAAAGACTACAAGTATAAACAAAAACCCTAAATGTAAAGAAAGAACTACATGTGAAAAAAGGCTATAAATATAAACAAAGTCCCTAAATATAAACAAAGACAAAAAATATAAAAAAAAGGTCCTAAATGAAAACAAAGACAAATTTCAACAGACACTAAATGTAAACAAAGACTAAAAACGTAAACAAACACCCTAAATGTAAACAAACAACCAAAATATAAATAAAGGTTATAAATGTAAACGACGACGCTAAATATAAATTGACTATAAATGTAAACAATACCTAAATGTAAACAAACACTATAAATGTAAGCAAAGATTATAAATGTAAACAAAGACCCTAAATGTAAACAAACACTGTAAATGTACACAGACACTAAATATAAACAAAGTCTATAAATGTAAACTAAGTCCTAAATGTAAATAAAGAACCTAGATGTAAACAAGAACCTAGATTAAACAAAGACTACAAATATAAACAAAGACCCTAAATGTAAAGAAAGACCTACTTGAAAATAAAGGCTATAAATATAAACAAATTCCTTAAATGTAAACAAATTCCTTAAACATAAACAAAGACTAAAAATACAAACAAAGATCCTAAATGAAAACAAAGTCTAAATTTCAACAGACCCTAAATGTAAAAAAAGACTAAAAACGTAAGCAAACACCCTAAATGTAAACAAAGAACATAAATATAAATAAAGCTTATAAATGTAAACAAGGACCCAAATGTAAACAAAGACCCTATATGTAAACAAAGACTATAAATACAAACAAAAACTCTAAATGTAAACAAATACACTGATATGGAAAAGTCTAAAAATATAAGCAAATGCCTTAAATGTGACAAAGAACCTAGATGTAAACAAGAACCTAAATGTAAACAACGAACCAAAATGTAAACAATGACATAAATGTAAACAAAGATTATAAATATAGAAAAGGCTATAAATATAAACGAAGACCTTAAATATAAAGGAAGACCTAACTGTAAACAGAGTGTAAAGGTAAACGAAAACACTAAATGCAAACAAAGACCACAATTTAAGCAAATACCTAAATTTAAATTTAAATAAACACCCTAATTATAAACAAAAACTGTAAATGTAAACAAATATCCTAAATGTAAATAAAGACCTAAATGTAAACAAAGACCTATATGTAAAGAAAAACCTAATTGAAACAAAGGCAATAAATACAAAGAAATTCCATAAATATATATAGACTAAAAATATAAACAAAGATTCTAATTGAAAATGAAGACTATAAATTTAAACAAACCCTAAATCTAAATAGAGACCTAAATGTAAACAAAATTTAAAACGTAAACAAAGATCTTAAATGTAAACAAAAACAATAAATAAAAACGAAGGAGTTAAATGTAAACAAAGAACCTAATTAAATATAAACAAAGGCTATAAATATAAACAAAATGTAAAACAGAGTACAAATGTAAACGAACATCCTAAATGAAAATAGACCGAATTGTAAACAAGACCCTATATGTGAAAAAAGGCTACAAATATAAGACCCTATATATGTGATTTTAATATACTGGAAACTTACGTTTTAAATATGAAACCATAACGATTTGTGAAGTGATCTATTTTCCATAGTCAGCTTTATAGTATACCTAGATTCAATTATCACGCTACGACACTGGAAAACAAAGACCCTAAATGTAAACAAAGACCTAAGGATAAACAAAAACTACAATATAAACAAACATTTTAAATATAGAAAAAGACTACAAATATAAAATAAGACCTTAATATAAAGGAAGACATAACTATAAATGTAAACAAAGACCCTAAATGCAAACAAAGAACAGGATGTAAACAAAGACACTAAATGTAAACAAAGACCTAAATGTAAACAATGACTATAAATGTAAATAAAGATTATAAATATACACACACTACAAATATAAACAAGTCCTTAAATATAAAGGAAGACCTAACTGTAAACAGACTGCAAAGGTAAACAAAGACACAAAGCACAAACAAAGATGAAAATTTAAACAAAGATCTAAATATAAATAAAGACGTAAATTTAAACAGGACCTAAATATACACAAAACTGTAAATGTAAACAAAGATCCTAAATGTAAATAAATACCTAAATGTAAGCAAAGACCTAAATAAAAACAAAAACCTAAATGTACACAATGACTACAAATATAAACAAAGACCTTAAATGTAATGAAAGACATAATCGTAAACAAAGGCTATAAATACAGAGTCCCTAAACATAAACAAAGACTAAAAATGTAAACAAAGATTTTAAATGAAAATACAGTGCAGCCACATATCTTAAAACTAGTAGTGAGGCCGCGTCCAAAATGCTGGAGTAATGCCAGCTTGAAAATTGGAAAACATCCAGCAATTCCGTGCTATGTTATTGTTCATTTTCTCCGAGTCAGTTGACTGTCACCCCTATTTCAGCATTGGACTCGTTCAGTTTGTGCTTGCGCATATGCTTCCGTGGTTTCATCAAATAAGGTCGAAGAATAAAGACTATAAATTTAACAGACCCTTAATGTAAACACAGTCTGAAAACGTATACAAAGATTCTAAATGTAAATAAAGACAACAAATAAAAACAAAGATCTTAAATGTAAACAAAGACCTTAAATATAAACAAAAACTGTAAATGTAAACAAACATCCTAAATGTAAATAAAGACCTAAATATAAACAAAGATCTAAATATAAACATAGTCTATAAATGTAAACTGATACTAAAAATAAACAAAGATCAAAATGTAAACAAAGACCATAAATATAAACAAAAAATATAAATGTAAACAAAAAATATAAATGTAAACAAAAATATAAATGTAGACAAGCCCTAAAAGTAAGTAAATACCAAAATGTAAACAAAGATGTAAATGTAAACAAAGATCTTAAATATGAACAAAAATTATAAATGTAAACAAAGACGCTAAAAGTAAACAAAGATTTAAATGTAAACAAAGAGTATAAATCAAAACAAAGACATTAAATGTAAAGAAAGACTATAAATGTAAACAAAAGGAGCTACATAAAAAAACTATAAATGTAAACAAAGGTCCTAAATGTAAACAAGACCTAAATGTAAACAAAGAATCTATATGTAAACAAAGCCCCTAAATGTAAGCAAAAAATCTTAAATGTAAACAAAGACCCTAAATGTAAGCAAAAAATCTTAAATGTAAACAAAGACTGTAAATGTAGACAAAGTTTTTAAATATACAAAAAGACAACAAATGTAGACAAAGAAATTTAATATATGGAAGACCTAACTGTAAACAGACTATATATGTAAACAAAGACACTAAATACAAACAAAGACCGTAAATGTAAACAAAGTCCTTAATGTAAAATAAGACTAAAAATGTAAACAAAGATCTAAATGTACACAAACACTATAGATATAAACAGACACTAAATGTAAATAAAGACACAAATGCAAAAATGATCCTATATGTGATGAAAGACTACAAATATAAACAAACTCCCTGTATTTGTGATTTTAAAAGACTGGAAATTTACGTTTTAAATATGAAACAATATTGATTTGTAAAGTAATGCTTTTTCCATAGTCAGTTTAAGAGAATACCTAGATTCAATTATCACGCTACGCCACTGGCAAACGAAGACCCTAAATGTAAACAAAGACGTAAAGATAAACAATTACCATAAATGCAAACAAAGACCTAAAGATAAACAAAAACTATAAATGTAATTTTAAATATAGACAAAGTCTACAAATATATTGTACGACCTAAAATATAAAGGATGACGTAACTGTAAACAGACTATAAATGTAAAAAAAAAACCCTAAATGCAAACATAGACCTAAATGCAAACAAATGCCCTAAATGTAAACAAAGACATAAACAAAGACTGCAAATATGAAGAAAGACACTAAATGCAAGAAAGACCTACATGTCAACAAAGGCTATAAATATAAACAAAGTTCCTAAATATAAACAAAAATAAATATGTAAGCAAAGATCCTAAATGAAAACAAAGACTAAATTTTAACAGACCCTAAATGTAAATAAAGACCTAAATGTAAACAATGACAAAAAGTAAACAAAGAACATAAATATAAAAAAGGTTATATATGTAAACAAATAGACAATAAATGTAAACAGACTATAAAAGCAAACAAACTCTAAATATAAACAAAGACTACAAATATAAACGAAGACTACAAATATAAATTATAACCTAAATGTAAACAAAGACCCTAAATGTAAACAGAGAATAAAAATGTACACAAAGACACTAAATATAAGCAAAGAATATAAATGAAAACAAAGGCCCTAAATATAAACAAAGAACTTACATGTAAACAAAGAACCTAAATATAAACAAAAGTGGTAAATGTAAATAAAGATTCTAAATGTAAATAAAGACCTAAATATAAACAAAGACCCAATATGTAAACAAAGACTACAAATATAAACAAATTCATTAAATATAAAAAAAGACTAAAAATATAAACAAAGAATCTAAATGAAAACAAATACTAAATTTCAACAGACCCTAAATGTAAAAAAAGACTAAAAACGTAAGCAAACAAGTTAAAAGTAAAAAAAGAACCTAAATATAAATAATGTTTATAAATGTAAACGAGGACACTAAATGTAATCAAAGACTATAAATGTAAACAAAGACACTAAATGTAAACAAATACACTAATATAAACAAAGTCTATAAATGTAAACAAACATCGTAAATGTAAATAAAGACCAAAATGTAAACAAAGACATATATGTAAAAAAAAACCTAATTGTAAACGAAGGCTATAAATACAAAGAAATTCCATGAATATTAACAAAGACTAAAAATATAAACAAAGATCCAAATTGAAAATGAAGACTATAAATTTAAACAAATCCTAAATGTAAATAGAGACATAAATGTAAACAAAAACGTAAACAAAGACAATAAATAAAAACAAAGAAGTTAAATGTAAACAAATATCCTAAATATAAATAATGGTTATAAATGCAAACAATGACATTAAATGTAAACAGATTATAAATGTAAACAAACTCTAACTATAAACAAAGGCTACAAATACAAACAATAGCTTAAGTGTAAACAAAGACTATCAAAGTAAACAAACAAGACCCTATATGCAAAAAAAAAAAGACTATAAATACAGGACCCTATATTTGTGATTATAAAAGAATGGAAACTTACGTTTTAAATATGAAAAAATTACGATTAATGAAAAAATGCATTTTCCATAGTCAGCTTTAGAGTATACCTAGATTCAATATCACGCAACGTCAATGGAAAACAAAGACCCTAAATGTAAACAAAGACCTAAAGATAAACAAATACTATAAATATAAACAAAGATTTTAAATATAGACAAAGACTACAAATATGAAATAAGACCTTAAATAAAGGAAAACATAACTATAAACAGACTATAGTGTAAACAAAGACCCTAAATGCAAGCAGAGAACCTGGATGTAAACAAAGATCATAAATGTAAGCAAAGACCTAAATGTAAACAATAACTACAAATGTAAACAAAGATTATAAATATAGACACACTACAAATATAAATAAAGACCTTATATATACAGGAGGACCTAACTGTAAACAGACTCTAAAGGTAAACAAAGAAAGTGCAAAAAAAGACGAAAATTTAAACAAATATCTAAATATAAACAAAGACGTAAATTTAAACAAAGATCCTAAATATAAACAAAAACTGTAAATGTAAACAAAGATCCTAAATGTAAATAAAGATCTAAATGTAAACAAAGACCAAATGCAAACAGACTTAAATGTAAACAATGACTACAAATATAAACAAAGACCTTAAATGTAATAGACATAGTTGTAAACAATGACTATAAATACAAAGTCCCTAAACATAACCAACGACTAAAATTGTAAACAAAGATCCTAATTGAAAAGAAAGACTATAAATTTAACTGACCCTAAATATAAATAAAGATATAAATGCAAAGAAAGTCAGAAAACGTAATCACTCTAAATGTAAACAAAGACAACAAATAAAAACAAAGACCTTAAATGCAAACAAAGACCCTAAATATAAACAAAAACAGCAAATGTAAATAACGATTCTGAATGTAAATAAACACCTAAATGTAAAAAAGACCTAAATGCTAACAAAGACGTAAATGTAAACAATGACTACAAATATAAAAAAAAGACCTTAAATGTAATGAAAGACCTAATTGTAAAAAAAGGCTAAAAATACAAGCTACGTCCCTAAATATAAACAAACACTAGAAATATAAACAAAGATGCTAAATGAAAACAAAGACTAAAAATTTAAACAAACCCTAAGAGTAAATAAAAACCTAAATGTAAACAAAGTCTGAAAACGTAAAAAAAGGCTCTAAATGCAAACAAAGACAACAAATAAAAACAAAGACCTTAAATGTAACCAAAGACACTAAATATAAATTATGGTTATAAATGTAAACAAGGACACTAAATGTAAACAGATTATAAATGTAAAGAAACTGTAAATAAAAAAGAACGACTACAAATATAAACGAAGGCTACAAATGTAAACAATATCCTAAGTGTAAACAAAGACATAATGTAAACCAAGTCCCGAAATGTAAACAGAGTTCAAATATAAATAGACTGTAAATGTATACAAACACCCTAAGTGTAAACAAAGATCTAAATGTAAACATAGTTTATCAATGTAAACAAACCCCAAAAGTAAATAAAGTCCAAAATATAAAGAAAGGAGTAAATATAAACAAAGACCTTAAATATGAGCAAAAATTATAAATGTAAACAAAGACCCTAAAAGTAAACAAAGACTTATATGTAAACCGACTATATATGTAAACAAGGACATTAAATGTAATAAAAGGCTATAAATGTAAACAAAGACGCTAAATATATAAAACGATAAATGTAAACAACGGACCTATATGTAAGCAAAGACCCTAAATGTAAGCAAAGACCTAAATGCAAACTAAGACTATAAATGTAGACAAAGTTTTTAAATATACACAAAGACAACAAATATAAACAAAGACATTTAATATTTGGAAGACCTAACTGTAAACAGACTATATATATAAACAAAGACACTAAATACAAACAAAGACCGTAAATGTAAACAAAGTCCTTAATGTAAACTAAGACAGAAAATTTAAACAAAGATCTAAATGTACACAAACACTATAGATGTAAACAGACACTAAATTTAAATAAAGACATAATTGTAAAAAGATACTACATGTAAAAGAAGACTACAAATATAAACAAACTCCCTGTATTTGTGATTTTAAAAGACTGGAAATTTACGTTTTAAACATGAAGCAGTAATGATTTGTGAAGTAATGCTTTTTCCATAGTCAGTTTTAGAGCATACCTAGATTTAATTATAACGCTACGCCACTGGCAAACAAAGATCCTTAATGTAAACAAACACCTAAAGATAAACACAAACTATAAATGTAAACAAAGATTTTAAATATTGACAAAGTCTACAAATATAAAGTAAAACCTAAAATATAAAGGAAGACGTAACTGTAAACAGACTATAAATGTAAACAAAGACCGTAAATGCAAACATAGACCTAAATGTAAATAAATGCTTTACATGTAAACAAAGACATAAATGTAAACATAGACTATAAATGTACAAATATGAAGAAAGACCCTAAATGCAAAGAAAGACCTACTTGTAAACAAAGGCTATAAATATAAACAAATTTCCTAAAAATAAACAAAAACTAAAAATGTAAACAAAGATCCTAAATTTAAACAGATAATAAATAAAAATAAAGATGCAAATGTAAACAAAGACAAAAAACGTAAACAAAGACCCTAAATGTAAACAAAGAACTTAAATATAAAAAAAGGTTATATATGTAAACCAAGAGAGAATAAATGTAAACAGGCTATAATTGCAAACAAACTCTAAATATAAACAAAGACTACAAATATAAACGAAGGTACAAATGTAAACAAAGATTATAAATATAGTCAAAGACCCTAAATGTAAACAAAGACTACAAATGTAGAGAAAGACACTAAATATAAACAAAGAACATAAAGGAAAACAAAGGTCCTAAATGTAAACAAAGAATCTAAATATAAACAAAAACGGTAAATGTAAATAAGGATCCTAAATAAAGACCTAAATGTAAATAAAGAATTGAATGTAAACAAAGACCCTATATGTAAACAAAGACTACAAATATAAACAAAGACCCTAAATGTAAAGAAAGACCTACTTGCAAATAAAGGCTATAAATATAAACAAATTCCCTAAATATAAACAAAGACTAAAATATAAACAAAGATCCTAAATGAAAACAAAAACTAAGTTTCAACAGACCTTAACCTTTAAAAAACGGGGTGTGAATTCCTAACAAACTACTTTCTAAACGGGAAAATCCAAGCGATTTTCACCCCCTTATTTAATGAGCAGTCGCTATGGGTGGCGCACGGGGAACTCACTTTCGAATAGTGATGACCAAAAGAGGGAATTTATTTTCTCCGTGTGGAAAGGAAAGGAAAAGAATTCACATGTCAGAAGCAACACATTTCTTGTTTATAAATAATCTTTCACGTATAGTTGATGGAGATAAATACATTCTTGAACAAAGTCACTCTCGCTAAAATTAAATGATAACGTTTATCAATAATCAAGTTGTCTTTTTTTTAAGTAATTGGATATTTCTTTTCATTAGTAGAGTAATTAATGGTTTATTTTACATAAAATACAGAATGACATAAATAAACTCATAATTATAAATAAATGTAGTGCTAATTACCTGAGCCAGACGAAGAAAAAATATTTATTATTGCTTTTGAATATCAAAAGTTATGGTAAATTAAATAATTCAAAAATAATATTAAAAATGTATATTTTCTTTTAATGAGGGGGATTCAAATTTTATATAAAAGAAATATCACATGAAAAATCCGCATGTTTAAATTTTAAAAGAATGGAACTAGATAAAAGTTTTTTTTATGAAATGTTTTATTCATTCCTTAAATTACTGAATATAAATTGAATATATGTAGATATGTAACTAAACAATCTATAAAAATGATAAAAAAAAAAAAAAGAAAAAAGAAAAAAGAAAAGAAAGAAAGAAAAGAAAGAAAGAAAAGAAAAAAAGTTATTTAAACTAAAATTATTTATACGTTTATTTTGTACGCACTTTTTGTACGTACGTTTTTAGAAATATATATATATATATATATATATATATATTTTTTTTTTTTTTTTTCCAGATATGCTGAAAATTATTATTTTTATTATTCAAGTTTTATTTATCTATTTTTATATATTATATCATTTAAATATTGAAAAAAGATTCAATTAAATTTATTATTATTATTATTTACAAATGCATCGCAGTTTTTATCAATTAGAAATTTCTTAAGCTATCAACAAGGGATAAAAAAAAATAATTCATTTTATTATTTATTTTATTTTATTTATTTATTTATTTATTTTTAAGAAATATGTTTAATTGGTTTGAAAAATAATGCTTGATTCCGTCCAGACACATAACTTCTGAAACTAAGAGTGGTAGACAAGATAATTATAATTATATTTAAAGTCCTTCGAGTTAATATTTCATAATTTTATCCAAGTAATAAAAGACACAAGAATGAAGCTTTGCAATATTTCTTGTTTGCTCAATAGAGAGTTAAACAAAATTTAACATAAGGAGTGAAAATACGAAAGTGTAACTTTCATAACACACGGAAATACGCTTTCATTGATATCATTTTCTTCATAACTTTGCCATTTGCTTTCCAGGGCCCATCAACATCCGAGCGGTTCTGTGCTCAAAGCTGGTAGACGTGAGATGCCGGGTTCGATCCCAATTCGCGCTCGTCGACCTAGCCGTCCGGAATTTTCCGTGGTTTTCTCCGAAACTTGCGTAAATACGGGATAAGACCCCATGGAGGACACTTCCCCGCATGACTAGGACCCTAGTGTAGTCAATCGGCTTACTCCCAAAAACCTTTTGCTTTCCTGATGATTATTTCCATTGTATTAACTTTTACAGCTTATAATTTCAGTTCTGATCTTGTTATAAAGAACGAATAATTTAGGTATTCGAAAAAAGTTTCTATCTCAGTTTTTGACTTTTACACAGATTGTAGGCTTTAGGAATACGAAAATCACTAAATAGTTGAAGTGTCCGTTTATAGGACGCGTTAGTTTGTACGTTAGTTGTAGATAGTTCACAGCGTGTTAGTTTGTACGTTATTTTTTTATTTAATTTGTTTCTTAATTTTTAAATTATCTGAAGAATAAATCATCCTAAAAACCTCGGACCAGTTTTAATTTTTTTTTTTTTGTTATTGACAAATCTCTTTTGAATTTTAACATACTAATTTGAAAATTTTACTTTGAATGACTATTATCATCATTAATATTATTACTATTTTAACGTAGTCGAATAACGAAAAATTTCATAAAGTTCATATTGCAGAAATAACATTTACACTTAACATTTAACAGGTGTTTTTCATTTTCTTTTTATTTATTTATTTATTTATTTATTTATTTATTTTGAACACTACAAACACAAAAAAACTAGATTTTTTGAAAATTCTATTTAAGGAAAGAATAATCTTTAAATAATGTTAAAATGTATATTTTATTTGTTAATTATCCCTTTTATTGTGGCTTGTTTGTTGCTTTTGTAAAAAAAACATTTTTAAATACTGTCAAGATTTATATCTCATTTATTAATACTCCCTTCTATGGTAATCATTTTGCAGAGAAATATGTGTATTATTTTGACTTTTGCGTCATGTAATGTCGCTGATAAACCCAAAAGTAAATTTTGGTAGGCCTCTTTCAGTGCTTACAAAATAATTCATCAAATTACTATAATAATATAAAAATCATTTTTTAAATAATATTATATTTATTAAGAAAATTTTCTTATGATATACGCTGTCATATATCACGAATAAAATTTGTTTCCTTCAAAACACGCAACACCATTAGCTTTACTTTTCTAATAAGATAATGCTATGCGTGTAATTAGTATTGATATTTGATAGATTACATCCATGTATTGTCGAATGGAAATGAAGCGGCTTTTAGTTAATAAACCTATCTTTCTTTTTTTTTCTTTTTTTTTAAAGTTTATTTGGAGGTTAACTATAGTCATTTCTATAATAGTTTTATAATATTTTTTTAATAGCTAATTCTATAAGTATAAAATTAACTTACATTTTTTAAACGCAACAATCGACATGCATTATTAAATTTCCCCCAGTGTCGAAAATGTCCGACATTCAATTCCCCAGTACCTTTAGGTGAGTGGAAGGTGTCGGGTATGAAACCAGGATGTATTCGTCAGCTCAGACACTCAGAGTTTTCTGTGGTTTTCTCCTAACTTACACATTTTAATACATTTAATGTAAAATGCACTTTCTTTAGTGTTTTGAATTCTACTGAAAAATGGCTGTGTCAAGTGAGCAAACAGTGTACATTTTAAAGTGAATTT
Source organism: Salticus scenicus (assembly GCA_963930645.1). Lineage (NCBI taxonomy): Eukaryota > Metazoa > Arthropoda > Arachnida > Araneae > Salticidae > Salticus > Salticus scenicus. The sequence goes on along the minus strand of OZ005655.1, from coordinate 293,061,391 downwards.
TCCTTCATTTTTCTTTTAAAGTTATTATGATAAAGAAAAAAATAATAGATTTTTTTTTATGCATCATATGTGTAATTTAAAAAAAATAATTTTTAGTCCCTTTTTTAAAATTTAATATTAATTTTAAGGGAAAAAAATGTTTTTATTATATAAGCACATAGCATAAATAAAACTGGCCAAATTGCTTTGCATGGATTTTAAATCAGTATTTTATAGATTTATTATCTTAATTACCAACTTTTATGCATTTTGAGTACCACATTAAAAAAAAAAAAAAAAAAAAAAAAAAAAGAAAAAAAAGAAAAAAGAAAACTTGCTTTATTTATAGAATAAAATTTTTAAATTAGGCAAAAAATAAATAAATAAAAAGTGAAATAAATAAATGAATAAATAGTTTTATTTAAAAAGGATAAAATTTGGCGAAGTTGATATATTATACAAATTTGACTTTTAAAGCAAAATATGTTAATTTAGATAAATAAAAAACGAAAGAAATTTTTTTAAACTTGATTAAATAATGCTATTTCGTTAAAAATGCAAGTAAAATACGTGACTAAAAATATATACAGAATATCAAAACTCAAAAGAAAAAAATTAAATGAGAAAAAGTAAAATATTTTCATTTATTTATTTATTTAGCTAAATAAATTTTAAATTAATGCCAAACTGTTTTACCCGAATAATAAATCACTATAAATTTGACTTTGCAGCTTCCATAAATAATATTGTTATTATATTTAAGGATGCAAATTAATTTAAGAAAAAAAAAAAACATTTTGATTTAAATAAAAATTTTACATTTGTTTAATTCATAAATAAAAATGTAGCTACCTATGCATAATGTAGCAAAATCAACATGTTCACAACAGTGCAAAATTAAAGAAAATAACGTAGAATTAGTAAAAAATACTATCGCTTCATATACGAATTTTGATAATGTTCATAAAATATAAATAAAAACTAGCATTACAAAATATGCAAGATATTTTTTAATTTTTCAAATAATTTTTTATTACATACTAATGCGGCATAATTGAATATTATTTCAGAAAAAGGTGAAAAATCACAGCAAAATATATAATTGATTATCTTATAGTTATAAGTACAAATATATAGATAATTTCATATAATACTGGAATATGCGTTGGTCATGTTAGGCAACAATCATTAAACAAATTTATATTCATGCTGGTAAGAATTTAATTACAAAACACTTTAATAATCTTCTAAAGTGCTTATTGTATTTAAGTATTAAATAAAATATGAATCTAATTAAACTAGATGGATTTCCTTTTTTTATTTATTTGTTTTATGCAATAAAAAATAAAATAAAATTTCTAACAAAATAATAATAATAAAATGAAGAGCAAAGAATTACGGACTCGGACAGTTTGTAAAATTAAAAAATTGAAAAACGGAGTATATAACCAATAAAAACGTTGTATCGTTGTATAAACGAAATATTTTTGTTGTATAAATTAAATAAAAAGAATCTGAGAATATTTCAAATTGGTGTTTAAATGTAAAAAATGTGTTATATAAATGAAAGAAGTATAAACATTACTTTCCTGTATGTTTAAAAAAAAAAAAAAAAACTACGATTAGTATTTTAATCACAGAATTTATACCAATAACAAAAACTTTAATAACACGCATACTAAAAATATCAAAAATTTATAGTATGAAATATTAAAAGAGAAGAAATAAAGAAACTAAAATATTGCTAGCGCAGTCAAGACCGAGAATCATATCAAATGTTGTGGCACAACAAGATTTTCCCTCTTTTTACCGTATAGAAATACTATCATCCCTACACATCGCCCCTTCGCCGGTAATTAATAAGACACCCACGGAGAAAACCGATTACTGCACCTCATGCTTTAGGGGAGAAAATGCCTGAGAAGACGGCAGTACCAGAACCGTATTCTTGAACACTTTTTTACTTGCGATTGCGGTTATCACTCCCGTAAGGAAAAGGTTAAATGTAAAAAAAGACAACAAACGTTGGCAAACACCATAAATGTAAACCAAGAACCTAAATATAAATAAGGTTTCTAAATGTAAACGAGAACACTAAATGTAAACAAAGACCCTAAATGTAAACAAGGACTATAAATGTAAACAAAACACTAAATGTAAACAAATACACTAATATAAGCAAAGTCTATAAATGTATACAAAAGCCTTAAATGGAAACAAAGTACCTAGATGTAAGCTAGAACCTAGATTTAAACAAAGACCCTAAATGTAAACAATGACCTAAATGTAAACAAAGACTATAAATGTAAACAAAGATTTTTAATATAGACAAGGTTACAAATATAAACGAAGACCTTAAATATAAAGGAAGACCTAACTGTAAACAGAGTGTAAAGGTAAACAAAAACACTAATTGCAAACAAAGGCAAAGATTTAACAAAGACGTAGATGTAAATAAACACCCTAATTATAAACAAAAACTGTAAATGTAAACAAAGATCCTAAATGTAAATAAAGACCTAAATGTAAACAAAGACCTATATGTATAGATAAACCCAATTGTAATCAAAGGCTATAATTAAAAAAAATTTCCATAAATATAAACAAAGACTAAAAATATAAACAAAGATCCTAATTGAAAATGAAGTCTACGAATTTAAACAAAACATAAATGCAAGTAGAGACGTAAATGTAAACAAAAACTAAAAACGTAAACAAAGATCTTAAATGTAAAGAAAGACAAATAAAAAAAAAGACGTGAAATGTAAACAAAGACCCTAGATATAAATAATGGTTATAAATGTAAACAATGACATTAAATGTAATCATATTATAAATGAAAATAAACTCTAAATATAAACAAGGGTTACAAATGTAAACAAAATCCTAAGTGTAAACAAAGACTATAAGTGTAAACAAACACATAATGTAAACAAAGACTCAAAATGTAAACAAACACCTATATTTAAGAAAAGACTACAAATATAAGACCCTATATTTGTCATTTTAAAATGCTGGAAACTTACGTTTTAAATATGAAACAATAACGATTTGAGAAGTAATGCATTTTCCATAGTCAACTTTAGAGTATACCTAGATTCAATTATCACATTACGTCACTGGAAAACGAAGACTCTAAATGGAAAACAAAGACTTAAAGATAAACAAAAACTATAAATATAAACAAAGATTTTAAATATAGACAAAGACTACAAATATAAACTAAGACCTTAAATATAAAGAAGACATAACTATAAACAGACTATAAATGTAAACAAAGTCCCTAAATGCAAACAATGACTATAAATGTAAACAAAGATTATAAATATAGACAGACTATAAATATAAACAAAGATTATAAATATAGACAGACTACAAATATAAACAATGACCTCAAATATAAAGGAAGACATAACTGTGAACAGACTGTAAAGGTAAACAAAGTCATAAAGTGCAAACAAAGACGAAAATTTAAAGAAAGATCTAAATATAAAGAAAGGCGTAATGTTAAACAAAGATCCAAAATATAAACAAGAACTGTAAATGTAAACAAAGACCTAAATATAAACAAAGACCTAAATGTAAACAATGACTACACATATAAACAAAGACCTTAAATGTAATGAAAGATAAAATTGTAAACAAAGGCTATAAATACAAAGTCCCTAAATATAAACAAAGACTAAATTGTAAACAAGGATCCTAAATGAAAACAAAGACTATAAATTTAAACAGACCCTAAATGTAAATAAAGTCCTAAATGTAAACAAATTTTGAAAACGTAAACAAACACTCTAAATGTAAACAAAGGCAACAAATAAAAACAAAGACCTTAAATGTAAGCAAAGACCCTAAATATAAATAAAAACTGTAATTGTAAAAAAAGATCCTAAATGTAAATAAAGACCTAAATGTAAACAAAGACCTAAATACAAACAAAAACTTAATGTAAACAATTACTACAAATATAAATAAAGACCTTAAATGTAATGAAAGACCTAATTGTCAACAAAGGCTATAAATACAAACAAAGTCCCGCCTAAATGAAAATAAACACCTAAGGTAACGACACCAGTGCTCGTCACTCTTAAGGCCTTATTTTTAAAATGTTTGTTTTTTTCGCGTGGCATTTGTGTGGAATTTATGTATCAATATTTTACTTTGGTCTATTTTATACACTGATTCTTCTAGTTGTTGTTAGACGCTTTCAATTTTTCAATACGTTAAGCCAATTTTTTTTTTTTTAATAAAAATTAAACCTATAAAAATGCACCAGTGCTCGTCACTTGAAAACTGCGTTTCACCAGTAGTCGTCAGGTGTTTGCACCAGTGGTCGTCATGTAAATAAAACGCAACAATTTACTCAATAGTTTGATTTTAATTGCGTTTTTGAAAAATTAAATGAAACAAAATATCTTTGGAACATATTTAGAACCCAAATCCATTCTTAGGGTTTAAAACACAAAACATTAAATGGTAAAATTCAAAATATTGCGAATAAAACAAATTCATATGTGAAATAATTTGAAAATTCTTTGCTTTTAAGAAAAGTTTTCAAAATTTTATTCGTTCTCAAAAATATCTTTACTTAAAGCAGAGGGTAAGTAGCAAGGGAGGGGGTAATAATCTGGTTTTTAAGAGTGACTTTGCTCCAAATTATCGCAGTAAGATTGATTTTACCATGTTTTTTATTAACGCGTATTCTTGTTTGTTTGTCTAGTACAAATCTTACAATTAATTTTTAACTAACTTCCCGACTACCTAGACATTTGAAACTTTCAGAATAGTTCAGAACAAGACGAAAATGCATTTTTTAAATACTTGTAGCCAACTGCTCCGGGTCCCTGCAGCCTTCGGCAGCGTTATCAGTACAAATCTTGCAATCGATTTTTAACTGACTTCTCGACTAGCTAGACATTTGAAACTTTCAGAAAAGCTCGGAAGACGGTAACAATGGATTTTTAAAATATTGTTAGCCAATTGTTTCGGATCACTGCTGCCTTCGGCAGCGTTTATATGGTTCAACAGAAAATTTATTTAACTTTTTTCCCGACTAGCTACATTTGAAACTTTCAGAATAGCTCAAAACGCGGTGACAATGCATTTTTAAAATACTTTTAGCCAATTGTTTCAGGTCCTCGCTGCCTTTCAGTAGCGTTTATATGATTCATCAATCATATACTCGTCCCGATCATCAATCTTCCCGACTACCAAGACTTGAAATTTTCAGAGTAGCTGAGACCACAGTGACGATGCATTTTTAAATTACTTTTAGCCAATTGTTTCGGGTTATCGCTGCCTTCAATAGCATTTATATGATTCAACAGAAAAATTTAAAACACGGTATATAAAAAATTCTTTTTGTATTGCAATTATTTTTTTTTTAAACGTATGGGTTGATTATGCGTACCTAACACATACTATAAAGGAATTTTGAGAAATCCTTCGTTTGGATGCAAAAACACGTTTTCAAGTGTAATTATTCTCCAAATTATATCAGGAAAGCAGTTTTTTGATGCGTTGATTGGTTATGCGTACCAAAAAATACTGTAAAAGTATTTAGCGTAATTCTTTCCGACCAAATTTTGAGAAAGGATAGCAAAAACGTATTTCTACGCATAACTCTGCTCTAAATAATCTTACAAAGGCGATTTCTGATGTGTGAGTTGGTCATATGCATCCAACACCTAGTATAAAGAGATTTTGCGAAGATCTTTCGTCTATGTGAGGGTGGCAATATATATATATATATATATATATGTTTTCAAGCTCAACTCTGCTGCAAATTATTTTCGGGAGGGGATTTTTTTTTTATGCGTTGGTTGGTTGTGTGTGTTACCTTACACGCATTATAAGGTGATTTTGCAAAATTACCCTTCCTCTCATCCCTCGGCCGAGCGGACAAAAAAAAAACGTTTTTAACCTTAGCTCTACTCCAAATTAACTCAGAAAGGCGAGTTTTCATGTGTGGGTATTGATTAAAAGTACGCAATATGTAATTTGATAATATTTCGTCAAAATTCTAAATTTACCCGTGGGAGAGGGGGGGGGGATAAAAAGCGGTTAAGTCTATGCCGAAGGCAGTAGAAGCCAATCATCATATTGCGGGACGGAAAGCTATTACAAAAGCCAGCGGGAACATTAACTGCGGTTTCGACTGATTTCAAAGTTTATTTATTTTATTTTATTTTTAATTTTTGATAATGATAGGGATTTTTTCCTATTTTATTTAAATATAGGGACCAGCGAAGGTGGCAAAGCTTGCTAGTATTATTCTACACATCAAGCTAATGTTATCAAATATTATGGATATCAATGTTATCAAATGTTAATGTTAATTAATGTTATCAAATATTATCTTACAATTTTAATTATTTAAGAACATCCGTCAACAGGGTAATTTTGATCAACATTTTAACTATTTGTTTATCTTACATAATTAATATAATGTATAAACAGAAAACTTGCTTAAGAAATGTTTTTAATGTTTAATATTTTCTATATAAATTTTTATTCACCTGCATCTAACATAACAAAAAAGCCTTAACATAATTTTGAACCGACTCACAGTCATGCTAACTATGAAATTAAGCCTTTGTATTTTATCATTTTCGAAATATACAGTGGTGGCCAAAAGTGTGGACATTTTTTGAAAGTTTCATGTTTTTCAACTTTGTGTGCTTGTAGAATATATTAATTTTCACTTAAATACAAATGTTTATATATCAAATTAAAGGTAATTTAATGTGAAATTGTATAACAAAAACATAATTAAAATATCTGAATTACAAAGAAAGTTATGCCCATTTTAGTAGAACAAACAAACACAAATCGTTTTGAATAATGACGTGTTTTGTAATAAAAGCGTACTGGCCAATCACAAACACTGTTCTGAGGACCAATCAAATGTCTGTAACTATAGTTTAGGTTATTTGGATGGTAAAAGAGTTATTGTTGTGGAAATATTTTGCGGAATGATGCATACTAGTACAATTAAATAGAGTATTGCTGTTTTTGAATATTTTAAGTCCTTTTTTCTGAATTAAACTAATTTTAAACAATGTCACCGACAAGAAGAGCTGATTGGACATCTACAAAAAGAAGCCGAATTGTCATATTGAGAGAAAATGGCCTCTCTTATCGTGGTTTAGTAACTTGTTCTGGTGTACGAAAGTTCTGTTTACGTTATGAAAAAACGAAATCAGTGGAAAATAAGGCCAAATCAGGCCGAAAAAAATGCACAAGTGCTACTGCCGATAGAAAAATTAAACGACTATGCCTTCAAGATAGAAAACTTTCATCAGATGCCATTAGATGTGAAATGAATGCAGCGGGTATTGCAGTAAGTTCAAGAACAATAAGAAGAAGGTTATCAGGATTTGGACTACAAGCTAGAATTCCAAGGAAAAAACCATATTTAAATCAAAAGCAACGCGAAAAACGAGTTAAGTGGGCAAAAGAATACATTAAATGGTCAGAAAATCAATGGAAGCAAGTAATCTGGAGCGATGAGAGTAAAATATTGCTCTTTGGTAGTAATGGTAGAAAATACGTGAGACGTAGAGTAGGTGAAGCACTTCATCCTGATTGCATTGAAGCAACTACAAAAAAGCTAACAAATGTCATGATTTGGGCATGTATGTCTGCAGATGGTGTGGGCCGAATTCAAGTGATTGATGGCATCCAGAATGCCAAAAAATACATCGAAACTGTCCTGGAACCAAAATTGATACCTTCCATCAGGGATCTCTTCCCCAACAAAGAACCATTTATTTTTCAGCAGGATTCAGCTCCATGCCACACAGCAAAAGTATGCAAAGCATGGTTTCAAAATAAAGGCATAGATATATTACCATGGCCAGGAAACAGCCCTGATCTCAATCCAATTGAAAATTTGTGGCGACGTTTGAAAATTCTTGTACGAAAAAAACGTCCATCCAATAAAAGACAACTTATTGAATCTATAATTGATTCTTGGCACCATGTGATTACGAAAGATGAACTACAAACACTCGTTTACTCGATGAAAAGACGTTGTGAAGCTGTCTTAAAAAATAAGGGTTATCCTACTAAGTATTGATTGTGTAAGTATCACTTTAAAAGAATGCAAATCTAAGATAGATCTTACAATTAGTTGCGTAACATTTTTTGGAATACAGATATTGTAGTACTGTTTTTGTTATTAAATTCTACATTAAATTACCTTCAATTTGATATATAAACATTTGTATTTAAGTGAAAATTAATATATTCTACAAGCACACAAATTTGAAAAACAGGAAACTTTCAAAAAATGTCCACACTTTTGGCCACCACTGTATATGAATTAAAATTAAATTATCACGGTCAGTAAAAAACTTAAATATCACTTTAGTACATCTTCGCAAAAGCATGAGATCATAAAAATTTAAAATACATTAGACAGGTATATGGAGTAATTATGTCTGTTTTTCTAAAATATATAACAGAAAACTAGAAAATGCTCTTTATAACTAAATATGTTTATGTGCCATTGTTTAATTTTTCCAGCAAATTAATATGGAAAATTTTAGGTGGTTTAAAGTCAGTCATAGTGAATAAAAGGTACCATGACTGACTTTATTTAAACAAGCTATACAAAAGTTACAAGTGCAATAAACTTCACGTTCTTGAGATTAAAATACATTTGTTTACATTTACGAATACCCCTGACAACTACTGGTGCCGATAGTCAAATTAAAGTAAAAATTCTACCATCGTAATTCTAAACGAAAATATAGTATTTTTCATCAAAAAAGTTACCCAGTTATTAAAAATGTTAAAACACCAGTGTTCGTCAGGGGTGGACGAGCACTGGTAAAACATGCAAAATATGCACCAGTAGTCGTCATACCATAAAAACCTTTGTATTAAGTCAAATTTTAAAAAGTTGCACATAAATCGTATTCTACATTTCATAAGCATTACATACAATGCTTTATGAGCAATGTCAAATGCAGCAAACAACAAAATATATCAAGAAATGCATATCTATTCCCTTAATCATTTGCTTTACTTTGACTCAATTCAATTGTCATTTAACGTATACTTCCCTTATTTTGTTTATCCCTATTCTTCCCCAGTAGTTGAAATCGAACTTTTTATGTCATAAGAAGCAGAAGGCTTTGAAGAATCTAATGGTGGCGGATTAAAACTCATAGATGTTAATTAACGCTTATTTTAACACTTCTTTTAAGAGGGTGACGACTACTGGTGCATATTTTAGGGGTGACGAGCACTGGTGTCTTTACCTTAAATGCAAACAAAGTCTGAAAACGTAAACAAAGACTCTAAATATAAACAAAGACAACAAATAAAAACAGAGACCTTAAATGTAAACAAAGACCCTAAATATAAATAATGGTTATAAATGTAAACAAGGACACTAATTGTAAAAAGATTATAATGTAAAGAAACTCTAAATATAAGGAACGACTACAAATATAAACGAAGGCAACAAATGTAATCAATATCCTAAATGTAAACAAAACTATAAATGTATACAGAGTACAAATATAAACAGACTATAAATGTAAACAAAAACCTAAATATAAACAAAGTCCCTAAATGTAAACAAATACCTAAATATAAACAAAGACTATAAATGTAAACAAAGACATTAAATGTAAACAAAGACTTTAAATGTAAAGGAAGGCAATAAATGTAAACAAAAGCCTTAAATGTAAGAAAGACCTGAATGTAAACAAAGAATATATATGTAAACAAAGACCTTAAATGTAAACTATGACCTGAAGGTAAACAAAGACTATAAATGTAGAGAAAGTTTATAAATATAGACAAAAACTGCAAATATAAACAAAAGCCTTAAATATAAAGGAGGAACAAACTGTAAACAGACTATAAATTTAAACAAAGACGCTATAATCAAACAAAGACCATAAATGTAAACAAAGTCCTAAATGCAAATTAAGACTATAAATGTAAATAAAGATCTAAATTTATACAAAGACAGGCCCTAAATGTAAATAAAGACATAAATGCAAAAAAAGTCCTAAATGTAAACAAAGACTCTAAATATTAACAAAGAATATAAATGTAAACAATGGCCCTATATTTAAACAGGCCCTATTAATTTAAACCAAGATTATAACTGTTAACAAAGATCCTGAATGTAAATAAAGACCTTATATCTGTACTGATAAGTATAAAGGATTTAAGTCCAAAAATGTCGATTTTGAGTTAAGAACATAGTCAGACTCAGAAAAAAATTCTCTATCGATTGGTATAAAGGATTTAAATCCATGTCATTTAGTCTTTGAGAAAATCCATTGGTAAAAAAAGATTTAAGTTTGAAATTTAGCATTAATCTTTGTATAAAATATTTAATTAAATTTTTTCCCTTTATTAAATGAAGGTTGACAATCACTGAACGGTATAAAGGGTATAAATCAACATAATCCCCTTTTCCTTTGTAGATACACGATGAGGTAACTGAACCACATGGAGGCAGTGAAGTCGTTGAGGGCATGGCCCACCCCGTAGCAAATCCTCTGAGACCATGGTAGTCGAGAAGGGTGCCCCATTTTCTGAAAAACAGGAAAAATAACTAATTACTTACACAGTCTAAGTTAAATTTCAACTTTAACTATCATAAGAAAATATTACCATCAGTAAATATTTATATATAATCATTCTAGTCCACGATTTATGTTTAATATACTAAAGATATTATATCTGTACTGATATGTATAAAGGATTTAAGTCCATAAATGCCGATTTCGAGTTAAGTACATAGTCAGACTCAGAAAAAAATTATCTATCGATTTAAATCCATGTCATTTAGTCATTGAGAAAATCCATTGGTAAAAAAAGATTCAAGCCAGACATTTAGCATTAATCTTTGGTATAAAATATTTAATTCAATTTTTTCCCTTTATTAAATGAAGATTGACAATCACTGAATGGTATAAAGGGTATAAGTCAACCTAATCCCTTTTTCCTAATCGATTCTTCTGATTAGTTTTTTGTTAGTTTAACTTTATTTTTCGTTTCCTGAAAAATCAAGAATATGGACTTAAATCCTTTATACTTATCAGTACAGATATGTAAACAAAGACTAGAAATAGTAATAAAATAAAAATAAAATAAAATAAAAATAAAAATAAATAAAAATAATAAAAATTGGGTAGGTCACCAAACACTTAAATATATTTGAAAAATAGTGGTAGCAATAAATTTGAAATTTTTTCATTCATGAGAGTGTCCTGAAAAAAAAAAAGACGGAAAGTACCTCACATGGCTACATGCTTTAAGAGGATGTAGATAATAACTGAGGGATAATGAATACGTAGCAGTCCACAACCGCAAACATAACATTAATCCTTTAAGAAGCTGATACATCCTGGTGTTTTTTAACTCTTACTGCCATATATGAGTTTATCGACTACTTATAAGTAATCCATGAAAAACCTCTTATTTGGTGAAATTGAACAGTTTGGGAAAATTGACTTTCGACCGACTGACAACACTGCAAATGATACGTACTGCATAAATTTGTATAGGAAGATATAGAAGAACGTTTTGTAGAAGCCATAACATTCTGTTTTTTTTTTTTTTGTGTGTGTGTGTGTGTGTGTGTGTGTTTCAGCCGCCTAAATTTCCTTGGTCTGATTATTAAAGCAATTTTTTTCAATCCTATATATCTTATCTATCTATCTATCTATATCTATATATATGTAATATGCCCCATACATATTTTGTTTAACTCTTTATGATAGGAAATGTTGACAACAGCATTTATCATGCGTGTCTAGTTAATATTTTGTTTTGGCACGCAATCACTCGATGAACTTGACGACCAAACGTACAGCAAAAATGCGCTTAAAAAGAAGGGGGGAGGGATAATGGAAAGAAAATGAAAATATAAAATAAAATAGGTATAGCCATTGTCAGAACTTTAGCATTTATTGGGCTGGAAACGTTCGGCAGTATTTATGTAGATAGAGCTTAATAGTAATAGTTTAAAGATTCAGGAGCAGTAGGTCGGTTAGGTTATTTTTAAGGATAGGTTACATCGGATCAAGGTCATGAAATGATTTTTATTCGAATGTTATACTTAAATGTGGCGTTTTTTAAATCGATACTATATGAGTATTCAGTTTTCTAAAGAAGTATGTTATTAAGGGAGCAAAAAATTGATGCAACTAAAAATATCCAGATAGTTACTATAAAATCTGTAAAGCTATATAATTCTTTTAAAATAATGTTATTCTACAGTTTCTGAAACATTATTAGAAAGCTTTTAGAAAATTTTGAACTTTAAATTTTATTTTTCCTGGATTCCAAATTTCGGAATATCCAAAAACTTATAATGGCTATGCAAATTTCTTTCCATCCAACCTTTTTAAAAATTTGCATGAATATTAATCAATGTATTTGGCACAAAAATGGGCATTCATTTCCAAATCAAGAAATTACAGTCGAACCTCGTTAACATGAATATTGTTAACGTGAATTTCTTTTAACATGAACTGCTTCCACAATGCCCGTCAAAATGAAGATTGCTTTAGTTATATGAAGATTTGTTACTGATAGCATGAACTACTGATAACAGGAACAGACTTTTTGACCCGCTTGAGATTCACGTTAATGAGGTTCGACTGTATTACCTTTTTTAGGAACTCTCCAAATTAGTTGCATGATAAAAATTCATAAAAATTTAAAACTATACATATAGTATTTTGTTTGATATTGATTCTGTAATGCCGATATAGAGTCCATTATACCGAATAATGCAAATATATATATATATTTTTTAATCAAAGTGAATGAGGACCAAAAAGATGATATGTATCATAAAATATTTGCTTGCTGCATATCTTCAAAACTGAAAAAAAAAAAAAAAACAGTTCTCGAATTTGGAAGACGTATGATTATTTTATTCTAGTCCCCTTTTAGGAAAATTTCACTTCACTTGAAAATTTTCCTCTTTTTCATCTGTTAATACAAACCCGGTATTACGGATAAGATTTTATTCATTTATGTAACTCCATGTTTGATGCATAGCAATGAATATTTGGGATAGTATGCGGCCCTTGCAAAAATTAGCTCGGCCACTCCATCAAAAATCTGGCCCCACTAGAGGCCAAGTGGTTGTGTGCTCAGAGTTATCAGACGGGAAGTGCCGGGCTCTATCCCAGGTCTCACTCGTCAACCTAGCCGTTCGGAGTTTTCCGAGGTTTCCTCCGAAATTCGGCTGAATACGGGATAGGACCCTTTAGAGAGACCACCCACGGAGGGCATCCCTCCTTAGGCCTAGGTCCCAAGTGTTGAAAATTGACCTTAATCTGAACACCAACATCATAAAAAATCTATAGTATAAATGTTTGATATTAATCACATAGATGCCAAAATTTTAATTTATTCTGAGCCATTTTTAGCTCCGCCTTTCATAGCTTTCAGAACTGCAAACCTAATCCGGCAAATTGTTAGAACCGCCCCTTTTTCTACACCACTTAATTTTTAGAGTAATTCTCTTAAAATGTATCTACGATAAATTAAGAAGAAAAATACTCTAAAAATTAAGTGGTGTAGAAAAGGGACGGTACTAACAATTTGCCGGATTCGGTTGACAGTTCTGGCTTTTACTCCATATCATTTTTTTTTTTAAGAGTAAATTTTTCTTATTTTATCATAGTTATATATTGGAGAAAAATATTCTAAAAATAAAGTAGTGCGAAGGAAAGGCGGGGCTAAAAATGCTCCGAAATAAATTAAAACATAGGCAGCTATAGCTATGGTAATCATCTTTTTATTCATAATAAGCTATTTATCAAGTTTGATGGCGCATAGAGACATAGAGGCTACGATAAATCTATCACGCAAATCGCCAAAATCAGAACACAGCAGTGCCAGCTGTTATGTATTCATCAAAATTGAATTGCCAAATTGTTAATTATCAACGATAATTTCGGTAGTATTCACAAGCTCTTGCTAATAGATCTCAGATTAGGGCTGAATATTTTAAATTAGAAATGGTAAAAGTGTATTCAGTTTATATTCGTTATCATTGTTAGCAACAGAGAAAAGTAATTCTTTCAGGACATCTTTCAGGATGGTCCCGCAAATTGTAAAGTAAAATTCATCATTTACTTATTTTATTTTATTCATTTATTTATTTATTGAATACCGTTTTGAAATGGGGTTTTCCCAGTTTATGCAACCAGCAACTGCCTGTGCCTACAAATTTATTGATAATGCAATGTGAAATTATTAAGAATTTAAGCGCATAGATTCAAAAGGCTATAAGAATAAGAATTTGTAACTGGAAATTCTAACTTTTAACTGAAGATATAGATAATCATTTTTGCAACAACAAATGCCTATTAGAAGAATAACTTTCATATCATGGGTGCAAACAACTTTATTCGACGACATTAAACTTTGGAAATAGTCTTCGGTTCAATTTTTGTTTGTATTGTAAGTTTATAACTTTTATTTTTTTGAACACTTAATATGTAAGGGTTTCAGGTTGTCGCTTTACGGCCAGTTTTATGCACGTTAAGACTCATAAATCAGGGAGCTATAGCTTAACCCCTTAACGCGCGGCGTCCTCGCTGCGAGGACGCAAAATTTAAGATCCAGCTGCAAAAATTCATCCCGGAAATTTTTTAGCAAAAATTTACGTTTATAACATATCAGAAAAGGCCAGTTTTTTCAATATTAAAATTTAAAATTTCTTTTAGTTTAATTTAGTTCATGAATTCCGGTGGCAGTATAATTTAAAAGATCCGAATTGTCTTGCGCCGCAAAGGGTTAAAAGTGGAAAATACACAATCTCGCCGACAGCCGTAGCCTATGTTATTCTTTTTTTTTTTTTTTTTTTTTTTTTTTAAGAAAAAAAAATTACTCATTATTTATTTAATTTATATATATATATATTTTTTTTTTTTTTTTTTAATTCCGTTTCCATATTCAGAAAATTCCTGAACATTGAATCGGTATTCATTTTCGAAAATTTTATTTTATTTTATTTATTTATTTATTTGTTTATTTATTTTTTTTAATTTTAGTTTAAAAATGCGAGGTTTTTTTTTTTTTTTTTTTTTTTCTTTTTTCGCTAAGTGCGTTTTTCTCAGTTTTCAGCCGCAAAATAAAATACTAAAAATTTAAAAAAAAAAATCAGTTTGAAAATGAGTATTAATTAAAAGATTGTGAATTTTCTGAATGGGAAAACGGAATTATAAAAAATAGTTAATGAGTAATTATTGAAGTAGTTAATGAGTAATTATAGAATAACATGAGCCACGGCTGTTGGCGGGAGATTGTCCTGTCTTAAAGAGGATTCCAAACCACTACGAATATCCATATCTGAACAGGCGCTCAAACTCAGCACCCGATAACGAAAGGTCAGAACGGTCGCCATTCCGCCACTAGGTGGGTAGTACTATGCAAAGAAAGTATTGTAATCCTGAAAGAAACAATTTGAGAGATTTAGATATAGCTAAACCCTAGAGTATATATCTGTACTGATAAGTATGAAGGGTTTAAGTCCAAAAATGTCGATTTTGAGTTAAGTATATAGTCAGACTCAGAAAAAAATTCTCAATCGATTGGTATAAAGAATTTAAGTCTATGTCATTTAGTCTTGAGAAAATCCATTGGTAAAAAAAGGTTCAAGTCAGAAATTTACCATTCATGTATGGTATAAAACAATTAATTCAATTTTTTCTCGTTATTAAATGAAGGTTGACAATCACTGAATGGTACAAACGGTATAACTCAACGAAATACCTTTTTCCTAATCGATTCTTCTGATTAGTTTAACTTTATTTTTCGTCTCCTGAAAAATCAAGAATATGGACTTAAATCCTTTATACTTAACAGTACAGATATTTGACCAGGGGTGGCGCCAGCTAGGGGGCCGGGGGGCATAGCCCCCCCCCCGTCGGGAAGTCTGTGACACCCCCATCGGGGCACACTCCGAAAATTTCTCGGGGGAACAAATACAAAATTTTCAGTTTTTCTACTTCTATCAGCATTTTTCTTTCCTTTTACAAATTTGGAGCATTCCAATTTTTCCATTCTATATTCAATAGAAGAAAGTATTGGATTCGTAAAAATTTTCAGCTTCCAGTTTTCCATGAATATACACGTTTTGAGAGGTCCAGAACGCGTTTTGACCATGATATTTTAAAAAAAATGTCTGTCTGTGACACGATGATCTCCAAAACCACGAGGAGTACTAACAAATGGAATTGAATTTTTGATAAATACTCATATAATAAACTCTCTCTATGTAGTGCCCCCCCCCCCTGTCGGGGAGGTGAGTCCCCCGTCGGGGAATTTCTGGTGCCACTACTGCATTCAACACTAAATTTCCTATTCAAAGGGTAACGGAGATTGAGGATTATTTTCGTTGGTCACGTGACGAGTGAAACGGCCAGATCCGTCCACATTGGATGACACAGCGAAAAATCTTTGACACCCCCAGTCCAAAAGTGGGTTGAGGGGCGTGACAAGTGACCAGCGTTGCCAAATCTGGCGGATTTTTCATTCAATAATCACCAACAATTTTGAGAAGTGATATTTGATATACTACATAATAGACTATCAATCTTCGAAGTGATTAGGCAAACGTTACGATTAAAAAATATTGGTGATTATAGAATTAAAAATCCGCCAGATCTGGCAACACTGCAAGTGACCTTCGTTGGTGAAAACTTTAAAAGCATCGTGTGATTTTTTATGCTGGTTGCATTCTTCCATGAAGGATGTGCTCCCTGGTCAAATATATGCTCTAGGAGCTAAACATTTTCTTTCTTTCTTTCTTTCTTTCTTTTTTTTTAATGATATGGAAGACGGTAGCGTACTTAAAATACGCTATTATAATTTTAACTTTTGTTTATTGATGATTAAAATTCGTTCAGACGTCTACAACTTATAAATATTGAAAAAATTAATCAGAATCGTTCCAGTCTGTTTGCTATTGCTATTTGTTACTGTTTTTTTTGCATGAGTGAAGTATACTATAAAACTGTCGAATAAAAGAAAATAATATAAAAGCATTTACTTTCTTTTACGTATACTTTACATTGATTTGTGTTTTTATACTGGAATGTTGACAAAAACTGCAATTTAATAAATTCTTAACTAATATATCAATAACTGTGTTTTCAGAAATGGATTTTATTTACCTATGACTAGAATGTGACCTGAAATGGAGAAAATGGATTAACCGAACGAAAAAAAAACTCGTAACCTATGTTGGTAAGTTTTGATTTGATTTGATTTTTTTATTTATTTATTTTATTTTATTTTATTTATTTATTTATTTATTTTTTGTTACAATCATCGTAGTGAGATTTCATAATAAAAACTGGCACAAATGAATTTCTGTAAGAAGTTTTATATATATATATACTAGCAGACCCGGCCACGCGTTGCTGTGACTAAGTTATACGTTGAATTATACGGCTGTAAACTATTTAGTACAGTCAAATTATTATTTACGAACAAAGACGAAAACGTTGTAGCCGATGTAAAAACCCACAGGGTTGAGATTTGAAACTTAGGTCAAAATTTGGAAGCGATTGATAAAAATTTTCGTAGTTTTGATATTAAGCACAAATTAATTTTATTGTAGGGTCCTATAAATTTTAATGGAGAAATGATATATATTATTTCTAATGCTACTTTGGATAAAATTGCTAAAATGACTAATAATAAATTAAAATCTATTAAAATTCTATTAAAATAAAAGTATAAAAGAAACAGACGATTTTAAAATCAATTTTTATGGAGGAGTGAAATATAATATATGCTATAATGGATAATTTTACTATAAAATGACCTCATCATTTTAAATATTTTAAAGAGGGCAACAGCTGTAGTTATAAAAAGGAAAACAATAAGGCTAAACCAGAAAAATAAGTAAATTTGATAAATATTTTAAAACTTTAAAATTGGAAATCTTATGAAATATTGGACATTTAAAGTAAATACATGTATCATTTTAAATAGAAAAAGATTTTGGAAAAGTTTAGTGTATTTTAACGAAGAGATGAGAAGTTTTTGAGTATGTTAAAATTTTAATAGTAAATTCAAGTTAATAAAGATGGGAAACATTGAGGATTAAGATAAGAATAATTATAAGATTAAAAAAAAAAAAAAAAAAAAACTTTTTATATACCATGCTTTTAAATTTTAATATACTAATAATATACTAATTAAAAGGAAAATGATAAATATTCTATCATAGTTTGAAGTCAAATTTGTTTTCAAATGTCTAAATAAAATATCTGATGTAAGATACTAATATTTTGCAGCGGAATAGATTTCATTTCTGTCGTCCTTGGCGAAAAAAAAAGAATATCGCCAAATTATCTGGCGAAAATATTTAATTCCTTTCAAAAATCATGGTTATTTTAACAACTTATATTAAAAGAGTAATGAATAATATGAAACAATATTTCGTACAATACATATTACATGTCATGCATACGTACAATGAATAATACATATTACATTTCGTACAATGCATACATCTGGTATGTATATTTTCGTGTTACGTTTTTGATCGCCAAATAATAATAATAATAATAAAAAAAGCCAAGGGCGACCGAGTTTTGAAATTTAAAATTAAAATTTTGTCAATTTGACAGCAAAATAATTCAATGTAACACCCGCGATAACTAATACATATCTATACCCAAATATAAGGATTAAAATCGGGAAATAAATTTCCTCGATTTTTAATAATTTCTTACAAAAAATCCAGAGGGCAATTAACATAGGAAATCTTTTTCTTGGCTGCACAGACGGTCAGTGAGTCACACTTCGCTTGCGTATAGAACTCATAGATATAGTATAGCATATATAGAATAGAGTGATCATTGGGGAGAAAAAAGTTATTCCTTTTCATTTGGGAAAAGACGACGTTTTTACCAAAATATGACCGTCTTTCCCCGAGTGAATACACACGGGAATACATACTAATATTTTAGCAAATAAAATTTATGAATAATTTATTTGCTAAAGGGGAATGGAAGACTCCAGATACAGTTTCAAATTCATATTTCTTTCTTTTCTTTTTTTTCAATACCACTTAATGGCTATTTCCAAAGCTTTTATTATTTTTTTTTTTTTTCGGCATCAAAAATCTTTGTACGATAACATGAGGATGAGAGATCGATATATATTACTATATCTATGATAGAACTACATTAGCACTTTATCAATGTGTATAAAATCTTTAAATTGATTATGACGTCAATTTTCATGAGATGCATAATTTAACTTTTTATAATTTTTTAACGTTCACGTTTGATTAAATGTATTTATTTTTATATTATTATGTCGAAAGAAAATGAACACGTATTTTTTTTTTTTTTTTTTTTTTGGCAACAATTAAATTAATGGAACTCACAGATATTTTGGAGCAACTTTAATAAAGGTCTATAATTAACAAATAATTGCAATAAAACAATATTGTGACAATAAATTGAGATAAAAACTATCCTATCTCTCAAGTTGGACCAAACTGCACACAGTGTGCAAAATTTCATTAAAATCGGTTCCTTAGTTTAGGAGTTTACCCCGGACAAACATCGTGACACGTAATTTATATATATATATACAGATATAAGCGGCCAACCAGAACCATTCAATTTTATTTTAAATTTTAACCGTATTTAATGACAATGGTTATTCAACTGTACTCTGTAAAAATTTTTGGTAATTTTACACTTACACATCACATTCTTGCAAGTATGAACGAGTTCCTACAAATTACATATTTTTTTCTACGCAACATTCCTGTTCTTTACAATTTAATCGTATTTTTACGAGTGATACACTGATTAAAAAAAAAAAAAAAACTGTTAAAAAACAGAACATTCCTGTAAATTTCCTATAAACATTTACTGTAAAATTGCATTTCAATTTGCCCTCTCCTTCCCCAGTAAAGAAAAAAGAAAAAGAAAGAAAGAATCTGTAAATTGCTAAAATCTGCAACCATTGATACAAATTTTGTCTGGTGGATTTTTCTGTTTTCTATACGAAAAACTTTGTGTCAAAGCAGCAAGAAAATTACTTGGCATATTAACAGAACATCTCATTCGTCAAATATTATTATGCCTTTTTCTTCTGTGCATATTTAATCGAATAGTCTTTACTTTTATTTGACGGATGCCCCATAAATCTGTAGACATTTTAAAAATTCATAAAAATTGAAAGAATTGGTAGA
The DNA here is from genome assembly GCA_963930645.1 of Salticus scenicus. NCBI lineage: Eukaryota > Metazoa > Arthropoda > Arachnida > Araneae > Salticidae > Salticus > Salticus scenicus. Next base: position 293,041,188 of record OZ005655.1, on the reverse strand, counting down.
ATTGAAAGGATATTGGTAGAATAGAAAAATTGTTCTCGTGTTTTTTTTTTTTTTTTTTTTTTTTTTTGGGGGGGGGGGGTAAAGAAAAAAAGTAATACTTTAAACTTTCGTCGCTAGAGGGCACTGTACGTGAGCATATCACACATTTCCGTGGAAAACTATATTTATTTCCATGCAAAGGTTTACAGGCATATAAAAAAGTATTGTTATTCTGTGCGTCCGCCATTACCCCAAATTACAATTTGAAAACGACTTACAACACTGCTAACTGTCTCTTCAGTCGGCGGTTCTTGCCTAAGGCTAAACATCTTAACCAATAAACGCTTTACCCACCAACTCAGTATCGCAATTAAAACTTCACGTCTGCTCAAATAGGAGACAAAATAAGAAATAAACTGTATTAGTAATCGTAAAACCGTGCAATGTATAGGACTCTGCATATTTCTCGTCACGCATCCGTGTAGCGCTCTCTATCGACGACAAATGTAACTTTTTCCCCCTTTACCTCCCTCCCCCCAAAAAAAGAAAAAAAATCCTTCACGAGAATAACTTTTTTGCAAAATACGTTCAATTCTACCGATTTCTTCATTTTTTTATGAATTTTTAAAATATCTACAGGCTTATGGGACACCCGGTATTCATTTATTTTAATATTAATATTTGCATCTATTGCTGTCTGTGTTTCCATTGTGTTTATGTCCTTATTCATTAACATAAGGTAAAAAACAATATATCTAAGGGGATGAATCGGAATGAATCGGAGGCGCCATTCCCTCTATGGACGTTCAAACTTGTAGTGGCAATGGCATATTCTGAAATCCGTGCTCTACCATCTCGAGAGAAAAAAAAAAAAAAAAAAAAAGCGTTATATACGAATGCTTTCTATGCTGCTCTTTCAGGAAAACTTCTGTCAACGTGTATTTTTTTAGCAACTTTGCTGCCAGATATTTATTATAACAGCCTTTATATATATATATATATAGAGAGAGAGAGAGACAGAAAACAGAAAGAGAGCATTTTGATGATTACTGATGCATTTTAGTAACATTTCTGCTGAAAACTGCACACAAATTGTTGCCCAAAATTTGCTCGGAACATTCATGATTTTTTTTATAGTATATTATGGTGCCCACAGTGACCGATAAGGTCTGCTCCGAAAAGCTGGTAGACAGGAGTTCGAACTCATGTTGTGCCGTTAACATAACTATTCGGATTTTTTCGTGGCTTTCTTCGAAATTCATTTAAATATGGGCAAAGACACCTGAGAAAGACCTCCCCCCTACGGAAGGCATGCTCTCTCCAGACGTAGATCCCTAACATAAATGATCCCCTAGTACCACTATTTATGATATTTGGAAAATCTTTATGTCACAACCCAGCAAGAAAAGTGACACATCTTAAAAAAGTAGCACTTGAGAAAAAACAACTTAAAGGTATTGCAAAAGCATTGACTAGTCTACAGCAAAACTGACACAACTGCCTCTCAGGTGGAAAATTTTCGAGATATAGAAGTGATGCTTTTGGTTCACATTGAGGTACTTCGTGCACACGTTTTAATGACATAAACTTGTTTTAATTGTGTCACTTTGCTTGCTGCGGTGCGATATGGGTTAATAAGTCAGTATTTATGATTTTATTACGATTCACAGTAATCAATAATAAAATAACGATTACTCCATTATGACTCAGATGCGATTTCTTAAAACTCTCAAACAAAGTTTTTGTTAATTAATGACATTTCTAACATTTTCTAGGTAAATGGTATAGATGAGCATTCTTCTTCTACTAAAGGGTTTTTACCGTGTCTAGGATTACAATCTGTATTTATTTCCATATCAACATTCTCGGCTTTTTTGTCAGAATTTTGTTTATTATAATAACACAAAGCTGATATGACTAAATACTCCTTTGCATGTCGAACTACATGAAATATAAAACGACTTTTAAAAAAAGAAACATAAAAGTTCTGAAAGTATGAATACAACCAATTAAGGTAAAAGCTTTTTCGAGTCCTTAAATTCACATTTGTTATTGGGATTTAAAGGAGTCATTTAAAAAAAAAAATAATTCTGACTTCGAAAATTCACGGAAAATGATTTGAGCGATTATAAGTCCATACGGGGATTTAAAAATAATAATAATAATAATAATAATAATAATAAAAACTGGAATTATTATATATCTATAGAGAGAGAGAGAGGAGAGGAGGGTATCGTGGAATAGTCGGGAAATATGGAATACCGAGATTTCGGCTCTGATTAGTGCTGCTATCTCTTCAAAATACTATGAATTACTCAAGAAGGATTCCCATGAAGCAATACAGTAAGAAGCAACCGCTTGTTGCTGTCGTACCATTCTCTATAGAACAAAGTATGTTTTCTGATTTTTAAAAATTTTGCAGGTAAGTTTTCAAACATTTAAACTTACTAGTACACATGAGGTTTAAACATTGATGTTAAGCATAATGTATGCTCAAAGAATTGTATTTTGTTATACATGGGTCGTTTTTTAGCTGAAAATATTTTGTCCATCAATTTAAAAGTTCATTTTTAAAGATGGCGGGTCGGGTATTATGGATTACTAGTTATTTCATAGTACCATCTGAAATTGACTTCATGTATTCAACTAAAGAAACAGAAAATAAAGATGCGGAATGTCACAGAAAATTCTCCGAAGATGATTTTATGAAGTCTAATTAGTTTTTCTATGGTTTAAACAGTTTAAACCACCAATTCCATATTACCCGACTATTTCATATTAACCTCCACTTGTAACTTTTTTTTTTAAGTAAACTTTTTATAACAACCAGAAATTTTTTTGGGGATTTTTTTTTCATTGACAATTCCTTACAAATAATTACACTATGTACTCATCATGATTTTGGGGATTTTTATTAAAAACAAGTAAAGTTATTTTAAGAAATGTAAATGGTATTCCATAATACTCTCCTCTGATATAAAGAGAAGAGTATTCGATAATAAAATCGATAATATTCAAAATCACGTGAAATTAAGTATAAAAATGTTCGAATTTTTCCGTAAATTAATCTTATAAAAAGTTTTTAACGATCAATAAAAACTTCCTTAGAAAACATCGTAAAATTAACATGCAAGCATAGTCAAAATAGTTATGTCCTCATGAAGTGTGCGTTGTCTTTTTCAAGTTGCACTCATGTCTGTGTCTTTTACACCGGATGATGAAGGATCATGCATAATTATTTCGACCTAAAACAATTGTTACTTTTTTGCAAAGTTTTTATTCATCATCATTCAGTTTCCAAAATGTCGGTACATTTTTTTAAGTTGAATTTTATTTACCGGCATCTCTTCTGCTTTTGAATAAATCTGTGATCTTTAAAGAGTGAAAAACCATTCGCAGATAATTGTAATTAGAAATGACGAGAGCGCCGGTTAAAGTTAGATAAGGATAAAATGTTTTTAAATGATTATCCCCCAACAATTGAGTATTTCCTCATCAAAAATGATTCCATGATACTATGTGTTGTTGCACTCGTGCCCCCTCCCCCTCTCTCTCCTTTTTTTTTTTTTTTTTTTTTTTTTTTTTCGCCCGATGGACAGAAATGCTTGATTATTTCAATCAAAAACAATTATTGAGATTGGTATTTGCTTACAAAATTCTTATTTTAACTTCAAATAATTTGTATCTATACACCGTAACGTACAGAAATTCAACTTTATATACCTGTAAAAGGATAATTAGCGGCTCATGAATGACGTTTTTGGTGTGTACATCGAAACGTCCAGGAAAAGTACATAGAATGGATTTTTCATCTTAATGTCTGTTTATTTCGAGAATCAATGTAAATATGGTGACATTTCAACAGCCAATCAGAGAAAAAAGCTTTTTATGCTAAAGAATTGCTTTTAGTCACTTGCCTGCAGCCCTCTCAGAACGTCTTTCACGAGCTGCCACTGAGAAGGACTACTAAGTCCTGCAATAATAAAAAATATATATAATTCTTGCACTGATGACCACTAACATGCCTACCTAGTTTTATCTTAATACAATATAGAATTTAGACGCTAGCTCATTTTAAACTATTTGAGTCCATAGGCCGTAATGAATAGGAATTCTTTTTTGTATCCCTGTAAAATAACTCTTAATAGTACGCTCTTGAATATCTGCGCGGTATGTGGGACGATCACCTATAGCATAATCTCAATTGAATGTAACATTCACACGCTATCATGTTCAGTGACATACATACACGCATACACTACCGTAAAAATAGCAAAATTGAATTCATGGAACCTGGAACCTCAAAATGTATAGATTCAGGAAAATCTCGGAGTCAGGTTTTTTCTTGATTATAATACTTCTTTTACATCAAATATCTCCGAAACTTAAAAAATCAAGCATTAATTTAAATACATAGCTTTTGAGAGGTTTAATTCGCAAACAAATTCAAGTTCTATTGATGCCGTGATCATTTCACTTCAACTTCTCAAATGGTTGAGAGCGACAATAAGCTGTGGCGTCAAGACGATGAACCGTAATCAATATTTCTAGGATCGTCAAATTACTTCGTTTTCTGAAATGTAATACGATGATATCTAGTTCACATCGATATTTGCTGTCTTTTGCAAGTTCATACCATTATATCAGGTTTTATATGAAATGTATCACCAGAATTACCAGAAGTGTCATGATCCAGTTGTATTATTAATAAAGGAATTTAAAAAGCGTTGTGAAAAGGGGACCCCTGATTGTCCTCTGACGTCCTTTCGACCTTTGTTTTATCTTTGACAGTGATGAAGGCTTAGCTTTCTTCTAAATTTTAAAGAAGAAAAAAAAAGAAAATTTCAGTTTTTGACAGAATTTAATAAAAAATTGTTATTAGCCACCCTGGCTAATAACAAGCACGACATTACTCGCATAATAACCGTTGGCAAGGTCACCGTATATGCAAACGCAGATGTAACGGTTATTATGTGGGAAATGTCGTGTTGGTTATCAGCCAAGTTGGCTCAGTGGATGAGCATCCGCTCGCTAATCGGAGGGCCTGGGTTCAATTCCCGGCTCTGGTATTTTTCAGGTAGTTGACATAAAAAAAAAACTAATCTTATACTCTAAAGTAATTAAAATGAAATTTCGCGGTTGATGAGTTTATAGATAAAATTTCTAAATATTTTAAGATAGTTTAAAAAATTAAATGGTAAAATTGGATATTGGTAGGCATCCTGGCATATTGGAAATGTGACAACGCAAAATTGCTGTGTGGAAGAAATAGTCCTGTCGTACTAAAAATTCAATCTAAGAAATTTATTTTCATTAATATTTCCCAACACTGTTAATAAATTTTTACGGTTTCATTTAGTTTATCAGTACATGATCTCTTTTCCATAAATATTTCTATAACGTTTTAAAGCTTATAAATGTTATTTAGGTTCACTATTGGATGTTCTTTGTAGAAACTGGTATAAATAGAACCACTACTGGTCTACGTACAAGGAGTCGCAAAAGAATTCGGATACATGAAGGTCTATGAGCGATACTTCTATAAAGCTTGCTTTAGTAACCTTATACGGCACAAAATAAAATAAAATTAACATACGTTATTATTCATATGCATAAAAACATATGAGTAGTAATTATGGATGCACATTGTCAAAATGTGGTTGAAAATTAGAGAATTCATTGAAAAATAATATTTAATTGAATTCAAGGCCAGCCGTGTTTTGAAATTTTATAATTTTAGAGTTTACAACTGAAAAATATAGATTTTAGAGAAAAATAATTTTAAATCAAATTAAGATGGATGGTTTTTATAAAACAAGTTTTGCACTTTATATTCTGCATTATGGTTTTGTTTCATGTTCTGATCATATCTATATATATTACGTCGCTTATCAAGAAAATGGGGAGAATGGTCTAATACATATCTATATATATGTTGTTCATTTAACAATTTTCACGTGCTATTTTCTGGTCTTTTTTCCCTACTTTCTCTTACCCAGAGAAAGTATAGTTTTGTGGTCGAATTTTCACAACTGAGTTTATATGTATATATATGTTACCGTTAAAACGCGAAATCCGTTATTCTGCAGATTATCTAGCTAATCTTCAGATTAACTAAAATGACCCGTTAAAGTGCGGAATAAAGAGTTTTCCGCATTTTAACTAGGTAATCTGCAGATTAACGGTTTCAGTATCGTTAAAGCTCAAATGTTTGTTTCGAGCCTTAGTTTTTTTTACATTCACTATGACGTCAAACAGCCATGTGATACAGATTTACAGATACGCGAATGACCTTCAAACATAACTAAAACTTTTACCCCTTCACTTCCGCTACGCTATGATGAAGATGATAAACGGCAAACGCAAAATGTGGGGGATGGAAGCCATGATTAGGTTTATTATTATGACTAACACAAAATTTAAAGTAACAAGTAAGTTATAATTGTTTTAATTTTGATTTTATTTCTATCTTTTTTAATTCTGTCAATATAAGTTTGATAAGGGTCTGTATTTTATTAATGAAATTTAATCTTAATTAAAAGCTGTCTCTCGTGAAACTCCATTTTGAATTATGAATATTAGATTTACATTACAGTAATTATTTCCTTCCAAACTAAAACTATTAAACCATGACTTTTTAAAACTAATTTATTTTAAAATTGATTTAAATTACTATTACTTACTGAAAAAAAAAAGATATATTAATTATTAACTTTGAAAAATATTATGGCATTTAATAAATACTTAATATGAAACTTTTGTACATTTTTTAGCATTTCATTACATTTTTTTTTTTTTCTTTCAGTTTCAAGTTTCCTGTACATATTTTATACATCATGATTATATATTTTTATTTATTTATTTATTAATTTTGTTCGCTTTTTCAGATAATTTCGTTGTTTATCACATAAAAAGTTTTAATAAAGGTTTTTTTTTTTTTTTTAATTTAAATTAATATATTTGCTAAACTTGTGCAGATATAGGTATGCTGCAAAATATAGTTTAATAAAGCATTGAAAACTGTCATTTTAATTTTAATGCATTCTAAAAAATGTTAAAGAAGTTTTAATTATTTAAAGTACTTCTTAAATAATGCTTCTGATTTGTCTAATTTAATATTTCTAGTATTTCAATAGTAATAGCAATATAAGTTATTAACAAAACTTTTTTTTTTAATTTTAAATTGTTAAATATTTTTATTTTGAAAAGAAATCGTTACTGTATTACAATTCTAACATTCATTTATAAAATAGAATTTATTGAAAGCTATTAAAGCTATTATATTTCATATTAAAAATGAATAACGTCTTCAAACTTATATTGACAGAATAAAAAAGATGAAATAAATAAAAAATAAAACAAATATAACTTTAAAAGATATAAAAATTAAAACACATACAGATTAAAATAAGTAAAGAAAGAAAGAAATAAAAAAGAAAAGAAAACTATTTTTTTTCCGAATGAAAAAACAAATACAACATAGCGTGCTGTAAAATTACAACACCAGATATCTTATTTTCACTTTCACTAGTGCCTAGTAGGTAATCTGCAGATTATCTAGGTAATTTGCAGATTACCTAGGTAATTTGAGAAATAAAACAATTTTCCTCACTTTAACGGATTACTCTAGTTAATGTGCAGATTACCTAGCTAATCTGCAGATTAACTGATTTCTGCACTTTAGCGGTAACATATATATATATACATTTTCAAGTCACCCGAATTCAAAAATTAGATTTTTAGTGGTCGGTTTGGGGTTGGTTGTGGGAATTAAGGCCGATTGACTACATTAGGGTCCTAGGCCTGAGGGAGAGTGCCCTCCATGGGGGACTTTCTAAGAGGTCCTAGCCCGTATTTACGCAAATTTATGAGAAAACCACGGAAAACTCTGAACGGCTAGGCCGACGAATGCGACCTGGGATCGAACCCGGTACCCCACGTCTACCAGCTTTGAGCGCCGTTCGGTCTACGTGTGTGTGTATGACTGTTTGTTGGGGATGCTACATGATACTTTTCGTTCAGATCGGAAGAGCAAGAAAAAGAATTCAAATACATTATATCTATGGCCAAAGTTGCAGATAAATATAGTTTAACATCCTTAGACTTTACAAGAAAAAAGACTGACATATCTTTTTTACAATCAGAAAAGCATGCTTTACAATGAATATTGAATAAAATCTATTTATCTTTTGTTTACAGGGCAACACAAAATTTTTCCGATATATTTATGCTATGTTTAGAAATAGCTCAAAGCGTTTTTCAAATTGTGTTATGACTTTTTACTTGTGTATTTATTATTTATTTGTTTGTTTTCCGTGTTATTTATTTATTTGTTTTACGCACACTGTTTGACGTGTATATAATTTGCAGATAATATACAAGGCTATTCAAAATGAGTTAAATGATTTTGGAAGGGTGGTATGTGGGGAATAATTTGAAGTATTTCTTTCTTTTCTTTCTTTTTTTTTTTTTCTATTTTTTTAATGACAACCTTAAATGTTATATGAATATAGCTATAATACTCAAACGGGAGATTTAGAGAAGGGAAGCCCTTTCCTCACAAAAAATGTTGTCGAATTTATTTCAAATAAAATTATTTCTAAAATATATGTCTATAATACTTTAGAGTACGAAAAAGTAGTGTTAGTATACTGCACCAGATTATGTATTTAACAATTTATATGAATAGATTTATCTTCAATTGTTCGTCAATCATTCGCACTTTACGATGTAGAAAACGAGAGGGGGTGGGGGAGAGTCAAAATTTCACAGAAAATAGCATGAGATAAAAACAAAAAAACTCACAATCACAAAAGTGTATGTGTGTGTGGGGGGGGGGGACTAATGCCACAATGAAAATAAAGTAAAAATAGAAAAGAAAAAGTAACTGAAGCTCGGGAAGGGTGGGCAGGTGAGGACCCTGAATCTATCGCCGAGGGTTAGCTACGTCTCGCTTAAATATAAGACTTGGCGGGGGCAGGGACTTTACAATGTACAAAACAAGGGGGGAAACTCAAAAATCCATAGAAAATAGCATGGATGTAACGAAAAGACTCCCATTCACGAATGTGTGAAAGAAAAAAATAATAATAAATAAATAAAAGTCTAACACCACTAATACAGCAATTGTTTCGGATTGAAATAATTGTTGCGAAAAATTGCAATTTACGGTGTTTAAATTTAAAGTTCTCATTCGTCTTTGCGATAAATAAAAAAATTGTCTCGATGGCTAACATATTAAGGGTTTGTGGAAATGCAGAGCAAGAAACAGAATGCTTTCAGTGTTTTGGGGTGTTGCATAAATTGTAAAGGGGGAAAAAGAAGTATATTCTCTCTTTCTCTCTCTAGCCCCACCAGTAGCCGAGCGGTTCTGCGCTCAAAACTGATTGAAGAGAAGGTCCATGTTCGATCACAGGTCGCGTTCGTCGATCTAGCCGTTTGGAGTTTTCGGTGGTTTTCTCCGACACTCGTGTAAATACAGACTAAACTCCCTCAGAAAGACCCCTACGGAGGGCACTTCACCTATAGGCCTAAGAACCTAGAATTATCAATCGGTCTTAATCCACAAATCCAAGAAACTCTCTCTCTCTCTCTCTCTCTCTCTCTCTCTCTCTCTCTCTGTGTATACAAACAAATAAATTTTTATTCAAAATTTTCTGTATCAGCATATATAGTTACGATCATCACTGATTGACTGACTTTGTCACGCTTAAAAAGGCTAAGAGATTTTCTTGGACTCTATCTGTGTGTGAACGCAAGTTGCCACCCAATTTTCATAATTTAGTTAATTTTAAAAAATATAATTGCCCGATCGATAAGTTTGTTTAATCCGACGGATTCAGAAAAATCGCCCCTTTCATTGGGTACCTTATTTGTAACGAAATTTTGATTAGATTTTTTAAAATTAATTAAAATATGAAAATAGACATTTAAATTTTGAATTGTTGTCATTTTATTATTATTATTATTTATTTATTTATTTATTTATTTTTTTTTTTTTTTTCAGCATAAAATGAAATTTGCTTTCACGTGAAAAAAGAAATTTACATATACATATATATATATATATAGATAGATAGATATATAATATTAAAATTTGCTCATGCATATGAAAAAATGATGTGTATAAAATACTAATAATAATTTTAAATTAAAGGTAACGAAGAGATAAATAAAGTACGAAAATTTCTCACGGGCTTGCTGGTATAAAAAAAAGCAGCATTTACACAATATTTTATAATATTTTCATTAAAAGTTTTGGAAATTTCAACTGGTGCATCCTGGTTTTCGAAGATCCTTCAAAAAAGCGGTAAACAGAATGGACCGATCTTACTTAAATTTTACGCACTTTTTCAAAATAGAATTGACTAATGCTAGAACAAAGGATTTAAAAAAAAGAAGAAGAAAAAAGTATTTAGATTTTTTGCACAATTGTATGCAAAAAAGTGCAATTTTTGATACATTTACCCCTACATATAGCCTTGTAAAATTAGTTATAATAAAAAAAAAAAAAAAAAAAAAAAAGTGAGAGAGAAAGAAAAAGAAAGCAAGAAAAGTCCTTTGTTCAAGTACTAAAGTCAATTTTATTTTGAAGAAGTGAACGAAATTGCGATTAGGTCGATGAATTGGGTTTTCGAAAAATGGTGTCCCCACTTTCCTGAAGGGTCATCAGAAACCACTGGCTGAAATTTTGAAAAAATTTTGATGAAAATTTTAAAACAGATTTTTTAAGTGTTACTCTTTTCTAACCTCAAAATTTTCAATAAAAAGAAAATATTTGAATATGTTGAAAGTAAAATATGGAAAATATGCTCTTTTTTTTTTTTTTTTTTTTTTTTAATTTATTAATCTGGAAGCAATACCCTATTTCTCTTTACTAAAAGTAAGTTAGAAGTTGGAATGCAGAATTGCTGTAATACTATTAACAAGCTAAGCTATGAATGGAGCTATGAACTAAAAATGAAATATAAATGAAAATATGAACTTATGTATGTTTTTTCATGTTCATTTTCATTTTCATTTTATTTTTTATTTTTTAATTTATTTTAGTTAATTTTTTTGTCGTCAGCGAGTAAGTGGCAGAACTAGAAAATAAACTGATCGAGTATTTTTACATAAAAGGGACTTCAATTTCAATTTTTATATTTGGCGGGGTGGGGGCAGATGACGTTCACATTGTTGAATAATAAAACTAAAATGTACCATTCTGCAAATATTACATGCTTAGAAGAAAAACAAAGAAGGAGAAGAAAAGAAATCTGATGCACATTTGAATTGAGTTTATCAAACCATAGCCTCCTAAACTAGATGCCTGTCACGTGACTCGGAAACTTGGTGACAGTTGAAGCGCCACCTGGTACAGATTGCGCTATTTTTTTTATTCAACTGTCACCAATAATTTTAAGAAGTAATATATGATATATATAATCGACGTTTCTTCGATTCTATTCGCCTTTTATGTATATACCACTCATATACCGCTTTTAAAAATTTTTGGTGGCTGTTGTACAAAAAAGTCGCGCAATCTGTACCAGGTGGCGCTGTCTACCGCTTCAACTGTTGCCAAGTTTCCGAGCCACGCGACAGGCATCTAGTTTAGGAGGCTATGATCAAACTTGCATAAAATCACCTTGTTTGAATTATTTGAAATATATATCGATAATATATTTTAATACAGTAGATTCTCGTAGAACGCGGGTGCAAGTTTACCTCATGAATATTACAATTTTATTTTTTAACACCACTAATTTTATATCAAAGCAACTGCTTTATATATAAAAACTAAATCGAGTGTAGGAACCAATAGATTGGCACTCTAAAAATTTAGTGGTGTTGAAAAATAAAACTGTTTTATTTATTTGTCATCTCTGCCGCCGCGTTGTAACGAGAATTTACTGTATATAACAAATAAAAAAGAAATGTTGAAATCCAATAATAGCAATAACTATCTGGCTGACATTTCGATAAAAATAGAACCGGACTTCTTTGTATGTCGATAATTACATTCCATATTTAAAAGAAAAAAACACTACATTAACTTGGTAGCGGGTCAAAATATCCCAATGCACCCTGCTTCAGTTAGGTTAGTCTATGACGTTTTCAAAGCCATTTCTCCGAACATTGTTCTTCGAAGAAAACAATGAAGACGACATTTCATTCGCTTAAAAGCTCTATCGATATAATCGATAGCGTGTCATCCAAGGTAAACATCTTCAGATGTCACAAGAAATAGTCCGCATCCCACAATTTCTAATGAAGTTTTTTTTTTTTTTTTTTTTTTACTTTACCGCCTCTGCCTTTCATACTTATCCGCGTTCCAATCGATATTACTATGGCTTTCGATCAAAACATCGTATTATCTTTTGTTACCCAATGAAACACTGTGTCAAAATATCAACACGTAAGGTTGCTAAATGTACTATAAGCTTCCTCTTTTTTTTTTTTTTTTTTTTTTTTTTTTAACATTTTAAGGTTTAAAAAAACAAAATTTGGTTGGTCAAAAAATATATTTATAGAATACCTTGAAATTGATGCATGTTATTTCGGTTTATTATTATTATATGGGGTGTTCCTATTGCAGGTCCCGCAGTGTTTCTAAAACTTTACTGCCATTTTATCATAGTTTCACCACTACTGTAAATAAGATTTTTTTTTTTTTTTTTAAGTATTTTAATACTCAAATATTATGTAAAAAGAGTATTGTTTTAAAACAGTGGTGGCTATATAATAAAATGAGCGTTAAATTTTGGGAAACACTGTGAAGTACTTATACTATTGTAAATAGTATAAATAATATTATTGATTTGTGTATAGGGAAAGAATGCATATTCGTTAAAAAATACATATACTTATGGCCTATGAAAGGTTTTCTTTTTCTTTTTTCTTTTTTTTCTTTTCTTTTTTTTTTCTTTTCATTAATCCTTTAACCCGTTTTATTCTAATTAATTTATTTTGTTCAAATTTGAGAACAATCATATTTTCTAAGGTTGATTAAACCTAAACAAATTAACAAAATTTGACAAAATAACAAAATTTGAATTTTTTTTTAATTTTATGTATGAAATCTGACCCGTCCTCAAATTGGGACACTGGGATAAAGGGAATGTAATTCGCACTTACATGCTTACAATAAAACTTTAATTAAGAATCATAAATGATTACACAACGTTGAAAATGCCAATATAAAAAAAAATATTAAAACAAACTGCAGTTTCGGTAGAATTAAGCGTACCGACATCAGTGCAGAATGACAAAGTGAATTACTGCTCTTATACAGGGTGATTATAATTAAAGTTACGATTTCAAACCGCTATAATTTTAAAACTACCCATTAGAGCGATTTGATATTTTACCAGAGAAATCTGGAGGCAATGAAATTTTGTCCGGCAAAAGAAAAAAATAAAAATAAAAATAAAAAATAGTTCCAAAATGTACTGTTGATTATCCGTGAAGCATTTGTTTCCTGAAGCTCCTCTTTTCCTCTTTTTACTGTGACTGTTTCCGCTGTCAACACGTATTCTTGTCTTTTTGCTAAAAATAATTGTAGTAAACCTTTGCAGTCTGTTGTTTCCTGCTATTCCATTGTGTTGCTAACAACATTTCTGTGTTTAATGAGTCCATTGAGGCGTTTCCCCTAACATCGTCATCTATAGGAACATGTTGGAACTATTTGTTTTTCCTCCCCCAAACAAAATTTCATTGTCTCACGATTGCTCTGGTAAAATATCAAATCGCTCTGATGGGTAGTTTTAAAATGATAGCGTTTTAAAATCGTAACTTTAATTATAATCACCCTGTATATAGATAAGAAAGCTAATTTTAGAGTCGGAATAACAGCCAATAAGGTTTTAAGAAACTGGAAGTTAACGTTGCGTAGATATTTATATTTATGTTCAACGTCCATAAAGCTTTAATTAATCACTGGGATGATTACGAAACTGTACTATCACATAGAAAATGTCCAGCCAAGTGTCCTAAGTAAACTGAAAAATATTCTACAACAGCAAAGCGAAAATATAAACCATACCTACTAATGCGAGGAATAGATAAAGTTTCCAGGCGAAGGGAGAGGGGGCAAAACATCTAATTCACGCTAGCAGAAGCTTATACATACCCTTATATGATCCAGTTGGCAAAATATTCACGCCAAACAAATACTGATTTCCACATGCTATTTTTCAGCTGTCCTTTAAATAGGATAATGGTATAAAATGGGTTAACGTTCATTGGTTTTACGCTGAAACCAAATAGTTACATTTTTTATACAACAAGTTTTCAGAATATTTTCCTTGTTTTAATCGATTTTTAAAATTTTGTTCCTCCTTTGTTCAGTAGATATCAGCACTACTCCGCAATTTATCAAACGATGCTTCGGAGGAAGCCATTGGCAAAAGTCATTTCAAATTTCTTAGTTGGCGCGAATATGTTATTGCTGCTTTCATGTTGCACTTGTGCCTAGTTTTCTTCCCATGATGAAGGGTTGTGTTATTATTTTGACCTAAAACAATTTTAGCGAGTTTTTGCCACATATACTATGTTTACTTACAAGAAATATTTATTTATTTCAGTTAATTATTACTATTTGAATGGAATCAGGTTAACCTACAGATGCTTTTAAAATCTAAAATGTCTCGATAAATTAAAGATGCTCTTTTCTTGTTTCTTTTAACATGTTTATGATCATGCTATGTATCTTATGGCCATTTTTGAAATTAGTTCAACAATTTTCAAAAGAATATTTCAAAAGTCCATTTTTATGTCTTTATAACATAACCAAATTAATATACATCATTTAGATGCACAAAAGTTTATTTTCCATAGAAGATTAGCATTAATGATTAATTTATAGCATATAAGAATATTCAGATACATTAGGGGATAAAGGAATATAGGCCGCCACTACGTCTATAACTCTATCTAACTACACACTTATTTTCGTAAATATTTTTAGAATGTATTGAACCTGATATTCAAGATCAATCAAAAACAAAATATAATTCAACACTGAGAAAAAAATATGTGACTGACATCTAGAATCTAAATTGTGGCTCTAGAAAAAATAGTTCCATGTCATCCTTATAAATTCTAGTCCCCTTGGAAAGCGAGTTCTAAAAATCCCTAATTAGAATTCTAGACAGTTTTTCTATATTATGGTGGTCAATATCATTTAAAAATTTCTGTAAATAAATGTGAGCACAAGAGGAGGGTTTTAGTAACTAAAATTTTGTGTTTTATAGCGCAACTGTAGGAAATCAATGAGAATTTCTCGCAATGCAAAATATTCAAAATATTAATAATATTGTTTTACAAGCTACAAAATTGTAGACAAGGAATTCTCGATCATTTCGTCTATCCAGATCATTTGTTTACCTTATACGCATAACTCGGAAATCTATATTTCTAGTTTAGGGATATGAAAAAAACGTTACTTATGCGTACTGGATGAAAGCGGTATAATTTTTTTTCTCAGTGAAAGTGCCATCACACAGGTAATATTCCT
Source organism: Salticus scenicus (assembly GCA_963930645.1). Taxonomy (NCBI): domain Eukaryota; kingdom Metazoa; phylum Arthropoda; class Arachnida; order Araneae; family Salticidae; genus Salticus; species Salticus scenicus. The sequence goes on along the minus strand of OZ005655.1, from coordinate 293,025,710 downwards.
AACAGTATCTTAGAAAGGTAATATTCCTAACAGCAGCGCATTCTGAAAATGTTCATGGGATATATCTTCATCCGCAGGATATCCAAGAGGCAACTTAGGAAGGAAATGGGATTCTAGGGATACACATGGAAAGTTAAGTACAGTCGCAAAGTATTTTAAAATAAGCCTGAAGTTTTTTCCCCTTGCTTTTTCAGTTCTGAGTCTCCTTCTTTTGGAATTATAAAAATTATTATTAAAATATAATGTAGCAAATTTATAAAATTTGGTATGTATGTGAAAGCGCACAAGGAAAATAAAGATATTTGTTTTAATCTGCGATAAAAACGTCGTCGTCCAAACCTTACAATAAAGTAAGTATAGAAGCCAAATACATGCTTTGGCTTCTGGGGACGATAAGTAGGAAGTCCCTTTAAAAGCAAAGCTCTAAAAAGTAATTTGGAGTATTGTAGACATACCAACATTTTATTTTATTCCGGAGCAATGATAGTACCCGCGTTTTTTTACACAATTTATTTATAGTGAAATTTTCTGCAATATCTAATTACTATTAAACAAGAATAAAATTAAATTAAAAAATATTAAATTAAAGATTTTTTCTATTAGCTTGATTCGCACTAAAATGTATGAAAAGATTAAATTAAAGATTTTTTCTATTAGCTTGATTCGCACTAAAATGTATGAAAAGATTAAAACGAAGTGTTTCCACCTAAATTGCATACTTTAGTTATTTAAAAAAAAAAAATCTAATGGTCTTGTCGAAAAACTGTTTGCACCCCTGGATTCAGAAAAATCGCTCCTTTCATTTGGTACCGAATTTGTAACGTGCCACGTACTTTTTAAAGTGACTGAAATGAATTAAAATGAAGTGTTTCCACCTAAATTTCATACTTTAGTTAATTTTTTTAAATCTAATGGTCGTGTCGAAAAGCTGTTTGCGCCATTGGATTCAGAAAAATCACCCCTTTCATTGGGTACCAAATTTGTAACGATAGGACTGATATTTCTAATTTATTTTCCCCTTTTTCTGTTTTTAACCCGGATTCGGCAGAAGGTTTATGACAGAAAATGTAAGCTTAAAAAAAATAATTTAAAAAAAAAGAAAGAAAAGAAAAGAAAAATTAATCTTACATTATCTATTGGTCACGTGTGTTAGAAATCCCCGATAAAAATGTAACTTTTTTGTTGCCATCTAAATTTCATACTTTAGTTAATTTTAAAAAATCTAATGGTCATGTCGAAAAACTGTTTACGCCATTGGATTCAGAAAAATCATCGCCCCTGTCATTTGATACTGAATTTGCAACGATAGGTCTGATATTTCTAATTTATTTTCCCCTTTTTAACCCGGATTAGGCAGAAGGTTTACGACAGAGAAATTAGCTGAAAAAAATTCTTTAAAAATACTCTTCAAAATTAAGTGATATGAAAAATGGTAGATACAAACAATGCTCCATAATGAATTATAATGTTGATTATATTTGGCAATTTTTCCTTTGTAATCAAAAACAAAATCGATTTTAATCCATTCAGGGGCTAGGGACTTTTCCACATTTAAAATAAACTACGGCCAGAATGTACGAGGAAATCTAAAGGATAAGAAATATATAAAGTTTTTCTTCTATTTTATTTAAATAAAACTTTGTGAATTTTTTCTGAGACGTAATTTTCTCAGTTGGAAATTAAAATTATGTCCCTAAAAGGGTTAAGTTGACATCACGGTGATAAAATACCTTGAAGATTAAGTGATGCAACGGGTAAATACATTTGGAAAGTGTTTAATAATTAATGCAAATCGCGAGATTTCATTTATTTGCTTTATTCATTTATTTTTGTTTGTTTGTTTGTTTTGCTTAGTTCATAATACGGTACAATAAGACGTATACGAAATCTTATCGTTTTATCATTATTTTTACAAACATTCCAAAAATTAATTAATATTCCCCTCAAAAAAGTAGAAAAAATCCACTTAACTCACCCACTTCACTCACCGCCGCCGGAAGCCGAAGCGAATGTTATTCTATGGGAAATTTTTCTTTACAAATAACTTATTAACTAATACATATTTTTAAATTCTGTTTTCACATTCTGAAAATTCCCAGCTGTTAAACTGACGGACCTTTTTAAAAAAATATTTTTATAATATTTTATATTTTATTTTGAAGCTGCAAAATGCGAATTTTCAATATGCGAATTATTTTTTCGTTTTGCAATTTCAAAATAAAATATTTAAAAAAAAAATAATAATAATACATTTTTGAAAAAGGCCCGTCAATTTAACAGTTGGGAATTTTCTGAATGTGAAAACAGAATTTAAAAATATGTATTAGTTAATAAGTTATTTGTATAGAAAATTTCCCCATAGAATAACATTGGCTCGTGCTTCTGGCAACGGTAAGTGAAGAGGGCCGTTAAATTTAATGCACACATAAATAAATAATAAATAACAATAATAATGATAATGATAAAAAAAAATATGAGACGAAGAATAAATAAAGAATAAATCTCATTAAAAAATAAATAAATAAATAAAACTAAATGAGTTTATATCATAATTTTCATCTTTTTCCTGAACGATCAAATAAGTGAAAGTTTAATATGGAAAAGATAACCAGTTGGAATGAGCGTACTGCATATAGATTCACGCGTGCCTACTACTAATATAACACATAAATAGAATTCGACGAACCAAGTAATTCTGTGAATATTTGAGGGGGGAATCTGCTTGAAGTCTATTGTTTTGTAGCAGATTCTTACGAAAGGAAACTATAAGTTTCACACATCTTAGGCATAATCTTCGGATTTTCTGCCGCGGTCTTGAATTTCATATGCTCCGAGCTTCGTTTTGTCTTTCATTCGGAACAATTGGCCTGTCGGTCATTCTATTTTTGACCCTTTTCTTCCTAAAAAATAGAAGATCACGTGAATTTCTGAAGGATATAGAGGTAGAGGTAGTAGTTGTAGTTCAATTACGTATATGAAATTCCTATAAACGCTTTTTTTTTTTTAAATCAAAAACTTTAAAAACTTTCACTGGTTAAATTCAACGGTAGATCAGTTAAAAGTTTCGTTGAACCTGTAACCTTGATTCTTAAGTGATTTCATAAAGCGGCTTTTATTGATTAAGAATAAAATTTTCATAAGCAAATTTCATAAATTGCACACAAAACAATTGTTTCTTATTGAAATAATTAACCACAATCCACCGTCGTGAACGGGGGAGGGGATCGAAGCTGTAACGTGCACAAATTTATTATTATTATTATTATGACGGAGGACTATTAATTTCAATCTGGACTTTTTGTAGACCAGTTTCGTGTAACAGCAAAATAAATTAGAAATATCAGAATCGTTACAAAATCAGTACCAAATGAAAGGGGTGATTTTTCTGAATCCAAGGGTGCAAACAGTTTTTCGAAACGACAATTAGATTTAATTTCAAATTAACTAAAGTATGAAATTTAGGTGGAAACACTTCATTTTAATTCATTTCAGTTATTTTAAAAAGTACTTGGCTCAGTTTTACGGTCAAAAAATGACATAAAAAATAAATAAAAAATAAAACATTTATAGACTGAAATTAATAGTCCTGCGTACTAAACTAAGTTCTGTCTTTGACAGATTTTTTTACTTTTTTTATATTTTGTTTCCTGTATGCTTTTCTTAAATCCAATCAACTTTCTTTCTCATATATTTTTGAGTGCATTATTTTACCCAAATGCATGAACTTTTAGAGATTCTAATTCCGGTATTTTAACATCGAAAGGTGTTTCTCTTTCAAAAATAAATAAATAAATAGAAGCAAAATATTTTTCATAATATCCGCAATAGAAATTGATTTGACGATATGTTTTACGTACGGCACTCACGAAGTCACGTGTTGTATAGCTTAAAATATAGCTCCATAAACTAAAATAAAAACTCTAATTAGGTTCTGCCTGTAAATTTCGTTGATTCGATGACGTTTATTTACAAAATACTACTACTACTACTAATAATAATAATAGTAATTGAACTTGTAAACAGCTAAGTATTTTTTGAATGCTTCAAAATTAACGTATGTTTTCATTAGTATGATTCCCATTAAAACAGCAGTACTGGTTTGTGTACAAGGATTCATAAAAGAATTCAGATACATTACAGCCATGGTAGTACGAAAGGTGTTTCTTTGAAGAATAGATTAATATTTTTGTGCAACGGAATTAATATGCATTATTAAGATTCACAAAAGCATGTTTTTTATTGAATAGGTCATGATTAACATAGATAATTGGTTTACAGGGCCGCAAGAAAGTGTTCAGACACATTATGAGACATAAATACAAAGACCATGGGTACATTTCAGCTGTGTTGTAATTATTTTTTTTTTCCTTCGTTGTACTAAATTTTTGTGCACTATATATGTATCACTTTATCAAATATGTACAGGGCTGCACAAAAGCAATTTTTTTTTTTTTTTTATATAAACTGAGTTTTTGTGAGATATCTTCCTTCATAATTAGTAATAAAATATATTTTAAAGTGTCCCTGTGACGCTATTAAAGTGTCTTTTAAGTATCCTTGTGTTTCATAAACAGCTTCCTGAAGCCAAAACTGGTGGATAGATTACCACCAAAATTGGTATTTACACATTCCCTGAAATACTCTCAAGAAATTTATATATATATATATATATGTATTTCAAAAATATCCATTAGGTGGAGCTGGATAAAGGGATATCATTACAAAGAATATGATTCATTATAAAATGCATAAACTATTAATAGTTGAACTTTTTTTTTTTTTTTTTATTAACCTCATTTGTCAAATTTGACATTTTTTTCCATTGAAACGTATTTTAAAACTAAATTTTTTTTATATACATTGAGCGCCTCTCCGCATACCAATACTGGTGGCAAGCATCCCATTATTTAAGATTCAAGAAGCCGTTTCTAGCAAAAGTTTAACTAGAACTCCCCTTTTATATAGTAGTATTTCGATATTTATTTCTCTGTTTTATTTTTCAGGTGCATCTTGATACGTCATGGTCTTGTCGAAGAGCTGATCCTGTGCCCTGGCTTCGCTTTTCTCAGCCTGGTATTTTTGGTAAATCATCGTCCTCAATATATTCCCATAACAATAAAAATATATTCAGAAAGTTATGATAAAATAAAAGGGATGATTGTTATCCATCATGACAATATTTACTGTGCAACCTAGGGTTACATTCCACAATAATTAAATGATTAGCATAAAAGCTCTAACTGGGAAGCCGAAATTGAAATGTGAAGAGTGAACTTTCATTATAAACAGAATTCTTCAGGTTAAATAGTTGAGCAGATTACCGCCAAATTTATTATATAAGTCAGTACTATATAAGAAATGCGCCAAAAAAAGTTTTAAAAAAAAATTCAAAAATGTCCATTGAGTGATGTTTTGCATAGGAAGCAAAATTAGCAAAAGACATGCAAAATGCACGGATAATGCGGATATTTAGTGATTGTTTTTTGATTTTGAGTGAGTTTGTTACATTAGTCGTTTACGTAATAGAATTGTTGACCTAAATACCTTTCGCTTTCTTGAACGCGTTTCATTTATATTCCATATAACAAAAATTCATTGATAATCTGCTCACCCCTTTAAGGTGAAACTGTTATTTATAGGGAAGTTTAAATATAGCCACTCTATATACAGTACCTGGCCAAATTATTAGACCATTGGCAAATTAAACATTTTTTCATGTTTATAACCTTATTAATGAAGAATTTTATTAAAAAAGATATTTTCTTCATTCATATTTCGAAAACATATACATTAAGGAGTACAATGACAAAAAAGTGTTACAATACAATACTAATTGAAGAAAGAAAAAATTGATAAATTAAATTTAACAGAAAAATCAATATTTCGTATGGCCACCTTTGGCAACTAAAAGGGCTTTAACACGACGAGGCATACTTTCTATGCATGCTTAGATGGTTTCTTGAAGATGTTTATTATGATTCCACTGGTATGTTAAAGATTCCAGAAACTCTACCTTATTGGTTATATTTTTCTTATGCATTTATTTTTTCAGCAACTCCCAACCATTTTCAATAGGGTTCATATCAGGCGAGTTGCCAGGCCAATCAAGAACTTTCATTTTTTTTTTTTTTTTTTTTTTTTTTTTTTTTTTTTCGCTCTAAATACTTCGATACACTTTTAGCTTTGTGGCATAGAGCTCCATCATGCACGAAGACTGGTTCCTCGTCTCCAGGAAACCATTCTTGCTTTTGTGGCATGAGCCTGGTTTGTAAGACTTTCAGTTATTGGTCTTGTTTCATTGTATTTTTTACCACATAGAGAGGGCCAGAACCTTTTCCTGGTATGACAGACCACACCATGACTGATGGAGGATGTTTGGTGGTGGGAACAGTACAATCTGAGATGTATTTCTCGTTTGGACGCCGCCGAACAAATTTGGTTTTTTCGGTTAAAAGATGAAAAACCGGTTCATCAGAGAAGCAAACCTGAAAATTAAACAAAATTCCTTTTTATTTAATTTCTTTATATTCATTATAAATGCCAATATATCGTTGATCAAAATAAATAGCTATGTACCTTTTTCCAGTCTTCTATTGTCCAATTTTTGTACTTTATTGCCCACTCCAAGCATTTTTTCATCATTTCTGATGTAACCCTTGGATTGTGAGCCGGTTTCATAGCAATGAGTTTGTTTTCTGACAAACGACGTCTCAAAGCTCTATCTGATACATTAATGCCTTCATTTTGAACTTCTTTCATTAACATGCGTAGCGGTTTCTTTCTGTTATTTATACAAATGTCTCGTATTTTTCGATTCGTTCTCGGCGTCGTAATGCGAGCTCGTCCACTATTATTCTTCCGTGATGGCTGCAAACTTATGTTTAAAACCATTTTCTTTTTAATAATTTTTACTGAGCTTCTGGATACTTACCTTTGCTGCAATTTGATTTTGGGTCAGTTTAGTGGCCTTCAGTAGACCATAAACCTGCCCTACACTCTTTGGTGAAAGGTCAGCCTTTCTTCCCATCTAAAATAAAGGAGCAAAAACTTTTTATGATAATAAATGAAAAAAAAATGTTAAATATCTCACGCGACATTAATAACAATGCAAAACTTACTTTTTGCAGAAAAATATTCGCTTCAATCCAAAATAAACAAGCAGAACAAATTTTACGTTTTAATGCAAGTTTACATCTATGCCACTGTATCACAGAATAATAAATAACTGTCTTGTGTTGCCAGCTTGAAAATGTTTCTGTAATAAAGGTACTAAACTAAGCTTAAGGTAACACCAATTAAATAATAATAATTTTGAGCAGGTCAGGTATATTAAATTTCCAATTTCAAAAAACTTTAAATATTTTCTTTGGTCTAATAATTTGGCCAGGTACTGTATATGCTTCAAGTGGCAGCTATGTACGATGACTGCACAATTCACACCGGCCAGGAAAGACTGGAGCAACCTTTCAAGGACTCTTAATACTTTTTTATCCAGTCATATGTAACAACGCTTCTTGCAATGAGATTTTCTGCATTGTCCGCAGACGAATCCTATACTAATGTATCCATGTGTGCTACCATAAGAAAAATCCTGGGAGCTCAGATGACATAAGACGCAGTTGTAGCTTTCAGAAAATTTGAGGGCTTTCAAGAAGCATAAACATTTTCCTATGTGTGCGAAGCGGAATAAATAACTAATTAACCGCTCCAGGAAGACAGTGGAATACAGCAGATACGCTAGGATAATTTAGAAGACGACGCCTCGAAAATATTCAAAATCTATCATCTCACATTTCTTAATATAACAATCTTTCTTGATCATACATTTGTTGTGCGTCTGTCAACTTTTAACGCATACAATTCGCCATACACACGAAGTCGTTCTGCCATATATATAGGAAGCTATTTTTTGTCGTTGTTATCACTCTTAATTTCAGCCTTCAGGTTCGGTTATGTTGACAGAATAACGAATGTTAGTTTTTACTATCAATCTATAAAATACTAAATGACTTAAGAGTAACTTCATTTCCGACAGCAGTTCCCTGAAACCAACGATGTCATGTCGTTATGATAGTAATGCAGTGTAAAGATTACGTCACTAACGTCACAGAATTTGGGGCAACACACCACGCAAGAACTCTAATATCAGGGCCAAAATATGGCACGAGCACACGGAGCACTGGGCCAAGGCCTCCAAATTTAGGGGGCCTCATTACCAAAAATTGAGAAGTAACAGTACAATTTTTTTCATTATATGTCTATTAAAAACAAAAACTGATTAAGTTTTTCTTTCTATATTTTGTTAGAGAGATTAAACAATTATTAAGCTTTGTGACTAATTTCCTAAACATTGGCTGTCAATGTGCTTCAGTTTTTCATTTGTCTTGAACATAAAACTAATAATTTTGTTATGGGTTGCTAAAAAAAAATGAGGAAATAGAAGGTATAATTGAAGAATTTTTTCTTTAATGTATTATTTTTATTTATTTATTTTTGTTTTTGAGAATAAATCCTTTTGGTGAGCTCTTTAGAGCCAGTTGAGGGAGCCTCCCAATAGCATTAGCGCCCTAGGTCTTCAAAAAGCATAGTCGGGCCCTGTATAAGATACAGCATTTAAGATACAACAAGGAGCAATTGGATATAGGAATAACTGGACCTGAGCCCCTGATATAGAGGAATTATTACGGAGGCTTTTACTTTTCATGCAGAGGAACTCTCCAATCTAAATCTTGGAAGAATGGTAGTAAAGGAGTTGGCATACGGCGTATCAGCGTATAGAACAAATGAAGTTAACTGTTGTCTACTCAAAATGGCTGGTTGTCTACTCAAAATAGCAGGCAAGGATACCGCAGGGGCCATATTGAGTTGACAACTACAGTTATTAGTTACAATGACTTTCGTCTGGAATGGTCGTGAGTGACGTTTTGGGTATGCTCTATACGAGTGGCTAGGAACAGCTCGTTATCATGAAAAGCTCATTCTTCTGATTGACTGTTGAAGTGTCGTCCTATCTACGTTGTTTCTCGAAATAAGCGAATTAACCAGTACAGTCGGCAGCAAAAGTATACGAGCACTAGCAAAAATTCTTATGTAAAAAAGTACACTTAATACTGTGTTGTTAAATAAATCCTTGTTGAATCTTGTTCTCAGTCAGTCTAAGAACATGATTCGACAAGGATTCATTTAACAAAACAGTATTAAGTGTACTTTTTCACATAGGCATTTTTGCTTGTGCTCAGATACTTTTGCTGCCAACTGTAAGAGGATTAAATATCCATTTTAATGTACTGTTTCTACACTGTAAAAAAATAACTATTACCAGCTGCAAGAAACTCTCTGTGATTGGAGAAAATAATTATTTTCTCCAATCACAGAGAGTTTCTTGCAGCTAGTAATAATTTATTTTTTTACAGTGTAACCACACGTGTGGAGCCAGTGTTGACAGACTCGGGGACATTTTTGTTCAACTCTCACCAATAATTTTGAGAAGTGGTATTTGATATACATAATAGACGATTTACCTTTGAAGTGATGAGGCAACTGTCACAATTAAAATTTAGTGGTGACTATTGAATAAAAAAGTTCCCAAATCTGGCAACACTGTGTGGAGCATACCCAAAATGTCATTCACGAGACACCACTGGTCCATGGTACATAATTTCACAATTACAATGTAGAATTTCTGACATAACTGTGTTATTTAGGGGCTTCTCGATTACGATTTCGGCTTCTTTTTTTTTACCCGGGCATGTCATCTGCTCTTACATCATTCCTTCACGTTCTAAATAGAGACTCACTGGAACACTCTCACAGAATCTTGATAATCCAGTCAGCTGCAGAATTCAACTGCATAATCAGCTGCTGCTTCTTCTCATTGAAAATTTTCATACGCTTAATGTTCTCGATGTACTATGGCTGTTTCTCCAGAATTTAAAATCTCTCCGCCGAAGGTTAAAAACCAACGAGATATATAAATTAGAGTGCTGATTCAATGGATGAAGGATTAGCTTTCCATGGTTCAAGATGAATCACGTGAGATGAACCAATAGGTTGCTATGTTTGGCCCTTTATTGCTATTTCGGCATTTAAAATTTCAGTTCGGCAAATTATCTTTACACAAAACTGATTATCATATAAAACTCTTCCGAAGCCTAATCTGAATTGTTTAACATAGGTTTACATAACAGTACTCGTTATCTTACCTCTTAATCTGGAACCTGTATTTATAGTATTAAATTTCAGGTTAAGAGAAAGTCGTGTGAGTGACACACCAGATTATTTTTCATCGTTTCCCAACAAAGTTTAAAAGTGTTTATAAAAGAAGAGTTAAACTTTTAAAGAGCTTAATTTAACAACAAATAATAATTTTTCAACTATTCTTAAGCATTTTATCGGTTAAATATCGACTACACGAAATAAAAAAGAAGTAAAATCAAAATGATTTAGAACAAAAGAATATTAAACTACATAAGTAAACAAAAACATTGGCGGTTATGACTTTTGCCAAGAAAAATCTCTAGACCGTTGCCATAGAAATTTATCAAAAATAAGCTGTTACCAAGGGAACCAACGCATACAGGGTTCGTGTCACATGACTCATGTTGGACCATGTCAGGGTTACCATTTACCACTCTACTTTATTTACCTCGTTGTTAAAAATCATGTCTCTGAAACATAATTAAGGATGAATTCCAGATCGTTGCCAGTTGCCCAATGTCTAGCTATAGTTCGACTTTAAAACCAACTCAACCTCAACCAAAATTTCAGAAATTATGTCAGAAGTGACCACGTGCTTCGAAGTCACTGTTTTCCGGCACTGAATGGAATGTGACTTTAAATTCCATAGTAAATATTCTTTTATTTTCTTAATGGATGCAATTAAATATCTTATTTTTTCAAAACTTTTTTTTTTTTTTTTTTTTTTTTTTTTTCTGAGCCAGCTATATATTACGATCATATTTAACAGAACTGTAACCACAAAAATATAAAAACTGAAATTTATCCCAAATGAATAAATTCTGTTGCTGTTATATTTCGAAATGAAAACTTTAACTGGTATTTTTTCTTTCAAAACCCAGGATCACTCTTCTGGTGGCGTCTTTGTTTCTGATGTTCATTTTGATGGTGTGCGTACTCTGTTGCTGCAAAAACACCAAGAACGGACAAACGACGACGGTCTTCGGGAGGATCTTCCTTTCTCGCATGCTGATGCCACCACCTTACCTCAATACCAGTAAGATTTATTTCATCAATTTTTAAAATAGAGCTTTAAAGATAAATGCTATTCACAAACTACATTTTTAAAAGTTTATCTTTCTTCTTTAAATGAAATAAGACTTTTTTTTTGGTCGGTAATTTTGCGTCCAAAATTATATCTCCTGCTCGCATTTCATCAGATGTCGTCTGTAGGTCATAAAGTTGACTTTCTTTCGACATTTAGTGTATTATAACTTCTCTGTGATAAAAATCGTCTGCATTCACCGAGGAAAAAAATTAATAATTTTAATAAATAATTTATACTGCGTGAAATTGTAAATTCAAATGTGTTTATGCATTGTTTTATTACCGTGATCCATCGAAATTTTTTAATTTCCTTCCTCTGATTAAATATATATATAATGACGTAAAAACATTAAAAAAAAAAAAAAAAAAAAAAAAAAAAAAAAAAAAAAATCACATTTATTTTTTTTTAAGTTGATTATACCGTACAAATTTTGCAAAAAAATCATTACCATGGTAAAAAACTTGGAAGGGTGATTGAAAATAAAAAGAGTTTTTCATAAACACATGGAAAAATATCAAGCATTTCTTTTTTTTTTTTTTTTTTTTTTTTTTTTTTAAGTCGATAATATTCACTTTTGAATCAATTTTAATAAAATAATTTTGAAATTCATTTTTAAGTATTTTATTCTCGAAAACTTTACCAGTAATAGCTAGGCATAAAATTTCTGTAAAAACTTACGAAACACGTAGTACAACCCTATTATCAAAATTTGCATAAATTATTATTATTATTATATTACCTGCGTTAAAAATATTTTGATGCATTTTAAAATTTCATGAAAATTATACATTATTTGGTATATATATCTTATATACAGTATGCTTCAAAATTAGTTCCATTGTAGGACTTCCCTTTAATTGATATTGTGTTTTTTAACACAACAAAGGAGACTCTAGAAAGGTTTTTAAAATGAAAATAAGAGCGAACGTTCGAAATGACAGTAACAAAGTACAGTGAAACCTGTTAAGTTGGACACTTTTTCTTGTAACGGAACGTATCCATAGGATTAACATTATGTCCAACCTCTATAAGTTGGACACACCTTTAACTTGGAAGTTGGACATTCAAATACTACCCTAAGTTGGAGACTTTTACCCGATGAGATAGGGAAAAAAATAATAATAAAACTTCCATTTTCTCACTTTTTTTAGAAGTTTTACTTATTCTTTGAAGAAATAGCTGTAAATATCAAAAGCAATGTTTCTTGTCGCAATATATTCACCTCTGACTTATCTTATAAAAATTATTTCTTTTCTTCAGTTGAAACATTCACGAATTATTGCAATTTAACACATAAGGCAAGATCCTTTCTTTTTAGTGGTTTGTATGTATTGTCCTTGTCCTTTTCTTCAGGAAATATATGCAGCAGAGAGCCTACAGGCACGTTTTGACTTAGACTGTTTTAAAATGGGCATTAGACAGTACATTTCAGCTGTTAGGGTTCTTTTTCATTTGTCACTTTTGTTTTTCCTACCGAATTTTAACTTGAGCGTATAATAAATGCACTAAACTTAATATGTGAGATGTTGATAGAGAAGAATAATGCTGATTCAATTTGGATGCATACCAACCGACAGGTGTCGCTGTTATGCGGCAGTTTTTACCTTTCACGGGAAAACTATATATCAGTTTTTATTCACCAAAATTCATATGTGAGATGACCATTATGAAAATGAATGATAGCTTAATTTGGGTGGTATATAAGCAAACAAGTTATACTACTTTTACTCACATTCTGCGATTTTTCCGTATGATTATCTCAGCGTATATTTGATAAAATTGCACGAAAATGCATATGCAAAATCTTTATTGTAAGAAGCTATGTTGATTAAATTTTGATGCATGTTAACTGGTAGGTGTCTCTGTTTTAGAAAAAAAAATATAGAAAAAAATGTTATAATGGCCACAATATACCAGTTTAAATTTAGATTTTAAATTGGCAAATTAATTTTTGTACATAAATCGTGAATGCTTAATTATGTTACATTTAGATGTAATTTAAAGTTAAAAGACATATGTAGATACAGTTTAACAAAGTCGAAAAATGTAAGCACCCCTATAAGTTGGACACTTTTTTCCGGAACCGTAGGTGTCCAACTTAGAGATGATTTACTGTATATGTCTCAGGGTGGCAAGAGGGGGGCAATCAGAGCCTAGTCGTTTGCATGAGACATGTATTTTGACGAAATGAGCAATCACGAGCCGAATTAGTATTTTGGCTAATTATCCACCGATTCTTCGGAGGTAATGAATTAACACTTTCCACTGATAAGTCAGATAATGACGATGATGGCGAGCGAGAATGACAGACGTACTGTCCTACAAATATTAAAGGTGGAGCGTACGAGATATTACTATGAACCTATGAGGTATACATAACTTACCTACTACTACTGCACATAACTATTACTTACTTAAGCGTCTCAACTAAACGTTTTCTCGAAAATTGCACCAGGGATGTCAAAGATTTTTCGCTATGGCATCCAGTTACGGATGGATCTGGCTGTTTCACTAGTCACATGTCCGATGTAAATCATCCCCAATCTTCGTTACCCTTTGAATAGGAACTTTAATATTGAATACGCTCTCTGGTCATATAGATGCTCTAGGGTCTATATATACAAAAAAGCGTTTTCTTGAAACAACAAAAAGTTTGTTAAACCAACCAATTTTTTTGCAGACCCTAACAACACATATACTCCCCAGATATCCTGATGAAATGACATCCTCAGGGTCAGGACGTACATTGGATAAATGTTTTGTCAAGGAATATAGCCTCAACAAAATTTTGTTATCAGTACCCAAATTATTTTGTTGTTTTAACCAACCAGTTTCGTTCACTCAACTGATGTTTGTTAATTCAGCGCATCGTTCGCTTAATGGCCGTTTACAAAGAGATCTACTATGACGTAGCTGCTGTTTCCAACAATAGTGACATATATAATGCTGGTCATATATGTGTTTTAGCATAGCCTCCTAAACTAGATGCCTGTCGCGTTGCCCGAAAACTTGGCAACAGCTGGAGCAGTAGACAGCGCCATCTGGTACAGATTGCGCGACATTTTTATTCAACTGTCACCAATCATTTTAATATGTGATATGTGATATATATAATCGACGTTTCTTCGATTCTATTCGCCTTATATGTATATCATATCCCAATTTTAAAACTTTTTGGTGGCTGTTGAATAAAAGAGTCGCGCAATCTGTACCAGGTGGTGCTGTCTACCGCTTCAACTGTTGCCAAATTTTCGAGCAACGCGACAGGCATCTAATTTAGGAGGCTATGGTTTTAGAGTCTGTACAGAAAAACGTTTTCTTGAAACAACAAAAATTTCGTTAAATCAATTAACTTTTTCGTAGACCCTAACAACACATATACTCCCCAGATATTCTGATGAAATGACATCCCCAGGACGTACATTGGATAAGTGTTCTGTTAAGGGATATAGCCTCAACAAAAATTTTGTTATCAGTACCTAAATTATTTTGTTGCTTTAACCAAACAGTTTCGTTCATTCAACTGATATTTGTTGATTCAGTGCATCGTTCGCTCAATGGCCGTTTACAAAGAGATCTATGACGTAGCTGAACTGTATCCAATAACAGTGACTCTTCTCTCAACCCTATTCTTTTGGTTAATTGAAGCAAGTTGGTTTGGTTAAATGAACAAAATTATTGTTAAACTGACAAAATAAATCTAAAAATCAGTCGAAAAAAAAATGGTTTGGTTAAATGAACAAAATTATTGATAAACTGACAAAATCAATCGAAAAAAAAAAAAAAAAAAAAAATGGTTTGGTTAAATTTATAAAATTATTGTTAAACTGACAAAATAAATCTAAAAAATCAGTCGAGGGGGGGGGATGATTTGTTAAACATCCCCCCCCCTATTTTTTAAGTATAAAAACATCATGGGTAATATTATAACTTATCTTCAATTTGATTAAACTTTGTACTCATCGTTACTTATTTCCTATACGGATCCTGTAGTTTCCTTTTATGGATGTTTAAAAATGTTGTAAACAGTCGTGATATAACGTCCTTTTACATTTTATATCGCATTATTATTCGTATGTTATATTGTATATATCGTATTCGTATGTCATATCGTATCGTATATTATATCGTATATTATTCGTGATATAACGACAGTAGTAAGCCGTGCCGTTTAGCCGGCGGAAGTGACGTCATAGGAGGGGAGGAAGGAGGGGGAGGAAACCGGAAGTGACGCAATGGTTGGTTGCTTGATCGTGAAAGACGACGGGGGGGGGGGTAGAGTTTCTTTTTATCCGATGGCAACCTGGACTTCTTGTCAAGACATGTGACGGAAGGGAGAGTTTTCTTAAAGGGACAACACAGTGAATGGTTGGTTGCTTGATCGTGAAAGATGACGGTTGTAGATTTCTTTTTATCCGTTGGCAACCTGGACTTCTTGTCAAGACATGTGACGGAGGGGAGAGTTTTCTTAAGACTTGGTTTTCAACACGAACGTCAATGTATTCGGCGTCGAGATTTTCAATTTGCGCATGCGTCATGACGCTCTGTTCTGCCAGCGCTGATATCAAGGAGACTCTGATCGGAACGTCTGCTTCTCCCGTTCTTAAAAACTAGGGCTTTAAAGGGCAACACAGAAACCTGTCAGAACATGAAAGAGAATGACGCCATTAACCGAAAAGAGGACAATGTAGTATATTTTTTAATCAGTAATTAATTTTTAATGAGTAGTTCATTAATCAATTTTAATAAGTAAATTTTATTATTTTATTGATTATTAATTAATTATTTAACTGACTATTTTAATTCGCTAGATTTTTTACAAAACGATATTGCACTGTAGGGGATTTGAACCAACCATCTATAGCATGCGAGACCAACGCGCTACCGACTGAGCTACGGAGCCGTTACCTTGAGCTCTCTTCTTTATGTTTTCACCTCTTGCGAGATAGGGGTGGGAAGAGGTTTTCCCCACATGGCTTTTAACTTCAAAGTATAGTCCAAGGAGATTGATAAATGACGTGATTTTCTCAAAATATTCATATGATATTGGTGATTTGTTCATTTTTGTGAAAATTTTTTTAAACAACTAGAAAATATTGTTCGAGATATTTCTTTCTTGAAAAAATATTAAAACTATCCCATTTTCTTAAAATTTTATTTACATTATTAATGATACGATCAGATTTTATTTTTTAAACATGCAAAAAAAAGATTTTGCACATGTTTCTTATTTATTTTATGTTTTTATAAATTGCAAAACATATCTATATATATATTTATTTATTTATTTTATTTTATTTTATTTATTTATTTATTTTATTTTTATTTATTTATTTATTTATTTATTTATTTATTTATTTATTTATTTTTAGAAAAAAATTGAATTCTTTTTCTGGAAAATTTATAAAAACAATTCAAAAAACTTATGTTTTAGTTATTTCTTTTCTAAAAAAATTAAAACAATTTTATTTTCTTACACTTTACTTACAATAGTAAAAATACTATCATATTTAATTTTAAAACATGCGAAATTATTTTTAACAGTTATTCATTTTTTATTTTTAAGTTTAATAATAATAATAATTAAAAAAAAAAAATTAAAAATAATTTTTTTTTTTTTTTTTTTTTTTTTTTCATTTTGTTAATTCTGTATTTTCTTTTTTCTGAAATTTTTAAACTTTATTTATTTTTATTAATGTAACTGTTTTTAGGTTTAATGAAATATTAAAAAAAAATATTTCTCTTCTTTTTTCAGTTTGTTAATTCTATATTTTCTTTTTCTGAATTTTTTTAACTTGTTATTTTTAATTTTATTAATGTAACTGTTTTTAGATTTAATAAAATATTTTTTTAAACATATCTCTTCTTTTGTTTGAGATTGTGAATTTTATATTTTCTTTTTGTGAATTTTTTTACCTTGTTATTCTTATTACTAATTTTTAAGTAAAAAAAAAAATTAATAAAAAAAATTATCTTTCTTTTTTTATTTTATAAATTCTTTTATTTTCTTTTAGTGAAAAAATATAACAAAAATTACTTATTATTACTATTTAATGAAACTTAATTGTATTACTATAATTATTATTATCATTATTTAGCAATATAATGAGATTTTTTATGCAATGTTCTTTTTCAGTTTAAAAAAATTATATTTTATCTTGTGAAAAACTTTTTAGTCATTTCTTTATTTCTTTAATGTAACTGTGTGACTAAAACTGTGTGACTAAACTGTGTGTTGAGTGACTAAAATTATAATTGTAGTCCAATCTAAAACAGAATTCCACTCGCCATGTGTTGAACTAAGGGATTTCCTTATTACTATTATTATTAAATAAATTGTTTAGGTATTACTATATACCCATTATGATACTTTTTTCATCACACCACAATATAATTCATCATATTCACAAAACTTTCCATTATTTTCATATTACTTCTTAAATATATAAATCTACTGAAACAGACACCGAATCTTCAATAAGTTAATTAGTTTTAAAAATAGTTTATCTCTTTTTGGGAAAAAAAGTATGACATCTTGTATTATTTACACATAACTACATCAATATTCTAAAATAATAATTTGCAAAATTTTCTTGTACATAACAGCTTTTCATAATTCTGACAGAAATTTATAAAAATGAATTACCTTACAATGACCACCTATATCACTAAAGTCTTCAAAACACAAATCTTCATTCATACACATGAAATATTTTCATTATCTTATCACCTTGTTGACAATTCGAGTTCATGCTATCCTTTTTATTCAAAAGCATGTTAACAATTTAAGCCATGACACTTACCTATGTTTGCATAAAGTTACAATTTAAATGTCCCATAGTTTTTACAATTATTTTTTAATAGCTAAAATAATAATAAAAGTGTTTGAAATTATTAGCTTTATAATTATACATTTTTAAAAATAACGAAGTTTTAGTACCACTTATAAACTGGAAATATATTGTGTTAACTTTCTTATACGATAAATAGTTTAAAAATAAATATTTACATAGTTTTTATATTTACGATAGTTTTATATACAATGATTCATTAAAAAAATATATAAGTTATAACTGATACCTTTTTATTAGAGCAAGAATCTAACTAAATATTTTTATATAAACAGAACTAACAAAAGTTTTTCCTGTTGTTTCAAGTAAAATTAAACTAATCATTGGTTAGATATATTTTAATCTTCAAAAAGATATCATATTTTTGATAAGGAATTTTTAAATAATGCAAAAACTTTTGTTAGTTCTGTTTATATAAATATATTTGATAATTCTCTCAAAGTTTATTTATTTTATAAAGTTGTTTTCATTCATATAATGCAGTTCACTTTTAGTTTAAAATGATAAAAATACTTTTTTCTATTACCCTCATTATCGTAAGAGTATTTGTTTTATACTAAATAAATTTTAACATAACGTTCAACGGTAAAAAGTGAAAGACACTTATCGAAAGATCGATTGGTAAATTGGTTAAATTCAAAATCTCAAATTAACAAAACGTCTTGTTAAAAGAAATTTTAGAGAACACTTTGTAAGTTTAATTTTGAGTAAAAGCTATGTTAGCAGTAAAAATGTATTGGATAACTGCTGTTGAATATATAAAAAATAATAAAATAAATAAATAAAAATTTTAATAAAATGTTATGAAATAAATAAATATTGGATGTGACTTTAAATATATTCGTTTTTTGTAGAATTTTTTCTCTTGTGAAACTAAATGCTTAGGATAGAGGAAATGGATTTTTACTTTTTTGAATAAAGTTTTAGGATAAATAAAACATTTTTTTTTTTTTTTTTTAATTTAATTTCTTGCGAAAAGTAAGTAAATATTTTATTTTATTTTTTAAATAATATTAGAAAAATATATTTTTTAATTTTTAAAAAATGTATCTTGAATTTTAAAATTACATTTGTATTTAAGTACTTATGAAAAGTACTATTTTCTGTTCACTTATTTAAATCCTTTGTTAATATTTATCCATGCAAAGAATTGTTTTTATCTCAAAATAAAAATGTTAGTTAATTGTGATCGTGACTGATTAGGAATGTAATAAAACCTTATCTCTCAAACGTACTAATTTATTATTATTATTTTTTTTTTTTAAAGGCATGCATTTAAACAATTAAAACAAAAAATTTACTAAGTGCTATACTTCTAAAATACTACCTCTGTTTACTTGAAATTGTAATTATTAGTTATCTTAGCTGTATTGTATGAAAGACTTTTTATTTACTGATAGTGATGGTAACTTGTGTAAAGCATTCATTCAATTGAAAGATAAATTATCCATTCACTTAATGGATTTCCAATCATTAAAATGCAGAGTCATAGGATAAAGAAAAAAATTGGGGTATGAGTATTTATAATTCTATTTGAATTATTATTAATTTTAATAGATGAATGGAGATGCGACTCTTTAAACTTATTAGAAATATCATATTGGAAGTTTAAACATTTAAAAATAACTTTCTTTATTTCAATGATGAAAGTCATACACTTACGCACGATATCATATATAGATTTTTAAAATGCGAAATTATAAAAACGGCTTTGTAAATAATTATTATTTAAGCGACATTTTAATGGAAAAATTTACTTTATTAGATTACTATTTGTAAATTTATCTTTTGACAAAAAGGCTTTGTGAAAAATAATATTTTAGTTTATGTTAATATTCTTTAGAAAAAATATCCTGCCTATAAATGATAGATATATTCCCTTTGCATTTATAATAATGTGTAGTAAATAAATGCGATTGAATGTACTTTTTAAAAACATATTTGAAAATCTAAGGTAATATACATTTATCGTTCGTTAAAGAGCTAATTATAAGACACATTAAAATATTATGTTTTTGGTCATCATTCTAGCGTATAATTTATGAAATATTTTACTTTCTGAAAATAATAATAATAATAATAATAATAATAATAATATCTTCCATATTTAATAATATAAATAATAATAATAATAATAATAAAATTGCATAAAGCCATAGTTCAAGTTTTATTTTCATTACAAACTAAGTTATATAAACACAATTTACAATAAATTATTTTTCATATTATTCACAATTAAAAAAATTCATAGCGTTTTTCTGTATAGGTTGGAAGATTTTATTAGTAATCTAGCGTATTTTTTATAAAAACAGTATTTCGAAATTTCATTTGGTGTTACGCCAAAACTTTCATAAAAGTCAACTTTGTTCAAAATATTTAATTTGCCGGAAAAATTAATAATCGATTGTGTTTAATTCATGTTAAGATTATTAGAAAATTATTTTAAAAGAAACTTTTTAAAAATTAAAATGTAATTCAAGTGAAAAGAAAAAAAGATTCGTGGCAAGCGTTTTTTTAAGTCATTAAAGTTCTTGTGCTCTATATCTATTTTTTCTATTGTAAGTGTGCTATTATGATCTTCCATAAAACATACTAAATGGAATATAACGGATATTAAGAAATGAGTAAAAATTTCGCAACCCGTGCATAAATTTTAAAAATAGTGCGATTTTTCTAATATTCTCAATAAACTCGATGATTTTCCCCAAAAGTGAAATGAAACGTATGCAAGGTACCATATTTTCAATATATAAACTTAGAAAATATTTGAAAGTAGAATGCTCAGATACAGGAAAAAGTAATAAGAAAAATTAAATAAAAAATTGCATCGCCTTTTCTGACAGCTTGCATGAGAAATAAAATAAATTTTACTACAACAAAATATCTGAAAAATTATCAAAAAATGTTGAAAGTTTCAACAAATCTCATATCTGATATAAATTCCTTTATGCTAAAATAATATCACTCAGACATAAAAAATTGTCAAAACAGATAATAACATAGTAAAATATTTTTTATTTGTATATGTAAAAAAAATTATTTTTAGAAAATTTTGTGAATTTTTATTAAGTTTTTTAATGAACATTATGAAAGATGATTTTCATTATAAGATATATTTATTTTAATCAGTAAATATTTATAATTTAGAACTTTTATGTGTAGAATTTCTTTTCTTTTGTAAACTACAGTGATAAACATTATTTATTTAAGTTAAAATTCAAAATGAGATGATGTATGTGTACAAATATAAACAGAATGTGTTGTCTAAGTTAATAAGTTAAAGAATGCATATATAATGTTCTGTTTGTTTAAAAAATGTACTGCCACTTTTTTATTATTGATCGCTTAAAAATTAGATAAATGTTATTTAGTTAGATTCTTGCTCTAATAAAAAGGTATCAGTTATAACTTATATATTTTTTTAATGAATCATTGAATATAAAACTATCGTAAATATAAAAACTATGTAAATATTTATTTTTAAACTATTTATCGTATAAGAAAGTTAACACAATATATTTCCAGTTTAAAAATGGTACTAAAACTTCGTTATTTTTAAAAATGTATAATTATAAAGCTAATAATTTCAAACACTTTTATTATTATTTTAGCTATTAAAAAATAATTGTAAAAACTATGGGACATTTAAATTGTAACTTTATGCTAACATAGGTAAGTGTCATGGCTTAAATTGTTAACATGCTTTTGAATAAAAAGGATAGCATGAACTCGAATTGTCAACAAGGTGATAAGATAATGAAAATATTTCATGTGTATGAATGAAGATTTGTGTTTTGAAGACTTTAGTGGTATAGGTGGTCATTGTAAGGTAATTCATTTTTATAAATTTCTGTCAGAATTATGAAAAACTGTTATGTACAAGAAAATTTCGCAAATTATTATTTTAGAATATTGATGTAGTTATGTGTAAATAATACAAGATGTCATACTTTTTTTCCCAAAAAGAGATAAACTATTTTTAAAACTAATTAACTTATTGAAGATTCGGTGTCTGTTTCAGTAGATTTATATATTTAAGAAGTAATATGAAAATAATGGAAAGTTTTGTGAATATGATGAATTATATTGTGGTGTGATGAAAAAAGTATCATAATGGGTATATAGTAATACCAAAACAATTTATTTAATAATAATAGTAATAAGGAAATCCCTTAGTTCAACACATGGCGAGTGGAATTCTGTTTTAGATTGGACTACAATTATAATTTTAGTCACCCAACACACAGTTTAGTCACACAGTTTTAGTCACACAGTTACATTAAAGAAATAAATAAATGACTAAAAAGTTTTTCACAAGATAAAATATAATTTTTTTTAAACTGAAAAAGAACATTGCATAAAAAATCTCATTTTATTGCTAAATAATGATAATAATAATTATAGTAATACAATTAAGTTTCATTAAATAGTAATAATAAGTAATTTTTGTTATATTTTTTCACTAAAAGAAAATAAAAGAGTTTATAAAATAAAAAAAGAAAGATAATTTGTTTTATTAATTTTTTTTTTTTTTTACTTAAAAATTAGTAATAAGAATAACAAGTTAAAAAAATTCACAAAAAGAAAATATAAAATTCACAATCTCAAACAAAAGAAGAGATATGTTTAAAAAATATTTTATTAAATCTAAAAACAGTTACATTAATAAAATTAAAAATAACAAGTTAAAAAAATTCAGAAAAAGAAAATATCGAATTAACAAACTGAAAAAAGAAGAGAAATATTTTTTTTTAAATATTTCATTAAACCTAAAAACAGTTACATTAATAAAAATAAAAAAAGTTTCAAAATTTCAGAAAAAAGAAAATACAAAATTAACAAAATGAAAAAAAAAAAAAAAAAAATTTAATTTTTTTTTTTTAATTATTATTATTATTAAACTTAAAAATAAAAAATGAATAACTGTTAAAAATAATTTCGCATGTTTTAAAATTAAATATGATAGTATTTTTACTATTGTAATTGTAAAGTGTAAGAAAATAAAATTGTTTTAATTTTTTTAGAAAGGAAATAACTAAAACATAAGTTTTTTGAATTGTTTTTATAAATTTTCCAGAAAAAGAATTCATTTTTTTTTTCTCAAAAAATAAATAAATAAATAAAATAAATAAATAAAAATAAAATAAAATAAATAAATAAATAATAATAAATAATATATAGATATAGATATGTTTTGCAATTTATAAAAACATAAAATAAATAAGGAACATGTGCAAAATCTTTTTTCTGCATGTTTAAAAAATAAAATCTGATCGTATCATTAATAATGTAAATAAAATTTTAAGAAAATGGGATTGTTTTAATATTTTTTCAAGAAAGAAATATCTCGAACAATATTTTCTAGTTGTTTAAAAAAATGTTCACAAAAATGAACAAATCACCAATATCATATGAATATTTTGAAAAAATCACGTCATTTATCAATCTCCTTGGACTATACTTTGAAGTTAAAAGCCATGTGGGGAAAACCTCGTCCCACCCCTGTCTTGTAAGAGGTGAAAACATAAAGAAGAAAGATCAAGGTAACGTCTCCGTAGCTCAGTCGTTAGCGCGTTGGTCTCGCATGCTATAGATGGTTGGTTCAAATCCCCTACAGTGCAATATCGTTTTGTAAAAAATCTAGCGAATTAAAATAGTCAGTTAAATAATTAATTAATAATCAATAAAATAATAAAATTTACTTATTAAAATTGATTAATGAACTACTCATTAAAAATTAATTACTTATTAAAAAATATACTACATTGTCCTCTTTTCGGTTAATGGCGTCATTCTCTTTCATGTTCTGACAGGTTTCTGTGTTGTCCCTTTAAGAAAACTCTCCCCTCCGTCACATGTCTTGACAAGAAGTCCAGGTTGCCAACGGATAAAAAGAAATTCTACAACCGTCATCTTTCACGATCAAGCAACCAACCATTCACTGTGTTGTCCCTTTAAGAAAACTCTCCCTTCCGTCACATGTCTTGACAAGAAGTCCAGGTTGCCATCGGATAAAAAGAAACTCTACCCCCCCCCCCGTCGTAGAGCCTCTATAATAGTATTATAGGTGCCTTACCCCGTCGTCTTTCACGATCAAGCAACCAACCATTACGTCACTTCCGGTTTCCTCCCCCTCCTTCCTCCCCTCTCCTATGACGTCACTTCCGTCGGCTAAACGGCACGGCTTACTACTAACGTCCTTTTACATGTTAGATTTTTAACTTTTACTACAGGTACGATAGATAATGTAATAATAAAATCTGGAATTATGAAAAGAAAAAAAAAAAAACACTCCTACTGAGCTCCGTTTAGGTGCATGGGGCCAAGTGGTTCAGTGCTCAATGCTGGCAGGTACTCGGGAAGTGCCGCTTTCTATCTCAGGTCACGTTCGTCGACATTGTCGTTTGGATTTTCCGTGGTTTTTCACGAAACTCCCGTAAACACGGGCTAGGGCCCCCTTAGAAAGACTCTCTAGGGAGAGCACATCAATCAAGCATAGACCCTCGTTTTGTTAATTGGCCCAGGCCCTAACAACAACACTAATTTTCTTTCAGAATAAATTCATCGATCCTTAGCTAAAGTAATTTTACTTTTAGCAACGCGTTTATTTATGCAAGAAAACCTGGATTCAAGTATTTTCTTTTGATATTAAAAAGAAAAATATTTATTTACACGTGAATAATTATTAAAATGGAAACAAAACTTTATCAGAAATTAAATTTGTAAATAAACTTCTAGTAAAACTAGTGTCATTTAATCCCTTAAAACTACCTCAGGCGTATATATTTGTTTTTCCAAAGCCACGTTTCTTTGCATTGTACTGCTATTAATAAAACTACTCCCACGATTTGGGAATGCACATTGAAAGTGATCTTGACAGTTTTTTCGAAAGATTTACTGATTTCAGGGTTTTAGAGAGAACAATGGCATTGGGAAGAGAATATCGTAAGTTTTTCTCGGTAGGTAAAGGGATAAATAAAATACGTATAAATATTAAATATATAATCAATCAAGATCAAAGCCTGGAAAAAAAGAATTTGATACGAGCTCAGATTTTAAATTATTTTTTAGTGCTGCCATCTATAGTGTGTTTTAAAATTGAAACTTTAAAGGAGAAATCTATAATAATAAAAGAAGATGTCTGAGCATCAGGGGCCGCTTTACAATTTTGGCGGCCCTAAGCAATAGATTTTTGGCGGCCTCCGATATTACGCCAGGGCAGCTTATAGATTTCATGTGACACGAGGTAAATCTTCTCACTGTGATCCCCCCCCCCTCCTTCCTTATGAAAGAAAAAGCTACTATATTAAGATTCATTATATTCTAATATTATAAGTTAATATAAATTTAAATAACTTTTTTTTTTTTTTTTTGTAAAAATTGAATTGGATCCAGCATATTTAGAAATAAGAAAAAATGAACACGTTAAATCAAACCTTTAGCTTTTCTAACTGACTGCGCTTAAACGCTCGATGGGAAAATGCTTTAAAATTTCTGTTCATACTAATCTCACTTCTCTATATGACATCGCACGTATTGATGTACAATGAAACTACTGTACATCAATACTGTTATATCTGTACTTGTACTCATATACCATGTACAGCTTGTACCAAACTGTTTGGCCGAAAATTTTAGTAAAAAAGTATTACAATGGAAGGAAAAAGAAAATTTTTGAATGTCCAGAAGAAAAGGGAATTTGAAATCCGTCATTCCCTCAACCATTGCTTAGCTATCAGATTGCGGCATTGCATCACAAAACGGAGTGAATCTATCAAGTTGCTACATTTTTACCACCAAAAAATTCCAGAGTGAATAATAATAATATTAAAATATTACTGTTATTTCTATTTATTTATTTTTTAACCCGTTAACGCCCGAATTAATTTTGCAAAATATTATTAGCTGATTATTTCACTTCTAAATTAATATAGACAACTTGACAGTAAAATATATTAACTTAAACATTCTTCTGATAGTTTTAAATTTAAAGCTTATCCTCATTTATTGACGTTTAGTGATCTAGCGAGAAAATTTCGCGATAAAAAAACTTTGAAACAACAGATTAACTTCCTATTATATGTTGACTAAGATCTCGAAAGTAAAATATTATAATATATATTATTATTCAACTTGATTTAAATTAGTATACCTGCGCAAAAGCAAATATAGATGCGACGAATGAAAAAATCATAAAATGACTATCCAAATTATGAAATAATATTTAATAGTAGGCACATAAAACTTTCAGGGATCATTTAGAGTGACGCTATAAACTTTCACTAAAAAAGCAGAAATCATTACAAGAAACCACAAAAAATATACGTGCCATTTTATTAGCTGCCCTCAAATAAGGACACTGGGCACTAACGGGTTAAATTAGTTATTATTTTTATTATAATTTTAATCCTTCCATAATAAATGATAATTTTACATTAAACCAGATGGTAACAAGAACTCGTTCCATTCTTTAAACAAGAACGAAAAATCCTTTGGTTCGCGTAGGCTATTA
The DNA here is from genome assembly GCA_963930645.1 of Salticus scenicus. Taxonomy (NCBI): domain Eukaryota; kingdom Metazoa; phylum Arthropoda; class Arachnida; order Araneae; family Salticidae; genus Salticus; species Salticus scenicus. The sequence continues at coordinate 292,999,063 of OZ005655.1, read as the reverse complement.
ATATTTTCCAACTATACGTACTTGTTGCCTTTTTTACCCTTTAATGTACTTTGTCTACGTTATGATACAATGGAAAAAAATACAGACAGACAAACTAACTGAATGCATAATCACTCCAAATCATTGTAGAAAAGTGTTAAAAAACCTTAACACAAACGAGAATGCGGTTCTAGCAATTTCCAATTGCAGCTCTTAAGCTCTTATAATGTGTTTGAATATTTTGGTGTGATCCTGTAAATCTTAATGCTAAGCATACCATATTCTACAGATTCTCTTTTTTTTAATCATATGAATAATAAATCTAAATTTTAATACAACTTTCGTAGTACAAAGTTTTTTTAATGTGATTTATAAAAATACATCTCATAGAAAGCAATTAACTGTCATTCTTTTGGGTGTCCCTGTACACAAGCTAGTTACCCTATTTCTGCCATTTTAAACAGCGAACATTAGCTACGGCCATGCTGACAAACCGAAGTCGTCAACATTTTAAAACTTTATTGAAAAGTGTTAAAAAGGCTTTCCCTTTCACTTTTGCTTGAACTCAATGTATACGTGAAATAAAATTTTTATTAATTCGCTTCTCAGTGGATTGGTGTCAGCTATTATTAATTGCAAACTAATAACTTTCAAACGCGATTACGAAGCCTTTTCATTCATAAACACGTGACATAATTAGATATTTTATTTAGGTATGGTGATACGAATCGATTTGAAGTGCTTAAGACCGATTGACTATGCTAAGGTCTGTGGCCTATAGGTAGAGCCCCCTTCCGAGGGGGCCTTTCAAAGGGATCCTAGCCCGTATTTACACGAGTTTCGGAGAAAACCACGGAAAATTGCAAACGGCTAGAAAGATGAGCGCGACCTGGGATCGAACCGAGCACTTCCCATCTACCAGCTTTGAGTGCAGAACCGCTCGATCACTGGTGGGTATGTGATGCGAATCAAAGTAGTGTTTAATTTTTTCGTATGAAGGTAAAGCCTTTTGCAGAAAACACTATCTAAAGTCAATGCATTAAACAGATTTTCTAGACACCATAGGCGAGTAAAAGTCACTCTTATGTAATTTAAATCTACTCTTATTTATTTTTTAATCTTAATTTACATATTTTGCGTATTCTAAATCTATTCTTAAGACCTTTCTGAAATCTGAACTATTTTCTGACTTGTTTCCGAAGTTTTTTTTTTTTTTTTTTTTTCACAAATGTAAAAAAACTCTCAGGATTTTTTTTTATTTAGATACATATAAATTTAACAGTGTTTTATTATTTATTTTTTTTTTTCTATTTTCTTATTTATAGTTCTATTATTTAGTTGATATAAGGAGTTGGAATTTTAAGCTGAATGAGCTTAAAAAAAATTAGGCCGCCATGCGAAACTGTCAAACACGTTAGTGATGTCAAGTAAAAGGGCTTCGAATTTTTCATAATTAATAAAACTATCGTTAATAAATTCTGTTATTCTGATAGGTGGTGGAATGTTTAGGTCTAAAACCAAATTGTTCGGGTTGAAATTGCAAATAATTCAGCTCCTCCTTATCATTTTTTCCATCTAATTTCAAAAATTTAATTTTCCTATCTTTTCATTCATTATCACAATACAAATCAAAGCATATGTGTATTAAAAATCAACATTTTAGTACCTTAGTCAGAGCACTTAATTTTAATTCCCAACTGCGAAAATTCAACTTGGAAATTGTTTTCAAAGTTTTACTTTGATAACATGAAGAAAATTCTTCATTTATTTCTTCTATTTTAGACTTGTTCGAAAATTCTGGTGGTAGTTTCTATTAAATGAGTGAAATTTTCTTGCCCCTGAAAGGGTTAAAGTGTTTTTATGCAAAGTTAAAATCCTTAAAGAAAGTTACTTTCAATTTACAAATGAATATACACATATTCCTTAAAAGAAAGAGAAAAAAAAAAAAAAAAATCAAAAATTGGCTTATGATTTTCGTTTTTTTTCCCATCCATTTCTTTTCCCCTTAAATTTTGGGTTTCAATTTTGGTGTTTCAATTTTTTTTGGCGGCCCACCTTTATCGGCGGCCCTAAGCGACCGCTTAGGTTCGCCTAATGGTAAAGCGGGCCCTGCTGAGCATCTATACGTTCAGCCCCTATTGAACGCAGAACTACAGTATTTGACATACGGGTGCTCAGAAGCCTGCCCGAGTGCATAGTGAAAAAAGAATTTTAAAATTTTAATTAGTTCCGGAGATATTAATTAAAATGTCGATCCATGTGAAATCAAAAAGCGATCTCAATGATTGAGAATTCACCGCGATTGCATAAAAATAGATATTTTAACGGAGTTAAAAGCAGAAAAAGTGGAAAATAAATTAGAAATATTAGTTCGATTGTTACGAATTTGGTACCACATGAAAGGGGATTTTTTGCCGAATCTAAGAGTGCAAGTGGCTTATCTCTACAGCAATTAGATTTTTTAAAATTAACTAAAGTATGAAATTTAGTTGGAAACAGACAGTTATTTCATTTATCAAAGATTCTTCAGTGCCAGGTGCTAGACATGCTGGCTGACTATTCTTCCGGTCGGGATGTGGCGTTTTGGAATTTCGGGCGAGGGTTCTGGTAGCGAAGAAGAAAATCCCGTCACAGCAGAGGTTGATAAGAAAATTAATTTAATTAAAATTTAAAAAAAAATATTCTATGTACAACCGTTAGTTTCAATATTGATGTTGGAAAACAATACTTGCACCGTTCCAGGTACAGAACAGATATAGTCCAGTCCTATTATAATTTACAGTAAAAAGTCTTTTGCTAGCTGACCTGCACACTTTCGCCGGTGACAGAAAATGAGTTGACCTGTGTTCTCTGCTCCTAGAGGAACACAAAAAAAATCACTAAGTCTCGTTACCTCTCCTGGTAAACGGGACAAGAGAAGACCCTCCGACCTTCACTGGCCGAAGACAAGATACGAATCCCCGACTCTCTGCTTCCAGCTCTGTTCCTGGGAAAACTCGTCCTCTCGATGGCAACCCGCGCTCCTCTCTCATTCGCGGAGCGGGCGGGCGCCTTTCCGTCGGGCCGAAGAAATTCCTCGGAAACTCCAATGTTCTCACGACCATCAGGGCGTACCATCAGGGCAGCTTCTTTGTACTTTAGTGTCACAGTTCGAGACAGTCTGGAGCCAAACTATTGTAAGTATCAGCACACCTGCTCTGTGTAGAGATTAAGGTCTGGCCAACTTTAATTAATTGGAAGGGGGGCTGTATGCCACAACTTCCCCCCCCCCTTAAGATGGTTTTCTGGGGTTGAAACTCCAGAAAATCTCTGCAATCAAATTAGGTTAGGGTGCATCAAAGCAATTCTAGAGAGGCTAATCTTCCTGACTAAACAATACTTAAATTTACACTAAAGTTACAAGTTTCAAATTACAAATTAATTAACATAATAAAACAATACTAATAATAATAAACTATATACAAAATTTCTTACAGATAACTTTTAATCCACCCGACTCAAACAGTCCACATGAGGAATGTCTTTTCCTGGTCTGTGTCGGATTTCATAGTTAAAGGGCTGCAAGGTTAACGCCCACCGCATTAATCTGGGATTGTTTCCCGCATTTCTCTTTAACCATATTAATGGGTTGTGATCAGTTTCTATGGTAAATTTTTGACCATCCAGGTAATGTTTTAACTTTTTCACTGCGAAAATGATCCCAGCACATTCCTTTTCGGTTGTGCTATAGTTTTTTTCTGCCTTAGTAAATTTTCGACTTAAGTACAGAATTGGATGTTCTTCATCTCCTTGCCTTTGAGCCATGATAATACCTATCCCCTTATCTGAGGCGTCACTTTGAATAATAAACTCCTTAGTATAATCAGGAGCGTACAGTACTGGGTCACGGGTGAGTTTATCTTTTAACTCCCTAAAAGCCTTCTCCATTTCGGGACTCCAGTCTACTTTTTCCTTTTTCGTTTTCCCTTTTAAAGCTAGGGTCAGCGGTTCTACTATAATTGCATAGTTTTTTATGTATCGGGAGTAATACCCGCACATCCCTAAAAACCTTCTAATTTCCGTTTTTGATTGTGGAGCTGGGAAATCAGTAATGGCCTTAATTTTAATCTCGGACGGTTTCCTACGTCCTTTCCCTACAACATGCCCTAAATATTTGACCGTCTCCTGGGCAAATTTACACTTGGCTAATTTAATGGTTAATTTTGCCTTGGTTACCCGCTTTAGAACTATATCTAAATGTTCTAAATGCTCTTCCCATGAATTAGAAAAGATAGCCATATCGTCAAGGTAAGGCAAACAAAAACTTTCTAGTCCCTTTAATAGAATACTCATGAATCTTGAAAACCTATACGGGGCGGAGACAAGTCCAAATGGCATTACCAAAGGTTGATATGAACCGAAACTAGTTACAAATGTCGCTAAACGTTGTGCGTTAGGGGTTAAAGGTATTTGCCAATAGCCTTTAGTTAAGTCAATCACGGTAATAAATTTTGATGCTGCCACTTGCTCTACCCTCTCTTCTATGTTAGGCAAAGGGAAAAATTCGGCACGAGTTATCTCATTTAACTGGCGATAATCAACGCACGGGCGGGGTTCTCTGCCAAGGGCCTCTACTAATATCATAGGCGAGGTATAATCTGACTCCCCTTCCTTAATTATGCCCAATTCTAACATACGCTGGATTTCGGATTTCAGGATGTCGGTTTGTCGAGGTGACGTCCTATATGGCTTCATTCTAACGGGTTTATCACTAATCAATTCAATATCATGCTCAATTAAATTCGTTCGGCCTGGAATATTGGAAAACACTTTCTTGTGTTTAATTAGTAATGCTCCTAATTGCTCCTGTTGGGCTTTTGTGCAACGACTTCCTAAATTACTGTCCCTAATTACCATATTGAGGTCAAATTCTTCCGGGTCAGTTATAGGATAAGGTATTTCTAAGTCTGCCTCCGTCGTTTTATTATCCCGATTTTCCTCTATTAATACATTTACGATTTCTGCTCTCTGCACGTAAGGTTTTAGTAAATTGACATGATAAATTTGCGACTTTTCGCGCCTGTCCGGTACATTTACAATATAATTAGTCTCTGACATTTGACTCTCAATAGTGCCTGGCCCTATCCATGATACGGATAATTTATTGGGTTTACTTGTGGCTAAAACCAGCACTTTGTCCCCGGGATTAAATTTCCGATTTACCGCATTTCTGTCATACCAGATTTTGCGTTTGTCCCTTTTTTCCTCCATCTGCTCCCCTGCGAGCTCTTGACACCTTTGGAGTCTGTTTATCAATTCGAAAACATACTCCGTCACTGGGTTTTGCTCCTCTTCCTGCTCTGTCCATTTCTCAAATAGCAGGGTTTCCGGGGTTCGCAGATTTCTCCCATGAACCAACTCGGCTGGGCTGAATCCCGTTGATTCATGTGTTACCGTCCGCAAAGCTAACAAAGCATAGGGTAAACTCCTCTCCCAACTTTCTCCACTTTCTAAACAGATTACCTTCAGTAACCGTTTAACTGAACGATGCCAACGCTCAATGCAATTTGTCTGTGGGTGGTGCACACTACTGTGAGTTATCTTAATTCCAAATTTTTCTAAGAAAGTTGAGGTTAAGTTACTCATAAAACAAGCCCCTAAGTCTGTTTGGATTACTTTCGGAAATCCCATTCTACTAAATACTATCATTAACGCGTCGATCACTGTTTCCGACCTTGAATCGGGTATCGGGATAGCCTCTGGATACCTCGATGCTAAACACATAGCCGTGAGCATATATTTATTTTGATTTTCCGAAGGTGGGAGTGGTCCCACAATATCACAGTTTATATGCGTAAAACTTGCAGTAATAATGGGAACAAGTTTAAGAGGGGCTTTTTTTTGCTCTCCTGCCTTCCCAATTTTCTGACAAGGATCACACGATTTTACATAGGCTTCAGCCTCTTTAATGATATTTGGCCAGAAAAAATATCGCAGCAATTTATCCTTAGTTTTAGTCATGGCCACATGACCGGATATTAAACTGTGACAAAGATTCAAAATTTCATTCCTATATTTCCGCGGAATAATTAGCTGACGCCTTTTTTCTCCTCTGTGATCTGTAGCAATTCTGTACAGCAAACCTTGATCTATTGTTAAATTCGATTTCTCCTCTTTCGCGCGCGTCCACAACTCTGTCAAGCTTTCATCTTTTTCCTGCTCTTGGCGAAACTCGTTTTTCCCAACGTGCGCCAGAGCGGTGATCCTATCCTCCTCTAACTCGGGGAGGAAAATTAATTCTTCCGTACCCTGAGTTTCCGTAGGCTCGCTCTCTGGCGCCATTTCCGCCTCTCCCTGATCATTCCCAGCGCTTTCACTCGCCAGACTGGTTTTTGGCGCAGTTTCGTTTTTACGCTTTTTCGCCCGCGTTTCGACTGCATGGATTAATTCGGGTTTTTGTTTTTTTCTCTCGATTAATTTCTGCGTCTCATTTCCCAGTAAATAATAATCCATGAGAACTTCCTTATCCGCTACCGCGGCTTTCGTATTAATTAACCCTATTCCCTCAATTTCTAATTCAATATTGGCTATGGGTAGACATCTCACTTCGTTGGCTAAAGCTGCTTTAACCCACACAGTTTCCCCGTTTAATTGCTCATTAGAAATTATTTTATGAGGGGCAATATCGAGGCACGTCCCAGAATCACGTAAAATGGTAAACTTTTCCCCATTTATCTTGGCTTCACTTAAATAAGGTTCAAAAGCCGGGTTTAAATTCTCAGCGTCTCCTACGTGATTTACTTTTTCAGCCTTCTCTTGTCTGCTTTTCCAGACTGGGCAATTTGGCTTAATGTGATCGGGGGAAGAGCACACATAGCAAACAATAGGTTTTCGGGCCTCAAATAATTTAGATCTTTCCGTCAGATCAGACTTATCCCTCCAATTTTTTTGTTCTGGGGCCTTTTTCTCAACCCTATTTTTATCAAAGTTGCGAGGTTTATCTAATTTCTTTTCTAGTGGTGGTTTCGGGGTCCAACTTTTCTTATTATTTCTGCGAACTGACTCGTACGCGTCAAACTTCTTAGCTAACTCTCGCGGTTCATTGAGAGAGCTCCACGAATCTATGAAATGATCTTTCATTTCGAAATTAGCCCGTTTCTTTAACTGGTCGGCCACCATTAATTTCTTTAGATCCTCAAAATTTGTCACTTCTACTCCCTCTAACCACCCATTTAAATATGTATCTAAATCATAAGCTAGATCATGCCAAAGAGTTCCCGGTTGTTTTTGGTGTTGCATAAATTTAATTCTAAAATTTTCCGGACTTAATTTAAATCGATCTAATAGCATTTGTTTGACTTTCTCAAAATCGTCACTAATTTCTTGGGGTTCTTTTAAAATTAATTCCGCGATTTCTACGGGCAATAAAGCTAATAAATTAGTCACTAGATCCTCGTCATCTATTTCTAACTTCCTAGCTTGTCTTTGGAATAACGCAAGAAATAATGCCATGTCCGATTTCTCCGGTTCAAATTTTTGCATAACCGATTTTAGTGATTGTCGGCTGGGGCGTTCGCTACGAGTCGAAGCTAGACTTACTGTTTCTGAATTTTGGGCTATTTTAAGTTTTTCTAACTCTAATTCATGTTTCCTTTCCGCTTCTCTTTCAGCGATTTTTTTCTCTTCAGCCTCCCTTTCCGCAATCTTTTCCGCCTTCCTTTTCTCTTCCGCCTTTCTTTCTAAGAGATCCTCCCGTATTAACTTAATTTGAGCTAGGGCTAGGTCTTTATCATAATCTGGAGACTTTTGAATTTTCCCTATGATATCACTTATCCTATCCGAAGTTTCAATAATCACTCCGAATTCGACTGCGAGCTCTTGCAGTTCCGCTTTCCTATACTGCCCTAAATCTGACATGTTTACCTAATTCTAAATTCACAATTTAATCTTACACAATTCCCAAAAAAAAATTTCTACATAATACCTAACACTTTTACACAATTCCTAACAATTTTACACAATTCTTACAATTTTACCCAATTCCAAAAAATACATATACAAAATTACACTAATAAAACCTATAATTCAATTTTGCAAATTTTTGGGGTGTATAAAATTCCAATACAACACGATTCCAATAATTAAAACTTAATATTCAATTCTACACATTAAATTTGAAATATTTGAAATCACAACCCTTTCCAGGAAAGAAACCTCTTTCCGTAACTTATTTGATTCACTTTTAATTTTCATAAATTACACAAAACAATATGAAATTACTGTGTTATCTTTCTCAAGATATTTTAACACCCTTTTTGTTTTCTCAAATAATATCTGTTTTCAAATATAATCTTTCTCATTTAAAACAAGATAATCAAATATGTGCAAATCAATTAATATTTTTCCAAACTAAACAAATATGAGTTATATTTAAATTAAATTTACCTATAATTTAAATTCCTCCCTGTTTTTACTTAGAGTTTCTAATATTTGTGATATGCCACATTTTTAATTTTTCCAAAAACAATGTTAATTTAAGGTTTACTCTCCCTTAATAAATTTCTAAATAACTTTTAACTTTATACATTTATCATCTAATACCTTAAATAACAAAAAATTTTACAGCCTCACTAGAAAAGTTTGACTCACCCCTGTTTTGTTGTCGTTTGCTCGAGTTCCGTCCTTCCTTCTGGCACTTATGATGGCTCTCGGATCGGCACTCCGTATGGAATTCGGGATGGGTTCCGGCTGAGGGCTCTCCTCTCTGTCTTAGAGATTCTTCTATCGTCCGTAGTCCGTACTTCTTCAGGCAGTGTAGTATTCTCCAACAATCATCCCTCTAGCGCTGCCACCAAGTTAGTATAGCTGTGGCGTTTTGGAATTTCGGGCGAGGGTTCTGGTAGCGAAGAAGAAAATCCCGTCACAGCAGAGGTTGATAAGAAAATTAATTTAATTAAAATTTTAAAAAAAATATTCTATGTACAACCGTTAGTTTCAATATTGATGTTGGAAAACAATACTTGCACCGTTCCAGGTACAGAACAGATATAGTCCAGTCCTATTATAATTTACAGTAAAAAGTCTTTTGCTAGCTGACCTGCACACTTTCGCCGGTGACAGAAAATGAGTTGACCTGTGTTCTCTGCTCCTAGAGGAACACAAAAAAAATCACTAAGTCTCGTTACCTCTCCTGGTAAACGGGACAAGAGAAGACCCTCCGACCTTCACTGGCCGAAGACAAGATACGAATCCCCGACTCTCTGCTTCCAGCTCTGTTCCTGGGAAAACTCGTCCTCTCGATGGCAACCCGCGCTCCTCTCTCATTCGCGGAGCGGGCGGGCGCCTTTCCGTCGGGCCGAAGAAATTCCTCGGAAACTCCAATGTTCTCACGACCATCAGGGCGTACCATCAGGGCAGCTTCTTTGTACTTTAGTGTCACAGTTCGAGACAGTCTGGAGCCAAACTATTGTAAGTATCAGCACACCTGCTCTGTGTAGAGATTAAGGTCTGGCCAACTTTAATTAATTGGAAGGGGGGCTGTATGCCACAGGGAAAAATTGCTTTTGTTTTTCGCCCACGTGACAAAGTACTGGAAATAAAAAAAGCAGTTTTTGAATTTTTTCAATTTAAAATCGATCAAAAGCAGAACTTCGAAATTGCCCGTCATTATGGCTCACCTGTATGCAGTTAAAAAATCTAAAGTATAGCTTTAAAAATAAAATAAATAGACATATTATATTTATTTAAATTCATTTTTATTTCATCTGTTAATGACACCAAAAGTTACTTTTAACAGAATAATATTGATTTTTTTTTTTTCCTTTTTTTTATGAATTCGGTTGTAAAAAAGCAGTTTTGGAATTTTTAAATTTTAGACGGATTTCAATAGAAATCGTTAATCGCCCTTGATAGATTAGTCATTTTGAGTCTAAAATATATCAAAGATATTCATTATTGTAATACATAATACATCATTCAAAAGATATTTTCAAGTATTTTTATTGCAGGCTATAAGGCGCCGCAGGCGCCACCGAGCGGAACTTAGCTAAAGTCAGAAATTTGAAAGATCATAACATGGTGAGCGAACAGGCTGTTTCAGATATTGAAAAGGGAAGAGGGCGCCGAAAGCGCTACCGCACGGGAATTTACTGCGATTTCAATAAGCTATTTTCACGATATATCAATAAGCTGTTATTAGACCTGAAACGGGAAAAAAGGCGCCGCAGGCGCCACCGAGCGCGAGTTACGTAAAGTCGGATTTTTCAGGGATCGCGAACCAGCTGGTCGCCGAAGGCGGCTAGTTAAAAATAAATTTTACCGCAAATATGACAGAAAAATAAGGGTTAGGTGGGAACTAACAAATAAAAATTTAAAATTATCAAATTAAAACTGATATTATCAGATAATTGAAGTAGTTTAGCAGTTCACAGTGCAACTAGAGAATTTTTTTTTTCTTCTACTACATGTAGTTTTAAAACTGTAGTTGTAGTTTTTCTACATCTAGTTTTCTTTAATAATTAATGCACTAAAAATATAATAATTTCACTACCTATGCAATTTGTTTAATAGTGTTATGCAATTTTAACAATTACAGAAGTGAAGATTTCTTTAGCACGCTGTACACATTTCTTCTTTCAGAATGTTCTGTTCTGGTGTTCTGATTGCGCATGAAACCTGGACCTGAGGGGGAGTGCTCTCCGTGTAGGAGGTCTTTCACCTGTATTTACGCAAGTTTCGGAGAAAACCACGGAACACTCCGAAAAGCTAGACCGACGAGCGCGACCTGGAATCGAGCCCGGCACCTCACGTCTTCTTTCGGAATGAATTAATCTGATCCTTTGTTAAAATAATTTTACAAAATTTTAGCAACACTCAAAATTTCTCTTATTTAACAGCTTCAAAATAAAGTATTTGAAATGTGGGAATTTTCTGAAACTGTAAACGGAATTTAAAAATATGTATTAATTAATAAGTTATACTGGCAAATCATTTATACAGAAACGTACAGAAAAAAATTCCAATACCTTGTAAATTAATCACAGTTTTTAAACTTTCATATTAATTTTCCTATACAGCGCTAAACAGAATGAAATTAACATGTACTGAAGTAACGTTGTACTTTTTGTGTAAAGTCACACAAATAATTCAAATACATTCCAGTTTATCATTGGAAATGCTTGTAGTTGCTTTTTCATTGCACATTAATTATGTCTTTTTTTTTTTTTTTTTTTTTAGTTTTCGTCTATATGAGGCTTTTACAATAAATAGACAATGTATACAGGAGGAGGGCTATTTAAAAGCAGTTAGAATCCAATGATTTCTACTTGATTAATTAATAAGAATACTTTTAAAATTATACTATCCGTGTAACTACAGAAGTTTTTATTTCGAACATGTGGTATTAGGCATATTTTTTCTCATTTATCTTAAAGTTTTATTATTATTATTAATTATACTATTATTACTAATTTCAAAAGATCAATCGAGGCCTGAAAAGGAATCCGATAAAAGGTGGAATTTTAAATTATTATTTAGTGCTGCTATCTATGGAGTATTTTAAAAGTTAATACTAAATTTTTATCACTTGAAACTTTAAAGGGGAATTTTGGAATAAATTTGGCCATAAATGACAGAAGAATAAGATCTGGGCACCACAAATTAAAATGTTTAACTTTAAACTGAAATTATCGCATAACTGAAGAACATAGGTGCAAGGCTGTTCATACAAGTAGTGACTGGTGTTGGTGTTTTGGATTAAGTCTATGTGGCAACGGGTAAGTCCTAGACGAGATAGAGTGTCCTTCATGGGAGTCTTTCAAAGGACGAGCGACTAGTTAGAGCGTGGCACCTATTCGACGTCATCTGCTAAGCACCGCCTATTCGAATGTCATTTGATACGTGTCTAATTGTAAGGGAAACTGACCACAGTATTGTTATTGTATGAAACGATGAAAAGCACATTTTAAGATTGTGAGCGAAAGGAGCGATGATTTACAATACATGTTTTTTAACAGTTTTTTTTTTTTTTTTTTTTAATATACATACATATGATTCTATGAAAAAAAGAATTCTATGTTTCCTATTTGAAAAAAAAAAAAAAAAATAATAATAATAATAATGAATTTGTGTTCCATGGGGCCCCAGAAGTTCAAGTTCGTCTGATAGTTCATTTTAATTAAAGAAACTTTTAAAAGCAATATATTCAGCGAAATTGCTTTTTTATTCGAGATAGTTTCGTGTTTCGAGATTTCGAAGCATCCTGCATGTATATGATATGATTAGGCTCGATAGTTATTGTAGAACAATTTAATATGTTTTGTTATTTTAAATTTGTTATTTATTTATTTATTATTACTTTTTTAAAGTCATATTTGCCTCTAAGGGCATATATAGTGGCACTTAGGCAAATGGCAGTAATAAATAGAAGCTATATTTATTTCTTAAAATGAAGTGCTATATTATTATGCAGAAATCTTAAAAATGAACAGTATGAGCATAAAGAAAAGCATCCTTATCCCCTCATATGATTTGAAGCAAACTTTACCAAAAGCTAAATTTTAATGCTATACACATTGTGGATAAAATATAGTTTAAGAACTGAAGTAATAATTGATCAATTATTAAGAATAATCTTAAAGTATATGAGAGGGTTATTATTATGCATATTTTAATTTCACCATGGCTACCAAAAAACATTTTGAAGTGGTGATTTTTTTTTTTTTTTTTACTTTTATTTGTGTAATTCTTTCGAGGTTTTTTTTTTTTTTTATCATATCTTCATTTAGAAAATAAATAAGTAAGTAGATAAATAAAAGAAAAAATAAATAAATAAAAGGATCTAAGTGTGGATTTTTTTTTTTTTTTTTTTTTTTTAAGATTGTAAATGTATAATTAGAGAAAGAATAAAACAAGGATTATTGAAAGATTAAAAACAATGCAAATAAGAATATGATGTATTCTGAACATTTAGTGGATTTCTTTTTCTAAATTAAATTTACTTTTTAAATTGTAAATTTAAGAATATGTTATTTATTGATTCTTTTATTTTAAGAATTTTATATCTTCAATCAAAATATTCTCACTAAGCTCATATATTTCATAAATCTCTAATATTGTAATAAATAAGATGTTTAAACTGTTAAATCTAAGTATATGTAATATTTTATTGAAACTATTTTCTTGTTAACATTTCCAGTCCCCAATCAAAATAATTTTAAAACAAAATTCTAAAAATTAATTAAAAAATAATAATTTTAAAACAAAATTCTAAAAATTAATTGTAAACAAATAATTCTAAAACAAAATTCTAAAAATTAATTTTAAACAAATAATTTTCAACTAAAACACCTTAATTGTAGATAATTAATTAAATATAAAAACCTTTAAATGTACCTCATGTTACGTCGTTAATATTTTCATCTCGGCGCCTAGATGAAAATATTAACGACGTAACATGAGGTACATTTAAAGGTTTTTATATTTAATTAATTACGTGTAAAGTGCTTCAGTATAGTTTAAATTTTATTTAGTACCTCAATTGTAGATTTATTTATAACTAGGCCGGTAGATGGTAGCACTAAACAAAGCTAAATTCTACTGTATTTACATGACGTCGTAATAAGGCGTGGCTATTTGTAGGTGCCACGCTCTAACTAGTCGCTCTTTTTCAAAGGGGTCTAATCGTGTATTCACACGGGTTTCGGATAAATCCGCGAAAAAACTCCGAACAGCTAACACAATGGGAATGCAACTTGGGGTCGAACCCTGAATCACCCGTCTACTAGTTTTGATAGCAGCATCTTTCGACCACTGGTGGGACGTTTGTGTAGTGGTTGAGGTAGAGACCCTATATTAGAGAGAGACCCGCCGGCTTTTTTACGTAATCCTCCATTTTAGTGTCAGTTGCTCCATTGCTTACCATTACGTTGAGAAGAAATTTCGATTATTTTACGTCATAACTGGAGGGAAACGTATTTATTACATTTTTACTTTAATGGGAGATAAATTACATTAATTTTAAAAGATTTTTAAAAGATAAAAATGCATTATTATTTATTTTATATGAAGTTTTAAATACTTTGAATTATCTTATTGCATGCTATTTTACGTATTTTTTTCCTAACCTAACATATAAGATAATTACATTATTTATTTGCTAGCCGTTAGTTTTTAAGTTCTGTTTTGCAATATATTTAATATGTTAGACCTCAATGTATTTTTCTGATATATTTTAAAATACATATTTAAAATAACTATATTATATAGATAGATAGATAGATAATTTGCTAGTACGCAAATTGTATCAGTTTTCTTAAAATAAATTCATTAAAAATAAATAAATAAATAAATAATGATAATAATAATAAGGTGCATATTATTTGCTAGCATATGAAATATAAATTTCTTTTATATAATAATTGCCACAATAAATTTTATAAATAATATTTAAATAAGTTATTATTTTTATTTACATAATATTTTACAAAAACTAAATAAATAAATAAAAAATCGATGAAATAAGTAAATTTAAATAAAATAAATAAAAAACATTTTTAATAATATTTTTACAAATTATTATTAATTAAATTTTTATTTTTAATATTTTTACAAAAATAAATAATTAAATCATTATTAATAATATTGCGCAATTGAAATGAATATAATATGCATTTTTTGCTTGTAAAAATATTACATAAATATTTTTATAAAATAATAAAAAATAATTTCTGTTCTTCTGTCGTAGTTTTACATTAATTCATGAATTACTTGACAAAAACTACGATTACTACATTTTTGTTAAAAATTTTCTGACTTTTTATAGATAGAATGTATGTCCTCAGAAAGAATAAGGTAGAATTACTTTCACAATCAATCGTATTTTGCTTAATATGGAAATATACAACAAAAAATTCCTCTGTTTTCCGATCGGAGATGAAAAAAAACCATATCGAAGGTTAAAACAAAATTCGTTTTTCTTCAAATTATTATTTTTTTTTTCAAAGACGAAAAATATTATACATTTACATTCTGCATTGCTTTCTGCACAAATTTAGTACAATTTTCTTTCATTTATGTTGTATAGTAAAGTGCCAATCGCGAAGAAAAAAGCGTTATGTTCTACGGGGGATCGCTCCGAATTGGCACTAAATTTTCCGACTTTCCCTCAACGTCCAGTCTCTTCCTAATATAGGGTCTCTAGGTTGAGGCCGATTGACTGAATGTATGGAATGTCATCTGATGGGGATCGTTCTAAGTATCCCAGCTGTATTTACTCGTGTCTCGGGAAAAACTACGGTAATTTCTGAATGGCTGCTAGGCCGACGAGTACAACTTGGGTTCGAACCAGATATGAGAGCAGAAGCTAACTAATGAGTGAAAATTTTGTAAGCAAACTCCATAAATTGAAAAAATAAACAGCTTTTTTCAGTTCGAAATAAATAATAACTAATTTTTATCATGCGAAATAAGTATAATCTTGATTCGTACGTTTTCTGTCCGTTTTTCAACGAAATCCTGTTTTGTTACTGCTCTCGTACCTTCTAGTTTTCGCCTGGTGATAGACCATGCAAATTTATTTTGAGATTAAATAAATGTTGTGCGTTATATTAGTTTATGGTATTTGCTTAGAAAGCTGTTATTTATTATATCAATCAATACTAGTAGTATTTAAATGCATTTTAATGCAATTTATACTGCTGTTTATACGATACTTTTAGAATTAAGCCTTTTTGAATGATATTTTATAAGAATTGCAAGTTTAATTTAGTAACCAATATTATCCTCAAAACATAATATATTTATTTCCTTGTAACGAACAAATTACAATTTGAAATATTATAATTAAAATTAATTCTTTTCCCTCTTTTATAAACTTAATTGGGTCTTTTTGTTGCATTTCCTGTAATGGGTAAGGTGATTTTTTCCGCGTGATTACAGCTAGGATCTAACCCAATGGCAATGTTGCCAGATTGGGGATTTTGTCTCCATTTTGGGAGATTTTTTAGGCTTCTGGGGACAATTTTGGGGACCGAATGTTTGTGGGGAATTTCGAGTGGTTTTTTGAATCTTTTGGGGAGAAATCTGGGGAAATTTTACACTTTTTTTTAACCTCTTGAACTGAAATGACGAGTCTAGCTCGTCATGAACTTTCTTAAGCAAACTGATCATGACGAGCTGCACTCGTGATGTGTGAAACAACAAATGTGTGAAACAAATATGATTTTTAATAATAACAAATTATTTGAGCAACAAAACCGTAAGTTTCTATATCAATCCCTCCTCTTAAAACTACGAAAATTAAATTGTCTGCATGAGCAGTGCTGACTGAAAATAAATTGCAGTTCAAGGGGTTAATTTACAGCTTGTTTACTGTAGGGATTTGTTCCTACGCGTATAGGACGCGTTCCTTATTTTTGTATATTGGGATTTTTTTCAAAAATGTGTGTCATTTGGGGGAAAATGTGGACTCAAATCTGTTAAATATCTTTTTTTTTTTTTTTTTTTTTATAAAAATTTACTTGTTTAGTAGAAATTGAGTTGGGGATTTTTTTGGAAAAAAAAAAAAAACCTGATTTGGGGAAATTGACTGTCGATCATCTGGCAACACTGCTGGAGGTCATATCCTCCAGGTCTAGAACCCTTGTAAATACAATCAAGCACTTACACATATATTCCTATAATGGTTGTACATCTACATGTATTGCTGAAAATTCTGGACTGTAGCAACTCATGTTACTGAACATCATAGATTTCACAAACTGTTTTCTTTCAGGCCCTTGTCGTTATCATGATATTTATTCTAGATTTCTCATTCCAGCACGAGATCCAGAAGGTATTATTCAACCAGACGTCATGTTCTATACCAGGCCGTCTACCAAGGAAAGAGCGCCCTCGGCGACCGTCGTTGCCCACGCCCTGCCTCCCCTCAGCTCGAAAGACCGCCTCACGACCCCCATCATGCCTCTCAATCCTGCATACCAGCCCCCGCAGCAGGTCACAGTGACCACGACGCTGGCAGTGCCCGGAAGTAATGAGTTAACATTACCGCCAGGATATGTTGCCAACAGAGAAGTTAAATATAGATGAATTAATTCTACCTTCAGCTTGTTCTGCTTTTCTGGTATGTGATACTTATTTTATTACTTTTACTGGCAACAGTTTTGATTTAGGAGATTTTATCATTATCACTGTTTAAAGATGAAGAATGGTAATTTTGTTATCAAATACCATAAATTGTAGAAATGCGCCACAATATTTTCAAATTGAAAGGATTAAGCCTGACAATTCGTAAGGCAAAATAATGCTATTATTAATAATAATGAATAAATAAATAGTGTGTTGGTGCTTTCATACTATAGTTGTGGTCCTTTAGTTTCTTAACGAAAGATCGTGTCTAATTATTTAGGTCCAAAACAATTGTTGCATATTTTTGCCGTGCAAGATGCACAAAATTTCTATTATTCACGATTCATTATTCAGTATTCATTTTTCCACGTATTCTACTGCTAATACTATGAATATAACGATAGTTTAGTGATAATACTTTGCACCTTGTATAATGAATGAAAACTATGAAAATAAATATCATAAATTGCAACAATAAACAACAATTGCTTGCGGTCGAAATAATCAAACATAATCCTTCATCTTGAAAAGGGAGCTTTTTTCAGGATTTGTTTTACCTGAAGAAGGTTCAGTTTGTTTATTTTGACCAGAAACATTGTTTGAATGTAGTATTTGAAAACTTGCGAGTGCAAGAGTATCGTGAAATTTGAATTATCACTAAGAAGTAACACAGATATCTGGATAAAACTTATTCTGCATGTTGATTATTCTTTATGAAAATAATGTTATAAATTACAGCTATTAATATTGACTTGCTTGATTTCAGGAAACCGTAGATTGTAATAATCCACATCCTCTTTATTCTACAATAATGAAGAAACGTCTAACTCTGAATAGTGACTACCTAGAGGTTTGAAAGCTCTTCTCTACCTCTTAAAACTTCCTCGCCTTTGGAAGACAAAACATGGGGGAAATTCATTACTAGATTCATTACTTAATTCATTACTTAATGTATTTTTTTTTTCTTAATTCCGTTATCACATTCAGAAAGTATACAATCGTTCAATTTGTTCTCGGTTTCAAAACTTGATTTTTTTTTTCATATAATTTTATTTATTAGGACTGAGGGCCTATTAGTCTCAATCTGGGATTTTTGCGTTGTAGTTTTCGATAGTTGGACATTTTTCGAAATCATTTTTCGATAGTTGGACATTTATCGAAATCTAAAATTTATCGAAAATATAATTGAATAATTTGAAAGCGATATTATAATTGGGAAGAAAAAAAAAACCTAATAGTCCTCCGTCCTAAACTAAATTCTGCTTTTGCCAGAATTTCATGAAAATCATTTTTTTTTTTTTTTTTTTTTTTTTTTTTTAATTATTATTATTATTGAAAGAAAAAGAAAAGAAAATTAATAATAATCAGTATCGTTACAAGCGATATCGAAAAGTTTTTTTTTTTTTAATAATTTTGAATTAGGAAATAAAAAGTGCGCGTGAAATAATATGAAATATAAAAATCAAATTTTAAAACATTTCTGAAAACTTTAACAGTGCAACACTGTTAAGTAACGTATAAGGAACAATAATTAAAATTATTTTATGGAAATCTAGTCGGTACAAAAACAAAAAAAAAAAAATTAATAAAATTATACAGACACGACATTATTTCGTTATTTAAAACATAAAAATCTGACATTGACAGATTTTAATTTAGTGCCAGAGGCCTACTGCTAAACTTGTTAATAGCGACAAATTCTTCTTTAGTTAATTCGTGACGATCTAAATTCCATGATAAAGTTTTCATTAAATCAAACCAATGTGTTTCAGCTGCAGATATTGTAACAAATAACGTTGGAAGTCCAAACTGTCTTATAGCCGCAAAACAAAGTTTTTTCTCTTTTTCCCAATGAGGGGGAGATGTGCCTTGGGGGGGACTCATCTCAAAGGCGTGCCTTGGGGGGGGGACTCATGTCAAAGTTGTACCTTGGGGGGGACTCATGTCAAAGTTGGGCCTTGTAGTACGTTGGGTACACAAAAAAAACTGCACTTTTTGATTGGAATATGCCACTTTCTGTGGCCATAGTAGATGCCAAAAGATAATTTTCTGGATAGGGAGCCACTTGAAAATCCGTGTAGAACACCCCGATGGCGGCCATTAAAGATGGCTGCCGTCAACTGCCATATAGGGGCGCTAATTGTTTTGTATCTTAACTCCTAATGATCCGATTTCAATTTTCTTTTTTTTAATACCTTGTGAATAAAATACTTTTTAAATTCTATACATTTGTCTATGTATATTATATGGTGTGACACTCACATTACTTATAGTACGTTGGGTACACGTCAAAAAAGTTCAAAAAGCTGCACTTTTTGATTGGAATATGCAACTTTCTGTGGTAATAGTAGATGCCAAAAGATAACTTTCTAGATAGGGAGCCACTTGAAAATCCGTGCAGAACACCCCGATGGTGGCCATAGTTGGACACCATCATCCGCCGCATAGGCGCACCAATTTTTCTTTGTATTTCAACTTTTAATGATCGGATTTTGATTTTTTTTTTTTTTTTTTTTTTTTTTTTTTTTTTTTTTTTAGTTTGCATGTAGAGGACACATTTTGTCTTATTACATTTACCTCTACATGCTTAAAATTCCACGCAATTTTTTAAAAATAAATTTTTTAGGAGATATTTTTATAATTTATTGACTTCTGACGTACTCTTGAAATTTTTTTATTTGTACGTTATAACGTTATTCTTATTTTAAACACTGAACTTTCTTTGTTTCAGATTGAACTCTTTTGAAATTTTTTTTAAATCGCTTCAGTACATTTGCGGCTGGCAGATTTTAAATCCGAATTTCCTCTCTGTGGCATAGATTGGACCAAATGTTGTTTTTGTCAAAAACATAGAGATGAAGAACTGATTTGCCTGCCACACATACTTCTAAATCACTTGTTGGTGCTGGCTACAGGACGCTTGCAGAAAATTTAATGGAATTTCAGAATATCGATTCAGTGCCCTTTGGTTTGAATTTAAACAATTTAAATGAAGGAGAAGGAATAGAAGAAACATTTCGAAAAAATAAAGCAAAGTGGCACAAAATGTGTGCCCTTAACTTTAACAAAACAAAACTTGACAGGGCAAAGAAACGCAAACATTCTTTGTCCGTGCCCAGTATGTCATCTCAGGGTAGTCCACAGTCTTTAATAGAACCAAATGAAAAAAAGACAAGGTCTGGTGTCCGTACAACATTATCTATTAAGATGAAAGATGAAACTTGTTTCATATGCAATGGAAAGGGCACTGCTCGGAGGTCTTTGTATAAAGTTGCTTCTTTACAAGACGATAAACTTAAGAAATGTGCCGAAATTACGAATAATGTTGAAATTAAAGCATTCCTCGAGGGTGGAGATTTAGTTGCTAAAGAAGCAAAGTATCACTCAAAATGCTACACAAACTTAACGAATTCTCTACGCCCATCAAGTGAAGTAAAAAAAGAAGAGGTCAGCCCTATCTGTAAAAGTATGGCTTTTGCTTCCGTTGCAGGATTCATAAGAGAGAAAATCCAGGCATCTGAAGCTGGAAACACTGAAATTGTTTTCAAAATGTCTCATCTTAACACTCTTTATACAAATAACTTAGCAAATCTTCTGGACATGGAAAGTAAAGACCTTCCAAATACACACTCTACTCGGTTACGTGAGAGAATTCTCGACCAATTCCCAGAACTCAAAGCTCAGATTTCTGGTAGAGATTACATCCTGTATCGAGATAGTGCTAACATATTCCAAAATGTCCAGTCTGAAAATCTTGATGATGATGCTGTTGCATGCGAAAGATTTATCAAACGAATTAGAAAAGTTATAGCCCAGAAGAAAGTTATTTTTGATGGTCACTTGAATGATGATCGACAAATTTCAAGCGTCAATCCAGAACTTCTGGCTCTAGTGTGTTATCTACTTCACGGTTGCACTTCAGCACCGAATGCAACTAAAGTAACTCAACCTGCTTTAACTATCAGCCAATTAAAAGTTTTTAACCACAGTGAACGTATTCCTAAAGGCAACATTATTCGCCATAAGAAAAGTCATGAACCACATATTCCATTATATCTCGGCCTGTCTGTTTTTGGAAGAACACGAAATCATACAATAATAGAAGGCATGCATGAAAGAGGCCTCTCAATATCACCAAATAGAATTAGAGAGATAACAGCAAATCTTGCTTACTTGGAGATACTCAGAGCTCAAGAAGAAGGTGTCGTATGCCTCTCAAACTTGCTTCACGGTCTTTTTGTCATTGGTGCGTACGACAACATAGATCATAATTACAGTAGCACAACATCTGAATCATCATTTCATGGAACAGCGATATCTATCTTTGAAATCCCTCCGAAAGGAGAAGTTGGTAAGCCTCGTGAAATTGCTACAAGCTTTTCTTGTATTGATCAAAATAACAGAAAAGTGCCAGAGCTTCCATATAGCTATAGTATTGTCAAGCCTTTAATACTGCCCTCGAAGGAGCCAACTGTTCCAAAAGCAAACCAGACCACCTCTTCCGAAATGTCAATTTCAGAATTTGGTTCTGAGTGGAAAATGGAACAGGAATGGTTAGATCATATTATTACTGATAGAACAGATGGAAATTTAGATATTTCTTGGGCAGCTTTCCATGCTTCAAGGACAGAGTCTTCATCGTTTGAATTATCTCGTTGTTCTCTTTTACCCCTATTTAATGAAAGTTCTTCTTCTCCGGCAATGCTGAAGCATGCAATGGAACAAATAAAAAAAATTACTACATTTTTAAATCCAGGGCAAACTTCTGTCATATGTGTGGATCAGCCTCTATTTGCTTTGACGAAATCTGTTCAGTGGAGCTGGCCTGATTTTTACGGTGAATTCAAGTTTGTATCCGTACTTGGAGCTTTTCATATTGAACAGGCTTTTTTTAAAGTGCCTGGTCAGATTCTCGAAGGTAGTGGTTGGACTACTGTAGTTTCAAACTCTGGAATCAAGACAGAAGCAGGGGCAGAAGCATGTCTTAAAGTTACACATGTGACAAAAGCAAGAACCATACATCAGAAGACTGCTGTGGTTTTATACAGTCTACTTAAAGAAGCATTTATGCAAGGAAATCCAAAAATTTTATTTGAAGAGTGGATTGATGAAAAACGTTCAAACTGCCCAACTTTTCGATTCTGGTTTCTAGTGTTAAACCTATAGATACTTCTTCTGTCTTTCATACCTTCATAAAATTATAACATATAATACATATTTTATTCCAGGAAAGAATTGGAAGATGAAGACTGTGATAGCATGATCTAAAGTCATAAGAGCAGTAGAAAAGGAATTAATTTAGATGGATAATTTCTTAATATTTTTATTCTATGGATATTGTTTATCTTTCTTTAAAATATTTTCTTAACGTAATAAGTGTTTCCATAATAAGTAAAATTTGCTGTTGTTTATGAAAATGAATCTTTCTTGACATATCGTCGCTCTTATGACAAAGAGTCATAACTCAAAAAATAGCGATTTTCAGTAAAACAGTTAAAGTAAAATTTTAAGTAACTGAAAAAAAAAAAAAAATCACGATTTTGATTAAAGCCTTAAAAAAAAAAAAAAAAAAAAAACTAAGATGGCATCTATGGCATACAAAGATGCATAAATCAAACCTTATTGGCTGCCTAGTTATTATAAGGAATTTATGGATTGTATCTGAAAAATTAGTAATTTTGAGTTACGTTTGTTTGTAAAAAGAAGAAAAATACGCAGAACTCCACACACATAAACCCTTTGTTGTGAAGAAAGTAACATTGAACTCAATTAAAAACTTATTTGTTAATAAAAATCATGAAAAAAATGAAATGTCAGGTTTTTCCAAAATGCGCATAGTCTTCAATGTACATAAACAAATGTATAGGAATAAAAAAGTATCCTATCCGTAAGATATATTTAATATATATATATATGTCTTGTGAAATATATGTAAAGAAAATCGAAATCGGACCATTAGGATTCATAAACAAAAACTATTAGTGAGCCTATATGGAGTTGACGGCGGCCATCTTTAATGGCCGCTGTCGGGGTGTTCTGCACGGATTTTTAAGTGGCTCCCTATCTGAAAATTTATATTTTGGCATCAACTATGACTCCAGAAGGTGCATATTCCAATCAAAAAATGCAGCTTTTTGGCTTCTTTCGTCGTGTACCCAACGTATTATAAGTAGTGTGAGTGTCACACCATATAATATACATAAATAAATGTATAGAAGTTAAAAAGTATCTTATTCACAAGGTATTAAAAAAAGAAAATTGAAATCGGATGATTAGGAGTTCAGATACAAAACAATTAGCGCCCCTATATGGCAGCTGACGGCGGCCATCTTTAATGGCCGCCATGGGGGGTGTTCTACACGGATTTTCAAGTGGCTCCCTATCTGGAAATTTATATTTTGACATGAACTTTGACCATAGAAGGTGGCATATTCCAATCAAAAAGTGCAGCTTTTTGGCTTTTTTTGTCGTGTACCCAACGTACTATTGGGGGGACTCATGTCAAAGTTGGGCCTTGGGGGGACTCATGTCAAAGTTGTACCTTGGGGGGGACTCATGTCAAAGTTGTGCCTTGGGGGGGACTCATGTCAAAGTTGGGCCTTGGGGGGGACTCATGTCAATGTTGTGCCTTGGGGGGGACTCATGTCAAAGTTGTGCCTTGGGGGCGACTCATGTCAAAGTTGTGCCTTGGGGGGACTTCATTCAATAAATCCCCATTCAATAAACCGACTGAAATAGGCCCTTAGCACTATTAAGAGTGTATTATAAAAATTCGACAACTGTACCGACTGAAATAGGCCTGTACCGACTGAAATAGGCACTAAGTAAAAAAATGAATTTAATGATTTAATGTTTTTGTTTTTCGGGGGCTGCTCATACGCATATAAAAAACGCGTGTTAAAACGAGTCGAAGAAGGAAGCGAAATAAGTATTGAGTTATATTACGATAAATACGATATATAATATGATACGATATTTTAGACCTATCGTCCAGGGTTAGTAGGCATTTTCGTTGAAAGAAATATTTTGTTCGTTCGGTGCAACTTGCACATTAGTTCCGTGAGGTACAACTTTCGCATTAGTCCCTTGAGGTACAACTTTCACTTTAGTCCCGTCAGGTACAACTTGCACATTAGTCCCCCTTTTTTTATGACATAGTTCTAGATTTTTTTTTTTTTTTTTTTTTTTTTTTTTTTTTTAATAAAGAAAAAAAATAGTTATAATTATTGTGAATAGAGGGCACTGTACGTGAGCAAATCACAGAATTCCCTGAAAAAGTGAATTGATTTCCATGCAAATGCTTTCCGGCATACAAATCTTATCATATGTGTTCGCCATCACTACAAATTACAGTTTGCAAACGAGTTACAACACTGATAATTACATCTTCAGTCGGAGGGTCTAAGCTCACGGAAAACATCTTCACCAATAACGCGTTATCCACCAAGTCAGCGTTGCAATTAAAACTCCATGTATGCACAAGTAGGAAGCAAAATAGGAAATAAGTAGGAAGCAATATAAGAAATAAAACGGCAAATTTATAGGACTCTGTGATTTCCATATTTCTTGTTACTCGTCCATGCAGTACCCCTTGTCGATTAAAAAAAATAACAATTTTTCTTTCCTTTACGAAAAAAAAAGAAAATCCCGATTTATGAGAATAACTTTTTCGCAAACTAAATTCAATTCTACCAATTCCTTCATTTTTTTTTTATGAATTTTTAAAATGTCTACAGACTTATGGGACACACGATACTGTTATCTGAATGTTATAAATTGCGTCTCTTTAACTGTTATTAATTTTATTAATATTTGTTTATTTTTAATTGTTTATGATTTTTTTTTTCATTTTTTGTATATTTATTTTATTTTATTTTATTTTGTATTTTCTGTTTTCTTTTGATCCCCACCAGTGCCCGAGTGGTTCTGTGCTGCTAAACGGGAAGTGCCGAGTTCGATCCAAGATTGCACCCATCGACCTAGCCGTTCGGAGTTTTCCGTGGTTTTCTCCGAAACTCGCGTGAATACGGGCTAGCACCCATTAGAAAAACACCCTCCACTTAGGGCCCATAACCCTAGATCTAGGACCCTCGTGTAGTCAATCGAAATCTCTCCCAAAACACGCTTATTTATTTTGAATAGGCTATAAAGTGCATTTAGTTCATTTTTCACATTTTTAAACTCTGAAATAAAATATAAATAAAGAATTATCGGAAAACAAGAACTAATTGTACATTTGTGATTTTTCTAAACAGAAAAACGGAATTTGAAAAAATATATTAGGCAATGCTTAATTCTAGTTAAAAAATTCCCCCACAGAATGACATGGGATTTGGTGATCAGAGACGAGGAAAATTGTAAGAGATAAGTGTTGATTGTCTGAATTAAATACAGCACTAGTAATCGAATTGAGTTGATGAAAAGATTTTTTTTTCCATTTGTATTACAAGGGGGGGGGGGAGGGGGGGAATCATGTTTCTAAGAAAATTTTAAAAAATATTGTGGTATAAGGCTTAAGGTAGCTAACTACGTGGGTCGTAGTTAACTATACGTGAGCCTGGGTAGAACAACACCTCAGTGGTGTTCTTAAGCTGGCCTAGCCCATATTTACGCGAGTTTCTGAAAAATACCACGCAAAACTCCGAACGGTTGAGTGCGACCTGGGATCGAACTCGGCACTTCCTGTCTACCAGCTTCGGCCGCAGAATCTGTTGGCAGTGTTCCAACTGTAAGGATTTGCCCCTACGAGTAGATAATTTAGCTGTTTTCTTAAGGATGAAGGGGTGAATTTAGATTTCGTGAGGTGTGGTGGTGTGGTGTTTTGGTTAAGAACAATTGTCTACGCTAGGAGCCTGGTTCACCGATGCCCTCTGTGGGAATCTTTAAAAAGGGTCCTAGCACACACGAATTTTAGAGAAAACTACGGAAAACTCTCAACGGCTAGGTCGACGAGCGAGACCTACACTGTAAAAAATATGTCCTATTTGCTGCCAGAAATTCTCTGTCATTTGAGAAAATACGTTTTGACAACGTAATTTTTTTCATAAATTATGCGTATTTTCTCAAATGACAGAGAATTTCTGACAGCAAATAGGACATATTTTTTACAGTGTGGGATCGAGTCCGGCAGTCCCCGTCATCCAGCTTCGAAGCAGAATCTCTCGACCACTGGTGGGGATTGATTGATTTTGTACGGGATTTTTTCGTGGTGCTTTTTAAAGAATTTTTATCGGATTTTGCTTAGATTTTGTTACTTTTTAAATTTTTTTCATGATTTTTCACTAAGTAGCGACTTTTATTGTCAGTGTAAGGTGTAGGTACATTTTGAGCTACCAATAAGGACATGTCAAAATTTAAGTTGGCATCACTGCCTGTACGATATGAAAAACCTCATATATTCTTTTTGCTAATTGCATTAAAAAGTAAAACTTTAAAAACTCATTATTAGTAATTTCCAAATCTTTAAAAAAGGGAGGGGAAAAAAAGAAAGAAAAAAAAAGAAAAAGTAAAGAAATGCAACTCAAATATGTATAAAAGAAAAGAACAAAATATATACTTAAAAGAAACGAACAAAATATTAGCCCAAGAGCTATTAAGTAATAAATCAAAATCGTTCATCTTCATTCACTTATAAAGAATAATTTTTAAATAATATTTGGTTACGTATCTATCTTCTAGGTCATTTAAATTCCGATTCATAATGTAATAAATCATAATATCTAGTCTCCTTTCCTTTATAAAAACAATCTTGAATGATGATAATTACACATCTCTCTTCAAAGTCATTTGAATCAAATAAAAAGATATCCGTTGGTACATTTTTCCTTAAGAAAGTCATAAATATTCATTTGTTTATTGTAAATTGTAAATAGGGTAAGTGCATCAGTGATTAACACTTTTAGAGCAATCTCTGATGTTTTTAATGTTCTAGTCATCAGAAAATATTTTTAGAAATCTTAAGTTAATACATAGGGTATGAAAGACATTCAGAACCACATAGATGTTAAAATATATACATTTGATAACATTTTTTTTATGAGTTTTTATTTGACACCCACTCAATGTTCCAGTAATTGACACTGCCATTTTTTCCTTTCATCAGTAATTGTCAACCTATGTTCCAGTGTATGACACTGCTAGTTATTCATTTTACCAGTTATTAGCACGATATGCTCCGGTGTTTGACATAAAATGTTAAAATTCTAAAATATAAAATATATGATTTTCTTATTTTCTTATTTATTAATTATTTCGGGATAGATGTCAATTACTGGAGCATGCCAATCACTGGAGCACCTACCGTACCAGTAATTCCTATACATTTTGAGTGACATTAATCGAAAATGTTATAATCAATATTTTTAAAAGTGCAGAATGAAATATGTAAATTTATAACGGAAACCTATAAATTATAACGTCATCTCGTCAAATTAGTTGGCTTCTTTGATCGCCAACTAATTTTTTAAAATAAAGCATTAAATTAAATTCTCCCAAACGAACGAAAACGCGAATATGCTGTTATGACGAGTTTTAACTACTGTTTGGCGATTTTTGTGCTTTTATATTAGTAGATTGGCCAAAGTTTGGCCAATTGAAGTTTGGCCAAAGTCTGGCCAGTGATGCCAGATTGGGGATTTTGTTCCCATTTTAGGGATTTTTTAGGCTTCTGGGGACAATTTTGGGGACCAAATGTTTGTGGGGACTTTTTTGGGGAATTCTAAAATTTTTGGGGACAAATCTGGGGAGTTCAACTTTCTGTCAATGTTGGCAACGTAATGATTTATCCCTACGACTCCCTAACAGCACAGTTAGGCTTAACTTATCCACAGTACATCTTAAGGAGGTTTCTGGATACCTTGTCATCCAGAAGACATCTTGAAGATATCCTGGGGAGGCGATGTGCTGTCTGGGAGCTAGAGACTTTCAATATCTTTATTGTTGTTTGGGGATTTTTTTCAAAAATTGCCTTCATTTGGGAAAAAATCTGAGCTTAAATCATAGAAAAATCTGCTTGATTATTATTTATTTATTTATTTATTTATTTTTGAAAAAAAAAAAAATATTTTCTGTTTTTAGTAGAAATCAAATTGGGGATTTTTTCGAAAAAAAAAAAAAAAAAAAAAAAAAAAAACCTGATTTGGGGAAATTTGAAGACCTGTTTGGGGAAATAATTTTTGACCATCTGGCATCACTAGGCCAAACATTTTAGGATACTTTTCTAATTGTTGGTATGCTATTAAGACCTCGGTTATAGGTTTCTCTGTTTTACTTTGAAATGATGCCCTTCCTGTGTCCCGATTAAATTCTATTAATTAATGATTGACCTTATTATATTATACTCTGACTGATATGTTACCTAATCAAAGTCTATTCTATAATCAATGTGATCAAAATAGATTATAGATTTATAATTATGTGCTTTTATAAAGAAGTTAAATAAATTTTTGAATTTTCCGAAGATCCTGAATTATTCGTTAGCGACGCAATTTTTTGTGTTTTACTATACTTCACCTTAAAAAAAGATGAATAAAAATTTTAATTATGTTCATTTTTCTTCTCACCAAGCATCAAATCTTTTCAACAATTAAACCTTTAAACAGCTTGTTGTCCACTGGTGGAGCCAAAATAGTGGAAAACGATGCATAACTGGTGATTGCATCGTATAAAGAAAGAATTTTATGTATTAAACTGAATAAGAATGAAATGCGGGGTTACATTAAATGGACGCATAACCAATATTCTCGTCGCATAAATGGGACTTTTGTCTATTCATTTTGTTCGTCTTAAATTAGTTCTTCTCCGACAAATTAGTTTTTCTGATTATTTATCCTATATTACCACAGAAAAACACCATACAATTTTATAAGCAGATAAGAGATTAGTAAATTGTAGAGTTTTAATTGAAATAACGTTGGAACGGCCTACTAGTTTACGAAGGATTTATTGCTGCTTTCCTTGTTTTGTAATTTATTGTTCTTGTTAATTTATTTATTTAAGGCGGAAGAAAGTATAAAAATTTTTGTGTGTGTGCCCCCCCCCCCCCATCTATTGCTGGCATGCGAGTTACTCAATTATTATTATTTATTTATCATTATTATTTATTTATTTATTTAATTAGATGGGTTGGTTGGTTGTGGGTTTTAAAGCCGATTGACTGCACTAGGATCCTGGGCTTATAGGTGGATTGCTCTTCGTGAGGGTCTTTCTCAGGGGTCCTAGCCCGTGTTTACACGAGTTTCGGAGATTTTATTAGATGGAAATTATTGTTAGTTAACCCTTTGAAGGACGAGGACGGAATTTTAATTCCAAACTGCAAAAACACTGCCCGAAAAATGTTTTATACTATTTTACTCTAATAACTCAAAGGAAAAAATTCCGGTGACTTTTGATTTCAGTTGAATAAAATTACCTTAACCCTCAAATGGTTAATATCGCGTAAATGTGGTCTAGAAAGACCCCCCTCTCCCTCTCCCCCTTCCTCCACGCAGCTCACACTACCTAGGAATTTGATCCTCGTATAGTCAATGCCAGATGACCGACAGTCAATTTCCCCACATCAGGAGTTTTTTCCAAAAAAAATTCCCAACTCAATCTCTGCTAAAAAAGTATATTTATTTATTTATTTATTAATATAATATTTAACAGATTTAAGCCCAAATTTCCTCTAAATGAAGCTCACTTTTGAAAAAAAGTCCCCATATAATAATGATAAAAAAAATGCGCACTAGTTATTGGAAAATTTTAAACTTGCATAAAGTACTTTAGTGCTGAGGATGTACGTAGGATTTGCTTCCATCCTCAGGAAATCCTATATTTATATATGTGAAAAACCTAAGGAAGAACTTAAGGTTTTAGTGCTGCCATCTATGTTCATATGTTATAAGTGTAGAATTTTGCTACTTTGGACTTTTTGAATTCTGTTTTTTTTTTTTTTTTTTTTTTTTTTTTTCACTAATATTTTATAGAAGTCAAGATCAAAAAAATAAAATTTAATAAAAGTTGAAAAGTTTTTTTTTTTTTTTTTTTTTTACTCTTTTTGTTTGAGGACAGTATGAAACTTGTTTATTGACATTTAAATTTTTATAGTGCTGCCATCTGAGAGCATTTCCTATAAACAAAACAATTTTTATTTTTCTTTCTATCTTAAAACATTTAGGTACTTTTATTGAAGAAAGGACGCCTGTTTCTTTCTGACAAGATCGACCAAATGATTTTTTTTTTCTTTTTCTTTTTCGCTGTCGAGTTAAAATAGATAATCTACAACTAATAACAAAAATAAATTAAACATGTAACTTAATTTTAAAAAATCTCACGCAATTATTTTTTATGTATAATTTTATGTATTTTATTTATTATTATTATTTTATGTGTAAATTATCCATCTTCTTTTAAATTATATTTTGTTTTGGAAATCTTTCAAAAAGTGAATAGTGTGATGTCATAGGTGTGTGTTTAGGAGTAAGGGTAATTGACTGCTCAAGGGTCCTAGGCCTGAGGGGGATTGCAATTCATGGGGACTACTAAAGAATTTTTAGCTCTAGGACTACTAAGGGATTCCTAGACTCTATATAAGCAAGTTTCAGAGAAAACCATGGAAAACTCCGAGCGCGACTTGGAATCGAACATGGTACCTCACATCTCTCAGCTTTGAGAACAGAACCGCTTTGCCGCTGGTGGACCTCATAGGTGACAGAATATATCACATCACAATCACCACAAGTGAAAATAAACTGTTATTCATGGTAATTAAAAAATAAAATAAAATAAATAAATAAATAAATAAATAAAGGAGGAGGAGGAGGAGATAGTCTATTCATAAAATAATTTTATTGAATTAACATTTGACAGCAAAAAATTATGATCCAAGATTAACTAATTCAAGTTATAAAAGGCAGCGTCAGGGATAAAAAAGAAAAGAAAAAAAATGTACGTCTCTCGTCTAAAATTTAATTCTGTTTGGGGCAGAATTTTAATTTATAAATTACACGAGAAAAGAATTTTTCAAATAGTTTGATTCTCACATAACATCATTTTTATTTTCTATTTAATACCTTTTTATGAATATTGGGTAAACAGCCAAGCATATTCATTCACATGGCACATATATTTAATTATAAATAACATTAAAAAAAAAAAAAAAAAAAAAAAACTGTTTTTTGATTTACATGTTTTATATACTAAAAGAATTTTCCTTTGTTGTCATGTTATTCACTATTTTCAGATTGGAAAAATGGAAAAATAATTAATAAAATATACAGCATAACTAAATGAAATCATATCTAAAAAAGCACATACAATTATCATTGCTTTTATTTCATTGTACGTAAAGGAATCTTTAAAAAACAATAAATATTTTGTTTATCCTTAGAATACATCTAAAAATTATTTAAAAAATATATAAATGAAACATTTAAATAACCTATAAAAAATTATACAATATTTATTTATTTATTTTTATGTATTTATTTATTTATTTATTTATTTTTCTGATATCGGTTTCTTTAGAGATATTGTTGCTTCTTGGAATTATTATTATTATTATTATTATTATTATTTTAAATCAGTGAAGCTATTACAAATATTCGGTGAGAAACTCTATTAATATAATATGATAAACTCAGCTTATTTAAATTTGGAACATATCGTTACCTACCAGGTAACGCTCTTATGTTGCATTTCCTATGATTTGCATGACAACTATACCTCAGCCTCAATGGCTCTAATCCCGCTAAATTTGATATATTACAGGATTGCTGTATAAAACTGTGAAAACTAATAGAACTGTGTCTCAGACTCTATTGAGTAAAAATAAAAATAATTTTACAGAAAACATAAAACTTTTCTATTCAAATAATTAGTATGGTGTAAAAGCAATTTTTGTAATGGTCCTAGTGTGCATGTTAATGCTGTAACCATAATGGTGCTCCCGAGATTCCTTCCTTTTATAAGATTCTACAATATGAACGATCGAATCAAATACTTTTTTGTTCCAGCATCGATATTTGCATATTCTCAAATACAGTCACACATGGAACAATTATCATATGGCTGTTAAGAAATCATAATAATAATAATAATTCGAAATATTCCATCAGAATCCATAAGAAATAATTATCATAAACCGACAACTGGAATGAACTCCGATACCTCTCCAAATAAATAAATAAAATAAAATAAAATAAACAAACAAAACCTCTTACCAATTCCTATGCCCTTATAATAATGATTTTCAAAGATTAAACAACATTTTATATGTAAATTTTGATGAAGAATTACAATTAAATAAGATATTCAAATTTACAGTTAGTTTCATCTAAAACTAAATTTACCATTTTCCTGTCGTAATTATCCTCGAAATTTAATTAAGAAAAAACAAAGCCGAATACATATCCAAAATAAATAAATAAATAAATATCTTCATCAATTCTAATCCGGTCCTCAGCAAAAAAATATTTCATTCAACCTGAAACGGACTACCTGAAGATTCTATACCACCGCCATCGGAAGACGCCTACATTTTATTTATTTATTTATTTTAATATGAAATCAACTGTCTCCATTAAAAGAACTACACCCTGTTTTAGAAGATGCTGGATGTCTGTCTGCTTCATTTGAGTGTTAAATAATTTTCTCAGT
This sequence comes from Salticus scenicus, assembly GCA_963930645.1. Lineage (NCBI taxonomy): Eukaryota > Metazoa > Arthropoda > Arachnida > Araneae > Salticidae > Salticus > Salticus scenicus. Next base: position 292,966,345 of record OZ005655.1, on the reverse strand, counting down.
TATATACATACATAAGATCATAAGATATACTTTTCATAAATTATATTCTCCAGGCAGCTATCTCATTATAAAAGTTTGAGCATTTTATTTTAATCACCGAATCTCAAACGATATTTCTTCAACAGATGGATCATTTATTTCACATGGATTAAATATTACCATAAATGTAAAGCAAGTTTTTTTTTTTTTTTTAAGATCTTGAATATAATGAAATATTATATTATTTTTCTATAAAATCTCTAATTTTTTATCGGATTTAGTGACATCTTGACTGCAAACTCATAATCACTATAATTAACCAAAATTAACTATTGACAAAATCAGTTTAAAAAATGCGATTTTTTTTTTTTTTTTTTTTTTTTTTCTTAAAAAAATAAAAAAAAATCTTAAAATCGATGCAATAAAAAATATCCAGATATAGTTATTATAAAAATTATGAATGTATAATGCTTTTAAAATAATTTCACTCTACAGTATATTATTTAAAAACTTCTAAACTTTAAATTTCCTTCTCTCGGATTCAAACATTCGGGACTATCCACAGGAATTTGTTTTCATCCAATCTTTTTAAAAATTTGTGGGAATATTAATCACTGCATTTGCTACTAAACTGAGCAATCAATTTGAAATCAAGAATCTGTTACATTTATTACAAACTTTAAATTCAATCGCTTGCGAAAAATTCAGAAAATTTTAAATTTCCGTGCATTTTTTTTTCTTCGTAATTGAGTCTATAAATGATATATATATATATATATATAAAATAAAAAATAAAAATCTGGTGTGAAACAACCACACGACTTCCATTACTTACTATTACATGTATCGTATGCATTTTTTGGAGATAATATGATCAGAAGACATAAAATCGACCTAACAAATTAGACACCTAAAATTTTCTGGTAAGAGAAAACTTATACACATGTAAAGATATATAAAATATCTTTATATATCTTTACATAGTGAATTTAAAAATAGGAAGAAAAAAAAATCGGTTTAGCCATTTTTTGAAACATTAATTTCCGACATCTAAAAGTGATCAACCTAAACAGGACGACTGATAATTTTCCTTTAATAACCAAGTAATACATAAGAAAGGATATCTAAAATGGATTTATGTAACAATTTTCAGGAAAATCATTAGAGCCATTTTTGAGATACAGACTTTTGCCAAAACTTGGCATACTCAATTATTGACCGGAAAACAATAATTACATACAAAAGGATACTTAAAAGGCAGTTAATATGGCAAGTTTGAAAAAAAAACCTTGCAGCCATTTTTAAAGGAAAGCACTTGCAAAGCCTGAAATTGACCTATTTATACAGGACGTCTATCAATTTTCCTGAACTAACCTGATATCATTCGAAACTAACTGATATCATTCGAAAGGACAACTAACAGAGAAAATAGCAACTTAGAAGAAAATCGTTAGAGCCGTTTTTGAGATACAGACTTATAGTACCACTTCCGGTTTTCCAATTTTCACCAAATTTTGGAAAATTCATCTGTACACCAGACTTGTTTCAATGCTAAAGTTTCGTAGTTCTATCTTTATAAGTTTCCAAGATATAATAGTCAGAAGATTCCCCACATATATACATACATACACACGCACTCACATACACACTGACCAATTGCCCAAAACCACTTTTTTGGACTCAGGAGACCTTAAAACATGAAAATCAGGTGAAATCTCGATATCGAATTTTTGCATCGAATACAATACTTCCATTACCTACGGTAGTCGGGTAATGGAAGTAAAAATAAATGCACATATGTGTTCAATTACATACAAAAAACCCATAATAAAATTTTTAAAAAATGGAGATTCAAAATAATACATAATTTGCATGGAGCATTTTGAAATCGGGTACTATTTTGTATTATATATCCCATAAAAGAAGCCTTTACAACTGTAAATTGCCTTTTTGTCCTTTAAAACATGCTATGCGCATAAAATTGTTAGATTTCGTGGTACTATTTAATTTAAAAAGCGATAGATTGAAAACAAAAATAATTGATTACAACATCCCTTGTCCCCTCAAAAAAAAAAAAAAAAAAAAAAAAAACTTGACTGAAATAAACTGGAAGTGGAAAGCTTGATCACTCGCAAATTTTAAAATTACAATGCAAAACGGCTTGAAATAATAATAATAATAATAATAATAATAATTAAATATAAAAAAATTATCAAAGTACAAAAATATTGAGATATATTTCATGTTATAAGTGGAAATGAACAAACTGCCTTTTCAGTTATGTTTTGCGTTTTTAATTTTTAACAAACAATAATAATAATAACAAATAAATATATAAATAAAAATAATCAAGGTTAAACATTGAAACGGATAAGTTTAGTAGGAAATATTTTATGATCTAAGCGAAATGCATGACTTTTCTTTCTCGTTTTATATTATATTACCCATATGGGGAAAAATTCCACGTTTCATCCTTCTTTATGATTGTGTCAAAATGACGTCGCTTTCACTTATTGACTGTTGTGAACATCTCGTGCAGAAAATAATTATTAAAATATGAGAATATAGAGCGCATTGTATAATTTTTTCTTCGTACGGTTGAGGTTAAGTGGGTTTTATGTCGTACTAGAGCTACATACTGGGTAATTGGTGACGGTCTGAGATTTACGCCTCCAGAGGCAGGCCATCAGAATTTTGATCCTTGAGGGGAATTTTCTTTTTGATAATCATTCATTTTAACTAAATACCAAGTTATTTCAGATAGTTTATAATATTGGAGACGACGCAAAATTGAAAATCGAAAGAAAAATCTATGGCTCTAAGAAACCTTACCACGCAGACAATACTAATGACACCACCGAGATAGGGTAAGTACAGTGTCTCCACCTGAATGTTTACACAGTCGTCTGTCTTTGGCACTTTGAAAACACCGGGAAACAATGGAAACCCCTCAGTATTTTCTGCCCTCCCCTGAGATACCGCCAACTGAAATAAACGTCCTAATGGAAAGCGGGCGATAGTAGGTTCAAACCTAGAACTGAAGCGAATCAAGCCAGACGGAGGCCTGAGTGGGCCCGACGAGATAAGGCGAGGGCCCTATCAGCGTCCGCAGAAGTTACGAGCGCTGTTCGAGGCCGGGGACACACACACACATGCTCATGAGAGAGAGAAAATAAAAGGTCTCGCTCGATGCAGCGTGGAATTCGTCACGACATCTTGACAGTGGTGCAGATACTGCAGACGCCTCGGGGTACTATCGAAGCGATAGTAAACCCGGATGGCTAAAATGCTTGACTTCGTGCTTTTAGAGCAAGATGCCTCGAGAGGCTGCTTGATTTGTTTGTGTTGTGATTTTCTTCAAGGATTTAGATTCGTTAATCTGAAATATTTTCTACCCATTTGCACATTTTTCCTTTTTTTCTCTACTCCGTCATGCTGGGAAATTCTTGAGTTACACATTGATATGTGCGGATAAAAAATATTGATTTTCGTATATTATATTGATATTTTCATTTTCTATTATTAGAACCCAGTTTTTAAACTATGTACACGTCAATGGACCCACCAGTGGCTGAAAATGATATTGATGTACGGGAGATGGTAGATTCGATTCTATGTCGGGCGCTCGTTGAAACAGCAGTTCGGAATTTTCCTGGGTTTTCTCCGAAACAAGCGGGAATACTCGCTAGGACCCCTTAAAAAAGATGTGTGCTTAGAGTATCTTATTATCTCACCCATTCCTAGGCCCCTACGCAGACAACTGGCATTAACACACAGCGCCAACACTACCAGTGGCAGAGAGATTCTGTCCTGGAAGCTGGAAGTTGATAGACATGAAATGTCGGGTTCAAACCCAGTCACGCCCGTTAACATAGTCATTCGAAGATTTCCATGGTTTTCTCTGAACTAGTGTGAATACAGAATAGGGCCATTTAGAAAGACCTTCTCGGTGGACATCCCACTCAGGCCTAGATCCCTAGAGTAAACAATCGGCTTTAAAATCCGACACTTACACTTCACAAATCAAGTACTCTAGCAATTGCCCATTGCTCAGCACTAGTGCGACGTAAAACCCAACTAATCAACCAATCAAGTACTCTAGCCTCCAAGGTCAAACCAAACCAAGGTCAAACCAAACCATATTTATAAGTGATAAAAATGTTACATGGAAAGGTAAAGAAAATAAATTCTCATCTACATATATTTTTTACAGTTTGAAAACTTTTTTCGTGACATAAAAAAATAATAAACATTTATGAAGTCATACTTTTATATATGAAAGAATGCGTCTGCATGTATCTTGTATGTATGTAAAATGTACAAAATTACATGGATGTGTTTCTGATGCAATTCTATAATATTTAAGAATTTTGGATCCAATTCGACATACATAAATCTCAAAATCCAACGAGAAATCACCCTCTTACGCTATTTCTTTTTTCCAAAACACTACATGCATGTCCTTCGGACGAAGGCTACGTTTACTGTAATCAGAATACAGAAATGATTTATCATATATATATATATATATAACGTTGGCGATAATTATAGATGTATGCAAACACCATAAATTTCAAAAACACGCAACCATGTTTCCAATCCAAATAATCAACCACAATCCTTCATCCACGAAAAAAGAAAAAAAAAAAAAAAAGAGTAAGTGAAAGACGGCAGTGTAGCATGAAATTCTAAACGTATATGATGCACTCGTGCCTCCCTTTTGTTAGTTGGATGGAAAGTCATGCTTCTCTCAGATGATTTCGTTTCAAAACAATGGTTGCGATTTTCTGTAATTTATGGACTTTGCCTACAAAGTTTTCATTAATGATCGAGATGATCTATTTTTAAAAATACCTCTCCTAGACCGTAATGTATCTGAATTCTTTTATGAGTCCCTACAGACAAGCTAGAAGTATTATTTATATAAATTTTAATAGGATGAGTAAGCTCAAACTACAATAACTTGTATCTGTTTCATGGTATTCCAAAAATATATACAGAAATAAGAGTGCGAATTGATAAAAAGAAATCGATTTCTTAAACATTTTTCCACACCTAGAAAGTATTGAAAACTAATTGTGAAAATAATGATATGTAGATATAAATGATTATTAATAAAGTAATGAATATATCAAAATAAATAAATAAGTAAATCAAAATAAAACTTCATAATCAAACTCAAAAGAATTAAAATCAATAAATTAATCAGTTATTCCCTGGATAAAACATCTACGTGAACAGTTCTTAGACATGTATTTTTAATTTTAATCCGCCGCATGATTTAATTACATTTTCCAGCATTTGCTTTTATTTTTATTTTATTTTATTTTCAGGTTGGGTGGGAAAGCAAAAGGACTAAATATTTAGTATTCCTTCCATTAGCTTTAGAGCAGCTTTTAATATCGTAAAAGAGGGATAAAAGGTGATGTGAAAAAGAAAAACAAAGATGAAATACTTAACGTGGTACTACATGCCTATCTTATCTTCGGCAGGAGAGCTGGAAGGGGGAGGGGAAAATGGAGAAAGCGCCCAGGTATTTCCAGCGTTATTTTATGCAGCGTACGAGTCGTCCCTCCGGTATTTTTTTTTTTTTTAAGAAGAGAGAGACAAAATTATTTTCATCTCTATCTTATCTCCCTTCTTCAAGGAAATATGTAAATATTATTGAATACTTTTGGTGATATCGAATAAAGTCATTTTTTTTTTTTACCTCTCCAATTCTGATTAAATATTACTTCCAGAGGAATGAGTTTTCTCAAGGAAAATCTGTTAGGTGATCCAATTGATTTTAAACACTTTTAATGTGAAAAGGATGGAACTCGTTTAGAGCGAGGAAGTTTTAATAACCTAATTTGTTCGTTAATTCGAATTACTCGTTAATACCGAACTTATCGGATATATATATATATATATATATATATAAAGTGAAGAATTTAGTAACGTTAAAAAATTTAGCAATTAATAATATATATAAATCGGGAACGAACAGTTTTTAAAAAAGGACTTTCCCCCTCACTTAATATTGAATCGGTTTAATGAATTTTTAAACAAGTCCTTATACACGCAAAATTATATGTTTTCTAACTGATGTTCCTCCAATCTGATAGACGGGATATGACCAGGTCGCATCCGTCGGATTAGCCTTTAGGAGTTTTCCATGGTTTTCTCCGAACTTCGCATAAATACGAGTTTAGGTTCCCTTAAAAAGACCACACATACACACGGATGTCATTCCCAGACCTAGGGTCCAAAGCATAGCCAATCGGCCTCATTCCCAAACACCAATACAATAACATTAAGGATAAGTTCTATGTAGGGAGAAGTAGTTGGTAGAGAGCAGGGTTGGCTGGATTGAACCCAACTGGGTCGGACAAAAACCCATTTGAAAAAGCCCACAATTTTGCCCACTTTTTTTTTTTTTTTTTTTTTTTGGGGGGGGGGGGGGTTCAATTCTGTAAGACTTTCTTCAATAAAAAAAAAAAAAAAAAAAAAAAAAAAAAAAAACAGAATATTAAGCAACTGAAACTCGATTTTTTTCATTTATTTTTTAACAAAACAGTTCACATAAAAAATGAGTTTTATTTTGAGTTATAATTTTTACAAACAGAAGATTTAGCATTACGTTTACATGCTTACTACAATAGTGCGACAACTAAAAAATAGCTGGCATAGGTAATATCTGCTCAGTTCTCCATCATATATTTGCTCTCATAAATATTTACTATAGAACATACTATATTCAAGATTAGAGCAATAAACTTTGCTGGCGGCCATTTTCCAGTCATAGATTTAAATTCCTCACCAACTAGGATAACCTTCACTTGCTTTGACACATTTACCTTTACTGGTTTGCTCCTTAATCTTATAGATGTCAATTTTGCATTTAATGGGTCATGCAATAATTTTCATAATGCACATTTATATGAAATTTTGCCCTATTCCAGTTATGTTATGAAAATTTTAAATTTTATATAAATTTACAAAGATTACAAATCAGAAAATTAAAATCAGGCTTCTAGCCAGTTCCTAAGGGATACTATTTTAAAACTGGTCTTAATTTTTAACATCATTCATTTATAGTAGTCTACACAATCTAACAATAAGTTGACTAACTTATATGCGGACACCTCTTTTTTTGTGATTTTAGGATTCCTTTCATGAATACCAAAGTTTCCCATACTTAACAACAGAAATTAAAAATGATTTTTTTTTTCAAAGATGAATAGATTCAGTTGCTTATTATTTAAAGTTGATCAGCTAATTCGAAATCTTTACATTAAGAGTCAAAAATTTGTCATATTAGTTAATTTAAAGTTTTGTAGATAAAAAGGATACTATCCATAAATTAGCATATGTATAAAATAAAAACAGTGCATCGGATTTCAGGAATTTTCGTTTGATATATTTTTATTTAAGAACTTTTTTTTTTTTTTTTCTTTCATCTTTTCGGCAATTAAGATAACTGCATAATGGAAAATTAGAAAAATCTTTTATAATTAATCAATACATTTTTTTAAATTACAAAACTTTATTACATGTATTTTATTGGTTACAAAAACAAAAAAAGAAGAAAAAAGGAGAGAGGGAGAGAAAGAACATTGCACTTTGACTTTTTCTTTTCATGTAATTTCAGAATTTTTAAAATAGTCATAGTTAGCCTTGAATAAAGGAATTATAGAACATGAGCATGAAATAAATTTAGAGAACAGATGTTTTTTTTTTTTTTTTTTTTCGTGCTTTTTGTTTTTTCTTGTTAAAAAAAAAAATTTAGGAATACTTTTGTATTCACTGCATGTCATGAATTTTGATTAACAAAGATTACCATAAGAAACTAAAGCAAGTTGCGATAATTAAAACATAAACAAAAATTTTAAATATTTTTTTTCAGTATCACCTAAAAGTTAAATTTAGTCAAAAAATACATGAACATATAGGCAGAAGAAAAATAAATAAAATGTTTGATTTTCAAACGTCTTTTAAATGTTCTTATTAATTACTTTCAAAAAAGAATTTTTCTAAAAAAAACCTCATTATTTTTTCGTGAAAAACCCGAAATAATCCCCAGTTTTCTTGAAAAAAAAAATAATAATAAATAAAATAAATAAATAAAACTGGGTTTTATTCGAAAAAACACGAAAACCCCCAACCTACTTGGAGTTTTTACCAACCATGGTAGGGAGTAATATAGGCCTGGGCTAGAAGCCATCCATGGGGGGGGGTCTTTTTAATGGATCTTAATTCGTATTCACGCGAATTGCGGAGAAAACCATGGAAAAGGCCGATGAGCATGACTTGGCCTCGAACTCGGCACTTACCGTCTACTAGCTTTGAAAGCAAAATTTCTCAGCCACTGGTGAGGTTGCGCGTGGGCAATGAGTGAGAAAATTTCATTTTATTTTCTTCCGTTATTAATTTCATTACTGTAATAGGAAAAAAAAATGCACTTGGGGCTTTTTAAATTTTTTGAAAGATTGGTATTTTCCTGAAATTCGCTTCCGTCAAACAGAAAAAAAAAAAAAAGATCCGAACAGAGAATTATATTATAATAATAAATATTATTATTATTATTAGTAGTAGTAGTAGTTTTTGACAATTTTCAGACCTATATTAATTACAGTGACTTTTGTTTCGATTATCATATTACATCAATTCACCGTAACAAATGCCCAACATCTTGTATAGTCTGTTCAACTTAAACTGATACCGAAAATAAACAAAACCACATGATGTTTGGCGACATGGATAATGTCACTGTTACTGTTGGCGCTAGCCAAGGTCACTCATTTTTCCCTTCTTTTGTTAGAATTTCCCCACCTCTTCTTTTGTTACCTTAACGTTTTTCTCTTACTTTAATGGCTCTTTCATTGTTGTATGTCATAAACTCAAAGATAAGTGGTGATGGGATAGTTTTATCTTTTACTGAGCTCTTTATTGTTTGGAGGGGGGTTGGGTAAGGGATTAATCTTAACACATTTTTTTCATGAATAACAAAAGTTGCCATTTCCGCGAGAAAGACACAAAAGTGGAATACCTTGGTAACCCGTTTGTTTACTTCTGGTATCACTTTAACTTGAACGGACTATAGACATACAGGATTGCAAACATCTTCGAACTTGGGGATCCAGAAGGCAGCACCCTACCGGCCAAACAACCAAGCCAGCTTTACTATCTTTTAGAACCTTCGGTGTGTTTCTTTAAAGATTTTTAATCGTCAATATTTCCTTTTCTCTCTTTAATTTTTTTCTGAAAACGCATGTTAGATTTCAATAATTCCTATTTATTCATTTATTTAATTTGGATACTGTCTTGTGACAACTTTAAAATGTGTGGAGTTTTAAGATTTAACAGGGTTATTCAATTTAAACCTCGCGCATTCACAACGTAAATTCTAAATGAATGCTGTTGATTTTAGAACAGTCATTTATTTATTTATTTATTTTCTCCGACCTCGCATCAAATGCCTTACTTATAAAAGATAATAAAAACTTTGCGAGCAAATACCATAAATTAAAAAAATAAACAGCAATTGTTTCGAATTAAAATAATGAAGTACATTCCTTCATTAGATAGGGGGAAAATCTGGATACGAAAGTAACAAGAAAAGTATCTATTCGCTATTATTTAACACAAGTTTCATGGAACTTTTTATTATACTAATTCAGCATGAAAGCATCTGTGCATTGCTCCTTTCATGCTGGACTCGTGCCTTCCATATTTCTCATGATCAAGGACCATCCTCCATCGTATCGGCCCGAAACAATAGTTGCATGATTTTGCCATTTAGGGCGTTAAATTACCCTGTTGTCGTTCATCATCCTTCAATATTCATATTTCGGTGCATTTTTGCGCAAATTACTTATCATAGGCAGCCCGTTATTGTAGAATTCAATACGTCACATCCGTTATCCAACTTTTTTCAGGTTTAACATCCATACACTTTCTTTATCATCCTCAGACCAACTGTCCTCAGAGCACTTTAATCCACATCCACTCTCGATATATTAGCTAATCGTGCCTCTAACACAACCATCCTGCAACGCCGAGATTAAAGGCCCGTTTCCGACCACCTAATCTTTTCGCTCCTGATAGTGAAACTCAAAGGACCCCCCCATCACTATAAGGAAACGGTCTCGCTGCTACTTTTCCCTTTTTTTCTTTTTTTTTCCCCTAGACACATAGGTGTCTCACGATAAGTCCGACCAGTTTTTGCTTTCAGGACATTTTAAAAGGGATTTTTCTATCGCGTTGTATGTTCCGATTTATTTTGTTTTTTTTTACGCAACGATAACCTTTTTCGCAATGTGAAAATCTGTCGTTTTTTTGTCTCAGCTTGTTAAAGAGGGAATTCTTAGAATGGATAGAGTCTTTTTTTTCGTGACGTTACAATGTTTTTGTTCCATTAGCTGTATCTCGAGAAAGCAACAAGTCCAATTGACATTCCGTCGCTAAGCAAGATTCAGGTGTCGCGAGATAAACATGTTTTTGTGAGAATTAAAAATATGTATATATACTTCAATGGGGGAGTAACTTTTTACTTCTTATAGTCATTTGGTTGGACTGTTGGCATTAGAAAGTACAAAATAATAATAATTAATAAATAAATATAAAATCGATATATCGTTTGGATAGAAATTAAGAGACATTTTGTAAGATTAGAAAAAAATATTTTGTCGATATGATAATTGAACTTAGCAAAGAGGTCTGTGCAATATGCATGGCATGCTAAAATCAAATTATATATATTGGCCAGAAGTCAATGGAGAGTTTAGAGATAGTAACTCTAATACATAGGAATTAGTGCCACTTGCGCGATTCTCATTTGCACGAAGGGGTGAAAAATCCCCATTTGCGCGACCGGAAATTGCAGGACCGGGCGTACAGATGATTCCTTCCTTTTTGACTTGATAATCTGAGAACTCCCGTAACTCGGTTCCGCGGCAATCACTACCACGCACATTAAAAAAAAAAAAAAAAAAAAAAAACCATTGGACACTTCTACCTTGCTGTGTATGAATCTGAGAACGCATGTAACTCGTGCCTCTTGTATTTTTACTTTGTTCGTGCAAATGGGAAGAAAAATCGCGCATCTGGGAATTTTTCACCACTTTGCGCAAATGGGAAGACACCATATATAGAAATACAATAATTTTATTTTTAACGAAAATTTCATTAAATAGTGTGAGAAGAACTATATTCTGAATCTATATTCACGCTAACATTCACATTAAACTTTTATTCTCTTTTGTTTACTCCTGTGAATATTTCGTGCTCCTAGTAAAGAGGCGCAATACCAAACTCTAAAGTGCGCTGCTACTAATGAAAATTATGATAAAATAGTTAGCGTAATTTCAAATGTACCATGTTATAGATACACTGTGATCTAACTTTTATAAATATTTGATCCTGATTGACGCAGCTCCACTACTGATCGAGAAGCTCTGCTCTCGAAGCTGGTAGACAGGAGGTACCCGGTTCGAACCTATGAAACACTCATCGGACTAGCTTTTCCGTTTTCTCGGGAATCAGCGTAAATCTTTGCTATAATTCTTAGAAAGACGATGGGCACTTCACACAGCCCTGATTCACTCGCATAGTCGATCGGCCTTAATCCAAAAGACCAAGCACTTGACTGACGTAGTCTAAAAAATAGTGTTCGTTTGGCTCATGATTTAGTTTTGAATCAATTTGTTAAATATTCCATTGTTTAGGAGGAGGGGAGGGGAAGGAGAAAAAAAGAAAAGAAAAACGCGAAACACCGTTTAATTTTACAGTAATAGAATTAGACTATCAGAAAATTTCATTTCAGTTTTCGTACCAAAAAAGAAAAAAAAAAAAAATCATAAAGCAGGTAATTTAAAATAAAAATTGTCTCAAAATGCAAAATTATGAGAGGGAGGAAAAAAACTAAAATTAATATTATAGGAAATTAATTATTCAATGCATTTTCTTCTTACCTGGTTGAAAAAAAATTCAATTGTGTTTGTATAAGGCTGAATGACAATAAACTATGTTTCGAAAAAATGTAACAAAAGGTCAAATTATTATTTAAAACAATGAAATAAATAGAATTTAAGTGATGATAAGGAATTTTATGCAGTCAATTGCTTGTAAGAATTTAAAACGTCATTGCAGTGTTTGTGCATGGACTGAGGCTGCTTTTCGATAAGTGAGATATAAGTTTTGGTGAAATGCCCTTGCCCTCCATGGAGGTCTCTATACGGAAACATACATAGCTGGTATTCACACGAGTTCCAGAGAAAAACCACGGATAATAACAAATGAAAAAAGGCGTTTATTTTATTTTATTTATTTATTTTCAAGCAATATATTGTATGAAAATGCTTAAGAAGACGTATGGGGGGGATATACACTGGTGTTCAAAATTTAAGCAACAACCCGTTTTCTCGTTTTCCTCTTTTGCGCATAATTTTTAAACAAATAAACATATGAACATGAAATTTGTATCGCATGTTCCTTATCATATCATTAACCGAATTTTATATAGCTTTAATATAAGTAATAATTTTTAAGCTAATAAATATTAATTTTTTCTCAAAAATAAGCTTTGGAAAAAAATGAAAAATTTCAACAATTTAAGAAAAGAAAACTTAATAAACTTAATGAAAAATGATTCATAAGGATGCTTTACAGATAGGTGAAGATGAGCATGCATTCATGTGTTAGATTAAAACCGGATATTTTTACCTGTATTCACTTTTCTGGGTTTTTTTTTCGCATGCGAATAACTTTTTAAAAAATATACATACAAACAGGAAAATTGGACAAGACTAAATAGTTTATAAAACTATTTATCGACATTTTTATTATTCTGGTGATGCTCATAGATACAAATCATTAATTATATATATATTTTTAAAAGTCTATTATAAAAGTGAAAGAAAAGTTAATACAGAAAGAAAAATTGAGATTTAGAGTAACATTTCAAGGCATGTGCGTCCTTATCCATCTGTCATGTATCCTTAACACCACTTTTCATTAAGTTTTCTTTTCTAAAATTGTTGAAATTTTTCCTTTTTTCTAAAGCATACTTTTGAAAAAAAAAATAATAATAATAATAACAATGATAATAATAATAATAATAATAATAATAATAATTAGTCTAGTTTGAAAATTATTACTCATGCTAAAATTATATAAAATTCGATTAATGGTTATGATAACGAACATGCCATCTAAATTTTATGTTCATACGTTTGTTTGTTTAAAAATTATGCGCTAAAGAAGAAAACGATAAAACAAGTTGTTGCTTAAATTTTGAACACCGGTGTACAGCCATCTAGGAAAAAGGATTTGATTACAACTATAAAATGTGTTTGGTTTAAGACGTTTGGTTGTTTTTGTTGTTTTATCCCTTATTTCAGGGGCGGTGTAATTTTACTCTCAACTGCAAAAACTCATCCCGGAAATTTTTTATATAAAATTTTGCTTTAATAACATGGAAGTAAAACTTCATTCATTTCTTTTGTTTTAGACTTGTTCGTTAATTCTGGTGGTAGTTTATTTTAAATGAGCAAAACTTGTTGTAAAGCAAATTTTCATTTCCGAGGAATAAAAAAAAACAAAAAAAAAAAAAAAAAACAAAAAAAAAAAAAACATCAGCTTTGTTGTGATGATAAACGCCATTAAAGGTCCGTGTACCACTGTGTCACTCTCTTATAAGTCACATTAAAAAAATAATAATAACAGACAATTTTACGTCTTGTTTGACATGCACTAACCACTGAGGTTAATCTCTTGTGTGTGTTTAATAATAATCTGTGCATAGATAGAGAGAGAAAAAAAAAAACCATGTATCACAAGACATACTTTGCCCAAAAATGTTTGGGCCCGGGCAAGGGGGTGGTAGGAGTGCCGCTGGGGAGTGCAACTTTAAATTTTCTAATGGGAAAGGTATGACTTGTGATACATCCCTGAAAATGTCTCTTCAAGACAATGAATTTGGTATAAATAGATTTGTCCTGCAGTGCTTATTAAAGGGGATTCATAAGTATAAAATTCACATTTCAAAAGTCTAAAAACTCATGTATCTCCTTTAATAATCATTATAGCGCGAAACTATTTGTATCAAATTCATTGTCTTGAAGAGACATTTCCAGGGATGTATCGCAAGACATACGTTCCCATTTGAAATTTTAAAGTTGCCTTCCCTAGCGGCCCCTAGCCCTCCCGGGACCAAACTTTTTTCAGCAAAAGAGGTCCCTCTCGAATTCATTAAATGCATGTTTCGCCATTTTTAAAATTCCGACTCATTTTCGAGTTAGAAGGAGAGTGTGGGGCTGGCTTTTGGAACACACTGTATAAAATTAAATTTTTACTTGATGTTTAAAAGCTATATAATTTAAAAAAAAACATAATTAAAAAAAACTTTTATAAGTAATTACATTTTTATTTTAAGTTCAAAAGCTATGTATATACAGAAATTCAAGCTTTATAATGCAGAAAATTGAATTCCTTGAAATCTTTTATTGATAGCATAGATTATGTAGCTTTTTCGAAGCAAACATTCAATTTAAAATATAATGTCTCGAATCATCATTTAAAGAATTAAAATAGAGGTCAATATTTTTTCAAACACCCCATATATTACAGAATGACATAATTTTGACAGAAAATGGAAGGAGAGATGAATTTAAAGAGATCACTATTTCCTATCAATCTCTTTCATATCTACGAAGAAACAGCTGAACTCTGGAGAGATGCTGTTGTAACTGTAACCAGTTAAGTTACCCCGTCAGTGAAGAACTGGGGAGCATGACATCTCAGAATGATAAAACGCATTCTAATGGCCTTTAATGCCATAGTGAAATAAAATAAAAAATAATCTCTGAGAAGAAGGAAAATTTTAGGTTCGCACGGCAGCGCGGCTATGTTCGGCTATACGTTATCCAGAAAACCGGAATAGGTTTTGTACCTGTCTGAAAATGATAGAATTCCGATAAATTGTTTAATGGTGTCCCGCAGAGATTTGCGGAAGAGATTCAAATGAAACGAGCCTTTTTTTGTATTTCGGAGACTGAGTGTAAATTTATTTTTCAAATTCATGTGTGTAGATTGGAGAAGATATTTTTCAAGGAAAAGTCAAGTTGTTTATTTAACCCTTTCATGACATGCTTGTTTAGAAGAAGAAAAATACTCGACATGTTGGAGTATTTTAAAAGTTGTGTAACTAACATATAAATAACATATTCTCGTTCAAAAATATCTTGTAGAAATTTTATTGAATGTAGAATTGCGGGACGATGGATTTCGTTATTTTTATTTTACTAAGGTTCTTCATAACGGCGTCTGGTTTACAGTCGAACCTCGTTAACGTGAATCTCAAGGGGGGTAATTTTTTTTTTCATATTATCAGTAGTTTATGCTATCAGAAACTAATCTTCATATAACTAAAGTAATCGGTTCGACTGTATTTTGTTAGAAGTGCTCGCGAATAGATTGAAGTAGAACTCACTTGTAAAAAGTTAAATAATATAACTATGCATTTTTTGCATAATATTCTTTCGTTTGATTAGAAAAACATGCTTACCAGTGGCCGAGAAATTCTGTTTTCGAAAGTAGTAGGTTCCGGGTTCAATTCCAGGTTGCACTCGTCGACATAGCCTTCGGAGTTTTAGTACGTGTTTTTCTCCTGAATCTATCTTGAAAACGGGCTAAGATTCCTCAGGACAATCTCTCCAGCCATGTCTAGGTACCTTGTGTAAACCAATGGCATCGATCCGCAATCACTGCAAAAAAAAAAAAAAAAAAAAAAAAAAAAAAAAAAACACGGAAAAAAATCCCGATTATCCGTGTTTTTATTATTATTATTATTATTTATTTATTACTTTGATTTAACACAATTTGTTTGACTATCTTTTTATAATTGATATATACATTATCTATAAGTATTTAAATACTTTCGAATTTAGAAGTGTCTAATATCTAGAAAAGTCCTTTAGGAAATAATCTTGAAACTTTGATAAAGTGTATTTCAATAAAAGTTGTGTCCTGAAGAGGAAAAGGGGACCAGTAAAACATTAACAAAAATCCAAAATGTTTTGGATCACCTTGTAAAAAAAATAATACTTTAAATGCGTTTTGGCTGTAGCATTTGATAATGAAGATTTTTCTCATAACCTGTAAGATTTTTTATGAAGCTACTACATATATTCATTGAAATATAACGTTAAAAAAAGTTTGAAAAAAAAAAAAATCCACATTTTTTAATTATAACACGTAGGGTATTAGGCAAAGCCATTTTTAGGAAATTTGGCAACTACATTAGACGCAGCATACTGCAATCAGAATTCAAAAATGTTGATTATCTTACGAAATATGAGCATTTTTACTAAATAATTTTTAATTACGCATGCACTAGCTTTAAAAAAAATTCATTTACATAATTTAATAGTCAAAAGTATTGAGCTGCTTATATGAACACCCCAAACAAATATGAAAATTCAAAAAGTTATGAGAGACAGAATGAGCAGAATTCGTAATCTTCTCAAAAAGAAAAGAAAAAAAAAAAAAAGAATATGATAGTGGGTTTTATCAATATTTATTTACTATCAGTGAACACTCTATTACCATTGGACATTAATTGAATCAGAATAAAAATGTGAGTAAAACCCCTTCTATTTTAGCATTTATTTTGAGAGAACTAAAATTTCTTTCATTCTATCTTTCATAACTTTTTGAATTTGCCTGATATTTGCTTTGGGGTTTTCATATAAGCTGGTCAATACTTTTGGCTATTAAATTATGCAAATGAATTTTTTTTAAAGCTAACGCATGCGCAGCTAAAAATTATTTAGAAAAAATACTCATATATCGTAAGATAGCGAACATTTTTGCATTCTGATTGAAGTATGCTGCGTCTAATGTAGTATGCCAAGTTTTCTAGAAATGGCTTTGCACTGATCTAATACCGTACATGTTATAATTAAAAAAGTGGATTTCTTTTCCATTAAAAAAAAAAAAAAATTATATATCTCCATGAGTATATGTGGTAGCCTCATAAAAATTTATACGGTTAATCAGAAAAATCTTCATAATCACACGCTGCAGTCAAAACGCATTTGAAGCATTACATTTTACAGGGTGATTCAAAACATTTTGATTTTGCTTACTATTTACCCCTGGTCTCCTTTTCCTCTTCAGCACACAACTTTTGCTGAAATATATGTGTTATAACATGTTCTTTACACCACCAAAGTTTCGAGAAGATTCCTAAAAAACTTTTCTCTGTATTTGACAAAACGTCTAAATTCGAAAGTGTACAAATATTTATTGGTAGATAGCGTATATTTAATGGCAAAACAATTTTTTATTTATTTATTCATTTTATTTTATTTTATTTTTTTGAAGAGAGACTTTTTTTTTTTTAATTCCTTTGATTTAGCACAATTTGTTTAACTATTTTTGCATAATTGATATATATTCTTAACAACAAAACATTTTTTATAAAGAGACATATTTTTTTGTTCTTGTTTCTGGAAATCAACAAAAAAAAAGAAATTTAAAATTATTTTGTTAATCTAAATTTAATTTCTGTTGGTATACATTTAGTCAAAAATTTTAGTTGTGCTGCTAATCAACTTTTTTTGTTAAACCAACAAAAGGTTTTTCTGAATGCACAGACCTTTATGCATCTGAATTATTTTGTAAATCCCAGTACACAAACTTGCATTTTAATCGAATTCGAATGTTTAAAATTACCCTTTAAACAAAAAAGCAATTATAAAGCAGTTTTACACGTATCGTCGATTGTTAATATATTGTTAATATGTATCTATAAAAAGTAATTCTTTCTTTATAATAAAAAGTTTTTCACATCGGGATGGCAGACATCCACTTTTATTGTAGGCGAATTATCACAGGTAGGTTCGGCATAATTCTGCCGCCTATAGATTGGAATACTAAGAAAGGCCTAAGTGCTAGAAATGCCTACCTTATCAACAGGGGAGTAGCACCCCTCAAAAAATGATGGAACAGCTACGAGTTTTGGTCTAGAAGAAAAGTACCACTTCAAAGCTTATCTTCGACCCCGAAGCCCCCATCCCGAATTTCTGATACCTTGAGACGTCGATTTAATAGCTAGATGGTGTTTTTGTGATCTCGGGGTCTCAGTAAATGATCTGCGTTTCAAAACTGCCTATAAATTCCTTTTTTAAGTGTGTTCTTGCATTAGGTCTTATCTGTCTGGGCTCTCTAGTTTAGACCACGTTTTTGTTATGCCTTAAGAACTCCAAGTGTTATAGTTTTACAACCAAAAGCACTCAATGTAATTTTTAAGTAAATGTTTGAGTAAGATCTCAAATTTTTCTTTCTTAGAAACACCACAAATTTCGTTTCAGGTGTTTCAGTAAAATCGAATAAATGAACAAATTGTATAAAATTATCCTCTTCGACAGCCAAAGTCTATGTTATTCTATGGGGAAATTTGATCATGTATATTTTTAAATTCAGTTTTTATATTCAGAAAACTCACAAATGTTCAATTTGAACTCGTTTATCAATCATTTATTTTTAATTTGGTACTCTTCCGTTTGCGGGGCCCAAACGAAAAATCGCCAATTATTAACATTAGAACATTTTAGAACATTAAAACACATTAGAACGTATTAGAACATTTTTGTTTTCTAAGTAAAATATATTAACATTCTTTCTTCTACCTGAATTTTTGTTTTACAAAAATGATGAAAATTTTTGGAATTTGCCCATAACTGAAGAAGATGCAGTCTATTTTTTTCAAGAGAAAGGTTTATTGGTAAAGAATGCAATATGCGATTTGAATATAAATAGCAATAATATAAATTGGCGATAATATTGGTGCAATAATGTTGAATTGGCGATTTTTCGTTTACAAACGGAAAAGTACCTTTAATTTTTATTATTTTATTTTTAAGAGAAAAAGGAAAAAGGAAGTCCATAGTTTTTGAGCTGGAAAACAAAATATTAAAAATATGAAAAATTCTTTGATTTTTTACCCTTAACGCCTTAAGTATTTCCATAACGTGACGTAAAGCTATCAAGCGATAACGGATTCATTTTCTCGGTTGGACCACGTTATGAATATGTAAGGAAGTATGGGGACAACATCCGGATTAATACCTCCGTCCGATTTAATTAAGGATTACTTACTGACTCTGTTGTTGTCTTCTTCTTCATCATCTTTTCGTTGCCGAATCGATTATGGAACCGGAGCTGGAAGCCGCGGGCACTTCCGAACATTCTGCGATCTCAGAACGGCAGCTAAACAGCAATACTGCAAACAAAAACAAAGCAACATGGCCACCAGTTCCTTGGACAGGATATCATTCTAAATCTTTTACACGATTATTCAAAATTTCAAAACCAATATTTTCGAATGGTAATATATCAGTTTAAATTTAATTAAAGAAAACTGTTATTAAAAATTATGTTTGAAAATTGTGGTTTTAGAGAACGTAGATCGTAATAAATCGCGCGCTTTGCCCTTTGAATTGTTAATGTTACACTGTTAAAAATGTTTTCTTAAAAATGAGCTAAATTGTCTCAAAATAGCTCAGAAACAATATATACTTAAATTTGAGAAACCATTACCATGTACTCATTTTTGAGTATATCGACATGCTGAAAAATGGGGTTGACCAATAAGAATCCAAATATCCCCATGTTTCACATATCAGTATACTCAAAAATGAGTACATGGTAATGGTTTCTCAAATTTAAGTATATATTGTTTCGGAGCTATTTTGAGACAATTTAGCTCATTTTTAAGAAACCATTTTTAACAGTGTACATACTCAGTCATCTAACAGTTTTAAATTTCTGGAGGTTTCAACCTTCGAAATTCTTCGCACCTATAAAATAAATAAATAAAAATAAATAAATAAATAAAAACTGTTATGTCACTGATGGCCATAAAGAAACCTCTAGGGCGCAGCGCGAGGGGGCGCGGAGACTTAACATATCACCGACTTGGTAGGTACAAAAGAAAAATGAGATTTTTAGCAAATAAAAGATATTTTTATAAAAAACTATACCAACCTGCAGCATTGCGGCTGCTTTTCAGCTAGTTTTTCGAACAGTGGAGAGTTCAAAATAAATGTGTCCAACAAAACCAATTGTATAATTTTGGTAAAAGTTTTGCCGTATTAACCTTGAATTAATATCTTGTATAATATCTTTCCTAATATAAGTTTGGACCCATCTAGTAGCCAATGGCAAGCGCTATGCATTCAGGTGCCAGGTTCGAATCCCGGTTCAAGCGGGGATATTCGTAGTGGTTTCCGGTCTGATGAACCTTAACGTGCAAAGAGTGACACTCTAAATATAAACCTAATATAATTGTACTAATTTGTGTTTTAAAAAGACAAATCAACAATTCGGTAAGTTGAATGGGTCTGGGCAAGAGAGTGCCCTAAGCTACTTTTGAAACTTCTGAGACGTATCGATTTGAAAGTTAAATCATATACTCAAATCAAAATACAGGGTGTCCATAATTAAACAATCCTATTTTAAGAGCGGACAATACCTAATTTCGCCGGCAGCCTTCGCCCATGTTATTCTATGGGAAAATTTTTTTACTTAATTACTCATTACCTAATGAATATTTTTCAATTCTGTTTTCACATTTAGAAAATTCATAAGCGTTCAATGAGTACTTGTTTTCCAAAAATTGATTTTTTAAATTTTTAGTATTTCATTTTGCGACTAGAAAATGAGAAAAATGCATTTTGTGAAAAATCGCATTTTTGAACTCAAAATTAAAATGTAAAAATTTAAAAAAATGAATTTTTCAAAAAGGAGTACTCATTTAACGGTTATGAATTTTCTGACTGCGAAAACAGAATTAAAAAATATACATTAGGTAATGTGTAATTGTCGCAACAAATTTTCCCATAGAATAACATTGTGCACGGCTGTTCGCGGGATTAGGTATTGTCCCCTCTTAAAATCGTCTACAGCTGAAACTACTGTCCATAAATTATGAAATTTCGTCTATAGGACATAAAGATAGCATGGTAGTTTGTTTGAGCGAATAAGAAAAGTAGTTTAAAATTGCACCGGTAGAGGGCGTTTTTTCTAAACCTAATTATACATTTAACATACATTTACGATACTTTACAAATTTTCTTGAAACAAAACATGATCAGCTTTATGGCCATCATTATCGCAGTGTGTTCTGAGAAATGCTAAGAATATGTCGTGAATCTTGGGTTATTCTGGCACACCATTGTTGTAGAGTGAGCTATGAATATAAAGGTGGTCAAATCTAAATAAAGAACAAATTTCCATTCTTTTATTATGTCCTACGCAAAATTTCATAATTTTCTGAACAATAATTTCGTCTGTAGACAACTTTAAAATAAGGTCGTTTGATTGTGCACACCTTACATACAACATGACGTTTTTGCCACTTAGTGAGTTTATAAGCTCATAATATGTAAGATATTATAATTTACAATAATAAGTAATATATTACAGTGATGGATTTAATTCACATGAAATGTGGAATGTGAATTTCTTGCCCCGACCCCCTCAATATAAAATAGGTGGAAGTAAATCATTAAAAACTTCAGGAGTTGTTTATTGAGGAGATCTCACTAATTGTTAGTTTCGCCACTGTGTAATCGTACAGTCTACAACAAAATTATTGAAGCACTATCGCCTACTTAAAAGATTGATACCTAATACTGTTTTGTTGAGTAAATATTTGTCGAGTCATTGTCTTAGTCTTATGCTGTTTATAAAAAGGTATGTTTGTTGGTGATAAAAATTAGTGATCAAACTAAAAAAAAAAAAAAAAAAAAAAAAAAAAAAAATCTACACTGAGAAAAAAATATATACCGCCTTCATCTAGAACGAATAAGTGATCCATTTTCTAAATCCCCAAACTAGAAATATAGATTTTCGAGCTATGCGTATAAGGCACGCCAACAAGCTGAACAGACGAAAGGATCGAGAATTTCTAGTCTATGCATTTCTAGATGGGGTAACAATATTCTGAATCCTTTATATCACGAGAAATTCTCGCCTGATTTTCTAGAATTAGGTCATAAACTAAGATTATAGTTTCTAAAACTCTCCTCTTGTGTTCCCATTTATTTTCAAAGATTTTTACATGTTTGACATCGATAATATAGGAAAACGCTCTAGAGTTCTAATGGGGTTTTCTAGAACTCGCTTCCAAAGGGGACTAGAATTTATAAGGATGACATGGAACTATTTTTGCTAGAGCCACAATCTAGATTCTAGATGTCAGGTACAGAATTTTTTCTCAGTATATGAAAAATGTGGATGTATGCTTCAATAATTTTGCTGCCGGCTGTAGGATCTGTTGTTTTACTGAAATAAGTATTCTTTCAAGGAAGTCGTTACATTATCATAGCTGCCAACATACTGACTAATATTCCAGAGTAGTAGTATTAGTACCCGCCTTTTTTTCACACCAATCTTTATTTAGAGTATTTTTCGTCTTATTTCATTGTAAATACATTTGGAAAGAATTACTCTAAAAATTAAGTGGTGTGGAAAAAAGGGACAGGTACTAAAAACAGTCCGGATTATTAATTAGGATGGCAGCTATGCATTATGCTAACATGGCAGAAATGTAGAAACAGATATAATAATTTTATATTTTTTCTTTTATTTTTGATTGGAAAAAAAATAAAAAGAGTAATTATTTAATATATTAAAATAATGAAATAATGGCTACGAATCCGGAATGTAAAATAGAAAAAAAATGAATGTAAATTTTATTGAAATTAATTAGATATTAACGTAGGAAAAATGTTTGTTTATTTTATCTTCATTTTTTTTTTTTTTTTTTTTAACATTAATGTACAATAAAATATATAATGATATTTTATGATACCTATAATAATTCCTTCTTTCATTTTCTTATTGAAACATTTATAACACATGATGATGATATCTCAGACCTTTAATTCAGCCTTCATTCAATTAGATTTAAGTCTATTCATTTGCATACTGTAATTGGCTAGATAAACAGTGGTCACCAAAGATGCATAGAATAAGGAATTAATAAAGCTTTTCTAAACATTTTAAAACAGCTAAAAGCAAACAAGAAGCTGGCCTTGATCAAACTTTTCTAAAATAAAATGAAAAAAAGATTTAATAATATAGTACTTATAATAACAGCTGAATTATTCTTGCAAAGCACGATTGGGCAACTAGCCTCATTACTCCCCCTCCCCCCCCCCCCTACGTTTACAACCCTACATTAAGTGAGTTTTCTTTAAAAAATTACACTTATAGAAAAAAGAAGTTTTGTATCCAATCAATAATCAGCGGAGACCAGCAACCCCTTTTGATAAGTACTTCACGAAAACAGTAGCTTTAACAATAACTTCTCTAATAACCCCTTTTCGTTGAAGTGCATTAGGGTCCCGACATCACACAGACATCAGTTTGGTTGGTGCATTAAAAAAAAAAGACGTCTATTCCAAGGTCACCTATTGAAAATGCTAAATTACATCAAAATTACATACTCGGCACTAATTATGCGCGAGGGCCCTCGTACAGAAAAAAAAAAAAAAAAAAAAAAAAAAAAAAGGCACTTTCATCTTCGATGCGTTCAAGGTTGCGATCGTAGGTCGAAAACCAGGGTCAGGTGTGCTCGACGATTTTCACATTTCTGATCGATGAATTGTGACCAGTTTTATGTTCACAAGCTGCGTATTTCTTTTGGATAGTTAGTCGCGATCTTCTTTGATTATGTATGCGAGATTGAACATGTGAAGGAGATGCTACTGTTTAATGTATTATAAATTCGTTGGTTGGGTGGTTTCGGGTAACTATGGTGGTGATGTTTTCGACGTAAGAAGACTGACTAAACAGATCGGAATCTTGCTTGAACTTGAAATAATAGCTCTTAAAAAAGACGTTTAGGATTGAACTCGTTGTCTAAAAATGAATTTTAGTTTTTTGAACGACTCTTTTAAATTAGTTTGTTTTCTTTTCTTTTTCCTTTTCTTCTTCTTCTTCTCCTTTTTTTTTTTTTTTTTTTTTTTTTTCTTTAATGTATGGGCTATAAATTGTTTAACATTTTAGTGTTGCAGAAAAACTTTCAAGTGTAACTAGAAGCTTTTTCTATTTCTCAATTAACCAAAAAAAAGAGAGAGAGAGAGAAAATGCATTACACAAGCACTACTCAATAAAAATATCAGCAATAGTTGCATGACAGCGTTATTAAACATTAAATTGTATTATTTAGCATTATTCAAATTTACATACGCTACCTTTCCATGTCCGAATTCTTTCAGGGCCGCGGTAGCCCAGTCGGTAGAGCGCCGGCCTCGTATTTGGTAGATTTCTGGTTCGGTATTCGAGCCGGCCAAAGATCGTCGTGTACACTAATGGTGGCTGGTGCACGTAAAATCTGTCGTGGCCGCAATGTCCTCCATGTTCCCATCAAAAATTATACCTCTGGGGGTCACCGAAGCGGGAGAGCTATCCCTTCCGTGGAAGATCAAATTTGTGATGGCATGTCACCGGACCACCTCTAGGGGTGTGTCCCAGACCGTCCACAATTGCCCATCTGTGCAGCACTAGAGCGACGTAAAAACCATCTATCCATCCGAATTCTTTCAATTTCGGACGTTTTGTCAAATATCTGAAAAGTGCTGGATGAATTATCTTGAAACATCTGGAGTGAAAAGAACATGTTATACCCCACATATTTCAGTGAAAGTTTTGCCCCAAGCTGTGACGATTTAGGATTAGGCCCGTGAGGCCTGGGACTAAGGGTGCTAGTGTTTTAGGAGCGCGCCTATATTTTAAAGGTGACTAAAATTTGAAACACAGCCAAAATTTGAAAGTGAACTCGAATTTAAAGGGAGTGGGAAATTTTTTAAATTGATATTTGAATGGGTTTTGGGTCGATTATAAAACACTTTGTCGACCCCGTTTAACATATTACGGATTTTTCGAAACCAGTTTGAAAACCATTAATATATACTATATTTAAGTGTCATACTATATTTTTAGTGAATAATTTTTAACTGCACATGCACAAGCGTTAACAAAATTCCTTTTACATAATTTATTAATCAAACGTATTGAGCTACTTATATGAAAACCCCAAACAAATATCGGGATAATTCAAAAAGTTATCGTCGAATAAATGAACTAAAATTTACTTCTTTCCATCTCAAAAAAAAAAAAAAAAAAGAAGGAGAAAGAAAAGAAAAAGAAGGAAAAATAATGGAGGCTATTATCAATATTTATTTACAACAGAGGAACACTATATATTACTATTGACTGAGTTAAAATAAAAGTTATGGCAAACCCTTTATAGCTTTGCTTTTTTTCAGATGAATTGAAATTTAGTTCTTTGCATCTTTTTGAATTGTTAAGATATTTGCTTGGCGTTTTGGTATAAAAT
The DNA here is from genome assembly GCA_963930645.1 of Salticus scenicus. Classification (NCBI taxonomy): domain Eukaryota; kingdom Metazoa; phylum Arthropoda; class Arachnida; order Araneae; family Salticidae; genus Salticus; species Salticus scenicus. Next base: position 292,940,973 of record OZ005655.1, on the reverse strand, counting down.
ACTCAGTACATTTGGCTAATAAATTATGAAAAGAATATTTATTTAATTTGTTAATTTAATTTATTAATTATATTTGTTAGCTCCCGTGAAATCGCAGTTAAAAATTATTAAGTAAAAATGCTCAGATTTCATTAAGTTTTTAATATTTTTATATTCTGCTTGCAGTATGTTCCGTCTAATGCAGTATGTCAAAAGTCTCCTAAAAATGGCTTTGCATAAGAATTAATATTCTGCATGCTATAACCCAAAAAAGCGCTTTTTTCAGTAAAAAGAAAAAAAAAAAAGGACTGAAAACAGCGGGGTTTTTTTTCTTCTTTTTTTCTGGTATATATTTATGATAACAAAATAATAGCTATGATTATTATTTTGTTTATATCTCTATGTATATACACTATCTACCGATAAGTATTTGGACACTTTCGAATTTAGACGTTTTGTATAATATCTAAAAAAGTTCTTTAGGAATCATCTTGAAACTTTGGTAGTGTAAAGAACATGTCACACCTCATATTTTTCAGCAAAAGTTATGTCCTGAAGAGGAAAAGTGGAGACCACTTGAAAATTTCAAATTCAAATTGCAAAAAGCGTATTCCATTTTTTTTTTTTTTTTTTTTTATGTATACATAGATTATACAAGTGTCTCCTAATAGCTTTATTAATGAACTTTATCCGCCATTTTTAATAAAGTGGCGGATATCTTAAGTTAAGCGGAACCACTTGAAATCAGGGTACCACTTGAAAATTTAAAACCATGATAACTTCCGAAATAATACTCCAAATGAAACCAAATTTGAACAGTGTCTTAACTTATCTTATAAATATGTTAGATGAGTTTGTTAACCAAGTTGCTCCGCCATTTTGTTTTCAAGTGGAGACCACTTGAAAATTTCAAATTTAAATTGTAAAAAGCGTATTCCGAAATTGTTTGAATTTTGATGCAAATACAGACCACATAAGGATCTCAATGAAGTTTATTAATAAACTATATCCGCCATTTTTAATAAAGTGGCAGATATCTTAAGTTAAGCGGGGCCACTTGAAATCAGGCTCCCACTTGAAAATTTAAAATCACGATAACTTCTGAAATAATACTCCAAATCGAACCAAATTTGGACAGTGATATTATCATATAATTATCTTGAATGTTTTCACTGGGCAACTTCTCCCGACATCTTGTTTCTAAGTTCCAGCCACTTGAAATCACACTGTCACTTGAAAATATGCCATCTCGATAACTTTTAAAATACTAAACTGATTCAAATAAAAGTTGGACAGTGAACTTATGGTTCAAATATCTAGGATAAGTTCACTTGGTGACTTGATCTGCAATTTTATTTCCAAGTGGCGGCCACTTGAAAATTTGTCATTATGGTAACTTTAGTAATACAGAATCAATTCACATCAAATTTGGGTAGTGGATTTATCATTCAAATATCTCAGCTAAGTTCGCTGGGCATCTCACCCTGCTTTTCTTTCCAAGCGGTGCCACCTGCAAATTTCTTATGACGATAATTTTTGAAATACTGATTTAATTTAAACTAGAACTGGACAATGAACTTATCATACAAATATACTAGATGATTTCTCTGGGCAAGTTGTTTTGCCATTTTGTTTCCAAGTCGCAGCCACTTAGACTGCCACTTGAAAATTAGCCATAATAGTAACTCTTGAAACACGGCACTGATTTATACCACAGTTGGACAGTGAACCTACGCTTCAAATATCTTGGATGTGTTTGCTGGGCAACTTGTTCCACTGTATTGTTTCCAACTGGCGGCCACTTGAACATTTGTTATCACGGTAACTTTAGAAATACTTAATCAATTCAAATCAAATTTGAAAAATGGATTTATCATTCAAACAACAAAAATCTAGAAAATTTACGTAACTCATGAACCAATTACGTTATTGCGTCCATCTTTAGTATATCGATAATAAGTATTTTCTCGCCAAAAGTCGCCAAAAAAGTCGCTATGGGGGAAAAGTCGCCAAATTTGGCGCCAAATCCATTACCTGCGTTACTGGATCTTTTTAATGCGTTTTTAAGGAAAAATTAGACTATTTTAATGCTAAAAGAAACTAGAAATGCAGAAAACTAACATTTTATCAACTTACTAAACCTCTTTGAAAGGATTTCTACAACAAAAATTATTTTCAAATTTGCAACGATATCTTAGATGAGCAACTTACTCTGGCATTTTGATCGAAGTTTCAGTTACTTAATTTTTCAACACGATGACTTTTGAGATTTTGATTAATTCGAACTACGCGTGTAGAATAGACATATCTCACAAATACATTTCATATATTTGTCAACTTAACTCACCATTTTGTTTCCAAGCGCCAGCCACTTGAAAATTTTAAATTCACATAAAAAGGTATTTATGAACCGATTTGCTTAAAACTCCATTTGTGCATAGCTACTTGATAAGGCTACTTGATAAGGAAAAAGAAATCAACCTACCCTTCCGAAAAAAGCCGGAAGGACATTTTTTTTTTTTTTTTTTTTTTTTTTAATAATTTTGTAAGTGATGCGTGATTATTTTTACTCGAAAACTATTTTTCTCACCCACGAGTAAAAATACAAAATGAAATAAAATTTTCCCATTGTTCACTTTGCAACTATAGCTATATCCCGTAATATGGAAAAGAATGTTCATGAGGTGGCTCAACGAAAAGGCGACAACGCTTTTATCATTGTTACGGAAATATCTCCACCAGGGGTCGCTGTGTGTCAAGACACGGCTATACATGTACTGTTTTTATTAAGTGTGTGGCAGGCAATGGAATGGAATGGAAGGGTCTAAATAGGAGACCCTAAATATGTCAACTTTTAGTTTTTGTATATAGTTTTAAATATATGTAAATAAGTCATTAAATCATCTTAGTTAAGAAAGACGGAATGTTATTTTGCACCTGACATTTATTTCAACCACTGAATCATCGGTCAAAATCATGAACTGGAAGCAATAGCTATTGTAGACTTATAAATAATATTTAAGTATTAAGTATGCAACGGATAACGTTTACGTTATACGTGTAAAAGTGTACTTCAATTTGTCTTTCCTTCAATTTTTATGTTCTTACTATTCAAAAAAAATCTGATTAATAACACTACGCTGAAAAAAAAAAAAAAAAAAAAAAAAATCGAGCCCTGATACTATTCCTGTTTATTCTTATGCAAAATGACCTCCGGAATCCGAATAGGACCCCCATTTTGCCCCATCACCCACCGTTTTCTCGGGACGTCACCTCCTCCCCCAATTTTTATCACTCTTCGGTCATTTTATGGTCATGATTTTGAATTGGAGAATGGAAAAGAATTATTTTAACTCTTAAAAATAAAAATATATAACGTATAATAAGTGATAATAGTAATTGATTAATAAAATATAGTAAATGTAACTTATAATTTCAGTGGCAAATTCCCCCCCCCCCCCTTCCTAAATTTTCCTCTTGCTGCAAATGTTCATGTTATAGAATTTTTCACTTCTTTAAGCAATCAGAAGATATTTAACAGTAAAAATATTTCTTTATAAAATTACCGAAAAGTGGTAAAATTAGGGGGGGGGGGGTCCCCCAAAACGGTGGGTGAGAGGGCAAAATGGCCATCCTATTCGGATTCAGGAGGTCATTTTACATAAAAATTTGTAAAAATGGTATTGGGGGCAATTTCCATGCCGAGCAGTATAAGCAAAACACTCATGTGTAGAAATCTTTTAAATTTTGTTAAAAAATATGAAGGAAGCTAAATTTAGTATATAAAATAAAAATGCGAAAACAGTGAAAATATAATAGCTTCATGGAAACCGGAACTTATTTTTAAGAAATTTATTTGTGTGTTGCTAAGAATTTATGTATCTGATCTCACATCCCTCACAGTCTATTTGAGCTAGGAGTCTATTAAGGGCCCTCTTCACTCACCGATGTCGGAAGCCGAAGCTAATGTTATTCTATGGGGAAATTTTCTTTGCAAATAACTCATTAACTAATACATATTTTAAAATTCTGTTTTCACATTCTGAAAATTCACAGCTGTTAAATGGACGGACCTTTTTTTAAAAAAACATTTTTTTTTTTTTTTTTTAATATTTTATCTTGAAGCAGCAAAATGCGAATTTTCAGTATTTGAAATTTTTTCATTTTGCAATTTCAAAATAAAATATTAAAAATTTAAAAAATGCATTTTTAAAAAAAGGTCCGTCCATTTAACAGTGGGGAATTTTCTGAATGTGAAAACAGAATTTTAAAATATGTATTAGTTAAGGAGTTATTTGCAAAGAAAATTTCCCCATAGAATAACATTGGCTCGGGCTTCCGGCGACGGTAAGTGAAAAGGGCAATTCAAAGTTTAATTCGCTTGTAATAGAGTTAGCTCCTTGTTCGCAGCAATTTAAACCCGTCTTTTTAATTTCTATATACCTGAGTCCGTGTTGTTAAGTTTCTGTTGTATCACGCTGGGATTGTTTTGTCAATTGCAATTTAGGCACGTAAAAATTTGTATTCCTTTGGGAATTTTTTCGATATACATAATTTAATAATTTCAGTTTCGTCAAAAAAGTTGTCCGTGGAAATATCAAAAAGTTGTTCGACAGCTAAAGGGTGATTTTTCTTTCTTTTTCTTTTCTTTTCTTTTTTTTTTTTTTTTAATTCTTTATATATTTTTTTAACAGTAATATTATTTAATATATGAAAATGAGTTCTTTATTGCATTATCGTAAATATCTCATGTTATTTGCAAAACGATATCATATGGATATGATATGAATACGATTCAAAATGGAACCAAAACAGCAACGACAATAATGGCGTCGAAGAGTTACTGACTTGTGAGTAAATATTAGTTGCAAAAAGAGAGAAAACCGTCCTTCCTTCCCCTTATTCTTTGCCCTTATGTCCCCTGAAGCGGAAAATTAGTGGTTTTCCAGAGGTTTGTTATCTTTCAAAGAATAACAACTCCAACTCTGCAGTTGGATTTTCCAACAAAGAAATGCTGAGACTCTGCAGAGACAATCACATAAAATATTAGGTTCTTCCTTTAATTTATTATAAAAAAAAAATAAATAAATAAATAATTAAAGATTTATTTATTTATTTTATTTTTAAGGAAAGGCTATGTCTCAAGTTCTATTGCTTATAATCAAACAAAACTTGATGTGTGAGAAGACTATATCAGACATTATGCTGATTCAATTTGAATGCTTATAAGCTAACAGGTGGCGTTACTATACAACGATTTCTGTTATTTAAGGAAAGGCTATATCTCAGGAATTCTACACAAAATTGCATATAAATTTTATTTGAATGCACCTTAACATAAGTTAGTGCCTGTCAACTTTTGGTGTCAACTGCTCAACAGGTGGCGCTGCTACACAGCGATTTCCATAATTTAAGTGAAGGCTATATCTCTGGTTCTATTCCCTATCATTAAATAAAATTTGACACATGTGAGAAGTCCGTTATGAGACGTTATACTGATTCAATGTGGATGCTTATCGACCAATAGGTGGCGCTGCTATACTGCAAATTTATTGGATAATGGGATGGCTGTATCTCTACTTCTCTTCTATGACATATAACTGGACGAAACTTGATATGTGAGATAACCTATATAAAAATGCATTTTTTAAGGTGTTATTTATTTAGATATAATAAAACTTTCTTTGGATATTTAGCGTTAGTTTTCTCTAGGAAGAAAATTAATTATTTGTACTTAGGGAATTTGTATAAGAAAATATAGAAGAAAGTCTTGTGGTGGCCACAACATACTAGTTTTTGAATGTTTTTATGTGGCTCTATAAACCAATCACGAATGGTTTATTCGTAAAATCATGTTTAATCATGCTCGTTCGGTAATATTCGTTTAATCATGCTTTATTCTTCAGAAAACATGGTTTTGTACATATGAACAATGTATGTTAGTTTCGTTATATTTTCTGCAATATAAAGGCAGTAAAATTTGCGATTAATATTGGTCAGCAGATGACCCCTAAACAAAGCCGGAGGGTTCTAACTGTTCTAACGACAATAGTAGGAAAGAAAAATAAGCACTCGGATTTATCCAGGAATAATTTAACAAAAGAAATTTCCTTTCACTATAATTTTTCAAAACTGAATGATGGATAATGTATAAATGGAAGCGAGTATTTAACAAAATTAGTTGAAATAATTTATTTTTAAATAAATTCTGTTTAAAGTTTAGATAGTTTTTAGTGGGTATGCGGCGCATGCCTAGCATACCCAGAGAATACGCCACTGCTTTGACAGACCATCATGTGATCGAATCTTTTTATGAGTCCTTGTACAGAAATCAGTATTTCTAAATTTTCGATAGGTTGAGTGTTGAAGGGTTTTTACGTCATACTAGTGCGATGCTATGGGCAATTGGCGACGAATTTTAGGTAGTAAATATGTTGGAGAGAAATTAAATAACATATCGTACCGTAACAGTAACAGTGGCACAGCTCAAAAATGCAGACAAATCAACTTAAAGATGATATAAAAACATTAATTAACCTACAATAAAACTGACACAAATGCCTCTCAGGTGGATAATTTTCGAGATAGAGATGTGGCGCTTTTCGTGTATGTTGGGGCACTTCATGCACATTTTTCAATTATGTTTACTCAAAACTGATGTTTCTGGACTTTGTGTCAATTTTCTTGCCGAAATGCATAGGCTGTTTTCACAGCGTTGTAAAAATATTTCGAGAGATTAGAGGGTTCCCAGACAGATAAACTGAATTCATAAACACTTTTCAACTTTGTTGGGAAGCGGTAGAAGAATAAGATTTTCAGTTAAAATAATCATTTCCTTATAGTACAACTAATTACCTAAACAGTTTTTGTATACAGAGGTTACATGGTTCTGACAACTTAATCTTAAGAAAAATTCTTCATAATTTATCTCATCGACCTGCTTTCTATCATAATTAAGAAATATACCTTAGACCATAATACAGTAACCGCCGCTTAATAAATTCACTGGTTAATAAAATCAGCCGCTTAATCTGATCAAATTGCCAGGACCGGAATCAAATCAATAGAAACTACTTTTAAAGCAGCCGCTTAATAAAATCAGCATCGCCGGTTAATAAACTCAAAAATATCTCCTCAGCAGCCAAAAATATCAATTATTCACACAATTTTTTTTTTTTTTTTTTAATTTATTTATTTACATCGTGGGTTTTTTTTTTTTTTTTGTGTGTGTGTGTGTGTGTGTGTGTTATATAAAAAAAGAAATTAAAGTACAACAAAATCCCCGTTACCACTCAATGTCGAAGATTTTACTCCGCAACAATTTCAAGGAACGTATTTTTCAAAACGTGGTAATAAGTTATAAATCTGATTTGAAATGATATATATATTTTTAATTTCTAATTATTAAAAGACAATTTCTAGTTCTTATTACTTTCTTCTATCTTCAATAGAAGAAAGTATTGGATTCGTAAAAATTTTCGATTTCGGGTTTTTGATGGATTTACACGTTTTGAGAGGTGTAGAACACGATTTTACCATTTTTAGAAAATGTCTGTCTGTCTGTCTGTCTGTCTGTCTGTCTGTGTGTGTGTGTGTGACAAAATTTTGTGGCAACTGTATCTCTGGAACTACTGCACAGAATTTCACACAAATTGGTATGTAGTTGCACCTTGACATAAATTAGTGCCTATCAACTTTTGGTAAAAATCGTCTTACAGGTTGCGTTGCCATCCCGCTTTTTCTAAATTTTCAACAGGGTGATAAAGGCAAAAATTTTCAAGATGGGTATCTTTCGAAAGGTCTCGTCAGTACCTTTAAAACGAATGGTTGAACTATAAATCTGTGATAATTTAAAACAAAGTTATCGATTTTTTTACTTTTTACGAAAAAAAAACTTAGAAAAAAAATCTCTTTTTTTTTTTTTTTTTTTTTTTTTTTTTCTCCCCTTAATTTTATCAAACTCCCACGGTTTCCGTGTTCTGACAAACTTAAACTAATTTTTGCTTTTTTCCCCTAATTTTGTCAAAGTCCTACGGTTTCCGTGTCTTGACAAACTTTAACATATTTTTGCATTTTTCCCCTAATTTTGTCAGTTCCACGGTTTCCGTGTTTTGACAAACTTTGACAAAATTTTGGGTAAAATGTGAAAATTATTCTAAATTTGTCAAAACACGGAAACCGTGGGACTTTGACAAAATTGGGGGGAAAATGCAAAAATTTGTTTAAGTTTGTCAGAACACGGAAACCGTGGGAGTTTGATAGAATAAAGGGGAGAGGAAGAAAAAAAAAAAAAGTGGGACTTTAACAAAATTTTGGGTAAAATGTGAAAATTTGTTTAAGTCCCACTTTTTTTTTTTTCCTCTCCCCTTAATTCTATCAAACTCCCACGGTTTCCGTGTTCTGACAAACTTAAACTAATTTTTGCTTTTTTCCCCTAATTTTGTCAAAGTCCCACGGTTTCCGTGTTTTGACAAACTTAGAATAATTTTCATATTTTACCCAAAATTTTGTCAAAGTCCCACTTTTTTTTTTTTTTTTTTTTTTTTTAATTATTGTTGCTGAGTGAATTTGTATAGGAAAAGATAGAAGAAAGTCATGTGGTGGCCACAACATACTAGTTTTGAAATTACTATAATTCATGAAGTTTAAACGGAAAGACTTTAAATTTATAAGAACAGCGTGAACTTTGGTAAAGTAATGATGATTTTCCTCAAAGGATAGAACTTGGAATGCGTTTAATTTACTTATATCTAAGGAAAAATTTTTTAATTATCAATCAAAAATTAATTAATATTATTTACTAATTCCATTATTCGTTACTTTTTTGAAGTTTCTTTCTAAATTCAGGGAAGTAATAACTTTTCCTAAAGTGCAGGAACATTCGCCGGATATAAAAATCAGCCGCTTAATAAAATCACTTTGGCTCAGAACGAATGTGATTTTAATAAGCGGCGGGAACTGTATATTAAATTTTTTTGACTGATTGGCCGAACTGATTTTTAACATGCTTTTATTAATTTGGCATGATGTAGCTAGTAATGTATGTAACGGAATCTTGCAATTCAATTTTTGACCCCTTCTGTTCGTTCGATTGACCTGAAATTTTGCACACGACTTCATAGTCGATGATAATACTACATACAAGTGTTTCCAGGCTCCTATTCCATCAGGGGCAGATTCTAGGGGCAAACAAAAGAATCTATCTATATAAAACTCTATCGTATGTGGCACAGGATTTGGCCGTATTTGTATAACATTGAGTGGCAACACCAACAATTACTCAATTTATTAAAGATGTAAATATTTTGGTGTGTCACTCACACGATTTTTCTTATCCTACATTTTAATACTATAAAGATAGATATTTTGTGCTTTTTAGTTCACATTTCAATGAAAGCGTGTTCTTTATTTTTTTTAAAGTATAATTTTATTATTAGATAGCAAAAAGCGATTAGACCAGAATTTCAACCTAGAACCTTTGAGTTACGCAGTTACCACCATCCCAACCCAACGCTCATCGTCTTTGTATTCTTAGGGAAATTTTGAGGATGTTCGAGCAAGCATATCACTTCTTTTTAAAACTTTCTCAAGTAAATAAACATGTGCATGAATGCGTTCACCAAATGGAATATTTCTGTTAAATTTTGAAAGTCGTGACTTTCAGAAGCCGGCATGTTTTGAAAAGCCACATTTCTGTCACGCTAAAATCTCTCCCTATAATTTTTTTAGCGACTCCATCACTACATCTATCTCCAAACATTGCGTTTCTACTTGTGTGTTTTTTTCATCATCAGCAGTCTCTCTAGGACCCCTCCCACCAGACGGTCCGTAACTATAGACATCATCTTGCCGTCATCATCATTAGGCGTTTTGATGTCTAGTTTTTCCATCGTCGCCCGATATACCACCTGTTTCTGAAGCGGATACCTGGGCTCCCTACATTACAACAGAGGGCCCCGGTATGTAATCACAGGTATCTCTGCGAAGTCCCTCTGTTCGAGAAAAAAAGAAACAAATAAAGTTGGAGAACAATGCGAGAGTTCCAAAATTTTTCTCTAATGTGCGGTTGCGGGTCCGGGGATAATTTCTGCCGGTCGTGGGAAAAGAAAATATAAAGAAACGCGAGAATCGAGTATCATTATTAGGACGCGAGGATGGTGGCTAATGGGAGAAAAATTAGCCCCTGCGAAAGGATGAAAAAACAATTCAGATTTGGCAGAAAAGCGCCTGTGTGGTTGTCGCCAATATGTGATTGGAAAAAGCAAAAGCAGTTATTGCAGGGTACAGAAATAAACAAATAAACTCATACGTAGTGGCCATCACAAAACTTTCTTCTCTGTTTTCTTGTACAAATCCGCCCAGTACAGTATACATTATTCATAAAAATTGTTACTTGTTAAAATTTTTCATGATGAATGCAGATAATTTTTATCTCGGAGAAATATAACATTAAGTGTCGAAAGAAAGACAATTTTGTGCCACCATCTAAGAAACTGCATCCCCTTTTAGAATATATATATATGTGCAACTGAATATATATAAACTGATGTTAAAACTTAAAAAAAAAAAAAAAAATCGATAGATTTGTTTTAAAAGATCAAGTTCAAAAATTCGTTTTAAAGGTATTGACGAGTTATTTTTAAAGATATCTATATTAAAAATTTCCAAACATGATGCCTTACATATACTTTTCTTATTTCCTTGCTTGACTATTTCTATTATATACATACATAATTTCACGCTGAAAAGTAAAATATAAAAGTCATTATGTACATTTATACAAATTTTTATTCTATTACTACTATATTAAAAATTATATTAAAAAAAAAAAAAAAAAAAAAAATGGTATAACTATACCACCAGTTAAGTCATTATTCCCAAAATATAATTAACTCCGATTTATATCACGATCCAACTGAATGCGAAATTTGGTTAAATTCCGTTCTTTGGTTCGTGAGATACAACGTCCGTTTTATATATACACTGGTGTTCAGAATTATAGCAACTACCTATTTTCTCTTTTTCTTCTTTTGCACATAACTTTTAAACAAATGAACATATAAACATAAAATTTAGATGGCCTGTTCGTTATCATATCATTAACTGAATTTTATATAACTTTAGCATAAGTAATAATTTTTAAGCTAATAAATATTTTTTTTTTCTTAAAAATAAGCTTTGGAAAAAATGAAAAATTTCAACAATTTTAGAAAAGAAAACTTAATGAAAAATGATTCATAAGAATGCCTTACAGATAGGTGAAGATGCACATGCATTCATGTGTTAGATTAAAACCGGATCTTTTTACCTGTACTCACTTTTCTGTTCCTTCTTTTTTTCGCATGTGAAATATGCATACAAACATATGAAAATTGGATTAGATGTTTATTATAAAACTATTTATCGACATTTTTATTATTTTGGTGATGCTCATTGTTTACAAATTACTTTTTTTTTTTTAAATGTCTGTTATAAAAGTAAAAGAAAAGTTAATACAGAAAGAAAAATTGAGATTTAGAGTAACATTTCAAGGCATGTGCGCCTTTATCTATCTGTCATGCATCCTTAACATTACTTTTCCTTAAGTTTTCTTTTCTAAAATTGTTGAAATTTTTCATTTTTTCCAAAGCATACTTTTGAAAAAAAAAAGAATAATTATGCGTTTAAAAATTATTACTCATGCTAAAATTATATAAAATTCGATTAATGGTATGATAACGAACAGTCCATTTATTTATTTTTTTACTTTTTATTTATTTTTTTTATTTACTAATTGTACAACATCTTAATTAATCTGAATTAATAAATAATTTCGTTGAAAAAAAGAAAAGTGAAAATTATTATACAACGTTTGAGTAGTTATCTCCTTATTTACATGTTTTATAATAAACTGTAATGGATCGTAATTCTGTTGTGTAGGGGAGCCTGATTTAGAAAAATCTGCATCATAGACATAACACGGTTGATCGGGTTGATGGGGTACAGATTTTACAGATTTTGTGTTTTGACAAAAGAGACAACAACAACAAAAAAAAAAGTATCTGATTATGTAACAAGTCAATCGAATCAATATATACTTTTATATAATAAGAAATAAATAAAAATGACCTGTTGAATAATATGTCTGATGCAAATAGGACGTTGAGGCTCCTGATCTGCAGATCTACTAGTTTATTTATAGTGTTTATATATTTTTTTTTTTTTTACTTATTGGTTTTTCCGTGCCCACCGTGAATCTCGCTGGCCTTTTATTCCCGCTAGTGTGTACAAAACTGAACGTTTTTTGTATAAATGGCATAATATGCCATTTGGAATAAGAAAACTAAAACGTTGCATCACTTCACAAGTATTAAACAAAAAGATATTTTATGTACGTTTCAATTCAACCACCCACCACTGTCATCATTACTATAATTATCAAGACAACACTTAAGTTTTAAAGCTCATTAGTATTTAATGGTCTTTCTGGCGCTTCTTAAAACAGTTCAGAGGCACATGCTAATGACTTAACAGCCACTTTTACTTTTCGATTGCGTAGAAATGAGTATATTGTGTTAAATTTTCAATGTCTTATAAGAGCCATCTTTCGAAAGTTCTTCCGAAGAACAGGCAAATTCGATAAAAATAATTAGAAATAAGAATTGGTAAAAAAGCTGATATGCTTTAAAAGTTAAAATACTTACTATGTGAAGTTTTATATTTATATATACACATATGTATTTATGTTTGCTGCAATTAAATTCCGATCCATGAAAGATTTAAAGTTTTATGATTTAAGTATAAAATTAAAGTAAATTAAAAATACAATTACAATTGTAAAATCTTTATTGAATAATCGATGATTGTCTAGAAATTATTTTTATTGTTAGAATTGTTATGATGACAACGTGTTACTCTCTGTGTTTGGTATTGGTCTGACATGTGGTTAAATCTTTGATTTTTTTTTTTTTTTTTTAAGTGAAAACTTCTTTGGGCGCGTTGAGCACTTTTGGGTGAACAAAAATCATGAAACTCGCGTCATCGTCAGCTAACGCTTTCAATGAAATTCTGCAGGCGTTCGTTACCATGACAACCCAGTCTCCGAGAATCTGATCGGGAAGAAACATATTTTTTGCCAATTGACATCACGTGGTTTTCTACTAGGAATAAAAGTTGCAAATTTCAAAATGCTTAAATTTTCTTCTAAATTCTTTGAAACTTACTGTGCGCCATTAACAGCACACGGGATAGTTGCAGTTGAAATTTCATCGATTTTGGAAAAAATTTACATTTTAATTGCAAATTAAATTTTATTCTAATACGCGTATTTCAATTTCTAATTATGATTAAATTATTTTTAATACATCATTCGAAAGATATTTTAAAGTTCTTTTATATTATCGAAAGTGGAATTCGAGATTTCACCTGATTTACACGTTTTAAGGTGACCTGAATGGGTTTTCTTTTGTATCTCAGCTACTAATTAAAATAATTTCATGAGTAATACATCATTAGAAAGCTTTGTTGATTTGGAATCGAACAGTAGATTACGTAAATTTCTACCGCCAGATGGCGCTGTAATATTTTAAAATTTCAATATTTCAATTTCTAATTATGATTAAATTATTTTTAATGCATCATTCGAAAGATATTTTAAAGTTCTTTTATATTATCGAAAGTGGAATTCGAGATTTCACCTGATTTACACGTTTTGAGGTGTCCTGAATGGGTTTTCTTTTGTATCTCAGCTACTAATTAAAATAATTTCATAAGTAATACATCATTAGAAAGCTTTGTTGATTTGGAATCGAACAGTAGATTACAGAAATTTTTTCCGCCAGATGGCGCTGTAATATTTTAGAATTTCAATATTTCAATTTCTAATTATGATTAAATTATTTTTAATACATCATTCGAAAGATATTTTAAAGTTCTTTTATATTATCGAAAGTGGAATTCGAGATTTCACCAGATTTACACGTTTTAAGGTGTCCTGAATGGGTTTTCTTTGTATCTCAGCTACTAATTAAAATAATTTCATAAGTAATATATCATTAGAAAGCTTCTGCTGATAGAAGTGAAAACTAAGTAACTTGTGAATTGTATCGTCGAGCTATTAGATTATTATTTTCGAATTATTTTTGTTTTATAAAGAAGTGTTTATGATCATGGATTAAAGTTTAAATTGGTCATTAACACTTCTTTACAAACCAAAAATAATTCTAAAATAATAATCTAATAGCTCGACGATACAATTCACAAGTTACTTAGTTTTCACTTCTATCGGCAGTCCCCAAAGACTGTTTTGATTTTTTTTTTTTTTCTTTTTTCTCTCTCTCTCTCTCTGGCTTCTTTTAAGGTTTGCTTTAATAATTTATTTCATCCCTCTTTTAAAATGGTTTTGTTGCAAGATAGGAACATGGGCAGTATTTTTGGCTGGAATTAGCTACACGGTTTTCCGAAATCTTGCAACTTCTTTGCTTATGGAAGTACATGTTTCCCTGATGAGCGAATACTTCAATTTTTGAGCATTTGTTAATCCAATTCTTATTTCCTGAAGTCTTTTTTTTTCATACTTTTTAATTCAATTCTCATTTCCAGATATATTTTTAATAAAAAAGTTATTATTGAGAAGTTTCATCAAAAATTTTTTTTTCTTTCTCCGTCATAGTTTTATGGTCCTTTTTACTCATGTTGGCTTAAGCAGTTTAAATTGGTTTTATCTTTTAATTGGTACAAAAAATAAATCATAATATTTCTGTGCTAGCTTTTAAAATGTAATACAATCAATTTTATTTTTGTTTTGTTGGCATTGTCATGTATCTATTAATTGCTGAATTTTATCACGATACTGAAATCTTAAATTTATATATTTATGTATCAATATAACTTTTAAGTGGCCGAGGAACAATGAAAATTGTCAAAATCGAAGCAATTGTAAAAGTATTCAAATAGTTATTATAAAATGTATATACTTTTTTTTTTTACTTTCTTCTATATGTAATATAGAGAAAGTATTGGATTCATGAAAATTTTCGAACACCAGTTTACATCTTTTTGGGATGTCCTAAATACTATTTGATAGTATTCAGAAAATGTCTGTCTGTGTGTCTCTGTGCATCACGAATTTTGTGGACGCTGTATCTCACGAACCAATGAACGAAATTTAACCAAACTTGGTATTTAGTTGAACTTTTTTCTAAACTGGTGTTTATTATATTTCGAGATCAATCGCTAGACAGGTGGCGCTGTAATCGCATTTTTTCTAAATTTTTAACATGGCAGTATAGGACAATATTTCGTATATATGTACATAATGAGAGTTATTTTTAACTTGTGATTGTAAAATTAATATGAATTATTGATAATAGTAGTTGTTAACTAGGAAAAAAATTTTGTGCATGTGGGGGCATCACTTCCTCCCCTGGGGGGGAGTACCCCCCCCCCCCCCGGAGGGAGTAAATTTTCAAAATGGGTATCTTTCGAAAGGTCTCGTCAATACCTTTAAGACGAATGCTTGAACTATAGATCTGGGATACTTTAAAACAAAGTTATCGATTTTTTTTTTTTTTTTTTTTTTTTACTAAAACCCAAAAAAAAAAAAAAAAAAACTTTTTTTTTTTTTTTTTGAGAATAAAATGGACTTTATATATACACACACATATATATATATATATATATTCAGTGTTATACTACTTCTCTAATACGGAAATCGTCTGCATTATCACGGGAGATAATTTTTTTTAAATAATAATTTTGATAAATTATTTTTACTGAGTGAATTTGTATAGGAAAATATAGAAGAAAGTCATGTGGTGGTCACAACATACTAGTTTTTGTTTGTAACTGATTTTGTAATTGAGGCGTAAAAATTAATATATCCAGATGTGTTCAGTTACATAGAAAAAAACGCATCGTAAATAAATAAAAGAAAAAAAGAAAACTAGTATCTTGTGGCCACCAAATGACTTTCTTTTTCTTCTATATTTTTTTTTTAGAAATTCACTCTCAGTCAGTAAAATTAGTTTTAAAAAATTATTATTTATTAAAATTATCTTCCATGATGAATGCAGACGATTTCCATTCTAGAGAAGTAGTATAACACTAAATCCAAGGAAAGTCGATTTTTTTTTCTCCTATATGACTTCTTAAAACTAGTATGATGTGGCCATCACATGACTTTCTTCTATATAATTGTTCACAAAATTCGTTCAATGCAAATTATTTATTAAATTATTAAATAATTTACCATTACAAATGCAGACGATTTTTATCTGACAGAAATGTATCACTAAATGCCGAAATAAAATCAATTTTTTGCAATTATCAAAAGAATTTTTTTTTTCGTCAAAAAATAAAAATAAAATCGATAACTTTGCTTTAAATTATCCCAGATCTGTAGTTCAACAATACGTTTTAAATACACTGACATGGGAATGATACCCATATTGAAACTTTACTCGAACCCCCGAGGGGGTACTCCCCCCCCCCCAGGGGGAGAAGGGATGCTCCCACATGCACAAATTTTTGTACCCTAGTTTACTACTACTATTATCAATAATTCATATTAATTTCACAATCACACGTTAAAAAAAAATCTGGTGTGAAACAACCACACGACTTCCATTACCCGCTATTACATGTATTATATGCATTTTTGAGAGATAATGTGATCAGAAAACATAAAAGTGACCAAAAAAGAAAATCGTTAGAGCCGTTTTTGAGATACCAACTTTCACAAAAAATCAATTATTGACCGGAAAACAATAATTACATACAAAAGCATATTTAAAAGTGAGTTAAAATGGCGAGTTTAAAAAAAATCCGTACAACCGTTTTTAAAGGAATGCCTTTGCAAGGCCTGAAATTGAGCTATTTATCCAGGACGCCTATCAATTTTCATGAACTAACCAACTATATCATTCGAAAGGATATCTGATAGAGTGTTTATATAGCAAATTTGAAGAAAATCGTTAGAGCCGTTTTTGAGATACGGACTTACGGTCCCACTTCCGGTTTCCGATGTCCCATTTCCGGTTAAACTCAATTATTGACAGGAAAACAATAATTACATACAAAAGCATATTTAAAATTGAGTTAAAATGGCGAGTTTGAAAAAAATCCGTACAACCGTTTTTAAAGGAACGCCCTTAGGAGGCCTGAAATTGAGCTATTTATACAGGATGCCTATCAATTTTCTTGAACTAACCAACTATATCATTCGAAAGGACATCTAATAGAGTGTTTATATAGCAAGTTTGAAGAAAATCGTTAGAGCCGTTTTTGAGATACGGACTTACGGTCCAACTTCCGGTTTCCGATGTCCCACTTCCGGTTTTTCAATTTTCACCAAAATTTGGAAATTTCATCTGTACGCCAGACGTATTTGAATTCTAAAGTTTCGTAGCTCTATCTTTATTAGTTTCTGAGCTATAATAGCCAGAAGATTCTCCACATACATACACACATACACACTGACCAATTGCCAAAATCCACTTTTTTGGACTCAGGGGACCTTAAAACGTGTAAATCAGGTGAAAACCCGATATCGAATTTTCAGACCGAATACAATACTTCCATTACCTATGGTAGTAGGGTAATGGAAGTAATAACTCTCATGCACATTTATACGAAATTTCGTCCTATAGTGCCATGTTAAAAATTGAGAAAGAATGTGATGACAGCGCCACTTTTTGAGCGATTGATCCCCAAATTTATTCAGCACCAGTTTGTGTCAGGGTCCAACTAAATACCAAGTTTGGTTAAGTTTCGTTCGTGAGATACGGCGTCCACAAAATTTGTGATACACACACAGACAGACAGACATTTTCTAAAAACAGTCGAATCGTGTTCAGGACATCCCAAAACGTGTAAATCCATCAAAACTGGAGTCGAAAATTTTTACGAACCCAATACTTTCTCTATATATACATAGAAAGGAAAGTAAAAAAAAAAAAAAATTTTTTTTTTTTTTAAATCGATAACTTATTTTTAAATTATCGCCGATCGATAGTTAAACCTTTCGTTTTAGTAGTATTGACGAGTTCCTTTGAAAGATACTCGTAATGAAAATTTGCTCCCCTGTAAAGGGAATTTTCCCCCAGAGAGAAAAGCGGCGATTCTGCATGTATAATTTTTTTCCCCTATTCACTATCACTATTATATATAATTCTTTTTTAATTTCATAATGATCATTAAAAAGCTAGTATGTTGTGGTTGTGGCCCCCACAAGACTTTCTTCTATATTTTCGTACACAAATTCATTAAGTGCAAATAATTTATTAAAACTATTATTTTTAATATTATATAACATGATGAATACAAATGATTTTCATCTCAGAGAAAACTAACACAAAATATCCAAAGAAAGGCAGTTGTATTGATTAAAATAACTTCTTAAAAAATGCGTTTTTATAAGGATTAACTCACATATCAAGTTTCGCACAGTTATATGCCATAGAAGTTGAGATATAGCCTTCCCTTTATCGAGGAAATTCACAGTATAGCAGTACCACCTATTGACCGATAAGCATCCAAATTGAACCATCATAATGTCTCATAATGGCCTCCGCACATATCAAGTTTTGTTTGATGATATGCAATAAAATCTGAGATTTATCCTTCTCTTTAATTGCAGAAATCGCTGTGTAGCAGAGCCACCTGTTGAGCAGTTGACACCAAAAGTTGGTAGGCACTAATTTATGTAAAAGTGCATCTACATATAAATTTATCTGTAGTTCCGTGCAGTAGTTCCTGAGATATAGCCTTTACTTAACTTGCGGAAATTGCTGTATAGTAGTGCCACCTGTAGAGCAGTTGACACCAAAAGTTGATAGGCACTAATTTAGGTCAAGGTACTTCTACATATAAATTTATATATGATTCTGGGCAGTAGCTCCGGAAATACAGTCGTCACAAAATTTTTGCCACACGGACAGACAGACATTTTCTAAAAATGCTCTAGACCTCTGAAAACGTGTAAATACGTCGGAAACTGAAAGTGGAAAATATTTACGAATCTAATACTTTCTTCTATTGAATATGGAAGAAATTAAGAATTCTCTTTATGCACATTTATACGAAATTTTGTCCTACACTGCCCTATTAAAAATTTAGAAAAAGCGGGATGGCAATGCCACCTGTTGGACGATTTTCACCAAAAGTTGATAGGCGCTAATTATGTCACAGTGCAGCTATCTCTGCAGTAGTTTCTGAGATACAGAGGCCACTAATTTTTGTCACACACATAGGTACACACACAGACAGACATTTCCTAAAAATGATCAAATCGTGTTCCAGACCTCTCAAAACATGCAAATCCATCGAAAACCCGAAGTCGAAAATTTTTACGAATCCAATATTTTCTTCTATTGAATATAGAATAAAATTGAAAAAGTGGAGATTTGAAATAATTTAGAATTACCATAGAGAATTTTGAAATCAGGCATTATTTTGCATTATTTTCCCCACAAAAGAGGCCTTTCCACCTCAAGAATTACTTTTTTATCCTTTAAAATATGTTCTATCTATAAAAAGTGATAGATTTCATGAAAGCATACGACTTAAGAAGCGATAGAATGTATGAGAAAATGATTAATATCAGCATCCCTTGTTATCATAAATGTATCATAAGATATCCGAAAGGATTGACCACCGCTTTAATTATGTGCATATTAATCTTAGATTTACATAATAAATTACACAAATAAAATAAAATAAAAATAGAGTATAATCCGCGTTTGTAATGATCGATAGACGGCGCTTTGTGAACACTGCAGTTGTTAGTAAACATTAGCCACGTGTGTTCCAATAGTGTTCTTGTTATTCTACTTAATATTCGTACTATAATTTCTCCGCCATTACATTATGGAAAATTGATTGCTTTTGGAAAAAATACTTCAGTTTATTCAAAGTTCGATTCGGAAGTAGATTTTAAATGAAGTTGAACAAATATTAGTTTCAAATCATCTGATTAATTCTTTACTTCCATTAGCCGAAGCAACTGAAATTTTAAATTCGTCATTTGGAAATAAATGGAAGCTCAATTCTGGATTTCTTGATGCTTTGGATTTACACTGTGGCACACAACAGTATGTGTTATCTTTTTTACCGTATTTATTCATTTTTATTCAATAAATATATGTGAAACTAAACATCGGCTAGCAATGGCGGCTATATGGAATTCGAATTAAACCATGTTTATTGTAATTTCACCGTAGCCCACCAGAGGGCGAGCATTTCATTACAATCGCGGATAGCAGTATTGCTTTCAATCAGACATTTCGTGTCATTCACGTTTGTTGTATTTTATTTTGAATATAACAGATGCTTTCTCTTTGCCAAAACATTAAATGGTATAACTTCAGTATAACCCCACAGCTTAATTTGGCGATTTTTCTTTGGCGCCGTTTTGAACGATAACGATGTCGTTCTGGACTGTGTGCGATATAATATGGCAGCCTATACGTTGTTTATTTTGGATTTATGATTTTATGTTTTATGACTTAAGATTTAGATTATGATTTTATCATTTATCATTTATGATTTAGCCATAATCGCCAACAAAAAAATCTCGAAATATCGTTGTGGGGTTATACTGAACTTGTTTCCATTAAATATAAATATATATAAATATATATATATATATATATATATATATATATATGGTACTTTTCCGTTTGCGCAAACGAAAAATCGCCAATTTGGTGCTTTTCCGTTTGCGGGGCGAACTTAATGTCACCTGAAAAAAGGGTTACGAAAGTAAAATAAAATGAAAAATTACAGAGAATAGATGATAATGACAATCATAAAGAGGTACACAACTTACTAAAATAAATAAAATAATTCTTAACCAATATTGAAATTTAGAAAGTCATGAGTAGTGTAATGTGGCTGACATATTATAAAATACCATGTTTCTTACTTTAAGAACTTAGTTTTAGGTAATTTAAATTAAATTTCAATAAATAGATAAAGATGCTTTATCATCTTAGGTATAACTTCAGTATAACCCCACAGCTGAATTTGGCGATTTTTCTTTGGCGCCGTTTTGAATGATAACGATGTCGTTCTGGACTGTTTGCGATATAATATGGCAGCCTATATGTTGTTTATTTTGGATTTATGATTTTATGTTTGATGATTTATGAATTTTAGATTTATGATTTAGCCATAATCGCCAACAAAAAAAATCGCCAAATATCGTTGTGGGGTTATACTGAAGTTGTTCCTCATCTTAAAATATATATATAACTCCACCAATTATTAACAAAAATTTTACAATTTATTTGCATAAAAGTTTTAGTACACCACTTTGAAGAAATATATCGCGATAATAAAATTGGCGATTTTTCGTTTGCGGAAAAGTACCATATATATATATATATTAAATTAAAATTGAGATGGCACCTGGGTAAAGCTTTAATATGGACCCCCCTCCCGGTGAAATTTGGAATTTGTCACCGAAGTAGCTCGGATGTTTCTCGCCAAGGTCTTTAGTTACGCAATTGCCATAGCCATTTTAATTCATCGCCAAAATAACAAAACTTTAAAAGCTGCTAAGGGGGTTCTGTGCTAAAGCTATACCAAAGAAATGGTGAAAATTTGCTTTAGCACACAACTTGGCGACTTTTCCAAAATCGCCAATTTGGCAAGGTAAGGCTGCCACATATCTTAGATCGATCAACGACTGAGAAACATCAAAGTTACCAAGTTTGGCATCTTTATCGACAATTGCAAACAAGACGCCAAGTAATGGGTTAAAGCGCATTTGGGAACAACTATAGTATTTCCCCTCAGCCAGATTTGGCGATTTTTCGTTGGCGATTATGGCTAAATCATAAATCTAAAAATCATAAATCATATAGCATAAATGATAAAATCGTAAGCTAAATTATAAATTATAAATCATAAAATCATAAATCCAAAATAAATAGCATGCAGGTTGCCATATTATATCGCAAACAATCCAGAACGACATCGTTATCGTTCAAATCGGCGCCAAAGAAAAATCGCCAAATTCAGCTGAAGGGAAATACTATAGTTGTACCTTAGTTTGGGACCCACTTGGCGAAATTTGAAACTTGGCACCGAAGTAGCTCGAATGCTTTTCGCCAATGTCTTTACTTTCGCAATGGCGATAGTCCTTTCAATTCATCCCTAAAATGATTAAAAAAAGTTTAACGTCGCATAGAAAGTACAATACTAAAGCTGTGCTTCTTCTTTTTTTTTTTTTTTTTTTTTTTTTTTGGGGGGGGGGGGGGGAATTTAAAATGACTCACGAAGTAAAATGCTTGGCGAAAAATGGCCAGGCTATTTCGATGTGCTCTTCCAAATTAATAACAAAAAATATAATCAAACAGTTAGATTTTTTGGTGACTATATTTGAGGGTGCCCCCTGATTCTCGCCAAGTTGTGATCGCGGTAAATATATTAAGGTTAGCCTATTTATATGTATAGGTTATGTGTATATAGTTATATGTATATAGTGTATATGTATAGGTTATATGTATATAGTGTTATAGGTTATTAACAAAAATGCGCCAAACAATTTCGCCAAGGGGGGCACCCTCAAATATATTTTTACCGATTTTTTTTTTAACGAGAAAATTACTTTTTAAAATGCTTTGCCCTTTGCCAAAATCAGGTAAAAGTCGCCAAGAAAATCTTATACTAAATCTGTACCCTTATTTTGAAGAGATACCTTTTATTTAAATGTTGCATGCATTAAAATTATAAAAATTATATTACTTAAAATAAATTGCAAAAATTTATAAAAAGAGAAAGAGGAAACGTTCTTCAAATTGCATGAATTTTATTTTAACACTTTTAATTGCACTAAACTGAAAGTTTTATAATTTTTAATTCAACACAACTGAAGAATTTTGAATTAATTGTCTATTATCCCAACAATTGCATAAAAAAATTTTTGGCTGTGAAACAGTTCATCTTAGTTTTTAACTTGTTTTTTTGGGTGCAATCAATGTTTTAGCTTGTTTCTTTTTCAGTTCCTTTCGGCGCAAATCTGTTGAATATTTCTTGATATTTTCCGATTTCTTGATTTTAAATCTTCCTTCTGCATTAGATCCGTAGGTTTTCTCAAGTATTCCATTTTCAACGCTTTTTTGCAAAAACTTATTGATGTGGTGCTTTAGCACTTTCATGTTTACGGGATACTTCTCTTCCACTTGCTTACTAATATCTTCAACTGTGGCACCATTACGCTTTTTCAGAGACTTGATGGAATCCATGACCATTTCGGAAGTTGGCGGGTGAGAAATTTTTCTTTTCAAGCTTTTGCTTCCAGGATTAGCTTTCTGTTTTTCAGATTTCGCTTCAGCGTTCTTGGTCTTTAAACTTTCTTTTTCATCGTTAGTCTTCATGTTTTTTGGTTGCTTCTTAGTAACGACATTACCATTATTTTCATTTGTAGTAGATATTTCTGAAATTGCTTCGTTACTAGATCCAGGAACCGCTTCCAAATTATCAGCCATTTTCAGACGTAGGTTCAATTTATGATATATATGCGTACTCCAAAATTTGATTTATATTTCTGTACAGAAAAAAAATAATAATAACAAATTTTAATACTTGAAAGTGTGTTATTCTTGTAGAAGATAATCAAAATACGGAGAAATTGCAAAAACGTTAAATGTTTGCTTTATAGAAAATAATTATATTCTAAAGTAAATTTGAATTCTCGTTAGTATCACATACTCGTGCGAAGTGCGGAAAATCAATGACGCTAAAAATTTCTTACTCGAAGTAATTTTAAAATAAAAATCATTGAGTTTATGATATTTCAGTACTTGTTATTATTATAATTTGTAGTTGAAAAGTGGGCAGGATGTTTCATTAACAAATTAAATGTTTTTATATTATTAAATAGAAAGTGTTTACAAATGAAAGTGACATAAATCTATTAAGCCTGACTCAAATAATAATAATAATAATAAAATAATAATAATAATGAAATTCAGAAGATCCCCTAAACTTATTAAAAGAACTTCAAATAATTTCAGACTATAAATCGTTACGTATAAGAATTGTATTTTGTATCCATGTAAAAAAAAAAAAAAATGTTTATAAACATTTAAATCAATTAATTCTTTTGTTTTGAATGAAAAGTCACTTTAGTCTATATTTCTTTAAAATCTGCAGTCCATAAGCTGGTAAACAGACCATCAGTTGTCTGCAATTATTATGGGATCAAATATTGAACCACGGATTTCAGTTTCATTCCATTGAAGTGAATAATAATAAAAATAAAAAAAAAACCCACTATATTTAAAGGGGACTAATGTGCATGTTGTACCTGACGGGACTAAAGTGAAAGTTGTACCTCAAGGGACTAATGTGAAAGTTGTACCTCACGGGACTAATGTGCAAGCTGCACCGAACGAACAAACTATTTCTTTCAACGAAAATGCCTACTAACCCTGGACGATAGGTCTAATATATCGTACCATATTATATATCGTATTTATCGTAATATAACTCAATACTTATTTCGCTTCCTTCTTCGACTCGTTTTAATACGCATTTTTTATATGCATGAGCAGCCCCCGAAAAACAAAAACATTAAAACATTAAATTCATTTTTTTACTTATTTTTATTTCATATTATTTCACGCGCACTTTTTATTTCCTAATTCAAAATTATTAAAAAAACTTTTTTCGATATCGCTTGTAACGATACTGATTATTATTTATTTTCTTTTCTTTTCCTTTCAATAATAATTAAAAAAAAAAAAAAAGATTTTGATGAAATTCTGGCAAAAGCAGAATTTAGTTTAGGATAAAGGACTATTAGTTTTTTTTTTTTTTTCTTTTTTCTTTTTTCAAATTATAACATCGCTTTCAAATTATTCAATTATATTTTCGATAAATTTTAGATTTCGCAAATGTCCAACTATCGAAATCGACAACGCAAAAATCCCAGATTGAGACTAATAGGCCCTCAGTCCTAATAATTAATATAAATAATCTTCTAAATAATAAAAGTCTCGATTTCACGGTTTCACGCTCAAAACGGATGTCATATAGCTGCTAGAAGAATGCATTGAAATAACGAAAATAAAATTTTATCCGTGTTTTGAAAGTATTAAGTAATACGAAAAAAGTTTAACGGAAAATATGACTTCACAACTGGAATGATACACACTAAGAAAAATAAAATAAAATTTTGTGTGTGATTTTAAATGAATAAAATAAAGAGAAAGGATATAATAAAATAAAATAAATATTAAAATTATGTACAAAACAGAATTCAATTTAGTGTCTTATTTTAATCTATTCTTTCATATAATTAAATTTTTATTGTAATTTTGATGACGAATTAAAATGACTATCGCAATTGCGTAAGTAAATAAAGATCTTGTAGAGAAATGTCTGAGATACATCAGTGCTAAATTTCAAATTTCGCCAAGGGTTTTATACTGAAGATGTTATATTTTACCATGTTTTTATTAACTTCGTTTCTTGTATGTTTGTTTGTTTGTCCGGTACAAAACTTGCAAAGTATTTTTAACTAATACATAATATATATTAATACATAATATATATCTTTTTGTATTGAAACTGTTCCATTTCTTTTAGCAGGATTTTTCTCAATTTTACTTTAATTATTAAAAAAAAGAGAGAGAGAGAGAGAGAGAGAGAGGTTTGCACGTTTATTTTTATTTATTTATTTATTTATTTTTTCTGACATAAACTAAATACATTTACATTTATTTATTTATTTATTTTTGTCATCTTTTATTATTATTATTATTATTATTATTATTATTATTATTATTATTATTATTATTTTACAGTTAAAATCGGGATTTTATTTAATATCTTTTGAGCCAATTATTGGATTGAACTAAAAAATACAGCGTTAATTAGGTTTTGTCCAGATTAATAAGTAAACAAATTTTCTATAAAATCTAATAATCCGGACACATACAATGACAAACTTTCAGTTTTATATTTTTAGATAAAAACAAAAAATGTTTGCACGTTCATAAATAACGTGTGTAATACTCGAAAGGGCGACAACGTAAAATCACTGTCTGAAAGAAGTAGTACGACCTGTCATATTAAAAATAAAAAGGAGAATTTCGTAAAAATTATCAAAAACGTTAGGAGTTACCCTTTCAAGAACTAAAATAAATTAAATTTAAGCTAGTATGGTGCGGCCATCACAAAACTTTCCTCTATATCATTCTATACAACATGCTTGCATGCACAAAAATTTAATAATATAGCTTCTCAAAATAAACATTTTACATATGCAGTTTGGTATAATTTTTAACTAATAGATGCTGAGATATAGCCATATAGACAATTTTAGATTGTGAGTAAAAACAACGCCACTTGTCGACCAATATACACCCAAGTTGAATCAGCATGTTTTATCATAATGCCAGTCTCCCGTATCAAGTTTGGTACATTTATATATCATTGAAGCTGAGATATAGCCTTCTCGTAAGCGAAAAAAGCATTCAGCATAGCAACGCCACATGTCAGTCGACAAGCACCTAATTTCGGTATTTATCTATTATATTATTTTTCATAATGGTCATCTCACATGTCAAATTTGGAGCATTTATGAGCTATAGAAGCTGAGATATAGCCTTCTTGTATAAATGGGGGAAACTGCAGCATAACATCGCCATTTGTGGAGCAATATGCATTTAAAATATATTGATAATAATTTATATCGGAATGCAATTAATAATAATTTCCGTGAAATTCTGTGCATTAATTCTTGATCTAGAACTTCCGCAAAAGGTTTTTTACATAAACAGGGGGCACAGACAGACAAATATTATCTGTAAACAGTCAAATCGTATTCAGCAACTCTCAAAACGTGTAATTATATCAAAAACCGGAACTTGAAAAATATATGTAGAAGAAAATAAAAACTAAATAAATAAATAAAATAACGAAAGAAAGAAAATTAGTTCTGCGTTAGTTTTGTCACTGAACTATGTACTGAATAACACTCTGTAATTTTAACAATTATATTAATTGCACAAATTGAATTCTGTAAATTCTGAGTTATTATACTTTTTTAGCCCTTAAATGCATGCATGAATTAGTATTTTTAATAAATAATATTTTAAATCAACAGGGAAATGGGTGTAGTTAATGGGGAAAATGCAGGGGGGGGGGAACTACATTTTTCTTGCACAAATTTATCAGTAGTATATGCAAAAATGTAAATATTATTCGTTATTCTTACCTTGTTTCTATCCGAAAACAAATTTTCCTGTATGTTTTTATTACTTTTTTATATAAATAATCGTAATTCGTAACACCCGTGCCGAAATGAAATTGTACTCACAAGGAAACATTCAAAAGGTGTCGTCTTCAAAAAATATTGAAAAAAAAATATTTATATATGTGATTCTACTCTTCCTAAAACACGAGAAAGTGAAAAAATTATCGGCTGAAATGAATTACAGCGACCATCAAAAAATATAAAAATGAAGCATATTTGGCCATTTCACATTGTTAGACGATTGATTTTGAGTACTTGGCGGAGAAACGGTTCTGTCTAGTACACGGCAATCACGGCTAACGAACTGAACACCTAACAACGCTAAATCGCCAAATATGCTTAATTTTGATAATTTTTTGTGGTCGCTGTAATTCATTTCAGCCAATAATTTTTTCACTTCCTGGTGTTTTATGAAGAGTAGAATCACATATATTTTTTTCAATAATTTTTGAAGACGACAACTTTTGAACGTTTCTTTGTCAGATAGCGCGCCAACAAATGAAAATTGTCTCACAGATAAAGGAATAAACTGTCAATGATTCTATAGTTGCGTTCGAAAACGATAAAATAGTTTTGGTAAAATTAAAAAATAAAGCTATGAAAAGGATGCTACGTAAAGAGATATGAGGTTTAAAATTTATGATGCAGATCTACATCGCTATACATTTAAGGATTAAGTTTAATTAGTATTTTTAAAATGTCTTAAAAATTTAATTATTAATTATCTTTAATTAATTATTTTCCATATGCTGATGAGTAAACGTAACTCTGCTCTGCTTTTTTTGTTGAACGTAGAGTTTTTTTTTTTTTTTTTCTCCCATTCTAATAGACAGAAGTGGTTACAGTTTGAATTTTATGTCCACAATTCTTATAATAAAGCGGTTTTCTTTTTCAAGAAAAGAAAGAAAGATAAGTATGATACAGAAGCAAACTTTTATGATAGTCACTAAATAATAGGTGTTACTTTGTAAAATTTTCTTTTCTTTTTAAAGCGAGTTCATGCTTAATTATTATTACAATGTTTTTATTAACTTCTATTCGTGTTTTCTTGTGTGTGTGTTTGTCCGGTACAAATCCTGCAAACTATTTTTAACTAACTTCCTTACTAGCTAGACATTTGAAACTTTCACAGTAGCTCAGAACCCGGTGACAAACACAATACTTCGAAGTCAGATTTTCGAATTTTCGAATAGTTTTAATTAATTAAAATATGAAAATAATAAGCTCCTAATAGCAATAAAAATAGCCATTAAAATATTAGCTATAATTTAATTGTCGCCAAAAAAATTTTACGAGTTCATTTTCTTTCGACATGTGTTTTCGACGAGTTCATTTTCTTTCGATAAATACATTTAATTAAACGTGAACCTTAAAAAATTAAACTTTTATTATTATTATTATTATTATTATTATTAATACACTGAACTGAGTCCGCGTGTTTAAATATTGCTTATATATTATTTTTTATCCTCGCGTATTTTATTAATGATTCTTCAGAAAATTTAAAAACATGGTATATAAAAAGTTTTTTTGTCTTATAACTATTCTTTAATCGTATTAAAATTTCATAGCGTTATAGTAAAGGGTACGCAGAAAAATGACTCGACTTTTCTGTAGAAATTGCCGATGAAAGAAATATCCCTGAAATCAGACAGGGGGAGATGTGTGAATCAGACATGGGAAAACCCACGCGCCCCTGATCGATCCGACAAAATCACCGCTTCGAAGTTCCCATGACTTTCGTTAAAGTCATGAAGTTTTTAATTTATTTTTTGTCTTTTCTTGAAATTAATTTTTCAATGCTGTAAATGAAACAGATGTAGATTTTGGATTCTTTAAGGAAAAATTAAGTTACCTTTTATCACTTATCGTATTACTAACTTCCCAATTTTATAAGCCTCAAATGTTTTTCTTTTTCTTTTCTTTTCATTTTCTTTTCTTTCTTTTCTTTCTTTTCTGTCTTTTTCCGCTTACATCTTAAAAAGAAAACTAGCATGTTGTAGCCACCACAAGACTTTCTTCTATATTTACCTATACAAATTCATTAAATAATTTATTAAAATTATTATTTATTAAAATTATCTTCCATGACGAATGCAGGCGATTTTCATTCCAAAGAAAATTAATTTTGTGCCGACATCTGAAAAAATGCATTTTTTTCTCCTTTAAGATATATATATATATATATATATAGATATATATTCCTCAACGAAAAAATAATTGATCATTTTGTTTTGATTTATCGCAGATCTATGGCTTAACCCTTCGTTTTAAAAGTATTGACGCGTTCTTTTGAAAGAAAGCGTCAAATTTTGACTCGTATTAAAAATTTACACCCACCAGTATCCAGAATTAAGATTAGCCTGGCCAACGACCGAATGAAAACGCGCCACGATGTAAAGACGACTGAAAATCGTCTGAAGGAAAGCGATCGTGTGTGGTTTTAAAATCGAAAGCACTGAAAAAGTCAATGTCCAGAGTTATAACAAAACTTGGGAGTCACACGGCGCCTACGTCATAATTAAACAACTGAACGATGTCGTTATGAGGATACAGAAGTCGCCAAATAATAAGCCAACAATGATTCACATCAATAGATTAACTCCATTTTCTGCAACAAATCATAAAATGATGTACAGAAACTGACCGGAACGTGCAGTCTTCGATGAGGAAAGTAATGTTGAAACGGATTGATTCTTTTCCCAGCCTCAATTGGGCTGTTGCAGTAAAAGTAGATTTACAGGCAAAGTGGAAACAAATGGCGTTCCACTCATTTCCATTAAGGTCGACATAGGCGACCAACTTGACAACTTGAGATATCCTTTCTCTACCCTATAAGGTAAGAGAAATTAATAGAAGAAAAAAATGGCAAAATCGCAAGAAGAAATATAAAATACAGTAAAAAAAAAAAAAAAATTAAAAAAAAGGGGGGGGGGGAGGAATCGGGTAAATAAGATAAATAATCTAGTGTGTCACTCACACGACTTTCTCTTACCCTGAAATTTAATACTATAAATACAGGTTGCAGATTAAAAAGTAAGATAACGAGTACTGTTATGTAAACCTGTGTTGAACAATTCATATCACACTTCTGAAGAATTTTATATGATAATTAATTCTGTGTGAGGGGGGCTACCGCCCCCTCACACAGAAACTCAACCCCTCGTTTCATTAATGCACCTACATTTATATAGAATTTAATTCGGTTATTAAAAAAATAATTCTGTTTTTAAAAAATAATTTATTAAAATTATTATTTAAAAAAATTATCTTTTATGATAATGCAGACGATTTCCGTATTAGAGTAGTAGTATAACACCAAATATCCCAAAAAAAAGTTCATTTTATTCTCAATACTAAAAAAAAAAAAAAAAAAAAAAAAAAAAGAAAGAAAAAAAAATATATACGATTTTTTTTTCTAAGTTTTTTTTTTTTTTTGTTAAAAGTAAAAAAAATCGATAACTTTGTTTTAAATTATCGCAGATCGATGGTTCAACCATTCGTTTTAAAGGTATTGGCGAGCTCTTTTGAAAGATACCCATCATGAAAATTTACTCCCCCCGGGGGGGGACTTCCCCCCCAGGGGGGAGGCGAGGCTCCTATATACACAATTTTTTTTCCCAGTTAACTATCTCTATTACAAAAAATATATATTCGTTTCATTTGTTTTAGTGCAGTCTATAAACGTTAAACTCTACTTACCTGCAATTTCCCCCATGGACGTAATAATTTATTAAAATTATTATTTATTAAAATTATCTTCCATGACGAATGCAGGCGATTTTCATTCCAAAGAAAATTAATTTTGTGCCGACATCTGAAAAAATGCATTTTTTTCTCCTTTAAGATATATATATATATATACATATATATATATATATATATATATATATATATATATATATATTCCTCAACGAAAAAATAATTGATCATTTTGTTTTGATTTATCGCAGATCTATGGCTTAACCCTTCGTTTTAAAAGTATTGACGCGTTCTTTTGAAAGAAAGCGTCAAATTTTGACTCGTATTAAAAATTTACACCCACCAGTATGTGTCTTTCCATAGACACACACAGAGACCATTTGCTAAAAACATGATTTTCATATTCAGGGGACCTCAGAACTTGTAAATATAACAAAATCTCGCGTTCGAAAATTTGACCCAAAAACAATACTTTCTCTACCTTATGGGTAAGAGAAAGTTATAAGATTACAGGGAACAAAATTAAAAATATGAATGTGAAAACAATATATGATAGCCATTTCGCCTCGCAAGCGTGCAGAAAATGAGCGTTTTAAAAAAGTAGACGCATCATTTCGTAGAAAGTAGCAGATTAGTACTGGAAAAGTCTCACTTTTGTTTAGATAATGTTATATCATAAAAAACTGAATATAAATAAATGGAAAAAAATACAGAATCTTTATTAAAAAATCTGGAGTGACTCCACTCGACTTTCCGAACATTGAGTAATTAACAGTTTTGTAGATAAAGTAAAGAAAGGGGAGCTGTTAAACAAACAAAAAAGAGAAAACCATAATAGAGTGTTTGAGTATTTTTCTCCATATATTATACAATGTTTTATTTAATGCTACTGAACTTTGAGCCCATAGATCATAATGATAAAGAATTTTTCGTTGTGTCCCTGTAAAAACCTATAAATGCTAGATTCACCAAAATGCTTATAGTAAGGGCAACAGTGGTTTATAATGTTCATATAAGTTTTCAGCTCAATTGAATAAGGCGTTTAGATGCTATAGTACTTTTAAAAATTTGGTCCCATAGGCCATAATGATAAAGAATTTTTCTTTGTGTCCCTGTAAAAAAACTGTAAATGCTAGATTCACCAAAATCTATACAGTTGGTGCAACTGTGACCTATAACATGTGTACGAATTTTTTGCTCAGATTAATAAGGCGTTTAGACGCTATCACACTTTTAAAAATTTGGCCCCATAGGCATAATGATAAAGAATTTTTCTTTGTGTCCCTGTAAAAAAACTATAAGTGCTAGATTCTCCAAAATCTATACAGATTGAGAATTTGTGACCTATAATATGTGTATAAATTTTTTGCTCAATTGAATAAGGCATTTAGATGCTATCGCACTTTTAAGATTTTGGTCCCATAGGCCATAATGATAAAGAATTTTTCTTTGTGTCCCTGTAAAAAAAACTATAAGTGCTAGATTCACCAAAATCTATAGGGTTCGTACTATGGTGACTTACAATATACGTACCAACTTTCAGGTTATTCGAATAAAGCGTTTAGACGCTAGCGTGTTCACTCACAGACATACACACATACATACACACATACATACACACACACATACATACATCATCGCAAAAATAGTGAAAACGGACTCATTGGACCTCGAAACGTATAGAAACATCAAAATCTCAAATTCGGATTTTTGACATGATTACAATACTTTCCTCCCTATAGTGTTCGGAAAGTAAAAAAAAAAAAAAAAAAACATAAATTTAAATGTATTAATTCAGCGATTTACCGGCTTGTCATTTTAGAATTTTAGAATTTTAATCAACTGGATAGTTGAAAGAAAATGAAGAGAAATTATATATTTTGTTTTTATCAAAATACCCATTCATTATGTAAAAAAAAAAAAAAAAAGAAAGAAAGAAAGAAAAGAAAAACATAAATTAAAAATATTAAATGAGCTATTTTCACGCTTGTAATTTTCAGAATTTTCACCAACGGTTAGTTCCGTGAAAATTAAAGAAATTATATATATATATATATATTATCAAAACATCCATCTCTTCAACAGTTTTTTCGATTTCCTTTTTAAATTAATTTCACCAAACTTTTTTTACCAAACTTTTTTCACCAGACTTCTTCGTCATCATCTTCTTTTTTTTCCCTTTTCTTTTTCTTTTTCTTTCTTTCTTTTTCTTTTTTTTTTTTTTTTTTTTTTTTTTTTTTGTTTAGCAGTATGAACTTTTTTTTAGGCATCTATGTTAAAAAAAATGTCTCTCAAACAAAAAATTTAAAAAAATCGGGTCGAAATACCAGTTTTAAACGACTTTCATAAAATTGTTCTGTCTTTTCATATATTTAAAACTAGTTAGCATAGGTGGACTCTGTCAGTTCCCCATCATATTGCAAATAAATAGGGTTCTTGCCAGTGTCATAAATAATATTTTAAAACTGGTCTGACCTCTCTGCGATCATTTGTTCGTGAGATATCGTGTACACAGACAAACAAAGTAAGATACTAACCCACTAACAAACTAACAGACACCCTAACGGACACCCTACCCTTTTTGATATTTTTCAGATTCCTCACACCTGAAAACGTGTAAAAAAGTCAAAAAACCGAGGTCGAAAATTTTCACGATTACCTAAGTTCCCCATACCTATAGTAAGATGGGGAACTAAAATAAAAATAAAACCAATATTTATTTAGTTACATGAGTTAAAAAGACTAAATCCGTTAAAAATGCTTCAATAAATAGACAATATAATATGAACTCAATAACAGTGTAAATTCCCGAGATCACTATTCAAAAATTTATATTGCTCTTCCTGCGCCTGTTAGTGTAATTAAACCTAATTTTAAACGATTAGGACTATAAGAAATTATTATTTGGCAATACTATCTATAATTGTATAAATATTCATAATTTTGTTTACAATTTGTTTCTTTGTCTAACCCATATATATATATATAGGGTAGGTGATCCAGTGATTGACATGCTCCAGTAATTGACATATATCCCGAAGTAATTAATAGATAAGAAAAATAATAAAAGCATATATTTTACATATAAGAATTTTAACATTTTATGTCAAACACTGTAGCCTAGGGTGCTAATAACAGATAAAATGAATAACTAGCAGTGTTAAACACTGGAACGTAGGGGTACAATTACTGATAAAATGAAAAACTGGCAGTGTCAATTACTGGAACATTCAGTGAGTGTAAGATAAAAATTCATAAAAAAAATAATTATTATTATCAAATGTATATATTTTAACATATATGTGGTTCTGAATGTCTTTCATACCATACGTATTAACTTAAGATTTCTAAAAACATTTTCTGATGACTAGAACATTAAAAACAACGGAGATTGCTCTAAAAGTGTCAATCACTGGTGCACTTACCCTATAGTAGAGAAAGTATTTTGTTTCGGGATAAAATTTTAGAAGTTGAGTTTTTGTTATATTTACACGTTTAAAGGTCCCCCAATCCGATTTTTTTTTTTTTTTACATTTGGACTCTCTCTCTCTCTCCCTCTCTCTGTGTGTGTGTGTTATCAGCATATCTCAAGAACAAATAACAGCAGGAAGTTCAAATTAGGTATCCTAAATCTCTATTCCTCCTCCCCCCCCCTCCTTCCCCACACACAGAATTATTTGTCAAATAAAGCTCTTCCGAAAGCCAATTCGAATTGTCTTTAACGTAGGTTTATATAACAGTACTCGTTATTTTACCACTTAATCTCAAACCTGTATTTCTAGTATTAAATTTCAGGATAAGAGAAAGTCGCGTGAGTACCACACCAGATTATTTTGAACTTTAATAAATAGCTCTTTTATTACATTCTTTTTGTTGTAATTTTCTCCCCTGAAATTTTAGAAAAACAAACACGCACACACACATAAAAAGTAATCAACATAAAATAAAATAAATTGTATTTTGAATTATTTTAAAAATGCACAAGCGATAATTCCATAAACCAACAAAACTAGTTTCACGTAATATTTTTTATATTAAAAATATTTAATTTAAAATTAATTATTTTATTTTATTTTATTATTTTTTTCAACTAATATTTTGGATTTTAGTGATATTTTTTCAGAAGCGAAAATTTATTAGATTTTTAAAGTAAAGAAAAGAAAAGAAAGAAAGAAAAGAACAATTAACAATAAATATACACTTTTGAAGCAGGAATATGCATCTAGAAATAATTGACTGTTGATTTTAAGTTCTTTACGGTTTGATATCTAAGTTAAGAATTTGGAACAATATGAACAATAACAATAAATTCATTTTATGTTTTTTAATCGCATAATAATTCTAAAAATATTTTAACTGTATTCTATGAACAATTACATTAGTTAATGAATATAGTTTTCATAATAAAATTTGCAATTAATTCAAATTAATTCATCCAAACATGAAAGAAATTAGCTGCAGGTACTGAAAACAATCCTTTAAAGATGAAAATCATTTATTTTACTTTATTTATTTCATTTTACATATTTATTTATTTATCTTAAAAAAAAAAAAAAAAAAAAAAAAAAAAAAAAAAGTATGCATTTGCATATTAACTATTAGGTCTTTGGATAAATTCGTGCGGTTTTTTATTGCTTCATTTCATAAAAATACATCAAATCAAATGACAATTTTTAATCAAAATACTCTCCATTACTTTCTACAACCTTTGCCCATTTTTCGGGTAACAAATGTATACCACGGCGATAGAAGCTCTCGTCTTTGGAGGCAATAAAATGATCCGCGTCCGCACGAACTTTTGCAACGACCTAATATAATGAGCAGGTTTCAGTTTTATTTTATAAAA
The DNA here is from genome assembly GCA_963930645.1 of Salticus scenicus. Lineage (NCBI taxonomy): Eukaryota > Metazoa > Arthropoda > Arachnida > Araneae > Salticidae > Salticus > Salticus scenicus. The sequence goes on along the minus strand of OZ005655.1, from coordinate 292,905,199 downwards.
TGTAGCACTGGTTTCACACAAGACTTTTAAGTAAAATGTTTATAGTTATTATTGTTGTTGTTGTTGTTATTATTTAAATAGAACATGATGCATTCATTATTAATATAATGTTTTTCAGAATAGTTAACGCATGCAATATTTGTTAGGCAGGTATGCCAATTAAGACAGTGTTAATTTTTGTGATTTTTAATTTCATTTGTTATCAATATTGTTGATTGAAATGCAGTAAATGACTTGTATATTTATTATAATGGCAATTGATTAATAATAATAATAATAATAATAATGAGACAATGGTTATACTGATAAATAACAACGATTTTTTTTTCTTTCCGAACTTATATAATGTAAGGAAAGTATTGTAGTCTTGTTATAAATCCGACTTGCTATTTTTATGGTGATGTACGTTTGTATGTGTGGTTGTATGTGAGTGAACACGATAGCGTCCATATGTTTCGTTGGAATGAGCTGAAAGTTGATACGTATATTATAGGTCATCGTAGCTCGAACCCTATTCATTCTGCTAAATCTAGCAGTTATAGATTTTTTTTTTTCTTTTTTCTTTTTTTTTTTTTTTTTTACAGGGATACAAAGTAAAATTCTTTAACATTAAGGCCAATGGGCCCAAATATTTTTAAAGTGTCTAAACGCCTTATCCGAATGCACATGTTATAGGTCACTGTCGCATGAATTGTGTAGATTTTGGAGAATCTAGCACTTACAGATTTTTACACATTGAAAAATTCTTTATCATTATGATTTGCCGGCTCAAATTATTTAAAGTGCAGTGGTGTTAAATTAAATAATATTTTATATGGAGAAAAATACTCAAAAACCCTATATTATAATTTTCTCTTCTATTTATTTAACGACTTCTCTTACTTTCATGTGTCTATACAACCGTTAATTACAGTCGAGTGGTGTCACTCCAGATTATTATTATTATCTTTTTTTTAAACATATTATTATTATTTTTTTTTATGTTTTTTTTTTCCTCGTATAACATTTTCTAGCGAACATGTAATCTTTAAAATTATTAAACTTCTGTAAAAACATAGTCCTCCACATCTGGTAGAGCTGTGCAAAAATGAGAAACTGCTAACAAGTTTTATAATTATTTTATTAAATTATATTATTATTGTAATTATTTTTGGGCGAAATAATAATAATACATATCTGTATAAGCTACTTACAATAACTTGACAAGAAGAAAATAAAATTTATATTACAGACAAAATAATGAGCTGGTTATGTTTGGTTAATAACTCCATACTATCAAGAATATCAAAGAAACAAAATCTGTCTCTCAAATGAAACTCATTAAATTACCCATTCAAAATTCTATCTTTCTAAAAGAAAAGTCTCTTCATGCAAAATAACACGGTACGCAAACAAAAATTATAAACAAAAATTGCGAGACCCGAAAACTGGATATCAGCTAAAAAACAAAAACAACAAACAAGAATTTTGCGGTTGGCCGTGTGTCCACCTAATCTACCCCTGACTCCCCCCGACCAAACCCCCTTACCCATCATCTCAACTCAGTCAATCTCTCACTATCCTTTGCAAACATGCCAGTCTTCCTTCAAATTTCGGTCGCGTTGGATGCTTCCTTCTGCAACTCCCGCATCATTCCTGGCGACACTTGGCGACGAATCACGCGTGAGTAGCCGCCGCTTTTTTTGTGATCGGCAGTCCTAAAGAGTTTTCGGCCCCTAAAGCCACCGGAATCCCGTCTCTCAAACGGAGGAGTATATTTCGCGGCCTCGTGCCGGCGCCGAAACGATGTTCCTAACGTGGATAGTGTCTTTGTTGTCAGCGCTGCCATTTATTGTGGCCCAAGGTAAGTGTTGCCCTGAATTATGAATGTTTTTATTTACCTGTTTTAGAAGGAAGGGAACGGAGAATTTGTTGTAAGGTTCAGTCTTTTCACAAAATAGAAAAAAATACGTAAAAAATATTGCATGGAAAACTATATTTGTATGGGTTCTTTATATTATTAATTAATTAACTAATTAATTATTGCTACGCCTTTTTGCTACCGGAAAATTTTAATAGAAACTTTTTATATATTCTGTAACAGATTTTACTGAATTAGGAATGGAAATTTGTCTCTGAAATCATACTACTATTTACAAAAATAATTTTTCTTCTTGTATAACCTATTAAGATTTATTAAGAAGGCAAATTTTCTAAATATATAGTAATATGAAAAGTGCGGCAAATTCCCATCTCTGCTGACTAAATAAAATAGAAATTTCTATTAAAATTTTTCGACAGCCAGAAAGCGTATAAATTGACAGCTATGCTATTAGTATAAAAGAGCACCGTTTGCATATTAATTGTAAATAGCAGTGATATTTCTGTTTTTTTTTTTTTTTTTTTTTTTACTGTATAACAAAGGGTGACGCAGTTTAGAAAATGTAAGTCCCTGGACTTTTTTCTACTGGTGCCCATAGCTATCTGTACAGAAAAAGAAATAGAAATATTTAATATTTTTTGACATTTTATTGGAAATAGCTTGCTTAAAACATTTTAATTTATGAAATTAAGCTCATATTCAAAACTAACATGAAACAGTCACACATTGTATATGCATGAATGTTCATGCATACATATATTAAAAGTTGATGCAAATGTGTGTGTGAAATGATAGTTCAGAAGATTTTGTTTCACTCTGAATCACCCCATGAGGGTAACATTTCATGTTTTTTACAATAGGATATTTCAGCTGTTATTTGGAAGTTGAAATATCCCATTGTAAAAACACTTCATTTTATTCATTTTACACTGGACGACAACTGTTTCAGTGTCTTAAAGATACAATGTTTTTAATAACTTAAAATACATGCAATTTCTCATTATTCTCTTAATCAAAATACAGTCGGCAACAAAATTATTGAAGCACTAGCAATAATTCCTATTTAAAATGTGAGCACCTAATACTGTTTTAGTAAGTAAATATTTGTCGACTCATAGTCTGAGTCGTATGCTGTTTAATAAAAAGTAAGTGGATGATAAAAATTAGCAAAAAACCGAAAAAAAAATATATATATGAAAAATGTAATACGTGCTTCAATAATTTTGCTGCCGACTGTAAAGACAATATTAACCCTTTCATTCCCCGTGATGCCAATTGGAATCATAACATTTCAGATTTTCTTTCTTATCATCTAACACTCCCGCTGATTCAAAATGAACAATATTAAAATCTATATACATTTTACCACCGAAAAATATATAATTTAGATGATTTCACTATCCTTGTTGACAAATGAAAGTATATTTTACTCTATTCTGATAATAATATCCGTATCAGTTTCCTGTTTTGGGCAATTTAAGTAAATTAACTGTTTGAAATATTTTTTATTTTATTTTTTAATGTTTATAATTTGTATTTTAATTATTTGCAATATGCATTTCTTCCAAAATTTTTACATTTTATTGATTGAAAAGTTATGATTTTAAATGGCATCAGTGGTTATATTAAATATAAACAAACACCTCTCAGTTGATTTGTTAGCTATATTAATTCGTACTCTGCTATTACTCCTATTTTAAAAAAATATTTATCTATATTACCTTTGAAAAAGAAATTATGACTGAATATAGGATTTATTGTTTTATGGATGCAAAAAATTGGGAATGAAAGGGTTAACAATACCGATAAATCTCAAAATGTTTTCATTAGAGTTCTTTGAAAAATTTGGGCATTATTATATAAAATGATACCGGTAAATTGTACTTATGAAATGTGTATCTAACTAATACTTTTTTAAATTGTGATGGGAATGATAACATTTTTAATTTAGAGGAAAAATATCTCAATAAATTTTCATATTAAATATTGCTTCCTCACCGTTATTAGTCAATAGAACTATTGTTCTTAAAAGAAAATTATAATACAATCAAAATATTTTTAAAGAAAAATTAAAATTATCTTATTAAAAAATAAAATTAATATACTAAAAAATGTACTCAAATATTCAGTTACTTTAAGTCATGGTTGACAAGATCTTGACAGAGGACAGTTTTTATTGTTTTTAAAAGTTTGGTTGTCATGTCAAAAACGCCTTTTTATAACTGATTGTGGTTTTTTTTTTTTTTTTTTTTTTGTGTGTGTGTTTTTTTTTACTTAACTTTTAATAATAATAATAAAACGTTTTACTGGAATTCAGTTTCGGAAAGGATGTAAATAATATTTCAAAAAAAAAAAAAAAAAAAAAAAAAAAAAAGTAAAAAGAAAAGAAAAGAAAAGAAATCACATTAGAATAAATAATGTGTATTGTTTAATATTTAAATGTTAGAAAATTATTCTGCAAACCATTTTGAACTATTTACCATGTTCATAAGAAAAATAAATATTTTTGACAAACATTTTTCAGGTATTAAGAGATGTATATATTGTAGAACAATATGTAGAACATTTTAAACTGAATATAGAGTATAAAGTTTAGAAAATGTATCTACCTTTTTCAAAAGGTTTCTTCGGGTGTAGAAGAGTTTGTTCATTTTTTCAAGTTTTAAGTAGGATTAGTTTGTGCTTTTAAATCATAAAAATATATAAATACACAAAGATTTGTAAATGGATATTAATTAAAACATACAAATATTGATAAAACTAATTTTTTATTTAGATCCATTTATTTCTTTATTTTATTTTATTTTTCTTTATTTCTTTATTTTATTTTTTTGCTCAAAATCAAGAGTAAAATTTTCTTAATATATATATATATATATATATATATATTAAGAAATACTCTGGTGACCTAAGTAGTTAATAATATCGCCTGCCGATGTGTATTGTTTACATATGAATAATATATTAATAAAAATTTAATATTTATATACACATTATTATAGGTATAATAATAACATTATACATATAATAATAATATCATTATTCTACATAAATATATTAATTGATTAAAAAAGAAAAAAAAAGGGGGGGGGGGGTGGAGAAATAGGAACTGGAAAACTTCAAATCGTTAATTTTTTTTATATTATGCAGAGTTTATCCAGATTTAAATAAAGGAGTGCTACTAGTAAAAAAAAGAAAAGAAAGAAAGGCACTTTTTATATTCTTGAGGGTAGTTTTGGATTCTTAAGAGCACGTTGTTTTACAATTAAAATCCAGATACTTATTTTCAAAATTCACTCATAATATTAAAAAAAAAAAATAATAATAATTTCTTTACTTTTGTTTGTTAGTATTGTTGGTTGTTATACACAGTAGTTTTACTTATATTTGCAGCATTTATCGTCAGCTTGAAACTTATTTTCTACAAAGGGCAGTAAAGGTGCGATTTTCATAGATGAAGGGCGCATTTTTTTTTTTTTTTTTTTTTTTTTTTTTTTTGATGAGGTGCAAGAAGGGTGTTGTTTTTTCAACCAAAGGCAGGTGCTGCACCCTTCTAAAATTATCTAGAGAAAACTCTGTTTAATGATAACAAATATTGTTTTTGTCAACATCAAAATTTTCCATGCTTAGGAAATGATTTTATTATTATTATTATTATTATTATTATTATTATTTTGAATCAACTTTAAATTTATTTTAGAAAACAAAAATAATTAATTTTTAGAAGAAGAAGAAAGTTTCAAAATCGCAATTTTTATGCATATTTTTTAAAGTTATATGCGTTATTATTATACTACCTTCCATACTCTGCATGTTACATTGGTAACGTAATAACTTACAAATTAGTAACGTAACAATCAATAAAACAATTCTTGTATAACTATCTATACATACCTTTTAAGGGAATATTTTTATTTATCTATTTATTATTATTATTATTACCTAACAATTTAAAATATGGTTATCATATTCATCTTAAGAAAATAAAATTTCAGTGACTTCGAAATATTAATTATGAATTATACATAAGTAATGAATCGTATCCTTAAAACAGAAAGATTTTGTATTTAGTCATCTCTTTTTTGTCCTTTATTTTCGTTTTATCTCTTTAATGACTTCGGTGACTCATTCAAATACATTTGAAATACTTATATTCCAAAGTATAATACAGAAATATTATCATTTATATCTTTAAATTTTAGTATATAATGAATGTGGAATGCATGTAATTTTCTGAGGGGAAAATAAATAAATAAACTGGAAACAAATGAAATTAAATTAAAACTGAAAAGAATATTTAATCTAACTAAAAACATAAAATGCATTAAGAATAAAGTATTTTATTGGAAATGCAATTATTTTACTCGAGTAAAATATTTTATTCAAATACAATAATTGTATTTCAAATAAAATAATTTTTAATCAAGCACATATTTTGTTTCGGAAAAAAAAAAAAAAAAAAAAAGGAAGGAAGAAAACCTCTTTAAGAATAATTTAATGACATTTATTACTATTATTATTATTTTATTCATTTATTTATTTTGATTATTAATAATTAGTAATAAATCATTATTATTATTATTATTTTCATTAAATTAGAAATAATAATATAATTTTAGGCAAATTTATGAGATGCATAAAATAGCATACACGCGCATACTCTCAAAATAAATAAATAAATAACTCTCAACTTATTTTAATGAAATTTGTACTAATAATGAAATATTTTTGATGAAATTTGTACAAACCAGTTTTGTAATCAGTTAAAAACTGAAATAAACATTATATATAGCCGTAACGACATCGATTGTAGTAATAACCCTTTTTCAAATGAATAAAAAAATAATTAGGTTTTGTAAACAGAAATAATAATAATAATAATAATAAATAGTCCTACTTAATATCTCATGATGTTTAAGAAGTTTAGATTTGACAAAATCTATGTTATCACATTATAGAAAATTAAATAATAATAATAATAATGATAATAATAGTAATAAAGTAATAAATAAAATTCCTTTTTTGTTATTATCATCATCATTATCAATTATAATAAATGTTATAATCAATATAAATGGAATGTTTAAATTTCACTAAAAACTACATTTGTAATAAAACATTTTCTTTGGACCAAAAAAAAAAAAAAAACTTTTTAACATGTAGCGTAATAATTTGTGTTTATTTCATCAGATTTCGTGTTATTTTTAATAATTAATAATAGCTAAAAAAAAATTTTATTAGAAAAGAAATAATAATATAAATACAAAATTTATTACTATCAGTATTGGAACAATTATTTCTTTTTCTTTTTCTTTTTTTTTTTTTTCCTGGCTGAGAAGAACAAAACACAGATCCTTAAAAAAAAAAAAAAAAAAAAACTGCACGATGTTCTGTATTTTTGTTAGCTTCTTAGGTTTTATTTAAGGCAGGGCTAGAAAATTAGCGCCGAACTTATACCAATATATTAAGATTAAAATTTTGATTCATTTATTGTGGTATGAATTCTCACCAATTTTTCACTCCTGTATAGAGGATTTATTTTAGACATCATTACAAAAATTTCACAAAAAATAAATAAATAAAATAAATGTATATATATATATATAGTAATAAAATATAAATAATTATTATATTTCTATTAGTATTTAAAAATTTATTCAAAATGTAGCCTGAAAACTTACTTTTTATTTATTTATTGTCACATAATACCATTTTTAAAATTTTAAAGCTTTTTGTATAATATGGCTTAACCGGTTTTCGAAAATTATTTTTGTTAAATTATGCATATATTAATAAATAAATAAATAAAATAAAGACCAAATATATTTTATATAATTTGTAATCATATTTTTAATTTAAAACTATTTTGTATTTATAAATTATCTTCATAAACTATATAGCGGGTTTTGATCCAAAAATTTAGACGCTAAAAGAGGTTAATCTCGTAAACCATCAGTGTTATGACATTTGAAAATTTTAATGATATATAAAATATTATACTAAAACAAATAGGTATGAATTTATATACTAAAGAGCTTATATTTACTCTCTAATTGTTATCAGGGGTTGATCCAGGTTTTAATTTTTGGGGCCCATTTTTGTGGAAAACAAAATATTTTTCTGAAATTTTTATTTATTTTTGTGAAAAAAAAAAAAAAAAAGAATTGTCGCTAGAACCCTTTCATTTTAGCAATTACTCTATCTAATGTTTAATATCAAGTTAATAGCGTTTTATTGAACAAGTATAGACACTCATTAAAAATAATACTGTGAACATGGAAAATTTTTACAAAAGTATTATTTTGATAAAACAAAATTTTGTGAAAGGGCTGTTTTTAAAAATCTGAATTTTGTGAAGGGACTCATTTTCTGAATTTGAATTTTGTGAAGGGATCCATTTTAAGGATTTGAATTTTGTGAAGGGGCAGTAAAAGGGTCTCAATTTTTGCCTGGATCGACCCCTGGCTATAGTTAATAAAAGTTTCTATCATCATACATAGTTAGTGATGTACAATCACTAAACGTTTGTATGCATATCCATATATTTTGAGATATACATTAAAAAAAAAAAAAAAAAAAAAAAAAAAGACGCTTTTCAAGATTTTAATGTAAGATTTTAATAATAGACAGCTTTTTATCAAAGATTAAAATATCGACATTTTGATTAATATCAGCTATTTTGTTCTATTCTCTTTTTACATGTGTTGTAAATTTCGCAACAATTTTACATCTAAGGTTCATATAAATCTCTACAAAAAGTTAAATATTATTATACGTACGCACAATAAATCTGTACAAAAAATTAAATATTATTATACGTACGCACATCCCTGACTTTTCAGGGAAGAACCAATATTGAGAGTTTTCTGTATAGTTTCATTTTAATATGCTAGAAGAAAAAAGAGAGAAAGAAAAAGTAAATAAATTATTTCACTGATATATTAAAATTTTATGTTATATACGGTATATTAAGTTTCCCCCCAAAAAATTGTCCACTATTTGATTAAGTTGAGTGCATACAGTCTACTTTGCTTTTTAGCTTTAAAAATAATGTAATTATCATTTACTGACTTTGTGGCCCAGGAAAATATCAAATTGCTTTACATGTCAAAATAAAAGTGTAATTTTTCAAAAGGAAATGTAACAGAAAAAATATTGATTTTTTCCTTCTTCAGATTTTGTTTAACCTCACTGACCAATTACGATAACTAAATAAATTCATCTTAAAATGTAAAATTTTAAATTTGTTTTAAATTGGTATGCGCTTAAGATAAACTATTTTGAAAATTTGCTAATTTGGATGAACTTTTTTTCCAAATATGTTGGTATGATTTTGATTTAGACATTGTTAAAGTAATAATAAAAATAATAATAAAATTAGAAAGATGCCTTACATTCATGCACACTTTTCTTCTTTGTCAAGTTAAATAATTATAAGATAAAAACTTTTTTGCCATGTTTTTAAATTTTCTGTTGAATCATAGCTACATTAGTACTTTATCAATGTGTATAAAATTTTTAAAGTGATAATGACATCAATTTTTGTGAGATGCATCATTTAACTTTTTACAATTTTTTAACGTTCACGTTTAATTAAATGTATTTATTTTTATGTCGAAAGAAAATGAAATCGTAAACTTTTTTTGGAAACAATTAAGTTATAACTAATATTTTTAATGGCTATTTTTAAAGCTATTAGGAGGTTATTATTTTCATATTTTAATTAATTTAAAGAAAACTAATCGAAAATTCGAAAATCGGGCTTCGAAGTATTGTGTTGTCATCGAGTTCTGAACTATTCTGAAAGTTTCAAATGTCTAGCAAGTAGGGAAGTTAGTTAAAAATCGATTGCAAGATTTGTACCGGACAGACAAGAATCCAAGTTAAAATAAAAACATGGTAAAATAGTAATTATTAAATTATAGCAAATTCGGGAGTTAAAATTTATACTTTTCTCTCATTTTCCCTCCTGTTTAATACTGCTTAGTTCCAGTCTCTTTCATTAAAATGTCACATACATTTTTATAATTATTTTCAAAAACCTTTCTCGGTATTTCCAATCTTTAAAAAAAAAAAAAGTTGCTCTTAAACCTGTCCTTAAACCCCCCTTTATTTGTTTTCATTTTGATAAATGGGAAATTGGAACATTCAAACAAGAATTCATATTTCCAACATGGAAACCTAATACTCTCTCGTTCTGACACAAAGTTACAGTGAAAGTGAATTGAAATTCAACACACCCAGCCCTCAATATAATCCAGTTTACGTCATTTCAACTGGGCTTCAACGCGAAAAAATGTAATTCTCACGAAGCGACTGTTTTAAAAATCACGAAAATTAACTTTTTATTTCTCTTTTCTGCCATTTTACTTCCAAAATTATTTATCCATCGCACTTAGAACAAATTTTATGAGCGTATTTTTATTTTCTTTCTGTTTTATCACCAACCAATCGAAGCATTTAGAAGCTACCGAATGAGTTTTTTTTTTTTTTTCTTTTTCTTTCTTTTTTTCTTTATACGCACGACTGACAACTAACTCCTATAAAGAAAAGAACATCCACGGATCACAGGAATCTCCTGTCAAGCTGCTCACGCAAAGCATCCTCGATGGAAAAAAAAATAAAAAAGGGTTACTTAACAAAAAATCGCCAATCTCGCCAAATTATCCAGGTGCAACGTTTCTTTTTTTTTTTTTTTTTCTCTCTACTGATGGCCGAAGATGGAATTAACAATTTTGTTATTTTTCTTATTCGTTTACTTTTTACTGATTTTTTTCCCCTTTTCTTTTTCCCCTTTTCTCTAATTATCTACCTTGTAATTTTTTTCTTTTATTAATGAAATAGTGCGAATTCTTTCAGGCTTTTTATTGAATTCGAGGGACCCGAGTAATAACTGTAATGATGGGATACTATACTACAGTTCGTCTATTGTTTTGATATTTCTATGAAAAACATTTGTAGGTATACACGACATCCGCTCGTATTTAAGATTGCAAGCTTGAAAAAAAAAAGAAACATTTCTGTTTAATAAGTCTGTACCCTTAGAAGAAAAAAAAATGATGACCAATTATTCTGACATAAAAGAGTGGTATGAAAGTTTTTCTTCAAATTAAAAGTAACTTATGAGGAAAGTAGTAATTATCGTTATGTATCCATTTTAATTTCGTATAATTACGCTGTTGTAAAGAAAAATAATTCTGGAAAAAATTAATTAGTCTTGAAAAATTCGTGTGTTTCTTAGAATGAATAGGTCATTTTGTTGGATGAATTATTTTCATTGTAGCGTGTATGTAGCGTACTTTTAAAATAATAACAGCAGCTATTTGAAATAGTCACTTTATAATAATTTCATGTGACAGCTTTCCAATTTTCACAATGGTAACCAAAATCAATGATGAATTTAAAAATAAAAATAAAATAAAATAAAATATGAGAAAGCAGCCGCAGTAGTAGAAATAGTGCAGCATGACAGCGAACGCTGCAGATTGTGTGAAGTTCTGCAGATTAATTGAACATCTCAAAAAGGATTGACAGGCTTAAAAAAAATACAAATATAATTTACATTATGTCTCTAGAACTAGATTACTGTATATGTTGCGTATGCTTAATTTATTTTCTTTGTAGAGGCAAATTTTACTTAGCTTATGTTTCCCCAAGGTTTGAAAAAGGACAGGGCAGGGCAGGGCGCTGCTAATAATAATAATAAAAAAAAGACATTTTATGGTTTCATGAGGGCAATTTTGGATTCTTAAGTCCACATTTAACATTTGAAATCCAGGCACTTATTTTAAAATTTTTATTTTAGGTATAAATAGAAGAAAAAGTTTTAAATTTTAACTTTCTTTGCACCTTAATTTTACTTGTTACTGAGGTATGAACAAATGTTGATTGTTATGCACAATACATTTATTTATAACATATCTTCAGTTTGAAGGTTAGTTTTAATAAAAGTTAATAAAATCGCAACTTTTTTAAATTAAAGACAAGAAGGGTGCTTCCTTTTTTTTGTGGGGGGGGGGAGGGGCAAGAAGGGTGCTATTTTTTCAGTCATAGGGCAGGCAGGGTGCAGCGCTCTCCTGAAATTGTTTGGGGGAGACTTTGCTTATGAATTACTAATACTTCTTAGCTCAGCATTCCTGAATCGCAGACAAATTTTGTTTTTCTGCATATAAATATAGAAAATTCTGCTGCTGGGGAAGTAGATTGAATTGCAGAAACATGCAAATTGTTTCAGATTAACAAAAATCCTTATCAGGGCCAATGGGGGGGGGGGGGGGAAGGCTTAACTGCAGCTTGCTGTTACAAATGAAATTAATATATTACATTGATCTGTGTAAATAAAGAGAAGTGCCTGTGTGTATGCTTGTGCTCCGACTAGAGCTTAAGCTATTAATCGCTGAGCCACAAAACTTGGCAGAGGGATTTTTTCTTCCGTTTTCGAATTTGAATTTTTTAAATTATTTTTTTCGATTTTATTCATTGATTTTTCTGTTTCATTAAAAAAAAAATCTTTTATTTCAGTCGTTTGCGTTCCTCTGCAACGACTATTTATATTTTATCCATTTAATATTAATTCCTTTGGAAATAAAAATAATAATTTATTCTATTTATCGAAATCAAATGGTAATATATAGTAGAAAGAATTAAACTTATTATGTAGGGATTAAAATTTATAGCAATTAAGTTTTTGTATAAGTTTTCTAATATAACTAATAATAATAAAACTATAAATTTATTGAACTTACAATTTTATTGTTACAAAACGAGGACTCGAAAATCCGCGTGACATAGGTCTCGCCAATACAGGGTGCCCCTTATGGAAAGGTATGTATTAGTGGTTTGTGGGATTTTAAATTGTAATTTTAGTGGTCCACGATGTCATCAAAATTGTTGGAGATCGCTGTTCCAGTTCACAGTTCATAAATTATTTAGAATGTAAATTAAAATTGTAAACAAATTTTTATCAATAAAATTAAAATGTACTAGAAAATGTATATAAATATATTTTGAATTAAACTTTTTTTTTTCTAATTTAAAAATATTGACGTTTTGATAACAATAAGTTTATTTTTTATTTTTTTATTTTTTTGTTTATTGAAATAGTCTAGGGTCTGTTAAATTTGGTTATTAATAAATTAATAGTGTAGTAATTGCTGATCCTGTTTCTTCTAACAAAACTTCTACTGATGACTTAAAAAAAAAAAAAAAGTATGAATGATTTTACTTTTGTAAATAACAAATTTTGAGTATTTTATTACAAGATGCAGTTAAACTGAATTAAAATTTCTCAAGCAACATGTGAAATGCTTTTTTTTTTTCCTTTTCTTTTATTTTTTAAGTTATAATTCTATGATATAAAAAAAATAAATAAATAACGTGTACTTAAAAATACAATAGGTAAGACAAATCTAACAGAAAATAAATTGTATATATTCAATCAGTTGAATTATAAGCTCAATTTATAAGTGATGTTTAATTCCTTTTACTGTAAAAAAATTAAACAGAAAGAAAAAAAAAACTTATTTCTTTTAGCAGTTTGATTTTTATATTTGAATTTTCCTATAATAATACATTTCTTTTCCTTAAAATTATAGGTAAAAGCGCATAATTTATGCAAGTCATGCTACATTTACGTTAGCATGTTCTGCCCTCTGACTTATATCATTTAAATCAACAATTTTAAATAATAATATTACTTTATTATTATATAATTAAGAGGACTTGGTACCCTTCATTTGACAACATATGACGAAAATATCGATTTTCTAATTTTTTGCTTAAAATATACCTTGATACCCCTAGTACACCCTGACGAAGTTTCGTGAAAATCTGAGAACTATAAAATAACATTTAAAGTAGTAGTAATTGAAAGAAGATTTGGAATATTTTTTTCAAAGTTAAAATCTTTAACGTGGTTTTTCTCAGTTCGTGTTTTTTCAGCATATCAATATGTTCAAAACGCTAAAACCAAATATATATTTCTCAATTGACTTGATTTTTTTTTTTTTTTTTCTGGATATTCATTATAGTGCATTTTATAAAATTAAAGATCGGATTTGCAATAAAAATCTTTTTTTTTTTTAAATATATGTGTTTAAAAAAATAATAAAAATAAAATAAACCCTATATTTTTGTGCTGAATTTTTACATATATACCAACATTTTATTTTTTTTACTCCCCAAACAAATTAACTTTTTAAAAATCCGATCCTTAAAATTACAGAGGACACTTCAAAGAACATTATTAAAAAAAAAAAAAAAAAAAAAAAAAAAAAAAATTGTAAGAGAAGATAAATTTAACATTTTATTTTTTTACTCCCAAACAAATTAACATTTTAAAAATCCGATCCTTAAAATTACAGAGGACACTTCAAAGAACATTATTAATATATATATATATATATATATATATTTTAAAAAATTAGAAATTGTAAGAGAAGATAAATTTAACATTTTTTTTTTTTTTTTTTTTTTTACTTCCAAACAAATTAACTGTTTAGAAATCCGTTCCTTAGAATTACAGAGGACACTTCAAAAAACATTATTTAAAAAAAAAAAAAAAAAAAAAAAAAAGTTTCAAAAAATTAGAAATTGTAAGAGAAGATAAATTTAACATTTTATTTTTTTACTCCCAAACAAATTAACTTTTTAGAAATCCGATCCTTAGAATTACAGTTTCAAAAAAATTAGAAATTGTAAGAGAAGATAGATTTTAGAAATTATTTAATGAGAAAAAAAAAAAAGAAAAAAAACAAAAACATAATAATAATAATAATAATAATAATTTTTCAAATTGTACCAGTAGAAATGTCTTTTTCGGTAATAAAATCATTTTTCTTAATAAAACCACTTTATAATATGCAAAAAGAGTATTGTAAAATGCTTTAATAAAAAAAAAAAAAAAGTTGTTCGAAGGTATCGAATCCCCTTAAGATAAAAAATGTAAATAAATATTTTTAAAATAGTTATGAGAATTTTTAGAAAAATGTTGATAGTAAAGTTGTATTAATTATAAATTAGGCAATCATTAAAAATCACCAACTACAAAGCAAATTAAAACTATATTCATTCAAAAATAAATTAATGCGTTTTAATGTTATTTTTTTATTTGCATTTGTTTGATAGAAAAAGCTGATTCGAAAAAATATGTATCATAATTTAAAAGTGTTTTAAAAGCAGTGTAATATAATAGACGTGATATTTTTAAGCAATTAATTATTCATTTATATTCACACACAATTTTTCTATTTTATCGTTATTTAAATAGAATGTACCGCTATATATATATATATATATATATACATATATTAATATAAACGTTATGTTTAAAACAAATGTAGGAGAGAGTAGGGAGGGATGGGACATTTTTGACAAAAATATTTTTTACGAATTTACTTTTACTGGTTACAATACTGTAAGTTTCAGAGAAACAAATTGAAACATTTTAACATGTTTTAAAAATATAAATTTGATGGTAATTATTAAAATATTAATTTTATAAGCCAATTAACATAGTCATAAAAATGTCCCATCCCTCCCTTATATGAGGGAGGGATGGGACATGTTTATAAAGTTAAAATATATACATAATATGCATAATAATAAATACATAATATAACAATAATAATAATACATAATAAATACATAATATACACATAATATATATAATACATAATATACCCTATGAAAAATTACAAAAACAGTGGATCGCTATGTATGTAAGCTTAATTAAATAATAATAACATCTATTTTATCCAACATTAGAATATAATGTACCACTTAAATAAAAATTTTCATTTTTTTTTTTTTTTTTTTTTTTTTTTTTTTTTTTTTTAATTTCTAGCAGAGAAAGTATTTTTTTTTTTTTTTTAGTTCAAATATTCAAAATTAAGTTTTTGTTAAATTTACATGTTTTGTGGTTCCCTGAATATTAATATAAGGTTTTTAGTGCCTAGACTGTGAGTGTTATCAGCATATTTCAAGAACAAATATTACCACGAAATCCTAACTGTAATTGGTGAATGTAATTTCTTTTGTATATTTTACCATGTCCAGTAAAACTGCTCAGGAATGGAAATTAATTCCTAAAACATTTATAGTAAATAAAGTATTTTTAAAAGTTAAAAGTGTAAACAAAACTCGTGTGAGTGCCACACCAATTATTTTCCCTAATTTTGAATTTGTTTTGTGTATTTTCTCTTCCATCTATTCATTCATTTGCCTCTTGATATTCTCTGTTTAAGGAGTATTAGAATCTTCATTCTTCTTCCTTTTCTTACATGTCCCATCCCTCCCTGAACTGCTCTGTCCCATCTCTCCCTTTTCATTATTTTTCAAAAAATAACTTACTATTAGACACGTGCTACTTTTAGGCTTAATTTAGCTGCTATTTCATAAAAATTATATTATTTGGTAAATAAAATATGAAAAGTAATTATGCTGACATCAGTGAGTGACATTGAAAACTTACCTTGAAAATTAAGCAATTGTTTACTTTTGGTGTTATTAAATAGTTTTTTTTTTTTTTTTTTTTTTTTTTTTGTTGCATAAACTTATAGAATTCTCCTACTAATATGATACATAGCAACAAATATGGGGCTGTAGTTACTTCACCTGATGGAAGTGTCAGAAATTAAAAACAATGTTTATTTTAAGAATAATATAGGTGTCCCATCCCTCCCGACTCTCCCCTAATGACAAAGAGCGAAACTTTTATTGCACATTAAATTATGCATATGGATTTTACATTTTGTCTTTGGTATTATTAAAAAAAAAAAAAAAAAAAAAAAAGTTGATCTTTAAAAAAGAACGTAAACGAAACTAAGCCAAAGATTTTTTTCTTTGACTACGCCGCTGGTACAATTGCTAGTAATAGCATTCTCTGCAGTTTACCTGAATTCTGTGTGCATTTATCACACTTGGCCGTTATTTATGGTATACTGATTTCTCGCCAATCAGCTGAATCCACGGGCCTTTGTAAATGTGCGTCCGATATAGGCAATCTTATGGGCTCTCCTAATACAAGAAGTTTAAAAATAAATAAATAAATAAATAAAAAAGTTGAATTATTTTGCAAAAAACTGTGTTATTATGTGCAATTTACAAAACAAGTAATTTGCTATTCCAGTTAGAAAAAGGAGAAAACAGGACTCGAGAATATTACTCGCATTTTGCCACCAATATATCACTATAGCTACAATATTAAAGCATTAAAACCTTCAAAGAATATTCATGTTTAAATATGATGGGGACAATACAATAAAAGGCACGTGAAATTTAAGGAATGTTGTGAGCCTCGAGGAAATCATATCAATTCATTCCATGTACTTGCATTTAATTAAACTTTTTTAGGGAATTCATAGATCCTGTCTTGATTTTTATGCGTTTTACTTTTTTTTTTTATTATTATTACACACACACACACACACACACACACATATATATATATATATATATAAAGATGATCTATTAAGCATAGTAGAAGCCAAGCAACAGATACAAGATCACTGAAACACCAATGACCAATAAGATTTAAAAAAAAAAAAAATTACCAGTGGATGAAATACACTAATGTAAAGAAACCAGATCTATTAATTAACAGCCTGCAAAAAAAAAAAAAAAAAAAAAAAAAACGAATCAATAAAGTAACACAACAAATCTTAACTTAAAACCATAAACTTATCAAAATTAATGAAAAAACAACCCAACAAACACAAGATAGGCAGAAGGAGGCAGGCGGCAAGACTTGAGAAAAAATAAGAAATTTAAATTTTGCTTTGACCGAGCAAACCAGAATGGGGCTGTTCTCCAACCAGAATAGTTTAATGTTTTTTAAACTGCCAAGTACTTTAGGGGGCAGTGTACATACGATAGTTGAGGACACCTTCACACTGAATCGTAACCATACCCATCAAGCACTTGTATTTCTGTCTCACGAATCATATATTTCTGTTATATGCATGTGTTTTATTATGTTTGTTGAAAAAAAATCTTAAATTTCTTTCTTTTTTTGTTTTTTAGGCATTTATTTTTTTATGTGGGATAATTAACCCTTAAAGCTCGGCATATTTTCCTATTTTGAACAGTAAGCCACGCCTATTGGCGTTCCTTTAAAACGTCACACGTATAGTTTCTAACTTACTACCTTTTGGCTACCGAAAATGTAATAATTTGTTTTATTTTACTTCATCATTAAATAAAATAAATATTTCTGTTAAAATTTTCCGGTAGCCGAAAGGTAGCCTATAGTTACACGTTTTAGAAAAATAACATTTCATTTGCAGAGGAACACCTTAAGGCGTGGCTCGATTTTTTAATGTCCCCTCAGAAGGGACATATACGAGCGATAAGGGTTAAATTTCGCGACACTTTCTTTAATCGACTGAGGGCACCAAGAACGCCTTAGTCAAAGGGCGCAGGAGGATGGGGGCAAATTCCTCTTTTCTTTCTCTCAAAGAACAAGCCTGTCCAGAATTCATCGCACTTCAGAATAATACCACATTTACTCAACTGAATAGAAATTGTGACTCAGTTGCAAAATTTTGACAATCGATTTCGTTTAATATGAATCCCGATTTAGTACCTTAAATTAAAAGCACCTAATTTTCTTGTACTGAAACCGGTATTGAAACGTCCAATCCTCTTATCCACAATGAACATTTAAAAATATGACGACTTTTCAATTTTGTGACATTAATAAATTTCATGCTTTTTCTGAGCTGTCACCAACTGAAAAATGACAGCTGATCCACCGTTCTAACATCATCTACAAATCCGGATCTCTGCTGACCTGAATCTTAAAAAACCGAATTCATCTTGACCCGTTCTTCATTTTTGCACTCCTAACTATAGAGCAACTTTCTCGCCAATGTGGCAACATTTTGTTTCTCTCTTAATGACGTCTGCAGTGGGCGGTCACGGTCTCTGGCGCGAAATTGGTACTCAGAGATCTGCCGGGGCGTTCCTGCCGGCCGGACGCACAGACGTACGGGTCGACGATGATTACGGGTCTGATAGTTTTGGAACGTAAAAAAAGAAAACGTACGATTCGTTTTTTCTTTTGTCCGTGAAAAGAGGCGTCACCAAAAGTGCAGATTCTTTGTGCTAATGATGGCATACCTGTGGAGTCTCTACATTTCTTTTGGTCTCGGAATTGTTCGTTAGCAGCGGAAATTACGGTGGAAATCAAAAAGTCGTGGTGAATCGATTCGATCGTTGCTCAACTGGTGGTTTCGATAATGAGAGAGACATAAAAAACGCAACTTTGATTCAAGTTTCGGAAAAAAAGAAAAAAGTTGGCCGATGAATGGTTAGAAATCCCATAGATATAATGTGCAAATCACGCAATATAGACATTAGGGGTTTAAAAATAATAAATAAAAAATTTCATGATGGGGTAATAATACATAAAAAGTATACTATCAAGTTAGACATGTGCAAAGTTGCATTCGTTCTTAAATACATAGTTATCGTTAATTTAAAAAATATATATTCTTTAATAATAATTTTGTGGTTTTGAAGGACACCAGTGTCACAAAAGGTCATCTGATAAGCATGTGTAGATATGAGGCTGTCGAAGACCACAACTAAGTCAACACATAACTTCTCAGTTCGATATCATACGAGATATTTATTATATTTTCCACTAGAAATCTATAACTATTCTAATATTCCATATGAGTTGAAAACTACTTTTAAAAAACAGTGGTCCATTAAAAAAAAAAAAAAAAAAATGTCTTATCAGTGTCCAAGAGGTTCTGTTCTCGAAGCTGGAAGGCCGGGGTTCGATCCTAGGTAACGCGCGTCCACCTACCCATGGTTTTCCCCGACACTCACGTAAATACGGGCTATGACCTTTTAAAAATATACTTATGGAGATCATTCAACGTACAGTCAATAAACTTAACCACTACATCACATTAAAATGAAAATACTTTAAAAAAAGAAGAAAGAAAGAAAGTTGGTAGAATCAGGGATGAGATTTTTCATCTTTTCAGCTGATTTCAGCTTTTTCGCACATTTAGCTTTTCAGCTTTTTTTTATGTTTCTGATGCGCATTTGTTCTTTTTGTATACATTGAAGATTAAAATAAGTATTTATTACTCTAATATAATAGATTTTGTCATCAAAATTCTAGTACCATTTCAACGTCTTGCCTTTGCGTACAATTTCAGCTTTTTTGTATTTTCGCTAATCTAGAATGAATAGTTTATCGGTTGCAGTTATTTAGACATGGCAAAAGGCAATAAGGTGTTTGCTTATAGTGTGAAAAATAATGCTCAAATAGAACTGGAATCCCGCAAATAAATAACATCATTTCATCAGGAGAAGACAGTAGGCACGAATTACTGTTGCCCCGCTTTCTTGCTACATTCCTAGAAATAACTTTCTATTTCACATAATGAAGGTCTTGTTATTGCTTAGACCTGAAACAATTGTTGTGTGTTTTGTTACAGTTGATTGTCTTTGCTTATAAAGTTTGTTAAAACTGAAGCTTTTATACTCGTACACACACTGGCCAGTGAATTAGAAACCCAAGGTCAATATTTTATTGGACCATCTTTCGCACGAATAACTGTTCTGATTCGTTTAGGCATCGAGTCTACATGCTTCTGGAGTGCATTTATGTCCAGAGAAGCAGCTGTTTAGATCTTGTAAATTAGATGGAAGAGGAGAGTGCTGTCAGATGCGTCTTTCCACCCTATCCCACACATTTTCTATGGGGTTAAGATCCGGGCTTTGCGATGGCCAGGTAAGGTGTTGGAAGTCAGACTGATGTTCAGCGAACCAATTTTGAACACTTCTGGCACGATATATAGTTGCATTATCGTCTATGAAGTATCCGTTGCCATCAGGGTGAAATGCATCATTGCAGGGTGCACTTGATATGCCAGAATATCTAGGTATCTCATGGCTGTTTTTTTACCCTCGAGGAACACCAGGGCAAAACATCCATGCCAGCAGAGCATGCCCCATATCATAATACTCCCACCAGTCCCTTGCACAGTGCGAGTAAGGCAAGATGGATTCATGACTTCGTGGAGTTCTCGCCAAATTCGACGTCTTCCATCAGTGCAAAACAAGGTGTGGCGTGATTCATCCTATCACATTACCCGTTTCCAATCCTCAGATGTCCAGTGTCTTATTTCCCGACACCACTGCAAACGATTGTTTGCATTTCGGGCAGAAATAAGTGGTTTTTCTCACAGATACCCGACTATGCATTCCTATCCTGTGCGCATGGTTCGAACTGAAATCTGTTGGGAAGAGCCTTGGTTGACGATTTGTGTCAGTTGAAGCACAGTAGAGTCCCTGTTCTGCCGTACAACTCGTCGGAGACGACGCCGATCACACTCCTGGAAAACTGTTCTCGAACCGCAGTTATGTCTTCTAGGGAAGGACAGTGGGTTCTGATTCCAATTTTAGAAAATCTTCGATATGGCTGCTTTAAGGACCCATTGAGATTTGCTGTCTTCGAAATCGAGGTCCCTGCTAAACGGACACCAACAATAAGCCCTTTTTCAAATGAAGAAAGATCTGTCGTTTTTCCCATTTTACTTCATTCATCATGAAATGCGCTCTTACACTTTACTTATACTAGCATTCTAACCACGTGTAACCCACGTGATAAACAAAAATTTGCATACTTCATCCCTAGCACGCATTCAAATGAAAATATCAAAGATTTCTGATTCATTGGCCAGTGAGTGTAGATCTTTTTCTTTTAAACAAAATTTTAAAAACGTGTCAAAATATTTTGTTTTTCACAAAAATCAGACATATGTATTGTTTAGGCCAATTCAAAACAAATTTCTACAAACAATTTTGACTGAAATCTATTATTTTCATACACCTAAACCATGGAATTCTGTAACTGAATCAGCTGATGCTGTTCCAGCTGTCCTTCTCTGATGCAACTCCAGCTGCCTTTGTTCTAATTAAATCTGCTTCTGTTGTTTCAAATGATTTGCAATGGCATGAGTACAAATGGATAATCCTATCATCGATGATACTAGAACCACCTGTCAACGTAAAACGATTATTAAAAAGAAAGTAAATTATCTTAACATCCCATTTTTTTTTTTTATCTTACTCTCCTGTAGGTTCGATGAAATTAATCATATTTTATTAAATAATATTATAAAAGTCCTCCCCCTCCTTTCCCCCCCCCCCTCAAATCTCGTTTGGGTTCGATAACAGTAATCCCATTTATTATTATTATTATTATATTTATTTATTTATTTTTCTAAACTTTTTTTTTCCCCTTCGTTTGTCGTACAGGCAGGTTCAATGAGACTAATCCCTATATATGTATATATAAACTAATTAACAAAATTATTAGGTATAAAAATCTCAAAAAATAGTTTTGTGAAGGATAACATTGTCATAGTTGATTTAAAAAAAAAAAAAGATTTTCTATACCCCCCGCCTCCTCTTTTTTTCTCTTCTAGCAATCATAGTAAAAAAAAATAAAAAAAACTTAAAAAATAAATAAATAAAATAATACTTCTTTTCCTGCCTCCTCTTCATTGTACTTTTTATTATTATTATTTGCTAATTAAAAAATAAATAAATAGATAGATAAAAATACTTTTTTTTTTTTTCTTTTCTTGTATAACATTAAATAGCTAATAGAATAAACTATATTCCTTCTCATCAAAACTGGTAACTAGTGGTCGAATAGTCAGCCCTCTGTCCTTCAGTTCGTAGGCGGGGCATTCGAATTCCATTTTAGGTCTGGGTGTTCGTAGTCGTTTGAGTAGGCCCCCAGTGGGCAATAAAAGAACGTTGGCCACAAACCAACTCAACTTTCTCACCAAAAACCTCGACACCCAGACATTCGAACTTAACGTTGTAAAATAATAATTATGAAATTAAATTTTTAACCTATTGGAAAAATGCATTTTATTATTGTTCTTATCCTTATTAATAATTTTCTTTTTTTCTTTTTTTTTTTTTTTTTTTTTTTCAATATGGCTGTTTTTACAATTGAAAAATGCTTGCAAATGCAGCAATATAAATAAATAATAAAAACCACTGTATTTAATTGTTAAAAATAAATAAATAAAAGTATGGGAATTGTAAGAAATGGACTACTGCTCCATTCCATAAAATATCAAGTTAAAAAACAATGTATGTTTTCTATCTAATCCTAATGAACCTTAGGCTGCGTTTGGTTTCAACCCAGCTTGGGGAAAAAAAAAAAAAAAAAAAAAAAAAATCTGAGGTATAATTTTTGTTTTTCCATTTCCTGTTCGACTGTAGTTCCCCCACACGTTTAGCGCAGGTAAATGGTCCCTAAGGGAAAAAACGTGGTTTTGGAAGCAAAAGTGGTCACTATTGGTATAGAGGATTTCGTCTTACACAGCTGCAAACTACAAATGGCGTAGCACTGCTTGTCAAATTATAGAGAAAAGTTTTCATTCTATTAAAAAAAAAAAAAAAAAAAAAAAAATCTGGTGTGTCACTCACACGACTTTCTCTTACCCCACATTTCAAGACTGTAATGATAGATTGCATATTAAGCTTTAAGATCAATTGCGTGAAATAATAAAGTTCAACATATTTTTAAAATAATCTAAAATAGGCTTAGGAACAGTTTTATTTGACCTGTAATTCTGTGTGAGGGGGACTACCGCTCCCCTCCCCCCCCCCCCCGTTCAGTTATAGCGCTAAAATTATTTTAAAAGAAATCAAAGCTGTTATTAATTTGCGTTCAAACTTCTCAATCTTGATCAAATTTGTAAGTGGCAACCTAATACGGACTTCAAAATACCAAATGTGAATTTCCTGCAACTATTTATTTTTAAGTTATACTGATAACAGATATACATATAGATGTACCGCTAAAAATCGGTCTTTTGTAATCAGGGAACCTCAAAACGTGATGTTATATATAGAAAACCAGAGTTGAAATTTCAAAAATTACTTTGTTTACAGTATATGTATGAAAAATTAATTTTGCTTTCTGAGCAGTGTTCGTCGACATAGTAAAATATAGTAAAGCGCTTCCATCAATTACATTCAATAGAAAAGAAAATTTAGCTTCATTTTGGGTAGCCTTGTATATTGTCTATAATCAATATGCACTATAAACAATACTGTGTACTTGAATTCAGTCTCACTCGAAAAACATCTAACACAAAAGGAATTGCAGTTCCAGCAATTTCCAAGTATAGCCGCAAAATATCGAAATACCTTGAGTAGCACTGTAAATGAATGATTTCCATACAACAATCTACACGAAACATGCTTTTATGTATAGAATAAACTTTGTTCATTTCGTTTTGTTTAAGTCAGCCTATAGATGTTACACTGTACTTACCTGCAATTTTCCCCATAGACATAATGTATTTGAATTCTCTTGGATGTTCCTGTACACGAACCATTTGCTTGATCTCAACGAAATGTTTAGTGTAGCCTCCATATATGATACACATTTAGAATACCAAATTTGGACTTTCTGCTATTATTTTTTCTTGGGATATGCTGATAACAGACAGACACACGCACACACAGACCAACTGCTAAATATATGATTTTTGGATTCAGGGGACCTCAAAACGTGTAAATATAACAAAAACTCAATTTTGGAAATTTGACCCAAGAACAATACTTTCTCTATACCATATATATAATATGGGTAAGAGAAAGTAAAAAAAGTCAATTACCAAATAAAAGGAATAATTTAGATAGATTTGAACTATTAAACAAGAAGACTAATCTAGAAATATTTCTAGAAAATATATTTATTGAAAGAAGACTAATCTGAAAATATTTCTAGAAAATATATTTATTGATTGGAATTTTATAGAGGACCATTAGCCTTCACTACGCTGCAGTTTTCATTTAAAAAAAAAAAAAAAAAAATGTAATCATTAATTTTTTTTTTTTTTTTTTTTTTTTTTTTTCAGGGAAAACTCATTTTTTATGTTTGTAAAATTAGCTTGAATACCAGTACTATTTTAAAGCTTTCTAACCTTATATTTAATTTCCCTCAATGTGAGAATTTGTATTAAATATTAAAAAAAAAAAAAAAAAACCTTTAAAAAATTAGTTACACAATTCACAAGTAAATTATTTATAAAATTACTTTTTAAAACTTTTTTTTTCTCTTAAAGTTTTCTAAAATATTTAATTTTCCTCCGTTTGTGCTCCGTATTAAATATTTTTAATATTTCAGGTGCCAAAATATTATGTGATTGTGTTATTAGATTACGATGCTACACGCGAATACTTTTCCATAGGGGGGGGGGAGGGGGAGGGAAGAGATATTAAAATTCTCAGCTCCATAATATATGTCGTAATCTCCTCATATATCACCCTAGGTATCCTGTGGGTACTGTAGTACAATAAGAACTAGAAAACTCATATATATATATATATATACAATATTGTTATATATACAATAGTAAAAACTATATACAATAATAATAATGTGCATGTAATGTACTATAGCGCGGCATCAGCAACTCCAGCTGTACCACAGTTTTAAAAAATTTATAGTATGGAGTTGAATTTGTCTTACCAGAGATATTTATTCACATTACACATTACCAGGGATGATAATTGAATAAAAACTTTTTTTATTTTTTTATTTACTCATAAACACCGTGGGTTGGAAAACGGTAACTCCTGCCTACCAGTTTTGAGACTAGAACTTCTCGGCCACTATTGGGGCTGAAAATGGAACGGAAAATTTGTGACTGTCGGTACGTGATGCATCTCACTTTAATATTCTTCTTACAAATTATGTCGCCAGGATGCCGCCTGATTATTACAAATATTTCCTCATGATAATAGAAATTAGGGAATTTCTTCAGCATTAAACGATAGTTTTTTCCTCATTTTTTTTCTTTCTCGTGTCCAATTAGATGAAAAAAAAAAAAAAAACAATGCATACCGTTTTCAAAAAGCAGCGCTTGTTTTTAGGAATAATGCCTCCCTGTAACAAGTTCGATAGAAAAAAACAGAACGAAATTACAATCAAACGAGTTATTTGTTATCTCCGCTAATGAAAAGGCCGCAGAACCGGATCAGATTCCATGGCGAGTTCGTGTGCATGAAGGAGGAAAAAAATGCTAAAAGAAAAGTTCGAAAGTTCGATTCCATTCAGTCAGAGATGTACTTCTTTCTGACCACCGATGAGAATTCTTTTTTTTTTCTTTTCTTTTTCCACATACGAAAAATTATTCAATCTTTGACATAATGGTTCACGTCAATATTGATAAACGCTTTTTATTTTTCTAATTTTTCTTTTTTACTTTCCGAACACTATAGTGAGGAAAGTATTGTAATCATGTCAAAAATCCGAATTCGAGATTTTGATGTTTCTATACGTTTCGAGGTCCAACGAGTCCGTTTTCACTATTTTTACGATGATGTATGTATGTATGTGTGTATGTATGTGTGTATGTATGTGAGTGAACAAGCTAGCGTCTAAACGCTTTATTCGAATAAGCTGAAAGTTGGTACGTATATTGTAAGTCACCATAGTACGAACCCTATAGATTTTGGTGAATCTAGCACTTACAGTTTTTTTACAGGGACACAAAGAAAAATTCTTTATCATTATGGCCAAGGGACCAAAATCTTAAAAGTGCGATAGCATCTAAACGCCTTATTCAATTGAGCAAAAACTTTATACACATATTATAGGTCACAGATACTCAATCTGTATAGATTTTGGAGAATCTAGCACGTATAGTTTTTTTACAGGGACACAAAGAAAAATTCTTTGCCAAATTTTTAAAAGTGTGATAGCGTCTAAACGCCTTATTAATCTGAGCAAAGAATTTGTACGCATGTTATAGGTCACATTTGAACCAACTACATAGATTTTGGTGAATCTAGCACTTACAGTTTTTTTACAGGGACACAAAGAAAAATTCTTTATCATTATGGCCTATGAGACCAAATTTTTAAAAGTGCAATAGCATCTAAACGCCTTATTCAATTGAGCTGAAAATTTGTATGAATATTATAAATCACTGTTGCACTAACTATAAGCATTTTGGTGAATTGTGGCCACCACGAGACTTTCTTCTATATTTTCCTATACAAATTCACTCAGTAACAATAATAATAAATAAAAAAAAGTGGGACTTTGACAAAATTGTGGGTAAAATGTGAAAATTTGTTTAAGTTTGTCAGAATTTATAGATTTTTACAGGGACACAACGAAAAATTCTTTATCATTATGATCTAAGGGCTCAAAGTTCAGTAGCGTTAAATAAAACCTCGTGTGATATATGGAGAAAAATACTCAAAGACTCTGTTATGGTTTTCTCTCTTTTGTTTGTTTAGCAACTCCTCTTTCTTTATTTTATCTACAAAACTGTTAGTTACTCAATGTTCGGAAAGTCGAGTGGAGTCACTCCAGATTTTTTCCTTCTGTGTGAGTGTGTATGTGTTTCTAAGTGATTTGATCTCAGGAATTTAATAAATATCTAATAAAATAAAGTGTTTTTCTCCGAAACTCGCATAAATGCGGGCTAGGACCCCTTAGAAAGACTCCCATGAAAGCACATCACCCAGGTCTAGGACCCTCCAGTAGTTAATTGGCCTTGACCCTAACACTCACCCCCAGTAAAATAAAACATATATCTTCATATATGATGATGTTTGTGCAGAATTTAAGGCCGATTGTCTACACTAAGGATCTAGGTCTAGGTAAAATACCCACCATAGGGGGCGGTGATTTTTTATAACCTGTATTTACGCGAGTTTCGGGAAAAAAAAAAAAAAAAAAAAAACGATAAACTTTAACCGGCTAGGCCGATGTGGGTGACTTCTGATCAAACCATAGCACTTCTACTCGACATATGAAATGTTCAATAAAATAGATAACTTCTTAAATTTTCAGCTTCAAAGACTAATTTTTAGATGTTCGTGTTAGGGTTAAGGCCAGTTGACTGCGACAGGGTCCTAAGCCTGGGGGAATGCCCTACCCGTGGGGAGGGGGAGGGGGGTTACAAGGGGTCCTAAACAGTATTTACGCAAGTTTCGGGAAAAATCACGGAAATCTTCGAACGGCTAGGCCGACGAACGTGACCCGCGATCTAACCCTGCACCTCGCGTCTGTCAGCTTCAAGAGCAGAACCTCTCGGCTCGGCCACTGATGGATTTTAGGATAAAGCGTTTTAGGTTCGATAACTAACTGTCAGTCAGAATGTAGTTTTGTAGTTTGCAATTTTATCGCTATTTATACATAATAAGTAACAATTTTCAAATCATATTTGAATAATATGAAATTATTATTCGAATAAGATCATCAACAATTTTTGGCTATGTTACATATCTGTCGTTAGCCTGGGAAAAAAAAAAAAAAAAAAAAAAAAGGATTTTTTTTTTTAAATAAAACGCATTAGGCTTATAATTATGTCTCATTATTTATTAAAGAAAAGATAATCTCACACCTTTTTTATAAGTTCTTCATTATTGGCTCAGTAGCTCCATTTTAAGGATTTTTAATAACTTGTAAATTTACTTCTTATAAAATGTAATAAAAAATTAAAGAAAAGAGAAAGGAAGAAGGAAAAGAAATAGGGAAGGTAGGAAAAAGAATGAAAAAGAAAAGAAAATGCTCAAATGCCGTTTTCGCTTTATTTAAAAAAAAAAAAAAAAAAAAAAAAAATCTTGCAGAGGTTTAGGTTGGTTGGTTAGTTGGGTTTAACGTCGCACAATCTTGCAGAAACTGAAACAAGATTTGCTATTTAGTTTTAGTGCTGCCATCTATGGGCTTGTTTTGTACTTCAACAATATCAGATCTAATGGAAAGTTCTGTCCATTTGAATTAATAAATTTACACCGGAAATGTTTGTTTTAAAATATTTATATGATGCTTTACCAATTATCATCTTAAAAGTTACCCAAGAATATCTTAAATTTTATCCAGGATAAATTTCCGATGTCGGTATTTTAATTCAAACGGATAAAACTTTCTGGTAGACCTGATATAATTGTAGCAAATTGTTCAGAATATTAGCATCTGAATTAGAATATGCTTTGATTTTGAGGCCATATTATTTAAATATCAATAGATAATATTATCTGTAACTTAAAAGAGTATTTTGATAATTAATATTGACAATGAATTAAAAACACATGTGCTTGATGCAAACGATCTTAATACTTTCATGTTTCCCTTCTAAAATTTTATGTCTTAAAAAATAATGCACTTAAAATTTTCAATAATACGGTTAAAGGGGTCGTTTATCTTTCTGATAAAATTAGGGGGGGGGGAGACTGAAACCCCTTTTTTTTTTTTTTTTTTTTTTTATTATTTGTTTGTTTGTTCCAAAATGTTGCATTTTATTTTTTTAGAATTGCTTTTAAAAATATTATTAATGAGATTTAATGCAATTCTGTTGGGATTAGCATTATTATATATTTCTTTTTAATTTAAAGATATTTTTTTCTTTTCTTTCTTGTCCAGTGATGGAACACAGGCGCAGAATTCATACCGGTATTTGCTTAAGAGATTGATCTATCTATAATATCGTTGATTTAAGAAGTCGGAAATTTTGGTACATTTATAGTGGTATGAGTTCTGCTCCAGTGTTCCATCCGTGCCTTTTTTTTTTTTTTTTTTTAGGAACTTTTCACTTATTGTAGTAGCAAAAGTAGCATATTCTGGAGGGTATATAGTACCTTGGATTAAAAAAAAGTAAATTTGGTAATTAGATAAACTTTATTCATGCTGCTTCGATAAAATTTAAACTCTTTCTTACGTCGGAGAAGATTATATTTTGATAACTCTTTCTATATTAAGTGCGAAAATATAAGTTATCGAAATACTATTTATGTCAGAACTAACTTATAGATATTGAATGACTATTCTTTCTGGATAATTTAGTACTTCTTGGGAAATAATGCACTTAATTTGTAGAAGCGAACCACATTCTTTCTTACCTCTTCTCATTAGTATTAAAATCACTATCAAAATAATCTCAGTAAGTAAAAAAACACAGAGAATAATGAGGAAAATCACATACACGGCTATCAGCGTTGAGAATAATATCTATCAAGAAATTTAACTATAATTTTTTCATAAGATTTCGTTGAATGATAAAACGTAAGAAGCATTTTAAAAAACGCAAAATTCTACAAAAAAGTCGATTTTAGAAAAAAAAAAAAAAAAAACTATTTAAAGTACATTTTTATACTTGTAAAACTTGTTTTTCAAGTGCTATTAGCTTTCTTGTCAACAGCAAAGCACTTTTTAGAGGGTTTTTATTTATTTATTTATTTATATTAACATATTTTGTTGGTAATTTCTAATTAATTTGGGGGGACTCATGTCAAAGTTGTGCCTTGGGGGGGACTCATGTCAACGTTGTGCCTTGGGGGGGACTCATGTCAACGTGTTCTGAACTTTTCTGAAAGTTTCAAATGTCTAGCTAGTCGAGAAGTCAGTTAAATTGCAAGTTTTGTCCAAACCGTTTTTGAGCTATTACCGTTTTTTGATACATTTTGCCCATTATGAACCTAATTTTTCTAAATATCTCCAAAACGGAAAATCGTATAGAGTCCAAAAAGGGAGGTGCACAACTAGATGTTATAACAAACCTATGTACCAATTCGCAACTTTCTACGTCCAACCGTTTTTGAGTTATGCGACATACACACACACACACACACACACACACACACACAGACACACATACATACAGACGTCACGAAAAATCGTGTAAAGTCGCTTATATCTCTAAAACGAGAGCTCGTGTTAAGACGAAACTTGCAGGTGTGCAACTAGACATCATGACTGTCACACGTATAAATTGGCAACATTCAGCGATCATTCGTTTTCGAGCAATGTGAAATACAAAATCCATTTCGCAAATCGGGATTACTATACTTCCTTATACTTTGTATAAGGAAGTAAAAAACCTATAACAGTTTGATTTTTTTTTTTTTTTTTACTTTTATAACTAAAATAAAAATAATATATTTTCTTACCAGCATTTAGACGTAACATTTAATATACATGATTCTTATATAAATAATAAAAATTTCAAAATATTATTATTTAATTAAAATAATAATAATAATTTTATTATTTATATTATTTATTTGTTATTTGTTATTAATTATTTTAGTTATATAATTACATAAATTATACGATATATAATCTGCACAGTATATTTACTTTCTAGCATTTAGACATGATTTTAAATATATTTAATTATTAAATTATATATATCTTTAAAGCCATGTCTAAATGTTGATATATAAATATGCAGTAATTTTTTTAATTTAAATAATAAAAAAAAAATTATCAAGAATAATTCTTTTTTTTTTTTTTTTTTTAATGAAGCTAAATTATAATATTTGAAATGTTTATCATTTATATAACAATTGCATATATTAAGTAGTATTGTCTAAGTGCTAGTTTGTAAACACAATACTACAATCATTTTTATTTAAACTAATAAATTTATACCGATTTCTCATATATTTATCGATCGATTTCGTCTTTTATTTTTACTCAAATTTCTCTCTAATCTTATCATCGCCTATCGAAAGAAAAAAAATCTCTTCAGCAAGGCGTGATATTCGATATATCATCGATACGAGTCAATAAAAATTAACCGCACGTGCCAGTGTGTTTTCCTGAAAATCGACCTTTTGTTTTTATTCCTTCCTTCCTCAGCTGGCGCCGTGCTGATCGCATGCCGATCTTACGTCCGGCAAAGAGAGCGGCCATTGTCGCCTGGAGGTCAGTTCGGAACTGGACGATGAACTCTCTTTTCTCTTGCGAACTTCTTCTCTACGCTTTGTTTCTTCTTGCAAAGAAAAAGAAATAATCCTTAACATCATCCGCTTGACTTTTTTTTACGTTTTATAATTCCTAAGGTCGTTAATCTTAACAATTAGAAGAGAATTATAGTTATCCGAGAGTGTTCATGTATAGGAACACGGGGGATGGAGTTCAATTTTGTTAACTAGTAAAAAGAAATTTCAAAACTTATTTTAGATGATATTTAAAGAAATTTGAATAGTTTGGTTTAATTTCTCGCTTTACGGCCCTATAATACAGCTAATTATAATACAGCTAATTAGACCATAGTTTACTGCTAAAAGTGAATTCCAAACCGTTGTACCGAAACTCGAATCCGGCATCTGTGATATAAAGATCCGAGTGTTAGAACTTTCAAATTTGTACCAAATGATCTTATTATGTATATTTATATGTACACACACATATATCTACCGAAATATAACCAAGACAGTATTATTTACTTTAATAAATAAGAAAGAAAGAACGTACGTAACACACAGAAAGAACATATCTATAAATCGGTCTATACGGTCGGAACATATCTATAACATCTATAAATCGGTCAGTCTGGAAATGCTTTATGACAACTGTACTGTAATCCTTTTACTTATCTGTTACTTGTTTAATTTTGCTGGATAGTGTTAAAAAGGCATAACACAGCTGGTTTATTCTTTGCAGTTCCTTAAAGACTTTTTTTTTCTTTTTTGCCGAAAGGTTTAGAATAACCTATTCTTCGAAACCTACTAAAGTGGCATATAACAAATGTAACCGTATTTAAAAAAAAAAAAAAAAAAAAAAAAAAAAAAATGGAGGGAGGTTATGATTTTACACTGTTAAAAAAAAAAAAAAAAAAAAAAAAACACGTAAGAATACGGGGCCCGGCGTCAGAGGTTCCAGACAAAGCCCGTAAAAAAAAAAAAAAAAAAGGACACATATATATATATAGGGTGTTTCAGTGAACCGTTTGAGAACTTCTAAGAGGGGTAGGGTACATCCTGACAACTCAAAATCACATAGCAATGTGGGGTCGGAAATGCTTTCCTGAAGCGGTGTTGTACACAGAAGCTGCCGGAGAAATTCGAGATATGCCTGGAGTATTCCAGAATGTTCGGATATCCGTGCGTCGGAGATGTGAGGCGTGCACTGTAGCCCGTGGAAGAAACTTCGGACACTTGCTTTAATCCATGCACCTTTTGCTTCTTTTCATGTATTATTAAAACGATTTTTCACTTACGGTCTCTTTTCTTTATGGTGCTTCTGTGTACAACACCGCTTCAGGAAAGCATTTCCGACCCCACATTGCTATATGATTTCGAGTTGTCAGGATCTCAGGATGTACCCTACCCCTGTTAGAAGTTCTGAAACGGTTCACTGAAACACCCTGTATATATATATATATATTAATATATATATATATATTTACGGGTTTGTAACACAATTTAAGGTCATTGCATACTTAATTTACGGTCTAAACTTTTTTTTTTTGTACGGGCTTTGTCTGGAATCTGTGCTGTAGGGCTTTCTTTCCCCGTAATCTTACACGTTTTTTTTTTTTTTTTTTCATTTTCAAGTGTAAGAACCGACGAGTGTTAAAAAAAACTAAAAATTCTCATTGGGTTACTCTAGATTTTTTTTTTTTTTTTTTAACCCTTTTTTCCAAGAATAATTGAATTTATATACACCAGAATTAATGCTGTAGAACTAGTCCCTTTTGTTTAAAAAAAAGTATAATAAGGATTAAAATCTTTTGCAAACATTTATTTAAACATTCTGTGTCTTCTCTTTTGATTTGTGCATTCAATTCCCTTCCTGCTAACGTTTTCTATTTCCAGTTTATGAATACAGTTCTTGAACTTAATTTTTTTTTTTTTCCCACCTCTTCCTTGAAATCCGCAAAGGCATATCATGCCGCCCAAATAAAACTGAAGTTTGAATAAACGAAGCCACAGTTCGTTTACATGCGGTTTCCTGGATCGGAAAACGGAACTTCAAACAAAACGGCGCCTCCAGTCCTGTTCCAGACGGAAAAGGCGAATTACGTCTCTTTTCTTTAATTTAAATACTCTGAAGTTTATAAATATTTTTAAACCTTGCCATTTCCTGGTGTTTGTTTTCTTTTTAACAGTTTTGATTAAAATAGACACGTCATTATTTAGGTTTTCTTGATAAGCTATTCGAAGACAGATATAGACATGGTTATTACAGTTGTCAGGACATGCTTTTCAAAGATTAATTTAAAAAAGGGTTACTGTTAGAATGATTGTTTTCTTACTTCTTCCATCTAGGCAACTGCAAAAGAAGACATTCTGATTTGTGAGGAGGCCTGCGGGGAATTCCCTACGTAGAGTTTCTTTCTAAGAGATCCTAGCCCGCATTTTCGCGTTTTAAAGAAAAAAACGAAAAACTCCGAAAGGCTGAGTCGAGGTGGAGGCGGCTGCATATATTTTATAAAGTAATGGTTTAGCCCGTCACTATACTATCCATGACAAACTTGAACATTTATTATTATTATCATCATTAAATTTCTTTGAAAGAGGGGGGGGGGGGGTAACATAGCCCTGAGAACCGCATTTCGTTAAATAATTGTAAACCCCTTGGATATTAGGTCTTTTTTTTTCTTGGGGGGGGGGGGGAGGGGAGATTTGCCTTAACTTTAGACTTCCTTGTACAGGTACTCCGAAGCCTTCACGTTGAAGATAACTTTGACGAGCACGGTGAAGAGTTTCCCTGGATTCAAACCTGGCATCTCCCGTTGACTAATTTTAATAGCAGTATCTCTCAGCCATTAGTCGTATCATTCTGATTTGTGATAATTTTAAGTTTTTTATTATTATTATTATTTTTATTACAAATAGATCTACCGTAGAGGGTTGCAGAAACTTCTAGTTAGTTGAATATCCTCACTTTATGTGCATCCTCCGAAAGAAAATGTACCAAGAATATGAGGCAATCGGAATACACAGGGACAAACTATGAGGTGGGTCCAATATAGGGAGCTAACATTAACATGGAAGACGCAGTGGTGCCTCTGCATTAGGCGCCAAAGTGGAAAAGCTCTGAAAATTAAAGGGTATCATTTGATGACTTTAAAATAATAATAATAATAATAATAGTAATAAATCATCAATATAATTTATAAACACTGCAAATTTAGTATGTAAGATGTGCATGTGAAAAGACTATGTTGATTTAATTTGAGAGCATATCGGATGACAGTTGGCGCTGCCAATCAACAATGTAACCCTATTTATGGAAAGGCTATAATTGACCTTCTATCATATATATAAGTTCACCAAACTGTGTTGTATAAGCATAATTATGAAAAATTATGCCGACTTAATTTGGGTATCAAACGACAGATGGCATTGCTATTAACTTTTTACAATTTTTTAGATGGCAATATCTCAGCATCTATTAGACATATTTACACTAAACTTCACATGTAAAATTTTTATTATGAGACGTTATGTTGGTTTTAATTGTTTGTGCGTGTAAACTGATAGGTGGCGCTATAATATAGAATAACACAGAAGAAAGTTTTGTCATGGTCACAGCATACTAGTTTAAACAAATATTAAATTTACCTTAATAGATTATTTACGAAGAAAAAATTATTTCTTTTGCTGACGTTTTCTATAAACACAAATAATTTAAACAAAATAATAAATCACTCAGAAGTCGATCTGAATTTATATAGAGATACAGGTTCCAGGAGAATAGGTTTTACTGTAAAACTCCAAAACCCCTTTGGAAAACAATGCAATTTTGTTCAGACATATTCTGGCTGTTAGCCAACTCAGCATTTTAAAGTTCATACTAATCCAGTTAGCCATAGCCCATATTTGCTAGATAGTGTCGCTAGTTTAAATTCAAGCTTATTCGATCCCCGTAATCTCACGAATGAAATATATTAGTCTGGTCAATTACGTGGAAATTTCTGCCATTATTCATTTAATGGTCAAAGAAAACTATAGATTTAACCGAAAAACATTTTAAATGAGCTCGAACACACAAATAAGCGTCTGAGATCCTAGCTCATTATTTTATGAATTTCAGTTAACTCTCTCTCTTCCCACTTGTCTGTGAATATCAAGTCAGACGAAAACAGATTCCTTAAAATTATTATTATTATTATTATCATTTCTCAAAGGTCAAAACAGGTGGTTAGAAAAGCTAAGGAAATGCTATTTTTGTTTCTCAAGATTCGGTGGTGCGAAACACCGATCTGAAGTTAGCCGTCTGAAGATGCTTTTTTTTTTTTTTGTGTGTATAACGAGTATTGTCGGGAGGAGAGGGAGTTTACTTTTTTCTGCAGTTTGCCGCTAAAAAACAAATAATATTGAGGGTCATTTATTGAGTCAGTTCCAAGACTCATTATTTAAAAAAAAAGTAATAAATGAATAATTTAAGTTCTGAGAATCTGTAAGGCGTCTTATCGTCGCTGGCAGAAAAATCCCATTAGAGCGTACAAAACCTAAACTCACCAACAGCCAAAGTCCATGATGATTCTAAGGTGAAATTTATTTCCACAATGACTCATTACCCACTTAAAATAATAAAATTAAATAAATAAATAAATAAAAATCTGCGCCGATTTCCATTCAGAAAATTCACGATCATTAAATTAGTACTCGTTTTCGAAAAATTGGCTTTTCACATTTGTAACATTTTATTTCCAAGCAATAAATTAATAAATTAATGAAATAAATTATAATAATAATAATAATAATAAAAGCGAAAAGTGCATTTGATTTTTTTGACTCAATAATAAAATATTAAGAATAAAAATAAAAATAATTTTTAAAAACGAGTATTATTTTTATGGGTTTGAATATTTTGAATATGAAAACGAAATAATAATAATAAAAAAAAAATACATTTGGTAACGAGTAACTATGGAAACAAATTTTCCCACAGAATAACATGGGCCTCGACTGTCAGTGAAATTAGGTATTGTACAGTCGGTAACAAAAGTATCCGAACACTAGCAAAATTCATGTACAAAAAAAGTAGAATAAATACTGTTTTATTAAATAAATCCTTGTCGAATCGGTGTTTTTAGACTGACTAAGAACGTGATTTGACAAGGATTTATTTAACAAAACAGTATTAACCCTACCTTTTTTATATAGGAATTTTTGCTAGTGTTCGGATACTTTTGTTGCCGACTGTACGCTGCTAATTTTGGAAAAGGATTATGGTAACGTTGTTATTTGTTGATTTCCAGGAGCATGACGTGAAAGCGTAGGAATTAAGACTCATTCTCTACGCTAAGTATCTGGGCCTGGGTGGAATGCTTGCTCTATATGGGAGGTATTTCGAAAGATTTTAGTCCATATTTGCGCATTATTTTAAAAAAAGTACAGAAATAACAATAGTAATAGTTATAAAAATAACTTTTAACGATTACATATACAATTTCGTTTATATTTTTTTATCACTTTTTAATATTGCTGTAAAATGCTTGAAAATATTGACGTTGAATGTTGACAAAAAAAAAAAAAAAATCTTCGTAAACAAATACCGTAAATAATAATAATAATAAAACGCAATACTGTTCAGGATCGAAATAATGAACCACTATCCCACATCAGATTAAAAAGTAATGCTTCTTTCATGCAATTCGGAACAACTGTTGAATTATTTTTTCTCTTTCTTTCTTTCCCTTCCTCCCCCCAAAATAAATAAATAAATAAATAAGTAAAATAAAATAAAAAATAGAGTTTGCTTGCGAAATTTTCATTGATGCTTTTCAACAACATGAAAAAGTGTTTATGAATTATGTTCACTGAACGTCTATACGCGCTCTCATTTGTGTTATATATTTTTGGAATGTCTTAAAACTAATACAGTCGAACCTCGTTAACGTGAATCTCAAAGGGGATAAAAAAAAATTGTTCATGTTATTAGTAGTGCATGTTATCAGTATTAACTGATCTTTACATAACTAATCTTCATTTTCACGGGAATGTGGAAACATTTTATATTAAAAATAATTCACGTTAACAAGGTTCGAATTTATATGTTATTCAGACTCACTACAACATGTTTTCCTTTTAAAATGGTATGATTAGCATTACTGGTTTCTGGCAAAAGAATTCCTATACATAGTGGTCTAAGAGAGATGTTGGGGCATGCACGACACTGATACATTTCTGTTTCGTAAAGATTTGGGAGAATGCTTTCGAATTCCAAAGTAACTTTAATGTAAACATAATATAATCTAGCTGTATGTGAATATTCTATGCATGTGAGCGTCAAATCAACGAATCAAGAATTAACGCAGCTGGTCCGTCTGAAAACAATTTGTATAAAGTAAGTTACAGGAGCAGTCGGCAGCAAAATTATTCGAGCGCTAGCAATAATTCCTATGCAAAAAAAAAAAAAAAGTACACTTAATACTGCTTTGTTAAATAAATCCTTGTCGAGTTATGTTCTTAGTCAGTCTAAGAACATGATTCGACAAGGATTTATTTAACAAAACTGTATTAAGTGTGCTTTTTGTATATAGGAATTATTGCTAGTGCTCGAATAATTTTGCTGCCAATAGTATTACTCTAAAGCCTAACATATATTTCTCCACTTCAATTCTAACTTTTCTTTGTTTAAAAGTTTTACATTGTTTTCATGAATGTAATAACAAAAGACTTTCATTTTTAAAGGGAAAAAAAATAAAACACATTTCCCAAATTTTAACTAAAAATATGATATTTACGTTAAAGGACATTCATTCAATGCTGCTCAAAAAATCGACAAGAGAAAAGAGTTACGGTTGAGAAGCAGATAAGATAATTTCTCATTCATAAATGAAACCACTGAAGCGAAACAATGGAAAATTTGGACGCGTTCAGACACGGGTTTGTTTTATTTTAGTATGTTTTTTACTTGTACCTTGTTGACATTAGATATGGAGGAAAGGTGCAGGCAGGGGGAGAGGAGATCAATGCAATATATATCACAAGAAGTAGCTTCTCATCTTTCTTCAGGTTCACGAGACATGGAGATAAATTTGATAAAAGGAAACGTCAGTAGTTTATTTTATGTTGAATTCTTTTAATATTGTATAGATTATCTCTTTTCAACCCTGCTTACCCACGTATATTGAGATTTTTGTTATGCTTGTCAAAATCCTTGCACATGCATTCATATTTGAATGTCGAAAAAAGGTGACTCCTTCCGCCCGTTTACAAAGTTCTCTATTAATATTTTGAGTTCGATAGGTATTCGAACTTGTCATGCACTGCGTTTGGCACTTTTTAAACGTACTTTTATTAATTATTTATTATTATTTATTTATTTAATCTCCACAGATTTCAAACCAATTTAAAATTGAGATCAATTGTGAAATTATTCAGGTTTTTAATGAAAATTAACTAAATCCTTATGAAGTTTCGAATAAAAATAGCTAGTTAAACTTGAGAAGTTTTCAGAATTTTACCCAAAGTTCTATTTAAATTTCCGTTGTAGCAAATAAAATTAGTTTATACGTATTAAAATTAATTCATTATTTTAAATTAATGTTATGTTGAAGAAAGTCTTTTAAAAAGAAAGTTTTTTTTTTTTTTTCTTTAAGAGAACGAAAAACAATTGATAAAAATATTAATTAATTTACATTATTAAGATTTGACATAAATTTATCTAATGTTTATGAAAACTGGAATATTATTTGAAATTTTATTTTGTATGAGATATTTACAACCGCTGTAAATTTTGTAAACGATTCTTTAAATCTTTTTTTTTTTTTTTTTTTTTTTAGTTTACAAGGAAAACATGACTTGCACCATTTAAATTTATATTTAACATACCTCACTCAAACTGTTTATTAATTATATATTTTTTTATTTTTAACAATTCCCATTCAAACATCGTAATAACTTATGAATTCTTATATTAAACTGGCTGAAAGCATTGAACGATTAAAAATTCAAACAGGATGTTAATGTTTAATGTTCTCCCATACCCAAGAAACTTGCCAGATTTAAATCCCTATGATATTTTATGGAATATAATTGGCATGAAAATATACTAAAATCATTCCAAAACAAAACGTGTAAACTTCAGGAAACTACAATTAAAGTTTGGCACAATTAAATACCAAAAGAAGTGTTGCAAAGCCTTGTTGATTCCATGCCTAAACGAGTTGCTGCTGTGATCAAAACCAGAGGCAGTTCTGCAACATATTAAATGTCTTTAGGTTAAATTGCACTCATGTATTATATTTTCCGCTCAGAAGAACTTAGGTAAAATCTAAATTATTTGCTTATTTAATTTTATCCAGAGGTACGAAAATATATGCTGATTTCTGATAATTTGTAATTTTTTTGTATGCATCTTTTCATAAAAATAAATAGTTATTTTTGTTCAATATCTTACTCAAATCGTGTCTTTAAAATAATTTAACATATTGGCATTTAAAAATAAATAAATAAATAAATAAAAGCAGATGAATTAAAAAAATATGTTTTTTTTTTAAGTTTTTTCATATAATAATAAATAAATAAATAAATAAAAATAAAAATATTAGAATTTTAATCTTGCAATACTTTTGGCCAGAAGCGTATATATTTTGTTGCAACGGATAATTCTTTTCTCTGCCTCAATTGGACTGTTGCCGTAAAAGTAGATTTACAGTCAAGTGGAAATGCATGGCCATTTATTTCTACTTTGACTGTAAATCTACTTTTACAGCAACAGTCTAATTGAGGCAGGGAAAAGAATTAATCCATTACAACAATACATATATTTGTATAGGTACTATATCTCTGTGTGTATGTATATGAAATATTTTAACTGCTTTATATTTCAAATATATTATAAATACGACTATTTAGTAAAAAATAAGT
This sequence comes from Salticus scenicus, assembly GCA_963930645.1. Classification (NCBI taxonomy): domain Eukaryota; kingdom Metazoa; phylum Arthropoda; class Arachnida; order Araneae; family Salticidae; genus Salticus; species Salticus scenicus. The sequence continues at coordinate 292,864,713 of OZ005655.1, read as the reverse complement.
GAATAAATAAATAAAAATATAACAACATTAATTAGCAAAATATTTATTTATTTATTTTCTTATGAGATATATATTATATGTGAAATATTTTAACTGTTTTATATTTAAAATATCTTATAAATAGGATTATTTAGAAAATATATGTATATATATATAAATGATAGATAACGTAATAAAATTTAGCAATTAATAGATACAAAACAATACCAACACAAAAAAATAGAACTGATTTTAACTTATAGGTGGAAAGACTGACACAAAATTGTTGCGATACAGATTAAGAACCAATAAGAGACAAAAACAATTTAAATTACTTACGCTGGCATGAATGATAATCAGTGGCGGATTTAAGCCCCCCCCCCCAAAAAAAAAAAAAATAAATAAATAAATAAATAAATAAAATAAAATAAAAAATAAAAATAAAAAACTCTGACATTCACAATTGAATATTGCAATTGTAAATTTTTTATTTGTCTAGAATAACATTTTGAAAAATCTCAGCCCCCCCCCCCCCCCCCAAGTCAAGTTCTGGATCCGCCACTGATAATAATAATAATAATAATAATAAAAGGGACAATTAAACTTAATGACAGAGAAAACAAATAAATGACCACAGAAATTATATTTAATAAAACAACATTAATTAGCAAAATATTTAATAAAACAACATTAATTAGCAAAATATTTAATAAAAAATATTTGTTTCTTTATAAGATAAATATTTATATATATATGAAATATTTTAACTGTTTTATATTTAAAATATCTTATAAATAGGATTTTTTAGTACAGAAAAAAAGAAATACACAAAAAAACATTAATTAGCAAAATATTTAATAAAAAATTATTTCTTTGCCTTATAAGATATATATATATTAAAACTTCGAAAAGAAAAAGCCGCTTGTTCTCAACTGAACATTCTTCATCCTTTTCTACATAATGCAGAAAAAAAAAAAAAAAAAAAAAAAAAAAACATATCTACACAATATCTCAGTACAATTAGTGGAATAATCGTAACAACTAGTTCGTGATCGTAAAAAATTCACTTCCAGCGTGCTCCGGACCCTATAAAAATTAAAAACAAACGAACATTCTTTACGTATTATGGTTTTATGATTGTAGATCCCGTGTTCTTTATTTTATTTATTTATTTTTTTTTTTTTTTTCGTTTTATTCGTACCCCTTTCTCTGTTGGTAAAATAATTGTTTCTCGTAAAATTTCTCTCTACAAAAGACTATTCAGACTTTAATGATAAGGATGTCGGCGTCTTTTCTCTTTTATTTCAACTCTTCAGACTATTCTTTTCCCTTCCCCTTATCCTATCCTATTATGGTCTTTCTGATTTATTTTCCTCTTTATGCCTATTTAGATTTTACCGACTCCCGTCTTCATTATTTTGTATTTTCTTTCTAAAGCATGCGATTAAAATGGAAGGTTGTCAAAGAAAAGGGTCAGTGTAGTTTGATATGTTGATTGGGGCATGCAAAGTCGAGAGTGGTGGTAAGCTCGATTCTATATACATATTTCGATTTTTCGATAGGGCACCTTCCCTGTTATGTGTATATACATAAAGTGTGTGTGTATTTATATACCCTGAGAAAAAAAAACACACCGCCTTCATCTAGAATGAATAAATGGTCATTTTCTAAATCCTTAAACTAGAAATCTAGATTTCCAAGCTATTCGCGTAAGGCACACCAATAAACTGAATAGACGAAATGGTCGAGAATTTCTAATCTACACATTTCTAGATGGTGAAACAATATTCTAAATATTCCGAATCTTTTGTATTACGAGAAATTCTCGCTTGATTTTCTAGAACTGGGTCATAAACCAAGATTATAGCTGCTGAAACCCACCTCTAGTATTCACATTTATTTGGAGATATTTTCAAATAGGTTTGTCCTCGATAGTATAGGCAAACGCTCAAGAATTCTAATAGAGGTCTTTAGAATTCGCTTTCAAAGGGGACTAGAAAATTTTTTATAAGAAATTTATAAGGATGACGTGGAACTATTTTTTCTAGAACCACAATTTAGATTCTAGATGTCAGTTATAGAATTTTTTCTTAGTATATCAGTGTATTAGCTCTAGTTTAGGGATTTAGAAAAGGACTGCCTATTCTTTCTAGATGAAAGCGGTATATTTTTTTTCTTAGTGTAAGAATAAACAAAATTAATTGAAGAAATGATAGAAACACGTGTATTAATACATTAAACGCGGTAAAAAAATGTTATTCACGCATGTAAAAGAAATCTTAATGAAAAACTAAAATAATAATAAATGAATAAAAAATAACAAACATCAAAGTTGTTCGCTGCAACTATTAACTGCAACTGCATCATCATGAGGTGTGAACAATAATCATTTTTACAATTTCAGTTTTGCATAATAGCTTGTATTGTAACGTACGTGTGAAAAAGTATTTTATCTCGTTTAAAATAACAAAATGTAAATTAAAAAAAGAAAAAAAAAAAAAAAAAAACTTTTATTAGTTTTTAATAAACTATGCAACATTGCATAGAATTCTCCACTTCTTATAAAAAAAATAAATTAGTCCAATGCGATCAAGAAATAAAAATTGCAGTTTGTTAATTTAGTTTATCCTACGAAGATATAATGGGATAATCAAAATTGATATTTCTGTCATTGCTAAGAAACAGACAAACGTCATGCCTGTATCTTTAAAGCATAATATAAGGAGTATATCGTTAGGGTAGCACATGTTATTTAATGGTGAAATTTGTTACTAGAATTATTCATTTGCCTATTTTTTCTTTTTCCTTTCTTTCTTTCTTTTTTTTTTTTTTTTTTAACTAACATTTTCACATTTAGAAGATTATATACATATATATATATGTATATATATATATATATATATATATATATATATATATATATATATATATATATATATATATATGATCCATTTGATAATAGAAGAAAAGAATGAGAAGGAAGAATGGTCAGTCAAGTAAATCACCATAGAAACATACACAGGTCAAACAAAGTAACTAGTTGTCAAATTCATTTAATTTTTAAGATTAATAATATTTAATATTATTTACTTTAATTTATTAGACTACAAAACCTGTTGAAAATTAAGATAGGACCGTATAATTGGATGCTGAAGAAAAGAAGGATCACACTAGGATGTTATTTTAAGGGGGAAAAAAGAACTATGTATTGAAACGAACCTGTTTATTTTGAGATGAGCAAAAGAATTTCGGACCAAAGCAGAACAAGACTGAATTTTAACTGAATGGCTCAAAATACTGTAAATATATATATAATTTTTATTATTTTATTTTTGAGAGAGAGAGAAATAATAAATTAACTAAATGCATTTCTTGCACTTTACAGCTTGTAAAATGAATAGTTAAAATTTTTAACTTTATTTTTATTTATTTATTTATTTATTTTTAGAAAACAAGAGCAAATATAATAGTTGTGAATTTTCCGAATGTGTAAACGGAATTTAAAATAATATATTGGGTTAGAAATAACTCTAGTAACAAATTTCCATCATAGAATTATATGTGAGTACCGACCAAAAATGACGATAGCACTATAATTCTACTCATGAAAGAAAAACATCTTTTCCTCGTATTAGTGACTGAAAAATAACCTTTAAAAATTATTTGTACAGTTATTAAATAGAAAATCTAATCACATTCGAATTGTAATTGTTGTCTTAAATTTTGATTTGCGTTCAAAATAAAACTGCTTTTTAAGTTTTAATAGGCCGTAAAAATTTTGCTACTGTAAGCCTTGGTCCCACCGGCCGGCCTAAACCTAAATCCTCCTCTTCATATAAGGAAGTGAAAAGGGAAAAATGTTTAATGCAGTCGATTACCATCTAGATCTAGATCATTTTTATTTGATCGACCCCTCACGTTCTCTGCTTGATTTACAAATAACTCTAATTAAAGTCATTCCTCTTACCTATGATTTCTTCTCTCCAATGATTTAAAATAACTGTTCATGCCGTATCGTATGACTATTCAGAGTCACGATGGAATCCACACAATAATAACTTTATTCCTTCTTTATTAATTTCAAATTATTACCCATTTCTTGAGTTACATCACCCCATTAACAAAAAATAAATAGTGACTTATAAAACAGATAAATCGGTTGTTATCTATAAAACTTCCTCTAATTTGCATAAATTATGCACACATGAAATTCAATCAGGAAATTATTGAAGCAACGATCCCGATAATGCGTTTATAGAAATAATATTGAACTGTTGGCCCAATTACTTTTCTTTGTGTGAACTTTTGTCGATGTTTATATCAAGTTAATAATTTATTTACCGAAGACTTCAAAATTATTTATTTATTAAGAATTAATTTAAAGACTGTTTCTTGATAAAAATTTCCTTTAAAAATAGGCAAATCCAAAGCCGCATTTAATAATCACAAAAGGAAAAAACACTTTTGTTAATGGAAAAATATTACAGATATGTATCTGTAATATTTTTCCGCAAACAAAAGTTTTTTTTTTTTTTTTTTTAGTGATTATTAAATAAATGCAATAAAAAAAATTACTATCTTTTGATATGAATTAGGTAATTGGGCATCACAGGTGAGGAAACGTGAATACGCCGTACCTCCATTATGCTCCTAAGTTGTAGTGTCGCCATCTACCGGGAAAATGTAGGACGTTTTTCTGAAAACTTTCAAAGCTATTTCAAAGAGTTAAACTCCAAAAGAGAATGGAACACTATTATTACTATTATTTTCATTAAATAAAATTAAGAATTCACAATACCTATTTATTAGAATTACTTGATAGTTTTCCAGTTGGTTTAAATGCAAAATTAAGGAATTTAAATTATTAGGTTTACCGAAAAATTCTGACCGTTTGAATAAAAAAACTGACAACAGAAATTTACGTTAACCCGTTAGTAGTCGCTAGTTGGTCGATTTGCCGCCCATTCTTCAGTGTTGCCAGAGTTATTTATGCAATAGCCACCAAAAATTTTTAGAAGTAGCATTTGATACACATAAAACGAGAATAAAATCGAAGGAACGTCGATCACATCACTTCTTAAAATTATTGGTGAGAGTTAAATAAAAAGTGCTCAATCTGTAATAGGTGGCGCTGTCTATAGCGACTACTAACGGGTTAAATAATAATAATTTAAGATTTAAGAAAACGGTCAAATGTTACACAAATTTTCATAAGCAAAAATTTCCAGTGCCAGTTTTTTAACTCAAATTTTCAATGAAACTTTCTCTAATGAAGACTATAGATATTATATATCTATAAAATTAATTTGATTTAAACGAATAACTGTAAGTTTGAAAAAAAAAAAAAAAAAAGTATCTAACTAGAAATAATGATATTTGGGGGAAATGAATAAAAACAAACATCACAAACTGCTTAAATCCTTCAACTATTGTTTCAGAACGGTCTTAATACATACAACACTTCGTCAGACGAGAAAAAGTAGGCATGAATGCATTATATACCTTCTTAACTGTGAAATAGATCACTATATTATTTCTATAATACAGTGAAAAAATAATTTTATCGCTTTCCACAAAGTAAAAAGTATTTACGAATTCAGTTTGTCTCCCCCTCTTTACTCCTCTCTATTTGTGTGTGTCCACTCACGCTCTAATTTTCATAAATATTTTTAGAATGCTTATGAAACTGTTCTATGTTAATTAGGTTAAACATGGAATTTTCTATCTTCTCTGTATATGTTTTTGACACAGACACACAAAAGAATTCCGAACGCGAAAATATTTCTTTAAAGCTTTTTATTTTATTTTATTTTATTTTATTTTATTTTATTTATTTTTTTTTTTTTTTTAAGAATATGGTGTTATTAACATTATGATTAAATTAAAGATGTTTATGTTCCGGTTCATCTAACTGTTTACGTTATAGGGTAAGTGCACCAGTGATTGACACTTTTAGAGCAATCTCTGCTGTTTTTAATGTTCTAGTCATCAGAAAATAATTTTTAGAAATGTTAAGTTAGTACATATGGTATGAAAGACATTCAAAACCATGTATATCTTAAAATATATACATTTGATAACAATTATTATTATTATTATTATTATTTTATGAATTTCTATTTGACGCCCACTCAATGTTTCAGTAATTGACACTGCCAGTTTTTCATTTTATCAGTCATTGGCACCCTATCTTCCAGTGTTTGACACTGCTAGTTATTCATTTTACCAGTTATTAGCACCCTAGGCTCCAATATTCTTTGCTCCAGTGTTTGACATCAAATGTTAAAATTCTTATATGTAAAATATATGATTTTATTATTTTTCTTATTTATTAATTATTTCGGGATAGATGTCAATTACTGGAGCACCTGCCCTAATTTTCAAAAACAATTTTAGATTTGTTTCTAGTATTATTTAATTTCACGACGCCATTATTATCTCTATTGAAAATGCTATTAAAAGCACTATTGGTATTTGCAATTTACAAAAGAATTACGATGCATTACGGTCTATGAAAAGTACTCCTTTAAACTATTTTTTAACATCTTTGTGCATCATACAATTTAAAGAAATCAATTTATACATATTCAAATACACAATGATGCGTTTTATGTACGGTATGAAAAATTCCATAAATGATTGAATGACAAAGTCTTATTCTTTTTAGAAAATATACAAAGAAGATATAACAGCAATTATTCTTATGCTTTGACTTTAAAAAAAAAAGCTATAAATATAAGATTTCTGATATTTTTCTTTTTCTTTTTATAAATTTCAAAGAACAAAGTATATTTTAAGGTGTCATCATTGAGACATTGAAGTTTAAACGAGGCTAAATACAGTTAGAAAGTTTTTTTGTAATCTATGTAAATCGTGTTCTTTTTCTTTCTTGTTTAAATTTTACCCTTGAACTCGAATGGGAAAAAAAAAAAAAAAAACTGTAAAATTAATTATAGATGAAATAGAGCCATATATAAAGAATTCGAATATATTACTATCTGCTTATCTTACTCTAACATCGTACCAAATGTAATTAATATTTAAATAACGCTTTCAATAATTGCAGCCTGTCTTTATTTAATTGTAACTACTTGTCTATAAAGTTTCCTCATTTGCAACAATTACTTCATTTGTTTTTTGAATCGCCCAATAAACGATACATTGCGTCGCATCATTAACTTGCCGTAATTAACACCGAGCGATTAGATATGTGTAAAAGAATTAATGACCCAACTCCGAACCAAAACAAATACATCATTAGAATGAGTCGGGGAAGAGAGTCGATTCATATGACACAATGTTTCAATTCAGAAATTAATCGTTTTCTCATCTGAAATCTAATGATGAAAGTGTTCTTTGAAAGAAGCTCTTTATGGTGTTTTGAGTCATCGGATAGCACTTGGTCATATGATCCGACACCCAAGAAAGATCCAACGGAGATGTTCTTTTGAATAAATGGGAATTTGATTAAGGTCGTCGGAGAAACATAAATATTTCATGCTGTATTTGCCTATGACAAAGTAAATCTCTCTCTCTCTCTCTCTCTCTCTTTTTTTTTTTTTTTCTTTTTCTGTTGTTATTTCTTTTTTTAATTCAATTACAATGAAATAGTGTGTTCCCTCTTTTAAAACTATGTTCTTATAAAATAAAATCATTCACTTTAATAGAGCTTTTTCAAACATGTCTTTAACAGTTTTTCAGGAGTTGTATTGAATAGCTATTACTCTTTTGTGTGGTTAATCAAAGCTGATTAATTAAAAATTCAGGTTTTAGGTTAAAGTAATAATAATAATTATTATTATTATTATAAACGAAAAGAAATTATAATTACACTTTTTGGATATTTCAGTGAAAAGAAAATTATTATATTAAATTACATTAAAATTACAATAATAATTCTTTATTAAATAGAATTTAATTTAGTACACGAGTCCTTTATGAGGACACTTTACTCTGTTATATATTTCTAAACTCTTAGATTCTGTAATAGACTATTTCTCATAGTGAACATTTTAAGAAGGTCTACCACAAATGGTAATGATGACGCAAATGGTGATTTTGCAGATAAATGAATAAGCTATAAAGCAAGAAAAATTAACTATGAGCATTTTTCGCATTCTTGAGCTGCAAAATAAAATATTCACAATTTTAAAAATTATTATAAAAAAGAATAAATTGAACGGTTGTGGATTTTCTGGGTGTGCAATAAGAAATGAAAAAGAAAATACATTAGGTAGTGTAGTGAGTTATTCTACAAAGTCAACAAAATAGGCATTAACTATCCGCAAGGATAGATATTGTACGCTTTTAAATGAAAGCTTCTTATAGACCGTCGTACCTTATTTTTGCACTCGTCGGCCTAGCCGTTCAGAGTTTTCTATGGTTTTCTCCGAAACATGCGTAAATACGGGCTAGGAATCCTTAGAAAGACCCCCCATGGAAGGCAATCCCCTCAGGCCTAGGACCCTTGTACAATCAATCAGCTTTAATACCAATACCGATATGTTTGCAACCACTATTTTGAATATTGCTGTCCATTTTAACCACAAAATAACTGCTGATAAAAAATGATAAATATATCTGTTCGAAAATAGTGGTTAAAAAAAAAAAAAAAAAACGTAAATCTAATTTTTTTTTTTTTTTTTTTTTTTTTGGGGGGGGGGGGGATTAACATTGCATTCATCACGGAATTACCCACATAACGCTTACAAGGTATATTCTAAAAATAATAAGCGGGATCGATTGCACGGACAAAGAGACAATCTGATTGATAAACGCTTTTCAACTTTGTTGGTATGCTTTAATAATGGTTATGATATTCATTGGACTTGTTAGGCAATTTGTATACCACCTGCTATTCGATTCCTTCTCGATTAAATTAACGCTAGGATTTTGTTTTCTGTTTCTTTCTCGACTTGTATCATGCGATGTGTAACCGATGCAAACTCGTTCCGGGGCTGTACGGCATCTTTTTGTTTCCGGGCGCCGAAAGGTTTCGGCTTTCTATCCTCCTCCCCCCCCCCCCTTCTAATACATGGTCGAATGATCGGCGACAGTCGGGCGCCGTATAAAAACAGCCCTGTTTAAGAGAAAATTCACAACTTCTAAACAAAAGAGAAGTTTCCGTGTTCAATTTTTTTTAAAGGGAAAAAAAACTGGTTTTGATTGTATAATGTATATAATGTTGTATTTCCCCCCCCCCCCCTCTTTCCCCGGTTATTGTTCCACGGATATTTATTATGAGAAAAAGTCGAATGGAGCGGTTCAGATTCAATGAACTCCTGAGAAAACGGAATGAGTCTTTTTTTTTTTTTTTTAGTAAAATTAAAATACATTTTTTAAATGCTTGTATATTTTTTAATCAGGGGAAAAAGTCGGAAGTATCTCTTTTGAATTTTAATTCTAAAAGAAATTGAAAAAAAAAAAAAAAAAAATGAAAGGAAGAAAAAGTCGTGTGCATTAAAAAAAAATGACAGAAACAATTTTTCTTTTGTTTTTTACAATAACAGTATTGCTTATTATTTAAATAAATAATAAAATTTAAAAAAGAATCTGAAGTGACTCCATTCGAATCTTTAAAAATTCAGATACCATGATCAAATACAGATACAGATATCATATACCATACATTTAAGAGCGTACAATACTTAATAATCTGAAGTGACTCCATTCGAATCTTTAAAAATTCAGATACCATGATCAAATACAGATACAGATATCATATACCATACATTTAAGAGCGTACAATACTTAACCTCACCAATAGGCCAAAGCCTTTGTTATTCTATGGAGAAATTTGTTTCCATAATTTCTTATTACCTAATATATATATACAGTGAAACCTCTCAAGTTGGACACCCCTATAAGTTGGACACATTTTCTCGGAACGGAATGTATCCATAGGATTAACATTATGTCCAACCTCTATAAGTTGGACACCCCTCTAACTTGGAAGTTGGACATTCAAAAACTGTCCTAAGTTGGACACTTTTACCCAATCAGACAGGAAAAAAAGATATAAAAATTCCATTTTCTCACTTTTTTTTTAGAAATCTTATTTATTCCTTGTAGAAATAGTTGTAAATATCTAAAAAACAATGTTTCTAGTCACAATATATTCAACTTTGTCTCATCTTGTAAAAAACATTTTTTTTTTTTTTCTTCAATTGAAAATTTCACAAATTGCTCAATTTTGGCGCATAATGAAAGAGTCTTTCTTTTTATTGATTTGCGGGAATTTTTTTTTTTTTTTTCTTTGTCCCTTTCTCTGGGAAATATCCAGCAGAGAGCCTACAGGCATGTTTGACTTAGACTGTTTTAAAATGAGCTTTAGACAATACATTTCGGTTGTTAGGATTCCTCGTCATTTGTCCCTTTTATTTTTCCTAAGAAGTTTTACTTGCGTGTATAATTGCACTAAACTTAATGTGTGAGAGATCTATCTATAGTGAAAAAATATACTGATTCAATCTGATTCATTTTGGGTGCATATCAATCGGCAAGTGTCGCTGCTATGCTGCAGTTTTCCCCGTTCACGGAAAAGCTATATCTCAGTTTCTAGAACGAATAAATTCCCCAAACTTCATAAGTGAGTGAATTCTTGTGCATTTATTCTTCTCACTTCAAAAGTGAGTTTCTATTATGAAAATGAATGTTATCTTAATTTGGGTGTATATTGGTAGACAAAGTGGCGCTACTTTTAATCACATTCCCCGATTTTCTATATGACTGTCACAGCATCTATTGAATAAAATTGCACCAAAATGCATATACAAAATCTTTATTGTGAGAAGTTATATTGATTAAATTTTCGTGCATATTAACTGGTGGATGGCGCTGTTAATATATATATATATATATATATATATATATAGAGAGAGAGAGAGAGAGAGAGTCATTATGGTCACAATGTACCAGTTTAAATTTAGATTTTAAATTGGCAAATTAATTATTTTTTGTATATAAGTTATGAATACTTAATTATGTTATATTTAGACATGATTAAAAGTGAATAGGTATGCATTGATACAATTTTATTAAATCGAAAAATGTAAGCACCCCTATAAGTTGGACACCTCTCTAAGTTGGGCACTTTTTCCTGGAACCGTAGGCGTCCAACTTAGAGAGGTTTTACCATATATATAAATTTATGTATATATATATATATATATATATATATATATATATTAATTCCGTTTTCGCACTCAGAAAAATTCTCAATTATTTAATGAGTACTCATTTTCGAAAAATTTATTTTTCACATTTTTAATATTTTATTGTAGCTAAAAAATACTAAAAATACACTTAGTTTCTTTCTTTCTTTCTTTTTCCCCCGACTCAGAAATAAAATATTTAAAAAAAAAAAGCACTATTTTAATGGTTTTAATTTTTCTGAATGTCAAACAAATTTTCCCATAGAATTACATGGGCCTTGGCTATTAGGTATTGTCCGCTCTTAAACAAATATGAATCAGTGAATAATTAAATATATACACTAAAGTTAAAATTACAATGGAATATTTGATTATTTCTTCCACAATATATATGTTTGTGCTATGAACTGTATTGTATTCAAATTCTTTTATGCGTCCATCTAAAAAAAAAAAACTGCAGTTGGTGAGCACACAATTTTCATTAATGACTATGCTATAGCAAAATTCTAAAACATTTGCAAGATTCATTTTCTTTTAAATAACTCAATGCAGTTCAGATATAAGCTCTTATAGGATTTTTAATATGCATAAATTATTTCATTCTTCTCTATAAAAGAAATATAAGTGTAGCTTACGCACACAAATTTCTAATTAACAGGAAAGAATATACGAATATTACGTACTATGGGGGGAGGGAGCACTAGCTATCTAAAGTGTCTTGAATTACTTCGGGGACGTTCATTAATTACGTGAGGTGTTCAAGGGGGGGGGGTCGAGCCGAATCTCACCCAATCTCACGTGGGGGAGAGGGGGGTCTCTGCAAATATCACGTAATTTTTCCCCACAAAAAACAGTGTAAAATTACGAGAAAATTGAGTTAAATTCAAGTAAAACATGTTTCTTGACCTAGATATGGCAAAATATGACACAATAATATTTATCGTGGCTATCTGAATGCTGCGAGGCTGCACAGTAGCCTTTCAATTGTTTTAGGGCGCCACCGGCCAGCCATACGCGGGCTCGACGAACGTTGCAGCGTACGAGCCGCGTAACAGCGACGCACGGACAGGTTCCAACCTGCTTTGTTTGCTGCTCGTAAATATTTCGTTATACAACGATTCAGATTAGTTTCTATTTAAGTATTTTATTGTTCAATTTTATTACTGTGATTCTAGACTACGATCTATGCAATCTTAAAAACTAGTCTTCAATAAAAATAATAAAGCAAAATGTGATTTCTGAAATAAATCCAACGCATTTACAGTAAAATTACGAATTTTGAAAAATCTCACATGAGATTAGTGGAGGGGGGAGGGGGGTCGAGCCAAATCTCACGAAATCTCACCGGGGGGAGGGGGGGTGTCAAAAAATCGTCAAAACCACCTCACGTAATTAATGGACGCCCCCTTAAACGAGAATGACATCGGTGCATGTTTTAAAATTTTGCTACAGCATTATATCACCGAGATTTGTGTGATCACCATTTATAGTTCTTTTACAGTCCCGCACAAAAGAATTTTCTAGATTCATTGTACAAAAATACGAATTTGGGAAGAAAATAATCAAACACCCTCTTATAATATTCAGTTTTGTCTATTTACTGAAATATTCATTGATTCAAATTTGTTTAAACTCTTGGTAACCACTAAATATTCGGAGAGTCTATTGAGTTTACCCCAGAATTTTTATAACTATTTCTAACTGAATTTATCGTCTTTTACAGGTAGAGAAATCACATGTGTTTGTACCACTACTCATTGCCGCGAGTTCGGCCTCCGAGTCTGCAACACGACAGGTCTTTGCTTCAGTCAATACCTTGACAGAAGGGATGGCACGGATCCTCTAGTGCGGGGTTGCATCGAGAGCCGGACGCCCCTGCTATGCGAGAACAGAAGACCCGCCGTAGCTCAGCACAGGGGCTGGCCTGTGCTAATCTGCTGCGACAAGAATATGTGCAATGCCCGGGCGATGCCCACCATTCCGACTTCCACAGAGGAAGTTACAACAGGTAAATTTCATTATCGTTTTGTTATCTGCGTTACTGTCTATTTAACTTAGAAGTATTTTTGAGATAATATTGCATAGCTCATAATAAAGGCCGCCCGTTATCCTGCTGGAACTATTTTACTCCACAAAGATGTGAAACACTGGAATGGGCACTTCTGTAGATGCGTATAATTTGAGAGTATAATTCAGTCACTTCGAATTCGAATTGAAGTCATTAAGTCACTTCACAGTCATTCCGGTTTGTGAAAAATTTACTGCAATAATAACATTAAATGTCAGATTAATCCATGTTATACAAAATGCTCCCTGTTTTAACTTATTTGTATTTTTTCTCTTCGATTTTACATTATTATAGTTTAACAATATAGCTTAAGCATATTTGGGTGTTATTTTGTGGATTTATTTGCAAGGTTTTTATTTATTTATTTTTAATAATAACTGAATACTTAAATTAACTAATACTTAATTAATATCGATACTTTAATTAACTTTTCATTGAATCGCCGAAGTAATACCCAAATAGGTTTAGACTATAATAATGTAAAATCTAGGAGGACGGGGGGAGATGAAAAATTAGTCAGCAGGATGCACTTTAAAAACTGAGATTAAAAATAGAATACAATAAAAAATTCAATTTTACTTTTTAAAATGTAAATAGTTTTCGAGAAATGTTAATATACTTATTATTATTATACATCAGTACATCTCCATACAAAATTTCACTAATCTAAAGCAATGATTTACAAAAAAAAAAAAAAAATGTATATAGATCCCCATTACCTTAAAAGCTAAAATATTAATCCTCGTGGACAATCAAAGCCGATTACATATTATCTATGGGGAAATTCGTTTATAAAATGCTTTATTACTTGTTTATCCTTAAAAAATAAATAAATAAACAAATAAAAAATAATTTTACATTCGAAAGTTCACACCTGTGCAATTTTTTGTTGATTTTCACATTATTGATTTTTATTATTATTGTTGTTATTATATCTGGATATTTTATTTTGAAGCTGAAAAATGCGAAACAGTCACTTAGCTTATTTTTCTAACTTTACAGTTTCAAAATGAAATATTAAAAAAATAAATAAAATAAGAAACAATAACAGATTAACAGTTGCGAATTTTTTGAATGTAAAAAGGATGTTAAAAAAATACATTAGTTAATAAATAATTCTATAAACAATTTTCCCCATAGAATAACTTGGGTTTTGGCTTCGGCTGTCGGGGAAGATAATAGGTATTTGTAAGTTCAAAAAAAAAAAAAAAAAAAAAAAAACCTCGAATTATCGGATTTTTTTTTTTTTTTTTTTTTAAGAAATCCGAATTCATCTTTTCGTCGCCATTAATTTCAATAAGAAAAAGAAAAGAAAAAATATGTTTCATATACGCCATAAATTCCGAATTGTTGCGCAAGATAATTACATCGTACGTACCGCGGCGTTTTCACATAAAATAGGCCAAAGGGCAGCAGGTTGAGGCTGGAATGGAAAAGGAACACGTTTTATTAGATGCGACCTTTCCTGGGAGGTTTTTTTTTTACAGCATTGACAAGAAAGGCTTCTTAAAATTGTTACAATGAAACGATTCTAAAATGAAATTTTGCAGGGATGAGGTCATTTGTGATTTTGTTTAATATTTGTGAAAGAAGATAAATTACTATTTTTCGTAACTTTATTATTATTATTATAATTATTTGCAAAAGGTTTGTCGTGCATGAGATTCATAATCGCGGGCTGACTATATGAGGGCTTATTATTAATTTCCTTTTAAAAAAAAAATCTAGAGTGACTCCACTCGACTTTCCGAACATTGAGTAATTAACGGTTTTGTAGATAAAGTAAAGTAAGAGGGGTTGTTAAATAAACAAAAGGGAAAACTATAATAGGGTGTTTGAGTATTTTTCTCCATATAGTACACGACGTTTAATTTAACGCTATTGAACTTTGAGCCCATAGATCATAATGATAAAGAATTTTTCGTTGTGTCTCCGTAAAAACCTATAAATGCTAGATTCACCAAAATGCAACAGTGACTTATTGTTAGTGCAACAGTAACTTATAATATTCATATAAATTTTCAGCTCAATTGAATAAGGTGTTTAGACGCAATCGCACTTTTAAAAATTTTGTCCCATACGCCATAATGATAAAGAATTTTTCTTTGTGTCCCTGTAAAAAAAAACTGTTAAGTGCTAAATTCACCAAAATCTATACAGTTCGTGCAAGTGTGACCTATAACGTGTGTATAATTTTTTTGCTCAGTTTAATAAGGCGTTTAGACGCTATCACACTTTTAAAAATTTGGCCCCAGGCCATAATGATAAAGAATTTTTCTTGGTGTCCCTGTAAAAAAAACTATAAGTATTAGATTCACCAAAATCAATAGGGTTCGAGCTACGGTGACTTACAACATACGTACCAACTTTCAGCTCATTCGAGCAAAGCGTTTAGACGCAAGCGTGTTCACACACACACATCATCGTAAAAACGTGAAAATGGACTCAGGGAACCTCAAGACGTATAGCAACATCAAAATCTCAAATTCGGATTTTTGACGTGATTACAATACTTTCCTTACATATGTATGTTCAGAAAGTAAAAATCGAGATGCACACTTTATTTTTATTTGTTAATATTTTATAGTCTACCTATCACATCTAAAGCTTGTATTATCTATTCTGTGAGAAATTTGCTTATAATAAGAAATCACCACAGAACTGGCGTTTTAAAGTAATAAGTACAAAACTTTGAATAAACATCATAAAATGCAATAAACTCCGCATGCCGCTTCGATTGCAGCACTGGTGCTTACTTTGTTCGCCTGATGAAGGATTGTGTTTTTTTTTTTTTTTTTTTTTTTACCCAGAACAATTGTTGCGAGTTTATTGCATTGTATTGGTGTTTATTCAAAGTTTTGTACTTATTAAATTTGTTTATAGATTGTCTTGTTACTTAATTTCTTTTCTTTCCTTTTCTTTTTTAAGAGCGGACACTATCTAATTTCGCCGACAGCCGTAGCGTAGCCCATGTTATTTTTTAGGGAAATTTGTTACTCATTACCTAATCATTTTTTTTTTATAAATTTCGTTTTTCCATTCAGAAAATTGACAGTCGTTAAATTAGTACTCATTTAAAAAAAAAAAAAAATTGATTCTTTTTTTTTTTTTTTTTTTTAATTTTTAGTATTTCATTTTGCGGTTTAAAAAAAAAATGAGAAAAATGCAATTTGTGAAAATTCGCATTTTTGAACTCGAAAATAAAATATAAAAATTTTTAAAAATAAATTTTTCGAAAATGAGTACTAACTTAGCGGTTGTGAATTTTCTGAATGTGAAAACACAATTAAAAAAAATACATTTGGTAATGAGTAATTATGGAAACAAATTTTCCCATAGAATAACATAGGCCACGGCTGTCGGCGAGATTAGGTTGTATTGTCCATTCTTAATACTTTCCAACATAATGGAAAAAGTGTTTATGACTTGGTTTTTTTTTTTTTTTTTTTTTTTGTCTGTCTGTGCTTTAACTCAAATAAATGTACATGGAACTTCTAGAAACTGATACAATGTTATTCAAGTACACAATATACTGGGATGTTTCCTATTGAAAATGGGAGTAAATACCGCCACTGCATGACTTGTGTACGGGGACACCCGAATGAATTATGAACTATTGCGTTCTATGGGAGATATTTTTATAGACCATACACTGTTTAAAAAAAATGCAACTTTGCTGCCAGAAATTCTCTGTAATTACAGAAAAATACGTTTTGTCAACGTAATTTTTTCGTAATTTACGACTTTTTTCTGAAATTACAGAGAATTTCTGGCAGCAAAGTTGCATTTTTTTAACAGTGTGTTTTAATACCTTTATTTTGTACTAATCATAATGAAATTGACATTTATTATTCATATGCACCAAAAATGTTTTCTGTAGAATACAATATGACTCGCATTAATATTTATACAGGACCATAAAGAATATTCAGATGCGTTAAGGGCTCTAACCGAAAAGTCTGGAATTCATTCTCGATTTTATTAAAGACTTTTAACATTTCTTTCTCCCCATGCATTCCTATTGGATTTTCGTAACCCGTTAACGCCCGAATTAATTTTGCAAAATATTATTAGCTGATTATTTCACTTCTAAACTAATATAGACAACTGACAGTAAAATATATTAACTTAAACAATTCTTCTGATAGTCTTAAATTTAAAGCCTATCCTCATTTATTGACGTTTAGTGTTCTAGCGAGAAAACTTCGAGATTGAAAAACTTTGAGATAACAGATTAATTTCTTATTATATGTTGACAAAGATTTCGGAAGTAAAGTATTATAATATATATTATTATTCAGCTTTTATTTAAGTTAATATACTTAAACAAAAAGCAAATATAGGTGCGACGAATGAAAAATCATAAAATGACTATCCAAATTATGAAATAATAATCATTAGTAGGCACATAAAACTTTCAGGGATCATTTAGAGTGACGCTATAAACTGTCACCAAAAAGCAGAAATCATTCCAAGAAATCATAAAAAATATATGTGCCATTTTATTAGCTGTCCTCAAATGAGGACACTGGGCGCTAACGGGTTAGCCTAAGTTCACATTCACATGCCAGTGTCGCGCGTCAAATGGTCGTAAATAATTCGTTATTGGAAAATGACCCTTGAACTTTCGGAATTGTGGAGAATCAATGACATTACTTTTTATTGCTCCTTGAGAAATTTACAAAAGAAACCCAAGTTTACCATGCTAATTATCACAGCAGGAGGTTTGTCAGAGGTAGAAACTGGCCTTCGAGGAGCGCGGCTGCTATAAAAAACCCACATCAAAAGGAATTTGAATCGAATCAAACTTGGCGCTTGGTACCGCACCGAAGTGTGAATCAAGCCTTAGTATTTGTAAGGCTATCTCATTCAAAATTAATGTTTTTTTTCCAATTCCGTTTCTTTTTTTTTTTTTTTATTCCACTCTTTAAACATATTGCTTTTTTCCTTAGTGAGAAATTAAAATAAGTAAATAAATTAAAATATTTTATTTCATTAAGTAAAAAATAAATAAAATAAAATAAAACAAAGATTTTCTAAATCCCAAACCAATTCTAACCCAGTTTATCTTTAACATTGTTACTCTGTTTTTTTTTTTTTTTTTTTTTTTTTTTTTTTTTATTATTATTTAAATTGATCTGTATTAAATTATTGCAGTGTTTGAAAGTGATTTTGTATGTTCTCAAATTGATTTTTGTTCTTTTTTTTATTTCCCAGAATCCATTCCTTTTAACAACAGCACCGAGGTCCGATCGTCTTCATTTCCCAAGACCGATCTTCCGATCACGGTGATCGTCGCATTGGTCCTTATTGCAATCCTTGCTGTGATAGCTTTTATTGTGTTAACTTTTTACCTGACACGTCGTGAAGTGATCGTCTATAATCCAGAATATGGACGTGTCGGCCCGAATGGATACGTCAAAGGGTGTTCTGAACTCTCCCCTTCTGCTCAAAAGGGACTGGATAACGGTTTTACGACCGTCGATACTTGAAAAAGTACGCTTTTTACTACGGACTCAATTTTAAAAAACTTATTTTTCTGAACAAACGCAGCGCTGGTCGCCAAGATAATCTGAGTTCGCTAAACTGCGCTCTGTTACCAAATAGTTATTGTTGTGAACCAGTTACCAAGTTACCAGTTATTTCTTGCTCATTCTTCTCATATGAGTTTTCGGATGACGATGGCTAATTGATGGCTCGAAAAACTTTTCTACTACCGATTCCTCAAAACAAACTTTTTGCGTGTTTGGGGATCCCCGACGCATCTTGTGTCTTTCAAAACTATTTGTTCTCTTTTCTAATGAAAATAGAGAAATCAGCACTTCTTTATTATAACAGCTCCCCAAGATAAAACCGGCGAATTATATTCGAAACATTTAGAAAATTACTGACAGTTATAAATAATAATAATTAAAATGATTAGAATAAATGTAACTAACTAATAATTTAATGATGTTGTTGTTACTATTACTTCTATAAATAATAATGAATAGGTTAATAATAAATTACAATAGTTAAATTTCTTTGAAGGTTATCACAATAATAAACTTGGCGATGCTGTTATAAAAAAGACGAATCGAAATCTTAAATATATCGTAAACTAAAATTCCTGTAATCTTTTTTCTGATACGTACTTTGAAAAGTTTGCTACAGTATTCTCATGTACAGCTGTGTTTCTCAACCGTTTTTTAATAAGAATTTCGCTTTAAATTAAAAAAATTTCTAGACATGATATTGTTATTTTAAAATTTCAAAATACATAAATATTTTTGCTTACTACAGTCGAAATTCATGTACAGTCGAAATCGGTTAAAACGTTATAGTACAAGGAACCGAAACAGTCCAGACGGTACAGCCGAGTGACGCAATAAGCGAGTTTGATAAGCAAGGGAAATCGTTTTAATAAACTGACATAACAGTAAATGAAAAAACATCATTATAAGAAAACATAACACAGTGTAAATATTGTATAAGTACTATTAAAATGCACTTAAAATATTTACAGATAAAAATCTTTTTTTATTTAAAGTAATTTGTATTAGATTTGTTGATTAATTTCAAAATTATATACGATATTAACCCTTAAATGCCCTAAGTTTCAGATTTGATATCGGACATTTAAATCGAATTGTAAATTTTCCCCGTGATTTATTTAATAGAGATAATAATAAAACATTTTTAAATTGATTTAAAAAATAGTCAGGCATTAAAGGGTTAAAAGCGAGCAGTACATGTACCTAATCTTGCCAACAGTCAAGGCCCATGTTATTCTGTGGGGAATTTTGTTTCCACAATTACTTACTATCTAATGCATATGAATCCTGTTTTCACATTCAGAAAATTCACAACCATAAAATAGTACTTATTTTTCAAGAATCGATTTTTCACATTTTTAATATTTTATTTCTGAAATAGAATATAACTAAGTGCATTTTTTTTTTTCATTGTTTAGTTAGAAAATAAAATATTAAAAATGTGAAAAATCTATTTTACGCAAACGATCGTGAATTTTCTGAATGTGAAGATGGAATTAAAAAAAGGAATTGGGGAAACTAATTTCCCCATAGAATAACATGGGCATTGACTGTCTTCGAGATTAAGTAATGTACGCTTTTAATAAATGATATGCTTTGTTAAACATCCAATATGTAAATAAATATATAAAATAACTTAAATTTTTGCTTTTACTTTTGTGTTTTCCTCTTAAAAGTTAATAAAAGCAATCTAATGGGCAGACCCCCGAATTCTATAACCTGTTGGATTCTATAACCGAAGTTTATAACGAACGAGAACACTGTAACCGAGTTCCATTGTACGTAAATGTAATTATAAAAAAGTTTTTAATAATAATAATCATACATTAAATAGACTTTTTTTTTTCTTTTCATTTCCTTCTTTCTTTTTTTTTTTTTTTTTCACAAAATAAATTAGTTCTGATTCAGTACATCTTCTCTAGTTCATGTTTTCTTCATTTATGGACAATAAGAAATAAAGAAAATATTGCGTAAAATATTCTTTTTTTTTTTTTTTTTTCTTTTTTAATCGATTATTAACTCGATGCCAAGAGGAAAAAAATAATATTCTTTACGTTCTATAAAAGTGTAGATTACATAAAATTGCATAGGATTATGAAATTGAAACGTCGAAAAAAAAAACCCTTAGCGCCTGAAAATTTAAAAATAATTTCTTTATTCTGTGAGAAAAGGGTTGAGATACACTGAATTATTACATGTACAGATATCACAAATGTTTAATTTTTATATAACTTCTTATGCCTAGCACTGTAAAAAAGAAGTGATACTTTTTTATTATTTTATTGTGAAAAACACTTTTTGCATTTATATTCATTCCACGCACTGTATGAAGAACAACATACTATAAGCCAGTATTTTGCAAACGTTCATTTAATTTATAGTTTATGTATATATGTACAAATACTTATGTTGTTTATTGTTGTATATGTGGCTTTGTCAAAAGATTTTTATTTTTAGAATAAGTATGTTATATATAATTTGTGATTAAATGTTTGATCTACACAGAAAAAAAAAAAAAAACTTTAAATTATTGTTTATTGTAAAACTGTAAGAAAAAAGAATGTTAAATAACATAAGAATATCAACGTCTATATTGTGTTTATTTATGCGTAGGTTTCTACGTTAAATATTTTTAAAAATTTGTTCTTAAATTCCAGATTTGGAAAAAAAAAAAAGAAAAAAAAAACTTTCGTATTTTTCTTTCTTATTTATTACTCATTTCAAAATGTGTATAAAATTTTATTTACATAAATCATTTACAAAAATATAAACTTGTATTGTTGTACTCTTCTGATGTATACTCTATAACAAAAAAAGTGACGCACCGAGAAGGAGTAATGCAAACTGGACACAAATTGACATACATGCAGGTTTTGATGGAATCATACACCAATTAATACCAAGCCGAATAACTGTGTATATATAAGGGCCAAAAGTGGACCAACGC
Organism: Salticus scenicus; assembly: GCA_963930645.1. NCBI lineage: Eukaryota > Metazoa > Arthropoda > Arachnida > Araneae > Salticidae > Salticus > Salticus scenicus. The sequence goes on along the minus strand of OZ005655.1, from coordinate 292,843,032 downwards.
ATTATTGACTTGTTTACTTTGTGAAGCCCTTTCTCTTGATTAAGTCATTCAAATTTTATGAAACTGTAATCAATTGTTTTTCTCCACATGTACATCACATCCACCAATTTTTTTCCCTTTCGGACCACCCATTCCACCCCATCTACCAATTTTTTCCCCACTTCTTCTTGATGCGTCTTTTTTTTTTTTTTTTTTTTTTTTTGTTATAGAGTGTATAATATATATATATATTTGTATACTTTTTAATGATGATAGTATAAGTAAGCCTAATTGCTATATTACAAATTCACTGTATTGTGCTACATTGTTACTATAAACTGAATCCGATAGCTACGTATCAAAGAACTTACTTTGCGAGATATGGATTTTCTAATATATCATAACACTGCAATTTATGATAAATATGTTATATCACCAAATTGATTCTGCGAAAAAATGATTCCTTATTCCGTAAAAAATAGCTTCTTTCAATAAACACAATGATTTCTATACTACAACGTTACATAAAAAAAAAAAAAAGATAATATTTTTCTTCTACAAAAATTAGTTATAGTTAGACATTTAACTATTTAATATTATATTAATTACCTATCGTTTGCACTCTGGTTAGTTGACTAGTTAGTGATGGGAATTAACATAGCGCTAGTATTACGCAGTAGGTTATTCAGGAGAAAATTTTAAAAAACTTCGAAAGTTAAGGTTGTGTGGGTTTGTCATCGCCCCGAGTGCTATATGACAATCTCAGGGACAACCTCAGATTCATTCCTAAGAGTGGTCCGGAGATATGCCATTATCATAGCCTCCTAAACTAGATGCCTGTCGCGTTGCTCGAAAACTTGGCAACAGTTGAAGCGGTAGACAGCGCCACCTGGTGCAGATTGCGCGATTTTTTTATTCAACATCCACCAATTTTTTTTTTTTAATTGCGATATGATATACATAATAGGCGAATAGAGTCGAAGAAAAGTCGATTATACATATCATATATCACTTCTTAAAATTATTGGTGACAGTTGAATAGAAAAGTCGCGCAATCTGTCCAGGTGGCGCTGTCTACCGCTTCAGTTGTTGCCAAGTTTTCGAGCAACGCGACGGGCATCTAGTTTAGGAGGCTATGCCATTACAAGTTTGATGTAGTTAAGGCTCCTATATATGCGAGCTGGCGCATCAGGTATTTTGTTGCCTTAGGGTTACCGCATGTACCCGGCGCGTTTCATTGATAAATAAACGGCAGTCATTACTTTTATCGTCTTGTGTAACTTTAGAGTACTCCTTTTATTATATTTAATAGTTTTAGCTAAATAAAGTACGATATGAGATTTGTTTAACGATAAACTGCTATAATCACTCAAGAAAAAAACATAAAATATTCAAATTTCCATAAGATAATTTGAGAAGAATAAAACAACATTATTTATATTTACTTATATTTTCCTTTGTATTTCTTACATGTGTTAATGTAAAAATACAGAAAAATGTGTCATTTTAATCATATTATTTATATTAATATTGATAAATCGATTTAAGAAGACCTTTTATTACTGTGTATTTGACTTTGGTGACATCTTGTATAAGAAACAGTCCTAATAACACATCTTATTTCCAATACATCCACAGGATATTCTAATAATGTAAAAAAAAAAAAAAAATGTGTTGTTAGGAATAATGTTGTTGCTTATTGCTTTTGTTGACTGATCGTTGCTTCAGATCAAGATTTCTTAAAATCACAAGAAAGCGATAAGGACCGCGAATGCTACCCTCTTCTGAGGCAAAAAAATAGCGGCGATGCGTCGGCCTATATATTTTATTTAAGAGGCTCTAGATGTAGTGGCATGTAGATTTTTCTCAACATAGAGGAGAAAAATGTACAAAGAGATTTTCAAGTAAAATATTTTTGAAGTAAAAAAAATCTACACATAGGGCAGTTTCTTAAATTTAATTGCATTAATTTCACGAAAAATAGTTATTAAAAAAATTATGTGCACAAAATGTAATAAAGTTCTTATTGTATTGCAAGTTTTTATTGTAACTGATACATTTAAAAAATTTCAAATACATTAATTTATTGCAGTAAAATAAATTAAAAAATTTCTGTTAAATGAATAAAGAATAAGAATTTTTTTAAACAACACACTACATTACAAAATGTACACAACAACTTTTTCAGGTGATGGTGAAATAATGAAACGTTTGAAACACTTCTTCGTCAGGCAAAAAAATCTGGCACGAATTTAGCGTGAAAGTAACCTACTAACAAGTTCTTATTTTTTCATCTTCATTTGTTATATTACTGATTAAAAACAAAATCACTATCAATTAAAATGCACTTTTATTCCGTATTGCATATTATCTTCTCTGAAATCAAAATAAATCTGTGTAAAAGCTACTTTTGTTTGTAATGCGTTTTATTTTTGTTTCCACGCAAATGCCCATGTTAGAAGCTTAGATTTGTACAGTTTACATGTAATATATGTGTATTTGTATTATAAAAAAAAAAACCGTCCTTAAATATATGTGTACAGTTCTGTACATTGTAGAATAAATTACATTTAATATTATGTTTGTGTTTGTCATTATTTAAAAATTACACTAAACGTTTTATAGCTTTATTATGAATCTTTAATATATATATATATATATATATATATATACGTGAAACCCCGATCTATCGTTCCCGCATCCATCGTTTTATTTCTATGGTCCCTGCACAAATTGTATTTAAATAATGTTAACGAAACCCGCATGTATCGTGCTTCAAAAAGTTGTTTTCCCGCATGTATCGTGCTTCAAAAAGTTGTTTTCCCGCATTCATCGTTGTAAAATTTTTCTTCTGGACCTTGTAAAAATTTTTTCTTGTATGTCAAGCGGTTCCATATGGCATACGAACTGGAATTACTTCTTTCATGTTACAATAACTCTTTTCCCCATTTCAATGGAGGATCGGAATTGTGATGTCATGTATCCGGACCATATATTCATTTTGTAATTTCATCATGGCAGGAAGCAACCTCTTAAAAAATCCAGAAAATTGTTTCATAAAAACGCGGTTACGTGTGATAAAATGAGGAAGAATACAAAACAGCAGGCCAAGAAAATGATGATGATGATGATGATGTTGATGCTGATAATGCAGATGAAGTATGTTTACGTCTGGCACAGGATGCGTCTGGTACAAAATTTAGTGATAATATTTGCATTAATCAAGATGTTGCGACATGCGGTATCCTAAAGCATAGAAGAAATGTGTGATTTCAAACAAAAAAAAAAAATAATAATAATAATAACGAAGAAACAGAGGAAAATTTTCACGCGGATGTACCTCAATTATGGCATTTAAAAATGATGCACAAACTTTTATATAAGCACAGAAAAAGGACTAGAAAAATATTATAAATCTGGCAAAATTCCTGTTTAATATTGAAACGAAACAAAAACCTAACATAGTTCTTTTTTTTTATTTTTAAAAATAAATTTTACTTAATGTTCTACAACATTGATTTATTTCTTTAACAGTTTGGAAAGTAACAAATTAGTTTTTATTAATAGTACACTGTATACATTGTGTTTATTAATCCATAAACATAGTTTTCTTCGTGTTTTGACTTTAACCCGCATTCGTCGTTTTCCCGCTTTAATCGTTTTTTTTTTTTTTTTTCCACGCACCCCGTGAAAAAGGATGGATCGGGGTTCTACTGTATATATATATACATATGATGTGTAATAACCACACCACTTCAAATTACCCTAACAGCACACTTGTCCATAATGCATCCTAAAAATGTCCATAGGGTAATCATCGAAGTCTTTTCATCCACAGGATATCCTGAGGATGTCATTTAGAGTAGATGTGCTGTTAGGGTCCCCACTTCTATACATATTATAAACACTGTTGTCAGCTGTAGGGATTTGTCCTTACGCGTGGGACTTTAGCAGTTTTCTTCAGCATGTAGCAAGGAGTAGGAACTTTTTAGAGGTGCACTTTCTCCCAAGGACAGGTTTCTCAGGTTATCCTGAGGATGAAAGCACTTCCTACGGACAATGCTGATCACTAAAGTAGGGACTTTATCATGAATATACGGATATTTGGAACTGTCTATAGGGACATGCCAAAATTTGAGTTGAGAACATTGATTATAGACTCTTTTCCGATATAATGTGAAGGTTATATCGACATAAAATTGGCCTAACCAATCAGACGCCTGATAATAATTTTCCTGTGGTAACAAACTAATACATACGTCGTAAGACATTTATCTTACATAGCGATTTTGAAGAAAATTGACAGAGACATTTTTGAAACACCTACTTTCAGAATCTAAACTTGATGTATACTTAATCGAGACACATATAATTTTTTTCCTGTAGTAACCAAGTAATTATAAATTATTATATGCGAAAGAACATCTGAAAAAAGTAAATTTGCAGAAGGTCCGTAGAGCCGTTTTTGAGGTGCCAATTCTAGGTTCCGCTTAAAATTTTCACCCAAACTTGACAAACTCATCTGTTCACCGGAAACCAAAAATTACATATGACAAGACTTTTAAAAGGAAGTTTCTGTAACAACTTTCAAGAAAATCAATAAATCCTTTTTTTAATACACTCTATAACAAAAAGAAACGACGCACTGTGGTGATTTCTGGGAGTACACCTCGAAGAACGGAATACGCAAGCATGAGTCCAGGGATGATTTTTTGCTATTTTTATTCAAAACTTAACAAAAAAGTTGAAATTCAAATAAATTAAAAATTATCACAAAATGCTCGCCTCCGAGCATACTTCAAAAACATGCTACACACTTTTAGCACCAAGTCTCTCTGTCTCTTTTTTGAGTCTCTTCCTTCCGAGCACACCTTCGAAGGGGGAGGGGAATACCCCACACGAAGCACTGATTCGTTGAACGTGATATCAGTCTACCCGTGACATCATTTTCGGCCAATCTTGGTCTACCCGAAACTCTGAGAAACGTCGGTAGCAACAAAAGGCCATGCGTGAAATCGGAAACTATTGATGTCACCGCTTCCATAGAAATATACAATTTTTTTACACAAAGCATCTGTCGCTCAGACAGCTTCTCGTGGCTCCGTTCTGTCTGGTCACACGACCCCTGACCTCTTGGAATGTTTGTAACCTTCACTCCAGCACAGCTTCCTCCCTCCTAAAAGACCATTTTACGGCCTTCAGGATGTAAAATGGGCTCCAGAAGACTCAGGTGCCTCCTCCCATTATCAAACATGCAACATCAGAGTGTTGAGCTAGCCCCCCAAAAAAATTTTCGAAACAACCCCCTGAACTTTTATAGAATTAAAAATAATCTTAAAAATAAATTTTCTAGTCTTACACCTTGCATAATTACTAGATCCCAAGGTCTCATTTCACATTATATAAAAAAAAAACAATTAAACATTCACATGCAATTTCGTGATGACAATCAAAGGTTCTACCCCTAACAAAATTTTAAAAGTCAAACACTGAAATTTCACAATTACACACTAAAATTTCATGACAAAGAAAGAAAAATAATTCATAATCAATACATTCAATTTTTTTTTTTTTTTTTTTTTTTTTTTTTTTGGAATACAAATGAAAGAAAAAAAAATAAATATTTACAAACAGTCCAAAAACACTTACCTAAAACCAAGGCATTATTTTTTTTATTCTTCGTGCATGCGACTTAACGCATCCGCATTCAAATGCTTTTTTCCGCTCTTATGCTCGACTGTGAAGTTGTATTGTTGTAAACATAAGGCCCATCTCGTCAAACGTGAATTTGTGCCCATCATTTTTTTAAGATAAACTAAAGGGTTATGATCGGTTTGAAGGACGAATTTTTGTCCATCTAAATAATGATTTAGTTTTTTCACCCCAAAAATGACTGCCGCTAATTCGCGTTCAATGGTACTATAATTACGCTCCGCCTTGGAGAATTTTTTGCTCAAATAAACAATTGGGTGTTCCTCGTTATTCCCGAAATTTTGAGCTAGGACCACACCCGCCCCTACAAGACTTGCATCAGTCTGAACAATGAAGTCTTTTGAAAAATCCGCAGCATAGAGTACCGGTCCCTTAGTTAGATCTAATTTTAGTACCTTAAATGCCTGATCACATTCCTGACTCCACTCAATTTTTTCCCTCTTATTTTTCCCTTTTAACAAATCCGTCAAAGGCGCAGCTTTTGTCGCATAACCCTTTATATATTTATGGTAAAATCCGGTCAGACCTAAAAATGACCTTACATGCGTCTTTGTCTTTGGAATGGGAAATTCTTGGATAGTTTGGATTTTCGCATCACTCGGCGACCTCTTCCCTGACCCCACTTCGTGCCCTAAAAATTTTACATGGTCCTGGGCGAATAAACACTTTGCCGGTTTCACTTTTAGATTTGCCTCCTCCAAACGTTGTAACACAATGTCCAGATGCCGGATATGGAGCTCCCAACTGGATGAAAACACAGCCAGATCATCCACATATGGTCTCACAAAACTCACTAAATCCCCTAGCACCTCACTAATTAATTTACAAAAATAAAATGGAGCATTCACTAAGCCAAACATCATTTTTTTTGGAATAAACTCACCGAAAGGGGTTACAAACGCCGCATACCTTTGCGCACGTTTCGTTAACGGAATTTGGAAATACCCCTTCGTCAGATCCATTACTGAGATATATTTTGCAGTGCTCACTTCCTCAACTACCTCCTCAATATTCGGTAACGGGAAAAATTGCACTTGGGTTTTGGCATTGAGGGCCCTATAATCGACACACGGCCTAGGGTCTTTCCCCGGACTCTCTACAAGAATCATAGGCGATGCGTAATCTGACTGACCCACCTCAATCACCCCTAACTCTAACAGCCTGGAAATCTCCTTCCGCATAATTTCTAACTGCCGCGGAGACATGCGATAGGGTTTTGCACGAATCGGCTTATCATCTGTCAAAATGATATCCATCTCTACCTTATGGGTCGTACCAGGGTCGTTAGAAAACACCGTTTTATGCTTTACTAGGACATTTTGTAAAGTTGCCAAATTCCCTTCCGAAACCTTATTACCCAAATTACTCCCCTTAATTAAGTCTGTCAAGTCGAAATGATTAGGGTCCGAAATCGGATACGGGATAGATGCATCCTCCTCAATTTCCTCGCCACCCTCTTCCAAAATTAAGTTGACATGCTCTGGGCGTTTATGATAAGGTTTCATTAAATTCACGTGGAAAATCGTGTCCTTACATCTCCTTCCCGGAAGATCTACCGTATAGTTCGTATCGGATATTACCCCCGTAACTACACCTGGACCTAGCCACTGTACTGCCATTTTATGTGGTTTTGCAGTAGCCAAAACCAACACCGAGTCTCCCACCTTAAATTTTCGGGACACTGCATTTTGGTCGTACCATAATTTTCTTTTTTGTTGACATTCTGTCATGCGCTCCCCTGCCAAATCTTGACATCTTTTTAAGCGCTCATTTAAATCCAAAATATACTCTACTACATTTTGATTAATTTCCTCTTCCTGCATCCAATTTTCGTAAACAATGGTATGAGGCATCCTCAAATTCTTCCCAAAAATAAGCTCTGAAGGAGAAAATCCCGTGCTTTCATGCGGCACCGTCCTCAACGCGAAAAGAGCCATAGGCAGATTTTCTTCCCAATCGCTTTTCGTTTCGAGACATAATGCTTTGAGAATCCTCTTAAGAGTGGAATGCATTCTTTCCACCTGATTAGATTGCGGATGACAGACAGAAGAATGATTGATTTTGATATCATACTTCTCAAAAAACGCTGTCGATAAGTCACTCGTGAAATAAGCACCTTGATCGCAGACTAACTCTCTAGGAAATCCGGTCTTCGCGAAAATTTGCATCAATGCATTGATCACTGACCTCGAAGTTAGGTTTTCCACAGGAATAGCATCCGGGAATTTTGAAGCGACGCAAACAGCCGTTATCGCAAAACGATTATTTTTGTTACTCGTTACAAGCGGACCTATAGCGTCAATCGACAGACGTCTGAACGGTTCAGAAATAATCGGTACTAATCTCAACGGAGCTTTCTTCTTATCCCCTTTTTGTCCTACTTTTTGACAAATTTCACAAGTTTTGACATACTCTTCGATTTCCTGATAGCAATTTGGCCAAAAGAAATTAGTCAACACCCTCTGTTTAGTTTTACACGAGCCTAAATGCCCTGACACAGAATCATGACACAGGTTTAGAATCGCTGCCCTAAATTTCTTTGGCACGCACAACTGCATACTGTTTTGGTTACGCTTAGAATCCGATATTCGAATTAGCCGCTCATTTTTTATCTTAAATTCCTTTCCCGCTTCATTCCTAGCTTTTTCCCAACAATTTTTCAACGTGTCACACGCAGTTTGCTCTTTTTGAAACTCTTCAGCTGAAACCCCGATTAATGGACACCTGTCTGTTTCTTTTAACACAGGAAGAACAACTTTATTTTCTGCACTAGTCTCCTCTAACGACTCGCTTATCAAACCCGGTTCCTCCTCACAATTCTGAATTTTTCTCTGAGTTGGCTTTTCATTATTTATTTCGGACTGCGCACTCTTAATCCTTTCTTGCTCACGTTTCTGACTTCGCGTTATCGCATTAATTGGATAAACAATTTTTTTATTGGACTCAATTAACTCTGCGGTTTTATTGCCTAGAAGATATATTCCCTGACTCAAATTAGCCGGTTTTACAGCCGCTTTTGTAATGACCTCTCCGAATTCCCCTTTTAAAACGATTTTCGCCAAAGGTAAACACCTACACGTTTCGTCAAACGGTTGCTTAATCCATACCTGTTCCGGCAGTAAATCCTCAACAGAAATCATATTCCTTTCGCACACGTCAATGTTTGAGCCACTGTCTCTCAAGAATTCGCGCTCTTGTCCATTTATTTCTAATTTACCTATATAAGGCTCAAAACCAACACCTAAAATTTCGCCCGCACTTAAGTTATTGATCGGATTTGTTCTGCGATTAGGGTTTTGTGGGCAGTTAGGTCGAATATGGCCCCTTTCCGAGCACAAATAGCACACAATTTTACTATTTCTATCAAAATCACGATCTTTAGATTCGATTTTATCCCCTTTTAATTTTCCTGAGTCTTTTTTGTCGCCCTTAGCTGACTCAGCTTTCGGATTACTCCCACCATCATGCTTACCTGACCCGAATTTCTGACCGTCTTTCCCAAATGAATTTCTACCCTTCGTAAAACGCTGAAAAGGCTTATATTCTCTTTTCCCATTCTCCTTTCTAACCGCGTCATACTTGTCGCACTTCTCCGCCAAATCCGAAGCTTTGTTGATTTCTTCCCACACATCTACAAAATGTTGTTTGATTTCGCATGGTACCCTTTTCTTTAACTGCTCCGTGAGCATCAATTCCTTTAATGACTCTAAATCTTTAATTTCTAAAATCTCAAGCCAGTTATCTAGGTACCCTCTCAAATCGTGAACTAAATCAACCCATAATTCTTCACTTTTTTTGTTGTGCGATTCAAATTTCGTTCTTAGCGCACGCGCACTCAATCTGAATCTATTCATCAACACTTTTTTTACATGTTGAAAGTTATCAGCCTCTGACTCGTCTAATTTCATAATTATTTGTACGACGTCGCACGGCAATAAAGGGATAAGTTGCGACATCCAGTCCTGTTCGCTAACATTTTCTTTACGTGCTAATCTTTCAAATATCGTAAAAAAAAGAGAAATATCCATTTGTTTTGGGTCAAATTTCGGAGCTATGTCTTTTAATTTAATTTTCTTCAAAACCGTCTCTTGAACTAAACTCCCGGACCCTACGCTACTAGTTTCTGCAGCGCTCTGGATTCTGAGTTTCTCCAGTTCAAAATTTCGTTCGGCCTCTTCTTTTTCTTTTTCTTTTCGTAATTCCCATTCGCGCTCTTCTTTTTGCAACGCCCATTCGCGCTCTTCTTTTTCTTTTTGTAATTTCAATTCGCTTTCTTTCTGTTCCAAAATCCCTTCTATTAGCGCCTTCGCAACCCCTTCATCATAATTAGCCGCCTTTTCAATAGCTTCCTTGATTTCTAGTTTTTTGCTTTTATCTGTTAGCCCCGAAACACCAAATTCATCCGCTAACTCTAACAATATGTTTTTAGTATACTTAATGAGAAATGCCATAATTACAAAATACAATTTCACTAATTACTGAAAAAAAATGCACATGTAATAAAAACAATAAACAAATCAAATACCATGAAAATATAGACAAAAGTAACACTTTGATTATCACCTACGAAATTCTTTAAACACCTTTTCTCTAAACATTAACTACAATATTTACCCAGATACAATAAACAGTACCTATATTTAGTTAAAATAGACAACTAGAGAAAAAAAAAAAGAATCCTAGAATTTTTACCAGTAGGCAAATCAACTAATTTCCAGTATACTCCTATATAAACAGTTACAGTATCCACAATCCTTACGTTGCTTTTAAAAAGAATTTAGAATTATAATCTTATCGAAACTTTTAAACAACAATTTAAAGTTACCAAGCTCCCCGTTACAATAAACAGAACTTTAACGATAAATTTATCTCTCAAGTAAACGCCCCGTTAAGTCATGAAATTACTCTTTTCAACCGCCTTAACTATTAACTTGACTTCGAGATATCCGTGCTTAAAATTTTACACATAAAAACTAAATTCTTACTCTTAAAGCTTCGTAACTACATGCATTGTTACAAAACAAAAATAAATAAATAAACAAAAACTATCATCCCACAACTCAAATCTCTGACACTTTGCATATCTGAAAATGAAAGAAAACATACCTGAAAAATCTCCTTGATTGACATCTCCAGGGAATTCAGCAGCACAGGGAAGAAGCGAAGTCCTTTTAATCCTTTCCACGCTATTGTCACAGGCATCAATAATCTCCAGTAAATCTCAGGGATTCCAGTTGTCACCGGGCTCACAGCAACGTTCTTTTATACTTTTTCACCACCAACACATAGAAAACAGAGTTCGATGTTTTTTTTTCTTAAAACAACATACCACCGATATGCCACCATTTTATATTTTTAATTAAAGCTGTGGTGATTTCTGGGAGTACACCTCGAAGAACGGAATACGCAAGCATGAGTCCAGGGATGATTTTTTGCTATTTTTATTCAAAACTTAACAAAAAAGTTGAAATTCAAATAAATTAAAAATTATCACAAAATGCTCGCCTCCGAGCATACTTCAAAAACATGCTACACACTTTTAGCACCAAGTCTCTCTGTCTCTTTTTTGAGTCTCTTCCTTCCGAGCACACCTTCGAAGGGGGAGGGGAATACCCCACACGAAGCACTGATTCGTTGAACGTGATATCAGTCTACCCGTGACATCATTTTCGGCCAATCTTGGTCTACCCGAAACTCTGAGAAACGTCGGTAGCAACAAAAGGCCATGCGTGAAATCGGAAACTATTGATGTCACCGCTTCCATAGAAATATACAATTTTTTTACACAAAGCATCTGTCGCTCAGACAGCTTCTCGTGGCTCCGTTCTGTCTGGTCACACGACCCCTGACCTCTTGGAATGTTTGTAACCTTCACTCCAGCACAGCACCAAGAAGAAGTGGGGACAAAAATTGGTAGATGGGGTGGAATGGGTGGTCTGAATGGGACAAAAATTGGTAGATGTGATGTACATATGGAGAAAAAAAATTGATTACAGTTTCAGAAAATTTGAATGATTTAATCAAGAGAAAGGGCCTCACAAAGTAAACAAGTCAATAACGTGTTGGTCTACTTCTGGCCCTTATGTACGCAGTTATTCGGCTTGGTATTAATTGATAGAGATGGCAGATGTGCTCCTGTGAAGTATCGTGCCAAATTCTGTACAATTGTTGCGTTAGATTGGTAAAATCCCGAGCTGGTTGTAGGACCCTTTTTATGATGCTCCAAACGTCCTCAGTGGAAGATCCGGGGACTGAGCTCAACCCCACTGAGCCGCCTATTAAGGGTATTTGAAGTCACTGAAGTACCCAGTTGCACGTAGGATCGACGATAATAATGAATTGGTGCTTGATTCCATCAAAACCTGTATGTAAGTCAATATGTGTCCAGTTTGCCTTACTCCTTCTTGGTGCGTCACTTTTATTGTTATAGAGTATATATGAATTTACGGTCCCACTTTCGGTTTGCATGTTCCACTTCCGGTTTTCTAATTTCATCAAAAGTTAGAACACGCAACCGTATACACCTGATCTTGAAGATTTAAAATTGTTTATAGAATTACACATTACCTAATAGTTATTTTTAAATTTCGTTTTCACATTATGGAAACACACAACCTTTAAATGAGTACCTGTTTTCCAAAAATTTACTTTTAAGAATTTAAAAATGCGAATTTTCTCTAAATGAATTTTTCTCATATCTAGCTGTAAAATGAAATATTTAAATTAAAAAAATTCAATATTTTGAAAACGGTTGCTCATTTAAGGGTTGTGAATTTTCTGATTGGGAAAATGGAAATAAAAAAAATACCAGTTTGGTAATGAGCAATTTTATAAACAAATTTCACCATAGACATACATGAGATTTAGTGATCAGAGATGGGGAAATCGTGAATGCCCTCTTTTATCCCCGTCTCTGGTCACGAAATTCCATGTAAATCTCTGGGCAAATTTGTTTTTATAGAATTACTCATTACCTAATGTATTTCTTTTAAATTCCGTTTTCGTATTCAGAAAATTCACAACCTTTCAATGAGTACTCGTTTCTCAAAAATTCATTGTTTAAATTTTTAATATTTAAATTTTGAGTTTAAAAATACGAAAAATTAACAAAGTGCATTCTTCTCACCTTTTAGCTGTAAAATTAAGCATAAAAATTTTAAATAATGAATTTTTTCAAAAAGAGTATTCATTTGACGTGTGTGAATTTTCCGAACGGGAAAACAGAATTTAAAAAAAGTACTTTAGCTAATGAATTATTCGTAAACAAATTTCCTCATACAGTTACACGGGATTTGGTGGCCGAAAACGGGGAAACTGTAAGAGCGAGAGAAGTGCCTTAATTATGAAGTTTCGTCGTTCTAACTCATTTAGTTTTAAAGATATAATAGTCAGAAGATTAAAAACGTACGTACAGAATGAATTTTTCAAAAATCACTGTTTTAGACCCAGGAAACCTTAAAACGTGTAATTCAGGTGAAAACTCGACATCGAAATTTTTGACCGACTAGAATACTTCCATTACTTATGATAGTCGGATAAGAAAAGTAAAGAAAATATATCATTAAAACTTTTTGTTCAGAATGGTACTTGATTTGAATCAAGTAGTAGATCACTCAAACAGTAGTAGTGCATCACTCAAACAGCTTTGTATTGGATTGACTAATCAAGTGAAGAAAAATATACTTAAAATATTTGACCAGAACTACTTTTTCATGTCACGATTATGAAGAATGACAAAAAAAAAAAAAAAAAACACTGCGCTACAAAAAAAAAAAAAAAAAAAAAAACCGAGCCCTGATACCATTCTTGCTGATTCTTGTGTAAAATGACCTCCTGAATCCGAATAAGACTCTCATTTTGCCCAGTCACCCACCGTTTTCTCGGGACACCACCCCCTCCCCCAATTTTTACCACTGTTCGGTAACTTCATGGCCATGAATTTGATTTCGAGAATGAAAAAGAATTAATTCAACACTTAAAAACAAAAAAATATAATGTTTAATAAATAATATTAATAATAGATTTAAAAAATATAAGAAATGTAATACATAATTTCAGGGGTAAATCCCCCCCCCCTCCTTCCTAAATTTTCTCCTTGCCGCAAATTTTCCTGTTTCAGCATTTTCCAACTCTATAGCCCCTCAGAAGGTATTTAACAGATAAAATAATCCCCCCCCACCTAAAAATAAAATTTACAGCCATAAAATTACCGATAAGGGATAAAAATAGGAGGCCGTCCCTAAAAATCGGTGGGTGATAGGGCAAAACTGGCGTGATATTCAGATTCAGGAGGTCATTTTACATAAAAATTTGCAAAAATGGTGTTGGGGGGCAATTTTTATGCAGAGCAGTGTAATTTAATTAGCTTATTGATATTGACACGTGTATATCATAAATACATAGCTACCAACATTTTTTATTTTTAAATCAGATTTATCACCAGTATATTTAAAAGGAATCAGTCACATATATTTTCGACGAATAAATGAAATTAAACTGAAAATATTTATTAAAACTTTCTGGTTTGAAGTCTCTGTTTAAAAGACGGGAGACTTGTTACCTATGTAAATACGCATACATACCCCTCTTAAAATTATTAACACACTTTCCCTATTATGGGTTAGAAATGTATAAACTGACCAAGGTAGAATTTAATCTTACATATTTACGCATATACAGGACAAATCTGTATAAAAACAAAAACAGTTTTGCATCACCAGGATCTGATTATCGAAAAGGCTTAGTAAGTACGTGCTTTTTTCTCTAAAATCCAAGAAGGTCCGAAAAAAAAGAAAAAAAGAGGTAGGGTGGGTGAAACAAGTCTTAGAATTCTTTTATTTAATTTTTCACTCTGTGAAAAAAGTTGAAACTGAGATTAAAGTAAAATTATATAACTCTAACCCGTAATATGGGAAAGCGTGTACATAAATTATTTTTCTGAGAAAATTTGTCTCTCATTCCTTTAACATTCAAACCATATTTTCCTTTCAAAATTGTAACTTAATAAAAAAAAAAAAAAAGCTGTTAGACCATAGCATCCTAAACTAGATGCCTTCCGCGTGGATCGGAAACTTGGCAACAGTTCAAGCAGTAGACAGCGCCACCTGGTACAGATTGCGCCACTTATTTATTCAACAGCCACCAAAAATTTTTAAAATTGGGATTTGATATACATAAAAGGCGAATAGAATCGAAGAAACGTCGATTATATATATCATATATTACTTCTTAAAATTATTGGTGACAGTTGAATAAAAAAGTCGCGCAATCTATACCAGATGGCGCTGTCTAGCGCTTGAACTGTTGCCAAGTTTCCGAACCATGCGGAAGGCATCTAGTTTAGGAGAATATGGTTAGACACATGGCGGATCATAGATATGCATAAAGAAAAAGTTATCTTTTTTTATTTTCGAGAAATATTTGATTTGAAACATCTGTATACTAGTCTAATCCAATTCAAATAATAATAATTCTGAAAGCAAGCACTGTAAATTTCAAAAACTCTCAACAATTGTTTCACGTCAAAATTACAGTATGGCCTTTCATCAGGCGAGAAAACTAGGCATGAGTATAGTTGCCAATTTAGCACCTTTTGGCTGTCGAAAAATTTTAATAAATTTTTTTATTTAACTTAATCAATGAAAATTATTACAGCTCGCTGATTAAATAAAATAAATATTTCTATTGAAAATTTTCGGCAGCCAAAAGGTGCTAAGCTGGCAACTATAGGCATAAGTGCATCATCAAAGCAACAAGGCTTGCGTCAGTTAAAAAATTAAAAAATTCTTCTGCATTTAGATTTTTTTGAAACGTCATTTATTAAAATTCTCCATTAATGCTGCTGTCTACCAAACAGGGAAGGTACAGAAGTTTAAAAATCGATTAAAACAAGAAAAAAATGTTGCATTTGAAAAAATGTTTGGTATTAGTTCGATAAGCGTTAAAAGATTAAAGCAAAGGAAATTTGCACTATTTTAAGAAATTCCTGCATATCTAAATGAATGATAAATTATAGAGTATGGCAGTCTATACATCAGCAAATATTAGAGTCAATAATATCAATATATATAGTTGTTGTTATTGTTTCAAACCAATAACAATTCTTAGTGATTTTGCTATAGCTACTTTAAAATATTATTATTATTATTATTTTCAATTTAATATATTTTGTAATTTTTATTGAAAACAATTTCGAAATTGTTTTAAACGAAAAAAAAAAAAAAGAAGAAGAAGAAGAAAGAAAGAAAGAAAGAACAGGATTTTGTTTATAATTGAAAAAAAGTAACATCGGAATATTTTGATTAAATTGGTTACAGTATTTTTATAGCATTAAACTAGTGCTCTGGAATTAATGCTATGTAATAATTATTCTCACTAATTATTCTTACAGACGCTCTAAGATATTAAAAAATAAATTTTAAAAAATGGCGCAATATCTAATATGTAACAAGTACAGACTTTTAATGCAAGTAAATGTAGACAATATATTATATATATAGATAGATATGAAGATTTTAATCTAAATTTTATATTACTCAGAAAAATAAAATTTAAAGCATTAAGTTTTTGTTTCTATGTATGAAAAAATCTCAAATGAAAAGAGGTTTTAAAATTATACTGAACTTTCCTTAGTTTCAGCGATTAACCGGCATCTGTGAGTCATTCATAATTTTTGAAACATTACCAAACATATTTATAGTAGAAAGGAAAGAAAATCAGAGAATAAATGACTGAATATTAATTTAAAATCAAGAAAGTAAAAATCATGTATCCTTACAAAATTATGAATACGCTTTACCATGCCAAACGATCTCCTTCGAAAATGTGAAAATGTGATGGCATGCCTGCGGACCACACCTAGGGGATGAATCTCAGACCGGCAATTCCCAATACGTAGCTTTAGTGCGACGTAAAACCCGCTCAACGTCAGCCTAAAATCATGTTACAGGACATAGTTTATAGTTGGTTGTTTGGTTGGGTTTTACGTCTCACAAGTTGTGCGATATGGGCAATTAGTGACGTTTTTGAACTCACCGCTTTGCGTTAATCCGGAGACATGCCATCACAATTTTGATTCTCTTCTGTGGGGGGTGGCTTCCCCGTTTCAAGTTATAGTAAAAGTGAATCTGAGAATCATTTAGTATACGTTATTTTTAAAATAAAAGAAAGAAAAGTTATGTGCCCCTCACAAATTATGAAACATTTTCCAAGATTGACGGATATAATTATAATAAAAACAAGAGTGAGCTATAGAATGATTCAATGAATGCTATTTAAAACAAAAGTAATAAAATAAGAAAAATTTTAAAAAATCATTCCTCACCTGTAGGAAATGGCCATTATGAGCAAAACTACTAAAAATCTCTAGGAGACACGCAGTGATTATATTTTATTTATTTTTAATATATATATATTTATTTATTTATTTAATTTTCAAATGAAATTTTATATCAAACTTATTCATATAATTTCTTTAGGTTAATACCAATAGGAATATATCTAATGATGGGTAAAAATAATTATTGTTTATAAATAACATCAATACAAACACGCAATAAATAAATAAATATTATGAATTCAACATAAAAAATAGAAAAATTACTTTCTAAACACATGTTAAAATTTCGTTTGAAATTTTTATTTTATTAAATTTTATTTTATTTATTTATTTTATTTATATTATATTTATTTATTTTATTTATATTATATTTATTTATTTTATTTTATTTTATTTTTATTTTTATTTATTTTTTATTTATTTATTTATTTATTTTCATCTGAAAAACTAACTCAAAATAAATATCGTACTATTAAATCCTTAATTTTTACCATTATTTACTTATTTTCTCGAAAGCTAAAATTGTTAATTTTTTAGCATTTATATTAAAATCAATATTTGCCGATTGAAAATTTACCTTTAACATTTAATTATGGAACGCTGTAAGTTAAATGGCTTTTTAACAGGGACACGGTTATTGTTGTAAAAGCAGTTTTACAGGTTTTTCCATAAGTGCGATCCATACGAAAATAGTATAACAAATCAATATTTTATATAACAATAGTAGTATTCTATTATAAAACATTGATTTATCATAAAACATTACGAATGTATTTTTGTTCCTTGAACCGAAATTCTTGTTTATTCATTAGAAAGATAGCTAGAATTTGTTCAATTGAAGTAAAATAATGATTATTGTCAATGTATATTTTCTAATTCTATTTTTAAATCACATCTTTTTTACTTTCTCTTACCCATAGGGTCGAGAAAGTATTGTTTTAGGGTCAAATTTTCGAACGTGATTTTTTGTGATATTTACATGTTCTGAGGTCCCCTGAATACGAAAATCATGTTTTTAGCGAATGGTCTGTGTGTCTGTTATCAGCATATCTCAAGAACAAATAGTAGCAGAAATTCCAAACTCGGCATTCAAAATGTGTATCACATTGGGATGATACAGTAAGCTTTTCGTTGAGATCAAGCAAATGGTTCGTGTACAGGGACACTCAAAATTATTCAGATACATTACGTCTATGGGGGAAATTGCAGATAAGTAGAGTTTAACTTCTATAGACTGCACTAAGCCAAATGAAACGAATATATATTTTGTGTAATAGAGATAGTCAACTGGGAAAAAAAATTCGTGTATGTAGGAGCCTCGCCTCTCCCCCTGGGGGGGGGGAAGTCCCCCCTCGAGGGGAGTAAATTTTCATGATGGGTATCTTTCAAAAGAGCTCGCCAATACTTTTAAAACGAATGGTTGAATCATTGATCTGCGATAATTTAAAATAAAGTTATCGATTTTTTTTTTTCATTTTTAACAAATAATAATAATAATAATAATAATAATAATAATAATAATGTAATATTGAGAACAAATTCAACTTTTTTTGGATATTTAGTGTTATACTACTCTTAGAGTAACTTAAAAACGAATAATTTTAGGAGATCCAAATGTTGTATTTTGAAGTTAATATAAGTTTGTTGCTGGAAAAGTTTGATCAACATTGATAAGTGTCAATGAATTTTGCGTGTGAAAATTGTCTGTATAACTTTAAGTAAACTTTTAATTTTAATAATCGAATTAAATTCTATATAAATGTAGGTGCATTAACGAAACGGGGGCCCTCACACAGAACTAATTATCATATAAAACTCCTCCGAAGCCTAATTTGAATTGTTTAACATAGGTTTACATAACAGTACTTGTTATCTTACCTCTTAATCTCCAACCTGTAATTATAGTATTAAATTTCAGGGTAAGAGAAAGTAGTGTGAGTGACACACCAGATTATTGTTAAGGGAATCTGACACTTTTGAGTTGGGACCACTGAATTAAGTTTTCATATAAAAGCTTATATTTCCTTTTAATATTTATACATTGAACTATATTAGGTTTGTTCAAAAAAATATAACAATTATTATGGTTTTTAATACATTTTTTTTACTAATTTGAAATCTTTAAATTGTGTTTTCTCAGCTTGCATTTTTTCATGAATTCATGAGCTTCAAAAGGTTAAAACTTCTACAGATATTTAAGAAAAGACTTAATACTTCTTCTTGGATGTTCAATAAAACCTACTTAAAAGAATTAAGGATATGGATTTTGATATTTATTGATCAGTTTTTTTTTTTTTTTTGAGGGGGGTGGATTGAAAAAAGCATGTCTATGTAAAAATTTCCATTAAAAATAAATAAATAAATAAATAAAAAGACATGATTTTTGTTATATTTATATTTTTGATATTTGCTTCTTTTAAAGATATTGTAAAATCCATCCTTAATTTTTTAAAGCGTGATTCTTTTTTTTTTTTTTTCTTTTTGCGAGAAAAAAACTAGAATGCCTCTCAAAGACAGAAGGAAAATGAAATTTCAGGAATATTTGCAGTCAACACGAATCAACAAATAATTTCCATCGACCACGAACCTACAAAATTTTTGAAGACCTCAAAGTAAGAATAACAATAACAATAATAAATCATCTAAAGTTTATAATTTATAATTATCAATAATAATAATAATAATAATAATAAACTTTCTAAATCATTAAAAAAAAAAAAAAAATCGTATTTTAAAAAAAAAGAAAAAAAAAAAGCTAAACAAAGTAACTGCAATGCAATGAGGCGATTTTTAAAATAAATCAATATTATGTTGTATTATTACACCGCTTACATACATTCTATTTCTACATTATTATTTATGGAGTTTGTTCCCTGATTGAATGGGTTTGTTTTATTTGGAAGAGTAGATTTATACTGGAGACTGAAAAACTGTCCGAGAGTCAATCGGATACCCCGAAATAGTTCGCTGTTTGAGGGAATCCAATAAATATGTTTATTGTACTATAATAATTTGGATATCGATGTTTTTTGTCATTATGAGTATATTTAGTACGGGTATATCAGTTAAGGAGATATATTTATTGAAAACAAATTTCTGTGTATTATTGTAATTCCTTTCATATGCTTTCAACCCGACACTAATTCAAACCCGTCCCACAGAAAGAGGATTATAATAGTAAATCTGACATACAAGAAAATAATTTCAATGAATCCAATCCAAATTCGACTCACCGTATATCTGCTACATAACTATCGTGTATTGATACATTATAACATCAATCCCTTAGAGCATATGTATGCTTAAAGAGCTTATTCACTACTTAAGTTTCTACTCAAAAGATAACTAAAATTGAGAGTGATTTTCATTAGTCAGGTGACGAGTGAAACGGTGAGATCCATCTGCTATTGGATGATGCATCGAAAATTTAACACCCTTTATCCTGAAATGAGTAGAGGGGAGTGGCGAGTGTCCTTGTCCTCCCGAAAAAGCACTCGTCACATGAGTTTTATGATAATTCCATCCTTCGATGAAAAATGCATTCTCTTGTCAAATAAATGCTCTAGGATCAATCCATTACGTGAATAGCTTTGATATTACGGGTACAGCACCAGAATGTTTTCCTATAATCCAATAATGCATATTCAGATATAAATATGTATTTCAAGCTACGGATTTGAGTCAAACGACGATGAAAAGGGAGGAAATTTTTTTAGCAAAGTTAAGTTGTCAGAGTTGAGTAGAAAAATGGAACCGACGACGCAAAAGCATTCTTCTTGCTTATGCTGCTGTCACACATAATAAATGCTTTTCGGCAGACACGCATCACTATAAATCGAGGGTGATAACTTCATTTTGCACAAAAATGTTGTTCTTGGACGGTTCTTCAGACGGCCTTTTTCGGTCGACCCCCACTCTCTCTTTTTTTTTTTTTTTAATCTTCTTTGAAGGTTTGTCACGTTAAAATTTCCGAATGCAGCACGCATGATTTTTGCTGCATACAGAGGCGGTTAGATTGCACCCTATCCTCATTTAGATCGGACAAGGACAATCTCTATGCCTCGAAGTGATTATATATATAAACATAATAAAGGAAATATATATTATCCTGTAAACTGTAAAAATAAGGAACGTAAGTTTGTATCTACGAAAAAAAATATATTATTCTTCAATGCATTCCTCACAGTACAACTGCGTACATTTATCGACATGTAATTAAAAACATAAAATGTTATATACAAATCTATCTTTTTTTTTTTTTTTTTTTTCGTTATTACATTGACCCCGTGTGAAATATCATTACAATTATTTTTTTTTATATTCATTGTGCTTCAAGCGTTCAAGCCTCACCAGTGGCCGAGATGTTCCGATCTGGAAGGTGCCGGGTTTGATCCCACAATCTGTTAATGTTGCGAAAATACAGCAACAAAACCCTTTTTGTCTTAATATCAAATGTAATCATTAAATTTTAATTATCTTAAATAATTTCTCTGTAAATTTCCCGAGACTATGAAAATATATGCCTTTAAATGTGCATAAACGAATAGATGTACTATCTTTTGTAAATATGTGCAGTTTTTATTTAGATAATATGGATGTATCAAGCAAATAAATAATTTAAAACTAGTTTTTTGTAATGTAATTGCAATATGTGATTTTTTTTTTTTTTTTTTTTTTTATAGGAATCAATACAAGATTGCCATTATAAACTTTCCAAAATCCTGTTATAACACTGTTAAAACTTATATACCAGGAATTTAAGTATTGAATACACATCACATCTACTGTTGCCAACATGTAGGGACTTATACCCATCACTAATTTTTTATAGTAGTATTTATCAATTGTATGTTAATCTATTCGAAGATCATAAATATCAAACATCATTCTTTAAAATTAGTGCTAATTATTAAATAAAAACATTTCTACAGTTGTTGGCAACTCTGATCACATCATACATGCAAATTACGAGTGAAATGGCTTGAATAAGATACTTTGTATTGTATAACAGATATTTGGGTGGAGACAAAACAGTAATTAAGAATACAGAATTAAATGCCTTTTCTTTACACGGAAAAACTATCCAATTAAATAAGTTAATAACGCTGTTTCAATTAACTGAATAAAACGAGCTCCACGTTTTTTTTTTTTTTTTTTTTTTTTTAAGCGTTTCCGGAAATTCTACCTTTTAATAGAAACGGATCTTTCGAACAATAAAAATCCTCTCTAACGATGATTTTGACTAAAAGTGAATTTTATTGTTCCTTCTTTCAATGGAAAATTATTTCCATTATAATTGAATTCTGTTATGACTCTTGAAGAAATTACAATGGCGTTTTGTAATCAAGACACATTAATTTCTATCATCAGTTTAAAAATAAATGAGGTAGAGATGAGTTGTACTAATTCTTTTAATGCGATATTATACTGTAATCTATGACACTCATCTCTTTAAAGCTTATTCAGTACCTTTATAATGCATAAAGCATTATAATGAAGAATTTAATTATTTAATTGCAGAAAAATATATTTCCGATAGAATAGGAATGGGATTTTTATTAATGGTCGGTTTACAGGTATAAAGCATTTTTTTTTTTTTTTTAAGTTTTATTTATTATAGTTAGTTGTAGGGTGACTAAGGCTCCCTTTGAAGAATGATCATTTAATTTTATTTATTTCTCGCTTAAAATAATTCTTTTGCTAGCAAGCTCGTACAAAATTTTTGCACTTTATTTATCTCTTCGTTACCTTTAAAATTAAAAATAATAATTATTATTTTATAGACGTCATTTTTTCATATGCATGAGCAAAATTAATATTATATATATATATATACTTTTTTTTTTCACGTAAAAGCATATTTTATTTTATTCTGAAAAAAAAAAAAAAAAAAAAAAAAAAAAATGACCACACTGTTAAAAATTTCAACAGAAAACTCCGTGTAATCTATTATCTTAAGTCTTACGTAAAATTACAGAGAAAAATAAACGGAAATGTTAAAAAACTTACTTTATACATTCATTTTAATAACTAATATTAATTTAATTAATTATTGGTGAGAATATATTTCGGACTTGGAATGCTTTTTCTAAAGTAGAAACAGTCATTTTTAATTTTAATTAAAAAATTAAATAATAAAATTAGGTAAAAATACAGAATAAAGATTGAGAACCTCGATTATTCACTTTTAACTAAGAATTACTGTAAATTTACAGAGACTCTGGATAAATATTTACATTAAATTCACAGAAATTTTTAACAGTGCACAATTAAAAATTTAAATGTCCATTTTAAAGCTACGTCTATATTCATATTTTAATTAATTTTAAAAAAAATCTAATAAAAAAATTCGTTACAAATAACGTACCCAATGAAAGGGACGATTTTTCTGAATCCGTCGGATTCAACAGCTTATCAATCGGACAACTACAATATAGAAGAAAGTTTTGTGAATATACCTATTTTTATTTTATTATTAGCAATTTTTATTTATATAAAGATTTTTTTCAAAATCCTGATGAAGGACCATTTGAAAATGCATTAAACCAAATTTTTGATATGTACTTTAACAATTTATTGTGTTTGATTACAAAGTTTTTACTATTTGTTATTAAAAATCATACTGTTACAATTTCTTTTAAAAATCATCGTTAGTAAAATTCGATACCCGCTGATCACCGATTACCCTACCAATTCAATAATAAAATATTTACCCAAGGTTCTCATTTCCCGTGGGTACTATTTTACGACCTATAACCCTTGCGCTACAAACTAACGACTACGAAGGTAAAAAAAAAAAAAAAAAAAAAAAAAAAATCTTTTTATATGCAGTTCACGATAGGGCCGCTATACCGTTAATCTTTCTTTACACGTCATAAAAAACCCGTTATAAAAGTTAAAGTGCCGGGATCCATACATCCCATCTGTCTCCCTAACTGTCACTCAACGTGTAGTACAGCAGATTGAAGCCTACAACACCTGGTCGAATACAGGCAGACTGACTGCCGCCTAAGAAAGGCGATGAGGTAGGCTCCATTAAAGGACTCTTCGACATATATTTTTTCAGGTATAAGCTTCATTCTAACAGGTAAGCACGCACAAAATAATTGCCTATTCAATAAGCTGTATATGAGTCAGAGTTAAAAACCTATCATAAAAATAATTGGTACGATATTTTGAATATGTGTTTGAGAGGGAAGAAATAGAACAGAAAGAGAGAAAGAGAGCAAAAGATTACAGGGCCCAATTCTCCATCCTTCCACTCTGAGGAAAAGCGCAAACTCAGTTGCGAGGTCTCCCCCTTAATGCTTGATTTTTTAAAGACGTATACATACAGACAGATTGAAATAATTACAAATTAGCATTATATATAAAATGGATTTAGATGGAATTATGAAAATAATATAAGCATACAGTCTGTTTTGTATAATATTGGTACCATGCTAACGTTGGTACTAAAATGCAAAATGGCCGAATTCTGTATGTTATTATGGAATGACTGTAAGCGAATGCATACACACTTCATTAATTCATGTAATCGGTATGTAATCGAGTATGCTGTAGTTCAATATGTAATCAGACAATAGGGTATGCAATATTTGGGGCACTAATACGCATGGGGCCTTTTAAACTTTTCGAATGGAAACATGTATTTCTCGTGCCTATTTGGTAATCAGTGATCGAACAACACGACCAGGAAGAAATGATGTCCGGATATAAAGCGGCCGAACTCCAATGTACACTGAAGAGCCGACCTCTAGTCAACGCTTATCAAATTAAATTAAGACGCACTTTGAAGGTCATTCTCAATTATATTTAATTTTGCGGATGATTTTGAAAACGGCCAACTATCACTTACATCATGTCGTGATACACCTGCAACACACACGCTTCGTAAAAGACCCGCGAAGTGGGCAGAAAAAAACGGGGGTATGCCGGGCGCCGAACATTCTGACTCGACACTGACTCACTCACGCCACTGTCAGACGCACGATGTGGGCGATTCGACGTCAGGGGGTCTGACCAGAATTTGACCGTGTTATGAGAGAGAGGAAACGATATCTCTGAATACCACAGAGAGTTTTTTTTTTTCTAGAAAATGTCCATTCGGTTGTAGAAAATATACATTATCTGATTTGAAAGAGTAAACTTTTAACTTTGAATATTTTCAAAAACTGCCTATTAAGCAAATTAAATACTCCTGCGTTCGATTTCGATGTAAATGAAGTGTCATTTTCATAGAATTCCCTGATCTAGCAAAAAATTAGTCTGATTGAAAGAAAAAAAAAAAAAAAAAAAAAAGGAAAAAAAAAAAAAAAAAAAGAATTTGCAGAAATGAGCTTGAATTACCATATATTAACATTGCACCATATTTCACTTATTTACGAGATATTTGCACAGAAAAAAAATTCTGTGACTGACATCTAGAAAATAAATTGCGGCTCTAGTAAAAATAATTCTATGCCCTCCTTATAAATTCTAGTACCCTTTGTTAGAGCGTTCTAAAAGATCCTAGATCGTCTTTCTATATTATCGTAATCAGTCTCATTTGAAAATCTCCGAAAATAAATGCGAGCACAATGGGCGAGTTTTTATAACTAAAATTTTGGTTTAACCCAATTCGAGAATATCAAGCGAGAATTTCTCGCGAAACTAAAGGATTCACAAAATACATAATATTATTTCGCAGTCTAGAAAAGTGTAGACTAGAAATTTTCTATTATTTCGTCAATCCAAGTTATTTGTATACCTTATACGCATAACTCAGAGAACTATTTCTAGTTTAAGGATTCAGAAAAGGACTTCTTATTCGTTCTAGATGAAGGATATATATATATTTTCCCTCAGTGTAGAATAAACGATAAATTACCGTTAAAACACTGAAAAAAAAAAAAAAAAACAAGTAATATAAAAGAAAATCTTTTAAACTCAATTCCTACTTACAAACACTATCGAAAAAGTTTTTTTTTATATATATATATATATAATTTTGAATTAGGGATTAAAAAGCGAAATGAAATAAAAATAATTATAAGATTTAAAAAAAAAAAAAAAAAAAAAACTTTTTTATATACCATGTTTTAAATTTTCTGATGAATCATAGAGCTCTTATGAATGTGCATAAAATTTTTAAAGTGATAATGACTTCAATTTTTGTGAGATGCATAATTTAACTTTTTATAATTTTTTAATGTTCACGTTTAATTAAATGTATTTTTATGTCGAAAAAAAATGAAATCGTAAAATTTTTTTGGCGACAATTGAATTATAGCTAATATTTTAATGGCTATTTCAACTCTATTAGGATGTTATTATTTTCATATTTTAATTAGTTATATATATAAAAAAAAAAAAAAAAAAAAAAAAAAAAAAACTAATAAAAAATTCGAAAACCGGACTTCGAAATATTGTATTGTCACTGTGTTCTGAGCAGTCCTGAAAGTTTCAAATTTCTAGCAAGTCGGGAAGTTAGTTAAAAATCGATTGCAAGATTTGTACAAGATATATATAGGGAGAGTGTGAACTAATAGTAGGAATTGAAAATAGAGAAAAAGAAAAAGAAACTTATAACAGGTGAGTATTTCCTTATTCTCTTAATAAATAAAACAGTGTTTTCGCTAATTTTATTAACAATTATATGTTTTTAGGGAGAGCACGAATCATATACAAATTGTTGAACCTATTTGCTGGGAATTATCGGGAGACTGTGTTTGACGGTGAATTATTTAAAATTATTAATTCAATAATAAAATATCTGATGTAATTTTTTTTTTCATAGGGTGCTTAAATTCAATAAATAGCCGACCAATAATTGTTTTAATATTTTTGATAAGCACAGTAAATTGAATTGGGACGATATTTTTTAAAAAATAATTATGTAATATTTAGGTGAGTAGATTAGTCCATATTTTTATTTATTTATTTATTTTTACTTTTTATTTATATTTATTTATCATCTACATATCTCTGATTTTTTTTTTCTTTTTTTCTTTCTTTTTTTTTTTTTTTTTTTTTAAGAGTACCTGTAACAATGCATACCTTCCTTGTTAGCAAGAATTAATATTTTTATTTTGCCATTTAAAGTCAAAATTAACTATTTAGAAGTCATTGTACTTTTTAAATACATTAGCTAAAGAATATTACTTTTTTTTTCCAAGCTTGTAATTAATTATCTCTAAGTGCACACATTCATAAATGATGTTACTAAAAACTCGTCGACTTTCTTTTATGAGAAATTAGTTCATAAAGAAACAGGCAGGATTTAGTAGATGAATGTACTTCATTCTTATCGAATCTGTACAACAAAACTGTTATTACATTAAAATTTTCGAAAACAGTCCAATAATACTGTTAATTTTTCTAATATTCTGGAAACAGTCTAATGTAGTTTGTCACTCGTATGTCGTACCTCAAAAATCATTATTCGAAGAATGTTCTGATACAGACCAAGAAAACAGTAACTTGTTCCATAGGAGTAAATCAAATAACATCAAATACTCCAGAGCAGAAACCTTCTCCAGCTCACAGGCAATGTTTAGTAGTTTAGAGCACAATGTCCAAAGTACGATCGCTCAGAATAGGTTTTTAAATAACTCTGAATCGCAATGGCTTCACACACACCCGCAGATGTCAACTCACTCCTATTTACACTTTTTGGCGATGACGCTAGGCGATAATTTCATGAAGAATCTCATGGAAAGTTCGAGATCTAGGCTACTGTGTATCGGACAGCTTGGAAACTTCGGGAACCCTAAACTACTGTTTTTCGAAAAATTTGGTCGCCAAGTCACCAAATTCGTCGTCAAGTTTATCTCCAATGCTGTTCTAACTGAAAGTGGATGAACTGTCTCGTTATTTTCACTTTGCCTGTAAAACTACTTTCACTGCAACAGAACAATTAAGGCAGGGAAACGATTTAATCCGTTGTAATAATATGAAGTCTTATCACTTACTTTCCCCCCCCCCCCTCGATACACAAATTATTATTACACACATTATGATTAACAAGTGAAGTGTTTTAAACTGTAGGTATTTGTCCCTAAGGGTAGAGATTTTTAGCAGTTTTGATCTAGGCAGGGCCTGACTAAGATACTTTTGTGCCCCCCCCCCCCCACCTTTCATGAAAATTTATAATGAAGAGCAAATAGAATAATTATAGTCAAAAGAAAACTACAATATTGCATTATAATTTGGATTTTAAATAAAAATTTATGAAAATTAATAATTGTTTGAAAAACTAAATTATTTTTTACCCTTAAAAAAAATGTAACATTCATTATAGACAAACATAATAGCCTTTAAGAATAATAATTATGGAGAGTGAATTTTGAATCCATAAAAAAGAATTGAATTCAAAAAAAGAGGATGGATAAAAATAACTTATAAAGAATATATCTGTTTTTATTTATCCATGCTCTGCAACGCAGATGTTATTAGCTTCTTATGACAATAGCCAAGTTTATTACACGCATTTTATTTCAATAAATTAAGAATTCTAGGACTTTGGCAATCTCAATTTGACAGGAAAGCGTAATACAACAAAATATTTTCTTTTGTTCTCCATAGAACAAAACTTAAATCAAAAGCAATAACAGTTGAGACCAGGACTCAATAATTCACCAGAAAACTTGTAGACATGATAACATTTAATCATTATGCGCAGACACTATGTACAAATTTACATATAATTCAATATCAATCATATTTTAAATAATATGGTCGACAGTCAATTTCACCAAATAGGCTTTTAAATTTTTCAAAATCAGGAGGTTTTCCCAAAAAAAATCCCCCAACTCAATTTCTACTAAAAAATGTAAATTTTTAAAAAATATTTAGCAGATTTAAGCCCCCAAATGAAGCTCATCTTTGAAAAAAAGTCCCCATGTATTTAAAACAATAATAATAATAATAAAATTACATACTAGTTATATGAAAGTTTTAAACCTGCAAAAAGCACTTTAGTGCTGAGAATGTACGTAGGATGTCCTGGGAAGAAGGTGTACCATCAAAAGGACCCTACATTTCTTCCCAAAAATTTTAAAAATCCCCTCGAAATTCCCCTCAAACATTGGGTATTCAGAAAAGTTCCCTGAAGCCCAAAAAATCCCCAAAATGGGAAGAAAGTCCCTAATCTGGCAATATTGCTAACAATGTTTTTATATTCAAGTTTCGTAGGGTGTGAGAATCAGGTGTTTTTTGGTGATGTACGCTTCTACGTAAGAGTTTCATCATTGTCTCTTGGGAAAACAATCTAGCAGGCTGATTTGAACCAGAAGCTGGTATTACAGAATACTATTTACTAGACTTTCTCATGTTAATTAAAAACAAATTGTGTAAAATTTTGTGCCTCCTAAAATTTTTGTATTCAGAGCAAGTGCCCTGAATACCCCATGCGATAATCAGGCCCTGGATCTAGGGACAGGTTTTGAATTCGTATAGGTTTTTTGGAATATTTTTAAAAACTTTGTATTGGTTTTTGCATGGATTTCATTACTAACCTTTTTCATAATTTTTTACTAAAGTAGGGACTTTTATAGTGTAAGAACATTTAAACTACCAGTAAGGCCACAGCAAAATTTAAACTGGCATGGCAACACTGTGATGGCCCAACTTCAAGTATAGGGTGGACTGGACAGTGACAGCGATCAGTTCAAGCCAAGGGGACAATAATAACTGCTCTCGAAAAATGGGACCCTTTAAAAGAGGTACTTAATTGTAGATGATACTTTTATGATGGCAAATCAGTATTAAATTCTCAAGGGAAAATTAGGTGCCTGGAAAAACTGATCTTAAAAAGAGGTGACTCTTCAACAGAGGTTGACTTTTAGAGAGGTTTCACTGTATATCGCTAAATAATTTTCATAAATTCTTAAAATATCCCAACGTAATTTTATTTATAAGATATTCCTGATATTTAATTACATTTGCATTTATTTCCATACTGAAATATATAGCGTAAAGTTACTTTCATTTATTCAACAGATATTTCATAATGTTTAGTTACATTTCTGCTTGTTTTTATTTTAACTTATAGCATTAAATTATTTTCATTTTTTCTTAAAATATTCCATTCATTAAGTTCACGCTTCAGTGACAGTAACGCCATCTAGTAGCTAATTCATCAAATTAAAAATGGTAGATCGCATTCTGTACCAATAGCAACTTACCAACTTTGTTGGAAAGTGCTAAAAGAAATTCTACTTCGATTAATATGGAATGTTAGACCTAACTATAGCCGCTTTCTAAATTTACCGTTCATCTGGTGGCCGAATGGTTAGTGCTCTGGATTTAGTTATCAGGTGCCGGGTTTGAATTCCATTTCAGGCATGGATGTTCGTAATTGTGTCGGAACCTACTTTAAGCCGTATGTCCAGGACTAATGAATCTTAATGGGCAAAAATAACCTTAGAGTGACACCCCCCACCCCCCCAAACAAAATCAGCCAGTTACCAAAATCATTTATAACATATAAATATCCGACTAAACACTATTCAAAATCTTACTTTCTTCTCTCCTTCCCCTCCCCTACCTCTCCAGCCCGCTATTTAAACACTTTAATGAAAATGGCCTTGCCAGTTCGGAAAACTTTAATCACACTTGCATAGTCACACGACTTTCCAGAGTCGCATTATCTAGCGGTGGCGCCAAAATGAAACTATTGTTGTTATCAATGGAGAAAAACCCGGACTTGAAATAAACACTCCGATCAACCCGACGTTATTATCTTGTGCCACCGCTGCACGCTTTCATGTGAGGTACGTGGTGTTATTGTATTCCGCTTTCAGATAATAATAAGACATCGCGACGATCTTTGTTTTCTGGATACAATATTCGATTTCTCTTTCAAAATCTTAATGTTGTTGAAAGTGGTTTTCCTCTTCTTGAGATGTCGATAAGGTAAGGAATTAGTAAGCACGAAAGTTTAAGGTCGTTCTCAAAGTGGAATTTTCGCTTGCGAGAAGTTTGGTCCTATTTATGGAAAGGTAGTGTAGGAGTTGAGGATTATGGAAATGTGCCGGGTTCGAAACCTAGTCGCGCTTATTGGCTTAGACATAGAGCAGGAGTTTTTTTTTTTTTTTTTTTTTTTTTTGGGGGGGGGGGGATAGAGCAGGGTTAAAAAAAAAAAAAAAAATGGAAAACTGGACTTTCCTTTCTGCTAAAGGGAGCAATGCCTGGCCTTCAGCCGCCTGTTCTAAAGAAAAAAATTCCTGTGATCAAAAACCAACCTTATTCTATATCATTCTTTATAATAGCGCCATCTACCAGTTAAAATGCATAAGAATTAATTCATCATAGCACCCACGATAAAAATTTTAAAACTGCATGTAAATGGATGATGAGACATTGCCAAAAATCGAACAAAAATCGAATAAGAAACAATAGTTGCGCTATCTGTAGTCCGTTATACATCCAAACTGAATAAACATAATTTCTTATAATAACTATCTCACATACAAAATTTGGTGCATTTACCTATACACCATAGAAATTGAGAGAAAGCTTTTCAGTAATAAGGAAATATTGCAGTATAGAAGCGCCACTTGTCGTCTGCACTCAACTTGAATCTGTAAAGTTTTTCATATATCCAGCTCAGGTAATGAATTTGATGTATTTATATATAATAGGAGCTGACATATTGCCTTCACTTAAATGAGGCTAAATTGTAGCAAAGCTGCGTCACCTATCGGATGGTGTGTACTCAGATTGAATCGACATAGTTTTTCATCATGGCATTCACACATAGGGTAAGTGCACTGCACCAGTGATTGACACTTTTAGAGCAATCTCTGATGTTTTTAATGTTCTAGTCATCAGAAAATATTTTTAGAAATGAAAGACATTCAGAACAACCATATATATGTTAAAAAAAAAAAAAAAAAAAAAACATTTGATAACAATTATTATTTTTTTTGTGAATTTGTATTTGACACCCACTCAATGTTCCAGTAATTGACACTGCCAGACTTTCATTTTATCAGTCATTGGCACCCTATGTTCCAGTGTTTGACACTGCTAGTTATTCATTTTACCAGTTATTAGCACCCTATGCTCCAGTGTTTGATATAAAATGTTAAAATTCTCATATGTAAAATATATGATTTTATTATTTTTCTTATTTATTAATTCTTCCGGGATAGATGTCAATTACTGGAGCATGCCAATCACTGGAGCACCTACCCTATCAAGTTTTATACACTTATAAACTAACAGAACCTTCATTTAAATGAGAGAAATTGTGGCCTAGAAACGCCACCTGTTCAGCGATTTATCTCAAATGCCAATAAGCACCAATTAGGTCTAACTAAAGGTCTAACTAAAGGTCTTATTAAAGGTCTAACTAAAAATCTAGTTTGGCTAAATTCTGGGTTCGGGCGATATATCGTGTCCAAAAAATTTTTGTTAAGGGCCTTCTTCACTCACCGCCGTCGGAAGCCGAAGCTAATATTATTCTATGGGAAATTTTTCTTTACAAATAACTTATTAACTAATACATATTTTTAAATCCTGTTTTCACATTCTGAAAATTCCCAGCTGTTAAATGGACGGACCTTTTTTAAAAAATTATTTTTTTATACTTTATTTTGAAGCTATAAAATACGAGTTTTCAATATATGATTTTTTTTTTTTTTTCATTTTGTAATTTCAAAATAAAATATTAAAAATTTAAAAAATACATTTTTAAAAAAGGTCCGTCCATTGAACATTTGGGAATTTTCTGAATGTGAAAGCAGAATTTGAAAATATGTATTAGTTAATAAGTTATTTGTAAAGAAAATTTCCCCATAGAATAACATTGGCTCGGGCTTCCGGCGACGGTAAGTGAAGAGAGCCGTTAATACACACGAAGACAGAGAGACATTTTCTAAAAATAGTGGAGTCGTATCCAGGACATCTCGAAACCTGTAAATCCGTTGAAAACCGGAACTCTGACTTTTTCCCGCTAACAATATTTTCTAAGAAGTAGGGGAAAAAAAAAAAAAAAAAAAAGGAATTTTTGTTCCAACTTGATAAAACGCCCCAATCGCATAAAACTCATAATTTTCTTTCTTTCTTTTATTTTTCTTTTCTTTTTTTACATTATAATGGAAATACATTATCTTGGTGCTAAGTGATTTGCTTGAAGACGTTTTATGATGATATCGTGAATCATCTACAGCGTTATCGGGAAGTGTTTTCCGATACGTTCATACATGAAAACAAATCGTTAACCTAAATATAAAATCACTCATCGCATCGATTACACTTCCCATCCTATCTAAAACTACTCAAACAAATTATTAATAAATGATTCCAGATTCTGACTCTTTCAAACATGTGATATTTACAATTTTTTGTGAGAATAGTGCCATACGCGTGTCGAATCATGATGGTGCGTGATAACTCTACTGGTATAAGATCGCTTAGTTTATTTAACTATGTTTGCTGAAACATGAAACTATAATCTTAATTTTATTGTTTTTATTTTAATTTGAAAAGTGTCCATGAGCCATAAACACATTTCAACTTAATAAAAAGAATTAAAAAAAGAAAAAAAAAGAAAAGAAAAGAAAGAAAAAAATCATGATTTCGTATCATCTAGATACGCTATCTATCAGAATTCTTATTTCTTTGAATAATTTTGTAATAATATTATATGAAGTTTTAAAAAAAATTCTACGGAAAATTTAAAATTCAGATTTCTATAGAAATGAATTCCTAGATGCATAACTGATAGGTTTGATAACTTTTGAAAAAGAGATAACTCGACTATTTCAGACTTTTTAACAAAATTAAACTGTTGAAAAGTATTAAGTACTTTGTTATAAAGTTATACTTTTTAACAAAGTAAAAAGTATTTATCACTTCGGTGTGTGTCAGTCTGCCAGCACACTCATATCCATAAAAATATTTTTTTTTTTTCTTAAGTAAAATATGATTATTGGTTTTTCAATCAGACATTCCGCTTCGTCATCATTTGCTATGTTTCTTCTAGAATATGTCGGGCTGTGTTTTCCTTTGGCAACAAATTAAACAATATATATATACACCAAATTAAAATTGATAAATAAAATATTTAAGTAAGAAATCATTTTTTAAAATTAGAAGCTTTTTATTGTGAAGCCCTAAAAAGCATAAAATAAAATTTATTCTGTCAAAGACATGCTACAAAGAAATGAAAGTTTCAACACAAGGAAAATTTTAGAGAAAAATATAGGTACTTTCCTTTTCCAAGAGATGAAAATTTTTTAATCTTCAAAATATTTTAAAAAGTTTTCGACACCAATATTCTTCGTTATTAGTTTTTGTATAATCATTTGTTAGGCCAGAAATTTCTAATGTCTCGAAAGTTTTTAAAAATATTTTGAACATTAAACAATTTTCATCTCTTGCAAAAGGAAAGCACCTATATATTTCTCTAAAATGTTCTTAGTGTTGAAACTTTCATTTCTTTGTAGCATGCCTTTGACAGAATAAATTTTATTTTGTGCTTTTTAGGGCTTCACAATAAAAAGCTTCTAACTTAAAAAAATGATTTTTTACTTAAATTTTATTTTGTGTCTTTTAGTTATAAAAATTTTTGCAGACAGTGAAGATTTTCGTCTATCAATTGACATTTTATTTTTTTTCGATTATTTATCTGCAAAAAAGGTACTAATATCGTCTTTCGAGAACCGAATCCGGGACCATTGCGTTTTCAGCATGACGCTCTAGCCAAAAGTCTAAGAACTGTCAAGACAAATCATAGAACATTCTAGAAAAGTCTAACAAATACTTATAAAAAAGGAATATTGTTCTCGAATGCTTTTTAAAATATTTGGAATATTTACAATTTTTCATGTTTTGCAAAAGTGAAATATCTATATTTCTCTTTAAAATTTTCTTGTTGTTGAAACTTTTATGATTTTATAGTATGTCTCTGCAAGAATAAATTTTTATTTTAGGCTTTTTAGGGCACCACAATAAAAAAAATTTTCAGTTTTATTTTTATTTATTTATTCATTTATATTTTTATTAATTAATTAACTAATTTTTATTTATATTTTTACTGACATTTTTATTTTGTGCGTTTCGTAACTAAAAAAAAAAAAGAGCTTCTTTAAAAATCTATCAAAATACCTTAGGACACTGTGTAGACAATGAAATATTTTCTTTTATCAATTGACATCGTTTCTATTAATTATCCGCAAAAAAGTAACACATCGGCTCTCGAGGATCGAACCCACGAGCAAATGCACTAACGAGCGACGAAAAAGGTGTTTAAATTTACTTTAAAGTAGAGGCGTCTTCTTTTTCAGAATGACACAAAGACACGTTGATAAAAATCCAATTTCAATAAAAAGCTTCTTAAAATAATATATATATAATATAGTTAACTTTTTATTTTATGCCTTTTAGTATCTAAAAAAAAGCTTCTTAAAAAAACACTTCAAAAATTCTTAGAATACTCTGTAGACAATGGAAAATTTTCTTTTATCAATTGACACATTTTCTATTAATTACCTGCAAAATTTAAGTCATCGATGATCCTTCGGGGATGGAACTCACCACCATCGTATTAGTAACTTGACGCTCTAACCAACTGAGCCAACGAGTGACTATAAGGACTGCTGACATTTACTTTAATGTTGAGGTGCCTTATTTATTAGCGTGACATGAAGACGCGATAACGAAACCCAATTTCAATAAAAAACTTCTAAAAAGCTTCTGAAAAAATTATTTATTTATTTATTTATTTTTATTTAAATTTTTATTTTGTGCTTTGTAGTAACTAGATAAAAAGCTATTTAAAAAAATCTTTAAAAAATATTAGGATACTGTGTACACAACGAAATATTTACTTTTATCCACTGACACCTTTTCTATTAATTATTTGAAAAATTAACATGGCGCTCTAACCAACTAAGCCATTAAGAGATGGAGATGCAATGAATTGCTTACATTTTTTTTTTTTTTTTTTTTTTTTAAGTAGAAGTGTCTTGTATTTTAGCGTGACAGAAAACGTTATGACAAATTCAACTTCATATATAATAATATATAATATATATATATGTGGGAAGTTCCTTGCAGAGCCAACAGATGGCGCTGTCTCTGATGCTTATCATTGAACGAGATGACAAACGGAGGAGTTGAGATCTGGCTGCAGTGGAGATCGGTTGAGACCTTCAGCGCGTAGGCTGACAGGCTCATTTTTCTGCTAATTAGAGCTTGTTGTGCTCTGTATAAGTGTGTAGAGCCATGGAGAGCTCTATACCATAAACTCACTTATTAGAAATAGTACGCGTAGGTACTAATGTGAATTGTAGAGCGAGTCAGTGCTCATATATGTTACTTTCTGTTAGTCCTAGTAATGAAGAGAGCTTGTTATGTGTATTAGGCCTCGAAACCAGCAAATGTTATTGATGGAAACCCTGCTATTATTATCATTTTATCTTTGTGTAAACTGTGTTGTGAACGTAATAAATGTTTTTAGTTATCTTAATCGCACCTCTTCATTGCCCCACCCCTAGACGCCCAGCTAATATACTACAAGTGGGGACTCTGCCGCGATATTACCACCAACAAGTTATAAAAGGTAACTGTTATTGTTATATATTTATCATTGTGTTTGATAGTGGATAATAATGATTAATGCATTGAGCAAAAAGAGTTTGAGTTACTATTTTGAATTAGAAATTAATGGTGAAATACTTTTGAGAACACTTTTGGTTTCAATGTGTGATGAAATAAAATAAATAATATAACTTGAGAAGAATGAATAAAAATAAGAATTATGATTGAAAAAAATATTCTGAGTAATCTTTTATAATTTTGCTTATTACTGCTTGCAATAATATTTTAACAATATTATAACAATATTATTTTAAAACGAAAGTGAAAACAATAATTAAAGAAAGAATAATGATAATGGTGATATTATATGAAATATGTGTATATAGCAATAATTAAGAAATATATAAGTTGTTCTAAATATTCTATTAAATGGTATAAATTGTTCTGAATGTGTTTATTTAAAAATCATGATAATTTTGATTTGAGAACAAAAAGCATAGAATCATTTTTAAGAAATATGTTCTCATATTATTTTGTTCCTATTTAAGTATGATATTAATTTGGTAGAAATATTGAAATATTTTTTGGTATAAGTAATTATTTAGAGTTATAATGGCCCAAAACGTGTTACAAGGTATTAGAAAAGCAGATTTAAGAACAATTGCTGAAGAATTAGGCCTAACTGTTCCGGCGGAAGCTAAGGTACTTGAAATCAAAACTTTAATTGAGAGTTCTGATATTTATAAAAATGATTTAGAATTTGTTAGAGGTGTTATTAAAATGTTACTAGAAGAACAAAAGTTGAAATCTGTAGAAGAACAAACCAAAATTGAGATAGAAAGAATTAAATTATCCCAGTTAGAAAAAGAAATAGAGTTACAGAATTTAAAGTTACAGGCTGCAGCAAATAATTCTAGTAATAATGTTGAGCAATCAAATTCAGAAACTACTTCACAATCATTAGAAAATTTAATTAGAAGTATTCGAACATTAACCATTTCAGTACCTGAGAAACCGGAAGCTTTGCACTTATTTTTTCAATCCCTTGAAAAAGCATTCGTTTCTAAAAATGTACCCCCTAAATTTAAATCGGAAATATTGATTAATTTATTGGGAGATAAATGTAATCAGGTTCTTGCGTACGTAACCTCCGAAGAAATTAACGATTATGAAAAAGTTAAGGAATTAATTTTAAGACAGTTCCAACCAACGCCGCGTGAATGTTTAAGTAATTTTAAAAATGCGTTGCGTAATCCGTCAGAATCTCATGTCCAATTCGCTTCGCGTCTAAGCGCTTCTTTTGATTACTATTGTAGATTGAGAGGGGTTAACGATGTTAAGCAATTGTGTGATCTTATAGTTTCCGATAAAATATATGAAACGTTGGATTCTAGAACTAAGGAACATATTAGTGTTCGAGAAGGTCAAAATTGGTTTAAACCCAACGAATTAGGTCGGGAGTGTGATTTATTCTACTCTTCTAGAGGCAAATCATTAATTGAAACTAATAATAATACGCGAAACGAAAGTTCAGAGAATAAGCGGTTTGTAAACAAAACTCCTTTTAGAAAGACACATTATAATAATAAAGATCCCATAGTACGTAATTCGGTATCTAATCAAACTCACGAAAAGCATGAAAGAATGTGTTATATTTGTGGTGCAAAAGGGAAAACATTTCATTTCGCGCGAGTGTGTCCTAAACGTATTTCAGAGAAAAGAGAATTCCGTGAAAATCTTCCTACGAATTCAGTAGTTCAATCCGAAACAAGTCCGATTAACCTAATTGTTAATGAGCTCGAATATGTTGATATTTTAGTGGATGATATTCCACTTAAAGGGTTAAAAGATTCTGGTTCTTCGATTCTAATTGTAAATAAAAATAGCATTCCACAGACTAAAAATGTTATTTCTTCAACCACTTTAGTTAGCTGCTTTAATGAAAAGAAAGATGCAAATCTGACTGAATTTAAAATATCTTTACCTAATCATGATTCAATAAACATAATCGGTGCTTTATGCAACAATTTGACATGCGACGTAATTCTGCCTAATAATATCTTTCATATTTTGAAACAACAAAATAAAGAGGAAGCAGATGTTTCGAGTTCCAGCGTAGGGGGGAAAGATAGTCTTCTAAATTCGGGGGAAAGCAATTTCGATGAAGCAAATGAGTGTTCTTTTCCTGTATTCGATCGAAAGGAAAATGAAATAGATACTTTTTTTTCAAGTATGTGCAATTTTTCAGAAGAAGAAAAATTCGATGTCAGTTATATTTTAGATAAGTCGTTAAAAGAGAAATTAAGCGAATTAATAAAAAGTTATAAGCCAGTTAAAACAAAAAGTACTGATTTAAAAATGTCCATTATTTTATCTGATGATATACCAGTGTGCTCACGCTCTCGC
Organism: Salticus scenicus; assembly: GCA_963930645.1. Classification (NCBI taxonomy): domain Eukaryota; kingdom Metazoa; phylum Arthropoda; class Arachnida; order Araneae; family Salticidae; genus Salticus; species Salticus scenicus. The sequence goes on along the minus strand of OZ005655.1, from coordinate 292,804,067 downwards.
AGATTATCATTTGTAGAGAAATCAGAGGTGGACAGACAAATTGACCAGTGGTTAAAGGATGGTATAATTAGAGAAAGTACATCAAATTATGCTTCGCCAATAGTGGTGTGTAGGAAAAAAGATGGAGGAATAAGGTTATGCTGTGATTATCGTGCTTTAAATAAGAAAATAATTAAAGATAAATACCTGTTGCCAAATATTGAAGATTTATTTGATAGATTAGGGGAGGGTAAAGTTTTTTCGACACTAGATTTAAAGAATGCGTTTTTACAAGTTGATGTAGAGGAAAAAAGTAGGAAATATACAGCTTTTGTGACAGATAATGCCCAGTATGAGTTTCTAAAAGTTCCCTATGGATTATGTAATAGTCCCTTAGTGTTTCAAAGATATGTAAATTATGTGTTTAAAGACTTATTAAAAGATGGTACTGTAATTATTTATTTAGATGATATAATTATTCCATCTAAAGATGAGAATGAAGGGTTAGATAAATTAAAACGTGTGTTAGAAACGGCATCAAAATTTGGTCTAGAGTTAAATTTAAAGAAATGTCAGTTTTTGAAACGTAAGATCGATTTCTTAGGTCACATAATTGAGAATGGCACGATTAAACCCTCAGTAGAAAAAACTCTCGCAGTACAAAATTTCCCAGAACCCCGTAATGCTAGGGAAGTGCAGAGTTTCTTAGGTTTAACGGGTTACTTTAGAAAATTTATTCGTTCATATGCCAACATAGCAAGACCACTCAGTGACTTATTACGTGCTTCCACTCCATTTAAATTCGAGCAAGAGCAGAAATTAGCTTTTCAAAAGCTTAAAGACATTTTATCTAATGCACCTGTCTTACACCTTTTTAAGCAAGGCTATAAGTTAGAAGTTCATACAGATGCATCTAAATTAGGATTCGGTGCAATCCTATTACAACAAGATGACGATGGACAGTACTATCCAATCCATTATATGAGTAAAAAGACCTCTGTACAAGAAGAAAAATACTGTAGTTATGAGTTAGAAGTGTTAGCGATAGTAGAAGCCCTTAAAAAATTTAGGAACTATTTGTTAGGTAGTAAATTTAAAATTTATACTGACTGTCAAGCGTTCACTAAAACTTTAGATAAACGTGAATTGACACCTAAGGTAGCCAGGTGGTCTTTCCTGCTACAGGAATTCGACTACGAAGTAGAACATCGACCTGGTAAACAAATGCAGCATGTTGACGCGCTTAGCAGACACCCTGTAATGGCTGTAAATACTGATACCCTTACTCATCGTATTGCTACTGCTCAAGAAAATGATGAGTTTATCAATACTATGAAATCTCTTTTACAACAAAACCAAAATGACGAATATGTGTTAAAAAATAATGTTTTATATAAAGTGTTAAATGATAGGGATGTACTAATTGTCCCAGAGATCATTCAACTTGAGGTCGTAAAGAAATGTCATGCCTTAGGACATTTTTCGGCTAATAAAACTGAAGAGTTAGTAAAAAGAGATTACTATTTTTCTAATATGAAAAAATGCGTAGATAACGTTGTAAAAAGTTGCGTAGAATGTATTCTCGTAAATAAGAAACAGGGAAAAGGAGAAGGTTTTTTGAACCCAATCCCTAAAGGGGATATACCATTATCCACGTATCACATCGATTTTGTGGGTCCATTACCAACAACTAACAAAAACTACAATCACATTTTCACCGTAATCGATGGATTTAGTAAATTTTCGTGGCTATATCCAGTCAAATCAACTTCTTCAGCAGACGCCTTGCAAAAATTAAAACAGCAAGCTGCTATTTTTGGTAATCCCGCAAGAATAATATCCGATCGTGGACCTGCGTTCATATCTAAGGAGTTTGCAGATTACTGTAAATCAGAGGGAATCGAACATGACACCATCACAACCGGAATCCCAAGAGGGAATGGTCAAATTGAGAGACTTCATCGAACAATCATTCCTGTATTATCCAAGTTATGTATAAATGACCCTAACAAGTGGTACAAGTTTGTTGAGGCTGTTCAGAGAACTATTAATTCCACCACATCGAGAAGTACCAAAAGAACTCCTTTTGAACTACTCACTGGAGTAACAATGAGAAAGAAAGAAGATAAGAGAATACTAGAACTTCTCGAAGAGGAAAGGATAAATTCCATGCTTGATAATCTTAACACCATTCGTGAAGAAGCAAGAAAAAATATTCTTAAGATTCAAGAAGAAAATCGCCGATGTTACAACAAGAAGAGAAAGAAAGCCCATGTATATAAAATTAATGATCTAGTTGCCATCCAGCGAACTCAGTTTGGAACCGGCATGAAACTAAGACCAAAATTCTTAGGTCCTTATAAAGTTGTGCGAGTAAAGAACAAAGACAGATATGAAGTCGAGAAGATAGGCGATCACGAAGGACCTATACATACTAGTACTTCTGCAGACCATATGAAATTATGGTCCACAAACTAAATAGACTGAACTAAATGGACTGATAAACATTACAGAAAAAGTTAACTGTGAATTTTTATGTACATAATTTTTTTAATGTCTGTTTCTCTTTTTTGTTTTTTTTTTTTTTCTTTTAATTGTATTTTGCAGATATCCTTTAGTATCCCAGGTTGGTTTACGGTGAGGTCACCGCAACATCAGAATGGCAGAGCGTTGTGGGAAGTTCCTTGCAGAGCCAACAGATGGCGCTGTCTCTGATGCTTATCATTGAACGAGATGACAAACGGAGGAGTTGAGATCTGGCTGCAGTGGAGATCGGTTGAGACCTTCAGCGCGTAGGCTGACAGGCTCATTTTTCTGCTAATTAGAGCTTGTTGTGCTCTGTATAAGTGTGTAGAGCCATGGAGAGCTCTATACCATAATCTCACTTATTAGAAATAGTACGCGTAGGTACTAATGTGAATTGTAGAGCGAGTCAGTGCTCATATATGTTACTTTCTGTTAGTCCTAGTAATGAAGAGAGCTTGTTATGTGTATTAGGCCTCGAAACCAGCAAATGTTATTGATGGAAACCCTGCTATTATTATCATTTTATCTTTGTGTAAACTGTGTTGTGAACGTAATAAATGTTTTTAGTTATCTTAATCGCACCTCTTCATTGCCCCACCCCTAGACGCCCAGCTAATATACTACATATATATATATATATATATATATATATATATATATATATATAACTTCTAAAAATATTTATTTATGTATTTTGTACTTGAAACTTTTTATTTTGAGCTTTTTTAATATCTAAAATATTTTGTGTTTTCTAATATCTAAAAAAAAAGGAAAAACTTCTTAAAAAAAAAAAAAAAACTCTTCGAAAATTCTTAAGATATTGTGTAGTCAACGAAAAATTTTCTTTTATCAATTGACACCTTTTCTACTAACTATCCTCAGAAATTAACACGCCGAATCTTCCGGGGACCGAACTCTCGACCACCGATTTATTAACGTCACGCTCTAACCAACTGAGCAACGGAGCCACAAACGGAGTGGCTTATACTTAATTTAATGGTTTACTAGCGTGGCACGAAGACACGATGACAAAGTCAATTTCATATAAAAAGCTCCTAAAAACATGCATAAGAAATTTTATTAAGTTAATACAGTAAATGTTGCTGAGGGACACAACTTCATATTTTAAGGAAAAATATGAATTATTTACTTTATTTTGTATTCCTATTTATTTACTACGCTTTTTGTATGTTATATATGTGTGTGTAAAATATAATTGAGAAAAATCGTGTGGGAAAAAAAAAAAAAAAAAAAAAAAAAAAAAAAAGGAACGGCTTAAGTATAGGACCGCCTTGGAGAAATTTGAAATTTGGCACTGAAGTAACTCGGACATTTTTCGTGAAGGTCTTTACTTACTCAAATGGGTTGACCATTTAAATTCACCGCCAAAATGGCAACAAAAAATTAAAAATCGCAGAGGAAGTCCGATGCTAACGCTATACCAAAGAAATTTTTAGTAATGAATATATTAACAGTTGCTAAGGAACGCAACATAGTTACCTATGCCTTTAAATATGGAAGAATAGACTACCAAAGAGTTCTGTTGCTCTAAATTAAATTCTGGTTTGTATAGAATTTTATATACAGTTCGTAACAAAAGTCTCCGAACACTAGCAAAAAGTCCTATATAAAAAAAGTAAACTTAATACAGTTTTGTTAAATAAATCCTTGCCGAATCCTGTTTTTAGACTGACTAAGAACAGGATTCGACAAAAATTTATTTAACAAAACTGTATTAAGTGTACTTTTTTTATATTTGAATTTTTGCTAGTGTTCGGAGACTTTTGTTACCTAAAAAAAAATTTTTTTTAGAGTACCTTGACACAGATTATGTGATATTTATTCTTTATAGCTCGATTTCTATTTTTACTTTCCGAACACTATAGTGAGGAAAGTATTGTAATCATGTCAAAAATCCGAATTTGAGATTTTGATGTTTCTATACGTTTCGAGGTCCAATGAGTCCGTTTTCACTATTTTTGCGATGATGTATGTATGTGTGTGTGTATGTATGTGTGTATGTATGTGTGTATGTATGTCTGTGAGTGAACACGCTAGCGTCTAAACGCTTTGTTCGAATAACCTGAAAGTTGCTACGTATATTGTAAGTCACCATAGTACGAACCCTATAGATTTTGGTGAATCTAGCACGTATAGTTTTTTTTACAGGGACACAAAGAAAAATTCTTTATCATTATGGCCTATGGGAGCAAAATCTTAAAAGTGCGATAGCATCTAAACGCCTTATTCAATTGAGCAAAAAATTTATACACATATTATAGGTCACAAATACTCAATCTGAATAGATTTTGGAGAATCTAGCACTTATAGTTTTTTTACAGGGACACAAAAAAAATTCTTCATCATTATGCCTATGGGGCCAAATTTTTAAAAGTGTGATAGCGTCTAAACGCCTTATTAATCTGAGCAAAAAAATTGTACACATGTTATAGGTCACAGTTGCACCAATTGTATAGATTTTGGTGAATCTAGCACTTACAGTTTTTTTTACAGGGACACAAAGAAAAATTCTTTATCATTATGGCCTATGGGACCAAATTTTTAAAAGTGCGATAGCCTCTAAACGACTTATTCAATTGAGCTGAAAATTTATATGAGTATTATAAATCACTGTTGCACTAACTATAAGCATTTTGGTGAAGCTAGCATTTATAGGTTTTTACAGGGACACAACGAAAAATTCTTTATCATTATGATCTATGAGCTCAAAGTTCAGTAGCGTTAAATAAAACATCGTGTAATATATGGAGAAAAATACTCAAACACTGTATTATGGTTTTCTCTCTTTTGTTTGTTTAACAACTCCTCTTTCTTTACTTTATCTACAAAACTGTTAATTACTCAATGTTCGGAAAGTCGAGTGTAGTCACTCCAGATTTTTTTTTTTTTTTTTTTCAGAATCTGAATGCGAAGAGAAAAGCAAAACAATAATTTTAAGATTTTTTTTAAATGATCCTGTCTCAACTTCAATTTTTCTTCTATTTTTTAGCTTCGTGTAGAAATAATAATAATAATAATAAAGGAATAACTAAATTGGCTACAAAATGACAACTGTTTTTAAAAAATTAAATATAAAGAGTCATTCTGCAGGGGGGGGGGGGGGGGGAAATTAATTGTTTAAAATATTTTTAAAAAGCTCTCGAGACTTCTGAAATTTATGGCTTAACGAAAAAACTAATAACTAAGAATATTGGTCTCGATAGCTTTTTAAAATATTTTGAACTAGCAAACCCGAGCGAAATTTTTTCATTTTATTTCTTTTTCTTATTTATTTTAAAAATTTGAAACTCATAAATATTATACCAATTTTGCCACCTAATTAAAATTTTAATTTACCAGAAGCCAAATTATTATTTGAACCAAATTAATATTGTGCAATAGTGAATCCAAAATCATTCAAAAAAAGGTTTTCAAAATAAAATTCATGGTTGACGACCCAGTTTTCATACTTCCGCAGGCAGTACAGTTTTAGTATAGGACCCCCATGACTCCTTTTAAATTTGTGTCGCCATATTGGCTGTGGCATTTAATTTATTTGTTTTGGCATAATTTTTTGTCAAAAAAAAAAAAAAAAAAAAAAATCTTATTTTGATTATATTTTTTATGAATGCGTTTTTTTGTCAATTTATGATAATACATAACTTATATTCTGTATATATCTTTAAAGTATTGCCAGGTTTAAAATAACGTTTGCAAAGATTCTGAAGAAGAAACTTTTAAAAATATATTTTTCCATAAAATAGTCTCATAAGATAAATGTCATATTTTCTTATTAGATCCTCAAGCTGAAACTGCGTGCTTAAATATTGTCCATTTATAAATATTATTATTTTTTTTATCCTTGCGTATTTTATTAATTACATCACTATCGTATCGAATTGACAAAATGAAATCGTAATTGGTCCACGTTGGAGAAATATTATATAGATATTTAAAAAAATTTCATTTCTTGCAAAAGTGAAATATCTATATTTTCTCTAAAATTTTCTTTATAGTATGTTTTTGCCATAATATTTTTTTATTTTTTTTTGCTTTTTAGCTCTCCACAATAAAAAGCTTCTGATATTAAAAAATGTTTTTTTTTTTACTTAAATTTTTATTTAAGTCTAAATTAAAATTTATTACGAACTGTAAGTTCTTTAACTGCATCCTTCTCTGTCTTATTTTTTAAAAGCTGAATTTATGCATATAGATGCTCTTCGGTTATTAGATTTTAGCTGACATTTCTTAATAGCCGTACTTTTATTCTGTAAGTTTTGTTTTATTTATTTTTTAAAAATTCAAAATTCTGTCAAAGACAGAATTTAGTTTAGTACGGAGGACTATTAATTTCAATCTGTAAAATTTTTATTTTTTATTTATCTCATTTTTGACCGTAATACTGGGCCACGTACTTTTTAAAATGACTGAAAGGAATTACAATGAAGTGTTGTCACCTAAATTTCATACTTCAGCTAATTTTTAAAAATCTAATTGTGGAGTCGAAAAAGTGTTTGCACCCCTGGATTGAGAAAAATCGCCCATTTCATTGGGTACCCAATTTGTAACGATAAGACTGATATTTGTAATTTATTTTGGTGTTACACAAAACTGGTCTACAAAAACTGGCGACGGCGTTTTTCCCCAGATTGAAACTAATAGTGCTCCTAGTCTTGATAATAATAATAATAATAATAATAATAATAATAAGCCGATTTTTGTATAAAGTTTGCAATAAAAACTGTCAAAATCTTAGTTAAAAATTTAAGTGCTTTTCCTTTTTATATTATCATTTTTATACGCAAATTATTTACCCCCCCCCCCCCTTTTATTTCCATTATTAACGCTAGCTACGCGCAAATTTCGCTAAAATCAGATTTGTTATTCTGGTCACGACACAACAAATCGTTAATATAAAAAAATTTGAAAATAAAACGACTCATTTTCATAAAATAAATTAAAAACTTCATTAAAAATTATTATTTTTTATTATTATGATTTTAAGTAATTTAAAGTAAAAAATTAAAATTGTGCGATATTTGGCGATCTATCGCTTGTGCTTGACTAACAAAAGACCATCTATATTTTTACAAATTAGTGGATCTGTATATAAGCCGATGCCCATGCTTCAGGTTTAGAAAAAGTTTTAAAAATTCTCGACTTACACACGGAATTGTATATGCTGTATTGTATATGCTACTGTATATACGCGGTACGTTTTTCCAACGAAGTATATATATATATATATTTTACTGCCGGCAAATGGTTGGCTTGATTTTTTTTTTTTTTCTTTGTATATTCTTGGGCCAAGCCGGTCTGGGGTTGTTATTATTATTATTATTATTATTACTCTTTTACTTTCCTTGTTAATTAAAGAAGAAAGTAAATGATAAAACTTTTCTTTAGTCATTTATTTAACATAATTTTATAGGCTAGTACTTGGCATGGAATTTCATTTCGTTAAAAATCGTTTATGACTAAAACTTTACTGTCTGACTGTTTGTTTGGGCTCTGATTTCCGTGAATATATTTTACTGTAAATATTTAACATGTCTCGAAACTGTTGTATATTATTTAAAGTTACAATAGCAGGTTTCCTAATTCAAAATAGTAAATACATTCCGCTATTATTTGCGCTCACATACATACACGCAAAAGAGATTAGCTATGCTACTGTAAATGAGGTTTACGTCCTATGGTCTGTAGAGAGTATAGGGACTAAATTTGACTTTCTGTACGTGTGTTTTCTATTCGTACGCAATAATTAATTTCTGTTTGTATGTAATTGTATTCGAAAACATCAGTAGTTTTGTTAAGGAATATTCTATTGTTTGGCTATTTATAAAACACCTGAAAAGTACGTATAAAAAAAAAGTATGAAAAGGCATGCAATTTCTTTTTTATTTATTTCTACTTTATTTTATTTTATTTTATATTTCTTTCTTTCTTTCTTTTTCATTTTTTTGGATTGGGCCGGGCCTTAAAATTTTGGTACGTGCAGAGATCTAGGTTGCATTATCCTTACTTGGTTGATAAAAGGGTAGAGGTGTTTTAATTTATTCTGATAAAGATGTCTAAATGAATTTCATTTTGTGATCAATTTGAGTGAATTAAAAGTTTGAAATATTTTTTTATTGTATTTATTAATGCTTTAAATCGTATTTTGACCTTTTTTGACAAATATTTCTTTCAATGTTTTTGTATCTTTATTTATGGAAAAGTTATAATTCCAAGTGACATCAATGGCAGTTAGTATACCACTAATTTTATTCTTTTGCGTGTTTTCTATCTATACGTACAATGTAATTACTCGTGTTTGCAAACAGTAGTTTACTATTTTTGAGATACCTATATTTACATCTAAATACACATATTATTTATTTATTAATTTATTTATTTTTAATATCAGGTGAAATAAATATTGTAATAAAATAAATAAATAAATACATATTTACGACCGAAATAGTTAAAGGAAAACTAAATATATTTTTACTTATAAATATTTTTTGCGAAAAAATAAATAAATAAGTACAATAAATAAAAAACAAAAATAAAGATAAAGATAAAGATAAAACAAATGCTAAATTAAAATGCAATATTATTTCTGTAACCATTGCTTCAAAACGAACACATAAACACGTTTATTTCACAAAATAAAAGCGTAATTAAATTTTCACTATAAATACAATAATTAAGAGAGAAAAAAAAAAATGGAACGGATTCACATTGTTATTATTCGTGTATACAAACAATATTTGCTACTGTTTGAGGTATATTTACGGCTAAATACAGAGATTGATGTGGATTAAAAAAAATAAAAAATAAAATAAATATTTGGATTATTAGTATTAAAAGAAAACTTATTATATTCTTATTTATTAATAACTTTTTTTTTTTTTTTTTTTTTTAATGTAAGGTATTTTGGCACCTTTGACAGCATTGCTGAAGTACGTTTCATATAAAAACTTATATTTCCATTTAATATTTATAAATTGAATTATATTGGGATTGTTCAAAAAAATATACATTGAAGCAATATTTCTTACTAGCAAACCCATGCGAAATTTTCGCTGTTTCTTTCTTTCCTTCTTTCTTCTTCTTCTTCTTCTTCTTTTTTTTTTTTTTAATAATTTACTTTTAAAATTTGAAACTTATACACCCAGAGACAAAAAGATAGGTACAAAGGGTTGTTTTCTTTGATTTTTCATGAAATAACATTATCTAAATTGTGCTTATAATTTATTATTATCATAAAATAACACTATTCCGGACTAATTTTTATTTTAGGACTAATTTAGAAAAGTTTTAAGACTAAAATTTTTCTAATTTAAGACTACACACCGCGACAAAAAGATAGGAATAAAGGTTTTTTTTTAAATTTTTCATAAAATAACATTATCTAAATTGTGCTGATAATTTATTATCATAACAAAATATTATCATATCAAAAACATATTAAATATTTGAATCATATTCTAAATATTCATATTCAAAATAATCATATTCAAAAAAAAAAAAAAAAAAAAAACCTTTGTTCCTATCTTTTTTAAATTAGTCTTAAAACAAAAATTAGTCCGGGAATAGTGTTATTTTATGATAATAGTAAATGATAAGCACAATTTAGATAATGTTATTTTATGAAAAATCAAACAAAAAACCCTTTGTACCTATCTTTTTGTCGCGGGGTGTAAGTCTTATACCAGTTTCATCATCCAATTAAAATTTTAATTCCCTAGAAAACAAATTATTATTAGTTTTTGTGGGATGAAACGCTAATGATGGTTAAACTAAATTATTCAAAGAAAAATTTCAAAATAAAATTCATGTTTGACGACCCAGTTTTCATATTTCCCCAGGAAAGATAGCTTTTATAAAGGACCCCCTATGGCGACTTTTAAATTTTTGTCGCCATGTTGACGAGAACCCTTTTATTTTATTTTTTTTATTATTTATTCATTTTGGCATAATTTTTTGTTAAAAACACTTAGTGCCTATTTTGATTATCCTTTTATTATTACTTTTCAGTCAATTTATGAAAAAGTTCATATTTTGTTTATATCTTTAAAGTATTGCTGGGTTTGAAAACGACGCTTGTAAGGATTGTAAAGATGCAACTTTTAAAAATAAATTTTTTCATAAAATGATCGATCAGATCAAACAAATGTCGTCATTTACTTTATTTTATTTTATTTTATTTCACTGAACTGAGTCCGCGTGTTTAAATACTACTTGTATATTATTTTTTATCTTCACGTATTTTATGATCCCTAGCGTATCGTTTGTACAAAATATAATCGTAACTGTTCCACGTTAGAGAAATATTTTTGATAGATATATTTTTTAGAGATTTGAAATCTTTAAATTTCATTTTCTCAGTTTGCATTTTTTTTTTTTTTCTTTCTTTCTTTCTTTCTTTCTTTTTTTTTTTTTTTTTTTTTTTATGAATTCGTGATCTTTAAAATGCTTAAATTTCTACAGATATTTTCAAATATATATAACGCCAATCCACTGTACAACAATATCTGTTGAAAATTGAAATAGGACCGTGTAATTAGACTCTGATGAAAAGAAGGTTAACTCTAGGACAATATTTCAAGGTGAAAAAAGAGAACCCTGTAATGAACAAAGCCAAGCAACAGACACAAGATCACCAAAAACCACAAAGACTAATAAGAATGAACAATTTCTCTATATAGGAGAAGCTCAGAAAGGTGAAAAAAAAAAAAAATCATCAGGGGATGAAATACACATATTTAAAGAAACCTATATTTCAATGTTCAATAAAACCTACCTAAAAGAATTAGGGATAGATTTTGCAATATCTTTAAAAAAATAAAAATAAAATAAAAGTCTAACAAAAATTATATATATATATATAATATATATATATATATTCGAATTTTTACATAGCCATGCATTTTTTATTTATTTATTTCGTATATATATATATATATATATATATATATATATATAAATAATAGATATCGTAATAAAATTTAATCTTAATATTTAGCTATTAATAGAACTAAAACAATAACAGCTCACTAAAATATAGAACTGAATTTAACATAGAGGAAGGAATTACACAAAAAGTTGCGATATAGATTAAGAACCAATGAGTTACGATAGTAACTTAAAATACTTACGCCGACCTGAATGATAATAAAAAAGGACCATTAAACTTATGAGAGGGAAAATAAATAATAAATCACAGATATAATTGGATGAAAATGCTTAAACTTAGAAGCATACTTATCAAGGGGTGCATACTTCATAAAGCTTTGAAAGCTGCAACGATTTCGTAAAACGATATTGCTAATCATAGCAATTTATATCATTTCACACCCCGATCGAAGCAGCAAGAACCATAAAGAATTAGAAATAAAGTGAAATATTAAATTAAAACAAAGATTAATTAAAGATTTAATATAAACTTAATGGAAACGAAAGTGATAACATGAATGAAGCAGAGCAACCACATGTATAACATTTAACACCAACTGGAGAAAAAGATGATGCCAAAACCTAAATTGAAGTAAAATAAAAGCTCGACAGATATCGATTAATCGAATATACTTCAGAGCATTTTCGAATATACTTCAGAGCATTTTCATTAAAGATAAAATACACAGAGTAAATATTAAATGATAATGTTAAAATAGATTTTATAGTTAATTAAATTTAAAACTAGTAGAGTTAAATTAAATCGTACCAAATACATTAATAATAAATCATTTAAGTTAAGGACTGAAGAATGAAAGCATAAGACATCAGAGTGCAAGCGCCATCTTTCGGTAAGCTATAAAAACATTAAGTCAGTTAAATTATTTCAGGAGAAGAAGCCAATGCAATAAGTAGTGTAATTGAGATGTATTGACTGAAAGATTAAGATAATTTAGAAGTATTGACTGCAAGATTAAGATAAATGTTAGCACCGATCAAGTAATAAGAATAATTTTTAGCACCAATTAAGTAATAAGAAGAATTGAACTTATGTGATTAACCCAAAACTAAATAATTTTGAAGTCAAAGTATTAAATGTTAAGTTTTAAGCAGACTCAATTACAAGCAATAATGCCAGAGAGTACACATATAAGGATAAGCATTATAATGCAGTCATCAATAATTAAAATTATAATTTAAAAGATTTTTTTTTTTTTTTAATAATATAAGATCTTAATTTTGTTATGCAAATAGATGGATTGTTCAAACTTAACAAGGGAAGCCTCAAGTAGCCAGATGCACAAAATTAAATTTAAGGATAAAAGATTTCAAAATTCATAGTATCAACCAGAAAAATAAGAATGTAACTTACAGTAATCCCCCCTACTTTTTTTTTTTTTTTTTTAATTTTATTCAGCATCAAACCCTCCCAACCAACCAGCCAAACAACACCACCCTTCCTCCTTAATCAAACATCTGCCCACCCATCCACCAGTTTTTTTTTTTAATTAAACCTTAGTAGTTTTTTTTTTGTGTGTGTGTTAGACAGAGACCCTTTATGATAAACAAGTGAATAAATAAATTTTTTGGGATAACCCATTTTTGTAGCAACATTAATTATGTGAGAGATATTTTTGTTTTTAAACCTAACTGAACAAAGATTATGTATATGAAAGAGGTGATTGAGAATGATATTTCTGTAAACAGAGATATGAAGAGAAGAAGTAAAGTGAGTAAATAAATTTACTTTGAAACTGAAATCTTGTCTTTTGTCATACAGATCAGTATAAATTTTACTACTATTAAGTTTGAGTTTTAAATCTAAGAAATCTATACAATTATTGTTGAGAAGATTATGAGTTAAGGTAAGGTGAGAAGGATATTCAAATTTAAATAAATTAGGGGAAAAATTATTGACATAAAAAATTATAATGTCATCAATGTATCGGTAAAAATAGACATTTTCAATACATAATCCCTGTTCATAATGGTAAAGGTATAAGTCAGCTAACATACTCGAGCTACATCCTCCTTGTGGAATACCGACCTTTTGAATATAGATCTTATTACAGTGTAGAATGTAATTGTTATGAATAATAAAATTTAAAAGTGTCTTAAATGATGTTGCCGAAAAGCATTTTGGTAAAGAGATTTGACTTTTAAATTTTTCAAAAAGGTTAAAGATGATATGATGAGGATCTGTTAAATTAATATTATTAAACAGGTCAGCAAAATCATAAGTCATGATATCAGTCACATTATTCATGGATAAGACATTGGCTTTAAGTTGATAACTGTTTTTAAGGCAAAAGAAATTTTTTGATTTACTAATTAAGTCATAGATTTGTTTGAGAATATCAAGGAGAATTTTGTTAGCTTTATTGTTGTAAGTATTACACCCTACAGTGACAGTTCTAAATTTAATAGGATTTTTGTGAAATTTAGGGATAAGTACAATATAAGGATATTTAAAATTATTATATGGAAGCTTTAGCAATTTATAAAAGCAGTGAATTTTGCGGTTATTGATTTTAAGCTCATTATTGGTAGGATGAAAGTTAGTACTATTAGATATAGATGAACTGAGTAAAGAAAGATAATAATGTTTACATATTATAGCATAATTATTAGGAGATTTATCTACATAAGTAGTAACAAAGTTTTGTTGCAATTCTTTGATAGATTTAAAGAGATTTGATTTATTGTAATGTGTGAGATTTGATCTATATTCAATTAATTCAGCTTTAAGTTTTGAAATCACTAAAAATTTCCATTGATTGAAATATTCAATAGGTTTATTATAAGAGATGGAGAGTTTATAAATAAACAAATCAATATCATATGAAAACTGTTGTATAATCTGTGAAATATTAGTTTTTGAAGGGAGTCGATATTTAGTACCATAATCCATAAATTTCTTTAAATTAGAGTCATTAATAATATTAAGATCACCAGTGATAATATGATGCATGATCTCTGTCAACATATTTTACATAAGAGGGATGAGCACAACTACAAGTCACATGAGAAGATAAATTAGACTTAGAGACAGAATTATAGTTAAAAAGCAGACGACCAAGTGTAATAGGATATTTAAAGGTACGAGAAATATGAATGTCTTTAATTGGAAACATGCATGTTTTATCATTAAGAATGGATGAAATATTAATGCTATTAAATATTTGATTAGAATAATTTAGAATAAGCTGTGAATTAGATTGGATTTTGTGAGGTTTTTTAGAGATATTTAAATTGAAGAGTTTTAGTCTGTATAATATTAAATCATAGAAAATATCAGAAAAATGTTGATTATAGGATTGGTTTTTAAATACACTTAAGTAAATGGACAAATACTTTTTTTTGATAGCAAATATAAACTTTCTAATGTTAATCCAATCAAAATGGTTAAGATAATTTGACTGTAAGGCAAGAATATTCTTAATAATGAGATTTTTTGATATTAAACCATTAGTAGATTTATTGGATTTTTTACCTCTTTTTGAACGAGAAGTTTTCTGGTTGACGCTATGATTAAGTACAGAGTAAACAGGGGAGTAATCATGAAGGGGATTAATGTTAGTATAAACCTTAACAACCCAAATATTCATGATTCAAACCATATGTATTAAAATATTTCATGTAGTGAGATTCAAAGAAAAGGCGCTCACTTTTATTTTTTTGAATCCGAAGAATTTCAATAGTACATGAGCAGAAATTGTGTAAATTAAAATGTCTTAGCTCAATAGTTGATTTACTGTTAAGGACAGGTGATGATAACTTTTTAGAGTCTGAGCGATGTTGATTAATTCTAATATGTAAAGGGGTGGAAGTTTCACCTATATACTGCATTTTACACATACCACAACTTAATTTGTATATTACATTATAAACCTGACAGAAAGGAACCAATTTTAAATCATTATAAATTTGGGACTGTAAAGCATTAGGGCATGTTTTGCAACGAGAAGAATCACACTTTCTAAATTTAAGATTGGAAGGAGTAGAGTATAGGTAGCTTGATATCGATCCAGGAATATCCCTATAAATATTCCTGTACCGGGCACAATACTGAGGGAGACCAAAGCATTTCTTGCCAGGCACTGCTAATTTACTGAGAACATTCATAATAAAAGAGTGGTTTTATAGAAAATAAGTAAATCAATTGTAATTTGCAAGTATACATTAATACTATCATTTAGAAAATCAATAACTAAAAAAAAAAAAAAAAGATTCTTGAATAAGTAGAGAGATAACAAAATTGAAAATTAAAATTTATAAATAAAAATTTTTTTTTTTTGAATAAGCAGAGAGATAATAAAATTGAAAATTAAAATTTCTTGAATAATAAAGCTTTAATCATAGTCATCAACCTATACATATCCACCAACATATTGAAAATCACAAATTGAATATTAAACATTCTTGATTAAAGTAAGCATACATAAATAAAAAATTAACCATTCATTTAATCTGGGATAATTACTTAATAAACTATACACAATATTTACAAAAAGTTCCAATCCAAAGTAAAATTCAACCCGAAGCATTATGATTATAAACCCTACAATCAAAATTAAAAGACTAAAATTGTATAAGTTAACCATTGAAAAACTATAATGGACAAAGTGCTATGCTCATGATATCAAAATTCAACCACATGAAACATTAGAAAATTATGCAGAAAAACTTTTAATTTTAATAATAAAAGTCAAAACTCATTTATACACATACAAACTACTAAAGGAATATCCCAATTTTGAACTTATATAAAACAGTTCCACATCAAAAGAGCCATTAAATGCATAGATCCACAAACAGCAAAACATGGTATATGATTAACATTTGAAATAATACACATCAGAAAAAGCGCCATTGCAGCTGTAATCAAAGTGCATGTAAACTTTTAAAATATTGATGGTAAGCCAAATTGGCAAACATATGTATATATATAATAATATATACATTAAAACATAAACAGGATTTTAAAATAAATGAAAAAACTGTTTATATTAAACAAAATACATTTAAATTAAATGCGCATAAGCAGCAAATGGAATTTAAATGCAAATATAAATAATAGATATCGTAATAAAATTTAATCTTAAAATTTAGCTATTAATAGAACTAAAACAATAACAGCTCACTAAAATGTAGAACTGAATTTAACATAGAGGAAGGAATTACACAAAAAGTTGCGATATAGATTAAGAACCAATGAGTTACGATAGTAACTTAAAATACTTACGCCGACCTGAATGATAATAAAAAAGGACCATTAAACTTATGAGAGGGAAAACAAATAATAAATCACAGAAATAATTGGATGAAAATGCTTAAACTTAGAAGCATACTTATCAAGGGGTGCATACTTCATAAAGCTTTGAAAGCTGCAACGATTTCGTAAAACGATATTGCTAATCATAGCAATTTATATCATTTCACACCCCGATCGAATCAGCAAGAACCATAAAGAATTAGAAATAAAGTGAAATATTAAATTAAAACAAAGATTAATTAAAGATTAAATATAAACTTAATGGAAACGAAAATGATAACATGAATGAAGCAGAGCAACCACATGTATAACATTTAACACCAACTGGAGAAAAAGATGAAGCCAAAACCTAAATTGAAGTAAAATAAAAGCTCGACAGATATCGATTAATCGAATATACTTCAGAGCATTTTCATTAAAGATAAAATACACAGAGTAAATATTAAATGATAATGTTAAAATAGATTTTATAGTTAATTAAATTTAAAACTAGTAGAGTTAAATTAAATCGTACCAAATACATTAATAATAAATCATTTAAGTTAAGGACTGAAGAATGAAAGCATAAGACATCAGAGTGCAAGCGCCATCTTTCGGTAAGCTATAAAAACATTAAGTCAGTTAAATTATTTCAGGAGAAGAAGCCAATGCAATAAGTAGTGTAATTGAGATGTATTGACTGAAAGATTAAGATAATTTAGAAGTATTGACTGCAAGATTAAGATAAATGTTAGCACCGATCAAGTAATAAGAATAATTTTTAGCACCAATTAAGTAATAAGAAGAATTGAACTTATGTGATTAACCCAAAACTAAATAATTTTGAAGTCAAAGTATTAAATGTTAAGTTTTAAGCAGACTCAATTACAAGCAATAATGCCAAAGAGTACACATATAAGGATAAGCATTATAATGCAGTCATCAATAATTAAAATTATAATTTAAAAGTTTTTTTTTTTTTTAATAATATAAGATCTTAATTTTGTTATGCAAATAGATGGATTGTTCAAACTTAACAAGGGAAGCCTCAAGTAGCCAGAAGCACAAAATTAAATTTAAGGATAAAAGATTTCAAAATTCATAGTATCAACCAGAAAAATAAAAATGTAACTTACAGTAATCCCCCCTACTCTTTTTTTTTTTATTTTATTCAGCATCAAACCCTCCCAACCAACCAGCCAAACAACACCACCCTTCCTCCTTAATCAAACATCTGCCCACCCATCCACCATTTTTTTTTTGGTAAACTAAGTAGATTAATTAAATTATTTTGTTAAATTAAATAGGTAAACTTTAAAAATATAATAGTTGCTTAAAATTAAACTGCCTTATTCGAACGCAAGGAAAAACATTTTATCTCTATTTATTTTTATTTATTTATTTTTTATTTTCTAAAATTAACTAAAGATAAATAAATAAATAAACAAATTATATATTTTTTTATTTTAAATTTCGTAACACTTGATATATATATATGTGTTTAAATATTCTAAAAACATTAATTTAAATTCATAAAATTCTCAAGTTTGTTTATTTTATTATGGAAGGACTGAATCAAAAGTCCTAGTTTTATATGAATAGCCTTTCTTTAAGGGAAAGAATATATACATTATAAAATCTAGTATTATCAAATAGCAAGTTTTCAATGTAATGATTATTATGTTTTTGAAAATATTTAGTTAAAAAAAAAAAAAAAAAAAAAAAAAAAAAAAAGAGAAAGAAAGAAAGGAAAAAAAGAAAAAAAAAAGAAATCATTAAATTGTACATTTAAGTTAGTATGATAGTGTTGTGTAGATTACGGCCAATTCTCTACGCAAAACGCCTAGGCCTGTGTGTAATGATCTCTGTAGAGGTACTTTTTAAGAGGTTCTAATCCGTATTCACGCTTGTTTCGGGGAAAAAAAAGAAAAACGCACATACCCTTGAAAGGCTAAGTATTCGAACCAAATTGCCTCTAAGTTTAGTATTTAAAAACTTTTTGGAGTTAGATCATCAAAATAAAAGACTTACTTGGCTTCGTAATTTCATATAATTAAAAAATAAATAAATTCACGAACAAAATAATTATTTCACGAACTAAACTTTAAAATTATGATTTTGATCTCTGAAAATTTATAGTAAAAATTTAGTGACACCCCCCGCAAAAATAAATAAATAAATAAAATAAAATAAAATAAATGAACGAATGAATGAATAATAATAATAATTGTTAAATAATAATAATAATAATACTTATTATTATGTAAATAATAATTAAATAATAATTAAAATATTCTGCATTTCAAAATTTATTTTTTGTTTCGAAAATTCCTTTAGTAACTAACTATTCTTTGCAAAGGGGCATTTGAAAAAAATTAAAGGTCTCCTAAGATACCCTGTAATCATTAATTCTATTTTTCATCTGCTTAAGAAAACGCAGACGGGGAAATGGGGGAGCAGATAATCTTTTTCTTGAAGCAAACGATTAGCTGCCTCCCTCCCGATACAGCTCCCCTCCAGGAGTTTGAACTTCTTGGGCAAACAAACAGAAAAGAAAGTAAACGCTGGAGGAAACTCTATGCCCCAATCACAGACCATTCTGACGAGCGTTGCTAGAAAAAGATCTCTATCGCCATTTTGGTGAAAAAAGTTTAGATTCTTCTGCCAACACCCCCTCCCCCCGTTCCCTATTAGACAGACAAAGTTTTCATTTACAGATGTTTTTAGTTTTACAAAAGACTTTGGAGAAAAAAAAAAAAAAATAGCTCGTATGATGATTACGGTACAATGATTTGGTTGTCTGGGTAAAAATTTATAGCCTGCATATATTTGCTTAATAGATTAGTAAAATGTATTATCCTTTACTGAATGTACGCCTCTAAAAAACTTGTGTATTATATTTACAAATCTTAAAATAGGTTTAATACAAAAGAAAAACTTTACACATATTTTAGGTCTTTTTATGTAATATATACGAGTACATATACATAGTGCAAATATTTTTGAAAATTAATGCAGACAGAAAACTTAAAAATGAAACTAGACTGACAATATTAATTATATTAATCATTTTCATTCATCTCTCAAGTTATTTTTATCTATCACACGCATTCATACACACACCGCATATATATATATATATATATATATATATATATATATAGGGTAGGTGCTCCAGTGATTGGCATACTCCAGTAATTGACATCTATCCCGAAATAATTAATAAATAAGAAAAATAAGAAAATCATATATTTTACATATAAGAATTTTAACATTTTATGTCAAACACTGGAACATAGGGTGCTAATAACTGGTAAAGTGAATAACTAGCAGTGTTAAACACTAGAACATAGGATGCCAATAACTCATAACAAGTAGTGTCAATTACTGGAACATTGGGTGGGTGTCAAATAAGAATTCATAAAAAAAAAAAAAAAAAATGTTATCAAATGTATATATTTTAACATATATGTGGTTCTGAATGTCTTACATACCATATGTACTAACTTAAGATTTCCAAAAATATTCTCTGATGACTAGAACATTAAAAACATCAGAGATTGCTCTAAAAGTGTCAATCACTGGTGCACTTACCCTATATACATATATTATTTTTCCCTGAGCAAAATAAGATTTAAAACTTAAAACCAAACTTTTTACACCCACATAAAATGTACATTTATTTAAGCTTTGCAAGTCTTTTAAAATAATAATAATTATTTTTTTTTCTATTTGTTTCCCATTTTTTTTAAAGAATAATTAAGATTATATGGTATATATATATACACTATGATGATGATATATATGATGATATACATAATGATGATGATATATACACTATCTACCAATAAGTATTTGGACACTTTCGAATTTAGACGTTTTGTCTAATATCTTGAAAAGTTCTTTAGGTTTCTTAACGTTTTGAATTTACATGATATTCGTTTGGGGTTTTCATATAAGTTACTCAATACCTTTGGCTATTAAATTATCCAAATGAAACTTTTATAAAGCTTGCGCATGCGTAGTTAAAAACTATTTAGTATAAGTGCTCGTATTTCGTAAGATATTTAACACTTTTGCATTCTGATTGCTGTATGCTATGTCTAATGTAGTATGCCATATTTCCTGAAAATGACTTTGCACTGGGTCTACTAACCTACGCAATATAATTTAAAAAGTGGAAATTGTTGTTGCAATTTTTTAAAGAAACCGTTATATCACCATGAATACATGTGGTAGCCTCATAAAATTTTATACAGATAATGAAAAAAGTTCTCATAATCACATGCTACTGCTAAAACACATTTAAAGCATTATCCTTTACAGGGTGATCTAAAACATTTTGATTTTTGTTTAATTTTTAACTGGTCCCCTTTTCCTTCTCCTGACACAACTTTTACTGAAAAATATGAGGTATAACGTGTTTGTTACACTACCCATGTTTCAAGATGATACCTGAAGAACTTTTCAAGATATTTAACAAAACGTATAAATTTTAACGTGTCCAAATACTTATTGGCAGGTAGTATATATATATATTCTTTAACCACATTTCTTGCGACCATGGAAGCCTCTGCGCAAGTGCGGATTGAACGACTCCAGTGTTAAAATAGGGGTGACAGAGAAAAAACAAGCGGTAAGGAAACACCGAATAACTGGATGTTTGCCAAATAACTATCTCTCGGCCAATTTTGCATCCCTCCAAACTTTTGGACTCGGCCTCACTGCTAGTCGTAGGAAACGTGGTCGCACTATATTCTAAATGCTGCCTTGCAGTTATGGAAATCAGCACACGTATCATTGAAATGCTACATCAACTATTTAGAATTTTTTAAAAGCATAATTCAAAATTTTAAATTTTTTGAATTTTTAAAAAATGCTTAACAGTAACTAATTTTAAACTATGTGTTATGTATTTATTTATCGATTTTACACCATCGTAGTTTAACAAAATGTTGTACATATTTTCGTATCATTTAATGGATTTATTGATAAGTGTTTTTTTTTTTTTTTTTTTTTTTTTTTTAAATGTTTAGAGGTTGCAATTTTTTTGCAATCATACATATATGTACATGTATATGTGCGTGTGTATGTGTAAATTAACTTACTAATGAGTCTGCAAAATAATACTCGAAAATAGTTCAGAATATATGTATTGTTAAACTATAATAATGTTGAGAGAGAGAGAAAGAGGAAAGAAATTTTCATGATACATTTCAAAGAATAAAATAAAATTCCGCCCAGACAGTGTAGTGGTTAGCGTCCCGGGCACCTAAACGGTTCGGCCTGGTTTCGAATCCCGGAGAAAGCATGAATGTGTTGTCCCTGTTAGGGGCATTGATGACCTCCCACTGAGTGCTGCTTCACAAATGTTCACCAATTTCGGCGACCCCCCGGCCTATGCTAAGTCGCAAATAAGTGCTGTGCCATTGGAAAATAAAATAATTAAAATTCTAAACCTTTTTTTTTTTTTTTTTTTTTTTTTTTTTTAAATAGTCTTCGAGAAATTTTGATTAATTTGAAATTACCGTTTCTTCAATGCTTACATATGCAATTTTTTATAACTCTAATTAAAAATGTATGTAATACATCCCCATCCCTTTAAACATATTTACAATATTCTTCAGAAAAACTGATCACAACAGAAAATTTACATCACACACACACACACACACACAGAGAGAGAGAGAGAGAGAGAGAGAGAGAGAGAGAGAGAGAGAGAGAGAGAGAGAGAGAGAGAGAGAGAGAGAAGTTTTTATTGTAAAATAAAGTTTTAATGATTCAGTGGTAAATTTTTGGCGTTCTACAAAATCTTTAAAAATTTGTATGATGTTCATGATACGTTGGAAAATCACTTTATCTACAATGTAGTTATGTAAAATTATTAAAGAATGAGTCAGAAATAAAGCACGCATACACAAAAGAAAAGAAAGAAAGACAAGAAAAGAAAAGAAAAGCAAAAAGAAGCAAAACAAAAAACAAGTTATTATCTTAATCAAATTTACTGATTCACGAAAATTGTCTGTTATTTATGTTATTTTATTAATTTCTTTTGGATGTAAAAGTAATTTATATATAAGAACTGCATTAATTTTTTTTTTTAGATTAATTTTTAAAGCGTCTTTTTATTTTCTTCCCATACACAAAATTTGTTATCATTTAAAAACTTCCAAACGGATTCAGTTCTTCATAAAAGTGTTTTTTTCTTGTTCTTTCTTTTTTCTACTACCCCCTCCTCCCCCTTCTTCCTTTCCTTCTTCATAGCATATTTGAACATTTAATATCAATCTTTCACAGCACATTTATATTATATGAGAAGGGAAATTAAAAAATAAATAAATAAATAAATAAATAAACAGAAAAAAGCAAAAAGCATAAAATATATTAATTTGCTTATGAAGTTTTTCATGTGCGTCATCAATAAATAAATAAATAAAGTAAAAATAATTTATTATATTGTGTAATAGTAAAAATATAGCAAATAATAATAATAATAAAAATGTATAAATGTTTATTTTTGTTTATATAATTGATAATTTGACAGACTGTTTATTATTTCATGAGAAATCCAAAGTAGTTAAATCAAATTTTGACGATGCTTTTTTCTGTCTGAAGGAAATACGACACTGGATATAAAAAAAGAAAGAATAAGAATAATATCTCACATAAAATATTGCGCAGTTTTTGCATTCAGTTTTTTGTTTTATAAATTACAAAATTGTGTGTTTTATAAATTTATAAATCTATTATATATTTATGGCTAGGAATTATAATTAAATTTTATTCTTTAGTTTTAAATTTTAATTCCTAACTATGCAGAAGTAATAAAATGACGTTTATTTATTAGTTAAACAAATATGGACATTGAACTATTTAAAAATCCCATTTTAAATACATGAAATATATTAAAGGGACAATAGACGTTATAAAAAAAAAAAAAAAAAAAAAAAAAAAAAGAATCCTTTGTAAATTACTGTATTGGAGAAATGAAAATTTACATACATACGCATTCAAATCTAACAGTATTAAGTAAACTGAAATTATAGAAAACTATTAAATGAGATATAATATATATATTCAAAAATTTTCTTGCCTACTCTTTTTTAATTTGTCTTTCAATTTTACTGTATATAATACACATATACTGTATATAATACTGTATATAATTTTACTGTTTAACAATATATTTTATACATTTAGGGGTTAATGCTACTGATTGAATGAAAAAATTAACTCTAAAAATATTTTTATAATTGAATGCGAACATTCGAAGATAAAAGGAGTTTTTTTTTTTTTTTTTTTTTTTTTTTTTAACTTTTTTTAAATTAACTTATCAATAAATGCATAAAGTAACACAAAGATATGTTTAGAATATATTGTTAAATTATACTAATACAATATCGAGGGAAAACAATACAAATAAATGGCAAGAAATATTAAAAAATAAAATAAAAATAAATAAATAATAATAAAAATAGTAATAATAATAATAATTATTATTATAAATAAGTAAATAAAAATAAGTATGTAAGTAAATAAAATAATAAATAAATAAAAATCAATAAGTAAGGTAAAGACACCAGTGCTCGTCACCCTTGAAATTTGCACCAGTGTTAGTCACCCTCACAAAAGACATGTTAAAATAACCGTTAATGGACATCTATGGATTTGAATCCTCTGTAGCTAGATTCTCCTGTTATAGGGAATGTACTACCGGTGGTTTCAAATCCATAGGTATTAATTAACGGTTATTTTAAAATGTCTTTTGTGAGGGTGACGAGCACAGGTGTCTTTACCTTAAATAAATACTTATTATTATTATTATTGAAATAGTTCTCGAGAAATTTTAATCTACTTAATATTTTTATATTTTCAATGCGTATGTATAAATGAAAATTTTCATTACTGTAACACAGCAATTTACACTCACACATACACACACAAAATAATAATAATAATAATAATCTACAAAATATTAATATATTTATTTATCACATTTAACTACCAAGTATTTTGCAGAAAGAACATTTAGCTAAATTATTGTTTGTTAATAAGAAATAGTAAACAAAATTAAAAATTAGAATTTACTGCACACCTAAATATAATAAAGAAATGCATTCAATTAAAGATGAACAATAATAATAATAATAATAATAATGTTAAAAAAAAAATAATAATAATAAAACAGCTTCATAATATAACACCGTAAACCTTTATTTTTAATTATTTACAGTTAGTTACAATTAAAAAATATTTCTTACTGGCATGTCATTTTAATAATAAAATGTCAATTTTATTATTAAAATTTTATTTAATGTCATCTTAATAATGTTATTTAATGTTATTAAATAAAATTATTCAATTAACATTAAATCAACAATATTCATTTTATTTAATGTCATCTTCATAATAATAAAATGTCATCTTAATAATAAAAAAAAAAAAAATATTAAGAAATTTCTATAAAATAAACTTTAGAAAGAAAGGATTATAGTTTCATATCCAAAAGCATTTAAAAAAAGAAGAAGAAGAAGAAGAAGAAGACTTTAGTTTGGTTTGTTATTACAATGTTTTTATAATGCCCCTTGTGTGGGCTTTGTTGTAACAATATTTCTCAAGAGGAAGTATTTTTCATCTGTCATCTTCCATCTTAGTAGCTTCTTTTTATTTTGTTGATGAGTTTCTTCGCCAAAATTCTCGCCAAAAAGTTTTTCGAGTAACCCCGACGTTTTTCGTCTCTCGCAGTCGTAAAAGCGACCGGCATTCGGGAAAACAGGCGCCACAGAGATAGGATGATATTCTGCCTCGGGTGTGTGTCGTCCAGACGATTCGGCATGTTTGACCATCGTTGATGCTGAAGATTTTGTAGTGACCGGCGTAGGCCAGTGACCGTCACCATGGATGGAAGTGCCCGATTATCTGAACAGCTGACTATAATTATCGCCCTTTGCGTATTTTTGATAACTTGTGTTAAAGGTAAGAATTTTACTCTTTGATATTATTACCCAGCTGCATGACTTGTTTCTACTTGTATTCACTTGCTAATAAGTAAAATAAAAAAAAAAAAAAAAAAAAGTGATATTTTTAGTATAGTTCATAATTGTATACACCATACGGTAGATTAACTTAAAGTGAACTTAAAACAGATTTTATAAGTTTTCAAGGAACAAATGTTATTTGTAATACTGATTCTACATATAATACAATACAACATCTGTCTTAGTTTGTTGATTCAATTATTTGTTCATTCATGTTATAAATAGTTATAATTATTAACATGCATTGTTCCTTTTCCGTGCATATAACAAAAATGTAATTATTTGACCTGAAACAATTGCTATAAAATTTAACACGAAAATAGCATGTGGCACCAAGTAAACAACATGTGTAGTGGATTCTTTTTTAGATGGAAGATTTTGAAATTCATTTAGTTAGCGGATCAAAAAACAAAGTTATGTTTATAAATTGTGCTTAAAGTGTTCTCAGTAATAAAATGGCTTGCAAGCATTGGTTTTCTATATAATTATATTGTGTTGTATTTCCTGGTATTTTATAAGGCTAGAAGTTAAGAAAATTAAATCACTGTTCTGAAAGACCTCTGGTTTATTTCACTGGTCCGTTCACCCATTATGTTATATATATATATATATATAAAAAATGTGAAATAAAACAAATAGAATAGCTTTACTATAAGGCACCTACTATTGATATAACACACTATTCTGTGACAGATTTACAAGCAATTTTAGAGAAAGCTAAAAAAAATTGAAAAGCTTCACTGGTCCGGTGGGCTACTAGAATTTAGATTTTGATCGTCTGTTGAATATTCTTGTGATTTATGTGCCAACAAACCAATGTTATTTTCGAGCCCTAGCCCTTTTTTAAGGCGTTAGTTTTGGATGCTTTAAAATGTTAAAAAAAAAAAAATCACATTAGTAAAAAAAAGTATAAAAAGGTTTTTCTATTATTTCAAATTTTGTGATCCTGTGTACTTTTTACCATTGATTTCAGCTGTTTTCTGGATACAAGATGTGTTTTTATATCATTTTTTATTTATCCAGACACGTATGAACACTTCCTTTTAAAATATTGGAAGTTTATTATAAACATCCAAATTAGCTACAGTAAAGTACCGTTTATACGTCCCTCGTTTATACGTCTTTTACATTCATACGTCCTTTTACTGAAGTCCCAATTCATTTCTATTCATTTTAATGTAAAAATTCTTCGTTTATACGCCGCTAATATCGGTTATACGTCTTTTCCAATTTACTAAAATTCGCAAAATTTCTCAGCCTGCATTATTTTCCATTCAAAATAAGACGGATTTTTCCTAGAAAGCATCTTAGATGGAGGAACACCGGAAATATCGAAGAATACTGATCAGAGAATCAATTGAATTCACAGGAGAATTTTTAATACTCGTAGACAAGCAGCCAATCAGACGAATATTAAAGGTTTTTAATGTTGTTGAATAACTATCTGTAATGGACATAAATCGTATGCTTATTATTAAGGAGAAGCAATATATATAATAAATATTCAAAATGTGTTCATATTGTTCTTAATAAATGTAATATAATACTCAATATAGGATATATGTAATGAGTACCCAGGCATGCATTAATAGTATGATTTTTCTCACTTTTTATAGTAAACTTTTATTATTATTATTAATTATTGTCTTAAAAAAGGTTTAATATACATTTACTAACTTAAGAAACATTATTAATTAGTAATTTCATGTAAATTTTGCTTAGGTGTCATTAAATTTGTAGTAATCAAAGTGTTATTATTAATATTTCGATTACATGTCTTTTTATTTCTACGTCTTTTTACGTCAGTCCCTTGAAAGACATATAAACGGTGCTTTACGTTAACAAATATTTGAAAAAGCATAAAATAAATAAATAAATGATTATTTCTTTTTTTAATATTAGACAGGCGGATGCCAATAATAACTGTAAAGATAATAATAATAATTATAATATCGTGTTCATGTAGCACAAAAAGTTATTCTGTGTTTTACACAGATAATTATTTTTGAATATAATTATATATTGTGTAATAGCACACTTTTTGTTAGTTTACTTTTCTGTGTAGAAGAAACAAAATGTGATAGTCACTGAAACTGAAAATAATAATAACTGATAAAGGAAAATAGTTTGGAAAAACTTTCAATTGGACGTGCTTTTATCTTATCTTTTTTCTGTTTAATATATGCTTTGAATTGGTCATCATTACTGTCACAATCTAGATAAAACTGGATATGCACTTTGTTATTTATTTATTTTGAAACCGTTTCGATTATGATATCTCTTATATTTATGGTACAAATGAAATAATTTCAGGTAACTAACTTATTGTTATGATTATTATTTCTTTAAAAGTTTTGTACTATTTTAGTTTCCTATTTCCTATTTTTCTTTATTAGAGATTTTGAATATCCTATTTCTACAATTTCAATTCACAAACGATCAATTTTAGTTTAAATTATTTGATTTTTAGATATACAGATTCAAGTTATAAATTTAAATGAAAGATTTTTCCTATTTCTTATTATTAGAGATTTTGAATATCGTATTTCTACAATTTCAATTCATAAACAATCAATTTTAGTTTGAATTATTTGATTTTTAAATATACATATTCAAGATAAATTTAAAGGAAAGATTTTTTCTATTTTTCATTATTAGAGATTTTTAATATCGTATTTCTACAGTTTTAATTCATAAACGATCAATTTTAGTTTAAATTATTTGATTTTTAGATTTACATATTCAAGTTAAATTTAACGGAAATATTTTTCCTATTTTTGATTATTAGAGATTTTGAATATCTTTAAATTTAAAAATTATTAAATTTATCGTTAAATTGTTATAAGTTGAATTTAAATATTTTTCCTATTTTTCAATATTAGACATATTTAATATCGTAATTCTACAGTTTTAATTCATAAACAATCCATTTTATTGGGAAATAGCTGATCCTTCTAAAAATGACTTTAGTTTAATATATTAAGAATATTTTCTTCAATTTTCAAGAAAGAAAGAAAGAAAGAAAAAAAAAAAAAAATATCTGTATCTGTTGTTTGTCGAAAGCCGAAAAAAATTGAAAAGTTAGTTGAAATTTTTTTTAAATATATAACTTAATGGAAAATATGTCTTTACGCTTCTTAGTAAATGTGATTATTTTTTATACTGACGTACATTTCGCCCGGAAACTTGTGTCGACTGACGAAAAATATGATTATCATTTATTGAATTTATTTTGAATTTTATTATTATTATTATTATTATTATTTTCCCCCCTGATACAAATGCATAACCACTGGGAAATTTATTGTATTTATTTAGTTGCGTTGATATATTATCGAAAATAATGTTTTGTTCTGTTTGTTTATATGAGAGCTACTCGATTAGTTTTTGATTTATAAGCATTTATTAATTCACGTAATAATTCCCGAGAAAAATATTTTGTAAAACAAATTGTTGTAGATGTAATAACAATAATAATAATAATATTTCCATCTGAAATAATATCAAATTCAGAAAATCCGAATTTTATTCTTTGTCACTTTTACTACGAAAAACCTTTTTTTTTCTGATACCCCCCCCCCTTCCCCCACGCTCTTTACAAAATTTATGGTAATTAGAGGATAATATTCGAATAATTTCCAGTGAATCTTATCACCAATATAAAATTCGATTATGTTATTTGAAAACCGTTTTAATTTTATTAAATTAAAATAGGAAAATTGTTTATGTTTTTAAAAATATAATTTTATGTATTATGATTTATGAACAAGAAAAAATTGCCAGTTAAATACGCAAAAACAAATTTATGAGATTTGTTTATTGAGAGAAAATTTCGTAGTAATATAATTTTAGTAGTAAATTAGTTAATTCATCAACTAAATAATTAAATAACTTAGTAATAAATTAATTAATTAACCTAGTAATAAATTCTTAGTAATGTAATGAACTAAGAAAAAGAAAATAGATTACTCAAAGAGAAAATAGATAAAATATATCGGTAATATTCGAATTTCAGACAATTAATCGTAGAGTAATTTGCAGGATTTATAATTTTTCTCTAGTTTTTTTAAGGCTAATTATATTTCTCTATATCTGTTATAATCTAAATTTTAGCTGTAACACCTCAAAAGAAAAAAAAAAAAGGAGAAGTTTTTATTATTTATTTATTTATTTTAATTAATTAATTAATTAATTATATTTTTTATTTATTTATTTTTATTTATTTAGATATTATGTAAAAATGGCCAAAATAAATAAATAAATAAAAGTAAAATAAGTAAAAAAATAAGTAAAAGTAAAATGAAGCAAAATAAATGAATAGAATAATAATAATATTAATAATAAAATCCAAAGAAAAATAATGTATTTGTAAAATGTACAGATGCCTTACAGAACATGACTTTTCCTACGTGATTTTATTTATTTAAATTTTTATTATTATTCATAAACTCTCGAGTTAAAATAAATAAATAAGTAAATAAATACTAAGCGGCCAAAATATTGTTATTTTATTTATCTATTTATTTATTACTGTTATTTCTCTATCTTAAAGCTGTAATTTTTCACCTTTAAGTAAAATTATTTATTTAGAATATTTCTATAATGTACATTTTATGTATTTTCATCCATTTTGAATGATCCGTATTTAATTACCATTATTATGGAAATTCTATTCTAAAAATAATCGATGTAGTCGTTTCATTTCCACCTCCGTATAACGATCTCAATATTAAAATAAAATGGGAAAATTGTTTAGGATTTTTAAATTAATATCAGGATGAATATAATTTTAGTATTATGAACAAGAAAGAATTGCCAGTTAAATATGTAAAAACAAATTTATCAGATTTGGTTATTTAGAGAAAAATTCCGATATAATGAAAAAAGAAAAAGAAAATAGATTGAGAGTAACTTTATGAAATTCTAAGTGTGATATCGTCGTAGTTAGATTCATTATCTGAAACAGGACTAAAATTTCTTCACAAATAATACGTCTTTTTCTAGGCACGGACAGGTAAATTTGCAGACGACAAAATATGTCTTTGTGTTTAGCCCATAGTTTTCCCGTGTCTCCATCTACTTCCGAGAAAAAGACAGAGCCATCGCTATGGCGACAGGTAAAAAATTGCAGACGTTGGTATCAGTGTACCTTATCTACCCACTTCCACAGGTATCTCTGAGATCTTCCCTTTAAAAAGCCCTGGCTAGGGGAAAGGTTGCAACCCCCCACCCCCTCTTTAAGAGCAAACTTTCTCAAAAACAACATCTACAAGAAACCCCTAGTAAGGTGCTTGTCGAGTATCCTCAGGTAAGTCGATAAATTCTGAGGTTTATCCCTGCAAATGGTCAACGCAGGTAGAAAGGGTTTTGGGGGGTTGAAAGATCAACAGGCTATTGAGAAATCGGATAAGGCGGGGGGACGTCTTGAAATATTCAATGACGGCAAATCACCCTCTTGTGACCGCATAATAGTAATACGACACGGGTTTTCAACTCACTTGTCCTGAGATATAATTTTCATGCTCCACGAAGCGGAGTAGTTAGTTGGTTTAAGGTATGTGATAAGCTAATAGGGCTTATCACATAATAGATCTAGAGTTTGGACACTATGATGGTCAAGGGAGATAGAATTTTATCTGATCCTTTATTTTTCTGCCTAAGTGATTATAATTATTTTTATCCGTAGTTGTATGGAATTAATTGTTTAACTAAATTAATTTAAATTTCTGTAAATAGTATTAATTATTTTTAAAATTTTCTATTAATTTTTATAGAAAAAAAAAAAAAAGTTGTTACTTTTATTTAAATTACAGTAAATGTCTAATTTTTTCTAACAGGGATTTGTTTAACTTTATCTGGCAGGATACTATTTTTGTGAACTGACTTATAATTTTTTTGGATAAAACAATACTATTTTTATTAAATAATAATAATAATATCTGAGAAATTATTTAACTATTTTGTTCCTAAATCGCGAATTTATGACAGTTATTATTAGATGCCAATTAATAAAATTAAGACCTTCCTTTAATTCTTTATTTTATACTTACTTAGCTCGTCAAGTTAAAGAAGATGAAAGATTAAAAAAAAATATTTAAAATAATATATATATGTATATTATTAATATATATATATGTATATGTATATGTTAGATTTTTAAACTTACAATATTTTGCTGAACTTTAAAGTAAAAGATTGTAACCCTTATTATTTTATCTTTAAGTTTTAAAATTTTATGATTATAACGCTTAGGAGTGAGTCCCATCGCTAATTTTCCATAGTACAATACAAGCATGATTAAAAAAAAAAAAAAAAAAACTTTAATATTTTCTAAATGTATTTTACTTTTTAAAAGTATTTAATTTCATTCATATTAGCATATTTATTTTAATTCTTTAATTTTATATCGCTATAAATCTTGCAGAAATTTTTAAAACATACATATAACTATGTGTGTTTTACATTTTTAAGAAAAAAAAAAAAAAAAAAAGGTGTTCGCTGCTCTAAAGAAAGTGGCCAGTAAGAAAATTGCTTGTAATGATCTCTTGGGAAATTTCCCAGTTTCGCCCTTTACTTTAAATATACCTTTCTCTTTAAATTATGCATTGCAGGGTTTAATCCAGGTTTTTTAAAATGGTACCTCATTTGTGAATTTATAAAATAATTTATGGAAAAAATCAAGTTAGTTTGTGAAAATTAATTCACTCATAGTATCTAAATATATATATATATATATATATATATATATATATATATATATCCTAAACATAAGCTAAACAAATATCACTTGAATCAAGAACATTTTTTCACACTTTACCCATTAACAAAATTCACATTTTCATTACCATCTTAATACTTTCACTTATTCCTTTATCTTTTTTATATTGAGTGGGTACAATTCATTAAACGAGCAGCCTCAAACTGTATATAATTTATTATATGTAATTAAATTAAAAGATTATGTTTTTAAAACTTCTTGGAAGCACCGGGGCTCTTTAAACGCTACAATGTAAAATATGCCATTATTTTTAAAATATCATGTTAGTCAATATTAAATGATATAAACTGGTATGAGGGCTAAATAAGCAAGAAAATATTTTCTTTTTTAAATATCAACCACAAGGCGGGCAAAGGTGAACTAGCATATATATATTTATCAATTAATTCTACACTAAGTAAAAATTTACAATTCATACCCACAGACAATATTTGTAGCCGAAATCTGTATATAGCAGCCGAATATATGCTTTGATTTTGATCAATCGAAACTGGATTGAACCAATCAGATAACACCGACTATTGTATTGTTTTGACAAAATTTAATAATAACTGGTCCACGTTAGAGAAATATTACGTTGATAATTATGTACAGTTAATTTTATTGGAAATACCATTAGAAAATAATTGCGTTAATTTTTTAGGACAGAACCGGGAAAAAAAAAAAAAAAAAAAAAAAAAAAAAAGTCACTATGTATTTATTTTAGTGTTCTGAAAAATATTTTATGAATTTGCTAAAAAATTCTTCACTAATTCGCCCTCCCCCCTTTCTCCTGTTTTTCTAATGCCACATTACTGTTCTAGTATTTCTATGAAATGAAAAGAAGAATGAAACAGTGTTTATATTTGCAGTTAGTCAAACATTTCATAAAACTGATTGATTTTTAATTAGCAAAATTATTTGATTTGGCTTTTGATTTGAAAAGCAATTCTGTTCTTTGAATTTGCTTGATATGTATAAAAAAAAAAAAGAAAAGAAAAAAGTCACTATGTAATTATTTTAATATTCTGAAAAATATTATATTTTAATTTGCTAAATTCTTCACTAATTCGCCAACCCTCCTCTCCTTTTTTTCTGATGCTACATTACTGTTCCAGTATTTCTAAGAAATGAAAAATCGTTTATATTTGCAGTTAGTTGAACATTAAAAAAAAAAAAATAATTGATATTTAATTGTCAAAATTATTTGTTTTGGCTTTTGATTTGAAAAGCAATTTTGTTCTTTGAATTTGCTTGATATGTATTAAAAAAAAAAAAAAAAGAAAAAAGTCACTATGTAATTATTTTAATATTCTGAAAAATATTTCATTTTAATTTTTCTAAATTCCTTACTAATTCGCCCCCCCCTCCCTCCTCCTCCTGTTTTTCTGATGCCACATTACTGTTCTAGTATTTCTATGAAATGAAAAATCGTTTATATTTGCAGTTAGTTGAACATTTAAAAAAAAAAAATATATATATTGATTTTTAATTAGCAAAATTATTTGCTTTGGCTTTTGTTGACTTGAAAAGCAATTTTGTGCTTTGAATTTGCTTCTTATGAAAAAGAGATTAAATTCTTCCGACTTTTGTAAGAATTTCAGATTTTTCTTAAAATTTTGTTTTGGATTTTTATTTAATAGTAAACATTCATTTAAACTGTCGGGATTACTACGTGTCTTAAATATTTCATTAATTTTCTTATTATATTTTTGTATTGTTTTATTTGTTTTTTAATCTACCTAAATAATCTATTTTCATACATTTTCCCTGTTTATTTATAGAAAGTATGGTATCTTGTAAAATTTTCCTTCCCCTTTTATTTTAAAATCGTTGGGCTCAGCGTAAGTTATGCAAAAGACAAATTATTTTTGTGCATATTGTCAGACCTTTCATCCATTTCTCACTCTCACTCTCTGATGAAAAGAAGAAATCAACAACGTTTTCTGGAGAATTAAAGAGAAAAAAGAGAGAGAGAAAGAGAGAGAGAGAAATCCTCCTCTTAATAATTAGTTTACTTCACATAAGGTTGTTTCAAGAAAAGACACTACAAACCAAAATATCGACAGTAATAAATATCTGCCTTATTTGCTCTGGAGACCTCCTCAGAACTTTGGGAGAAACCCCTGGCCACTTGTTACCTGTGCAGAAGTGGATTTGTGCGTTGTTCTTCGCTGTTTCTTCGAGAGAGAGAAGAGGGGGGGGGGTGGCAGGAAGTTGAAGAACCTGAGTCGGCAGATGAAAAGTGGGCAGGTAAGATCTTTGGATGAATGTTTTTCTTTTGTAGCCAGCTGTCAGAAGGCCCTTCCGTTTGTTTGCCCTCGCAATCAGGGGGCCCCCCTTGCGTAGGGCCCCCTCCGAAACCGGAGCCGTCTCGTAGATCTACCGACCGAGACGATTGATTGTATACGGATATTTTTTCGACTGTCACGAGGGTTTCTATTTGGGCCTCTTGGCTGTAATTTTGGGACCAATTATCAGAGACAAACTGGCTTTTCTTTGCCCTTCTTTTTCCTCTAACCTGAAGGTACCTGTGTAAGTTATAAAAGTCTTATTTTATTATTGGAAGTGGTTTTATGTTTTCCTGGTATAGGTATTGATTGAGAGGGACTTTTATAAGTATGTTTTTGGAATAAAAGCTCTAAAATTGCTCGTTTTTATGCTACATAGATTGGCAAAAGTGTTTATTGTATAGCTGCCGAGTTTTTTCTTTTGTGGCAAAATCATCGCTAAAAGCGCACTAGTATGATAGGTTCAGGTTGGAATGTCTTATTTAATTTACGAAAAAGCATAATACAGTAAAACACCGTTTATAGGTCTTTTAAGGGATTGATGTAAACCGATGTATAACAAAATATAGAACCACTATGACCCCTGTTTATTAAAAATTCAGCATCTGCCATATAACCAATAATATAACTGAATTTTTAATAAACAGGGGTGGTTATATGGCAGATGCGTACATGACATTTGCGTACAAGCTGAAATTAGTGACACTTGCGTACAAGTCCAGGTGTTCCAAATGTTACAGATCTGTTTTCGAAAAATCAAGTGGCATTTCCGTACAAAATTTGTTTCTCTGTATTTTTCGTTTGTAACACAAAGGGGTTGTATCCATATGTTAAACTTGAAGATAAATACTCTTATATAAATACGTGAATTTTCTCTTATGCATGTAGTCTTACGACTGACAAAGTTATGAGCTTAAGGCATATAAAAGTTGCAAGATATAATAGCCGTAGTTATTTTCTGAAATGACATTCAATTATTTATTCACTGAGTCAAGACCAATAAAGGTCCTTATAAATGCTATTAAGGTCTTAAAAAATATTTTTATTTCTTAAATACTTTTTTACTTTTTAACAAGTATGAATTTTTTTGTCTCCAATAAAGAAAAAAAAAAAAGGGAAAAAAACGATCTCTCTTCTTTATCAATAAGGAATTGAATCATATTCCAATTCCTGAAATTATTTGTCGTTCACCTATATGCCTCTCTTTCTCTCCCCCCCCCCCCCCCCCCAAAAAAAAAAAAAAAAGTGTGTTAAAAATGAAAAAAATCGATAACTTTATTTTAAATTATCGCAGATCGATGGTTCAACCATTCGTTTTAAAGGTATTGATGAACTTTTTTGAAAGATACCCATCATGAAAATGTACTTCCCTCGAGGGGGGACTTCCCCCTTCAGGGGGTGAGGCGGGGCTCCTATATACACAATTTTTTTTTCCCAGTTGACTATCTCTATTACAAAAAACATATATTCGTTTCATTTGGTTTAGTGCAGTCCAACGAAAAGCTTACTGTAACATTCCTATATGATATACATTTAGAATACCGAGTTTGGAATTTCTGCTACTATTTGTTCTTGAGAT
Organism: Salticus scenicus; assembly: GCA_963930645.1. NCBI lineage: Eukaryota > Metazoa > Arthropoda > Arachnida > Araneae > Salticidae > Salticus > Salticus scenicus. Next base: position 292,767,700 of record OZ005655.1, on the reverse strand, counting down.
ATGCTGATAACACAGACAGACAGATACACAGACCATTCGCTAAAAACATGATTTTCGTATTCAGGGGACCTCAGAACATGTAGATACAACAAAAACGAACGTTCGAAAATTTTACCCTAAAACAATACTTTCTCGACCCTATGGGTAAGAGAAAGTAAAAAGAAAAGAAAAAGAAGGAAAGAATAGAAAAAAAAAAAAAAAAAAGGTTTTAATGTTTGCATCATATGGATACAACCCCTTCATGCAATGATCCTCAAATAAAGCGAAAGAAATGTTGTACGCAAGTGCCACTAGATTTTTTGAAAACACACCTGTAATATTTAAACCACCTGGACATGTACGCAAGTGCCACTGTTTTCAGCTTGTACGCAAATGTCATGTACGCATCTGTCACAACACCCTATATTTTTTGCGTGTGTTTTATTATTTCATTGCTGACAAAATAAAAAAACGCACGTAAGAGAGGTACGATCACTTGAAAACAATTAATAACGATTCTTAACACATTTAATTCTATACGAATATAATGTTATGCAAAAGTAATAGTTTTAAAAGGTTTTTAAAGATAACATCATTATAGAGGTAACCTGAAAAAACGCGATTATTGGTTCCGTGTTCTTTGAAATCGTGTTGTTCGATACAAAAAAAAAAAAAAAAAAAAAAAAAAAAATCCATTTTACACTGAGAGAAAAAAAATATATATACCGCCTTCATCTAGAACGAATAAGTGGTCATTTTCTAAATCCCGTAACTAGATATACAGATTTCCGAGCTACGCGCATAAGGCACGCCCATAAACTGAATCGACGAAATAATCGAGAATTTCTAGTCTACACATTTCTAGATGGTGAAACAATATTCTGAATCTTTTGTAGTACGAGAAACTGATTTTGAATTGGGTCATAACCCAAGATTATAGTTGCTGAAACCCGCCTCGCGTATTCGCATTTATTTGCAGAGATTTTTAAATAACTTTGCCCTCGAGAATATAGGCATACGCTCTAGAAGGCTCTTTTCTAGAGCCACAATTTAGATTCTAGACGTCAGTTACAGAATTTTTTCTCAGGAAAAAAAAAAAAAAAAAAAAAGTTACGTTAACGATTTTTTTTTTTTTTTTTTTTTTGTTGTTAAATATAAGACCAAAAATTTTTATTTTTTGAATTCATATTGGTAAATACTTCTAAGAAATCTTGTATGTATTGATATATACTCTCTTATTTTTTCTTCAATCTTTTTTGTTGTACCATTTTATTTTATTTATTTTATTTTATTTTATCTTATTTTATTGCCTCATTCAAGTTCTTTGTCTTTGCAACAACTGATAATTTTTCTCCTTTCTTTCTTCTTTCCTTTTAGTCGGTGAAAAAAAAAAAAAAAAAAAAATTAAGTGAAATTGTACACCTTTTTCGAACTATCTTTTGATTTTCTGGTGACATTTTGTAAATTAAGGAATCTTAAAAAACTAGAAATTAATTGATCAAACACTTATAAAATTCTTGGTTGAAAATATTAAAAATTCGAAACTCAAGATCTCCTGCACTTCATACTCAAATGAGTTCACATTTCCATCTAATTGAAAATTTCAATAAATCCATTTTAAATTTATACAATAAATTATGGTCGACGTGTATTTCCCTTATTTTTCACAAAATAATGTAACGGGTAATAAAAGTAAACAAGATGAAATTTTAAAGAAATACCGCAACGAAATTTGAATTACATACTTACATATACATTTGTAAGTAATGTGTACATGTAATGTGTATTTATTTCAATTAAAACGGAATGGAATTGAGAATTCATTTACGGGATTTTTCAAATTTTGTGATAAAAGTTATAATTCCCTTATAGGGTAAGTGCTCCAGTGATTGGCATGCTCCAGTAATTGACATCTATCCCGAAATAATTAATAAATAAGAAAAATAATAAAATCATATATTGTACATATAAGAATTTTAACATTTTATGTCAAACACTGGAGCCTAGGATGCTAATAACTGATAAAATGAATAACTAGCAGTGTCAAACACTGGAACATAGGGGACCAATTACTGATAAAATGAAAAACTGGCAGTGTCAATTACTGGAACATTGAGTGGGTGTCAAATAAAAATTCATAAAAAAAAATTGTTATCAAATGTATATATTTTAACATATATGTGGTTCTGAATGTCTTTCATACCATATGTACTAACTTAAGATTTCTAAAGATATTTTCTGATGACTAGAACATTAAAAACATCAGAGATTGCTCTAAAAGTGTCAATCACTGGTGCACTTACCCTAATTCTGAATAATTTTGCCTTTGACCATAACTCTCTATTTTATCAAATAAATGACGTATTTGGAAATAAATTTTATATCAAATTTTTTTGAATTTTATTCATTTTCAAAGTAATTACTCGAAAATTGTGTAGTTCGAAACCGTATAGTTCGCGGGAAGGTATCCGTGTTCTTCAAAACTCGTGTTCTTCAAGTGCAATGTTCTTTAGGGTTACCTCCTGTACTGTAAGCACTTTTGGTAACATTACTCTTATATATCCGAAACGTTCTGTTTTTTATGTTTAGAGCAGGTTCCTGATAATAATAGTATTCTTTTCTTTGAAATGTTCCAGATTTCAGGAATTTAATAGTATTTTTAAGGATATAGTTGATGATTACAGATATATTCAAGGAACATTACTGGTACATAATGAACAACTAATTGCCCCACATTTCACAGGAACATTACGAAATTTTCTTTTACAGAGTAGTTTATCTTAATAATAAAAGTCCAAGTTTTTGAAAATTAACGTTTGAAACTGATGTCATTGCTGCTAGCACAGTGTATTAAAATAAAGAAAATATTATCCCTATTTTCAAAAGATTTAAAAAAAAAAAAAAAAAAAGTTTATATTTAACAGATAAAATCGACGTCACAACTGTAACAATGTGCTGAAAGATAAATAAATAAAGAAAAAAAAAAAAAAAAAAGAAAGAAAAAGAAAAAATAATAATAAAAAAAAAAAGATGAAAAAATATAGTATATAATTTGTGTTACGTAGGTATGAGCCAGTGGCGGATCCAGAACTTGACTTTTGGGGGGGGTTAAGATTTTTCAAAGTGTTATTATAAACCAATAAAAAATTACAATTGCAATATTCAGTTGTGAATGCCAGTGTTTTGGGAGGGGCTTCAGCCCCTTAGCCCCCCCCCTCCTTAAATCCGCCACTGGTATGAGCAGATTTGTTATAATGCAAAAGAAATTGTAATTAATTAAAAAATATCATGTAAACCCATGATAAACAATTTAAATTGACGCGAGCAAAAGAGTAATAAATTTGTAGTACTAAGATGCTATTATCCCGTCGACAAGTAAACTAGCAACCATTTTTATCCATTAATCGAACAATCGCCCCTAATTATTTTAAGTAGCTTCTATTAAACAGAATCATGATTTTATTATTATTATTATTATTATTATTATGCAAACTGAGAAAACACTGTTTAAAGATTTTTAAATCTGTAAATATATATATATATATATATATATATATATATATATATATATATAAACCATAAGAATTGTTGCCTGAATACATACTTTATTCAACAAACCTAATATAATTAAATTTATAAATATCAAATGGAAATACAGTAAAGCACAATTTATACGTCTTTCAAGGGACTGACGTAAAAGGACGTATAAATAAAAAGACGTATAATCGAAATTTTAATAATAACACTCTGATTACTACAAATTTAATGAAACTTAAGCAAAATTTATATGAAAGTACTAATTAATAAAGTTTCTTGAGTTAGTAAATGTATATCATACTTTTTTTAAGACAATAATTAATTAAAAAAAAAAAAAAAAAAAAAGATTTATTACAAAAAATGAGAAAAATCATACTATTAATGCATGACTGGGTACTAATTACATATGTCATATATTAAGTATTTAATTACATTTCTTAAGAACTATGTGAACACATTTTGAATATTAATTATATATATTGCGTATCTTTAATAATAAGCATACAATTTATGTCCATACTGTTAGTTATTTAATAGCATTAAAAATCTTTAATGTTCGTCTAATTGGCTGCTTGTCTATGAGTAATAAAAATTCTACTGTGAATTCAATTGATTCTCTGATCAGTATTCTTTGATCTTTCCTGTGTTTTTCCACTTAAGATGCTTTCTAGGTAAAATTCGTGTTATTTAGAATGGAAAATACAAATAGTGACAGATCGAGAAATTTTGCGAATTTTAGTAGAGTGGAAAAGATGTATAACCGATATTAGCGGCGTATAAACGAAGAATTTCTGCATTAAAATGAATAGGAATGAATCGGGACTTCACTAAAAAGACGTATAAACGATGCTTTACTGTATAAGCTTTTATATGACACCTTCAGTGGTGCCAATTGTAAGGTGTGAAGAAGTCCTCTTAATATACAAATAATTCTTTCCTTTTATCTTACTTAGCCACTTACATAGACTTTGTCAGATAAGCCAAAAATTTAATTTTTTCCGAAGCACTGTTAGAGCTCGTCCCCTTTTTTACACCACTTTATTCGTAGAGAAATTTTCTCTAGTATGTAATTACGATTAAATAGGAGGAAAAATATCCTTCAAGAAAAATGATATGGAAAAAAAGCGAGTACTAAAATGCTCTGGAATATTACTCTTTCAAATTTGGTTAAATAAATCAAATAATATAAAATAAAAGTTTTATACAATTTCATTTTAAAGTAGTAAAAATTAAAAGAAAAAAAAAAGAAAAAATAGTTCAATGAATATTATACATTTTCAAAGACTCTTTCAGTGTTAATAGTTCGAACGTTTTAATGAATATCCATAAATATTTATATTTTTATTAATAATAGTAACTATAATCGAGCGTCCCTCTTTTTTTTTTTTTTTCTTTTTTATCTTGGCAAATATAAAAATACGTTTGAGATATCACAAATTTTTGTTATATTAAACTGTTAACACTAAAAAGTAAAGTTAAAAAAAAAAAAATCTTAGCACCTTAAATTTATTTTTCTAAATGCAAATACTATTTATCTGTATCTGTATATGCAATATATTTATAAAAATTTTACACATCCATGCATCTAAAAATATCAAGCAACGTTTTATTATTATTATTCTGTAAACAAATACATCTTCACAAAAAAAAAAAAAAAAAAAAAAAAAACTTTTTTTTTTTTTTTTTTTTTTTTTTTTTTGGAGGATTAAAATTGTGATGGCATGGGTGAAACGGTCGCCAGGTGTCCATTGTGTGTAGCTCATGTGCAACATAAAACTCGATCAACCACTCATATTATTATTCATTATTATCATTATTACTTTTGAATTAAATCAAATATACTTGCTTCTTTGCTAAAATCAATATCTAGATTTATATAAAAACAATTTGTTATGCCATTCAAAAGAAGAAGAAGAAAAAAAAAAAAAAAAAAAAAGGCTGAAAGAAGGGTTTAATGAATATTAAAAAAAAAAAAAAAACACGGCAGGTCAAGTTATATCGTTTAACTTCATTCCAGCCACGAAACAATTCATCATCTCTTGAAACTCGGGACCACACAGACAAAGTTATTGGAAAAAGAGTAAAAAAACGAGTCCGGTAAAGGAATACCTTATTTAGAAAAACTTTCACGATCGAATTACAAATTAAGTTTAAAAGACACTTCTCTCTCGAAGATGAAATGCACATAAAGGAGATAAATTTAAAAGAAATCGGCCCGCAAATTTCTTTCTGGAACGCATAAAAGAATGCTCGAAGCATCTTTCGTTATAAAAGGCTGAATGACTCCAAGTCAGATCTCATTACTTTACTGGTTGAGCTCTCATTAAAATAGATTTGTTCAAGGACGAATTTTGTTTCTGTGTGTCTGTCCTGTGTTCCCGGATTTTTGCAGATCGTCAAAGTAGACAACAGAGCCGAACTCGGACTATATATAGTTTCATAATCGGGTCGGAAGATCTATCTGGGACCCTCCGCCCGTATCATTGGGATCTATCTGGGACCATTTTTTTTCTACTTACTTCTTCTTCTGGGGAAGTGAAAAATCGGGGATCCAAAGGGACTTGACAGATGTCTCCACTAGCGAAAAGAAATGCGGCGTTGAGTTATGATAAATCTTATCTGTATTTTTGAAGATAGAAATGGAGATTTTTAGACGGGATGTTTTTCTTCGGACTTGTTCGGGGAAACGCATGAGGTCGATGATTAAAATGTAAAGATAAAGAGGAATTTTCTTTTTATTCTTATTGGCTTTTGAAATTTTATTCAAGGTTAAGGTTGGGTATATAAAAATTCGCTATCAAAATGTATAAGGGTGTTCTTGAATTATATACATGTTTGGACAATGGTGATTTTTTTCTAAGACGTTTAAAAAGCAACGGTTTTACTTAAATACATACAATATTGTAGGTATTTCTCTTTTTAAGTGTGTTCTTCAATTTTATATGTTACCCGCTGAGGAATGTTGATTTTCGAAGAAGTTAGAAAATTAATTTTTATACATAACATGAATACACGAAATTCGTAGATGCTCATGAACTTATAAATACAAAAGAAAATTTCGATGTATTTTTAGTAAATATTATAATCATTAACGATTTCTTCCCAATCACAACTTTTTCACTACTATTGTGGCCAAAAATTGGTCCAATTATAAATTTTTAGTTTATATCTTTTCAAATACATACTTGCCAACCATCTCATTAATAACCAGGGTTGGCAAGTTTCTTCCAAGGCGAAAAAAACCGCGGAAAAAACCATGGAAAAAACCGGCCGGAAGAAATAGGTTTCTTCCAAGTGGAAGAAATGGAAGAAACTGTTTTTCTTAAAAATTTATCCTATAAATTGCAGATTTGTAAGATACAATGGATGCATTTGTCTTATAAACAACTTTAAGTAACTTTAATTATACCTATAAAAATTTAATTACATATTTAATTAATAATTATGAGATTTTTACCGAAGTGATCTTCGGTATCTGATAATCACGTTCCAAAATACTTAAAATCCAGTAAAAAAATCAATTTCAATTTAAAAAGCGTAAAGTTTTATAATTTATTATTTAGACAATTTTATTTCTTTAACTGGTAATAAATAATAGTTTGTATCACTTGCTTATACTTTCTGATAAAACAGCTCTTAACAAACATTCTGTTAATTAAAAGAGCCAGTATTCAATAATTACTGTATTACAAAATGTCATCAAAAACTTCATTTTCCTAATACAGTACAGTGAAAAAGGAATTTACATCTCATATTTCAAATAAATTCACATTTCTCACATTTTTACTTTTTTTAAAATCAAATTTTTAGCTTAATCCTTGCTTTGAAACTCAACTTGGGAGGGGGAGGGGGGGGGGTAACATTCTTGTATTTATTATCCTGCAATTCATACAGACTAGTGCTTAAAACAAATCACTATTACATCAATGTTTAACAAAATTAATCAGTGATGAATATTATTTCCGAACTTTCAAAAATATTTAGTTTCATAATTTTTAAATATGTTTGTTTACATTTTATAGGTGCCTATTATTTGAATATGCTTAAACTATTTATCATATATGAATGTGATCGATTAGTTTTATTAATATTGAAGAAATACTTTATTCTAAAATTTATTAGAAATCGTCTTTCCATTCTGATGTCTATTCTCATGAATTAATAATAACTGACTCTGTATCTGCAAAAGAAAACTGTAAACAAAGGCAATGATCTCTAATCTACAAATTCCTATAATCCGCACAACCTCTAGACAAAATTTTTGAGAGTTAGAGGGAGTTAAAAGACAAATGAAATGTTTTTTAGAGTAGTTCAATACTGCACTTTATTTTTCAACTTAAAATAGATAAATACAAACTATGCTTTTTTTTTTTTTTTAATCCTAGAGAACTTGCAGGAGAGTTTAAAAGTAGGTATATTACTTATTGATACAGTTTACCAGCTTCAAGTTTATACAAAAAATTGTATCCTTTAAAAAAAAAAAGTGCAAATATTATGGTTAATTCCGTAATTATTATCACTTGTACTGTCTGAATGTGTACTAATATGAGATAGTATATATGCAAAAAGTTCTAAAAATATCAGCATTGAAAAGTAAAAACACATCACCTATATATATTTAGTGTTTGTTATAAAATAACTGATTTTTCTAACAATATTTTTATTATTAATTGGATTATAGTTTAGATTTGACATTATATTTATGCTTTGAGTTTATATAGTTCATAAATTTTAATTTCGAACATCTGTTTTGTCTTCTGGTTAGTTTCTTCCATTTCTTCCGGTTTCTTCCATTTCTTCCAGTTTCTTCCGGTTTTTTCCAGTTTCTTCCACTGTCCTGGAAGAAACCCAACCCTGTTAATAACCGTACAATTGTTAACGCCCCCTGAAAAAACGCCCCTTTTCTCACACCACTATATTTTTAGAGTTATTCGCTCCAAATGTTGTTACGATTAAATAAGACTAAAATTGCTCCAAAAATTTATTGGTGAGAAAAAAAAGGCGGGTACTAAAAATTGTACGGTTCATAATAAGATGGTTGGCAAGTATGCAAATATTAGCTATAGCAACATTTTATGAGAGATTTGAAAAGCAGAAACACTACTCGGTTCGGTAATACTTCTAAAATCTTATGTACATAAGAATAGATTTCTTAAAAACACCAGAAAATAAAAGTAGATTCCATGTTACTTCTTTTTCTTCTTCTTCTTCTTCTTTTTTTTTTTCTAATTTAAAAATAACTATGTAAGTGCGTCTCAAACGTTTCGTGTTTATACAACATAGAAACAGTTTCAGTTTTTATTTATATTTTTTGGTCCCCGTATGATGAAAGGTAGTGCGTAGTTATTTCAACCGGAAACAACTGCTGCGCGTATTTGCTGTTTATGGTTATTTTCATTCTACACAGAAAGGCATACCAACAGGTACTAGAGTTGCTCCTAAAACACACAATTTTCTCACGTTTGTATTCTTTTTTTTTTTTTTTTTTTTTTTTGTTTTTTAACCCCAGGTACTCTTTGACCTCGGCCCCAACTGCCTTTCGGAGATTTCTCACCGTCCATTCTAATTTTTTTAGGGCTTTATCTAAGGCTTTATTCAATTTACAATGAGGCAATGAAAAGTATTATCTTAAGTTAATTAAACAATCACGATTCCGCGGAGTAGAAATTCGGGCAAGGTCATTCTCCTTTATTTCATTCTGTGTGGTTGAACTCAAACTTTTGTTTTTAAAATTAATTTTGCACAACATAGTCATACTTACCGATAATCTACCTCAAATCATGACTTAGATATATTTTTATATCACGATGATGATATTTGGTGTACTTGTAATTTGTAGTTCATAATGTAAAGTATATTATAAATTTATGACCTTCTGAAATGAGAATCGGGTATTTTGTATAAGGTTTTGGTATAAAAAAGAATTCGAATGCATGATAGTCTGTGACAGGTATTACTTTAAGGCATATTTAAATTACCCTGTGGAGGATCAAAATTGGGATGATATGTCTCCGGACCCCCTATAGAGAGGAATCGCAGTCCGTCGTCAGTAGCCCGGTTCCTATTAGTTTTAGGGCAAGTTAAAATTCATTCAACCTCAACCTTTATAAACTGCACAAAACACGTCGGAACCTTCATATGTTACTAAAATATGATTTCTATAGACTATTTTATTATTACAGTAAAGCACTGTTTATACGTCTTTCAAGGGACTGACGTAAAAGGACGTATAAACAGGGTTGGCAAGTTTTTGACAATTGACGGTTTTATCCGGATTTAACCATGGTTATAATTGTCACGTCAAAAACCCCTTTTTGACAACAATTGTGAAAAACCTAAAATTTTGTATAAAAAGCATTCTGAAACTATTTTTTGCAACAAATTTATAGCTACTGTTTATTATATTTTCCTAATTTTTGGTTTTAGTCTCATGAGTAAATTTTAAAACAGTTTTAGATACTAAAAACGACATGTCCCATCAAAAATTCCAAGTGTGATTATTGCCAGTAAGCTTCTTTGAAAATAGAAAAATTTTACGATGCTATAAATTACAGAATGAAAAATTACAAATAGAAATATACATTTATAAAATAACCAATGCACTAATTCCTTTTAACTTTTTAAAACAAAAAAATGTATTTCAATTTTATACTGTTACTTTTAGAATTTTGCATCTTTCTAGTTGTTTTTCTCTTTGGAGTATGCAATAACAAAATACTAGTTATGAAACCTTTTGTACTATCTTTCTTTCTTAATTAATTTAGAATAGATTTACACAAAATTAATAAAGATATTCTTTAATTAACATTAACTCAATGGTGTAGTATGCATATGCATTATGAACTGAATAAATTCTGTTGGAATAGTAATGCTTTTTAAGGTAATGCAATATCACTTATCACTAACAGACAAGCGTCATGTTATTCTACAATGAACTTTCAACTTTGTAATTAGTATTACTCATTACCTAAAATATATTTTTTAATTTCTAGTGCTTTAAAATAAAATATTAGAAATTTGAAAAATTCAGTTTTGGTAAACAAGTACTAATTTAACAATTGTGAAAATTCACGCTCAACACAATTCATATTAAAACTTTTACTAAATTAAAAAAAAAAAAAAAATAGTATGATGTGGCCATCACATGACTTTCTTCTATATAATTTTACACAAAGTTCAAGATATACAAATTATTTATTAAATTATTTTCCATTATAAATGCAGACGAATGTAATCTGACAGAATTATATCCCTATGGTTCAACCATTCGTTTTAAAGGTATTGACGAGATCTTTCGAAAGATACCCATATAGAAAATTTGCACCCCTGGGGGGGGGGGGGGGGAGCGATGCCTCCACTTGCATAGACTTTTTTTCCTAGTTTACTACTACTATTATGAATAATACATATTAATTTTACAATCCTCCATTTAAGATGCTTTCTAGGAAAAATCTGTCTGACTTAGAATGGAAAATAATGTCAGGCCGTGAAATTTTACTAATTTTAGAGAAGTGGAACAGACGTATAACCGATATTAGCGGCGTATAAACGAAGTATTTTTGCATTAAAATAAACAGTCATTCTTTAGATGTGAATTAATATGCATGTTGCATGCGGATGATCTTATTTAATAAGAGCTTTTTCATTATTCATAACAATTTATAAGCAGCAGATGCCGTATTCAGTGTCTTGTATGTACTGGATTTTAGGCATCTCGATTTTAATCAACACTGTAGTTGGGCTCTTTTTCTTTTCTTTTCTTTCTTTCTTTCTTTCTTTTTTTTTTTTTTTTTTTTTTTTTTTTTTGGAGGGGGGGGGGGGGGTATATTACAATAAAAATTTGCTTTTAGGTACATTTAGCTGCATAACTATTATAAACACAAAACATTAAATAAACCACAGAAATCCGCATCGAAAATCTCCAAATATGTCTATATTTAACGGGCAGTTTTTCAACATCTAGTGTGAATCATGCTGTTCTGGCAGGGTTTAATCCAGCTTTTTGAAAATGGTACCCCATTTGTGAATTTATAAAATAGTTTGTGAAAACATCAAGTAAGTTTGTTAAAATTAATAATACTTCAGAACAATTATCCAAAATGCGCAAAGCAGTTTTATTTATTTATTTATTTATTTTTAAATATATTTAAAAAATAAAATGGAGCAGTTGTAAAATAAATATATATATGAACGAGTCAAGTTAGTTCTCATATATAATATAAGAAGGTGTTTGCTTAGATATTTACCATTGTCTCCAGTAAATTGAGGGCATTTACTGGAGAATTGAGGTCCAAATTGAGGACATTTTTATGTGTTCGATGCAGTGAAGCTTATAAAATTTTTTAGTGTGCAGCTCTATTGCTGAGAATTGACTTTGTGAAGGTGCCTCTTTGCTAAAAGTTGAATTTGTGAATGTACTTCGTTGCCAAAAGTTGACTTTGTGAAAGTGCCTCAATGCGGCACTAAATTTGTTCTGCCTTCAAACTCTGGCAACTAAGTGCGGCTCTATTGATATTTCTTTGATGTGGTTTAGGAGATCGCCGCTCGCTGGAATCGAAGCTCACAAACCTCCTAGTGCGATAATTGCATGAGAAGGGGGGTCTCTTTTGTAAAAGAGCAATAAAAAGTAATGTCTTTCATTGTAAATGTGTGCAAAATTTCAAGGGTAACTTTAGGACAATGGATAATTTATGACTTTTGAAGCTCTTGTATGTTGCCAGAGTTTGAAGGGAGCAACCTCTGGAAGAGCAGACACATTCAAACAGTGAACAAACAAACTGCCCCCTTCTGAGAGGCGTCCTCTGTTTTATTAGAAATAGTCTAGAAAAGGAATTTATATCATGCATACAATAGATTTTTCAGAAATTGACCAAAATATACAATGCAACCACTTTGTTTAATTATTCATTTCAATTATACATTATGCAAAATTTACTCTATTTTGAATTTTAACTAAATTATTAATTTTCATATTTAACGGAATGTCGAAAACCTCCTACGAGTTCGGGTCAATTCGCCGATCGAGGTAAATTGTTTTGTCGGATTCGGGTTAGTTCTAAATTCAGTTAATGGATTCGGTTGGGTAAAACTCTGACCCTTGCAAGAATTCTAGCTGCAACACCAACGGCAATGATTTTCGGATATCTACGAATTTCATGGTATGGAAGGAAGTTCCGATTTTCTAAGACGTTTCTTTTGCTGCCGGATATCCGCGGATTTTACTCTTGAATTTGGCACAGATATATTATCAGATTTCTGGAAATATTATTTTTTTGGTGATTCTTAGTAAAAATATTTATCAATGTCTGGGGTTTTATTCAGCACTGTTTTCTATTTTTTTGTGAAAAAATTTGTTTTGTGAGACGCTTTAAGCATTTTGTTGTGAGCTTTAAATGTGTTTTTTTACACTGCTTGATAGATAAGAATATATTATTTTCCAATGGTTAATAAAATAAATTTGTGATTAAAAAAAGACAAAAAAAAGTCATGTTGTGGCCACAATATGACTTTCTTCTATATTTCCTTATACAAATTCACTCAGTGAAAATCATTTATTAAAATTATTATTTAAAAAAATTATCTTCCATAATAATACAGACAATTTCCATATTATAAAAGTGGTATAACACTATATGGATATAATATTACATAAAATAATAATAATAATAATAATAAAATCGATAACTTTATTTTAAATTATTGCAGATCGATGGTTCAACCATTCGTTTTAAAGGTATTGGCGAGCTCTTTTGAAAGATACCCAGCATGAAAATTTACTCCTTTCGAGGGGACCCCCCCCCTGTTTACTGTATCTATTATAAATTATTCTTTTTAAATTTCATAATGATTCTTAAAAAATAATTCTCCTTATGTTTATTTATACAAAATTTTGTCCTATACCCCCATGTTAAAAATTTAGAAAAAGCGGGATGGCAACGCAAGCTGTTGGACAATTTTTACCAAAAGTTGATAGGCACTAATTTATGTCAAAGTGTAATTACATACCAATTTGTATGAAATTCTGTACAGTAGTATCTGAGATACAGTCGCCACAAAATTTTGTCACACACACACAGACAGACAGACATTTTCTAAAAAGGGTCAAATCGTGTTCTACAACTCTCAAAACGTATAAATCCATCAAAAACCCGAGATGAAAATTTTTAAGAATCCAATACTTTCTTCTATTGAATATAGAAGAAAGTAAAAAAGAATTAAAAAAAAAAAAAAAAAAAAAAAAAAAAAATGGACGCAATCTTTTAGCAGGGGATCATTTCGTCGCTTATTTACAAAATTTACTTATTACAAAAATATAGAGAATTATTTCTCCGGTAACCGACAAAATGCGCTTTTTCTGGAAGTTGTTCCATGAAATACGCGATTGCTTAGCTAGAAAGCAGTGTGTGTGGTAGGTAGGGGGCAGTTGTCTGATTACTGAAAATATGCCACATTTTTGTGGCTGAGTACTAAAATATGTGTTTTACTTTTTCTTCAGAATTTTTGAGGAACTATTAAAAAATAGTGCGATTTTCGTGAAGGGTTCGTTTTCAAAAATGAATTTTACTAGATAGACACTAGTTTTTTTCTTTTTTCCTTTTTTTAAATCACATTTAATGAAACTCAGGCACTTACTTATTATTTTATTTATTTATTTATATTTTTAAGTGCAGTATTCAATATTTATTAATTGTTTTAAGTCGTTCTTATTCATAAGGTATGTGAAGTTTTTAATGCGCAAATTTAAATACAATTGCATAGCTGCCAAGTTTTTTAATTTATTCCGGAGTGTTGTTAGCCCCACCCCTTTTTCACACCTTAATATTTTTAGAATAAATTTCTTCACATTTAATCGTAATTATATATTGAAGAAAATTTTTCTACAAATATTACGATGTGAAAAAAGGGCGAGACTAACAGCATTCCGGAATAAATTAAAAAACTTGGCAGCTATGCAATTGAACTTCTTAAATTATGAATTCAAATATAATTAGAATATCTATTTTAGCACGGCAGCGACCTAGGTTCGAACCAGGTACTTTTTGTCTACCAGCTTTAAGAGCAGGACCTCTAGGCCACTAGTGAGGCCACATATTCACTGATTGAGAAAACTGAAAATTCTTCTAGTAGGAGTTCGAATCTGACTAACTCAATATAGCAAATCAATATTATTCTTCCTACCTTCTCCACGACTTATTTCTACGACCAACCATAACTTGAGGGTACACGCATTCTTATTGGAAAATTTGAGTGTGTGTACCAATTCTAAACGAGCGTTGGGTCATAGAGAAGCTTCAGAAAAAAGAACGCATCCCTCCGCTAAACGAATGTTACTTTTTGGTAAATGCGGCAAGTCAAGAAGAATTCGGTAAAAAAGTCCCTGGGAAGTCGTGCCGTAGAGAAATCCAGATAATTATATACATCGGAGAATTCCTACGGAGGAACTTAATAATGATGGTGCAGGCTCTGGGGGATCCGGTTCTGCTCTCGCCCCCGTCTGCAGAGAATTACAGGGAACGATCACAAACTGATGCGGCTTTACTTGGAGAACAGTTCTGTTTCGTTCAGTAGCTGCAGGAAGACTGGTGTTCTATTTCATATTCGTTACAATAAAGGCTAGAAATAAATTTTTCAATCCTTGCTGTAGAAGATTTTGAGATATTCTTTATAATAATAATAATTATTATTATTCATGACAACTGGGCAGTGGTATTGTTTTGTATATATATATATATATATATATATATATATATATATAACAAGAAAGAAAAACTATACGATTTTTATATTTATAAAACTCTTTACAATTATACTTACCACCCTGTACTTCGTTTTGCTTTAAATTTCATTTATCACCGAGACGACGCCTTAAAATATTATTTTATTTTTAATGACGAAATCTCACAAAGCGATCTTTATACCTGTACTTTTAAAAAGAAGCGCTTTGTATAATAATAATGAAAATAGTGATAAACTTGTAACACAGTTGAAGACTCTTTTTTTATTTTGAACAATTTCCACATATTTTCTCCACGCATCTAAATACTAATTTTAAGTGACTTTGTAAACCAATCGTTAATGCTAACTAATGCTTAATGTTACATTTACACACTGTTATACTGGTGCGCTTTTGTGCATCTATAAATAAATTGTCAGTTTTATTATATTTTGTACAGTATACAACCCCTAATATAGGTTTTAAAAAATCTCGTAGATTGTATTTGTCGTCTTATACAAAATATATAAAAATTTTATTTATTTTTCCTAAAATTCTTTTACAAATTATTCTTTTATGAGTCTTTATTCGCTAGCTAGTAGTGTTATACATGCCGCTTTTTCGAACATGATTTTTCAGAGTTCATACTCATCAGGAAAAACCAGAAATACTCAGAGAATTTGGATTTTGTTAAAAAAAAAAAAAAAAAGTCAACGAAAACTTAGGGAAAATAAAAATT
Source organism: Salticus scenicus (assembly GCA_963930645.1). Taxonomy (NCBI): domain Eukaryota; kingdom Metazoa; phylum Arthropoda; class Arachnida; order Araneae; family Salticidae; genus Salticus; species Salticus scenicus. Next base: position 292,751,732 of record OZ005655.1, on the reverse strand, counting down.
TTCATTGAAAGTCAGGGAAATAAAAATTTTCATTGAAAGTCAGGGAAAAATCGATTATTAAACCTGGAAAAACAAATATTTTCTTTCTTTCAAGTCATATTTTTCTCGTTTAGCTTCATATCAAAATTCAAAAGATTAAGTATTGTGTGAATACGCATGTAAACCATGATTTCTATCATGATCGACAGTAACATGACATCATACAGTGGAAGTAGATGTAATTTCTCCTCTCTAGAGGAGCGTTTCTTGTAGTATGTCGCTAATATTTTCTTGAAAATTTTCTGGGAACTCAGAGAAAACTCAGGGATTCCCCCCCCCACCCCCCCCCCTGATTTGAGTATGAACCCTATTTTTATTTATGCCACTCAAATAAAATGATTTCCTAATTTCCACCATGTTGGTCGTTTTGCCTTTTAACTTCCTTGCTAATATTAGTTCATTTGTGATTTGGATTTCCATGAAGCTTTATACATTTTATTCATAAAGACTCCAAAAATCTTGTTCATGATGTTCTTTAAATGTCCTTCATGTCATATGGATGGGGATGACTAATTTATCTTTTTCTCTTCCTCATTGTTATTGCCCATCTAGTGGCCCAATGGTTAGCGCTCTGTCACAAAGTTGACGGAATTTCAAAATATGTATTAGTTAATGAGTCATTGTGGAAACAAATTTTCCCATAGAATAACATGGGCTTTGTCTGTCAGCGAGATTAGGTATTGTCTGTTTTTAAAGACTTTTCAAGTGCTAATATACAGCGTGGTTACAATTAAACTTCCCCTATAAACAGCATCCTACTGCGCAAACGGGTGGAGGGAATGCAACGAAATTTAGTATGTAGACTATACACGAGATGCGCTCATGAAACTTCGAAAAAAAAAAAAAAGTTCCAAAATGTCTACCAGATGGCGCTTTTTCCGGAAAAACATGAAATTTAACACAATAAACGACCAAAACAGAATACAGAAACAATATTAACAATCCTGAACAAGAATTATGAGTAGTAAAACAGTTCAACTGCTCCTCTTGTGCAATTTCGACCTAATCTGTTCTTGTTTCTGCAAATTGAACTTTTTTTTTTTTTTCCCCTCCTCAAACAGCGTACTGCTATTTTTTCCTTACCTTTACTTAAGGGCCCTCTTCACTCACCGCCGCTGGAAGCCGAAACTAATGTTATTCTATGGAAAATTTTTCTTTACAAATAACTTATTAACTAATAGATATTTTTAAATTCTGTTTTCACATTCAGAAAATTCCCAGCTGTTAAATTGACGGACCTTTTTTAAAAAATTATTTTTTTTATTTTTATATTTTATTTTAAAGCTGCAAAATACGAATTTTCAATATGTGAAATTTTTTCATTTTGCAATTTCAAAATAAAATATTAAAAATTAAAAAAATATATTTTTAAAAAAGTCCGTCAGTTTAACAGTTGGGAATTTTCTGAATGTGAAAACAAGAATTAAAAAATATGTATTAGTTAATAAGTTATTTGTAAAGAAAATTTCTCCATAGAATAACATTGGCTCGGGCTTCTGGCGACAGTAAATGAAGAGGGCCGTTAATGTGGTTCGATGACAAGGTGATCAGAAACTAGTCAATATTACATGTTAATATTGTTTCAGCTTTTCGTTTTGGTCGTTTAATGTGGAAAATGTAATGTTTTTCCGGAAAAGGCGCTCGCTGTTGGACATCATTTTGGAACTTTTTTTTTTTTTTTTTTTTGAAATTCCGTGAGCGCATCTCCTGTATAGTCTATATACCAAATTTCGTTGCATTTTGTTTACCCGTTTGCGCTGCAGAATGCTGTTTATATAGAGGAAGTTTAATTACAACAACCCTGAATATAAAGGATTAAATTAGGTAACGGTTAGGTACAATTGGATAGTGTTTTATAATTCACGAGACTCGCATAATTTTTCTTTCTTGTTTCGATTGCAACTGGATGCAAAAGTTGTTGAAGTTGAGTTTCAATAACATACATATGATATTTGAACAATTGCAAAACGACGAATTTGCTAAAGGTTTTTTTAATAACAATTACTACCTGTTGAATCCTATTAAATTACGGTATTCGGAAATGTATTACGCAACTGCTATTGCGATATCCCAACTTCAAAAGTTCTGAATTACAATGAAATTTTAGAGTGTAGTCTACATTTACAGAAGACTGAGCTGATACGCGTGTGCGCATATCTTAAATATTTTTCTTTGTTTTTGTCTGTTATAATATTGCCGAAATTGCTTTTGACATTTTATATGCACTCCTAATTGTAAAACCACGAAAGAAAAATTGTGGGGTTGGCATATGTTAACGCGCACTTACCAACATTACGCCTATGTTATATAAGTACATTTTCTCTGCAAACTTTATCACGATGATATATCTCTCCCCTTCCCCCCTACACACACACACACAAAGAAATGGGTAGAAATTTTATAACACGTTACCTTTTTCCATTAAAATTCTATTTTAAAATGTAATGCTTATAAGCCTTAGGTATTTCAGCTGCAAAATGTTGCTGGAATTTGTTTATTTGTTATGCCAAAAATATTAATTGTACCTTAAAATATTTAATTATCAGCAAAAATTATTAAAAAAAAAAAAAAAAAAAAAAAAAAAGAAAATCAATAATAAGAATCTGGTAAGTGAACACTAACTTATTTTTTTTTAACTAATGTTAATAACCTTAGGTCTTAATATTATTAAGTTAAGACCTAAGGTTATTAAGTGTTCACTTACCAGATTCATATTATTACTTTTTTTCTTTTCTTTTCTTTCCTTAAATAAAACTTATTTAATGAATCAGTTTAAGACAGTCGTAAGTGCAATGAATGACATGAAGAGATTAGAAGTTTGCCCGGACCGAAACTTTGAGGTCCGGCCCGGAATGACTAGTGCTACCTCGAGAATAAAAGAGCCGCCCGGGGAAGGGGGGGGGGAGGACTCATTAAAAAAAAAGGGTAACTTATTTTCAGAAAGGGCATTATTTGCATAATTTGCGGTCTTCTATGTTGTGATTTTCTGTACGTAACAAAAGTAAATTACTAATTTTATCTGCATATATGTAGACTATATGCATTTGTTCTTCCAGGAATGCTGTAAAGGAAGAAAAGTATCTAAAGATCTCTGAACATTTAACATGTTAGAAAAGGCTGCTTGGTATTAAAATGTTTTTAGAAAGGGCCGTCCCGTGGAGCATCCTGTCAAATTAGCCTTGACATCTAAAATTTCGGCACGAACCGGACAAAATACGATAAAATCAAGACCCCCCTACTCCCCTCTCAAAATAAATAAATTGCATGCCTTTTCATGCAAAAGAAAAAAAAAATTTAGTATCTACTTTTCAGAGGTTTTATATAGCCAAGCAATAGAATATCCATTAACAAAACTACTGACCTTTTAGAAGAAAATTACATATAAACAGAAATTCATTATTAAGGGGAGAGATTTTATGAAACGAATACAGTAACCATTGCTAGGCCTCTCGTCCATAATAAATTCTGCCTAGGAAAAAAGTAGAAGATAAGACAATAGAGACGTCTCCCCTGAGATGAAACCAGATAAATATTTTAATTAAAAAAGAACCTGATTTTTTTTTTTTTTTTTTTTTTTCTAGAGTTCTTAGATGTGCTTGAATTAACTGTTTTTTATGCAATTTTTGGACGTTGTCAATTGATTTTCTTATGTTTTCACACTTGTACAGCCTGTCCGTCTATAGGACATTATTACACAAGTCTTCTGTCTAGGACAGAATTTTAATATTTTTTAGTTGTTATATTTTTTCCTTTCAAGCACGAGACTCATATTATAATTTCAGTCATTTTTCCTTTCTTCTAGGATCTTTAAAATTCAATGCGAACTCTCTTTCTTATCTAGGCTTATTTATCTTCATTAGAGTGAAATGTATTTTTATTTTCATGATCCGATCCCCCGTAAGAAGAAAAGGAATTCTCGATAAGGATCTTAATAGAGAAGATTCTGCTACTCCATACCGCGAACCGTGGGACGCTTATAATGATTCACGACGTACGCTCTTCTATCTGAAAGAGTTAACCTCTCGGGGTTAGAATGATGCCCATTTCCCGGGCCACTCAATAAAATATTACCGGATATATCTGATGATGATGATGCCTTTAGAAAAAGCCGGCTCCAATAACGGCTCAGACGCGTGACCATCTATTAATATTTTTTTTTAATGTTGGACTTAAACATTTTTATATATACTCTTAAAAAAAAAAAAAAAAAAAAAAAAAAAAGCAAGTTTACGGAGTTATAAAGCATTATAAAAGATTAAAAAAAGAGAAAAAAAATCCTTTTCTCAGTTTTTTTCTTTTTTTCTTTTTTTAAATAGGTGTATTGAATGTTGGTACACCACCGCAATTTATATGGTTAAAAAAAAGGGTGGGGTGGGGTGGGTGGATAGCGAAAAATACCATAGATATAGTAATATATATAGATTTATCATCCCCATGTTATCGAGCAAAAACTTTTGAGGCCGAAAAAAAAGTTCTAAAATCAGCCATTTAGAGAGTATTGAAAAAAAAAGAATAAAAAGAAAAATGAATTTGAAACTGTATCTGGAGTTTTTCATTCACCTTTAGTAAATAAATTATTCATAAATTTTATTTACTAAATTATCCGTGTGTATGTATGCTTTACTCGGGGAAAAGCAGCCATTAGAGTGACTTTTCCCGAAAAAAAAAGATATCACTTTTTCCCTCTCGCTGATCAATCTATGTCTTATTACTATATCTATGAAAAATACACACACACATAGACACAAAATAAAGCACAGTTCACAAGTGTGAAAAAGCAAGAAAATCAAGTGGCACTGGTTAAGAAATGCACGAAAAATAAAAATAAATAAACAAACGAATACTAATTCATTTAAATGTTCGGATAAGTGGAAGGGTCAGACAGGGGTATAAGAATCGTCGACAGGGTTTGTGTCTTCCAATCTGTTATGTTCCCGCAGTTTTTTATAATACGTCGAAAAAAAATGGGGGTAGGGGGAATAAAAAATGCAGAAAAAAGCCGGGGTATACATTAATACAATGTGAAATTACAAGAAAATCAACTGACACCGTCACAAAATTGTATAAAAAATAGCTATTTCAAGTGCATTGAAGAACGCAAAAAATAAATAAATAGATAGATAAAAAAAGAGAGACAGAGAGAGATTCTTTTTTAATTAAAAAAATTATCTGGTTGCATCTGAGAAGGGACGTCTCTACTGACCTATCTCCACCCAAGAAACTGTTTTCTAAAGTGTGACTCTGTCATTCGGATACCCTATAACCAAAAATGATAAAAGTCATGATTCATGCTCCATCACCCCGTAAACACACCATCTTTCCATTCCGCAACACACCCTCGCAGGAATGTACAAAACTCCCGTTATTTGCAACACCCTTTGGAGGAACATTTCTATGTCTATCTCCACCCATTGTTTGGCAATCGCTTTAATAAACTTTGTATCAATTGGCTCGAAATCTCTTTCTCTTAAATTTTCTCTTTCCCCTTTCTTCGCGTATTGCAACAAATAATAATAATAATAATGTGGTGTGATTACATTAGACTTTCGGAACATTTAGTGATTACCATCAAGAGTTGATTCAGGCAATGCTCCTTAACAAAATTCCATCTCATAAAATTGGCCCCTTCACAAAATTCAAATTCAATTTCGTTTTAAAAAGTGATCCTTTTATAAGATTTCCTATGTTTTTAGTATTATTTCAAATGATTCCCTATTATACTCTGTTTAAATAAAACCCTATTAACTTGGTATGAAGTTTTACGTAAAATAAGCTGCTAAAATGGAAGGTTTCAAACGAGGACCCCCCCCCCCCCCCCACACACACACACGCACTAAAAAGATTTTGTTTCTCACAAAAAAAGGGGCTCCGAAAGTTAAAACCTGTATTCCCACCCCCCCACCCCTAACAACACATTTGAAGTTTGAGTATTTTTCTCCCCAAATTCATATATTTGTAACGATGGACTGTTTTGTATTTTTCCGAATTCTTTTGTGCTTCCCCAGGAAAAAATTATAGATTGTGGTTGTAGTCACATTCGAACATATTTGTTTCATTTTCTTTTAAATAATTTGATGTAATTCAGACAAATATGTTCCGTAGAACTTAATATATTTTAATTAAAATTAAAAATTTTAATGATAAATTTTAATAATAATTCTTTCACGCTTCTTTATAAAATAGCTACAAGTATGCTAAGTACATCGTTTTTTATATTAAACATGCCTCACTAAAGCGACACAACCTACATTAATTTTGTTTTGTCTAAAATAATTTAACAACTTCAAGTAATTTGAAACAATAGGCCGTAATGTGAGTGAAATACTCTTTTTAGTACTGTAAAAAAACGATAACGCATAATTTTCTGTATTCATGAAACTCTTTACAGTTCTTGCGACAGTGAAGTATAATATGACTACCCAATTTCAATTCAACCAAATGTAGCATTTAGACGCTGTCATGTCGCATTCATCACCGGAAAAAAACCCTAACTAAATCCAGGAAACCTCTAACTGTATAGATAGAGCAAAAGCTCATACTCTGAACCTTTGACATATTAAAAAAAAAAAAAAAAATTCCCAGTCAATCTAGAATTTGTTTTCTCTTCTAAAATAATGAAACTGGGCTACATCTATCTCATGTACCCACCTCTTTAATTATGATTCTTCGAAGAGTAAACGATTGTAAAATCTAAAAAATCTTGACAAAAAAAAAAAAAAGTCAATTAGTATTTTTTTTTCCTTTATAAAAATTATTAAACTGTATTCCTATTAATTTTATATGCCCATTTCGTTAATTATGATCCTTAGAAGAAATGAACGTTTGCAAAATCGCTGCCCTATAAAAAAAAAAAAAAAAAAAAAATCTAATGAACTAAAAAATAAAATAAAATAAAATAAAATAAAGTCATCCAATCTAGCGTTTATTTTGTCCTTAAATAAAGCTATTAAACTGTGCTATATAACTCTTATGTGCCCACTTTGTTTATTATGATTCTTCGAGAACTGAACAATTGCAAAATCACTACTCCTGTAAAAAAAAATTCTAGTAAATTAAAAAATTGTCACTCAATCTAGCGTTTTTTTTTTTTTCCTATACAAAGCTATTAAACTGGGCTGTCTCACTTTCTACTTCAAACAAGAAGAAATGAAAAAGAAAAAAAAAAAAACATTATTAGCATTTCTGGTTCCATCTCTTCGAAAAACGACCAGTTAATATTCATGAAGCAGCCGGAGATAGACTGATCGTCGACTACCTGTTTACAGTCGCGCAAAGAGGAATTCCGTATCTCTGAAACATGGTCGGGAAAAAATAGAAAGAATAAATAAATAATGTGATTGTAATAATAAAGATCCAAAAGGCCGATAACAACACTGTTACAATATACGGCGGACACGTGATAAGAATGATGAAAGTTTTGTCTTTTTTTTTTTTCCTCTTTCAATTAAGAATGATTCGTCTCTTTTTTGATGGAATCCGACTGTTTTTGATAACCATGGAAAGAAACAGTCGGTTGAATTAATTCTTGGTTTTTTTCATCATTATATTACACGAGAGAAGAATTTATAAATCTACAGTTCGTCTTAAGATTTCGTAATTATATAAGACGGCCGCAAGTGAAAATTATTTTCTACCTTCTTCAAAATAAACTAGTATGCTATGGCTATAATCGGTTAACCCTAGAACCTTTACATTTAGAGCATAAATATACCATTCGTAAAATTTGCTTACTTCATATTTAAAATACCTTTAAGGCTTGTATAAAATATTAATTCTTATATATGAGCTTGAGCATACATTTAAGTTTTATTGAGAAATGAGTGTGCACACTTTAAAAGTTACTTACACATTTCTTCATTGTATGAGTAAAATTTACTTGGGTTGGTATTCTACGGTTTAGATAAACAAAAGTTTAATCAACTTAGCTTTTCACATTTAACGGCCCTCTTCACTTACCGTCGCCGGTAGCCCGAGCCAATGCTAAGGGGAAATTTCCTTTACAAATAACTTATTAACTAATACATATTTTTAAATTCTGTTTTCACATTCAGAAAATTCCCAACTGTTAAATTGACGAACCTTTTTTAAAAGTGTATTTTTTAAATTTTTAATATTTTATTTTGAAATTGCAAAATAAAAAAATTTCACATATTGAAAATTCGTATTTTGCAGCTACAAAATAAAATATAAAAATATAAATTAATAAAATTTTTTTAAAAAAGGTCCGTCAATTTAACAGTTGGGAATTTTCAGAATATGAAAACAGAATTTCAAAATATGTATTAGTTAATAAGATATTTGTAAAGAAAAATTTCAGATAGAATAACATTAGCTTCGGCTTCCGGTGGCAGTGAATGAAGCAGGCCCTTAACATTTTATACATGCAATTTGGTGCAATTTTTACGAGTAGAAGGTGAGATATAGCCATAGCAGCGCCACTTGTCGGCTGATATACACCCAAATTGTATCAGCATATTTTCCATAATGCATATTTCATATACTAAATTCGGTACATTTTTACTCTATAGAACCTGAGATATAGCTTTTCCTCAAATGGGGGGGAAAATCATAGCACAGTAGTGTCACCTATTGATCGATACTTTCCGAAAACTAATCAACATGAATTTTAGTCAAAATCCAGAAAAATATCAAGTTTGGTTAAATCCGTCTATTAGTCCGTTAGATACAGCATCCACAAAAATTTTCAAAAACACGCAAATTTTTACAGATATTTTCCAAAAAAAAAAAATGGTTTATTCGTTTTCAGGACATCTCAAAACATGTAAAATCTGAAATAAAAAATTTCTCAACATTTTCTCCTTATTTATATAGAAGAAAGTAAAAAAAAACTTAAAATAACCTGTCCGATAGGTTTCGACTCCTGCATCGTTCTTTTATTAGTGACTACCATGGTTAAGAAATGTTAAGCTGCTTCAATTATAATGAGACTCTCAAAAATTCATAATTAATCACGTATACACATACTGATAGATAACAACAGCTAATTCAACAACAAGGTATGGAAAGAGAAGCGTTGCTATAGCAACGGCAGGTTATCTTTACCTGTTTTGTTTGTTTGTTTATTTATTTATTTATTTTTAATCGATCTTGGGAAAGCTGAAAATAAAGCATGCGGTATTCGAAAGTATTTTCAACTAGCATGCTACGCCCGCTTCGCTGGTCACTAAATTTAAATGAATTTTTAAAATAATTGAATCACTATTTATCTTTTATATCACATTTTGGGCTTTGTAACATAATTACTTTTTTGGTCAAAAAGTCAAAATAATATATTACAAATTAAATTAAATTAAATATTTCTTCCGTTTTGCAACAATGCTCTATGGTCTTATGTGAATGATTCTCAAGAATGAATCAACAATTGTTTACAAATTTAATGGATTATGTATGGGAAATAAGTACACTGTCATTTAAAAATTGCAGCTCTTAGAACTTCAAAACTGATCATTTTTAAAAGGTTATTCATTATTCTTTAATATTAAACTGTTTTTTGTTTAATATTAGACTCTTATTTTAAGATAAAAGTAATCGAATGATATCGCGTTGTGAAACTTTGCAACGTAATATCTTTAAATCTAATAGCGTGATGCATATAGTGTCAAAATGAACAGCTGTTAGAGCTCTTTAAAAAATATATGTAACATCTATGCAGTATCTTTTAAAAAGAATTCATCAGTTTTTTATAAAAAAAAAAAAAATGGCCGACTTTCATTACCAAAGTAGTTAAATATAGACCAATCAAAAATAGGAGTGGTCCGCCCGGATGTGTTCCGCCGAGAAACTTTTTGCTTTTTATTTATATAGGTTATCGAATACGTCTAGAGGCATGTATGGGGCTTCAAATTGCTGCCGTTTCAATTACACTTATCTGAATAAAATTTCGAAATTGGTATATTTTAAGAAAAGTGAGATTTGCTTAGAATGTCGGGGACGATCCAGGCAGAAATTGGAGACCTTTCACAAAATTCAAATTCATAAAATGGCCCCCTTCACAAAATTTAGATTCATAAAAACAGGCAAAGATTTCGTTTTATAAAAATGATAATTTTGTAAAAATTTTCCATGTTCATAGTGTTATTTTTAATGAGTGTTTATACTTGATTCAATGAAATTCTAGTAACTTGGTATTAAATATCATATAGAGTGACTACTAAAATAATAAAGAAGAAAAAAAAAAATACACGATGGTTTCTTTTCTTTTTCTGTCTTTCTTTCTTTCTTTCTTTCTTTTCTTTTTTTTCTTTTCGCAAAAATAAGTAAAAATTTCACAAAAATAATTTATTTTTCACAAAAATAGGCCCCAAAAATTTAAATCTAGATCGACTCCTGAATGTACTCTTAAACGGTTTAAATTTATTTAATTTGTATAGACTTATATTTAAACAATTTAAAACAGCCATCTAACTGTATAATATAAGTTTTCTAAAAACACATTTTTTATTTGAAGGAAAAGAGAAGTATTTGAAAAAATAAATTTATTACACAGGTCAAAAGAAAAAAATAAAAGTAAAAAAAATACAGTATGATTTCTTTTCTTTTTCTTTCTTTCTTTTCTTTTCTTTTCTTTTCTTTTTTTTTTTCTTTTCGCAAAAATAAATAAAAATTTCACAAAAATAATTTATTTTTCACAAAAATAGGCCCCAAAAATTTAAACCTGGATCCACTCCTGAATGTACACATAAACGGTTTAAAATTATTTAATTTGTATATATACATATATGTAAACAATTTAATACATCATCTAACTGTATAATATTAATTTTCTAAAAACACATTTTTTATTTGAAGGAAAAGAGAAGTATTTGAAAAAATAAATTTATTACACAGGTCTGCATCTAAAATTTTGATATTATAATTTTGATTTATCTTTATGTTTTTTTCGGTGTGTTGAAACCGAAACTAGACGCAGTCTTTCTCTATCACGTAAAGATTTTTGTCAATACAGGGTGTATACCTACAACCGACACAATTTTTTCCGTAACCCTTTCACCAATATTAAGTTTCTATTCTTATTTCTATTGAGTTTCATAGTTTCTTTCCATGAATTATTTTAATGAATCATGGAAACATACTAGAAACTAACGAAAATGAAGAAATTTTTCCTGTATATAGATACCCTTGTTGGCGAAAATCCATAATCCATAAAGAAAAACTAACTTCGTTTTCGATTTCAACACACCGAAAAGTATATATTCATCAGCTAAAATTATCAAATCAAATTTTGACAACATTATTTTTATAAAACCTGTATTATTAATATTATCATCATCATTAAAATAATATATATATATATATATATATATATATATACTTTGTCAGGGTTCATACTCATCAGGGAAAACCTGGAAAACAAGGAATACTCATGGAATTTGGAATTTGTTAAAAAAAAGTCAGGGAAAATAAAGATTTTCATTAAAAGTCAAGGAAAATTGGTTATAAAACCTGGAAAAACAAATATTTTCTTTCTCTCAAGTTATATTTTTCTTGTTTAGCTTTATATCAAAATTTAATTGATTAAGTATTGTGAAAATACGCATGTAAACAATGATTTCTATCTAAATTTCTATCATAGTCGACAGTAATATGACACCATACAGTGGAAGTAGCTGTGTATTTTGTCCTGTGTAGAAGAGCGTTTCTTGTAATATGTCGCTAATATTATCGTGAAAATTGTCTGGGAACTCAGGGAAAACTCAGGGATTTTTTCCCCCATATATGAGTATGAACCCTGTTTGTTATAAGAAAGTTTTTTTTTTTTTTTTTTTTTTTTTTTTTTTTTATGTATAATGTATAAATATACATGTATAAAGTAAAAGACAGGAGGATACTGCAAACGATACTGCACCCTGCCTGTTCTTTAGGTGAAGAAATAGCACTTTTTTTTTGCCTCTCATCCAAAAAATAGTACCCTTCTGGCTTCTTATCTAAAAAAATTGCACCCTTATTGCTTTTGTATTAGAGCACAAATTTAGGAGAAAACAACAACCTACAAACTGAAGAATAATGATATATTGAAGGTAAACGATATGTAAAATGAGTAAAAACTATTGCGTATGATCATCAACATTTATTTATTTATTTATTAGTAACAAGCAAAAGTAAAGAAAGTTAAAATTAAAAAGTATTCATTTTATGCATATTTATAAATAGAATTTTGAAATGAGTGTTGGTGGATTTCAAATGTACATTTAAGAATCAAAACTGCTCTTAAATCCTAAAAAGCGTCCTCCCCCCCCCCCCTTTTTTTTTTTCTAACTAGCAGTGCCTTGCATTTTTTTTTTAAACCCAGGAGAAACCCTGATAATATAAGATCAGTTATACTTTGTCGGCTTAAAGTTAAACATACAATGTCAAAAAACAGATTATGTCTATTCACTGTATGCAAACATTGTCAAAAGAAACAAAGCCCCTTTCTCACAATACGCATAAAAAATAAAAAAATAAAAACTCTCACAAATTATTACCTCATTATCTAGAATGTACCTTTTTTTTTTTTTTTTTTTTCTGCACGTGCCCCTTGTTAGTTTTTCGAGTCGGTTTTGGACCGGTTTCATGATGTCGGACCTTATGCTTTTCTTTTCTTGCGCAGTATTTTTTTTTTTTTTTTTTTTTTTTTTTTTTTACCATCCCCCTTTACCTGTCGAAAAGAAGCATCACTTTTTTTTTTTTTTTTCTTTTTCGTTTGAATTCCATGCTTGTTGGTAATATTTGTCGACGCTGCTTTTTTTTTAATTGTACAAACTATGTACTCTCAATTCAGGAGAACTAAAAAAGAAAAAAAAAAATTCGAAAACCGAGTCGTAACTGATGTAAGTATCAGAATTGTGTAGGAGAAAGTTGAAATATTTCGTGATAAATTGTTGGTAATCAGCTTAAAAATCAGAGAATTAAATAAATAAAAAAGAAAAATGACTAAAACCCATTTTGGAATGATTTATTTGTTCGTTCAACAGTAATTTTCTACAAAGAGAATGTCGTATTTTTCCCACTTAACTTCTGTAATTGTAGAAGGTTACATTATTCTATGAAAAAGTATTACAGGTTAAAACAGTAAAAAACATGTTTAGGTTACAAAAGCATAATATTCAAAGTTTAAATATACGTGAAGATAAGAAAATTACAGCTGCAAATTATTTGTACAGAGAGTTTTATTTTCTTTAAGAATTATGAATTGTCAACAAGTATGTTGAATAACTTAGCTTATGTTCATAAATACTGGTTAGGCTTTTGCTGGTTTGCCTATCACAAACTTGCAACACAAATGAAAATGTTTATGATCTTTATTTTTCTATTTGTCTGACAATTTCATCTTTTATTTCTATAAGTATTTCTTAAACTGCTTTGAAACTGGTATATATTATTCAGATTTACTGCAGGCAGAATATTCACTGTTGAATCTTTATAAGAATAATACACCCCGCGACAAAAAGATAGGTACAAAGGGTTTTTTCTTCGATTTTTCATAAAATAACATTATCTAAATTGTGCTTATCATTTATTATTATCCTAAAATAACACTATTCCCGGACTAATTTTTTTTTTAAGACTCATTTAGAAAAATTTTAAGACTAAAATATTTCTAATTTAAGACTACACACCGCAACAAAAAGATAGGAACAAAGTTTTTTTTTTTTTTTTTTTTTTTTTTTAATTTTTGAATATGATTATTTTGAATATGAATATTTTAAATATGATTCAAATATTTAATATGTTTTTGTTATGATAATAAATGATCAGCACAATTTAGATATGTTATTTCCTGAAATATTTAAAAAAGCCCTTTGTTCCTATTTTTTGTCGCGGAGTGTAGTCTTAAATTAGAAAAATTTTAGTCTTAAAACTTTTCTAAATTAGTCTTAAAACAAAAATTAGTCCGGGAATAGTGTTATTTTAGGATAATAATAAATGATACGCACAATTTAGATAATGTTATTTTATGAAAAATCAAAGAAAAAACCCTTTGTACCTATCTTTTTGTCGCGGGGTGTAGATTAAGTGAATTAAAGCAATTATTAAATTTTAACTGAATTAAAATACTCACAATGACCAGCGATTTATAAACTATAGATTGATATTTTATTGGACCTTTTTTTTCTCGGATAATAGTTCGTATTGACGAAGACATCGATTCTACAAGCTTTTGTCGTGCATTGCCTTATCGTCCATGAAGTACATTACCTTCGGAGTAAAAATGTAAAATTGGACGATGTACTTGATCTGCCAATATGTCCAGGTATTGCATGTCTTTTTGTTTACCCAGGGCAACACTTCCATACCAGCATAACATTCCCCATACCATGATAGCAGGTTGGTTGGTTGGTTGTAGGGTTTTAAGGCCTATAGGTGGAATGCCCTCCGTGGAAGTCTTTCTAATGGTTCATAGTCCGTATTTAGGCGAGTTTCAGAGAAAACCATAGAAAATTCAGAATGTCTATGTCGGTAAGCACGACCTGGGATCGAATTCAACACTTCCCATCTACTATCTTTGAACGCAGAACCGCTCGGCCACTAGTGGGCCACCACGGTAGCAAATTTTTCGTACTTGCGCCGATGGCGAGCATTTGTAGAAACTCTCCTGGGTTTTGTGTACATATGTACATTAAAGTTTAAATGATTATTACGGGTAACTACAGTTGAAAAGTGTTTGATACTCTATGCGGACTACACAATTTTTCTTTCTTGAAGAGCAATGTTCAACAATGCTGATTTTTTTTTTTTTAATTCTCGTTAGCTGCTATTATGTACAATTCAAATCTAAATAGAAAAAAAAAAAAAAAAAAAAAAAAAAAAGCAAGTTCTGTATATTTCTGGGAAGCAATATCTCGTGCTAAATCATTATAGATGCAAACTGATGGAAATTATTCTAAATTTTACCAACCCTTAGGAAGAAACATGGATCCATTGAAGAAAATTTTTTTCCACTTCACCGACTACCTATCTAACATTTGAAAGATATAGTTACTGGAATACCGCTAAAACATCTAAGTTTCCGAGAATCGACTGTTCGGTTTTCTCGGTAATCCAAGCATTCAAAACCACCCAACGTCCATTGCTTGTCAGCAAAATTATATATCTTCGTCAATCAATGAGGAAAGAGTCATTATCTCGCTTTCTCCATTTATTTTTCTCTATTTCAATTTTCCTTGAAAGTAGATATTGATACATCGGCCATTTCATTTCGAGAAAAGGAATAAGAATTTTATTACGACTGGCGCAAAAAAATGGTCAACGCTTCGCGTGTTATGTGTATGTTATTAGGAAGCTAAAGGAAGAAAATCTTATATCTTAAATCTGGTGTAAGAGCATTGTCAACAGCCCTCTTAAATGAAATAGGTTAAAACACTTTTCCATATTACGAGATAGTGTTATAGAGAGTGAACAAGAGAAAATATTTAATTATGGATATTTACTTGTTATATAGAAGACAAATTCCCGTTATAGTAAAAATTATTAATGCATCAGTCATAAATTAGGAATATTTAATGTATAAACAAACAAATCTGTAAACAAATGTCTGCTTGGTGTGTTGCTGCCTTATTTCTGCAGTCATATCCTGTCTTTTTTGCCTGATGAAGGGTTGCGCTTAATTATTTCGATCCGAAACAACTCTTTTGAGAATTTTAAATTTCATGACGTTTTCTTATATAATTTAATACCAGTTGTTCGTCTATCTGGGGGAAACTGTTCAGGGTTTGCCCTTGAATTCAGGGTTTTTAAAAATGTCCCTCTTCGTATTTCATATTTATTATTTTGTTTTTATTAAAATTTTTCATTTTGAATGTTTAATTTGCCTTATAATGTATTATGAATTCTTTAAATATCACTTATTACAGATATAAATGAAAACTTAATAACCCTACGATATACCATTAGTAATTGTTTCCTCGTCATTCATTCTGTATCTAAATAGTAGTTTTCAGGGGTTTGACATAGATTAGATAGTTTCATCATTTTTTATATTCTTTAGGCATGAAATAAGGTTTGTAGCACAGGATGTAGTCATTTCGAATTGAAAATTAGTTTAAAATTTAACAACAATAACAGTAACAATAATAATGTAAGTAAATAAATAACAATAATAATTTAATGTCCGACTCTTATTTTTGAATCAGGCGTCGAGGCGTCGTATTTATAAATTCTTAAATTTCTGTAATAAATAGTCTGTTATGAATAGTCCACAAGGAGCAGAATTGGAAAAACTCCGGGTTTTTTTTCAAAAAAAAAAAAAAAAAAAAAAAAAAAACAGCCCAGTGGGTTTTTTTGGGGTTTTTTCGGGTTTTTTCGGGTTTTATCTTCTTTTTTTTTTTTTTTTTTTTTTTTTTTTTTTGCGGGGGGGGGGGGGGGGGTTATTAGGGGTTTGTGGGTTTTATCAGGGTTTTTTCAGAGGTTTTATCAAAGTTCTCAGGAATTTTTTTTTTTCTTCCTTTTATTAAACATTGAGTACAACATTCACAATAAGATAATTAAAGAAATTAAATTACGATTTGTTCATTAAAATCAAAATCTGAAAAATTTAATTTTAAAATTTCTAAAGTCTTTTTATGATTAAGTTTAAAAGAAATTTTAAAAATAAAGTAATTGTACTTTAAATATTCTGTAATTCTTTTTATCTGCTGTTTACAACAAAAAATAGGATATTAATAATTATTTCACGTTGCTTTATTAAACTTTTCGTAGTCAATAGATTTTTCATAATACATTTTTAATTATTGTCCCTCTACATTACAGAACAGTGTTGCACTGGGAAAGTTTTCAGAAATTTTTTTAATTTTTTTTTTTTTTTATTTTACATTCCTCGAGTTCTATAGTTTACTTTATATTAACAAACAACTCTGTTTTTTTTTGTTTTTTTTTTTTTAATAAGATAATTATACATTTTTCTTTTTTTCATGGGAAATATTTCAGGATTTTATTCTTTAGAGCAGTTTTGGACATCTAAAATACTTCTGAAAGTTCTTTTTCATGTTCTAATATTGTGTATAACATTTGTTTTATGTTTGATTGTAAGTTAGACAAAAGTACAATTTTAAACAAAGATTTTGGAAAAAAACCCATTTGGGCTTTTTCTTGGGCTTTTTCAAGTGGGTTTTATTGAAAAAACCGGGTCGGGCAAAATCTAACCAACCCTGGTACAATCGGTAACAAAAGTGTCCGAACACTAGCAAAAATTCCTATGTAAAAAAGGTACACTTCATACGGTTTTGTTAAATAAATCCTTGTCGAATCCTGTTCTTAGTCAGTCTAAGAACAGGATTCGATAAGGATTTATTTAACAAAACCGTATGAAGTGTACTATTTTTACATACGAATTTTTGCTAGTGTTCGGACACTTTTGTTACCGACTGTAAGTAGTCTATATTTATTATACAAAATTCAAGGTGGTCTCAGCAAATCGTGAGGAAGCTTTTTTCCCCTCTGAAGGAAACAAGACACTGATCCTAAAAAGAACAAAAAAAAAAAAAAAAAAAAAAGAGAGAGAGAGAGAGAAATAAAAAGAAAGAAGGAAGGAAAGAAGCAGTGAAAACATTTAAGTGAAGACTTTATCGCTAACTTATTCCAGTATTAAGAGAAAACAAACGCATATGTCCTTCAACAGATATTGCTACACGCAGGGGCAAGCAAGCAAAGATATCCCACCAGGCAAATTTAAAAATAGTTCATTTGAAATCCGAAAATAAAGAAAAACTAATAAAATGGGGCCGGAGTGTGCATTTCGAATGCTGTTGGTCGAGACGCAGCGATTTGAGTCATAAACCGCAAATTGTAATGAATCTTTATATTAGGAGGCGACGGATGTGGGAGTATATAATTATGCAGTGTAATAAAAAAAAACCTTGACCACAGTAACAGAGATCCCAGTTAACGATGCCCAATCATACCCTGAATAATTGCTGAAAATTAAGAGATGAATCGCTTAGATTAGACGTTTTGTTTACAGTTATATTTCCGGGATAGTTTCAAAAGCTCTCATTTGAACTCTTTTATTTTTCGACAGTACTTTAAACAGGGTTACTATTTTGACTGGATTTCAGGAAAAACTTAATTAACTCGGAAAATTTGAAAAATCTATTAAAAAATAGGGGGAACTCAAAAAATTAACTCTTACAAGTCAACTGAACATATATAGGGCGTATTAGTTTTATTAACTTACTATTGTGGATTAGTTTATAACTGACTTAATTTTCATCCTTATAAAGCAGTAAAAAAAAAAAAAAAAAAAAAAAAAAAAAACCTTTTTGCAAACTTACAAACTAGATAGTTAAAAAAAAAAAAAAAAAACTGGAAAGAAAACTTTTATTTGTTATTTTTCCAAAAAATTTCTAAGTTTCCTGAATTTTCCCCGCTTTTCATAATAAATTTTTAATTTCACAGAAATATCCCTGTTTTACTGCAAAAAGGGAAAAAAATCAGGAATTTTATTTATTTATTTATTTATTTTTGAAAAAAACATCTAAAAAAGTTTCATAAAATAATAATAATAATAATGATAATTTCGGTTTTATTTCATTTTAAATTATCTAATTTGGCAGCTTGTAGATTTTTTTTTTTTTAATGCTTTAGGGTAAGTGCACCAGTGATTGACACTTTTACAGCAATCTCTGGTGTTTTTAATGTTCTAGTCATCAGAAAATATTTTAGAAATCTTATGGCGTGAAAGATATTCAGAACCACATATGTGTTAAAATATATACATTTGATAACTTTTTTTTTTTTTTTATGAATTTTTATTTGACACCCAGACTTACTCAATGATCCAGTAATTGACATTGCCAGTTTTTCATTTTATCAGTAATTTGCACCCTATGTTCCAGTGCTTGACACTGCTAGTTATTCATTTTACCAGTTATTAGCACCCTATGCTCCAGTGCTTAACATAAAATGTTAAAATTCTCATACGTAAAATGTTTAATTATTTCGGGATAGATGTCAATTACTGGAGCATGCTATAATGAAAAAGTCAATTATAGGATTTTCATCAACTGTAGTAAATTAATAACTTTTTTTATACCCTAGACTAGATATATTCAGTTGACTTGTAAAGGTACTTGCTTAAATCATTGCGCGTTATCTATTTTACTTTTTAAAATAAGGTAGAGAAAGAGAGACACCCCCCCCCGGTAGGTACCTTCTTTAAGGTACCATCAGATTAAAAAAAGTGTAAAATCGAATTTATTTAAGGAATGTGAAAAATGCTTGTAAGGTAGAATGTATTGTTACGACGGATTTAGTTTTTTCCCTGCCTCAGTTATCTTGTTGCAGTGAAAGTAGTTTTACAGTCAAAGTGAAATTAAATGGCATTTCCACTCACTTCCAGTAGACCAAATTTGGTGAAAATTGGTGATTTAGGGTTACCAATGTTTCGAGGTTCTAAATTGAACAATAAACTGAGATCTAGAATTTTTCGTTGAATTCTAGAAAGATTTGTATTATACAAATAATTTGTATAATAATAATTAAAAAATAAATAAATTTGCAGCATTTTTTATTCATTTCATAAAATGGTAAATAAAGGGTTTTAACACTTTCCTACATACTTAAAAGTATTTATGAATTCGGTTTGTCTGTCCGCCTTCTTTAACTCCCTTGAGCAATAATTACTCCTATTATATTTTTCGACTGCATTCAAACTGATATACAGTGTGTTCCAAAAACCTTGATCTAAGCTCCAATTCCTTAAACAGACATTCGTCTTAAACTTAAACATATAATCTGAAAGTTGCGTACATTTTTTTAAAAATATTCAGAAAATAAATAATACGTTTCAGTGTATTCAAAAATTACAAAATGTAAATTTTTATACTGCCCTTATTATATATAATATATTAAAATTTCCAGTGTGAAATGAATTCCATACACAAAAAAGTGACGTACAAGATTATAAAGTGTCCCAAAGGTATGTTAAGAAGCACTCTCAGTGTTTCTACTCAAGTTCTGCAATGGTAAAAAATAATATGTCGTCAGATCGCGTTTTAGGAGTTATACACAAAATACAGGGTATCTCGTAAATCTGTAGACATTTTAAAAATTCGTAAAAGTTGAAAGAATTGATAGAATCGAACACGGTTTGCAAAAAAGTTATTTCCGTGAAAGGAGTTTTTTTTTTTTTTTTTTTTTTTTTTTTTTTTGGCAAAAAGGGAAAAAATAGTGAAATTTTTCGTCGATAGAGGGCGCTGTATGGATGCGAAACGAAAAATATGCAAATCAGAGTCCTATAAATTGCACGATTTTACGATTAACTATGCTTATTTCTTATTTTGCTTCTCACTTGCACAAACATGAAGTTTTAATTGCAATGCTGACTTGGTAGATAAAGCGTTATTGGTGATGATGTTTACCCTCAGGTAGGAACCGCCGACTGAAGCTGCAATTAGTGGTGTTGTAACTCGTTAGAAAACTGTAATTAGTGGTGATAGCGGACACATAGAATAGGATTTATATGTCTGTAAGCACTTCCATTCAAATAAATATAGTTTTTCACGGAAATGTATGATTTGCTTATGCACAGACAAAAATTTTGATTATTATATTTTTTTTTACAACCCCCCCCCCCCCCTTCAAAAAAAAAAAAAAAAAAAAAAAATCCCCCTTTTACGAGAACAATTTTTTTGCAAACCACGTTCAATTCTACCAATTCCTTCAATTTTTAGGAATTTTTAAAATGTTTACACACTTACTAGTACACTTACTAGTACTTTACACACATCCAGTACTAGTGAAAAACAACAATAATGTAAATAATTACACTTGGATTTGTGTCTATCTCAATATTTAAACGTGGCACGATAGAAAAATTTCGTAAATCATCATATTAGGGTACGGAGCACATTTAACTGACAAAAAAAAAAAAAAAAAAAATAGCAGGGTGTTCAACAACCTGGAAAAACCTGAAAATTAAGCAAATATCAGGAAATCTTGACTAAATTCTGTGAGGGAAAAAAAAAAAAAAGATTACATCCAAAAGGTTTGAAATACAAAATGTCGATTTATAAAATGCCACGTGCCAAAATGGAAGAAAGTGTCCTGGAAAAGTGAGGGAAATTAATCTGCACGTTTCCTACAAAAGTCGGAGGGAAAAAAAAAAAAATCAAATGTTCAGCCAACCTGGGGGGAGGGGGGGGGACTGTAGAATGTTTACATTTTGTATTTGGGACTAATAATATCTGGTTGTATATTTTTCTTATGGTTAGTATATAACACCTATTACCCCGTTTCAAAACAATATATTTTAATTACTTAAAATAAATAATAATAATAATAATAAAAATAGTAGGGTAAGTGCACCAGTGATTGACACTTTTAGAGCAATCTCTTATGTTTTTAATGTTCTAGTCATCAGAAAGTATTTTCAGAAATCTTAAGGTAATACATATGGCATGAAAGACATTCAGAACCACATATATGTTAAAATTATACATTTCATAACAATTTTTTTTTTTTTTTTATGAATTTTTATTTGACACCCACTCAATGTTCCAGTCATTGGCACTGCCAGTTTTTCCTTTTATAAGTAATTGTCCCCCTATGTTCCAGCGTTTGACACTGCTAGTTATTCATTTTATCAGTTATTAGCATCCTATACTCCAGTGTTTGACATAAAATGTTAAAATTCTTTTTGTAAAATATATGATTTTATCATTTTTCTCATTTATTAATTATTTCGGGATAAATGTCAATTACTGGAGCATGCCAATCACTGGAACATCTGGCCTTTAATTGAATATGCATATAAGAATGCGGCTGCTACTGAGATCATGATGCCTTATTAAAAATGTAAATCATATTATGTTAATACCTTCATGGTTTATTTTTGATCTCTTTTTATTTTAAGAAGGATATAAGGGGAGGAGGGAGGACTGTGTTTTTATCGGCAGATGACATCTAGGAAGCGGTTGGTGTTGAGATTTAAAAAAAAAAAAAAAAACTGAATTTGTTGAGAAGTATCAAGCCAGGGGGATGTAATTATTTATACGAATTACTTTGAATGATAGGAAGGGGAAAAAAAGGAAGGGCCCAAGCCAGGTGAGTATGTCTTTTTAGGTCGCCGACATTTCGGCGCCAGGTTTAAAACTTCCGCGCGCATTTCCGTTTTCCAGCGAAACTTCTCTGAATTTAAAAGAAGAGAGAGATTCTCCGAATTGAGGAACTCGCTCGGTTATATTTAAACGTGTAAGGAAAGGGTTGAGCGCATAATTTGTAAATAATTTGTTGAACACCCGTGAGTATATACACAGCTTGTGACTGACTGGCAGACTGGAGACGCCGTATGGGATGTGCCAGAATAATTCAATATCAGATTTGACATGATTTTTTGTGTCTCAAGTTCCGTGTCTTTTCTTCATCGTCCAGGATTAAATAATTACGCGAACGCCGTTGTTATTGAAATTTCATGTATAATCATTTATTGTTGTATTATGTTAATGCCGTTTGACCTTCATGTTTTTTACGAAACACTACGTAATAATCGTGTCCTAAGAAATGTTTTTAGGAAAAACGTGGCAGAGCGAAATGATGGATGTGTATGTGTGTGTGTGTGTGTAGGGGGTGGGGAGGGGGGGTGACAAGAAGACATATGTGCAAGAGCCTAATAGTGGCTTGGGTCGAAAAATGAAAATTTATTTATTTTCTAAGTACCTGGATGGAGCTCGAACGACCATAATCTCTCCCCCTGGTATTATAAGCTCTCATTTCAAAATTGATAAATACAAATAATACATTCTATGTATATATTATATAAAAGTTAATATTTTATGTAATAGAAACCAATAATGATTTAAAAATAAAAATAAAAATAAAAAAAATAAAAAATAAATTAAGCTTTCGTTAACTTACCAATTGTTTCAAAATATAAATATTTGACAACAACTGTGTCAAAATTAAAATATTTTTATCAAAGGGAGTGAACAGGAAAAACCAGAGTTGCGAAGTATCCTGATATCGGCAGGAGAATCCTGAGTCCTGGATTTCACTCATTCTTCTGCTTTCGCGATTTTTCTTAAGTTTCTCCTGATTTCCAGATTTCTGCTGACACATATCTCTAAATTTTTCATCAGTCTTTTTTTTTTTTTTCTTCCTTAATGGGCAAAATTTGGTAATCACATATTTTCTAAGATCATCCTGTAAAAAATTTCAAATATTGTTAAACAGTGGCAAAATAATTAGGCATTTCAGTAATCTCTAGCAAGAAAATTTTACATTTTAAAATTCAGACACTAAAAAAGTGTTTGTAATGTTTGTAACAAATATTACGAATTAGTGAGTTTTTTGCAAAAATAGTCCTTATGCTTTGAATCAGCACTGGAAATTGAAAATAAGAAAGTAGCGTAAATCGTATATCGATCACATAAAAGTTTAAATTTTAGTAATTATTGGTAAAATGTTGACATATTTCAACAATACCAGCTTTAAAAAAAGAACAAAAAGTAATATTTCATCAGATGTTAAAAAAATAAATAAATAAATAAATAAATAATAATAATAATAATAATTTTTGTTTGTTAACAATAAAATAACCGTGTATTTCAGCAATTGGACTTTAAGAGATGGATCATTTGGGAAATAAGCCATGAAAAAGTTTGTGTTGGGTCTGGGTGGGGGAAGATATTAAAATAAAAAATTCTCCTGATTTTTAGCTTTGATATGTTGACAACTCTGAAAAACTTCTGACTGTGATTGATTAATTATTATTATTATTAAAATTTAATGTATGTCATTTTCTGTGTTTAAAGGTTCCCCATTTCATTGCAGACACAAATCTTAAATTTTGCTTTTGCTTTACTCTTTTTTTATTCATTAGTACAGTTTACCACAATCTTGAATGTTTTCAGCCTTTTTTTTTTTTTTTTTTTTTTTTTTTTTATTCCATCAAATAATTTAAAGGCTAAAAAAAGAAAAAAAAAATCAAAGCTCGTAATATATTAATTTTAATTAATTTGCTGGATTTGGGATCTTTTTAATTTTTTTTTACACAATTCAGTGCCTTTCTTATAAATCAATATATAAGAATAGAATTGAATAGAATAGACTTTTTCACGGATTTGAAAATTCCAGTCCTGCCGGAAGTAAAAATTAAAATGTAGGACCGCAGACTGCCTCGTGCAATCGTTTGCACATTAGCCATATTTATTTTTATGATAATTAGGTTATTTGCTAAAGGTAAGGGGATGGCGAACGTTGAAAATCGTTCTTTGAAATTACTGTCTTAAAGTTGTGAAAGCATATAAAATAAAAAGTATTGCAATGTATCAGTATTATATTAAGTATATGAAAATTTCTCGAAAACTATTTAAATTTAAAACGATAATAATAATAATAAATTAAAAAAAATAATTCTTTTGAAAAAAAAAAAAAAGTTCCATGAAACTTAGTTTTTGAATTTTATTCTCTACTAGCCGCCTTCGGCGACCAGCTGGTTCGCGATCCCTGAAAAATCCGACTTTACGAAACTCCCGCTCGGTGGCGCCTGCGGCGCCTTTTTCCCGTTACAGGTCTAATAACAGCTTATCGATATATCGTGAAAATACCTTATTGAATACCTTATTGCGCAGTAAATTCCCGTGCGGAAGCGCCTTCGGCGCCCTCTTCCCTTTTCAATATCTGAAACAGCCTGTTCGCTCACCATGTTATGATCTTTCAAATTTCTGACTTTAGCTAAGTCCCGCTCGGTGGCGCCTGCGGCGCCGTATAACATTTTTTTAAAAGACTTGTGTCTGATTTATCTGTGGATTTTCTCCAAAACTTGCTTAATTCCGGGCTATATATCGTTAAAAATTATTAGTACGAAATGTGAGCGAAAATCTGAATTTGAAACTCTGTAAAATATAAAAGAATAAAAATTTTCTGGTTTTTCCGTAGTTTTCTCCGAAAGTTTCGTACAGAATTTGAACGGCTTATATCATTTTAATAACCTGCAATAAAAATACTTTAAAATATCTTTTGAATGATGTGTTATGTATTACAATAATGAATATCTATGATATATTTTAGACTCAAAATGGCTAATCTATCAAGGGCGATTAACGATTTCTATTGAAATCCATCTAAAATTTAAGAATTCCAAAACTGCATTTTTACAACCGAATTCATAAAAAAAAGGGGGGGGGGGATCAATATTATTCTGTTAAAAGTAACTCATTAACAGATGAAATAAAAATGAATTTAAATAAATAAAATATGTCTATTTATTTTATTTTTAAAGCTATACTTTAGATTTTTTAACTGCATACAGGTGAGCCATAATGACGGGCAATTTCGAAGTTCTGCTTTTGATCGATTTTAAATTGAAAAAATTCAAAAACTGCTTTTTTTATTTCCAGTATACTTTGTCACGTGGGCGAAAAACAAAAAAGCAATTTTTCCAGACCTCTAGCACCTGGCACTGAAGGTGAAGAATCTTATTCTCTCTTCTCTGTCAAGGTCAGTTGCAAGAGTTTCAGAATTTCATCGAAAACTGCCGCGATACTGAAAATTAAAAAAATTATAACTCATTCAGTTTTTGAAATTTTCTCTCAATCTTCTGGGTATTCAATTGTTGAAGCGAGATCTATATACAAATGAAAAAGAAATGATTTATCTCTAAACGCTTTTGAGTTATAACATGTTTTGTGAAAAAATCGATGTTTCGTAAAATCTAAAAATATGGATCGCTAATCCGTATTTTGTAAAAATGTTTATATGGTTCGAAAGAAGATTAAATGTCCTTTCCAAATATACCAGGTTTTAAGAAATGGAACAGTTACTCGGTCGTACAGGGCGTTTCAAAAACGACAATCGAGAAAAAGAGAAATTTTCGACCCTTCTTAAAACTTTTTTTAAAAATATAAAAAATCCGTATTTTTTTAAAAAAATTGTACCGTAAGAATCGGTAATAAATGCTCTTTCTCGTGGTACAGGTGTATTTTCGATATTTCCAATAGATCGGAAGCGATCGCTTTAGAAAAACCCGCGAAATTTTCCTCTCTTTGCTTTCTCTTTTGAGGAACACGCTGAAGGGCGAAAATTACGATCCGCTCGCTTTTTAATTGGGCATTGGTCGACGTTTTAATTAATATCTCCGGAACTAATTAAAATTTTTAAATTCTGTTTTCACTATCAACTCGGGAAGGCTTCTGAGCACCCGTATGTCAAATTTTATACTTCTGCGTTCAGTAGGGGCTGAACGTATAGATGCACAGATAGACAGACAGACAGACAGACAAACATCTTCTTTTATTATTATAGATTTTACTTTATTATTGTTTCTCAATACATAGGCTATATTTAGGTAAAATAATCAATCAGTTAATCACATAATGCATATTTTTCACATATAATTATACATTTTACACACACATTATGTATACATATAGCAGATACATACATTCTAAAGCACTTTTGGTATTAAAAAAATATTAAAATTCAATGCTTTAAGATGCAGTATAGATATTAATTTTATTTTCTTAAAAAAAAAAAAAAAAATCTGTAAGTCAATATTATTTCTTTTAATTCATCTGTAAGTCAATATCATTTCTTTTAATTACATGGGACTCTCCTTATTGTATAACCTAAAAGACTCTCTTGTTTTAAAAGAATAAAAGGGAGATGTTTTTAAGCTTATCTTCCGGGTTTATCATAACTCTATAACGGGCATCCTTCGAGAGATAAGTCAATTTCCTTCCCTTCGGAAACCGCTGTATCCACAGCCACTGAAAAGATAACACGCGGCAGACGACGCCGAACGTCTGTCTGTCCGTCTGACCCCTTAGTAAAAGTTCCGCTGCTGCCGTATTGCATTTGCACAAAATGTTATTTTTTGAACGAAATTTTATTTTTAGGCATAAAGTTATCGTTCGGAAGGATATCACGTCAAGTATACTAAATTAAGGCCAGATAAGTTTAAGTATCGCAAACATGAGTATACATCTAACCAACTTTTGTACAATTGAATCCATTTACTGCGAGTCCTGATTTAACGAAAGCCTGGATTTAATGAGGAAGAAAATAATAATAATTTAATTTAGTACAGACGTTCTCAAAATTTAGGTTGTGTAAAATTAGCGGATTCGCGCTCATGCATCATTCAAAATTATGGAAAATTCAAAATGATGTACTGCAAATAGTGACGATGCTTTTTTACTGTCTTTAAGATATAGTAATCTGATCCTAAAAAAAGTGTACTGATGTAAAAAGACCTCTTATAAAACTCTTTTATTACAATTATGATAAAGATTTAACAAGATTATTCCCTGATATTAGAATTTTATATTTGACATCACTCTCCCTTGAAGGTAATACCTACCGCAGGTAACCTTCTCACTTAAAGCATGTTATGCACACAGACGTGAAAAATGCAGAACCGGTGATTAAGGTGTTGGTGTTGGTGTGAGGCATTAAAGCTGATTGCCTACACGCAGGGCCCGACTTAGACTACCTGCAGCCCCGGGGCAAACCTATTCTGGGGGGCCCCCTTGCAGTGGCATAAGAGGTCTTTAGGTTGCAGAATTTCTGTATTCGCCTGTAGGGGGGCTCCTTCCAGAAGGGGGGCCCAGGGCATTTGCCCCGTATGCCCTGCCGTAAGTCGGGGCCTGCCTACACGAACATGATGACCCTAAGCTTGGGTAAAAGCTCTCCGTAGGATTCTTTCTAAGGCGTCTTAGCCCGTATTATTTCGAATTTGGAGGAAAAATCAGACAGGCTAGACCATTGAGCGCGACAGGGTTTCTAACCCGGTCTACCAGCTCTGAGATCAAAGCCGGAAGATTGAGCATTCCGTACTGCTTGAACTAAGCAGAATGACTCTTAATGTGTGTGTCCCCTTTCCCTCCATAGAAACACAAAATCAAAAATGAGTCTACCTTCCCCAAGTCTTTCTCGAATATCTGTTCCTATGGCATAAAAGTCAAAATAATGGTGTACATGTTGTCCGACATTAAACAACCCTATTTTAAAGTTGTCTACAGACGAAACTATCATTGAGAAAGTTATAAAATTTTGTATAGGACATAATGAAGCTATGGGAATTTTTTTTAAGGAATAAAAATAAGTTCGAATTTTCCCCACCAGGGGATGATTTTAATGAATTACACACTTCTTGATTCTTATCTGTGGCTTTCCCAGTCCCCAGACCTCAATCCATGCGACTTTCAGCTTTGGGGAAAAGATGTGGTAAGTCGTGATAATCTAAGAACTTTACCTGATCTTAAAGACGGCATTTCATACCATGTTCGTGAGATTTCCCCGAACACAAAATTTCGTAACTTTCTCAGCAATGGTTTAGCATGTAGACAACTTTAAAATAGGGTCGTATAATTTTGGACACACTTACGTAAACAGTTGTTTATTCAGTTGAAAATCGTACAAGTGTTTATTCAGTTGAAAATGTAATAGAATTGGTTTGCAGACAGGCATTCGTTAAGTACTTTGGATACGTTACGGCCTGCGAGAGGCAATTCCTTTAAACACATTTGAACAGGTTTAAGCATTGCTAAACATACATTAAATTTTCGTAGAACGGGGTAATTTTAGCTTTGATGATTCATTTTGCAGGGCCACAGTCAGATTTCATTACGCGATATAGTTGGAAAGTGTTTTGTAATCTATGCGAAAAGCATTATCTTTGTATCTTGTTTAAATATTAGTGTTATCATAAACCCTATTCCTTGAGATTTGGAATAATTATACGGAAATTATTTCCTTACAGTTAAAATCCAACATTACGTTACCGTCCATCATTAAATGAACCTAGCAATGTGTGATGACGTTTTTGATTTATAGTGTTTCAACCATAGATAATGGTTTCAATATGCAACACGTTTTATTATCTACAAAAAAATCCCCCCCCCCTTTTTTTTTTCACATCAAATGCAAGCCTAATATTTCTTTAAATTTTATTTTATTTTAATGTCGAAAAAAAAGGAGAAAAAAAAAAAAAAAAAAAAACCCAGCTATATCAGAAATCGCAGGCATTTTTTTTTTTTACGTTATGCAATAACTCTTAGTTTCAGAAAAATTTATTACATACCGGGGGCAAGAAACATAAAAAAAAAATAAATAGAAAAGACGAAATAGCATCACGCGATCGTGTTTCTATGACCTTCGTTGCCACAGAATTAAAATAATAATAATGAAAGTTGGCGAAAACTCGTTCCCCTCATGTTGATAAAACCGTCTCAGAGCGTTTTCTTTATTGAAAATGTTCTGTTTCTTTTTGTTAGAATAAAAATAAAAAATAAAAGAACTTCGGGAGAAAAACGATAGCCGCAACTGTGACTGTTAAAGACGTCTTTATGTCAACGTGAAATTCGAAAAAACAAACTGACTTGACAAAAGAGATAGCTTTTAACTGATGGCTGCATGGCAACAGAGTTAGAAAAGTAAACCGTTTTTTCTTTCTTCGTGCTGTAACTCGTAAAAAGAACTGAAATGGAATGCAATTTGCTTTGATTAGATGTAATTAACTTCCAGAAACAAATTATTTTAACTGCTTCTTTACAATATTCATTATCTCCAGAAGTCAAAAGAGAAAAATTATGTCGTTTGGTTGGCTACTTAAAAAATGTCCCTTAGTTTTATTGACGAAATCACGCAAAGTGTCTTGTGTATTGATTGATTTTTTTTTTTTTTTTTTTTTTTTTTAGTCTTGGTTGAACGCAGGTGTTTGTGTATTTTCAACTTTGACACCTTAATTCCTAAAAAATATTGACCCTTCATTTTTATGCTATTGTTTTTAAATTAAAATTATTAAGGATAATTCTTTTTTAAAATAAATTTGCTGAGTAAAAACATTAACAAGAAAGAAGTCACTTAGATTAACAAATACTTTCCACCGGATTTATCGACACTTCTAAAAATAATGCCTCCGAACTTAGTTTTACGTCACCGGAGACCGGCCGATTGCATCCAATCAACACTTCTTACAATATGTATAGGATGATGTGGATTGGATGTAATCGGCCGATCTCCTGTGACGTAAAGGCCGATTTCCTGTGACGTAAAGCTCACTTCGGAGGCATTATTATAGGAGGTTTTGCATTTACGCAACTCGTTTAATAGTTAATGTATTTTATCACCGTGTGACACTTTAAAAAATATTTTGCTGTTAGTTACGGAGAAAAAGAAAACCTCGCAAAAACTGTTTTAAAAGATCTGTTTTTAAAATATAAAATTGATTAACTTTTTGTAGCTTTTTATATTGCCTAAAAATTATACGCTATTATCAGTGGTGGATCCAGAACTTTTTTTTTCTTCTTTTTTTCCTGGGGGGGGGGAGACTAAGAGTTTTCAAGATGTTATTCCAGATCAATGAAAAATTTACAATTGTAACATGCAGTTGGGAACGTTAGTGATTTTTTTTTTTTTTTTTTTTTTTTTTTTTTTTTTGGGGGGGGGGGGGGGGCTTCAGCCCCCTAGCCCCCCCCCCCCTCTAAATCCATCACTGGTTATTATATAGTGTTCAAAAAATTTAGTACATTACAATAATAATAACAATAATAAAAATCTCAAAATACCACTAAAAAATACCTTTTCAGCCACATTCACTTATAGCCCATAACGTATTTGAATATTTTTGTACAAGGCCCTATAGACCAACCATTAATACCAATCATATCATCATCATCTTACTGTAGTGTAAACGTGATTTTATGTAATGCAAATAATATATGTTAATTTCGTTGCGTTTCTTAGCGTATAAAGACATCAAAATACCTCCTTAAGGCATGCCTCTTGTAGACCCTAATGTATTTAAATCATTTTGTGATTTCCTGTACTGAAACTGGTAACGATATTTAAAATAATTTTCAATAGCAAATGTGCTATAATTTTTTTTTTTTTTTTTCAAAACATCCCAAAAAATGTCTACAGAAATAAAAACGCTTCGAGACAATTGAATCGAATGAATGCACAATTTTCAATTTTGTTGGGAAGTGTTTTAAAAATAACTAATTTTTATCTGGTAAGGTGACATTATCGTTTATAAAAAAGTAATTAAAATGACTTTCTAAGAATGAAACACAAGTTTACAATTTAATTCTTCTAGTTTCCTTTTTAAGATAGGAGAGAAAAGTGAAATAGAATTTTTAAATTTTGATTTTAATAACTGTTAAATAAATGATTTAGTAATATTATAATTTCGTTCTACTCAGTAAAAAATAAATAAATAAATAAATCTTTAAAAATTACATTAAACATTAAAATTTGCAAGATTTAAACATTAAGATTTGCAACATAGACAGTTCTTATTTATTTATTTTATTTTTCTTTCTATTGCTACTAAGTAAAGGTAAAATTAAATAATGTTAAGCTAATTAAAAACAAAATTAAAATTAAATTAACACAATAAAGGAAAAAAATGTTTTTAATAAACATAGCAGACTTTAATTAAACATTAAAATCTGCCTTTAAAAGCATTTCATTTATTTACTTTTTCGTGGCGATTAAATTTAAACAAAACCACAAAATTATGCCAATTAAATTATTATTTTGGTTCCTCACTGTCTAGTAATACTAAATTATTTAAATTAACTGTGTATTGAATTTAAATTATGGAAAAATTAAATTATTTTTAAAACTAAACAATTAAAAAAAAAAAAAAAAAAAAAAACTGTCTGTATATTGGACTTTATAAACCGCCAGTGAAAGAAGAAAAACCTAATATGTATGTTGTCTTTTCTTTTTCTCGTTACCAAATAAAATATTAAAATTTGTAAAATAAATTTCTGCATTTTTTTTTTTTTTTTTTTTTTTTTTCAAATTTTCCACACATTTTTAGACAACAAAGAATACTAAATGGGGTTTTTGTCAAAGCTAGGCAATGTACAAAAAGCAATCCAATAAACCCTTTTGCAATTTCAATATAAAGATTTAAAATAATATATATATATACCTTTACCTAATTTTGTGCATTTTTGCCTCTTGAATAAATTTCGAAATATATATATATATGTAAACAAAAATAAAAATATTTATAATTCATATTTATTTTGGTTGGCCTGAGTTAATGTATATATCAAATTCATTGATTCGGTAATGTTTTATATAATTTTTACGATAAAATAGAAGCATAATTTCAATTACGCAAGTGCCAAATACTGTTTATTATACTTTATAAGCACATTTTCTTTTCTTCTCCTCCCCCCTTCTTTTTTTTTTTTTTTACAAATTGATTTGTTTAAGAGTTTCGAAGTCAAAGTAAATTAATTTTTATGAACTATATTATAAAACGTTTTCTTACGATAAGGGAAAAAAAATCTATTCTATGTTGCAATTATATATATATATATATATATTTCCTCGAGTCATAATCTGATAATAACTTAAGTAATCTAATATGATAATCCGAACTCGCTCTCTAGAATAACAGTTTTTCTTATTCTATTCGCCATTTCATTTTTTTCCCTTCCGCTGACGATATTTCCAACAGTCCTGTTTTGTTACACACGCTCTTTCGAAAGGGTCGCTGGCATCACAGAGCAGAAAAGAGAGGGTACCTGCTCATTAGGGGCCCATTACGGCTCATTAGTGCCGTCTGTTTCTGCCTCTCCGTGAATCCCAGATCAGGGGCCCTTCATCGACTCCATGACGCCAAAAAGAAAAAGTCTTCGCTCGTGTATAAATCATTCCGGCAAGCACTCATCTCTCATATTTTTTCTTCTGCCATTGTAGAAAGGGAAAGAGAAATCCTGTTGTCTGAAAATTATGTGTTTTTAGTAGCAGGAACAGAGTTTTCTAAAATAAATTAGGACCATGTGTGTTGCCTCAGATGAATTTTTTTTTTCTTCACAAATTAAAAGCAAAAAGTGTTCAGGTGTTCGTTTTTAATAATAAATAGTGCTTAAAATCAATTTCACTTTGAGAATTATGTGATTTAAAATGTACCATATTTCCTTATCTTCCCACAGTCGTCTTAATTTTAATTAGACTCAGTGTCTGTTCTTTCCGCACAAGATTTTTCTTATTCAGTTTCTTTCGAAAACAAACAATATTGATAGGGAATTATAATAATAATCAAGGTTTATTTATATCTTTAGACTTATTTGAAAATTATAGAATTTTTATGAGATAAATGAAAAATGTATATTTAACATTTTCCAGCAAATTTTGAGGTTAAAATTTAACACACACACACACACACACACACACAAAAAAAAAAAAAAAAAAAAAAAAAAATCAAAATCCTACTTTAATTTACATTCATAAATCTTAACATTACGTTTAAAAGTAAATAAATTACTGAACTTCAAAAAACTGTATACTTGTATTAATATAGTAACTGAAGTTCTAAAATGTTTTTAAAAGTAAGCAAGTAATTGAACTTCAAAATGCATGGGTGACAAATTTCCTGGGGCATTATTCTTCAAAAGATAAAAGTAAATGAACATAATAAACAAGCTTTGTTATGCTTGTAACGCGTTTCACACCTCTTTTAAACTTTAGGTGACAGACGCTTCGAATTCTGGCCAAGAGGAACTCTTCCAAGAGTCGGTGGGCTTTAATCATTAAGAATAAGAACTACTATATCTTTTTTTTCTTTCTTATTTTGTATATACGTGTTTTATTATTTTGATTAAAGTTGAAGTATATGTTTTTCCTGCTCATTCATCAAGATGTTTGTAAACCTTTAAAATTTTCGGAAGCATTAAAGATAATTGTGAAACACGTGCTCCCTTCTTTCTTTTTAATTGGTCGTTTCGCTAGGTGGCGTTGTTTCTTTGAACACTTTCCAAAACAGTTTAAAAGTATTTATAAATTCTGTTCGACTATCTGTCGTTTATATTTTGTATTTCGTAAAGTGAATAATAATTTTTTTAAATACTAATTGGGATGACCGGAGTTCAGATAATTTAAAAAAGTCCTTTGTCTGTTCATAAAACCCCGGAAAAAAAAATCTTTTAAAAGAAGGAGAGTAACAAAATTATATAGGTACAGTCGGTAACAAAAGTGTCCGAACACTAGCAAAAACTCCTATGTGAAAAAAGTACACTTCATACGGTTTTGTTAAATAAATCCTTGTCGAATCCTCTTCTTAGTCAGTCTAAGAACATGATTCGATAAGGATTTATTTAACAGAACCGTATGAAGTGTACTTTTTTTACATAGGAATTTTTGCTAGTGTTCGGACACTTTTGTTACCGACTGTATGTAAATACGATATTGAAAAATAGTAACTATATAACTTTATATCTAAACACTATAAATTAGAAACACATGCAGCAATTTCTTTGAGTAGAATTCGTTTAAACTACTCGTCATCAAACGGAAACACACAACATGGATAACTTCTTTTGTCTGATGAAGGGCGGTGTTTAATTATTTCGATCCGAAACAATTGCTGCGTATTTTTTTTTTTCCAATTTATGGTACGAAATACTTATTCATTATTGTTGCTAATCGTTTCACTGTGAAGTAATAGTAAATACGATTTATTTAATTTATTTACGCAATATTAAGTGTTTATTATGCATTATTAGATTACGTGATTCAGCGTGACCTCTTCAATATTACACCTGATTAGAACAGTGACGGTTATGAGGTAAAATTACTTCAAGTAGAGTTTACATCAGAGTGTTGAATAACTTCATTTGTTGAAAGAACGTGCTCCAATGAATAGTTATAATATTGCATTAATTTAGCTTATTTATGTTTGGTGATGGCAACAGCTTTCTGGAAAACCACTTTATTGAATATGTCTGAATATTTAATTGCTTTAATAGGAGACGGAACAGAAAGAAACACATATAAAAAAAAAGAACCTATTACAACGGAACTGCTTCTAATTTAGAAGAGAAAGAAGAAGAAGAAGAAAAAAATCGTTTGGCACAGAATGTAGAACTTTTTAAAAAATGATTTTTACTGAGAGAGATAGGAATGAACTGAAGTGGTAAAAAAAAATTGAGCGTGACATTTGTAACGCAGTTTGATAAAAATAAATTCAAAATAATAAATGGAGGGATGATTTGAAAATAAGCGTTTATTTTGAAAGGAATCTTTTCTGTATATATCTGGTTAGCTATCTCAGCCATTAAGGACGGATTATTTATTTCCACCAGATGCAAAATTAAGGCTTTCTTTCGTTTTTTCT
This sequence comes from Salticus scenicus, assembly GCA_963930645.1. NCBI lineage: Eukaryota > Metazoa > Arthropoda > Arachnida > Araneae > Salticidae > Salticus > Salticus scenicus. The sequence continues at coordinate 292,716,619 of OZ005655.1, read as the reverse complement.
TACACATGAACGAAAATTATCCGAGGAGATAAAAATAATGAACAAAAGAGTTATTTGAAGAAAGGCTTTATTAAAAATGTTTCATTTCTTGTTTTAATTTATTTTTGTATCTAGGAGATAGAAATAAATGGTTTCTTTAGCCTTGAAAGAGCGTTTGGAGAGAATTTTAGACGTAATGAAAATTAATGTATATGCTTTCACATAATATAAAGACATAAATTTATCAAAGTTACTTTTAATTGGAATATAGAAAGAGTAATTTAAGGAAAATAAAATAACATTTTGTTTTACTGCTCTAAATTTATTTTAGATTAACTGTGACTGTAATATTTGTTAGTTAAATTACTAGTGATAATGGCATAAATCTATAATAAATAATTCTTGCGTTAACATAAAAACAATCCAAACACATAATCCACTAATTAAAAAAAAAAAATAGTTTTGATGATTTTAACTTATAATTGTCTTTAATCTTTTACCAACAGTAATTTTAAATACCATTATGTTAAAAAGTGTATAAAATTGTATGTATGGAGGAGATGTCAAAAGTGTTACAAGGATCGGACTGAATAAGCTGGTTTATTAATTTTATAAGCCAAATTTAGACAATTCGCTTATTTTAACTGATCAGTAGAATAAATAAATATTTAAAAAGGAAAAAACAAACCGTGTAAAATTTATTTGATTTATTGTTGATATCAACATACAACCTATATATATTTAGCCCTCTTGTATTTTTTTTTTCCCGTTGATATTGAGTAACTGGGTTGAGTGGGTTTTGCATCGCACTAGAACTGCACAGTGGGCAATTGGCGACGTTGCATTTCGTAATTTACACACACACATACACATGCTGTACTAAATTTTAAAAATATAACTTAATTTTATCTTTGGCATATAAAATCACTCAATACTAATTTTAGATACATGTGTAAAAATTTACAATTTTCTAAGTTTTACACTATTAATTCACGCTATTAAATTATATATATATATATATATATATATATATATATATTTAAATTTTATACTTTTTTAAAAATTACATATTAGATGAAAATCCTGTTTGTGTAAATTAAAATTTCTGAACTTCAAATTTGCCTCAATTTAGAACAATTGAGCGCAATTCTGTGCAACACCTGTTTAACACCTGCTTAACAATCTGGTGTTGAATCGATGCAGATTACACATTACACCACTCTTGTTCGCTCGCTTTGCGACCCAGTGCTGAATCATTGCGCCGGTGTAATGATGTGTCGATACCAACGGTGTAGCGGTTTCTGGCGACCAGTTTTTTTTTTTTTTTTTTTTTTTTTTTTTTTAATTTTTGGAGTCCTGTTTATAAGCACATACATATATATTGGCACACCAAAATGCATTAAAATAAATTAATATTTTGTATTTGAAATTGGACAAGAAAGTTGTCCGATGTCTAGCCACTCACAAATGAAATTAACCTTCTATGCTTGCTCTTTAAAAATAAAGATAATAAATATTCTATCCTCATAATTTCATAAAAAATACAATGAAGGTTAAATCATACCATTTCCACTTATGCCATAAGGTGTCTGAATTTTTCTTTGTATTGTCGTGTAAATCAATCATTAATGCTAATTAAACTTATTGTAGAAAAAATACGGATTTGGGCATTTAATATTTGCTTTGTCTGATATAAAGATACACAATCTGGAACACAACTGGATACACAACACACAAAGTTTTCAAACAATTACTTCTTACTGATCGTAATGTATCCAAATTCTTTTGTGAGTCCCTGTACCCAAAGTAATAGTGCTACTCACAGCATTTTTAGCAGAAAACCCACCCTATATGAATTTGAAAAACACCTATGAGTTTTAAGAAATTCTAAAGACATTTATGTAAATGAGAGCGCACAGACACACGGACAGTCGAACCCAATTTATAAATTTGGTTTTTATTTCATTTTTCCACTTCCTTGGATAGTGTTAAATTTACAAAAAAGGGAATGAATCATAATTCTTTTTATCCTTGAACCCTGAAACTTAAAAGAGAGAGAAAAAAGAAATAAGGGTTTCTTTTCTCTTTATAATCGCGCCTTATCGGACGTCGTACTCTGAACTCGGTGTACAATTAAAGACTGGTGGCCATAAGTCATCTCTCTACTTAAGGCCTCTTTTGTTCTTAATCTCGAAACTGTCTCAGGATCGAAATAAAGAGCCTTCTTATGTAACTTCGTATTTGCCGATTCTTTGAGAGATCCACGCGTCTTTATATATATTTTTTAACGTATTAGTCGAAAAAGATTATCGTCTGATTTGATTTATCTTCTCAACTCTATCTTAGTAAGAAAAAAAAAATAATGTGTTCAAAAGGATTTTCTTAAGAATTACATAACACTGGACAAGAATAACAGATAACTTAATATGCATAGCAACTTGTGTTTTAAAGATTCCCCCTTAAAAAGAATTGAATTATTAAATCATGAATATATGGATAGGAATATACACCCGGCGACAAAAAGATAGGTACAAAGGGTTTTTTCTTTGATTTTTCATAAAATAACATTATCTAAATTGTGCTTATCATTTACTATTATCATAAAATAACACTATTCGCGGACTAATTTTTGTTTTAAGACTAATTTAAAAAAAAATTAAGATTAAATTTTTTCTAATTTAAGACTACACACCGTGACAAAAGATAGGAACAAAGATTTTTTTTTTTTTTTTTTTAAATTTTTGAATATGATTATTTTGAATATGATTAAAATATTTCATATGTTTTTAGTTTTTGATATGATAATATTTTGTTATGATAATAAATGATCAGCACAATTTAGATAATGTTATTTTATGAAAAATTAAAAAAAAAAACCTTTATTCCTATCTTTTGTCGCGGAGTGTTGTCTTAAATTAGAAAAATTTCAGTCTTGAAACTTTTCTAAATGAGTCTTAAAACAAAAATGAGTCCGAGAATAGTGTTATTTTAGGATAATAATAAATGATAAGCACAATTTAGATAATGTTATTTTATGAAAAATCAAAGAAAAAACTCTTTGTACCTATCTTTTTGTCGCGGGGTGTAAGAAAAATTGAATTTTTAAATCATGAATACATGGGAAGGAATATAGGAGTAAAAGTATGTGAATAATATGCTGTCTATATATGCAGCGTGCAGCGGAAATAGGCTGCGTAATAATATTAAAATATATGTGTAATATATCAAAATGTGAGTTTGTGTATAATATGTGTATGTGCATGTGTGTATTATGTATATGTATTAAAATATTTTTGTGCATGCGTTCGTATAATATGCATGTAAAATATGTGTGCGCGATAATATTAGAATGTATGTAAAACTTATTAAAATGTGTTTGTGTGTAATGCAGTGTTGCTAACTAGTAGAGATTTTTTTTTTTTTTTTTTTTTTTTTTTTAATAATCACCACGATCCTGCAGGCCATAGCTCGCCACAAGAGCAGACACCCACAAGTACTTGAAATTAAAATAAATCTCTCAAAATTAAAAACTAAAATCTCCCTGGCACACGTTTCTGCCCATAAGGGTATCGTCGGAAATGAACTAGCAGACACTCTTGCAAAATCAGCAACAGAATCTAGTGACATAGCCTATTCACTCCCAGCTCCCCCTTCCTACATAAAATATCACCTAAATCAAAAACTAATTAACGACTGGCAGGATCTCTGGAGTGTGTCTCCAAAAGGGAGATACACGAGCTAATACCAAATGTCTCACTCAATATTTGGGACCTCTCCCCGGAAATCTCTGCTTTTCTGTCAGATCATGGCCCCTTCCCCAAATACCTTCACAGATTTCATTGCCGACGATCACCCATATGCTCATGCGGCGAGGAGGGGACTGCACAACATTACTACTTTCACTGTCAACTTACAATGTCTTACCATTTAAGGAACCCTAACCCTAGACCAGCAACTTGGCTGAACAATATATTAACTAGAAAGCCCCTACGGCTCAAATTAAAGCGCATCTATGCTTTCCTTCAAGATTTATCAAACTCAACAAACTAAATTCTTTCTCTATCTCTCCTTATGGCGAATACTGGTCATGTCTGATGCTAGAGCATTCCACGGAAGTGCTCTCGGGAAGCAATCATCCAGCGCATGATGTTGCTATTAACCAACATTGTTCATAGGGTATTTGAGCTTCGTATAAAGACAGCGTGAATTTTGTATAAAGACTGCGTGAAATTTGTACATTACCTGTATGAACTTTGTAAATAGACTACCACTCGGCTCCGGTGCTCTTCACTTTCATGCAACTTTGTCGCCTTTTCTCGCGGTAGAGCTCTGCTCTGGCGGCCATTATAATTTTTTTCTCTCTTTTTTTTTTTTCTTTTTCTTTTTTGTTGTTTGCTTATGCAATAAACAACGGGGGAGGCTTAACCTCTGGAGACGGGCTCTTTTGAATCTCCACAGTGGCTTTGGAGTCTCTCTCTAAAGGTTAAAAACGCTCAAAACCGCTGCATAGTGGTGAGCGGCCGCCTTCCGTCTTAGAATCTTAGAATAATCACCACTAATTTTGAAAAATGGTGTTGATATGTATGATAGTCGATTAAACAAACATACAATTAGACAAAGGTTATAATAAAAAAAAAAAAAAAAACAAATTACTGATAGGTATTTAATATAAAAGTTAGTGACAAACTGGCAACATTGATCTAATGTATATTTGTGTGTGTAGTGTGTATGCATATATATATAGTTTAAGTTGAAAGTTTTTAAGTTAAAACTTCTGTTTCTTTATACATATATTAAAACATATACTTGTTTTGCAGTATTCAAATGTATGTGTATGTATAATTTGCATGTATATAATAATAATGAAATGTGAATTTGCGTGTGCTTGTGCGTGGACCGACATTCTAGATTTTTTTGCTTTACCAAATAAAATAACTAAAAGCGATCGCAGAAACATATCCAAACCAAAATGAATTATTATTTCAGAACAATGTAAATTATGCTTTTTTTGTGGTGTATTTCTGTAATTTTATAAGGGCAAGAGATCTATTTATTCCAGATAAAAACAGACTAAATTAAAACAGATTATCTTTCTTCTTTCATTTCTTTCTCCTTTGGCAACAAATTAAAAAAAAAGTATAAAAAGTAAAATTGAGAGTAACTGTCCGAAAGAAATATTGAGCAATTAATATAGCAAACGTTGCTAAGGGGCTCAGCTTACGCTTTTTGTATACTTAAATCAAAAGATAATTATTGTGTTCAATTAAGATAGCGAAAAAGCGTATAACATGAATAAAGCAAAAAGTCTTGCATTATGCAATTTAAAAATAGGTCTCTCGTCCATGTTTAGGACAGAAATTTAGTTTTTTATAGTTATTTTACTTTTACCGTCTACAAATTAATGTCATGTGTAGACGCTTTATGTATTTATTTATTTATTTATTTTTCAGGTGAAATAAGATGTTATTGCAATCAAGCAACCTGTGTGTCGACGGGTTACATGTGTAAATCCAATGCATTTTGCTTCAGTGATCTAGAGAGTGGTGTACACGGCTGCCTGGACAGACGGCGCTGCACAGGCCTCCATTGCTGCAAAGAAGACATGTGCAATTACATGCATGTTGATATTCATGCACACACCCACAAGGCCCCTATGACGGGTGAGTCTTATTTTAGTGTCTTTGGTTAAAACATGTTATCAGTGAGTGTCAAAGTCGGCTGAGCGGACAGTACTTAATTTCTCCGACAGTCGTGGCCTATGGGAAAATTTGTTTCTACACAATTACTCATTGTGTAAAATATGTATTTATTTTTTCACATTCAGAAAATACACAATCGTTAAATTAGCCCCCCCCCCTCCCCCCCGAGAAGTTTTCCGTCATGTAAGAAACGCTGGCTGAATCTGCAGTTAGCAGTGTTACAACTCGTTTGCAAGCTGTAATTTGTGGTGATGGTGGACACATAGAATAGGATTTATATGCCTGTAAACATTTACATGCAAATAAAAATAATTTTTCACGGAAATGTGTGATTTCCTCACGTACCTCTATCGATGAAAATTTTAATCGTTATTTTCTTTACCAAAAAAAAAAAAAATAATAAAAAATAAAAAAATAAATAAAATAAATAAATAAAAAATAAATAAATAAATAAATAAAAATAAAATAAACACAGTTTGCACAACCAGTAAAGAAAAAGAAAAAAAAAAAAAAAAAAAAAAAAAGGTAGAGGTTTAAAAAGAAAAAAAAAAAAAAAAATCCCACCAATTTCCATGATCTAGAACTGATCTATCTGATCAGGATGGCTATTAATTTTCTTGTAATAACTACGTAAAGTATGAGAAAGGATATCTAAAATGGGTTTATGTAACAATTTTAAAGAAAATCGTTAGAGCCGTCTTTGAGGTACCGACTTTTACCAAAACTTGGCATATTCAATTGTTCACAGGAAAAAAAACAATTACATACAAATGGATATTTAAAAGGCAGTTGCTATTGCAAGTTTGAAAGAAATCCATACAGCCGTTTTGAAAGAAACGCACTTGCAGTACCTGAAATTTAGCTACTTAACAGGACGCCTATCAATTTTCCTGAATTAACCAACTATATTATTCGAAAGGGCATCTAATGGAGTGTTTATACAGCAATTTTGAAGAAAATCGTTGGAGCCATTTTTGAGATACGGACTTAAATTCACCAAAATTTAAAAAATTCATCTGTACACCAAACCTGTCTTAATTCTGAAGTTTCGTTGTTTAATCTTTATTACTTTTGGAGATATAATAGTCAGAAGATTTCCCCCACACACTGACCAATTGCCAAAAACTACTTTTTTGGACTCAGGGGACTTTAAAACATGTAAATCAGGTGAAATCTTGATATCGAATTTTGTGACCGATTACAATACTTCCATTACTTACGGTAGTCGGGTAATGGAAGTAAAAATATTTTGAAATTTTTTGCAGCAGTGGGATTTCCACATCAATAACATAGATTATAACATCATTTTAAACATTTTCATCAAAGTTTAGAAGGGTTTATGTAGTCGATCTCTTTATTGGTTCATTATATCATTTTCATTAATAGAATTTTAGAATTCCTTAAAACAATAAAATGTGGGGGGGGGGGGGGAACCTCACAACAATTGTTTTGGGTCAAAATAAAACCACAACCTTTTATCAGGTGAACAAAATTGTCATGAGAGATTTAAAAAAAAAAAAGCATTGCTGCTTGTTTGCTGTTTTTGTTCCCTGATGAAGGGTCGTGGTTTTATTTCCATTTAAAACAATTGTCGTGAGTTTATGTTTATTTCAATTTATTGTGTTTATACAAAGTTTTTTTATTTATTACTTTTTAATACCAGTTTTTTAGTGCATTTTTTTTTACTAAAATTCTTAGTAGTGCTGTAATAACACTATAATCAGTAGTATATAAATATACATTATTTAAATGTATTTACAAAAACATCTTTTCTTTATAATAGAGTATTACTGTCGAACCTCGTTAACGTGAATCTCAAGGGGGATAAAAAATTTGTTCATGTTATCAGTAGTTCATGCTATCAGTAACTAATTGTCATATAACTAAACTAATCTTCATTTTGACGGGGATTGTGAAAATAGTTCATGTTAAAAGTAATTCACGGTAACAGTGTTCATGTTAACGAGGTTCCGCTGTATAAGCATTAATAACTGGTTTACAGGGCCACACAAATATTCAGATACATTATGGAATATAAGTAAAAATGACCCGAAACATATTTTTAGTTACATCATTAATATTTTCCAACCAGAACACGACTTAGCATAACTAAGGCTTGGGACAGACGTCTCTTCAGAGGCCTCGTAACTTTCACTTAAATGTACAAAAGAAAGAAAAATGAAACATTGAAGTAAGTTTTAATTTGGTTTTGTTTTCAAAATAAAACATGAGCCCCACACTGTTTCAGAAGCCATTGGCAGTTAGACACTGTCTTTTTTTTTTTTTTTTTTTTTTAAAGGGGAAAAAAATTAAAGGTTGCATATAGTAACGAGGTAAGAACAGTTGAAAATGTTTTATACAAAACAAGTACAGGGTGATTATAATTAAAGTTACGTTTTCAAAACGGTGTAATTTTAAAACTACCCATCATAGCGATTTGATATTTTACCAGAGCAATCGTGAGGCAATGGAATTTTGTTTGGGGGAGGAGAAAAAAAAAAAAAGTTCCAAAATGTGTCGTTAATTATCCGTAAAGTATTTGTTTCACGAAGCTCCTCTTTTTCTCTTTTCACTATGACTGTTTCCGCTGTAAACACGGATTCTTGTCTTTTCGTTAAAAAAAAAAAAATTGTAGTAAACCCTTGAAGTCTGTTGTTTCCTGCTATTCCATTGTGTGGCTAACAACATTCCTGTGTTTAACGAGTCCATTTAGGCGTTTCCTCTGACATAACCCTGACAGCACCATCTATAGGAACCTGTTAAAACTACTTTTTTCCTCCTCCAAGCAAAATTTCATTGCCTTACGCTTGCTGTGGTAAAATATCAAATCGCTCTGATGGGTAGTTTTAAAATTATAGCGTTTTAAAATCCTAACTGTAATTATAATCAGCCTGTACTTTCTTTTCTTCTTATTGTTTGTTTAAAGGGGAAAAAAGTATAAGATGAAATTAAGTTAAATTTATATTTTCTAGGTTCCTTTGATGACGATTCAGATGCTGAAGCAGAAAGGCTGGCCTACTTAGAAACTGCTCTTCAGCGAGAAATATGGTTCAAAGCTGCTGTCATTGCTGTACCCATTGGAGGTGTATGTATATTGGCTGTACTTGTTGTAGCAGCGATCAAAATGCTGCGCCAAGACGTACTAAGACAAAAAAGACTCCTTGAGCTTAGGAGGGTTTATGGATATTCCCTCAGAGACTCGCTACTTCCATGGAATAAGGAAAAAGATTCTACAATTGTCTAGTCTCCTATATTGAAAAATCTATGAAGAATCTGCAATTTACGAAGAGGTTTGATGAGTCAAGTGCCTGGATCATACGCACACATTATGTTACTGATTTTTTTTTTTTTTTTTTTTTTTTTTTAATGGACTGAATCCATTTTACTATGTTTTCCAGCTGACAGGCAGTTCACGTAAAATATAGAGTTCCTGAATTTAGTTTAAAACAGTGATGCCAGATTTGGGGATTTTGTCCCCATTTTGGGGATTTTTGTGGCATCTGGGGACAATTTTTAGACCAAATGTTTGTGGGGACTTTTTTGGGGAATTCTAAAATTTTTGGGGCAAATCTGGGGATTTCTTTAACTTTCTGTCAATGTTGGCAACGTACTGATTTATCCCTACGACTAGAGACATTCAATAGCTTTATTGTTATTTAGGGAATTTTTTTCAAAAATTGCCTTAATTTGGGGAAAAATCTGAGCTTAAATCATAAATGCTTGATTTTTTTTTTTTTTTTTTTTTTTTTTTTCAATTTTTATTTTCCCTTTTTAGTAGAAATCAGGTTGGGGATTTTTTTGAAAAAAAAAAAAAACCTGATTTGGCGAAATTTGAAGACCTGTTTGGGGAAATAATTTTCGACCATCTGGCATCACTGGTTTAAAAAATCTACTTCACGTGCATTACTTTTTCTCCTCAAGTTATTTATTCATCAGTTTTTAGCACTTCCATATAAAATATTGATTCTGTAACAAATAATGTCTAGCTTTTCGTAATTTTGTACTATATCTTAATGTGTCATGCAAACTTAATATTGGACCTTTGTTAGCTAATGAAGTCTAAGATAGAAAGATAGTAAAAGACGGTCGGCAGATGTTGTAGCTGTAATTATGTACATATCAAATGAATCTATTTTCAACATCTGCTGCATTTTACTGGTCTTAAGAAAGTGTATTTTATATTTTAAATAGTTCTGATGAATAAAAAAAAAAAAAAAAATAATAATAAGGAGTTACATGCGTTTTAAAAGCTAAAAGAAAAGCATATTCTGGGCAAAGCTGTCACCTGAAAATTTTTTCAGAGGGGGTTCAAACATAATGTTACTATATAATGTTAAGTGTTAAAAATGTAAAATAACAAATTCGACAAATTTGAAGGGGGAAGAGGAGGTTGACCCCCTCTTTCTTTCCCCTGGTTACAGTCTTGATTCCCAAGATCCTTCAGAAAAGGGATAGACACGGTGTCTCAAATACTCAATATTTAAATTTTGCCCACTTCTTCAAAATAGAGTTGTCTAATGTTTAAATGAAGGATTTTTCTTTTCTTTTCTTTTTTTTTCTTTTTTTTTTTTTTTTTTTTTCGATTACGACTCATTTTACAGGGCTATACGTGGTGTAAAATGTATAGAAAATTGTACTGTTTTTGCATACCTCTTTGGCAAAAAATCTAATTTTAATTAAAAAAAAAATCCTTTGTAAGTACAAGCTATACTTATTTAGTCGCAGAAAAAAATATTGTTTTTTAATTCCAATTAAACTTATTATAAGTTATCCTGCCTATCGCTTTTTTGGAAGGATTCTGGAAATCTGAAGGGGAATACCAGGGGTCGATCCAGGCAAAAATTGGGTCTCCTTTGCTGCCCTTACACAAAATTCCACACCATAAAGGGGGACCCTTCACAAAATTCAAATCCATAAAAGAGGACCCTTCACAAAATTCAAATCCATAAAAGAGGACACTTCACAAAATTCAAATCCATAAAAGAGGACACTTCACAAAATTCAAATCCATAAAAGAGAACCCTTCACAAAATTCAAATTTATGAAATTCGTAAGATTTTCGTAAGATTCCCATTCGTAAGATTTCGTTTTACAAAAGCGGTCTTTTTATAAAATGTTTTCGCGTTTTCAGTAGTATTTTTAATTAATCGGTTCAATGGAACTATGTCAATTTTATATTAAACATTATTCAGAATGACTGTTAAAATGGAAGGTTTATACACAATATATTTTTTTTTCCACAAAAATAAATAAAAATTTCACAAAAATATTTTGTTTTTCACAAAAAAAGGGACCAAAAATTTAAAACCTGGATCGACCCCTGAATACCATGTTCCACAGGCTGAATTTTTTTTTTTTTTTTTTAAATGAAAATTTATGAAATATTGTTTAAATGTTACTCCTTTGTATGCTCAAAATTTTGAATAAAAAAAAAAAAAAAAAAAAAAAAAGAGAGAAAGAAACAGAGAGAGAGAAGAAATATATATATATATGTATTTTTTTCTTTTTACCTTTGAAACTCATGTAACTTCTTAAGAAATATATAAAGTATTAGTACGACCCTTTGATTTTTATAAATTTTGATACCACTTATTGCCTTCATGCATTTGAGTTACTCTTGAGAAGCAATATTAATAGCACAAAATATGAATTCTGTTGGCATCACTGGATATTGGATGCCAGTAAACAGAAAAAAAAAAATCAAATTAATTTGCTTCTCTGTAAGCATTCCATTCATTACAATGTTTATTAATTAATATAAATAATTTATTTAGCAAAATATTTGTGCATTTTGTTACTATTAATTTAAGTAAATGTCTTCACTAAAGATGCACCTTGATCCATTTACCCAATGGTCTATTTTGATTGATTGTATTAATGAGACAGTAAATCCTCTTTTTTTTTTTTTTTCCGTTTAAATTACCATGTCAAGGTCATGCACATTTGCATACATATGCACTGAAATGTATCAATATTAAGTATCTTAAATTATCTTGAAATTTTTGAACAAACTTAATGCTTTCGATCCCCTCCTTCCGATTTTACATCATTATAATTTTATAATATATTCTAAACATATCTTGTGTATCACCTTGTGGATTGATTTTTATTAAGGACTCTTTATTCTACCAGTATTTTCGAACAATTCATTTCGTTTTTTAAATTTAAAGGCTTATTATTTCATAACAAAAACTACTATACAAAATTAGTGGTAGAAAAAATCAAGGGACCATACAAACCCTCTAATATTTTGTAGTATGAAAAGAAGTTTACTTCAACTGTTGCAATCACAGATGATTTGTTTTCAGCTAAATGATAAAAAATATTCATTATATTGAATATTTAAAAAAAAGAAAAAGCTTATCCTTTGTGGCTTGGGATATTAAAAGCTTCAGCGTTTTTGTGAACTGCCTGTGCTTCATATGTGATTTCAACCAATACTGAACTGTTCCAGTACTACTGCCTGTTGTGAATGTCTGCAGTATTAGTATTGGTTTGTTTATATGTATGCTAACAAGTACTGTCGTCTTATCTACAGAAATTTGTACTGAATTGAACTCTTCCTTTTTTTTTAAATATATATATGTAGCATATGTTCTCATCTAAGAGAAATTTAGTTTGTGTATTGTTTTGTATATATTTATATTATATATTTCTTTTCTTTTTTTGTGAAAACAAAAATATGTATAGTAAAAGTGTGATATTAAAAAAAAAATATTGTTATTCTCAAAAATATTTGCAACTCATGTTTTTTTTTTTTTGTTAAGTTAGAAAAAATATACTTAATAATAATAATAATAATTTTTAGATTTTTTTTTTTTTTTTTTTTTTTTTTTTTACAATTTTTAATAATACGATTTTTATCCTGCACTGAGAAAAAAAAAAAAAAAATATATATATATATACAGTCGGTAACAAAAGTATCCGAACACTAGCAAAAATTCCTATGTAAAAAAAGTACACTTCATACAGTTTTGTTAAATAAATCCTTGTCGAATCCTGTTCTTAGCTAGTTTAAGAACATGATTCGACAAGAATTTATTTAACAAAACCGTATGAAGTGTACTTTTTTTACATAGGAATTTTTGCTAGTGTTCGGACACTTTTGTTACCGACTGTATATATATTACTTTCATCTAGAATGAATAAGTTCATTTTTTCGCTCCTTAAATTAAAAATATAAATTACCGAGCTACACACTGTTAAAAATTTCAACAGAAAACTCTGTGTAATGTATTATCTTAAGTCTTACGTAAAATTACAGAGAAAAATAAATAGAGATATTAAAAAACTTATTTTATACACTCATTTTAATAACTAATATTAATTTAATTAATTACTGGTGAGAATATATTTCCAATTTAGAATGCTTTTTCTATAGTAGAAACAGTCATTTTTAATTTTAATTAAATAATAAAATTATGTAAAAATACAGAATAAAGATTGAGAATCTCGATTATTCAGTTTTAACTAAGATTTACTGTAAATTTACAGAGACTCTGCATAAATATTTACATTAAATTTACAAAAAAATTTAACAGTGCATGTAAGGTAAATAACCTCACTGAGAAAAAAAAATATATCGCTTTCATCTAGAACGAATAGGCGGCCCTTTTCTAAATCCCTAAACTAGAAATATAGATGCATCTTAATATTTTGAAGAAAGGATTATTCTCATATAAATCATTTTATTACCTCACATTAAATCCTTACGATGTCCGAGATTTATTTATATATTTCAGCGACCGGCCAATACTAATCCTATTAACATTGACTCCATTAATTTTCAAAAAATAGCCCCCTATAACTCCCACCATTATGCTCTCAAAAGAGAAGCAATCGAAATTCTAACAAACAATAACAACGTCAATGACATAGAACATAGCCTTATTCCACCAGAGTGGCAACAATTATACAAAGATGACAAGTGAAGTGAGAAGAGGAAGGGAGAAAATGAAGTGTATAAACAAACCGCCTAAAGTTAACACCTTTCAAATCATTCTACCGAGGATTCTGATGATGGCACCGACCGGTCGCTGAAATATATAAATAAATCTCGGACATCGTAAGGATTTAATGTGAGGTAATAAAATGATTTATATATATAGAAATATAGATTTTCGAGCTATGAGTATAAGGCACACCAATACACTGAGAAAAAATTCTATAACTGACATCTAGAATCTAAATTGTGGCTCTAGAAAAAATTGTTCCATGTCATCCTTACAAATTTCTTATAAAAAGTTTTCTTGTCCCCTTTGAAAGCGAATTCTAGGGACCTCTGTTAGAATTCTTAAGTGTTGCCTATACTATCGAGGACAAACCTATTTGAAAATATCTCCAAATAAATGTGAATACAAGAGGCGGGTTTCAGCTGCTATAATCTTGGTTTATGACCCAATTCTAGAAAATCAAGCGAGAATTTCTCGTAATACAAGATTCAGAATATTGTTTCACCATCTAAAAATGTGTAGATTAGAAAGTCTCGACCATTTCGTCTGTTCAGTTTATTGGCGTGCCTTATGCGCATAGCTCGAAAATCTATATTTCTAGTTTAAGGATTTAGAAAATGACCATTTATTCACTCTAGATGAAGGCGGTATATATTTTTTCTCAATGCTGGATAAACGAAATGATTGAGATTTTCTAGTCTATTCTTTTCTAGATGTTAAAACAATATTATGAATTCTTTGTATTGTGGGAAATTCTCTCTTGATTTCCTAGAACTGGGCCATTAAGCAAAATTGTAATATACTAAAACTCGCCTCTTATTGGCATTTATTTTGAGTGATTTTTAAATAAGATTGATCCCACACTAATATAGAAAAATGGTCTAGAATTCTACCATAACAGCATATCTCATCCACAAGACATCCTCAGGATATCCTATGGATGAAAGTACATCTAAGGGATGTCCTCAGGATGAACTATGGATATGTTAGCTGTTAGGGTAATAAGGGCTTTAGAACTCACTCGAAAAGAAACCTAGAATTTATAAGCATCACATGAAACTATTTTTACTAGAAGTACAATTTAGTTTCTAGATGTTGGTCACAGAATTTTTTCTCAGTGTATATATTAAAAAAATTAACGAAAAAGCACTTCTTTTAAGTATATTTATTAAAATAAAAAAAGGTACAACTATAGTATCTTCCCACAGCTGAATTTGGCGATTTTTCTTTGGCACCGATTTGAACGATAACAATGTCGTTCTGGACTGTTTGCGATATAATATGGCAGCTTGCGTGCTGTTTATTTTGGATTTATGATTTTATGATTAATGATTTATCTTATTATTTTATCATTTATGATTTATGATTTAGTCATCATCGCCAAAAATAAATCGCCAAATTCAGCTGTGGGGAGATACTATAGTTGTTCCAAAAAAGAAAAAATATTGAAATGTAATTTAAATTTTTTCATCTTGAATTCTGTGTTTCAGTTCCTATTTGAAAATCTCACCAATATTATTTGTGCCAACAAAGTAGTTTAGATTTTAATAATAATAATAATAATAATAATAATAATAAATTAAAAATTTAGCTTTAGAATGACTTTAGTCTTTATCCACTTTCATAATGAATTGTAGAATATTCCAGCATATATAACTTGTTTGTTATTGTTGATATTATATTTTAAAAATATAGTAGAAACTTAGTTTATAGAATTAATAATCTTCATATATAATTAGATACTTATGTAAATCATACAGTCAAGTTTGGTTGGAGTAAAATATAGCTGAAAAAAAAAAAAAAAATTCATTGTTATAAAACAACTTCTCAGTAGCTTTCAAAATTTCCCATTTTAAAAATACTTTAATTTACAAAAATGAGGCTTAACCGAAAAATAAGTTATAGCATAAATAGAGTTGCCAACTTTTTAATTTATTCTGTAACATTGTATGTGTGTGTGTATATTTCGTCTATGGGTGTCGCCTGATTTCACGCCCCGCAGAGTATGTGCATTTTTTCATACCACTTTTGTAGAAGAGTAATTTTTTTATTATTTAACTGAAATTACATATTGGAGAAAATTACTATACAAAAAAAGTGGTGTGAGAAAAAAAAAAATAAATAAATAAATAAAAAGACAGGTACTAACAGTACCTCAGAAAAAATTAAAAAGTTAGCAATTCTGTATATACATGCAGTGTATGTATAATATAAAACAACATATATCCAATTACAATGCAAAATTTGGCATTAAAAGGAAGTCTGACACATAATCCTTTCCGACCCAGGCCGTACGATCATGTGGGTTACATATCCACTTACATTTTTGCATCTGGAACAGTTGTATGTAATAAAATCAGGACATGAACGATTGAGCTAATTAGTTCAAAAAGTGTAAAGTACAATTTTCAATCAACAAATGTCGGTTAGGGTAGATGCTCCAGTGATTGGCATGCTCCAGTAATTGACATCTATCCCAAAAAATAATATAATCATATATTTTACATATAAGAATTTTAACATTTTATGTCAAACACTGGAGCCTAGGGTGTTAAAGACTGGTACAATGAATAACTAGCAGTGTCAAACACTGGAACATAGGGGACCAATTACTGACAAAATGAAAAACTAGCAGTGTCAATGACTGGAACATTGAGTGGATATTAACTAAAAACTTATTTAAAAAAAATAATTGTCATCAGATGTATATATTTTAACATACATGTGGTTCTGAATGTCTTTCATGCCATATGTATTAACTTAAGATTTCTAAAAAATATTTTCTGATGACTAGAACATTAAAAACATCAGAGATTGCTCTAAAAGTGTCAATCACTGGCGCACTTACCCTGTAGTCCATATTTTTCTCTCAGTTTGCAAAAACAAAAGAATGTAATATTTTAAGGTAAAAATGTTTCAGGTCGGAAAGGAATATAATTGCTATTAGTGCCTGGCAATGCTATATTGAAAAAATATATTAGAACTCGAACCAAATAGAAATAACATTTAAAAGTTAACATCTATACAAGGGATAAAGAATCTGAGAATTAGGAAATTCATTTTTATGTTTTAATTTTAGAGAAACTTACATTATATTCAATCTAAAGAGACTTACAAACAATAAATAAATAGATAAATGAATAAAAGAGTAAATAAAAATGTATTAATGCTATAAAATTGTAGCAATTAAGTTATAGTAACAAAATATTTATGGTTCCATAAATTTTTACTCCTGCTTAACTTGACTCTGTATTTGAAATTTTTTTTTAAATTATTTTCTTTTTTAAACATTTTAATGTAAAAATAATTTCACATTTTATAAATGAAAGTATAGCACTTAAAAACTGCACAAAATAAATAAATAAATGTCACTGATAGCTGTTTCTACTCAAGTACATGACATTTTCCTTCTTCAATCTACAAATTAAAAAACTTCAAATTTGTATTTAAAAGTTAGAGATCTGATTTCTCAGCATTTAAGGCAGTACTTTTTTTTTTTTTAAATATATATTTTCTTAATATTAATAAACCTTTATTGTATCTAAAAACATGACAAAATATTTTACTGTAAAAATTATTATTATTTAAATCTGTATGAAAGTGTAAATTTGTTTTTCTAGTATGTGTTTAAGTGGTGTGCAGATTGTGCTACAGTATTTGGATGTTAGAACATAAATAATAAATGTTATATATAATGCCATGAATATTTTTGTGATAATAAAATATTTATTATAAATATTTATTTGTCATTTATACTTTCTTATGATACACTCTTGTCCTAAATGATCATCACTCACTATCATGCAAAAAAATGGCTAAATTTGGAGTAGCCATTTATTCATAATTTTTTGAAATTTCTAATATAATCTGCAGATCAAACACATTCTTTCAATATAAAAGAAAATATTTACACTGAGGAAAAATATATATATATATATATATATATATATATACAGGGTAATTATAATTAAAGTTTAGATTTCAAAACGCTATAATTTTAAAACTACCCATCAGAGCGATTTGATATTTTACCACAACAATCGTAAAACAATGAAATTTTGTTTGCAAAAGAAAAAACAATAGTTCAAAAATGTGCCATTAATTATCCGTAAAGTATTTCTTTCATGAAGCTCCTCTTTTTCTCTTTTCACTGTGAGTGATTCCGTTGTAAACACATATTCTTGTATTTTTCCTAAAAAAAATTGCAGTAAACCCTTGTTTCTGCATTGCGTTGATAACAGCATTCCTGTGTTTAATGAGTCCCTTTAGGCGTTTCCTGACATAACCCTGACAGTGCCATCTATAGAAACATGTTGGAACTATTTTCTTTTCCTCCCCCAAACAAAATTTCATTGCCTCACGATTGCTCTGGTAAAATATCAAATCCCTCTGATGGGTAGTTTTAAAATTATAGCGTTTTGAAAATATAACTTTAATTATAATCACCCTGTAAAAAATATATATTTACACTGCAGAATATATATATATATATATATATACATACTGTTTTCATGAATAAATAGCCATTTTCTGAATCCTGAAGGGCACTTGGCACCTTTGATGACACACCAGAAGTAGTTTACATATAAAAGTTTATATTAAGTTTATATTTCCATTTAATATTTATAAATTGAACTCTGTTAGGTTTGTTCAATAAAATATATATCCAGGAAACAATTCTTATGGTTTATGATTTATATATATATATAGATTTGAAATTTTTAAATTGCATTTTCTGAGTTTGCATTTTTTCATGAATTCATGATATCCAAAATACTTAAACTTCAAAAGATATTTAAAAAAAGATAATATTTTTTGGGGGGTGTTTAATAGAACCTACTTTAAAAAATTAGGGATGGATTTTACAATATCTTTAAAAGAAAAAATATTAAAAATTACTTTTTTTTTTTTTTTTTTTTTTGGGGGGGGGGGGGGGGAGGTAATTTTTGCGTAAATATGTATTTTTTATTTATTTTTTTATTTTTTTCTCAAAAACTAATTAATTAATTTCAAAATTTACACTAATTCTTTTAAGTAAGTTCTATTAAACATAATATATACATATATATATATTGAGTCTTTTTTTTAAATATCTCAGCCTTTTGAAAATCATGAATTCATAAAAAAAAATAAATAAAAATCAAATTCAGAAAATGCAATTTAAAGATTTCAGGTCCGTAAAACATAAATCAAAAACTGTAAGAATTGTTGTCTGAATATATGATTTATTGGACAAACCTAATATAGTTCAATTTATAAATATTAAATGGAAATATAAGCCTTTATATGAAACCTTTAGTGGTGCTAAGTATACTTAAACTAGAAAAATAGATTTCCCAGTTATGCGTATAAGGCAAGCCAATGAAATGAATAGACAAAATGATCGAGAATTTCTAGTCTATACTTTTCTAGATGGTAAAACAATATAAAGAAAATTATGAATCTTTTGCATTGCGAGAAATTCTTGCTTGATTTCCTAGAATTGGGCCATAAACCAAAATTATAGTTGCTGAAACACGCCTCTTGTGTTTGCATTTATTTGCAGAGATTTTTAAGTAACTTTGCCCTCCAGAATATAGACAAACGCTCTAGAATTCCAATAAGGGTTTCTAGAACTCGCTTTCAATGGGGACTAGAATTTATAAGGATGACATGGAACTATTTTTTCTAGAGCCGCAATTTAGATTCTAGAAGTCAGTTACAGAATTTTTTCTCAGTGTAAAACTTGCCTCTTGTGTACGCATTTATTTGCAGAGATTTTTAAGTAAATTTGACCTGGATAATATAGACAAACGCTCTAGAATTCTAATAGAAATTTCCAGAACTCGCTTTCAAAGGAGACTAGAATTTATACGGATGACATGGAACTATTTTTACTAGAGCCACAATTTAGATTCTAGAAGTCAATTACAGAATTTTTTCTCAGTGTAAAACTCCCCTCTTGTGCACGCATTTATTTGCAGAGATTTTTAAGTAAATTTGACCTGGATAATATAGACAAACGCTCTAGAATTCTAATAGAAATTTCCAGAACTCGCTTTCAAAGGAGACTAGAATTTATACGGATGACATGGAACTATTTTTACTAGAGCCACAATTTAGATTCTAGAAGTTAATTACAGAATTTTTTCTCAGTTTAAAACTCCCCTCTTGTGCACGCATTTATTTGCAGAGATTTTTAAGTAAATTTGACCTGGATAATATAGACAAACGCTCTAGAATTCTAATAGAAATTTCCAGAACTCGCTTTCAAAGGAGACTAGAATTTATACGGATGACATGGAACTATTTTTACTAGAGCCACAATTTAGATTCTAGAAGTCAATTACAGAATTTTTTCTCAGTGTAAAACTTGCCTCTTGTGTACGCATTTATTTGCAGAGATTTTTAAGCAAGTTTGACCTGGATAATATAGACAAACGCTCCAGAATTCCAATAGAAATTTCCAGAACTCGCTTTCAAAGGAGACTAGAATTTATACGGATGACATGGAACTATTTTTTCTAGAGCCGCAATTTAGATTCTAGATGTCAGTTACAGAATTTTTTCTCAGTGTAAAACTTGCCTCTTGTGTACGCATTTATTTGCAGAGATTTTTAAGTAAATTTGACCTGGATAATATAGACAAACGCTCTAGAATTCTAATAGAAATTTCCAGAACTCGCTTTCAAAGGAGACTAGAATTTATACGGATGACATGGAACTATTTTTACTAGAGCCACAATTTAGATTCTAGAAGTCAATTACAGAATTTTTTCTCAGTGTAAAACTCCCCTCTTGTGCACGCATTTATTTGCAGAGATTTTTAAGCAAGTTTGACCTGGATAATATAGACAAACGCTCTAGAATTCCAATAGGGCTTTCTAGAACTCACTTTCAAAGCGGACTAGAATTTATAAGGATGACATGAAACTATTTTTTCTAGAGCCGCAATTTATATTCTAGATGTCAGTTACAGAATTTTTTCTCAGTGTAAAACTCGCCTCTTGTGCACGCATTTATTTGCAGAGATTTTGAAGTAAGTTTGACCTGGATAATATAGACAAACACTTCAGAATTCTAATAGAAATTTCTAGAACTCGCTTTCAAAGGAGACTAGAATTTATACGGATGGCATGGAACTATTTTTTCTAGAGCCACAATTTAGATTCTAGATGTCAGTTGCAGAATTTTTTTCTCAGTGTAAAACTCGCCTCTTGTGCACGCATTTATTTACAGAGATTTTTAAGTAAGTTTGACCTGGATAATATAGACAAACGCTCTAGAATTCCAATAGGGCTTTCTAGAACTCACTTTCAAAGCGGACTAGAATTTATAAGGATGACATGAAACTATTTTTTCTAGAGCCGCAATTTAGATTCTAGATGTCAGTTACAGAATTTTTTCTCAGTGTAAAACTCGCCTGTTGCGCACGCATTTATTTGCAGAGAGTTTGACCTGGATAATATAGACAAACACTCCAGAATTCTAATAGAAATTTCTAGAACTCGCTTTCAAAGGAGACTAGAATTTATACGGATGGCATGGAACTATTTTTTCTAGAGCCACAATTAAGATTCTAGATGTTTGTTACAGAATTTTTTCTCTGTATAAATCACGAAGTTTATGAATTATCTCCCAAACAATGAAAAATTGGAATGATAATGTTCATATTTTTAAACGATCTTTCGATCGATATAATTTTTGCAAGGATTTTTGAAAAGAATTTTGGTCCCAAAATTTTAAGAATAACGGTAGCTGATTTCTGTGTTTAATAACGCCTGCTTTAAAGGTGATTGGCTGATTTTACAGGAATGCTGTAAACCTGACAACGTTAGAAACAGGCATTGGATAAATATGTGTGTGTATTATCTATGGGGAAATCTGTTACTAGAATTTCTCATTACCTAATGTATTTTTTAAAATTCTATTTTCATATTCAGAAAATTTCACAACCATTCAATTTTTTCTCTAAATATTGATTTTTTAAATTTTTAATATTGAATATTCTTAATATTTTGAAATTGTTAAGTGCAATAAAAGACATTCAATTCATTTTTCACTTTTTTTTTCTTTCTTTTAGCTGCAAAATAAACTATAAAAAATTTATTAAATCAATTTTTGAGAAACCAGAACAAATTGAAGTCTTGGACTTGAACTGAACTTTCTGATTATGAAAAGGGAATTTAAAAATATATAGGTATAATAGGAAATGAGTCATCCTCTCTAGTAAAAAAAATAAAAAATAAATAAATAAATAAATAAATAAAAATAAAATAAAATAAAAGGAATCCCAAGAAATAACATGGGTTTTGGCTTCCAGCAATAATAAGTGGAGAGTCTCTTTAAGAGCGTATAATACCCAATTTCACCGACAGCCAAGGCCCATGTTACTTTATGGTGAAACTTGTTTTCACAAAGGCTTATTATCTACTGTATTTTTTACTTCCATTACTCTACTACCGTAGGTAATGGAAGTATTGTATTCGGTCCAAAAATTCGATATCGCGTTTTCATCTGATTTACACGTTTTAAAGCTTCCTGATTCCAAAAAAGGGTTTTTTGGTAATTGGTCAGTGTGTGTATGTGTATGTATGTATGTATGTGCGGAATCTTCTGGCTATCATATCTCCGAAACTAATAAAGATAGAACTACGAAACTTCAGATTTGATAAAGGTCTGGTGTACAGATGAATTTCCCAAATTGTAGTGAAAATTGGAAAACCGGAAGTGGGTCATCAGAAACCGTAAGTCCGTATCTCAAAAACGGCTCTAACGATTTTCTTCAAAGTTGTTATATAAACACTCTATTAGATATCCTTTCTAATGATATAGTTGGTTAGTTCAAGAAAATTGATAGGCGTCCTGTATAAATAGCTCAATTTCAAACTCGCCATATTAACTCCCTTTTAAATATCCTTTTGTATGTAATTATTGTTTTTCAGTCAATAATTGAGTATGTCAAGTTTTGGTAAACGTTGGTATCTCAAAAACGGCTTTAACTATTTCTTAAAAATTGTTACATAAATCCATTTTAGATACCCTATCTCATGTATTACGTGTTTATAACAGGAAAATTAACAGTCATCCTGATTAGGTAGTTCAGTTTTAGATTTCGAAAATTGGTGTTTAAAAAAATAACTCTTATCATTTTTTTTTTCTTATTTTTTAACTCGCTATGTAAACTCTATTTTATATGTCTTCACACATGTATCAAGTTTCTCTTACTGGAAAATTCCAAATAATGCACATAATATCTCCAAAAAATGCATATAATATACGTGTAATAGAGGGTAATGGAAGTCGTGTGGTTGTTTCACACCAGATTTTTTTTTAATTCCGTTTTGTCATTCATAAAAATCACAACCATTAAATTAGTATTCATTTCTTTAAATTATATATTTTTTTAGTCGAAAATATAACTTAGTGCATTTTTCTCACGTTTTAGTCAGAAAATAAAATGTGAAAAATCAATTTTTTGAAAACGAGTACCAATTTAAAGTTTGTAGATTTTCTGAATGTGAAAACAAAACTTAAAAAGATAACATTAGGTCAGGAATCCATTGTGAAAACAAATTTTCCCATAGAATAACATAGCCATGGGTTACAACGAGATTAAGTATTGTGGTCTCTGATCTCTCCTTTTTACAATATCCCTGTCTCCGTTACAGAAATCCCATGTTATTTTATGGGGAAATATGTTACGAAAATTACTCATTACTTAATTTATTCCTTTAAATTCTGTTTTCACATAAAAAAAAAATCATACACTGAGAAAAAATATATACCGCCTTCATCTAGAATGAATAAATCTAAATCCTTAAACTAGAAACATATATTTCCGAGCTATGCACATAAGACACACCAATAAACTGAATAGATGAAATGGTCGAGAATTTCTAGTCTACACATTTCTAAATGGTGAAACGATATTCTGAATCTTTTGTATCACGAGAAATTCTCGCTTAATTTTCTAGAATTGGGTCATAAACCAAGATTATAGTCTCTGAAACCCGCCTCTTGTATTCTCATTTTTTTAGAGATATTTTCAAATTGGTTTGTCCTCGATAGTATAGGCAAACACTCAAGAATTCTAATACAGGTCTCTAGAATTCGCTTTCGAAGGGGACTAGAAATTTTTTTATAAGAAATTTATAAGGATGACATGGAACTATTTTTTGTAGAGCCACAATTTATATTCTAGATGTCAGTTATAGAATTTTTTCTCAGTGTATTGGCATGCCTAATACTCATAGCTCGGAAATCTATATTTCTAGTTTAAGGATTTAGAAAAGCACCACCTATTCGTTCTAGATGAAAGCGGTATATATATTTTTCTCAGTGTGATCATTCTTGAAACTAAAGTGTGAAAAATACATTTAGTTCAATTTTCGCATTTTTGAAGCATCAAAATAATAAATTAAACAAAAATTAAAACATCAATTTTTAGAAAACAAGGACAAGTTGAAAATTTTGTGAATTTTATGAATGAGAAAAACGGAATTTAAAATAATAAATTAGGTAATGCGAAAAACGCATTTAGTTCATATTTCGTGTTTTTTTAGCTTTAAAAGAAAATATTAAAAGTTTAGAAATTCAACTTTTGGAAAACAAGAAATAATTTAGCTATTTAAAATTTTCTGAATGTGAAAACGGAATTTAAAACTAGTATCAGGGTTCCCACGGTCCTTGAAAGTCCTTAAGAAGTACTTGAATTTCATTTTCTTTTTCAAGGGCCCTTGAAAGTACTTGAATTTTGTGCAAAGTCCTTGAAAATCCTTGAATTTTTCATTCCAATAGACTGGCTTAGCGCGAATTTTGTCAAGGCTAAACTATCTCCATCTCCACATGTGCACGTCATTGTCTAATATAATGATTTTGTCATAAAATTCTTATTTCATTGTCTTGCTTTTGCATATAGTTTCAGCTTATTTGGGGTTTTTTTTGCCAGTCTCATACCTGTTTGATAGACTGGTCATTAATTTTGAGCAGAAAGTGACTAGACCAGGACTCAAACCTAAAAACTTTGGAATAATCATAATCATTCCAAATCTTGAACTAATTGTTTTTTGACTCTTGTAAAAGTTAATTGGGTCAATCCATCAAAAATGTGTCGGGAAAACAGGCAAAGTTATTCTAATTATAAAAAAAAATATTACTAATGAAAGTAGTTACTAAAGTTTTGTGTATATGCCTAGCGTTCTGCGATTTTCCCCTAGTCCTTGAAAAATTTCAAATAGGCCTTGAAAAGTCCTTGAATTTTTTTCTTTTTTAAGAGTGGGAACCCTGAGTATGTTGTGGCCACCACAGGACTTTTTTGTATATTTTCCTATACAAATTCATTCAATACAAATAATTTATTAAAACTATCTTCCATGATGAATGCAAACGATTTTCATTCCAGAGAAGTAACATTAAATATCCAAAGAAAGTCAATTTTATTCACTGTACGACATCTTAAAAAAACGTTTTTTTCACCCCCCCCTCCCCCAAGGTTTATTTTTATTTTTATTTTTTTGGTTAGAAATGAAGGGGGGAAAAATGAAGTTACAATTTATTTTAAATTATCACAGATTGTTGGTACAACCATTCGTTTTAAAAGTACTGACGAGCAGACAGATATCCGTAATGAAAATTTGCCCCCCTTGGCGGGGGTGGGGTGGGAAGGGGGAACTTATGAAGGGAAAGAAAAAAGCCAAGTTGATTATCACTATTATAAATAATTCTTTTTAATTTTACAATGATTCTTAAAATAATAATAATAATAATTTTCTTTATGCACATTTATGCAAAATTTTGTGCTATACCGACATGTTGAAAAAAAAAAAAAAAAAAAAGCGGTATAGCACCTGTTGGTCGATTTTCACTAAAAGTTGAAAGGCACTAATTTATGTCAAGATGCAACTACATACCAATATACTACATACGAATATGTACAGTAGTTCCTGAGACACAGTTACCACAAAATTTTGTCACACCTACACAACAGACATTTTCTAAAACTGATCAGATCGTGTTCTAGACCTTTCAAAATATGTAAATCCATCGAAAACCCGAGGTCGAAAAGTTTTACGAAATCAATAATTTTTTCTATTGATTATAGAGAAAAGTAAAAATATATCAATTAATAAATTTCCCCATATATTAACACGATCTTTGGTGTCAAAAACGATAGGGAAAAAGTCCTTTTAATAAAAATTTGTGATGTAAAACAAATTTACATAACCCGTGAGTTATTTACTGGAAATAGCAACACACCTATTTTTTAGAACAGTAAATATGTGGAATTCATCAAATAATGTATTAAGTCAGGCTTGCTTTGCTCCATTTGAATACATGGAATTAAGAGAAAAACCTGAAAAACTCAAGGGAATTTGAAAAATTTATCAAGAAAATAAAAATAAAAATAAATAAAGGTTTATATTTATTAAAATATCAGAAATTGTTAAATTATATGATATATATATATATAACAGTAATCTCTGAAATATCTGACTATGAGTATGGAGGATTTCTAATATTAATATACCTGTGTCTAACAATTATTTTTTGCCTATTTTTAAGAATTTTACATTCATATTATAAATATTTATTTAATTTTATGTATAATTAATTAAAATCGATTATAAAAGTAGCTTAAAAAAATAATAATTAAAAAAAAAGTAAAAGAAGGATAAAATTAGAAATTCTAACTTCTAAACTTTCATTAAATTATTTATTTTAATTTATAATTGTTGCCAAAAAAAATTAAACTTTAAATTTTACATCTACTTTTTAAGATAGCACGCGATCATGTTTTATATAAAAATTAAATCATTAAATTCATTTTGATGAAATTCTGGCAAAAGCAGAATTTTGTTTAGGACGGAGGACTATTATTATTATTATTATTATTCAAACTATAACACCGCTTTCAAATTATTCAATTATATTTTCGATAAATTTGAGATTTCGATAAATGTCCAGCTTTCGAAAAATGACGCCGCAAAAATACCAGATTGAGTCTAATAGTCCTCAGTCCTAATAAATAAATAAAACAAGGAAAACTCGGGAAATTTCAAAATTTATTGCAAAAGCAGTTGCAACTTAGAAATTTTTCGGAAAAACATTGAAAATTATTTTAAATAATATAGTTATAATTTCTTAACTCATCTAGTTTTTGAGATTGTAGAAAATTCTTTAATTACGCTGGGAAAAAAATATACCACCTTCATCTAGAATGAATAAGGGGGCATTTTCTAAATCTCTTAACTAGAAAAAGAAATATAGATTTCCGAGCTATGCGCATAAGGCACGCCAATAAACTGAATAGACGAAATGATGGAGAATTTCTAGTCTACACATTTCTAGATGGTGGAACAATATTCTCAATCTTTTGTATGGCGAGAAAGTCTCGCTTAATTATCTAGGATTGGGTCATAAACCAAAATTATAGTTGCTGAAACCCGCCTCTTGTGTTCGCATTTATTTGGAGATATTTTCAAACAGGTTTGACCTCTATAATATAGACAAACTCTCTAGAAATCTAATAGGGGTTTCAAAAACTCGCGTTCAAAGGGGACTAGAATTTATAAGGATGACATGGAACTATTTTTTCTAGCGCCACAATTTAGATTCTAGATGTCAGTTACAGAAATTTTCCTCAGTGTACAGTGTTCATATTAGAAGATGAAATTGCAGGGATCCCACTGGCATTGCAAAGGTACCACTGTATTTTTAAAAATTCCATTCGAAAGTATACCAT
Organism: Salticus scenicus; assembly: GCA_963930645.1. Classification (NCBI taxonomy): domain Eukaryota; kingdom Metazoa; phylum Arthropoda; class Arachnida; order Araneae; family Salticidae; genus Salticus; species Salticus scenicus. The sequence continues at coordinate 292,689,266 of OZ005655.1, read as the reverse complement.
AAGGAACTTTTTTTCACATTGTTCACCGAGGAATTCATCCTTTCTTTAAATTAAATTGGGTAATATAATAAATTCTCTCTCTCTCTCTCTTTTTTATTTTTTTTAGCTTCGCAAGAATTTCTTGAGTCAGAAGAAAAGTGAAAAAATTCGGTGAATATTTCATAAGACTTCTTAATTATAAAATTTTTTTTAAAGAATATTGAGATGCGTATATTTTATTAGCAAACAGATTCAAAGTTAAAAGTTAGAGATTGCAGTTACATTCAATACATGAAGTAATTTTAGTTAACTCTTTGCTTCTGTTCGCTCTTTGAGTATTCAAAATCAAATTAAATTTTTTTTTTTTTTTTTTTTTTTTTAACAAATTAAATTCTATTTGAATTGCTGCTGAAAATTTAGATTCTGAATATTTTATTTTGAAGAACCAGCAAAATGGTCTTTAACCAGAATAATAAAAATAATGAAGTAAGCATCTAAAATATTAATTTCATGTTTAACCCTTTGTGGCTCGCTCTCCTCGCTGCGAGGACGCAATTATTAAGCTCTAGCTGCAAAATCTCCTCCCGGAAATCTTTTAGCAAAAATTTACATTTATAATGTAGCAGAAAAGGTCGTTTTTTTTTTTTTTTTTTTTTTTTTTTTTTTTTTTTTTTTTTAAACTTAAAATTTCTTTTAATTTAATTTTGTTTGTAAATTCCGGTGGTAGTGTAATTAAAATGATCTGAATTATCTTGTGCTGCAATGGGTTAAATGAAATTATACGTTAATGTTAAAATAATAATAATGATAAAAGTATAAATTAAAAATTCTGTCAATAAGTAATCAGGATATAACTTCTGCGAACATTTATTAAACATTTTTGAAGAAAAGGTAAATTAATTGTAACAAGAGTAAAAACTAACTAGGTCAATAATTCAACACCAGTCCTTAGCATATAACTTTGATAGTGATCAGGCCAAATATGGTGCTTAGGTCCTTTGCAGTGCCACTCCTTAGGTGACAAGCGCCTTTGTGCAAAACGGCTGCACCGTGCATAGATATAGTAATATACTAGCAGGCAACGCCCGCTTCGCTGGTCCCTATTTTTAAATGAATCACTATAATGAATTCTCAAAATTGCATTAATTTTTATCACGTGAAAAAAAAGAGAAACAAAATCTGATTAGGAAAAATGTCGCACCGGGTTCTCACTGCCTTCGGAAAAAAATCCCCAACATGCTCTAACCCTTATTTCTATTATTTTCCCACTTCGACCCCCCCCCCTACTGTCTATCCTAAAAATTTTACAAATTTGAAAATATCCGCAATCGATTTGTAAGTATCAAAAACCTCTATGCACCAGTTTTGAACGATATATCTCTATTTTTATCTTTTTGCCGCTCTACTCCCCCGCCTTCCCGCCCTCCCAATAATTTTAAAAATTCGAAAATATCCGCAATCGATTTGTAGGTATTGGAAACCTCTATGTACCAATTTTGAATGATCTAACCCTATTTTCTTTTTTTTTTGCCCCTCTGCCCCCCCCCCTTCCCGGCCCTCCTAATAACTTTACACTTTCGAAAATATCCCCATTCGACTTGCAGGCCTCTAAAACCTATCTGTACCAATTTTGAACGGCTAACTGTATTTCTATTTGTTTTTGACCATAGCCCCCCCTTACCGCCCCCCCCCTTCCCACCCCACCTCATAATTTTAAAAATTCGAAAATATCCGCAATCGATTTGTAAGTATCGAAAACATCTATATACCAATTTTGAACGATCTAACTCTATTTTTATTTCCCCCCTCTCCCTTTCCCGGCCCTCCTAATAACTTTACACTTTCGAAAATATCCCCATTCGACTTGCAGGCATCTAAAACCTATCTGTACCAATTTTGAACGGCCTAACTGTATTTCTATTTGTTTTTGCCCCATAGCCCCCCCTTCCCGCCCCACCCCCCTCCCGCCCCTCCTAATAATTTTACAAATTCGAAAATATCCGAAATCGATTTGTAGGTATCGAAAACCTCTATATATCAATTTTGAACGATCTAACTCTATTTTTATTTTTTGCCCCCTCTCCCCTCCCCCCCCCTTCCTGTCCCTCCTAATAACTTTACACAATCGAAAATATCCTCATTCGACTTGCAGGCCTCTAAAACCTATCTGTATCAATTTTGAACGCCCTAACTGTATTTCTATTTGTTTTTGCCCCTTAGCCCCCTCCCCCCCCTTGCTGCCCCACCTGGGGGCTGAATTTCTAAAATTCCAGAAATTGGTTTTTAGATATTTACATTAGCTATATTTTAGAGCAAAAATTTCACGCATATCTATTTTTTTGTTTGAGATATATAGGATTATGCGAAATCACGTTTTACGCATGTGAAATCACGTTTTGCCCCCCCCCCCGCCCCCCTTGGGGACCGAATTTTGAAAATTCCAGAAATTGGTTTTTTGACATCTGTATTAGCTATATTTTAAAGCAAAAATTTTACGGATATCTGTTTTTTTGTTTGAGATATGAAGGATTTTGTGAAATCACGTTTTGCCCCCCCTCCACCCCTTGGGGGGCGAATTTTGTAAAATCGCTTCTTAGTGGATGCTTACGTCATAGAAAGAACATTGTCACAAAATTTCATGCTTCTAGGTCCAGGGGTTTGGTCTGGGCGTTGATAGATCACCCCCTCACTCACTCACTCAGGAAGTGTTCTTTTATATATATAGCTATAGATCTATCATCCCCATGTTATCGAGCAAAAAATTTTGAGGCCGAGAAAAAGTTCTAAAATCAGCCATTAGAGAGTATTGAAAAAAAGAATAAAAAGAAAAATGAATTTGACACTGTATCTGGAGTTTTTCATTCACCTTTAGTAAATAAATTATTCATAAATTTTATTTATTAAATTTTCCGTGTGTATTCCTGTGTGTGATTTACTCGGGAAAAGGCAGCCATTAGAGTGACTTTTCCCGAAAAAAAAGGTATCACTTTTTCCCTCTCGCTGATCAATCTATGTCTTATTACTATATCTATGGCACAGTGCCGACGACCCTTTTTGAATGGCGCCTTGATTTAATTAGGCTAGAAGACAAGCCACCCTTGTGCAATGCACAACCATACAGAATAGACCTATTTTTATAGTATTAATAAATATAGGCTTAATGTTTTTTGGTATAGCTCAGTACTCAAATAACACAGATTCAATTCTTTCTTTTGCCACTTTTGACTCTTGTTAAAGTAATTTTTTTCTTTTCAATATAAATATGTAGTTATTAAAGTTACAATCTTAATTATTTAATAAAAGAATGTTTCACCTAAAGTGGCCGTCAATATAATCCCATGTTATTTTATTTATCGAAAATTTGCTATACAAAAGACTCCTGACTGGACTAATTTGATGCAGTCGGCGAATAAATCCAGGGGTTTACACCGCATATTCAGAAGATGAGCCTTTCAAAAAACAAAACAAAATTTCTTTCCACAATTACTCATCAGCTAATTTGTTTTTTCAATCGCTTTCAAAAAATTAATTAGTTATTATTATTTTAATATTTCATTTTGACGCTATGAAATGTGAAAAACTCATTTAGTTCTCTTCTACATTTTTCAGCTTCAGAATTTGCAGAAAATTGTGCTTCAGCTGAAGTCCGAGTATTATATTATATGGTGCTGCCATCTCTCTGTGAAAACATAAAATAAAGCTTTCGCTCTTTTAACATTTTACGTTAAATTATTTTATCCTTTTATCTGTAAAATCGTCCTTTAAGTAGAACATTAACATAGCGGTAATAATATTACCTGAACCAGGAAAATCTCTAAAAATTTATTTGATAGAATTACAAATAATTTTATTTTATTTTTATTTTTTAAATGTTACAAAATAAATAAATAAATAAAATAAAAGGTACAATCTACCGGAACATGTTATTAAAAAATAATCTTTTTTTTTTTTTTTTAATTCTGTTTTCATATTCCAAAAAATTTACAACCGTTAAAGGAGTTACTCGTTTACCAAAATTTTATTGTTTTTAATTTTTTTTTTTAATATTTCATTTTACAGGGAAAAAAAAAGACAGAAAAAGCACTTAAGTTAATTTTTCTCGTTTTTACATTAAAAATTAAAATATTTAAATTAAAAAACAAAAAATCAATTTTTGGAAAACGAGAACTTGCTTAAGGATTGTAAATTTTTTGATTGTGAAAACGAGAACTTGTTTAAGGACTGTACATTTTCTGATTGTGAAAACGGAAAATTCCTCCATCGAATAACATGTTTTTTGTGTTGGGTGTTGGTGTAAAGGCCAGCTGATTGCACTAGGGTTTTAAGCCTGAGGGGAAAGCCCTCTGTTCGGGATCCTAGCCTATATTTACGCGAATGTCGAAGAAAACCACGGAAAATTCTGAACGACTAGGTCGATGAGCGCGACCTGGAATTGAGCCCTGCTTTTTCCATAGACACAGAACCGCTCAAAGCTGGTAAATGGAAAGTTCTGGGTTCAACCCAAGATCGCGATAAGAAGAAAATTCCCTTTATGACGAAACTATTTCTATACTATTTCTATTACTTATATTTCTATTACTATATACTCTACTCTTGTGACATGAAAATAAAAATTCTGTCCTAAACAGAATTTAATTTTGGATGAGAGGCCTAGTTTTCTCCTTGATATTATATTCACTTTTGCAACTTAAATACTTGAATAACATTTAATCCATGTGAATAAGTTTTTATTATTTGATGCTTTTTCGATAAATGTTTTATGTGCTCTGAATACAACGTCGATACACCTTTTTTAATTTTCACCGGGTATAACGCTCTATTTTCTTTTATGGAAATATTATGGCATCATATACCCTGTCACCAATGTCATTACTGTATCCACTACACACTTTTCCAAATTTTTAATTTTCTTAAAATTATCAGAACTTAATTTTTTTTTAAACAAAAAATAATTAAAAAATATAAAGAAAGATAAGTTTCACACATACACACACGCACAAAATAATAATAATAATAATAAATAAATAAAATAAAATGCTGTCTTAAGCGGAATTTACTTTTGGATTAAACAGAAATACCTAAGTATTTTTTTTTTTTTTTTCTGTGATTATTTATAAATTGGTTATTTTAATCTGATGCAAAAGATGACAAGAAAATTTGTTTACATTTAATCTATTTTGTCTTAAATATAAGCTTAATTTTGTTTTCTCTGTAATCGATATAAAATTCTGCACAAAACAAAATTTTATTTAGTACAATAGGATTTATTTTAATCTAGTACTTTTCCATATGAAGGCATGCAGAAACTGTGTTTCATTTCCTCGCGTCGGTTAATATATATATTTCTTAAAATTTCTTTGGTATAGCTTTAGCATAAAAGCCCCTTGGCGGCTTTTAAATTTCTTTTTGTCATTTTGGCGATGAATTAAAATTGCTATCCCAATTGGGTAAATAAAGATTTTGGCGAGAAACGTCTGAGTTACTTCAGTGCCAAATTAAAATGGGGTTTTTATTCAACATCTTTTAAACCAATTATCCGATTGAACTAAAAAAAAATATCGCCATTACCCTTATTTTAACCTGATTAATAGATGTACCAATATTTGATAAAATCAAATAATCCAGACGAAAAATCCGGGCAGATACAATGACAAACTTTCAGCTTTAAATATTTAGATAAAAACAGAAAGGTTCAGGAGATAAAAATTGGTAACGACAGAAAAATATCTGACTGAAAGAAGTATTACGACCTGTCATACTAAAAGAAATAAAATCAAATAAATCAAAGCATTCAAATAAAAATCTTCTAGTGAAAAATAAAGAAATTAATTAAATCTAAAATTAGCGGATTTTAATGTAATACCAAATGCCTATATTTGTAAAATAATGAATTATTTTCCTTTACAAATCAGGCAAAAACAACAAAAATCCCTTCTGGTTGACATCCAAACTTATTCCACATGGTTTACAAAATAAGTAATTACCGAAATTTAGAAATTGAAGAAAACAGATTTATTTGTTTATAGGTGTTTTTAAGTTTTCTAGCCTTTATGCGAATTTCGAAGAAAACCGCAGAAAACTTCGAATGTATAGATCAACGAGCACTCTCTTGGCTAAAACTCGGCACTTCCTTTCTGCGAACTGTGAGAGCAGAATGTCTTTATCACTGTTGTTCGGAGTTTTCTCAAAATTACATGAATACTGGATAAGACCCCTTAGAAATACCTTCGTCCCTTCCCTGACTGAGTTAATTTCATAGGCCTAGGAGGATCCTCGTACAGTCAATTGACATAAAACATCAACACCAACACCCTCATCCCACCCACGCAACCTCTTATACGCCTATCTTGTGAGGAAAGAGAAAGAAAGGTGAAAAACTAAAATAAATAATTAAAGAAGAAATGGGAAATTACCATTAACCATAAACCAACCATAAACACGTGAAACTCTATTACGCAATATTGATTTATTGTATTCAGTCTATATTCAATTCTGTAATGAATAGAGTTGAGTTGGTAATTTAAAACATATAAAGAAGCCCTTTAATAAAAAATATATGCGGGGTATAGTTAAAAAAAAAAATACGTGACTAATTTTGAATCTTTATAGATTTCGATAATAGATGGCAGCACCAAATACAGTCAAGATTTGCTGCATTTTCGGAACAACTATAGTATTTCCCCTCAGCTAGATTTGGCGATTTTTCGTTGGCGATTATGGCTAAATCATAAATCTAAAAATCATAAATCTAAAAATCATAAATCATATAGCATAAATGATAAAATCGTAAGCTAAATTATAAATCATAAAATCATAAATCCAAAATAAATAGCATGCAGGCTGCCATATTATATCGCAAGCAATCCAGAACGACATCGTTATCGTTCAAATCGGCGCCAAAGAAAAATCGCCAAATCTAGCTGAGGGGAAATACTATAGTTGTACCGCATTTTCTACTTTTGCGTATTTTCGTGATTTGTCGATCTTTTAAAGTTTAAAATTTCAGTGTAAATGATCCTCTTTTGAGGAAGCATTTACTATATCGTTCTTGAGATAAAACTGAACCTTCATTTCTGTAAGTTTTTCAATAATGACGTCATGATCTTCATTGGTCTTATCTTAGGAAAGATTTTTATGAAATCTCCAACCGATGATGCAATAAAATTGCATTAACCTATAGATTTTTCAAAAGTTGTTTTTTATTTTCGCATCTAGCAGTAATGAATCTACCTTTAGGTAGAGGAAGTTTTTATTTACTTACCTATTTTCATTGGGGGGGGGGGGGTGCTATATTTAATGCTCTGACTGCAGGCGCCATCTAGTGATGCCAGATGATCTAAAAGTTTATTTTCACTGAGTGAGTTGAATTTATTTTCAGTGGGGATTCTCAATTTTACTAGATTTTGGAATATGGTTATCTTTTTCGAGCTTACGTTTGTTAGTCGTAATATTAGATGGGTTAGTGATTAGGGTAGGAAAATTAGTTTTAGTTAGTGGAAGTTCGTCTGATACCTGATTATCATCCATATCTTCGTTGAGTTCATCATTTCTCGTCCAGTCAGTTGATTCAATTTTTCCGAATCCCATTCGGAATTCGGGGAATTCATTGATAACTTTTCTAATTTCAGAAACAGTGAAGTCTTTAAGCTGACCAGAAGTGGTCTGTCTAGATTCAGTGTCGAAGAGTTCGAATTTAAATTCAAGGAATTTTTCGTAGTCGTTATCCGACAATCGTTCAATCATTAATGTATCTCGGAGAATCTTCCTATATGGAATATAATAGATAGGCATATTTGTATTAAAAAATCAATGGGGGAAATTACATTTGCGATCTTGAATCAGTTTTTTAAAGTTAGGCTCACAGAGGAAACAGCTTATGCGAAGACCTTTTATCAAGGTGGACGGTCGTTAATCTTAAGCGATATTTATTCTTAAAGAAAAAAAAAAAAAGAAGTTTTAAAAACATTTATGGAACCAAACATAGTAGAAAGATAAATGGATAGTACTTTGATATTTCCGTATTTTTCTGGGTTATATTTATTCCAAATTTCTTCGGCGGATGCAGTTTTATACGTTTGCAAGGAAATGTTTTTCTGCAAGTCTATTATCTTCATTTGGAGTAAAGGTTCTGAAAAATGGAACAACTTCGCAGCCACACTTCTCATTCTTCCGTTATAGAACTTTCAAAAGACGATTTTAATAATCGTGACAACTTCTCCATGCTTGAGAAGCATAGATGCCAACTTTTTAATTTATTCTGGAGTATTTTTAGCCTTGTCTTCATTCCATACCACTTATTTTTTAAAAGTATTTTTTTCTTATTGTATGGAAGTTATGTGTGTGTTGGAAAAAAAAATTTCTATACATAAAGTGTTGCGAAATAAAGGCGGGGAATAAATTAAAAGTTTGGCATCTATGCTGTATGCAAGTATTGGGACCTTGCTGCAAATTCCTTCTTCAGATCTGACATAATGTTTTAAAATAATGCAATGTCTATTTCAGAGTAACTTTTATGTTCAAAAATTGCTAGAAAGTGAATAAAATTTGGCTTTCCATTCCAATTCTTCCACAGAAAAATATATTTAAAATAATTTATTTGAGTAATTTATACATATTTAAAAAAAAATTTAGTGGTTCAGTTTTTGACCTTCTGCGGTTCGCCATTGCCGACCATTGTTTTAGAGTATTTTTCTTCTTATTTAATCGGAATTACATTTGCAGGGCTGGAACATAGGCTCAGAATTCATACTACTATCAATGAATCAAAATTTTCTACTGCTTAAACCAACGATATTATAGGCAGAGGAACTTCTTAAACAAATACCGGAATTAAATCTGCGCCAGTGTTCCATTCCTGCATTTGTAGGAAATTACAAATAAAATGGTGCGGAAAAGCGGCAGATACCAAAGATACTATGGAATATTAATTAGGATGTTGGCAGGTATGCTGTTCACTCGAACAGTTAAACAATGCAATCTATAAATAAGCTTTTCGCTTATTTATAGCTTGAATTGTTCCAAACCGACCTAGTTCCAATTCCAGACTTTAAAAAAAAAACCTTCTCTAGAAGCCAGTAGAACGTAAACCATAGTTGCCAACATTTTAATTTATTCCGGAGCGTCTTTAGCCCTGCCTCTATTACACGCCACTTGATTTTTACAGTATTTTTCTCCAATATTTAACTACGATAACATGAGAAAAATTTACTCGTAAAACAAAAGTAGTATGGAATTAAGGCGGGGCTAAAAATGCTCCGGAAAAAATTAAAATGTTGGAATTTTTTCGTAAACCACCATCATCATCATCACGGGGCGTCACTGGAGTACATTTTCAAACAAAATGGTCAGTTGGACCATAGCCTCCTATAATAGACGCCTTCCGCGTGGCACGGTAACTGGGCAGTAGACAGCGCCACCTGGTACAGATTGCGCGACTTTTTTTTATTCAACAGACACCAAAAATTTTTAAAAGTGGAATTTAATATATATAAAAGGCGAATAGAATCAAAGAGACGTCGATTATATATGTCATATATCACTTCTTAAAATTAGTGGTGACAGTTGAATAAAAATATCGCGCAATCTGTACTAGGCTGCACTGTCTACCGCTTGAAATGTTGCCAAGTTTCCGAGCCACGCGGAAGGCATCTAGTTTAGGAGGCTATGGTTGGACAATGCTGAAAAATAATTTCTAATTGATTGTGTGTTGCTTTAATGTAAAAATAAAAGTAGAGAGAATAAATTCACTTTTTTCCTAGATTTAAGAAAATCATTATTTAAAAATTTCCTAAATAGATTTGAACTTTTCTAGAGGGCCTAGGATAGAAAGCTGTAGCTGTATATTTCTTTTTCTGACATCCAGTCATTCATTATCTATGACACAATTTTTCAACTGAAGAACTTGTTTGTTGGTATTACATATATTAATTTTTCATTCAGAGAGTTAGAGTGCCAAAGGTAATTTAAAATAGTAAAACTAAACTTAGAAACTAAACACAAAAATACCTAAGATTGCATGACTGAACTTACTCATTTACAGAAAGCAAATGGGAATGTATTTTTTAATAGAAATTTTTCATGAAAAGCCTTTTATTTATTTATTTTATTAACCCTTTCAGTCGCAGTGTTCCCGCTGATGGAACACCTAATTTTATTTCTCAAGTGCAAAAACTCATCCCGGAAATCTTTCAGCAAAATTTTACACTTATAACATAGCAAAAATGGCCCTTTTTTAAGGTGAAAATTTAAAATTTCTTATATTTTAATTATGTTCGTAAATTCCGGTGGCAGTGTAATTTAAATGATCCGAATTACCTTGTACCGCAAAGGGTTAAAATACTCCGGAATAAATTGAAATGTTGGGATCTATGCAACGTTTACGAGTTTTTGTTGTCGATAATGTTTACTTATAAAGTGATATATTTATTAAATTAAATATTATTTGAATTTAATAAGGTTTACTTACAGATGTTTCAAACCTAAAATTTCTCGAAAAGGAACAATGCTAATTTTTTATTTTTTAAATATTTATGACCAGCTATGTGTCCAAAAGCCTTTTTTAAAATTAGTTTAGTAATTTTTTAAATAAATTTAGTAGTGAACGTTAAAGGGTTAATTGAAAAGGTCCTTGAAATTATGATTGCAGAACTTTTTAGAGAATATGAATATTTATTGTGCTTTTATTTTTCCGTTTTTCGTTAAATAAAATAAGTTTAATTATAAAAGGTAATACTTTTAACCCTATGAACTTAAACAACAACACCAAATCCTCATTACTTGCGTACAAATTACGGTTCAGATATAAAAGACATTTGGGCGTGGTTAACTCGAAAAGCTGATTACGGAATTTTAAAAACTGTGATGCCATATTTATAACGGGCTATTTTTCCATAATTATCGTATATATTTGAGTATTTTATTAGTAAAAAGTTTTTTACGCATATATTATTTATGTATTTTAACTATGATGAATATTTTTTTTAATTAATATATTTTATTGAAAATATCATAAGTTGTACACATTTATAATATATATGTAAGTATATGTATATATTTCCTAATATAACAATTACTGAAACAGTTTCTTTTGTAAAGACTTTACCTGTTAACATTATAATTATGATTTGGAAGATTTTTTCTTACTCGCCCCTTTTTTTAGACCACTTTATTTTTAGAGTAATTATCTCCAAATTTAATTACGATTAAATAAGTGTAAAATTACTCTAAAAAAATGACTGGTGTGAAAAAAAAAAAAAAAAAAAAAAAAAAAAAAACGCGTGTACTAAAAATCTTCCAATTATTAATAAGATGGTTGGCATGTACGTAACGGAAATTCTCAGAATTTCATGCATATCATGTGTCGATTCCCATGTGTTTTATATACTTGTGTATGTTTATTATTCTTTATCCTCTTTAATGTCTCCTGAAAATATATTTTCATAGAAGTTAGATATTAGTAGCTCATATGTTGTGGATTGGATTTTATCTTCTCCCGTTAACCCCGCCCTTGACTAGGCGTAAATATCTTTGAACCATTAACCCTTTGCGGCGCAAGACAATTCGGATCATTTAAATTATACTGTCACCGGAATTCATGAACTAAATTAAACTAAAAGAAATTTTAAATTTTAAGGTTAAAAAAAACCAGCCTTTTCTGATATGTTATAAACGTAAATTTTTGCTAAAAAATTTCCGGGATAAATTTTTGTAACTGGATCTTAAATTTTGCGTCCTCGCAGCAAGGACGCCGCGCGTTAAGGGGTTAAAATACTCAGGTTTAAATGAAAAATCATGCGATGCAGATACTTTATATAACAATTATATACGATCTAGCGTTACTTATGATAAGCATACTTGCCAACCATCTCATTAATAACCGTACAATTGTTAACGCCCACTGAAAAAACACCCCTTTTCTCACACCACTATATTTTTAGAGTAATTCTCTCTAAATCTTTGGATCTCCGGATGGAATGGTTGGGAGGCACCTGTAACAGCGTCACGCATCCTCCAATAACCTAGATGTGAAAACTAACGGTGTGAGAGTCCCGAACAACAATTCACTGCAATGGAGAAAGGGGGGGGGGGACATAAAAAGCACACAAAAATACTAACAAATAATTTTAGAGCTTATGGAAGGAGGAAACACAATAATAAAAATGAGTAGGAAGGTTAAGTGCAGCATTACACAACTATGAGAGAGTTTAGGGATAGTAAGAATATTTTTTATTTTTTAGAGAGCAAATTTTTTAATTTTTTTGGTATTTTAAAAACACAATTTTAATTTTAATTTTAATTTTTTTTTTTTTTTTTTTTTTTTTTTTTTTTAACACTAGGACAAAAATAAAACATAATACAAGACAGCACAAGAACGAGGACAGGGTATAATCTCCGAAGAGAAGTCAATGCCCGGAGTCGATAGTAAAAGTGAAAAGAAAAAGATCTATCACAAAAAAGGTTAAAGGTGGGAGTTTAGACTAAGGCCCGCTTTGGGTCTGCGTCTTTTCAGAGGATCATTATGGTCATATGTTGCAAGTGTGTTCAAAGCAGAATTATCTAATTGTTCAAGAGCCAAATGGAATTGTATATTTAAGTATTGAATGAAGTCATTAAGTTTTGGAGTTTCAATTTCTTTATAAGTGTGAAAATTTCGAGCGTACCAGGGCATATCAAGAAATTTCTCTCTAAATGTTGTTACGATTAAATAAGACAAAAATTACTCTAAAAAATTATTGGTGTGAGAAAAGGGGCGGGTGCTAAAAATTGTACGGTTCATAATGAGATGGTTGGCAAATATGGATAAGTGATAATCCTTATTGCGGGTTTACAAAAAAAAAAAAAAATAAATAAATAAAATAAATAAATAAATAAATAAAAATAATAATAATAACAAAAATACCCTGCAATAAACCTTAATTTCTACTGAATGAATACCCCAAAAACATACATTCAGGCTTTTTATATAAATCAGCGCCTAATTTTATAAATTTTCTATTTGCATCAATGGTAAATTGAAGCAGCTATTAAGTAGGAATCAACGAGCAATATGATAATACTTATATGATACTACCTATATAATACTTATATGATAATACATATAGTTCAAATAATAATAATAATAATAATAATAATAATAATAATAATATGAAATACATATTTGCACCCCTTCAAATAAAAAACAAGTATATAAAATCTTACACTTTTGACAAGTTTTTGAATGTTTAATTTTAAACCAAAGTATTTTAATACATGTTGTATTTGTTTGACAGCAAGGAGGTTTTCATTTTTTTTAAAGTTAATACTTTATTTTATTTTATTTTGTATAAAGTGGGTATTTAATTAAGCTTTTTTATAATTTAAGTATTTCCAATGATTGTAGTTTTCAACAATAATAAAATTTAGAGGTAGGGCGATTAAAAAAATATATAACTTATGACGCAAAAATTGTTATTTAGTAATAAAAATCTTTCATTTTGAAATATTAACCTTTATTTAATTTTGTGGATATTAAAAGCATTAAACTTCATTTAATTTTCTTCATATTTAAAAACTTTTTTTTATTCGAGGTTTTGAAAAAATACGAAGCACTTCGAAAGAACTTTGCGATACATAAACACTTCACATAAGAATTTTCTTAAATTTATTACGAAATAATGATTGTAATAAGTAACTAGCGGGCTTCGCCCGCTAACGGGTCAGTATTTTTAAATGAATCACTATAATTAATGAATTACTAACAGTAAATTTTATTCTTAAGAAAAAAAAAATAAATAAATAAAATAAATAAATAAATAAAAAAATAATAATCTGGTGTGTCACTCACACGACTTTCTCTTACCCTGAAATTTAATACTATAAATACAGGTTGGGGATTAAGAGGTAAGATAACGAGTACTGTTATGTAAACCTGTGTTAAACAATTCGTATTAGGCTTCTGAAGAGTTTTATATGATAATTAGTTCTGTGTGAGGGGGGCTACCGCGCCCCCTCAACCCCCCGTTTCATTAATGCACCTACATTTATATAGAATTTAATTCGGTTATTAAAAAATAATTATGTTTTTAAAAAATAATTTATTAAAATTATTATTTTAAAAAGTTATCTTTTATGATAATGCAGACGATTTCCATATTATAGAAGTAGTATAACATCAAATATCCAAAAAAAAGTCCATTTTATTCTCAATATTTAAAAGAAAAAAAAAAAAAAAAAAAACGTTAAAAGTAAAAAAAATCGATAACTTTGTTTTAAATTATCGCAGATCGATGGTTCAACCATTCGTTTTAAAGGTATTGGCGAGCTCTTTTGAAATATACCCATCAGGAAAATTTATTCCCCTCGAGGGGGACTTCCCCCCAGGGGGGGAGGCGAGGCTCCTACATACACAATTTTTTTTTTCCCAGTTAACTATCTATATTACAAAAAATATATATCCGTTTCATTTGGTTTAGTGCAGTCTATAGACGTTAAACTCTACTTTCCTGCAATTTCCCCCATAGACGTAATGTATTAGAATTATCTTGATTGTCCCTGTACACGAACCATTTGCTTGATCTTAACGAAAAGCTTACTGTTGTTGTGTTATTTAATCTCAGAACACTTTTATTGACTTTCGTTTTTCTTGTTCCGGACTTTCTTTTTGTTTTTTGCTTCCCGCCAACTGATTGTTTGGTGCACCTGCCGCATCACGTGACGATGTGTCGCGTCTCTCTACGAGTTCACTGTAATACTTTTTTCCAGGGGGGTGCCATTTCATAGATGCGCGAATTTTTAGCTATTTGAGATTTCTCGCGCACTACGTCATAAAGCGGATCGATCAAATCTTGTTTACATTTGAAATAACTGTGTTTAAATTGCTTTTATTATTATTTATTTATTTATTTTTTCTTTTAATCGAATTTGTTTAAATGTACCGTGTGATAATCTTAATCTACGTCTTTTGTTGCTTCTTTGACATGCTCCGCATTAGAGCACATATATTTTTTAAAGAATACATTATTGAAAGTGATAGAACATTGCTGAAAAACTGTGATGTATAATAGCAATACATAGATTGCTCATAAAATCAAATCATGTAAGTAATATCATCGTGTATATTACATCATACATTTTCCAGATCAGAAGTAATAAATCAAAGGGATATTAAATTAGCAATAATCATGTATTAAGTATGTTTGTTAAATGTTTATGCTACTTCCCTTCGATTTTCAAGTATACTCTTTTGAAAGCAGGCAGTAGCCAATGCCTGTTGTCTGCTGTTTAAAGTGACCTTTTTTTAAAATTCAAATAGGAACATAATTAATATTTTGTTAAAATTTATTATCTTTATAAAACATGAAACAAATTGTGGTATCTCATTAAGTTATGTAGTGGATAAAAATGAGTACACACAAAAATATTTCTGCAGTTTAAAATTAAAATGAAATAAACTTGTGTGTAAAAAAAAAAAAAAATCTTAGTACTTTTTTTTATTTTAATTTTTTCTTTCTTTAATCCTCTGTATAAAGTATCTGGATAATTGAAAATTTTATGAAATTGTTTTTATGTAGTAACACATTTCAATGTAACTTTTGTAATAACATGTTAAAAGTGTCAGTAGTAGCACATGTTTTCCAATGAAAATAGTTTTAAAAATACCAACAAGCCAACATGAGCAAAATGTTTTGAAACTATTTCTGTCATACCCCATATTTAAACAATGAATATAATTTTTCTTTTGTAAAAAAATGTTGATCATTGCTTAAACATTTTGGAGTATTATATATATATATATATTAAAAAAATAAATAAATAAACACCACAGAACTGAGGTTTAAAAGTAATAAGTACAAAACTTTGAATAAACACCATAAAATGCAAGAGTTCACAATAATTGTTTCCGGTGAAAAGAAAACATGACCCTTCGGCAGCACTCTTGCCTACTTTATTCGCCTTGATGAAGTGTTGTGTTTTCTTTTAACCTGAAACAAATGTTGCAAGTTCTTGCATTTTATGGTGTTTATTCAAAGTTTCGTATTTATTAATTTGGAGTATATTTACTGACAGGGTTTAACCTGGCAAAAAAATTACTTTAGCATTTTAGCGAAAATAGGCAAGCACTATTTTAGCTTTTTCGAAAGTTAATTAATTCTTTGGATACCAGTGATTTCTTTTACTTACAAGGAACATCATCCAACTGTCTGTCTCGGATTTCAATGAGAGAGAGGCGTTTCTTTCATATTTGATATGCTATCAAATTTTACTCAAAAATATGCGAAAAATTTGTATTTATACAGCAAGTGAATACTCAAATGAATAATTCAGTTGAAATAATTTTCAGTACTACTATAAATTTTCATTTGTAACTTAAACATGAAAGCGCAAAATCATTTTGCTTTGTTTTTAAACTGTGCTATCATAATGTTAGACCCACCACCACGTATCATTTTTTTTTTTTTTTTTTTTTTCTGGATTGTGTTTTATCAACTGCCCTTCCCTCCTTTTCGGTGCAAGAATGAAAAAAGTGATCATGAGTCCATTCTCATATCAGACTTTTTTGTATATTCATATTACTTTCCGCTACAGTACAGATTTTCATGCAAGACAAGTTAGCTGTATCCGAAGATCTTTTTTTTTTTTCATGTACATTAAGCATATTACTGATTACATAAATACATATGATACATACATGCATATTATTGATTGCTGCAGTAAAAAATTTCATACATTTCTTCTTTCATGCAAAGTGAAGTATAATCATCTTTCAAAAATCCACAATTCTCTGAAGTCCACATATCAATTGCAATGTAAACAAACACTGTCACAACTGATTTGTTGATTAGTGGATTGCGAAAATTTAGCTGTATTAGAAGATAAATCAATTATTAATTTGTGCTGATCAATTACCAATCACTCAGCATGTTACATGGGACGAAATAATAATTGTAATATAATTAAAATACACTTGGAGTTCAACAACCAAAAATTCAGTAAGTGATTTTAGTACCCTTCTAATTTCTGTTATTAAGGAACCTATTTTATTTGTAAACTGATACTAATAATTGTTTTGAAATATATTGTTATGCTGAAACTTTTTTTAAATGGGGAAATAATAAATTTAATATGAGTTTAAAGTCTGACATAAATATTAATTTCTCCTATTTCCAATATTATTTTACTTTTAATATTAAAATTCATAATATTGAAGTATTTAAAAGGTAAACAAACATATCATAATATTACAGATAACTGAATATATTATGTATTTCTTTTTAAATTGAAAATTATAAAGTGTTTTATTTTGAACAAACTATTTTAAAGAATGTATTTTTATTTCATTTTTACTCATAAAATTAAAATCCACAATTTTACTGAAATATCTGAAATGTAAACAAACAAATCACACTAGTACAGCAAAATTTATATATTTTAGATTTTTTTAAACAAATACGTGCGCTTTCTTTTGAGCGAAACATTTAAATAACTGCATTTTTATTTCATTTTGATGTAATTTAAATTCATTGTCTTACTGAAGTAATTCATGACAATATTGAAGTATTTAAAAGGTAAACAAACATATCAATATTACAAATAACTTCATATATTGTGTATTTCTTTTTAAATTGAAAAATATAAGTGTTTTATTTTGAACAAATATTTTAAAAAATGTACTTATATTTTATTTTTACTCATAAAATTAAAATTCATAATTTTACTGAAATATCTGAAATGTAAACAAACATATCGCGATCATATAGTAAAATGTATATATTTTACATTCTTTTAAAAAAATATATGTGCTTTCTTTTGAGCACAACAATTAAATAACTGCATTTTTATTTCATTTCATTTTAATATAATTGAAATTCATCGTTTTATTTAAGTAATATATAAATGTAACGTTTTATATAAATGTAAACAAATGCATAGCAATGTTGCCGAAAACGCGAAAGCTTTATAATTTTTTATGAACTTATACGTATTTAAAATAAATATTTTAACGAATGTACTTTTATTTCATGTAATACCATACATGATTTCCGTTTTTGGGTAATATTTATATCAGATTATAAGATATATTTTTTAGTAAGTAATAGCTAGCTCTGGGCTAGTAACAGCTGTATATTTGCATCGTAGTTTGTTTCTGTATTCCGCCTTGTGACGTTTCACTTCTGCTTGCTTCTGATTGGCTACTCTTCAAATGGCCCAACCTTATAATAGAAGAACCTTGCTTTTTTCAATCATGTAACTTTTGTTATTCGGAACTGACGTTCCATTTTCTTATTCTATTTAATCATAATATTTTTTCTTTTGTCTAAGATGAATAAATTTAAAGGCTAAACATCTAGGCATTCTTTCATTATGCAGCAATGTGTGAATTATCCTAAATAGTAATTGATCTACATATTACAAAAGATTTCACAGTCTAATCAACATTCATTATAGGAAAAGAAGTTGCTACGCTTTAATACGGAAGTTCTATTAAATATAAATATATGAATTTTTCATCTAATTTCAAGTGTACGATCTGATGATAAATTAAGAGGATTTTTCTTCACCAATGGAATATATGATTACCTGTGACAATCCAGGTAAGTCAAACTTTATTTAATTATATGACTGTTGTTTTTACAAAGAATTATTAGTAAGAATTATTTGTTATAAAATATATTTAAAATAACTAATTTGAGGAAGCTGCGAATTCATGCCTTCATTTAAATAGTATTTTTCCATCAGATTATGAGACTGAAGTGACACTAAATCGAAAGTATTGAAAAGTAATTAGAAAGTTATTTAAGTTTATCTTCTTCTTCTAGTACTTATTTTTATGAAAACTATTTAATTTTATTTTCTTCTTTAAGTACTATTTATCCAAACTGTGTTGATTTAAAATATTAAATGAATATTTACGTATTGAACAAATATTAACAAAACTATTAAAAAATTTTGTTTAAGTATGTCAGCAACAAAAGATATACAAATTGAACCGCTGAACTCCACAAATTATAATGTGTGGAAGTTTCGTATTGAGATGTACTTGTAAAAAGAGGATCTTTTTACAGTCATTACTGACGATCCTCCCAACCCAATAACCGATCAGTGGCGTTCAAAAAATAGAAAAGCCAGAACTATTATCAATTTACTTATTGACAATGATCAGATCGTGTACGTTATGAATCATCAGAGTAAATTAAATTTTTTTTTACCGGCTTCCTCCTTCCCCTTCCGGTTCCAAGCCTCACCTATTTTTCAATATTATCAAAAGAAGAGAATTTCATGTGAGAGAGAGCGCTGTTTAACTTGAGAAATAGGAGTAATAAACTGTGAAGACAAACTCACATCTATATGAATCCAAAGGAACATCCAATTTTTAATTAGGTGAAATATTTGTTAAAAGAATTTTGAAAAAAAAAATAAATACAGAAAGAAAGAAAATATTAAGAATCTGAATCGAATTTTGCCTATATGAGTAAAATGTAGTCAGTTTGACCACAGTTTATATCTCGAATTTCTCTTAATTTGGAAGCTTCTAAGAAAGGAAGTCACAAATTCACACACATAAACACACCCATACAAAAAATAATAATCAGCTGATCTAAGTACAATAGCATAAGGCACTCTCTCTTTAAAAAGTTAGTTTCAAATCAGATTAAATTAAATTTTTTTTACCGGCTTCCTCCTTCCCCTTCCGGTTCCAAGCCTCACCTATTTTTCATTGTTATTATCAAAAGAAGAGAATTTCATGTGAGAGAGAGCGCTGTTTAACTTGAGAAATAAGAGATATAAACTGTGAAGGCAAACTCACATCTATATGAATCCAAAGAAACATCCAATTTTTAATTAGGTGTAATATTTGTTAAAAGAATTTTGAAAAAACAAGAAAGAAAGAAAATATGAAGAATCTGAATCGAATTTTGCCTATATGAGTAAAATGGCGTCAGTTTGACCACAGTTTATATCTCGAATTTCTCTTAATTTGGAAGCTTCTAAGAAAGGAAGTCACAAATTCACACACATAAACACACACATACGAAAAAAAAAAGGAAATCAGCTGATCTAAGTACAATAGCATAAGGCACTCTCTCTTTAAAAAGTTTCAAATCAGATGAAATTAAATTTTTTTTACCGGCTTCCTCCTTCCCCTTCCGGTTCCAAGCCTCACCTATTTTTCAATGTTATTATCAAAAGAAGAGAATTTCATGTGAGAGAGAGCGCTGTTTAACTTGAGAAATAAGAGATATAAACTGTGAAGACAAACTTACATCTATATGAATCCAAAGAAACATCCAATTTTTAATTAGGTGTAATATTTGTTAAAAGAATTTTGAAAAAAAAAAAAAAAAAAGAAAAAAAAATATTAAGAATCTGAATCGAATTTTGCCTATATGAGTAAAATGTAGTCAGTTTGACCACAGTTTATATCTCGAATTTCTCTTAATTTGGAAGCTTCTAAGAAAGGAAGTCACAAATTCACACACATAAACACACCCATACAAAAAATAATAATCTGCTGATCTAAGTACAATAGCATAAGGCACTCTCTTTTTAAAAAGTTAGTTTCAAATCAGATTAAATTAAATTTTTTTACCGGCTTCCTCCTTCCCCTTCCGGTTCCAAGCCTCACCTATTTTTCATTGTTATTATCAAAAGAAGAGAATTTCATGTGAGAGAGAGCGCTGTTTAACTTGAGAAATAAGAGATATAAACTGTGAAGGCAAACTCACAACTATATGAATCCAAAGAAACATCCAATTTTTAATTAGGTGTAATATTTGTTAAAAGAATTTTGAAAAAAAAAAAAGAAAGAAAGAAAAAAAATATTAAGAATCTGAATCGAATTTTGCCTATATGAGTAAAAGGTAGTCAGTTTGACCACAGTTTATATCTCGAATTTCTCTTAACTTGGAAGCTTCTGTGAAAGGACATAACAAATTCAAACACATAAACACACACATACAAAAAAAAAAAAAAAAAAAAAAAAAAAAGGAAATCAGCTGATCTAAGTACAATAGCATAAGACACTCTCTCTTTAAAAAGTTTCAAATGAGATTAAATTAAATTTTTTTTTACCGGCTTCCTCCTTCCCCTTCCGGTTCCAAGCCTCACCTAATTTTCAACATTATCAAAAGAAGAGAATTTCATGTGTGAGAGAGAGCGCTGTTTAACTTGAGAAATAGGAGCTATAAACTGTGAAGACAAACTCACATCTTTATGAATCCAAAGAAGCATTTAATTTTTAATTAGGTGAAATATTTGTTAAAAGAATTTTGAAAAAAAAAAATAATAATAATAATGAATGAATGAAAATATTAAGAATCTGAATCGAATTTTGCCTATTTGAGTAAAATGTAGTCAGTTTGACCACAGTTTATATCTCGAATTTCTCTTAATTTGGAAGCTTCTAAGAAAGGACGTAACAAATTCACACACATAAACACACACATACAAAAAAATAAATAATAATCTGCTGATCTAAGTACAATAGCATAAGGCACCCTCTCTTTAAAAAGTTAGTTTCAAATCAGATTAAATTAAATTTTTTTTACCGGCTTCCTCCTTCCCTTTCCGGTTCCAAGCCTCACCTATTTTTCATTGTTATTATCAAAAGAAGAGAATTTCATGTGAGAGAGAGCGCTGTTTAACTTGAGAAATAAGAGATATAAACTGTGAAGGCAAACTCACATCTATATGAATCCAAAGAAACATCCAATTTTTAATTAGGTGTAATATTTGTTAAAAGAATTTTGAAAAAAAAAGAAAGAAAGAAAATATGAAGAATCTGAATCGAATTTTGCCTATATGAGTAAAATGGCGTCAGTTTGACCACAGTTTATATCTCGAATTTCTCTTAATTTGGAAGCTTCTAAGAAAGGAAGTCACAAATTCACACACATAAACACACACATACGAAAAAAAAAGGAAATCAGCTGATCTAAGTACAATAGCATAAGGCACTCTCTCTTTAAAAAGTTTCAAATCAGATTAAATTAAATTGTTTTTACCGGCTTCCTCCTTCCCCTTCCGGTTCCAAGCCTCACCTATTTTTCAATGTTATTATCAAAAGAAGAGAATTTCATGTGAGAGAGAGCGCTGTTTAACTTGAGAAATAAGAGATATAAACTGTGAAGACAAACTTACATCTATATGAATCCAAAGAAACATCCAATTTTTAATTAGGTGTAATATTTGTTAAAAGAATTTAAAAAAAAAAAAAAAAAAAAAGAAAAAAAAAAAATATTAAGAATCTGAATCGAATTTTGCCTATATGAGTAAAATGTAGTCAGTTTGACCACAGTTTATATCTCGAATTTCTCTTAATTTGGAAGCTTCTAAGAAAGGACGTAACAAATTCACACACATAAACACACACATACAAAAAAAATAAATAATAATCTGCTGATCTAAGTACAATAGCATAAGGCACTCTCTCTTTAAAAAGTTAGTTTCAAATCAGAGTAAATTAAATTTTTTTTTACCGGCTTCCTCCTTCCCCTTCCGGTTCCAAGCCTCACCTATTTTTCAATATTATCAAAAGAAGAGAATTTCATGTGAGAGAGAGCGCTGTTTAACTTGAGAAATAGGAGTAATAAACTGTGAAGACAAACTCACATCTATATGAATCCAAAGGAACATCCAATTTTTAATTAGGTGAAATATTTGTTAAAAGAATTTTGAAAAAAAAAAAATAAATACAGAAAGAAAGAAAATATTAAGAATCTGAATCGAATTTTGCCTATATGAGTAAAATGTAGTCAGTTTGACCACAGTTTATATCTCGAATTTCTCTTAATTTGGAAGCTTCTAAGAAAGGAAGTCACAAATTCACACACATAAACACACCCATACAAAAAATAATAATCTGCTGATCTAAGTACAATAGCATAAGGCACTCTCTCTTTAAAAAGTTAGTTTCAAATCAGATTAAATTAAATTTTTTTTACCGGCTTCCTCCTTCCCCTTCCGGTTCCAAGCCTCACCTATTTTTCAATATTATCAAAAGAAGAGAATTTCATGTGAGAGAGAGCGCTGTTTAACTTGAGAAATAGGAGTAATAAACTGTGAAGACAAACTCACATCTATATGAATCCAAATGAACATCCAATTTTTAATTAGGTGAAATATTTGTTAAAAGAATTTTGAAAAAAAAAAATAAATACAGAAAGAAAGAAAATATTAAGAATCTGAATCGAATTTTGCCTATATGAGTAAAATGTAGTCAGTTTGACCACAGTTTATATCTCGAATTTCTCTTAATTTGGAAGCTTCTAAGAAAGGAAGTCACAAATTCACACACATAAACACACCCATACAAAAAATAATAATCAGCTGATCTAAGTACAATAGCATAAGGCACTCTCTCTTTAAAAAGTTAGTTTCAAATCAGATTAAATTAAATTTTTTTTACCGGCTTCCTCCTTCCCCTTCCGGTTCCAAGCCTCACCTATTTTTCATTGTTATTATCAAAAGAAGAGAATTTCATGTGAGAGAGAGCGCTGTTTAACTTGAGAAATAAGAGATATAAACTGTGAAGGCAAACTCACATCTATATGAATCCAAAGAAACATCCAATTTTTAATTAGGTGTAATATTTGTTAAAAGAATTTTGAAAAAACAAGAAAGAAAGAAAATATGAAGAATCTGAATCGAATTTTGCCTATATGAGTAAGACAGGTGACACGCAAGCGCGCCCCATCATATATGGCGTCAGTTTGACCACAGTTTATATCTCGAATTTCTCTTAATTTGGAAGCTTCTAAGAAAGGAAGTCACAAATTCACACACATAAACACACACATACGAAAAAAAAAAGGAAATCAGCTGATCTAAGTACAATAGCATAAGGCACTCTCTCTTTAAAAAGTTTCAAATCAGATTAAATAAAATTTTTTTTACCGGCTTCCTCCTTCCCCTTCCCGTTCCAAGCCTCACCTATTTTTCAATGTTATTATCAAAAGAAGAGAATTTCATGTGAGAGAGAGCGCTGTTTAACTTGAGAAATAAGAGATATAAACTGTGAAGACAAACTTACATCTATATGAATCCAAAGAAACATCCAATTTTTAATTAGGTGTAATATTTGTTAAAAGAATTTTGAAAAAAAAAAAAAAAAAAAGAAAAAAAAAATATTAAGAATCTGAATCGAATTTTGCCTATATGAGTAAAATGTAGTCAGTTTGACCACAGTTTATATCTCGAATTTCTCTTAATTTGGAAGCTTCTAAGAAAGGAAGTCACAAATTCACACACATAAACACACCCATACAAAAAATAATAATCTGCTGATCTAAGTACAATAGCATAAGGCACTCTCTCTTTAAAAAGTTAGTTTCAAATCAGATTAAATTAAAATTTTTTACCGGCTTCCTCCTTCCCCTTCCGGTTCCAAGCCTCACCTATTTCTCATTGTTATTATCAAAAGAAGAGAATTTCATGTGAGAGAGAGCGCTGTTTAACTTGAGAAATAAGAGATATAAACTGTGAAGGCAAACTCACATCTATATGAATCCAAAGAAACATCCAATTTTTAATTAGGTGTAATATTTGTTAAAAGAATTTTGAAAAAAAAAAAAAAGAAAGAAAGAAAAAAAATATTAAGAATCTGAATTGAATTTTGCCTATATGAGTAAAAGGTAGTCAGTTTGACCACAGTTTATATCTCGAATTTCTCTTAACTTGGAAGCTTCTGTGAAAGGACATAACAAATTCAAACACATAAACACACACATACAAAAAAAAAAAAAAAAAAAAAAAAAAAAAAGGAAATCAGCTGATCTAAGTACAATAGCATAAGACACTCTCTCTTTAAAAAGTTTCAAATGAGATTAAATTAAATTTTTTTTTACCGGCTTCCTCCTTCCCCTTCCGGTTCCAAGCCTCACCTAATTTTCAACATTATCAAAAGAAGAGAATTTCATGTGTGAGAGAGAGCGCTGTTTAACTTGAGAAATAGGAGCTATGAACTGTGAAGACAAACTCACATCTTTATGAATCCAAAGAAGCATTTAATTTTTAATTAGGTGAAATATTTGTTAAAAGAATTTTGAAAAAAAAAAAATAATAATAATAATAATGAATGAATGAAAATATTAAGAATCTGAATCGAATTTTGCCTATTTGAGTAAAATGTAGTCAGTTTGACCATAGTTTATGTCTCGAATTTCTCTTAATTTGGAAGCTTCTAAGAAAGGACGTAACAAATTCACACACATAAACACACACATACAAAAAAATAAATAATAATCTGCTGATCTAAGTACAATAGCATAAGGCACCCTCTCTTTAAAAAGTTAGTTTCAAATCAGATTAAATTAAATTTTTTTTACCGGCTTCCTCCTTCCCTTTCCGGTTCCAAGTCTCACATATTTTTCATTGTTATTATCAAAAGAAGAGAATTTCATGTGAGAGAGAGCGCTGTTTAACTTGAGAAATAAGAGATATAAACTGTGAAGGCAAACTCACATCTATATGAATCCAAAGAAACATCCAATTTTTAATTAGGTGTAATATTTGTTAAAAGAATTTTGAAAAAAAAAAAAAAAAAAAAAGAAAAAAAAAAATATTAAGAATCTGAATCGAATTTTGCCTATATGAGTAAAATGTAGTCAGTTTGACCATAGTTTATATCTCGAATTTCTCTTAATTTGGAAGCTTCTAAGAAAGGACGTAACAATTTCACACACATAAACACACACATACAAAAAAAATAAATAATAATCTGCTGATCTAAGTACCATAGCATAAGGCACTCTCTCTTTAAAAAGTTAGTTTCAAATCAGAGTAAATAAAATTTTTTTTTACCGGCTTCCTCCTTCCCCTTCCGGTTCCAAGCCTCACCTATTTTTCAATATTATCAAAAGAAGAGAATTTCATGTGAGAGAGAGCGCTGTTTAACTTGAGAAAAAGGAGTAATAAACTGTGAAGACAAACTCACATCTATATGAATCCAAAGGAACATCCAATTTTTAATTAGGTGAAATATTTGTTAAAAGAATTTTGAAAAAAAAAATAAATACAGAAAGAAAGAAAATATGAAGAATCTGAATCGAATTTTGCCTATATGAGTAAAATGGCGTCAGTTTGACCACAGTTTATATCTCGAATTTCTCTTAATTTGGAAGCTTCTAAGAAAGGAAGTCACAAATTCACACACATAAACACACCCATACAAAAAATAATAATCTGCTGATCTAAGTACAATAGCATAAGGCACTCTCTCTTTAAAAAGTTAGTTTCAAATCAGATTAAATTAAATTTTTTTACCGGCTTCCTCCTTCCCCTTCCGGTTCCAAGCCTCACCTATTTTTCATTGTTATTATCGAAAGAAGAGAATATTATGTGAGAGAGAGCGCTGTTAACTTGAGAAATAAGAGATATAAACTGTGAAGGCAAACTCACATCTATATGAATCCAAAGAAACATCCAATTTTTAATTAGGTGTAATATTTGTTAAAAGAATTTTGAAAAAAAAAAAAGAAAGAAAGAAAAAAAATATTAAGAATCTGAATCGAATTTTGCCTATATGAGTAAAAGGTAGTCAGTTTGACCACAGTTTATATCTCGAATTTCTCTTAACTTGGAAGCTTCTGTGAAAGGACATAACAAATTCAAACACATAAACACACACATACAAAAAAAAAAAAAAAAA
Source organism: Salticus scenicus (assembly GCA_963930645.1). Classification (NCBI taxonomy): domain Eukaryota; kingdom Metazoa; phylum Arthropoda; class Arachnida; order Araneae; family Salticidae; genus Salticus; species Salticus scenicus. The sequence continues at coordinate 292,662,664 of OZ005655.1, read as the reverse complement.
AAAAAAAGGAAATCAGCTGATCTAAGTACAATAGCATAAGACACTCTCTCTTTAAAAAGTTTCAAATGAGATTAAATTAATTTTTTTTTTACCGGCTTCCTCCTTCCCCTTCCGGTTCCAAGCCTCACCTAATTTTCAACATTATCAAAAGAAGAGAATTTCATGTGTGAGAGAGAGCGCTGTTTAACTTGAGAAATAGGAGCTATGAACTGTGAAGACAAACTCACATCTTTATGAATCCAAAGAAGCATTTAATTTTTAATTAGGTGAAATATTTGTTAAAAGAATTTTGAAAAAAAAAAAAATAATAATAATAATGAATGAATGAAAATATTAAGAATCTGAATCGAATTTTGCCTATTTGAGTAAAATGTAGTCAGTTTGACCACAGTTTATATCTCGAATTTCTCTTAATTTGGAAGCTTCTAAGAAAGGACGTAACAAATTCACACACATAAACACACACATACAAAAAAATAAATAATAATCTGCTGATCTAAGTACAATAGCATAAGGCACCCTCTCTTTAAAAAGTTAGTTTCAAATCAGATTAAATTAAATTTTTTTTACCGGCTTCCTCCTTCCCTTTCCGGTTCCAAGTCTCACATATTTTTCATTGTTATTATCAAAAGAAGAGAATTTCATGTGAGAGAGAGCGCTGTTTAACTTGAGAAATAAGAGATATAAACTGTGAAGGCAAACTCACATCTATATGAATCCAAAGAAACATCCAATTTTTAATTAGGTGTAATATTTGTTAAAAGAATTTTGAAAAAAAAAGAAAGAAAGAAAATATGAAGAATCTGAATCGAATTTTGCATATATGAGTAAAATGGCGTCAGTTTGACCACAGTTTATATCTCGAATTTCTCTTAATTTGGAAGCTTCTAAGAAAGGAAGTCACAAATTCACACACATAAACACACACATACGAAAAAAAAGGAAATCAGCTGATCTAAGTACAATAGCATAAGGCACTCTCTCTTTAAAAAGTTTCAAATCAGATTAAATTAAATTGTTTTTATCGGCTTCCTCCTTCCACTTCCGGTTCCAAGCCTCACTTATTTTTCAATATTATCAAAAGAAGAGAATTTCATGTGAGAGAGAGCGCTGTTTAACTTGAGAAATAGGAGTAATAAACTGTGAAGACAAACTCACATCTATATGAATCCAAAGAAACATCCAATTTTTAATTAGGTGTAATATTTGTTAAAAGAATTTTGAAAAAAAAAAAAAAAAAAAAAAAAGAAAAAAAAAAATATTAAGAATCTGAATCGAATTTTGCCTATATGAGTAAAATGTAGTCAGTTTGACCACAGTTTATATCTCGAATTTCTCTTAATTTGGAAGCTTCTAAGAAAGGACGTAACAAATTCACACACATAAACACACACATACAAAAAAAATAAATAATAATCTGCTGATCTAAGTACAATAGCATAAGGCACTCTCTCTTTAAAAAGTTAGTTTCAAATCAGAGTAAATTAAATTTTTTTTTACCGGCTTCCTCCTTCCCCTTCCGGTTCCAAGCCTCACTTATTTTTCAATATTATCAAAAGAAGAGAATTTCATGTGAGAGAGAGCGCTGTTTAACTTGAGAAATAGGAGTAATAAACTGTGAAGACAAACTCACATCTATATGAATACAAAGGAACATCCAATTTTTAATTAGGTGAAATATTTGTTAAAAGAATTTTGAAAAAAAAAAATAAATACAGAAAGAAAGAAAATATTAAGAATCTGAATCGAATTTTGCCTATATGAGTAAAATGTAGTCAGTTTGACCACAGTTTATATCTCGAATTTCTCTTAATTTGGAAGCTTCTAAGAAAGGAAGTCACAAATTCACACACATAAACACACCCATACAAAAAATAATAATCTGCTGATCTAAGTACAATAGCATAAGGCACTCTCTCTTTAAAAAGTTAGTTTCAAATCAGATTAAATTAAATTTTTTTTACCGGCTTCCTCCTTCCCTTTCCGGTTCCAAGCCTCACCTATTTTTCATTGTTATTATCAAAAGAAGAGAATTTCATGTGAGAGAGAGCGCTGTTTAACTTGAGAAATAAGAGATATAAACTGTGAAGGCAAACTCACATCTATATGAATCCAATCCAAAGAAACATCCAATTTTTAATTAGGTGTAATATTTGTTAAAAGAATTTTGAAAAAAAAAATAAATACAGAAAGAAAGAAAATATTAAGAATCTGAATCGAATTTTGCCTATATGAGTAAAATGTAGTCAGTTTGACCACAGTTTATATCTCGAATTTCTCTTAATTTGGAAGCTTCTAAGAAAGGACGTAACAAATTCACACACATTAACACACACATACAACAAAAAAAAAAAAAAAAAAAAAAAAAAAAAAAAAAAAAGGAAATCAGCTGATCTAAGTACAATAGCATAAGGCACTCTCTCTTTAATAAGTTTCAAATAAGATTAAATTAAATTTTTTTTTCCGGCTCCCTCCTTCCCCTTCCGGTTCCAAGCCTCACCTAATTTTCAACATTATCAAAAGAAGAGAATTTCATGTGAGAGAGAGCGCTGTTTAACTTGAGAAATAGGAGCTATAAACTGTGAAGACAAACTCACATCTTTATGAATCCAAAGAAGCATTTAATTGTTAATTAGGTGAAATATTTGTTAAAAGAATTTTGAAAAAAAAAAAAATAATAATAATGAATGAATGAAAATATTAAGAATCTGAATCGAATTTTGCCTATTTGAGTAAAATGTAGTTCGAATTTCTCTTAATTTGGAAGCTTCTAAGAAAGGACGTAACAAATTCACACACATAAACACACACATACAAAAAAATAAATAATAATCTGCTGATCTAAGTACAATAGCATAAGGCACTCTCTCTTTAAAAAGTTAGTTTCAAATCAGATTAAATTAAATTTTTTTTACCGGCTTCCTCCTTCCCTTTCCGGTTCCAAGCCTCACCTATTTTTCATTGTTATTATCAAAAGAAGAGAATTTCATGTGAGAGAGAGCGCTGTTTAACTTGAGAAATAAGAGATATAAACTGTGAAGGCAAACTCACATCTATATGAATCCAAAGAAACATCCAATTTTTAATTAGGTGTAATATTTGTTAAAAGAATTTTGAAAAAAAAAAAGAAAGAAAGAAAATATGAAGAATCTGAATCGAATTTTGCCTATATGAGTAAAATGGCGTCAGTTTGACCACAGTTTATATCTCGAATTTCTCTTAATTTGGAAGCTTCTAAGAAAGGAAGTCACAAATTCACACACATAAACACACACATACGAAAAAAAAGGAAATCAGCTGATCTAAGTACAATAGCATAAGGCACTCTCTCTTTAAAAAGTTTCAAATCAGATTAAATTAAATTGTTTTTACCGGCTTCCTCCTTCCCCTTCCGGTTCCAAGCCTCACCTATTTTTCAATGTTATTATCAAAAGAAGAGAATTTCATGTGAGAGAGAGCGCTGTTTAACTTGAGAAATAAGAGATATAAACTGTGAAGACAAACTTACATCTATATGAATCCAAAGAAACATCCAATTTTTAATTAGGTGTAATATTTGTTAAAAGAATTTTGAAAAAAAAAAAAAAAAAAAGAAAAAAAAATATTAAGAATCTGAATCGAATTTTGCCTATATGAGTAAAATGTAGTCAGTTTGACCACAGTTTATATCTCGAATTTCTCTTAATTTGGAAGCTTCTAAGAAAGGAAGTCACAAATTCACACACATAAACACACCCATACAAAAAATAATAATCTGCTGATCTAAGTACAATAGCATAAGGCACTCTCTCTTTAAAAAGTTAGTTTCAAATCAGATTAAATTAAATTTTTTTTACCGGCTTCCTCCTTCCCCTTCCGGTTCCAAGCCTCACCTATTTTTCATTGTTATTATCAAAAGAAGAGAATTTCATGTGAGAGAGAGCGCTGTTTAACTTGAGAAATAAGAGATATAAACTGTGAAGGCAAACTCACATCTATATGAATCCAAAGAAACATCCAATTTTTAATTAGGTGTAATATTTGTTAAAAGAATTTTGAAAAAAAAAATAAATACAGAAAGAAAGAAAATATTAAGAATCTGAATCGAATTTTGCCTATATGAGTAAAATGTAGTCAGTTTGACCACAGTTTATATCTCGAATTTCTCTTAATTTGGAAGCTTCTAAGAAAGGACGTAACAAATTCACACACATTAACACACACATACAAAAAAAAAAAAAAAAAAAAAAGGAAATCAGCTGATCTAAGTACAATAGCATAAGGCACTCTCTCTTTAATAAGTTTTAAATAAGATTAAATTAAATTATTTTTTTTCCGGCTCCCTCCTTCCCCTTCCGGTTCCAAGCCTCACCTAATTTTCAATATTATCAAAAGAAGAGAATTTCATGTGTGAGAGAGAGCGCTGTTTAACTTGAGAAATAAGAGTTATAAACTGTGAAGACAAACTTACATCTATATGAATCCAAAGAAACATCCAATTTTTAATTAGGTGTAATATTTGTTAAAAGAATTTTGAAAAAAAAAAAAAAAAAACAGAAAGAAAGAAAAAAAATATTAAGAATCTGAATCGAATTTTGCCTATATGAGTAAAAGGTAGTCAGTTTGACCACAGTTTATATCTCGAATTTCTCTTAACTTGGAAGCTTCTGTGAAAGGACATAACAAATTCAAACACATAAACACACACATAAAAAAAAAAAAAAGGAAATCAGCTCATCTAAGTACAATAGCATAAGACACTCTCTCTTTAAAAAATTTCAAATGAGATTAAATTAAATTTTTTTTTACCGGCTTCCTCCTTCCCCTTCCGGTTCCAAGCCTCACCTAATTTTCAATATTATCAAAAGAAGAGAATTTCATGTGTGAGAGAGAGCGCTGTTTAACTTGAGAAATAGGAGCTATAAACTGTGAAGACATACTCACATCTTTATGAATCCAAAGAAGCATTTAATTTTTAATTAGGTGAAATATTTGTTAAAAGAATTTTGAAAAAAAAAAAAAAATAATAATGAATGAATGAAAATATTAAGAATCTGAATCGAATTTTGCCTATATGAGGACAATGTAGTCAGTTTGACCACAGTTTATATCTCGAATTTCTCTTAATTTGGAAGCTTCTAAGAAAGAACGTAACAAATTCACACACATAAACACACACATACAAAAAAATAAATAATAATCTGCTGATCTAAGTACAATAGCATAAGGCACTCTCTCTTTAAAAAGTTAGTTTCAAATCAGAGTAAATTAAATTTTTTTTAACGGCTTCCTCCTTCCCCTTCCGGTTCCAAGCCTCACCTATTTTTCAATATTATAAAAAGAAGAGAATTTCATGTGAGAGAGAGCGCTGTTTAACTTGAGAAATAGGAGTTATAAACTGTGAAGACAAACTCACATCTATATGAATCCAAAGGGACATCCAATTTTTAATTAGGTGAAATATTTGTTAAAAGAATTTTGAAAAAAAAATAAATACAGAAAGAAAGAAAATATTAAGAATCTGAATCGAATTTTGCCTATATGAGTAAAATGTAGTCAGTTTGACCACAGTTTATATCTCGAATTTCTCTTAATTTGGAAGCTTCTAAGAAAGGAAGTCACAAATTCACACACATAAACACACCCATACAAAAAATAATAATCTGCTGATCTAAGTACAATAGCATAAGGCACTCTCTCTTTAAAAAGTTAGTTTCAAATCAGATTAAATTAAATTTTTTTTACCGGCTTCCTCCTTCCCCTTCCGGTTCCAAGCCTCACCTATTTTTCATTGTTATTATCAAAAGAAGAGAATTTCATGTGAGAGAGAGCGCTGTTTAACTTGAGAAATAAGAGATATAAACTGTGAAGGCAAACTCACATCTATATGAATCCAAAGAAACATCCAATTTTTAATTAGGTGTAATATTTGTTAAAAGAATTTTGAAAAAAAAAGAAAGAAAGAAAATATGAAGAATCTGAATCGAATTTTGCCTATATGAGTAAAATGGCGTCAGTTTGATCACAGTTTATATCTCGAATTTCTCTTAATTTGGAAGCTTCTAAGAAAGGAAGTCACAAATTCACACACATAAACACACACATACGAAAAAAAAAAGGAAATCAGCTGATCTAAGTACAATAGCATAAGACACTCTCTCTTTAAAAAGTTTCAAATGAGATTAAATTAAATTTTTTTTTACCGGCTTCCTCCTTCCCCTTCCGGTTCCAAGCCTCACCTAATTTTCAATAATATCAAAAGAAGAGAATTTCATGTGTGAGAGAGAGCGCTGTTTAACTTGAGAAATAGGAGTAATATACTGTGAAGACAAACTCATATCTATATGAATCCAAAGGTACATCCAATTTTTAATTAGGTGAAATATTTGTTAAAAGAATTTTGAAAAAAAAAATAAATACAGAAAGAAAGAAAATATTAAGAATCTGAATCGAATTTTGCCTATATGAGTAAAATGTAGTCAGTTTGACCACAGTTTATATCTCGAATTTCTCTTAATTTGGAAGCTTCTAAGAAAGGAAGTCACAAATTCACACACATAAACACACCCATACAAAAAATAATAATCTGCTGATCTAAGTACAATAGCATAAGGCACTCTCTCTTTAAAAAGTTAGTTTCAAATCAGATTAAATTAAATTTTTTTTACCGGCATCCTCCTTCCCCTTCCGGTTCCAAGCCTCACCTATTTTTCATTGTTATTATCAAAAGAAGAGAATTTCATGTGAGAGAGAGCGCTGTTTAACTTGAGAAATAAGAGATATAAACTGTGAAGGCAAACTCACATCTATATGAATCCAAAGAAACATCCAATTTTTAATTAGGTGTAATATTTGTTAAAAGAATTTTGAAAAAAAAAGAAAGAAAAAAAATATTAAGAATCTGAATCGAATTTTGCCTATATGAGTAAAAGGTAGTCAGTTTGACCACAGTTTATATCTCGAATTTCTCTTAACTTGGAAGCTTCTGTGAAAGGACATAACAAATTCAAACACATAAACACACACATAAAAAAAAAAAAAAGGAAATCAGCTCATCTAAGTACAATAGCATAAGACACTCTCTCCTTAAAAAATTTCAAATGAGATTAAATTAAATTTTTTTTTACCGGCTTCCTCCTTCCCCTTCCGGTTCCAAGCCTCACCTAATTTTCAATATTATCAAAAGAAGAGAATTTCATGTGTGAGAGAGAGCGCTGTTTAACTTGAGAAATAGGAGTAATAAACTGTGAAGACAAACTCACATCTTTATGAATCCAAAGAAGCATTTAACTTTTAATTAGGTGAAATATTTGTTAAAAGAATTTTGAAAAAAAAAAAATAATAATAATAATGAATGAATGAAAATATTAAGAATCTGAATCGAATTTTGCCTATATGAGGACAATGTAGTCAGTTTGACCACAGTTTATATCTCGAATTTCTCTTAATTTGGAAGCTTCTAAGAAAGGACGTAACAAATTCACACACATAAACACACACATACAAAAAAATAAATAATAATCTGCTGATCTAAGTACAATAGCATAAGGCACTCTCTCTTTAAAAAGTTAGTTTCAAATCAGAGTAAATTAAATTTTTTTTAACGGCTTCCTCCTTCCCCTTCCGGTTCCAAGCCTCACCTATTTTTCAATATTATAAAAAGAAGAGAATTTCATGTGAGAGAGAGCGCTGTTTAACTTGAGAAATAGGAGTTATAAACTGTGAAGACAAACTCACATCTATATGAATCCAAAGGGACATCCAATTTTTAATTAGGTGAAATATTTGTTAAAAGAATTTTGAAAAAAAAATAAATACAGAAAGAAAGAAAATATTAAGAATCTGAATCGAATTTTGCCTATATGAGTAAAATGTAGTCAGTTTGACCACAGTTTATATCTCGAATTTCTCTTAATTTGGAAGCTTCTAAGAAAGGAAGTCACAAATTCACACACATAAACACACACATACGAAAAAAAAAGGAAATCAGCTGATCTAAGTACAATAGCATAAGACACTCTCTCTTTAAAAAGTTTCAAATGAGATTAAATTAAATTTTTTTTTACCGGCTTCCTCCTTCCCCTTCCGGTTCCAAGCCTCACCTAATTTTCAATAATATCAAAAGAAGAGAATTTCATGTGTGAGAGAGAGCGCTGTTTAACTTGAGAAATAGGAGCTATAAACTGTGAAGACAAACTCACATCTTTATGAATCCAAAGAAGCATTTAATTTTTAATTAGGTGAAATATTTGTTAAAAGAATTTTGAAAAAAAAAATAATAATAATGAATGAATGAAAATATTAAGAATCTGAATCGAATTTTGCCTATATGAGTAAAATGTAGTCAGTTTGACCACAGTTTATATCTCGAATTTCTCTTAACTTGGAAGCTTCTGTGAAAGGACATAACAAATTCAAACACATAAACACACACATACAAAAAAAAAAAAAAAAAAGAAAAAAAAAGGAAATCAGCTGATCTAAGTACAATAGCATAAGGCACTCTCTCTTTAAAAAGTTTCAAATGAGATTAAATTAAATTTTTTCTTACCGGCTTCCTCCTTCCCCTTCCGGTTCCAAGCCTCACCTAATTTTCATTGTTATTATCAAAAGAAGAGAATTTCATGTGAGAGAGAGCGCTGTTTAACTTGAGAAATAAGAGATATAAACTGTGAAGACAAACTCACATCTTTATGAATCCAAAGAAGCATTTAATTTTTAATTAGGTGAAATATTTGTTAAAAGAATTTTGAAAAAAAAAAAATAATAATAATGAATGAATGAAAATATTAAGAATCTGAATCGAATTTTGCCTATATGAGGACAATGTAGTCAGTTTGACCACAGTTTATATCTCGAATTTCTCTTAATTTGGAAGCTTCTAAGAAAGGACGTAACAAATTCACACACATAAACACACACATACAAAAAAATAAATAATAATCTGCTGATCTAAGTACAATAGCATAAGGCACTCTCTCTTTAAAAAGTTAGTTTCAAATCAGAGTAAATTAAATTTTTTTTAACGGCTTCCTCCTTCCCCTTCCGGTTCCAAGCCTCACCTATTTTTCAATATTATAAAAAGAAGAGAATTTCATGTGAGAGAGAGCGCTGTTTAACTTGAGAAATAGGAGTTATAAACTGTGAAGACAAACTCACATCTATATGAATCCAAAGGGACATCCAATTTTTAATTAGGTGAAATATTTGTTAAAAGAATTTTGAAAAAAAAATAAATACAGAAAGAAAAAAAATATTAAGAATCTGAATCGAATTTTGCCTATATGAGTAAAATGTAGTCAGTTTGACCACAGTTTATATCTCGAATTTCTCTTAATTTGGAAGCTTCTAAGAAAGGAAGTCACAAATTCACACACATAAACACACCCATACAAAAAATAATAATCTGCTGATCTAAGTACAATAGCATAAGGCACTCTCTCTTTAAAAAGTTAGTTTCAAATCAGATTAAATTAAATTTTTTTTACCGGCTTCCTCCTTCCCCTTCCGGTTCCAAGCCTCACCTATTTTTCATTGTTATTATCAAAAGAAGAGAATTTCATGTGAGAGAGAGCGCTGTTTAACTTGAGAAATAAGAGATATAAACTGTGAAGGCAAACTCACATCTATATGAATCCAAAGAAACATCCAATTTTTAATTAGGTGTAATATTTGTTAAAAGAATTTTGAAAAAAAAAGAAAGAAAAAAAATATTAAGAATCTGAATCGAATTTTGCCTATATGAGTAAAAGGTAGTCAGTTTGACCACAGTTTATATCTCGAATTTCTCTTAACTTGGAAGCTTCTGTGAAAGGACATAACAAATTCAAACACATAAACACACACATAAAAAAAAAAAAAAAGGAAATCAGCTCATCTAAGTACAATAGCATAAGACACTCTCTCTTTAAAAAATTTCAAATGAGATTAAATTAAATTTTTTTTTACCGGCTTCCTCCTTCCCCTTCCGGTTCCAAGCCTCACCTAATTTTCAATATTATCAAAAGAAGAGAATTTCATGTGTGAGAGAGAGCGCTGTTTAACTTGAGAAATAAGAGTTATAAACTGTGAAGACAAACTTACATCTATATGAATCCAAAGAAACATCCAATTTTTAATTAGGTGTAATATTTGTTAAAAGAATTTTGAAAAAAAAAAAAAAATAATAATAATGAATGAATGAAAATATTAAGAATCTGAATCGAATTTTGCCTATATGAGGACAATGTAGTCAGTTTGACCACAGTTTATATCTCGAATTTCTCTTAATTTGGAAGCTTCTAAGAAAGGACGTAACAAATTCACACACATAAACACACACATACAAAAAAATAAATAATAATCTGCTGATCTAAGTACAATAGCATAAGGCACTCTCTCTTTAAAAAGTTAGTTTCAAATCAGAGTAAATTAAATTTTTTTTAACGGCTTCCTCCTTCCCCTTCCGGTTCCAAGCCTCACCTATTTTTCAATATTATAAAAAGAAGAGAATTTCATGTGAGAGAGAGCGCTGTTTAACTTGAGAAATAGGAGTTATAAACTGTGAAGACAAACTCACATCTATATGAATCCAAAGGGACATCCAATTTTTAATTAGGTGAAATATTTGTTAAAAGAATTTTGAAAAAAAAAATAAATACAGAAAGAAAGAAAATATTAAGAATCTGAATCGAATTTTGCCTATATGAGTAAAATGTAGTCAGTTTGACCACAGTTTATATCTCGAATTTCTCTTAATTTGGAAGCTTCTAAGAAAGGAAGTCACAAATTCACACACATAAACACACACATACGAAAAAAAAAAGGAAATCAGCTGATCTAAGTACAATAGCATAAGACACTCTCTCTTTAAAAAGTTTCAAATGAGATTAAATTAAATTTTTTTTTACCGGCTTCCTCCTTCCCCTTCCGGTTCCAAGCCTCACCTAATTTTCAATAATATCAAAAGAAGAGAATTTCATGTGTGAGAGAGAGCGCTGTTTAACTTGAGAAATAGGAGCTATAAACTGTGAAGACAAACTCACATCTTTATGAATCCAAAGAAGCATTTAATTTTTAATTAGGTGAAATATTTGTTAAAAGAATTTTGAAAAAAAAATAATAATAATGAATGAATGAAAATATTAAGAATCTGAATCGAATTTTGCCTATATGAGTAAAATGTAGTCAGTTTGACCACAGTTTATATCTCGAATTTCTCTTAATTTGGAAGCTTCTAAGAAAGGAAGTCACAAATTCACACACATAAACACACCCATACAAAAAATAATAATCTGCTGATCTAAGTACAATAGCATAAGGCACTCTCTCTTTAAAAAGTTAGTTTCAAATCAGATTAAATTAAATTTTTTTACCGGCTTCCTCCTTCCCCTTCCGGTTCCAAGCCTCACCTATTTTTCATTGTTATTATCAAAAGAAGAGAATTTCATGTGAGAGAGAGCGCTGTTTAACTTGAGAAATAAGAGATATAAACTGTGAAGGCAAACTCACATCTATGTGAATCCAAAGAAACATCCAATTTTTAATTAGGTGTAATATTTGTTAAAAGAATTTTGAAAAAAAAAAAGAAAGAAAGAAAAAAAATATTAAGAATCTGAATCGAATTTTGCCTATATGAGTAAAAGGTAGTCAGTTTGACCACAGTTTATATCTCGAATTTCTCTTAACTTGGAAGCTTCTGTGAAAGGACATAACAAATTCAAACACATAAACACACACATACAAAAAAAAAAAAAAAAAAAAAAAAAGGAAATCAGCTGATCTAAGTACAATAGCATAAGACACTCTCTCTTTAAAAAGTTTCAAATGAGATTAAATTAAATTTTTTTTTACCGGCTTCCTCCTTCCCCTTCCGGTTCCAAGCCTCACCTAATTTTCAACATTATCAAAAGAAGAGAATTTCATGTGTGAGAGAGAGCGCTGTTTAACTTGAGAAATAGGAGCTATAAACTGTGAAGACAAACTCACATCTTTATGAATCCAAAGAAGCATTTAATTGTTAATTAGGTGAAATATTTGTTAAAAGAATTTTGAAAAAAAAAAAATAATAATAATAATGAATGAATAAAAATATTAAGAATCTGAATCGAATTTTGCCTATTTGAGTAAAATGTAGCTCGAATTTCTCTTAATTTGGAAGCTTCTAAGAAAGGACGTAACAAATTCACACACATAAACACACACATACAAAAAAATAAATAATAATCTGCTGATCTAAGTACAATAGCATAAGGCACTCTCCCTTTAAAAAGTTAGTTTCAAATCAGATTAAATTAAATTTTTTTTACCGGCTTCCTCCTTCCCTTTCCGGTTCCAAGCCTCACCTATTTTTCATTGTTATTATCAAAAGAAGAGAATTTCATGTGAGAGAGAGCGCTGTTTAACTTGAGAAATAAGAGATATAAACTGTGAAGGCAAACTCACATCTATATGAATCCAAAGAAACATCCAATTTTTAATTAGGTGTAATATTTGTTAAAAGAATTTTGAAAAAAAAAAGAAAGAAAGAAAATATGAAGAATCTGAATCGAATTTTGCCTATATGAGTAAAATGGCGTCAGTTTGACCACAGTTTATATCTCGAATTTCTCTTAATTTGGAAGCTTCTAAGAAAGGAAGTCACAAATTCACACACATAAACACACACATACGAAAAAAAAGGAAATCAGCTGATCTAAGTACAATAGCATAAGGCACACTCTCTTTAAAAAGTTTCAAATCAGATTAAATTAAATTGTTTTTACCGGCTTCCTCCTTCCCCTTCCGGTTCCAAGCCTCACCTATTTTTCAATGTCATTATCAAAAGAAGAGAATTTCATGTGAGAGAGAGCGCTGTTTAACTTGAGAAATAAGAGATATAAACTGTGAAGACAAACTTACATCTATATGAGTCCAAAGAAACATCCAATTTTTAATTAGGTGTAATATTTGTTAAAAGAATTTTGAAAAAAAAAAAAAAAAAAAAGAAAAAAAAATATTAAGAATCTGAATCGAATTTTGCCTATATGAGTAAAATGTAGTCAGTTTGACCACAGTTTATATCTCGAATTTCTCTTAATTTGGAAGCTTCTAAGAAAGGACGTAACAAATTCACACACATAAACACACACATACAAAAAAAATAAATAATAATCTGCTGATCTAAGTACAATAGCATAAAGCACTCTCTCTTTAAAAAGTTAGTTTCAAATCAGAGTAAATTAAATTTTTTTTTACCGGCTTCCTCCTTCCCCTTCCGGTTCCAAGCCTCACCTATTTTTCAATATTATCAAAAGAAGAGAATTTCATGTGAGAGAGAGCGCTGTTTAACTTGAGAAATAGGAGTAATATACTGTGAAGACAAACTCACATCTATATGAATCCAAAGGAACATCCAATTTTTAATTAGGTGAAATATTTGTTAAAAGAATTTTGAAAAAAAAAATAAATACAGAAAGAAAGAAAACATTAAGAATCTGAATCGAATTTTGCCTATATGAGTAAAATGTAGTCAGTTTGACCACAGTTTATATCTCGAATTTCTCTTAATTTGGAAGCTTCTTAGAAAGGAAGTCACAAATTCACACACATAAACACACCCATACAAAAAATAATAATCTGCTGATCTAAGTACAATAGCATAAGGCACTCTCTCTTTAAAAAGTTAGTTTCAAATCAGATTAAATTAAATTTTTTTTACCGGCTTCCTCCTTCCCCTTCCGGTTCCAAGCCTCACCTATTTTTCATTGTTATTATCAAAAGAAGAGAATTTCATGTGAGAGAGAGCGCTGTTTATCTTGAGAAATAAGAGATATAAACTGTGAAGGCAAACTCACATCTATATGAATCCAAAGAAACATCCAATTTTTAATTAGGTGTAATATTTGTTAAAAGAATTTTGAAAAAAAAAGAAAGAAAGAAAATATGAAGAATCTGAATCGAATTTTGCCTATATGAGTAAAATGGCGTCAGTTTGATCACAGTTTATATCTCGAATTTCTCTTAATTTGGAAGCTTCTAAGAAAGGAAGTCACAAATTCACACACATAAACACACACATACGAAAAAAAAGGAAATCAGCTGATCTAAGTACAATAGCATAAGGCACTCTCTCTTTAAAAAGTTTGAAATCAGATTAAATTAAATTTTTTTTACCGGCTTCCTCCTTCCCCTTCCGGTTCCAAGCCTCACCTAATTTTCAATATTATCAAAAGAAGAGAATTTCATGTGTGAGAGAGAGCGCTGTTTAACTTGAGAAATAAGAGTTATAAACTGTGAAGACAAACTTACATCTATATGAATCCAAAGAAACATCCAATTTTTAATTAGGTGTAATATTTGTTAAAAGAATTTTGAAAAAAAAAAAGAAAGAAAGAAAAAAAATATTAGGAATCTGAATCGAATTTTGCCTATATGAGTAAAAGGTAGTCAGTTTGACCACAGTTTATATCTCGAATTTCTCTTAACTTGGAAGCTTCTGTGAAAGGACATAACAAATTCAAACACATAAACACACACATACAAAAAAAAAAAAAAAAGGAAATCAGCTGATCTAAGTACAATAGCATAAGACACTCTCTCTTTAAAAAGTTTCAAATGAGATTAAATTAAATTTTTTTTTACCGGCTTCCTCCTTCCCCTTCCGGTTCCAAGCCTCACCTAATTTTCAATATTATCAAAAGAAGAGAATTTCATGTGTGAGAGAGAGCGCTGTTTAACTTGAGAAATAGGAGCAATAGACTGTGAAGACAAACTCACATCTTTATGAATCCAAAGAAGCATTTAATTTTTAATTAGGTGAAATATTTGTTAAATGAATTTTGAAAAAAAAAAAAAATAATAATGAATGAATGAAAATATTAAGAATCTGAATCGAGTTTTGCCTATATGAGTAAAATGTAGTCAGTTTGACCACAGTTTATATCTCGAATTTCTCTTAACTTGGAAGCTTCTGTGAAAGGACATAACAAATTCAAACACATAAACACACACATACAAAAAAAAAAAAAAAAAAAAAAAAAAAAGGAAATCAGCTGGTCTAAGTACAATAGCATAAGGCACTCTCTCTTTAAAAAGTTTCAAATGAGATTAAATTAAATTTTTTCTTACCGGCTTCCTCCTTCCCCTTCCGGTTCCAAGCCTCACCTAATTTTCATTGTTATTATCAAAAGAAGAGAATTTCATGTGAGAGAGAGCGCTGTTTAACTTGAGAAATAAGAGATATAAACTGTGAAGTCAAACTCACATCTTTATGAATCCAAAGAAGCATTTAATTTTTAATTAGGTGAAATATTTGTTAAAAGAATTTTGAAAAAAAAAAAAAAATAATAATAATGAATGAATGAAAATATTAAGAATCTGAATCGAATTTTGCCTATATGAGGACAATGTAGTCAGTTTGACCACAGTTTATATCTCGAATTTCTCTTAATTTGGAAGCTTCTAAGAAAGGACGTAACAAATTCACACACATAAACACACACATACAAAAAAATAAATAATAATCTGCTGATCTAAGTACAATAGCATAAGGCACTCTCTCTTTAAAAAGTTAGTTTCAAATCAGAGTAAATTAAATTTTTTTAACGGCTTCCTCCTTCCCCTTCCGGTTCCAAGCCTCACCTATTTTTCAATATTATAAAAAGAAGAGAATTTCATGTGAGAGAGAGCGCTGTTTAACTTGAGAAATAGGAGTTATAAACTGTGAAGACAAACTCACATCTATATGAATCCAAAGGGACATCCAATTTTTAATTAGGTGAAATATTTGTTAAAAGAATTTTGAAAAAAAAATAAATACAGAAAGAAAGAAAATATTAAGAATCTGAATCGAATTTTGCCTATATGAGTAAAATGTAGTCAGTTTGACCACAGTTTATATCTCGAATTTCTCTTAATTTGGAAGCTTCTAAGAAAGGAAGTCACAAATTCACACACATAAACACACCCATACAAAAAATAATAATCTGCTGATCTAAGTACAATAGCATAAGGCACTCTCTCTTTAAAAAGTTAGTTTCAAATCAGATTAAATTAAATTTTTTTTACCGGCTTCCTCCTTCCCCTTCCGGTTCCAAGCCTCACCTATTTTTCATTGTTATTATCAAAAGAAGAGAATTTCATGTGAGAGAGAGCGCTGTTTAACTTGAGAAATAAGAGATATAAACTGTGAAGGCAAACTCACATCTATATGAATCCAAAGAAACATCCAATTTTTAATTAGGTGTAATATTTGTTAAAAGAATTTTGAAAAAAAAAGAAAGAAAAAAAATATTAAGAATCTGAATCGAATTTTGCCTATATGAGTAAAAGGTAGTCAGTTTGACCACAGTTTATATCTCGAATTTCTCTTAACTTGGAAGCTTCTGTGAAAGGACATAACAAATTCAAACACATAAACACACACATAAAAAAAAAAAAAGGAAATCAGCTCATCTAAGTACAATAGCATAAGACACTCTCTCTTTAAAAAATTTCAAATGAGATTAAATTAAATTTTTTTTTACCGGCTTCCTCCTTCCCCTTCCGGTTCCAAGCCTCACCTAATTTTCAATATTATCAAAAGAAGAGAATTTCATGTGTGAGAGAGAGCGCTGTTTAACTTGAGAAATAAGAGTTATAAACTGTGAAGACAAACTTACATCTATATGAATCCAAAGAAACATCCAATTTTTAATTAGGTGTAATATTTGTTAAAAGAATTTTGAAAAAAAAAAAAAATAATAATAATGAATGAATGAAAATATTAAGAATCTGAATCGAATTTTGCCTATATGAGGACAATGTAGTCAGTTTGACCACAGTTTATATCTCGAATTTCTCTTAATTTGGAAGCTTCTAAGAAAGGACGTAACAAATTCACACACATAAACACACACATACAAAAAAATAAATAATAATCTGCTGATCTAAGTACAATAGCATAAGGCACTCTCTCTTTAAAAAGTTAGTTTCAAATCAGAGTAAATTAAATTTTTTTTAACGGCTTCCTCCTTCCCCTTCCGGTTCCAAGCCTCACCTATTTTTCAATATTATAAAAAGAAGAGAATTTCATGTGAGAGAGAGCGCTGTTTAACTTGAGAAATAGGAGTTATAAACTGTGAAGACAAACTCACATCTATATGAATCCAAAGGGACATCCAATTTTTAATTAGGTGAAATATTTGTTAAAAGAATTTTGAAAAAAAAAATAAATACAGAAAGAAAGAAAATATTAAGAATCTGAATCGAATTTTGCCTATATGAGTAAAATGTAGTCAGTTTGACCACAGTTTATATCTCGAATTTCTCTTAATTTGGAAGCTTCTAAGAAAGGAAGTCACAAATTCACACACATAAACACACACATACGAAAAAAAAAGGAAATCAGCTGATCTAAGTACAATAGCATAAGACACTCTCTCTTTAAAAAGTTTCAAATGAGATTAAATTAAATTTTTTTTTACCGGCTTCCTCCTTCCCCTTCCGGTTCCAAGCCTCACCTAATTTTCAATAATATCAAAAGAAGAGAATTTCATGTGTGAGAGAGAGCGCTGTTTAACTTGAGAAATAGGAGCTATAAACTGTGAAGACAAACTCACATCTTTATGAATCCAAAGAAGCATTTAATTTTTAATTAGGTGAAATATTTGTTAAAAGAATTTTGAAAAAAAAATAATAATAATGAATGAATGAAAATATTAAGAATCTGAATCGAATTTTGCCTATATGAGTAAAATGTAGTCAGTTTGACCACAGTTTATATCTCGAATTTCTCTTAACTTGGAAGCTTCTGTGAAAGGACATAACAAATTCAAACACATAAACACACACATACAAAAAAAAAAAAAAAAAAAAAAGGAAATCAGCTGATCTAAGTACAATAGCATAAGGCACTCTCTCTTTAAAAAGTTTCAAATGAGATTAAATTAAATTTTTTCTTACCGGCTTCCTCCTTCCCCTTCCGGTTCCAAGCCTCACCTAATTTTCATTGTTATTATCAAAAGAAGAGAATTTCATGTGAGAGAGAGCGCTGTTTAACTTGAGAAATAAGAGATATAAACTGTGAAGACAAACTCACATCTATATGAATCCAAAGGAACATCCAATTTTTAATTAGGTGAAATATTTGTTAAAAGAATTTTGAAAAAAAAATAAATACAGAAAGAAAGAAAATATTAAGAATCTGAATCGAATTTTGCCTATATGAGTAAAATGTAGTCAGTTTGACCACAGTTTATATCTCGAATTTCTCTTAATTTGGAAGCTTCTAAGAAAGGAAGTCACAAATTCACACACATAAACACACCCATACAAAAAATAATAATCTGCTGATCTAAGTACAATAGCATAAGGCACTCTCTCTTTAAAAAGTTAGTTTCAAATCAGATTAAATTAAATTTTTTTACCGGCTTCCTCCTTCCCCTTCCGGTTCCAAGCCTCACCTATTTTTCATTGTTATTATCAAAAGAAGAGAATTTCATGTGAGAGAGAGCGCTGTTTAACTTGAGAAATAAGAGATATAAACTGTGAAGGCAAACTCACATCTATGTGAATCCAAAGAAACATCCAATTTTTAATTAGGTGTAATATTTGTTAAAAGAATTTTGAAAAAAAAAAAGAAAGAAAGAAAAAAAATATTAAGAATCTGAATCGAATTTTGCCTATATGAGTAAAAGGTAGTCAGTTTGACCACAGTTTATATCTCGAATTTCTCTTAACTTGGAAGCTTCTGTGAAAGGACATAACAAATTCAAACACATAAACACACACATACAAAAAAAAAAAAAAAAAAAAAAAAAAAAAAAAAAAAAAAGGAAATCAGCTGATCTAAGTACAATAGCATAAGACACTCTCTCTTTAAAAAGTTTCAAATGAGATTAAATTAAATTTTTTTTTACCGGCTTCCTCCTTCCCCTTCCGGTTCCAAGCCTCACCTAATTTTCAACATTATCAAAAGAAGAGAATTTCATGTGTGAGAGAGAGCGCTGTTTAACTTGAGAAATAGGAGCTATAAACTGTGAAGACAAACTCACATCTTTATGAATCCAAAGAAGCATTTAATTGTTAATTAGGTGAAATATTTGTTAAAAGAATTTTGAAAAAAAAAATAATAATAATAATAATGAATGAATGAAAATATTAAGAATCTGAATCGAATTTTGCCTATTTGAGTAAAATGTAGCTCGAATTTCTCTTAATTTGGAAGCTTCTAAGAAAGGACGTAACAAATTCACACACATAAACACACACATACAAAAAAATAAATAATAATCTGCTGATCTAAGTACAATAGCATAAGGCACTCTCTCTTTAAAAAGTTAGTTTCAAATCAGATTAAATTAAATTTTTTTTACCGGCTTCCTCCTTCCCTTTCCGGTTCCAAGCCTCACCTATTTTTCATTGTTATTATCAAAAGAAGAGAATTTCATGTGAGAGAGAGCGCTGTTTAACTTGAGAAATAAGAGATATAAACTGTGAAGGCAAACTCACATCTATATGAATCCAAAGAAACATCCAATTTTTAATTAGGTGTAATATTTGTTAAAAGAATTTTGAAAAAAAAAAGAAAGAAAGAAAATATGAAGAATCTGAATCGAATTTTGCCTATATGAGTAAAATGGCGTCAGTTTGACCACAGTTTATATCTCGAATTTCTCTTAATTTCGAAGCTTCTAAGAAAGGAAGTCACAAATTCACACACATAAACACACACATACGAAAAAAAAGGAAATCAGCTGATCTAAGTACAATAGCATAAGGCACACTCTCTTTAAAAAGTTTCAAATCAGATTAAATTAAATTGTTTTTACCGGCTTCCTCCTTCCCCTTCCGGTTCCAAGCCTCACCTATTTTTCAATGTTATTATCAAAAGAAGAGAATTTCATGTGAGAGAGAGCGCTGTTTAACTTGAGAAATAAGAGATATAAACTGTGAAGACAAACTTACATCTATATGAGTCCAAAGAAACATCCAATTTTTAATTAGGTGTAATATTTGTTAAAAGAATTTTGAAAAAAAAAAAAAAAAAAAAGAAAAAAAAATATTAAGAATCTCAATCGAATTTTGCCTATATGAGTAAAATGCAGTCAGTTTGACCACAGTTTATATCTCGAATTTCTCTTAATTTGGAAGCTTCTAAGAAAGGACGTAACAAATTCACACACATAAACACACACATACAAAAAAAATAAATAATAATCTGCTGATCTAAGTACAATAGCATAAAGCACTCTCTCTTTAAAAAGTTAGTTTCAAATCAGAGTAAATTAAATTTTTTTTTACCGGCTTCCTCCTTCCCCTTCCGGTTCCAAGCCTCACCTATTTTTCAATATTATCAAAAGAAGAGAATTTCATGTGAGAGAGAGCGCTGTTTAACTTGAGAAATAGGAGTAATATACTGTGAAGACAAACTCACATCTATATGAATCCAAAGGAACATCCAATTTTTAATTAGGTGAAATATTTGTTAAAAGAATTTTGAAAAAAAAAATAAATACAGAAAGAAAGAAAACATTAAGAATCTGAATCGAATTTTGCCTATATGAGTAAAATGTAGTCAGTTTGACCACAGTTTATATCTCGAATTTCTCTTAATTTGGAAGCTTCTTAGAAAGGAAGTCACAAATTCACACACATAAACACACCCATACAAAAAATAATAATCTGCTGATCTAAGTACAATAGCATAAGGCACTCTCTCTTTAAAAAGTTAGTTTCAAATCAGATTAAATTAAATTTTTTTTACCGGCTTCCTCCTTCCCCTTCCGGTTCCAAGCCTCACCTATTTTTCATTGTTATTATCAAAAGAAGAGAATTTCATGTGAGAGAGAGCGCTGTTTATCTTGAGAAATAAGAGATATAAACTGTGAAGGCAAACTCACATCTATATGAATCCAAAGAAACATCCAATTTTTAATTAGGTGTAATATTTGTTAAAAGAATTTTGAAAAAAAAAGAAAGAAAGAAAATATGAAGAATCTGAATCGAATTTTGCCTATATGAGTAAAATGGCGTCAGTTTGATCACAGTTTATATCTCGAATTTCTCTTAATTTGGAAGCTTCTAAGAAAGGAAGTCACAAATTCACACACATAAACACACACATACGAAAAAAAAGGAAATCAGCTGATCTAAGTACAATAGCATAAGGCACTCTCTCTTTAAAAAGTTTGAAATCAGATTAAATTAAATTTTTTTTACCGGCTTCCTCCTTCCCCTTCCGGTTCCAAGCCTCACCTAATTTTCAATATTATCAAAAGAAGAGAATTTCATGTGTGAGAGAGAGCGCTGTTTAACTTGAGAAATAAGAGTTATAAACTGTGAAGACAAACTTACATCTATATGAATCCAAAGAAACATCCAATTTTTAATTAGGTGTAATATTTGTTAAAAGAATTTTGAAAAAAAAAAAGAAAGAAAGAAAAAAAATATTAGGAATCTGAATCGAATTTTGCCTATATGAGTAAAAGGTAGTCAGTTTGACCACAGTTTATATCTCGAATTTCTCTTAACTTGGAAGCTTCTGTGAAAGGACATAACAAATTCAAACACATAAACACACACATACAAAAAAAAAAAAAAAAAAAGGAAATCAGCTGATCTAAGTACAATAGCATAAGGCACTCTCTCTTTAAAAAGTTTCAAATGAGATTAAATTAAATTTTTTTTTACCGGCTTCCTCCTTCCCCTTCCGGTTCCAAGCCTCACCTAATTTTCAATATTATCAAAAGAAGAGAATTTCATGTGTGAGAGAGAGCGCTGTTTAACTTGAGAAATAGGAGCTATAAACTGTGAAGACAAATTCACATCTTTATGAATCCAAAGAAGCATTTAATTTTTAATTAGGTGAAATATTTGTTAAAAGAATTTTGAAAAAAAAAAAAAAAAAAAAAAAAAGAAAGAAAGAAAGAAAGAAAATATTAAGAATCTGAATCGAATTTTGCCTATATGAGTAAAATGTAGTCAGTTTGACCACAGTTTATATCTCGAATTTCTCTTAATTTGGAAGCTTCTAAGAAAGGAAGTTACAAATTCACACACATAAACACACCCATACAAAAAATAATAATCTGCTGATCTAAGTACAATAGCATAAGGCACTCTCTCTTTAAAAAGTTAGTTTCAAATCAGATTAAATTAAATTTTTTTTACCGGCTTCCTCCTTCCCCTTCCGGTTCCAAGCCTCACCTATTTTTCATTGTTATTATCAAAAGAAGAGAATTTCATGTGAGAGAGAGCGCTGTTTAACTTGAGAAATAAGAGATATAAACTGTGAAGGCAAACTCACATCTATATGAATCCAAAGAAACATCCAATTTTTAATTAGGTGTAATATTTGTTAAAAGAATTTTGAAAAAAAAATAAATACAGAAAGAAAGAAAATATTAAGAATCTGAATCGAATTTTGCCTATACGAGTAAAATGTAGTCAGTTTGACCACAGTTTATATCTCGAATTTCTCTTAATTTGGAAGCTTCTAAGAAAGGACGTAACAAATTCACACACATAAACACACACATACAAAAAAATAAATAATAATCTGCTGATCTAAGTACAATAGCATAAGGCACTCTCTCTTTAAAAAGTTAGTTTCAAATCAGAGTAAATTAAATTTTTTTTAACGGCTTCCTCCTTCCCCTTCCGGTTCCAAGCCTCACCTATTTTTCAATATTATAAAAAGAAGAGAATTTCATGTGAGAGAGAGCGCTGTTTAACTTGAGAAATAGGAGTTATAAACTGTGAAGACAAACTCACATCTATATGAATCCAAAGGGACATCCAATTTTTAATTAGGTGAAATATTTGTTAAAAGAATTTTGAAAAAAAAAATAAATACAGAAAGAAAGAAAATATTAAGAATCTGAATCGAATTTTGCCTATATGAGTAAAATGTAGTCAGTTTGACCACAGTTTATATCTCGAATTTCTCTTAATTTGGAAGCTTCTAAGAAAGGAAGTCACAAATTCACACACATAAACACACACATACGAAAAAAAAAGGAAATCAGCTGATCTAAGTACAATAGCATAAGACACTCTCTCTTTAAAAAGTTTCAAATGAGATTAAATTAAATTTTTTTTTACCGGCTTCCTCCTTCCCCTTCCGGTTCCAAGCCTCACCTAATTTTCAATAATATCAAAAGAAGAGAATTTCATGTGTGAGAGAGAGCGCTGTTTAACTTGAGAAATAGGAGCTATAAACTGTGAAGACAAACTCACATCTTTATGAATCCAAAGAAGCATTTAATTTTTAATTAGGTGAAATATTTGTTAAAAGAATTTTGAAAAAAAAATAATAATAATGAATGAATGAAAATATTAAGAATCTGAATCGAATTTTGCCTATATGAGTAGAATGTAGTCAGTTTGACCACAGTTTATATCTCGAATTTCTCTTAACTTGGAAGCTTCTGTGAAAGGACATAACAAATTCAAACACATAAACGCACACATACAAAAAAAAAAAAAAAAAAAAAAGGAAATCAGCTGATCTAAGTACAATAGCATAAGGCACTCTCTCTTTAAAAAGTTTCAAATGAGATTAAATTAAATTTTTTCTTACCGGCTTCCTCCTTCCCCTTCCGGTTCCAAGCCTCACCTAATTTTCATTGTTATTATCAAAAGAAGAGAATTTCATGTGAGAGAGAGCGCTGTTTAACTTGAGAAATAAGAGATATAAACTGTGAAGACAAACTCACATCTATATGAATCCAAAGGAACATCCAATTTTTAATTAGGTGAAATATTTGTTAAAAGAATTTTGAAAAAAAAATAAATACAGAAAGAAAGAAAATATTAAGAATCTGAATCGAATTTTGCCTATATGAGTAAAATGTAGTCAGTTTGACCACAGTTTATATCTCGAATTTCTCTTAATTTGGAAGCTTCTAAGAAAGGAAGTCACAAATTCACACACATAAACACACCCATACAAAAAATAATAATCTGCTGATCTAAGTACAATAGCATAAGGCACTCTCTCTTTAAAAAGTTAGTTTCAAATCAGATTAAATTAAATTTTTTTACCGGCTTCCTCCTTCCCCTTCCGGTTCCAAGCCTCACCTATTTTTCATTGTTATTATCAAAAGAAGAGAATTTCATGTGAGAGAGAGCGCTGTTTAACTTGAGAAATAAGAGATATAAACTGTGAAGGCAAACTCACATCTATGTGAATCCAAAGAAACATCCAATTTTTAATTAGGTGTAATATTTGTTAAAAGAATTTTGAAAAAAAAAAAGAAAGAAAGAAAAAAAATATTAAGAATCTGAATCGAATTTTGCCTATATGAGTAAAAGGTAGTCAGTTTGACCACAGTTTATATCTCGAATTTCTCTTAACTTGGAAGCTTCTGTGAAAGGACATAACAAATTCAAACACATAAACACACACATACAAAAAAAAAAAAAAAAAAAAAAAAAAAAAAAAAAAAAGGAAATCAGCTGATCTAAGTACAATAGCATAAGACACTCTCTCTTTAAAAAGTTTCAAATGAGATTAAATTAAATTTTTTTTTACCGGCTTCCTCCTTCCCCTTCCGGTTCCAAGCCTCACCTAATTTTCAACATTATCAAAAGAAGAGAATTTCATGTGTGAGAGAGAGCGCTGTTTAACTTGAGAAATAGGAGCTATAAACTGTGAAGACAAACTCACATCTTTATGAATCCAAAGAAGCATTTAATTGTTAATTAGGTGAAATATTTGTTAAAAGAATTTTGAAAAAAAAAATAATAATAATAATAATGAATGAATGAAAATATTAAGAATCTGAATCGAATTTTGCCTATTTGAGTAAAATGTAGCTCGAATTTCTCTTAATTTGGAAGCTTCTAAGAAAGGACGTAACAAATTCACACACATAAACACACACATACAAAAAAATAAATAATAATCTGCTGATCTAAGTACAATAGCATAAGGCACTCTCTCTTTAAAAAGTTAGTTTCAAATCAGATTAAATTAAATTTTTTTTACCGGCTTCCTCCTTCCCTTTCCGGTTCCAAGCCTCACCTATTTTTCATTGTTATTATCAAAAGAAGAGAATTTCATGTGAGAGAGAGCGCTGTTTAACTTGAGAAATAAGAGATATAAACTGTGAAGGCAAACTCACATCTATATGAATCCAAAGAAACATCCAATTTTTAATTAGGTGTAATATTTGTTAAAAGAATTTTGAAAAAAAAAAGAAAGAAAGAAAATATGAAGAATCTGAATCGAATTTTGCCTATATGAGTAAAATGGCGTCAGTTTGACCACAGTTTATATCTCGAATTTCTCTTAATTTCGAAGCTTCTAAGAAAGGAAGTCACAAATTCACACACATAAACACACACATACGAAAAAAAAGGAAATCAGCTGATCTAAGTACAATAGCATAAGGCACACTCTCTTTAAAAAGTTTCAAATCAGATTAAATTAAATTGTTTTTACCGGCTTCCTCCTTCCCCTTCCGGTTCCAAGCCTCACCTATTTTTCAATGTTATTATCAAAAGAAGAGAATTTCATGTGAGAGAGAGCGCTGTTTAACTTGAGAAATAAGAGATATAAACTGTGAAGACAAACTTACATCTATATGAGTCCAAAGAAACATCCAATTTTTAATTAGGTGTAATATTTGTTAAAAGAATTTTGAAAAAAAAAAAAAAAAAAGAAAAAAAAATATTAAGAATCTGAATCGAATTTTGCCTATATGAGTAAAATGCAGTCAGTTTGACCACAGTTTATATCTCGAATTTCTCTTAATTTGGAAGCTTCTAAGAAAGGACGTAACAAATTCACACACATAAACACACACATACAAAAAAAATAAATAATAATCTGCTGATCTAAGTACAATAGCATAAAGCACTCTCTCTTTAAAAAGTTAGTTTCAAATCAGAGTAAATTAAATTTTTTTTTACCGGCTTCCTCCTTCCCCTTCCGGTTCCAAGCCTCACCTATTTTTCAATATTATCAAAAGAAGAGAATTTCATGTGAGAGAGAGCGCTGTTTAACTTGAGAAATAGGAGTAATATACTGTGAAGACAAACTCACATCTATATGAATCCAAAGGAACATCCAATTTTTAATTAGGTGAAATATTTGTTAAAAGAATTTTGAAAAAAAAAATAAATACAGAAAGAAAGAAAACATTAAGAATCTGAATCGAATTTTGCCTATATGAGTAAAATGTAGTCAGTTTGACCACAGTTTATATCTCGAATTTCTCTTAATTTGGAAGCTTCTTAGAAAGGAAGTCACAAATTCACACACATAAACACACCCATACAAAAAATAATAATCTGCTGATCTAAGTACAATAGCATAAGGCACTCTCTCTTTAAAAAGTTAGTTTCAAATCAGATTAAATTAAATTTTTTTTACCGGCTTCCTCCTTCCCCTTCCGGTTCCAAGCCTCACCTATTTTTCATTGTTATTATCAAAAGAAGAGAATTTCATGTGAGAGAGAGCGCTGTTTATCTTGAGAAATAAGAGATATAAACTGTGAAGGCAAACTCACATCTATATGAATCCAAAGAAACATCCAATTTTTAATTAGGTGTAATATTTGTTAAAAGAATTTTGAAAAAAAAAGAAAGAAAGAAAATATGAAGAATCTGAATCGAATTTTGCCTATATGAGTAAAATGGCGTCAGTTTGATCACAGTTTATATCTCGAATTTCTCTTAATTTGGAAGCTTCTAAGAAAGGAAGTCACAAATTCACACACATAAACACACACATACGAAAAAAAAGGAAATCAGCTGATCTAAGTACAATAGCATAAGGCACTCTCTCTTTAAAAAGTTTGAAATCAGATTAAATTAAATTTTTTTTACCGGCTTCCTCCTTCCCCTTCCGGTTCCAAGCCTCACCTAATTTTCAATATTATCAAAAGAAGAGAATTTCATGTGTGAGAGAGAGCGCTGTTTAACTTGAGAAATAAGAGTTATAAACTGTGAAGACAAACTTACATCTATATGAATCCAAAGAAACATCCAATTTTTAATTAGGTGTAATATTTGTTAAAAGAATTTTGAAAAAAAAAAAGAAAGAAAGAAAAAAAATATTAGGAATCTGAATCGAATTTTGCCTATATGAGTAAAAGGTAGTCAGTTTGACCACAGTTTATATCTCGAATTTCTCTTAACTTGGAAGCTTCTGTGAAAGGACATAACAAATTCAAACACATAAACACACACATACAAAAAAAAAAAAAAAAAAGGAAATCAGCTGATCTAAGTACAATAGCATAAGGCACTCTCTCTTTAAAAAGTTTCAAATGAGATTAAATTAAATTTTTTTTTACCGGCTTCCTCCTTCCCCTTCCGGTTCCAAGCCTCACCTAATTTTCAATATTATCAAAAGAAGAGAATTTCATGTGTGAGAGAGAGCGCTGTTTAACTTGAGAAATAGGAGCTATAAACTGTGAAGACAAATTCACATCTTTATGAATCCAAAGAAGCATTTAATTTTTAATTAGGTGAAATATTTGTTAAAAGAATTTTGAAAAAAAAAAAAAAAAAAAAAAAAAAGAAAGAAAGAAAGAAAATATTAAGAATCTGAATCGAATTTTGCCTATATGAGTAAAATGTAGTCAGTTTGACCACAGTTTATATCTCGAATTTCTCTTAATTTGGAAGCTTCTAAGAAAGGAAGTTACAAATTCACACACATAAACACACCCATACAAAAAATAATAATCTGCTGATCTAAGTACACTAGCATAAGGCACTCTTTCTTTAAAAAGTTAGTTTCAAATCAGATTAAATTAAATTTTTTTTACCGGCTTCCTCCTTCCCCTTCCGGTTCCAAGCCTCACCTATTTTTCATTGTTATTATCAAAAGAAGAGAATTTCATGTGAGAGAGAGCGCTGTTTAACTTGAGAAATAAGAGATATAAACTGTGAAGGCAAACTCACATCTATATGAATCCAAAGAAACATCCAATTTTTAATTAGGTGTAATATTTGTTAAAAGAATTTTGAAAAAAAAATAAATACAGAAAGAAAGAAAATATTAAGAATCTGAATCGAATTTTGCCTATACGAGTAAAATGTAGTCAGTTTGACCACAGTTTATATCTCGAATTTCTCTTAATTTGGAAGCTTCTAAGAAAGGACGTAACAAATTCACACACATTAACACACACATACAAAAAAAAAAAAAAAAAAAAAAAAAAAAAGGAAATAAGCTGATCTAAGTACAATAGCATAAGGCACTCTCTCTTTAATAAGTTTCAAATAAGATTAAATTAAATTATTTTTTTTCCGGCTCCCTCCTTCCCCTTCCGGTTCCAAGCCTCACCTAATTTTCAATATTATCAAAAGAAGAGAATTTCATGTGTGAGAGAGAGCGCTGTTTAACTTGAGAAATAGGAGCTATAAACTGTGAAGACAAATTCACATCTTTATGAATCCAAAGAAGCATTTAATTTTTAATTAGGTGAAATATTTGTTAAAAGAATTTTGAAAAAAAAAAAAAAAAAGAAAGAAAGAAAGAAAATATTAAGAATCTGAATCGAATTTTGCCTATATGAGTAAAATGTAGTCAGTTTGACCACAGTTTATATCTCGAATTTCTCTTAATTTGGAAGCTTCTAAGAAAGGACGTAACAAATTCACACACATAAACACACACATACAAAAAAATAAATAATAATCTGCTGATCTAAGTACAATAGCATAAGGCACTCTCTCTTTAAAAAGTTAGTTTCAAATCAGAGTAAATTAAATTTTTTTTTACCGGCATCCTCCTTCCCCTTCCGGTTCCAAGCCTCACCTATTTTTCAATATTATCAAAAGAAGAGAATTTCATGTGAGAGAGAGCGCTGTTTAACTTGAGAAATAGGAGTAATAAACTGTGAAGACAAACTCACATCTATATGAATCCAAAGGAACATCCAATTTTTAATTAGGTGAAATATTTGTTAAAAGAATTTTGAAAAAAAAAAAAAAAAAATACAGAAAGAAAGAAAATATTAAGAATCTGAATCGAATTTTGCCTATATGAGTAAAATGTAGTCAGTTTGACCACAGTTTATATCTCGAATTTCTCTTAATTTGGAAGCTTCTAAGAAAGGAAGTCACAAATTCACACACATAAACACACACATACAAAAAAATAAATAATAATCTGCTGATCTAAGTACAATAGCATAAGGCACTCTCTCTTTAAAAAGTTAGTTTCAAATCAGAGTAAATTAAATTTTTTTTACCGGCTTCCTCCTTCCCCTTCCGGTTCCAAGCCTCACCTATTTTTCATTGTTATTATCAAAAGAAGAGAATTTCATGTGAGAGAGAGCGCTGTTTAAATTGAGAAATAGGAGTAATAAACTGTGAAGACAAACTCACATCTATATGAATCCAAAGGAACATCCAATTTTTAATTAGGTGAAATATTTGTTAAAAGAATTTTGAAAAAAAAAAAAAAAAAATACAGAAAGAAAGAAAATATTAAGAATCTGAATCGAATTTTGCCTATATGAGTAAAATGTAGTCAGTTTGACCACAGTTTATATCTCGAATTTCTCTTAATTTGGAAGCTTCTAAGAAAGGAAGTCACAAATTCACACACATAAACACACCCATACAAAAAATAATAATCTGCTGATCTAAGTACAATAGCATAAGGCACTCTCTCTTTAAAAAGTTAGTTTCAAATCAGATTAAATTAAATTTTTTTTACCGGCTTCCTCCTTCCCTTTCCGGTTCCAAGCCTCACCTATTTTTCATTGTTATTATCAAAAGAAGAGAATTTCATGTGAGAGAGAGCGCTGTTTAACTTGAGAAATAAGAGATATAAACTGTGAAGGCAAACTCACATCTATATGAATCCAAAGAAACATCCAATTTTTAATTAGGTGTAATATTTGTTAAAAGAATTTTGAAAAAAAAAGAAAGAAAGAAAATATGAAGAATCTGAATCGAATTTTGCCTATATGAGTAAAATGGCGTCAGTTTGATCACAGTTTATATCTCGAATTTCTCTTAATTTGGAAGCTTCTAAGAAAGGAAGTCACAAATTCACACACATAAACACACACATACGAAAAAAAAGGAAATCAGCTGATCTAAGTACAATAGCATAAGGCACTCTCTCTTTAAAAATTTGAAATCAGATTAAATTAAATTTTTTTTACCGGCTTCCTCCTTCCCCTTCCGGTTCCAAGCCTCACCTAATTTTCAATATTATCAAAAGAAGAGAATTTCATGTGTGAGAGAGAGCGCTGTTTAACTTGAGAAATAAGAGTTATAAACTGTGAAGACAAACTTACATCTATATGAATCCAAAGAAACATCCAATTTTTAATTAGGTGTAATATTTGTTAAAAGAATTTTGAAAAAAAAAAAGAAAGAAAGAAAAAAAATATTAGGAATCTGAATCGAATTTTGCCTATATGAGTAAAAGGTAGTCAGTTTGACCACAGTTTATATCTCGAATTTCTCTTAACTTGGAAGCTTCTGTGAAAGGACATAACAAATTCAAACACATAAACACACACATACAAAAAAAAAAAAAAAAAAAAGGAAATCAGCTGATCTAAGTACAATAGCATAAGACACTCTCTCTTTAAAAAGTTTCAAATGAGATTAAATTAAATTTTTTTTTACCGGCTTCCTCCTTCCCCTTCCGGTTCCAAGCCTCACCTAATTTTCAATATTATCAAAAGAAGAGAATTTCATGTGTGAGAGAGAGCGCTGTTTAACTTGAGAAATAGGAGCAATAGACTGTGAAGACAAACTCACATCTTTATGAATCCAAAGAAGCATTTAATTTTTAATTAGGTGAAATATTTGTTAAATGAATTTTGAAAAAAAAAAAAATAATAATGAATGAATGAAAATATTAAGAATCTGAATCGAGTTTTGCCTATATGAGTAAAATGTAGTCAGTTTGACCACAGTTTATATCTCGAATTTCTCTTAACTTGGAAGCTTCTGTGAAAGGACATAACAAATTCAAACACATAAACACACACATACAAAAAAAAAAAAAAAAAAAAAAAAAAAGGAAATCAGCTGATCTAAGTACAATAGCATAAGGCACTCTCTCTTTAAAAAGTTTCAAATGAGATTAAATTAAATTTTTTTTTACCGGCTTCCTCCTTCCCCTTCCGGTTCCAAGCCTCACCTAATTTTCAATATTATCAAAAGAAGAGAATTTCATGTGTGAGAGAGAGCGCTGTTTAACTTGAGAAATAGGAGCTATAAACTGTGAAGACAAATTCACATCTTTATGAATCCAAAGAAGCATTTAATTTTTAATTAGGTGAAATATTTGTTAAAAGAATTTTGAAAAAAAAAAAAAAAAAAAAAAAAAAAGAAAGAAAGAAAGAAAATATTAAGAATCTGAATCGAATTTTGCCTATATGAGTAAAATGTAGTCAGTTTGACCACAGTTTATATCTCGAATTTCTCTTAATTTGGAAGCTTCTAAGAAAGGAAGTTACAAATTCACACACATAAACACACCCATACAAAAAATAATAATCTGCTGATCTAAGTACAATAGCATAAGGCACTCTCTCTTTAAAAAGTTAGTTTCAAATCAGATTAAATTAAATTTTTTTTACCGGCTTCCTCCTTCCCCTTCCGGTTCCAAGCCTCACCTATTTTTCATTGTTATTATCAAAAGAAGAGAATTTCATGTGAGAGAGAGCGCTGTTTAACTTGAGAAATAAGAGATATAAACTGTGAAGGCAAACTCACATCTATATGAATCCAAAGAAACATCCAATTTTTAATTAGGTGTAATATTTGTTAAAAGAATTTTGAAAAAAAAATAAATACAGAAAGAAAGAAAATATTAAGAATCTGAATCGAATTTTGCCTATACGAGTAAAATGTAGTCAGTTTGACCACAGTTTATATCTCGAATTTCTCTTAATTTGGAAGCTTCTAAGAAAGGACGTAACAAATTCACACACATTAACACACACATACAAAAAAAAAAAAAAAAAAAAAAAAAAAAAAAGGAAATAAGCTGATCTAAGTACAATAGCATAAGGCACTCTCTCTTTAATAAGTTTCAAATAAGATTAAATTAAATTATTTTTTTTCCGGCTCCCTCCTTCCCCTTCCGGTTCCAAGCCTCACCTAATTTTCAATATTATCAAAAGAAGAGAATTTCATGTGTGAGAGAGAGCGCTGTTTAACTTGAGAAATAGGAGCTATAAACTGTGAAGACAAATTCACATCTTTATGAATCCAAAGAAGCATTTAATTTTTAATTAGGTGAAATATTTGTTAAAAGAATTTTGAAAAAAAAAAAAAAAAGAAAGAAAGAAAGAAAATATTAAGAATCTGAATCGAATTTTGCCTATATGAGTAAAATGTAGTCAGTTTGACCACAGTTTATATCTCGAATTTCTCTTAATTTGGAAGCTTCTAAGAAAGGACGTAACAAATTCACACACATAAACACACACATACAAAAAAATAAATAATAATCTGCTGATCTAAGTACAATAGCATAAGGCACTCTCTCTTTAAAAAGTTAGTTTCAAATCAGAGTAAATTAAATTTTTTTTTACCGGCATCCTCCTTCCCCTTCCGGTTCCAAGCCTCACCTATTTTTCAATATTATCAAAAGAAGAGAATTTCATGTGAGAGAGAGCGCTGTTTAACTTGAGAAATAGGAGTAATAAACTGTGAAGACAAACTCACATCTATATGAATCCAAAGGAACATCCAATTTTTAATTAGGTGAAATATTTGTTAAAAGAATTTTGAAAAAAAAAAAAAAAAATACAGAAAGAAAGAAAATATTAAGAATCTGAATCGAATTTTGCCTATATGAGTAAAATGTAGTCAGTTTGACCACAGTTTATATCTCGAATTTCTCTTAATTTGGAAGCTTCTAAGAAAGGAAGTCACAAATTCACACACATAAACACACACATACAAAAAAATAAATAATAATCTGCTGATCTAAGTACAATAGCATAAGGCACTCTCTCTTTAAAAAGTTAGTTTCAAATCAGAGTAAATTAAATTTTTTTTACCGGCTTCCTCCTTCCCCTTCCGGTTCCAAGCCTCACCTATTTTTCATTGTTATTATCAAAAGAAGAGAATTTCATGTGAGAGAGAGCGCTGTTTAACTTGAGAAATAGGAGTAATAAACTGTGAAGACAAACTCACATCTATATGAATCCAAAGGAACATCCAATTTTTAATTAGGTGAAATATTTGTTAAAAGAATTTTGAAAAAAAAAAAAAAATACAGAAAGAAAGAAAATATTAAGAATCTGAATCGAATTTTGCCTATATGAGTAAAATGTAGTCAGTTTGACCACAGTTTATATCTCGAATTTCTCTTAATTTGGAAGCTTCTAAGAAAGGAAGTCACAAATTCACACACATAAACACACCCATACAAAAAATAATAATCTGCTGATCTAAGTACAATAGCATAAGGCACTCTCTCTTTAAAAAGTTAGTTTCAAATCAGATTAAATTAAATTTTTTTTACCGGCTTCCTCCTTCCCTTTCCGGTTCCAAGCCTCACCTATTTTTCATTGTTATTATCAAAAGAAGAGAATTTCATGTGAGAGAGAGCGCTGTTTAACTTGAGAAATAAGAGATATAAACTGTGAAGGCAAACTCACATCTATATGAATCCAAAGAAACATCCAATTTTTAATTAGGTGTAATATTTGTTAAAAGAATTTTGAAAAAAAAAAAGAAAGAAAGAAAATATGAAGAATCTGAATCGAATTTTGCCTATATGAGTAAAATGGCGTCAGTTTGACCACAGTTTATATCTCGAATTTCTCTTAATTTGGAAGCTTCTAAGAAAGGAAGTCACAAATTCACACACATAAACACACACATACGAAAAAAAAGGAAATCAGCTGATCTAAGTACAATAGCATAAGGCACACTCTCTTTAAAAAGTTTCAAATCAGATTAAATTAAATTGTTTTTACCGGCTTCCTCCTTCCCCTTCCGGTTCCAAGCCTCACCTATTTTTCAATGTTATTATCAAAAGAAGAGAATTTCATGTGAGAGAGAGCGCTGTTTAACTTGAGAAATAGGAGCTATAAACTGTGAAGACAAACTCACATCTTCATGAATCCAAAGAAGCATTTAATTTTTAATTAGGTGAAATATTTGTTAAAAGAATTTTGAAAAAAAAAAAAAAAATAATAATGAATGAATGAAAATATTAAGAATCTGAATCGAATTTTGCCTATATGAGGACAATGAAGTCAGTTTGACCACAGTTTATATCTCGAATTTCTCTTAATTTGGAAGCTTCTAAGAAAGGACGTAACAAATTCACACACATAAACACACACATACAAAAAAAATAAATAATAATCTGCTGATCTAAGTACAATAGCATAAAGCACTCTCTCTTTAAAAAGTTAGTTTCAAATCAGAGTAAATTAAATTTTTTTTAACGGCTTCCTCCTTCCCCTTCCGGTTCCAAGCCTCACCTATTTTTCAATATTATAAAAAGAAGAGAATTTCATGTGAGAGAGAGCGCTGTTTAACTTGAGAAATAGGAGTTATAAACTGTGAAGACAAACTCACATCTGTATGAATCCAAAGGGACATCCAATTTTTAATTAGGTGAAATATTTGTTAAAAGAATTTTGAAAAAAAAATAAATACAGAAAGAAAGAAAATATTAAGAATCTGAATCGAATTTTGCCTATATGAGTAAAATGTAGTCAGTTTGACCACAGTTTATATCTCGAATTTCTCTTAATTTGGAAGCTTCTAAGAAAGGAAGTCACAAATTCACACACATAAACACACCCATACAAAAAATAATAATCTGCTGATCTAAGTACAATAGCATAAGGCACTCTCTCTTTAAAAAGTTAGTTTCAAATCAGATTAAATTAAATTTTTTTTACCGGCATCCTCCTTCCCCTTCCGGTTCCAAGCCTCACCTATTTTTCATTGTTATTATCAAAAGAAGAGAATTTCATGTGAGAGAGAGCGCTGTTTAACTTGAGAAATAAGAGATATAAACTGTGAAGGCAAACTCACATCTATATGAATCCAAAGAAACATCCAATTTTTAATTAGGTGTAATATTTGTTAAAAGAATTTTGAAAAAAAAAGAAAGAAAGAAAATATGAAGAATCTGAATCGAATTTTGCCTATATGAGTAAAATGGCGTCAGTTTGATCACAGTTTATATCTCGAATTTCTCTTAATTTGGAAGCTTCTAAGAAAGGAAGTCACAAATTCACACACTTAAACACACACATACGAAAAAAAAAGGAAATCAGCTGATCTAAGTACAATAGCATAAGGCACTCTCTCTTTAAAAAGTTTCAAATCAGATTAAATTAAATTTTTTTTACCGGCTTCCTCCTTCCCCTTCCGGTTCCAAGCCTCACCTAATTTTCAATATTATCAAAAGAAGAGAATTTCATGTGTGAGAGAGAGCGCTGTTTAACTTGAGAAATAAGAGTTATAAACTGTGAAGACAAACTTACATCTATATGAATCCAAAGAAACATCCAATTTTTAATTAGGTGTAATATTTGTTAAAAGAATTTTGAAAAAAAAAAA
Source organism: Salticus scenicus (assembly GCA_963930645.1). Classification (NCBI taxonomy): domain Eukaryota; kingdom Metazoa; phylum Arthropoda; class Arachnida; order Araneae; family Salticidae; genus Salticus; species Salticus scenicus. Next base: position 292,627,213 of record OZ005655.1, on the reverse strand, counting down.
AGAAAGAAAGAAAAAAAATATTAAGAATCTGAATCGAATTTTGCCTATATGAGTAAAAGGTAGTCAGTTTGACCACAGTTTATATCTCGAATTTCTCTTAACTTGGAAGCTTCAGTGAAAGGACATAACAAATTCAAACACATAAACACACACATACAAAAAAAAAAAAAAAAAAAAAGGAAATCAGCTGATCTAAGTACAATAGCATAAGACACTCTCTCTTTAAAAAGTTTCAAATGAGATTAAATTAAATTTTTTTTTACCGGCTTCCTCCTTCCCCTTCCGGTTCCAAGCCTCACCTAATTTTCAATATTATCAAAAGAAGAGAATTTCATGTGTGAGAGAGAGCGCTGTTTAACTTGAGAAATAGGAGCAATAAACTGTGAAGACAAATTCACATCTTTATGAATCCAAAGAAGCATTTAATTTTTAATTAGGTGAAATATTTGTTAAAAGAATTTTGAAAAAAAAAATAATAATAATGAATGAATGAAAATATTAAGAATCTGAATCGAATTTTGCCTATATGAGTAAAATGTAGTCAGTTTGACCACAGATTATATCTCGAATTTCTCTTAACTTGGAAGCTTCTGTGAAAGGACATAACAAATTCACACACATAAACACACACATACAAAAAAATAAATAATAATCTGCTGATCTAAGTACAATAGCATAAGGCACTCTCTCTTTAAAAAGTTAGTTTCAAATCAGAGTAAATTAAATTTTTTTTAACGGCTTCCTCCTTCCTCTTCCGGTTCCAAGCCTCACCTATTTTTCAATATTATAAAAAGAAGAGAATTTCATGTGAGAAAGAGCGCTGTTTAACTTGAGAAATAGGAGTTATAAACTGTGAAGACAAACTCACATCTATATGAATCCAAAGGGACATCTAATTTTTAATTAGGTGAAATATTTGTTAAAAGAATTTTGAAAAAAAAATAAATACAGAAAGAAAGAAAATATTAAGAATCTGAATCGAATTTTGCCTATATGAGTAAAATGTAGTCAGTTTGACCACAGTTTATATCTCGAATTTCTCTTAATTTGGAAGCTTCTAAGAAAGGAAGTAACAAATTCACACACATAAACACACCCATACAAAAAATAATAATCTGCTGATCTAAGTACAATAGCATAAGGCACTCTCTCTTTAAAAAGTTAGTTTCAAATCAGATTAAATTAAATTTTTTTTACCGGCTTCCTCCTTCCCCTTCCGGTTCCAAGCCTCACCTATTTTTCATTGTTATTATCAAAAGAAGAGAATTTCATGTGAGAGAGAGCGCAGTTTAACTTGAGAAATAAGAGATATAAACTGTGAAGGCAAACTCACATCTATATGAATGCAAAGAAACATCCAATTTTTAATTAGGTGTAATATTTGTTAAAAGAATTTTGAAAAAAAAAGAAAGAAAGAAAATATGAAGAATCTGAATCGAATTTTGCCTATATGAGTAAAATGGCGTCAGTTTGATCACAGTTTATATCTCGAATTTCTCTTAATTTGGAATTTTCTAAGAAAGGAAGTCACAAATTCACACACATAAACACACACATACGAAAAAAAAGGAAATCAGCTGATCTAAGTACAATAGCATAAGGCACTCTCTCTTTAAAAAGTTTGAAATCAGATTAAATTAAATTTTTTTTTCCGGCTTCCTCCTTCCCCTTCCGGTTCCAAGCCTCACCTAATTTTCAATATTATCAAAAGAAGAGAATTTCATGTGTGAGAGAGAGCGCTGTTTAACTTGAGAAATAAGAGTTATAAACTGTGAAGACAAACTTACATCTATATGAATCCAAAGAAACATCCAATTTTTAATTAGGTGTAATATTTGTTAAAAGAATTTTGAAAAAAAAAAAGAAAGAAAGAAAAAAAATATTAGGAATCTGAATCGAATTTTGCCTATATGAGTAAAAGGTAGTCAGTTTGACCACAGTTTATATCTCGAATTTCTCTTAACTTGGAAGCTTCTGTGAAAGGACATAACAAATTCAAACACATAAACACACACATACAAAAAAAAAAAAAAAAAAAGGAAATCAGCTGATCTAAGTACAATAGCATAAGGCACTCTCTCTTTAATAAGTTTCAAATGAGATTAAATTAAATTTTTTTTTACCGGCTTCCTCCTTCCCCTTCCGGTTCCAAGCCTCACCTAATTTTCAATATTATCAAAAGAAGAGAATTTCATGTGTGAGAGAGAGCGCTGTTTAACTTGAGAAATAGGAGCTATAAACTGTGAAGACAAACTCACATCTTTATGAATCCAAAGAAGCATTTAATTTTTAATTAGGTGAAATATTTGTTAAAAGAATTTTGAAAAAAAAAAAAAAATAATAATAATGAATGAATGAAAATATTAAGAATCTGAATCGAATTTTGCCTATATGAGGACAATGTAGTCAGTTTGACCACAGTTTATATCTCGAATTTCTCTTAATTTGGAAGCTTCTAAGAAAGGACGTAACAAATTCACACACATAAACACACACATACAAAAAAATAAATAATAATCTGCTGATCTAAGTACAATAGCATAAGGCACTCTCTCTTTAAAAAGTTAGTTTCAAATCAGAGTAAATTAAATTTTTTTTAACGGCTTCCTCCTTCCCCTTCCGGTTCCAAGCCTCACCTATTTTTCAATATTATAAAAAGAAGAGAATTTCATGTGAGAGAGAGCGCTGTTTAACTTGAGAAATAGGAGTTATAAACTGTGAAGACAAACTCACATCTGTATGAATCCAAAGGGACATCCAATTTTTAATTAGGTGAAATATTTGTTAAAAGAATTTTGAAAAAAAAAATAAATACAGAAAGAAAGAAAATATTAAGAATCTGAATCGAATTTTGCCTATATGAGTAAAATGTAGTCAGTTTGACCACAGTTTATATCTCGAATTTCTCTTAATTTGGAAGCTTCTAAGAAAGGAAGTCACAAATTCACACACATAAACACACCCATACTAAAAATAATAATCTGCTGATCTAAGTACAATAGCATAAAGCACTCTCTTTAAAAAGTTAGTTTCAAATCAGATTAAATTAAATTTTTTTTACCGGCATCCTCCTTCCCCTTCCGGTTCCAAGCCTCACCTATTTTTCATTGTTATTATCAAAAGAAGAGAATTTCATGTGAGAGAGAGCGCTGTTTAACTTGAGAAATAAGAGATATAAACTGTGAAGACAAACTCACATCTATATGAATCCAAAGGGACATCTAATTTTTAATTAGGTGAAATATTTGTTAAAAGAATTTTGAAAAAAAAATAAATACAGAAAGAAAGAAAATATTAAGAATCTGAATCGAATTTTGCCTATATGAGTAAAATGTAGTCAGTTTGACCACAGTTTATATCTCGAATTTCTCTTAATTTGGAAGCTTCTAAGAAAGGAAGTCACAAATTCACACACATAAACACACCCATACAAAAAATAATAATCTGCTGATCTAAGTACAATAGCATAAGGCACTCTCTCTTTAAAAAGTTAGTTTCAAATCAGATTAAATTAAATTTTTTTTACCGGCTTCCTCCTTCCCCTTCCGGTTCCAAGCCTCACCTATTTTTCATTGTTATTATCAAAAGAAGAGAATTTCATGTGAGAGAGAGCGCAGTTTAACTTGAGAAATAAGAGATATAAACTGTGAAGGCAAACTCACATCTATATGAATGCAAAGAAACATCCAATTTTTAATTAGGTGTAATATTTGTTAAAAGAATTTTGAAAAAAAAAGAAAGAAAGAAAATATGAAGAATCTGAATCGAATTTTGCCTATATGAGTAAAATGGCGTCAGTTTGATCACAGTTTATATCTCGAATTTCTCTTAATTTGGAATTTTCTAAGAAAGGAAGTCACAAATTCACACACATAAACACACACATACGAAAAAAAAGGAAATCAGCTGATCTAAGTACAATAGCATAAGGCACTCTCTCTTTAAAAAGTTTGAAATCAGATTAAATTAAATTTTTTTTTCCGGCTTCCTCCTTCCCCTTCCGGTTCCAAGCCTCACCTAATTTTCAATATTATCAAAAGAAGAGAATTTCATGTGTGAGAGAGAGCGCTGTTTAACTTGAGAAATAAGAGTTATAAACTGTGAAGACAAACTTACATCTATATGAATCCAAAGAAACATCCAATTTTTAATTAGGTGTAATATTTGTTAAAAGAATTTTGAAAAAAAAAAAGAAAGAAAGAAAAAAAATATTAGGAATCTGAATCGAATTTTGCCTATATGAGTAAAAGGTAGTCAGTTTGACCACAGTTTATATCTCGAATTTCTCTTAACTTGGAAGCTTCTGTGAAAGGACATAACAAATTCAAACACATAAACACACACATACAAAAAAAAAAAAAAAAAAAAGGAAATCAGCTGATCTAAGTACAATAGCATAAGGCACTCTCTCTTTAATAAGTTTCAAATGAGATTAAATTAAATTTTTTTTTACCGGCTTCCTCCTTCCCCTTCCGGTTCCAAGCCTCACCTAATTTTCAATATTATCAAAAGAAGAGAATTTCATGTGTGAGAGAGAGCGCTGTTTAACTTGAGAAATAGGAGCTATAAACTGTGAAGACAAACTCACATCTTTATGAATCCAAAGAAGCATTTAATTTTTAATTAGGTGAAATATTTGTTAAAAGAATTTTGAAAAAAAAAAAAAAAATAATAATAATGAATGAATGAAAATATTAAGAATCTGAATCGAATTTTGCCTATATGAGGACAATGTAGTCAGTTTGACCACAGTTTATATCTCGAATTTCTCTTAATTTGGAAGCTTCTAAGAAAGGACGTAACAAATTCACACACATAAACACACACATACAAAAAAATAAATAATAATCTGCTGATCTAAGTACAATAGCATAAGGCACTCTCTCTTTAAAAAGTTAGTTTCAAATCAGAGTAAATTAAATTTTTTTTAACGGCTTCCTCCTTCCCCTTCCGGTTCCAAGCCTCACCTATTTTTCAATATTATAAAAAGAAGAGAATTTCATGTGAGAGAGAGCGCTGTTTAACTTGAGAAATAGGAGTTATAAACTGTGAAGACAAACTCACATCTGTATGAATCCAAAGGGACATCCAATTTTTAATTAGGTGAAATATTTGTTAAAAGAATTTTGAAAAAAAAAATAAATACAGAAAGAAAGAAAATATTAAGAATCTGAATCGAATTTTGCCTATATGAGTAAAATGTAGTCAGTTTGACCACAGTTTATATCTCGAATTTCTCTTAATTTGGAAGCTTCTAAGAAAGGAAGTCACAAATTCACACACATAAACACACCCATACTAAAAATAATAATCTGCTGATCTAAGTACAATAGCATAAAGCACTCTCTTTAAAAAGTTAGTTTCAAATCAGATTAAATTAAATTTTTTTTACCGGCATCCTCCTTCCCCTTCCGGTTCCAAGCCTCACCTATTTTTCATTGTTATTATCAAAAGAAGAGAATTTCATGTGAGAGAGAGCGCTGTTTAACTTGAGAAATAAGAGATATAAACTGTGAAGGCAAACTCACATCTATATGAATCCAAAGAAACATCCAATTTTTAATTAGGTGTAATATTTGTTAAAAGAATTTTGAAAAAAAAAAGAAAGAAAGAAAATATGAAGAATCTGAATCGAATTTTGCCTATATGAGTAAAATGGCGTCAGTTTGATCACAGTTTATATCTCGAATTTCTCTTAATTTGGAAGCTTCTAAGAAAGGAAGTCACAAATTCACACACATAAACACACACATACGAAAAAAAAAGGAAATCAGCTGATCTAAGTACAATAGCATAAGGCACTCTCTCTTTAAAAAGTTTCAAATCAGATTAAATTAAATTTTTTTTACCGGCTTCCTCCTTCCCCTTCCGGTTCCAAGCCTCACCTAATTTTCAATATTATCAAAAGAAGAGAATTTCATGTGTGAGAGAGAGCGCTGTTTAACTTGAGAAATAAGAGTTATAAACTGTGAAGACAAACTTACATCTATATGAATCCAAAGAAACATCCAATTTTTAATTAGGTGTAATATTTGTTAAAAGAATTTTGAAAAAAAAAAAGAAAGAAAGAAAAAAAATATTAAGAATCTGAATCGAATTTTGCCTATATGAGTAAAAGGTAGTCAGTTTGACCACAGTTTATATCTCGAATTTCTCTTAACTTGGAAGCTTCAGTGAAAGGACATAACAAATTCAAACACATAAACACACACATACAAAAAAAAAAAAAAAAAAAAAAAGGAAATCAGCTGATCTAAGTACAATAGCATAAGACACTCTCTCTTTAAAAAGTTTCAAATGAGATTAAATTAAATTTTTTTTTACCGGCTTCCTCCTTCCCCTTCCGGTTCCAAGCCTCACCTAATTTTCAATATTATCAAAAGAAGAGAATTTCATGTGTGAGAGAGAGCGCTGTTTAACTTGAGAAATAGGAGCAATAAACTGTGAAGACAAATTCACATCTTTATGAATCCAAAGAAGCATTTAATTTTTAATTAGGTGAAATATTTGCTAAAAGAATTTTGAAAAAAAAAAAATAATAATAATGAATGAATGAAAATATTAAGAATCTGAATCGAATTTTGCCTATATGAGTAAAATGTAGTCAGTTTGACCACAGTTTATATCTCGAATTTCTCTTAACTTGGAAGCTTCTGTGAAAGGACATAACAAATTCAAACACATAAACACACACATACAAAAAAAAAAAAAAAAAAAAAAAAAAAAGGAAATCAGCTGATCTAAGTACAATAGCATAAGGCACTCTCTCTTTAAAAAGTTTCAAATGTGATTAAATTAAATTTTTTTTTACCGGCTTCCTCCTTCCCCTTCCGGTTCCAAGCCTCACCTAATTTTCAATATTATCAAAAGAAGAGAATTTCATGTGTGAGAGAGAGCGCTGTTTAACTTGAGAAATAGGAGCTATAAACTGTGAAGACAAATTCACATCTTTATGAATCCAAAGAAGCATTTAATTTTTAATTAGGTAAAATACTTGTTAAAAGAATTTTGAAAAAAAAAAAAAAAAAAAAAAAAAAGAAAGAAAGAAAGAAAGAAAATATTAAGAATCTGAATCGAATTTTGCCTATATGAGTAAAATGTAGTCAGTTTGACCACAGTTTATATCTCGAATTTCTCTTAATTTGGAAGCTTCTAAGAAAGGACGTAACAAATTCACACACATAAACACACACATACAAAAAAATAAATAATAATCTGCTGATCTAAGTACAATAGCATAAGGCACTCTCTCTTTAAAAAGTTAGTTTCAAATCAGAGTAAATTAAATTTTTTTTTACCGGCTTCCTCCTTCCCCTTCCGGTTCCAAGCCTCACCTATTTTTCAATATTATCAAAAGAAGAGAATTTCATGTGAGAGAGAGCGCTGTTTAACTTGAGAAATAGGAGTAATAAACTGTGAAGACAAACTCACATCTATATGAATCCAAAGGAACATCCAATTTTTAATTAGGTGAAATATTTGTTAAAAGAATTTTGAAAAAAAAAAAATACAGAAAGAAAGAAAATATTAAGAATCTGAATCGAATTTTGCCTATATGAGTAAAATGTAGTCAGTTTGACCACAGTTTATATCTCGAATTTCTCTTAATTTGGAAGCTTCTAAGAAAGAAAGTCACAAATTCACACACATAAACACACCAATACAAAAAATAATAATCTGCTGATCTAAGTACAATAGCATAAGGCACTCTCTCTTTAAAAAGTTAGTTTCAAATCAGATTAAATTAAATTTTTTTTACCGGCTTCCTCCTTCCCCTTCCGGTTCCAAGCCTCACCTATTTTTCATTGTTATTATCAAAAGAAGAGAATTTCATGTGAGAGAGAGCGCTGTTTAACTTGAGAAATAAGAGATATAAACTGTGAAGGCAAACTCACATCTATATGAATCCAAAGAAACATCAAATTTTTAATTAGGTGTAATATTTGTTAAAAGAATTTTGAAAAAAAAAGAAAGAAAGAAAATATGAAGAATCTGAATCGAATTTTGCCTATATGAGTAAAATGGCGTCAGTTTGATCACAGTTTATATCTCGAATTTCTCTTAATTTGGAAGCTTCTAAGAAAGGAAGTCACAAATTCACACACATAAACACACACATACGAAAAAAAAAAGGAAATCAGCTGATCTAAGTACAATAGCATAAGGCACTCTCTCTTTAAAAAGTTTCAAATCAGATTAAATTAAATTTTTTTTACCGGCTTCCTCCTTCCCCTTCCGGTTCCAAGCCTCACCTAATTTTCAATATTATCAAAAGAAGAGAATTTCATGTGTGAGAGAGAGCGCTGTTTAACTTGAGAAATAAGAGTTATAAACTGTGAAGACAAACTTACATCTATATGAATCCAAAGAAACATCCAATTTTTAATTAGGTGTAATATTTGTTAAAAGAATTTTGAAAAAAAAAAAGAAAGAAAGAAAAAAAATATTAAGAATCTGAATCGAATTTTGTCTATATGAGTAAAAGGTAGTCAGTTTGACCACAGTTTATATCTCGAATTTCTCTTAACTTGGAAGCTTCAGTGAAAGGACATAACAAATTCAAACACATAAACACACACATACAAAAAAAAAAAAAAAAAAAGGAAATCAGCTGATCTAAGTACAATAGCATAAGACACTCTCTCTTTAAAAAGTTTCAAATGAGATTAAATTAAATTTTTTTTTACCGGCTTCCTCCTTCCCCTTCCGGTTCCAAGCCTCACCTAATTTTCAATATTATCAAAAGAAGAGAATTTCATGTGTGAGAGAGAGCGCTGTTTAACTTGAGAAATAGGAGCAATAAACTGTGAAGACAAACTCACATCTTTATGAATCCAAAGAAGCATTTAATTTTTAATTAGGTGAAATATTTGTTAAAAGAATTTTGAAAAAAAAAAAAAAAATAATGAATGAATGAAAATATTAAGAATCTGAATCGAATTTTGCCTATATGAGTAAAATGTAGTCAGTTTGACCACAGTTTATATCTCGAATTTCTCTTGGAAGCTTCTGTGAAAGGACATAACAAATTTAAACACATAAACACACACATACAAAAAAAAAAAAAAAAAAAAAAGGAAATCAGCTGATCTAAGTACAATAGCATAAGGCACTCTCTCTTTAAAAAGTTTCAAATGAGATTAAATTAAATTTTTTTTTACGGGCTTCCTCCTTCCCCTTCCGGTTCCAAGCCTCACCTAATTTTCAATATTATCAAAAGAAGAGAATTTCATGTGTGAGAGAGAGCGCTGTTTAACTTGAGAAATAGGAGCTATAAACTGTGAAGACAAATTCACATCTTTATGAATCCAAAGAAGCATTTAATTTTTAATTAGGTGAAATACTTGTTAAAAGAATTTTGAAAAAAAAAAAAAAAAAAAAAAAAGAAAGAAAGAAAGAAAATATTAAGAATCTGAATCGAATTTTGCCTATATGAGTAAAATGTAGTCAGTTTGACCACAGTTTATATCTCGAATTTCTCTTAATTTGGAAGCTTCTAAGAAAGGACGTCACAAATTCACACACATAAACACACACATACAAAAAAATAAATAATAATCTGCTGATCTAAGTACAATAGCATAAGGCACTCTCTCTTTAAAAAGTTAGTTTCAAATCAGAGTAAATTAAATTTTTTTTTACCGGCTTCCTCCTTCCCCTTCCGGTTCCAAGCCTCACCTATTTTTCAATATTATCAAAAGAAGAGAATTTCATGTGAGAGAGAGCGCTGTTTAACTTGAGAAATAGGAGTAATAAACTGTGAAGACAAACTCACATCTATATGAATCCAAAGGAACATCCAATTTTTAATTAGGTGAAATATTTGTTAAAAGAATTTTGAAAAAAAAAAAATACAGAAAGAAAGAAAATATTAAGAATCTGAATCGAATTTTGCCTATATGAGTAAAATGTAGTCAGTTTGACCACAGTTTATATCTCGAATTTCTCTTAATTTGGAAGCTTCTAAGAAAGGAAGTCACAAATTCACACACATAAACACACCAATACAAAAAATAATAATCTGCTGATCTAAGTACAATAGCATAAGGCACTCTCTCTTTAAAAAGTTAGTTTCAAATCAGATTAAATTAAATTTTTTTTACCGGCTTCCTCCTTCCCCTTCCGGTTCCAAGCCTCACCTATTTTTCATTGTTATTATCAAAAGAAGAGAATTTCATGTGAGAGAGAGCGCTGTTTAACTTGAGAAATAAGAGATATAAACTGTGAAGGCAAACTCACATCTATATGAATCCAAAGAAACATCAAATTTTTAATTAGGTGTAATATTTGTTAAAAGAATTTTGAAAAAAAAAGAAAGAAAGAAAATATGAAGAATCTGAATCGAATTTTGCCTATATGAGTAAAATGGCGTCAGTTTGATCACAGTTTATATCTCGAATTTCTCTTAATTTGGAAGCTTCTAAGAAAGGAAGTCACAAATTCACACACATAAACACACACATACGAAAAAAAAAAGGAAATCAGCTGATCTAAGTACAATAGCATAAGGCACTCTCTCTTTAAAAAGTTTCAAATCAGATTAAATTAAATTTTTTTTACCGGCTTCCTCCTTCCCCTTCCGGTTCCAAGCCTCACCTAATTTTCAATATTATCAAAAGAAGAGAATTTCATGTGTGAGAGAGAGCGCTGTTTAACTTGAGAAATAAGAGTTATAAACTGTGAAGACAAACTTACATCTATATGAATCCAAAGAAACATCCAATTTTTAATTAGGTGTAATATTTGTTAAAAGAATTTTGAAAAAAAAAAAGAAAGAAAGAAAAAAAATATTAAGAATCTGAATCGAATTTTGTCTATATGAGTAAAAGGTAGTCAGTTTGACCACAGTTTATATCTCGAATTTCTCTTAACTTGGAAGCTTCAGTGAAAGGACATAACAAATTCAAACACATAAACACACACATACAAAAAAAAAAAAAAAAAAAGGAAATCAGCTGATCTAAGTACAATAGCATAAGACACTCTCTCTTTAAAAAGTTTCAAATGAGATTAAATTAAATTTTTTTTTACCGGCTTCCTCCTTCCCCTTCCGGTTCCAAGCCTCACCTAATTTTCAATATTATCAAAAGAAGAGAATTTCATGTGTGAGAGAGAGCGCTGTTTAACTTGAGAAATAGGAGCAATAAACTGTGAAGACAAACTCACATCTTTATGAATCCAAAGAAGCATTTAATTTTTAATTAGGTGAAATATTTGTTAAAAGAATTTTGAAAAAAAAAAAAAAAATAATGAATGAATGAAAATATTAAGAATCTGAATCGAATTTTGCCTATATGAGTAAAATGTAGTCAGTTTGACCACAGTTTATATCTCGAATTTCTCTTGGAAGCTTCTGTGAAAGGACATAACAAATTCAAACACATAAACACACACATACAAAAAAAAAAAAAAAAAAAAAGGAAATCAGCTGATCTAAGTACAATAGCATAAGGCACTCTCTCTTTAAAAAGTTTCAAATGAGATTAAATTAAATTTTTTTTTACCGGCTTCCTCCTTCCCCTTCCGGTTCCAAGCCTCACCTAATTTTCAATATTATCAAAAGAAGAGAATTTCATGTGTGAGAGAGAGCGCTGTTTAACTTGAGAAATAGGAGCTATAAACTGTGAAGACAAATTCACATCTTTATGAATCCAAAGAAGCATTTAATTTTTAATTAGGTGAAATACTTGTTAAAAGAATTTTGAAAAAAAAAAAAAAAAAAGAAAGAAAGAAAGAAAATATTAAGAATCTGAATCGAATTTTGCCTATATGAGTAAAATGTAGTCAGTTTGACCACAGTTTATATCTCGAATTTCTCTTAATTTGGAAGCTTCTAAGAAAGGACGTCACAAATTCACACACATAAACACACACATACAAAAAAATAAATAATAATCTGCTGATCTAAGTACAATAGCATAAGGCACTCTCTCTTTAAAAAGTTAGTTTCAAATCAGAGTAAATTAAATTTTTTTTTACCGGCTTCCTCCTTCCCCTTCCGGTTCCAAGCCTCACCTATTTTTCAATATTATCAAAAGAAGAGAATTTCATGTGAGAGAGAGCGCTGTTTAACTTGAGAAATAGGAGTAATAAACTGTGAAGACAAACTCACATCTATATGAATCCAAAGGAACATCCAATTTTTAATTAGGTGAAATATTTGTTAAAAGAATTTTGAAAAAAAAAAAAAAAATACAGAAAGAAAGAAAATATTAAGATTCTGAATCGAATTTTGCCTATATGAGTAAAATGTAGTCAGTTTGACCACAGTTTATATCTCGAATTTCTCTTAATTTGGAAGCTTCTAAGAAAGGAAGTCACAAATTCACACACATAAACACACCCATACAAAAAATAATAATCTGCTGATCTAAGTACAATAGCATAAGGCACTCTCTCTTTAAAAAGTTAGTTTCAAATCAGATTAAATTAAATTTTTTTTACCGGCTTCCTCCTTCCCCTTCCGGTTCCAAGCCTCACCTATTTTTCATTGTTATTATCAAAAGAAGAGAATTTCATGTGAGAGAGAGCGCTGTTTAACTTGAGAAATAAGAGATATAAACTGTGAAGGCAAACTCACATCTATATGAATCCAAAGAAACATCCAATTTTTAATTAGGTGTAATATTTGTTAAAAGAATTTTTTTTAAAAAAAATAAATACAGAAAGAAAGAAAATATTAAGAATCTGAATCGAATTTTGCCTATATGAGTAAAATGTAGTCAGTTTGACCACAGTTTATATCTCGAATTTCTCTTAATTTGGAAGCTTCTAAGAAAGGACGTAACAAATTCACACACATAAACACACACATACAAAAACATAAATAATAATCTGCTGATCTAAGTACAATAGCATAAGGCACTCTCTCTTTAAAAAGTTAGTTTCAAATCAGAGTAAATTAAATTTTTTTTTACCGGCTTCCTCCTTCCCCTTCCGGTTCCAAGCCTCACCTATTTTTCAATATTATCAAAAGAAGAGAATTTCATGTGAGAGAGAGCGCTGTTTAACTTGAGAAATAGGAGTTATAAACTGTGAAGACAAACTCACATCTATATGAATCCAAAGGAACATCCAATTTTTAATTAGGTGAAATATTTGTTAAAAGAATTTTGAAAAAAAAAAAATAAATACAGAAAGAAAGAAAATATTAAGAATCTGAATCGAATTTTGCCTATATGAGTAAAATGTAGTCAGTTTGACCACAGTTTATATCTCGAATTTCTCTTAATTTGGAAGCTTCTAAGAAACGAAGTCACAAATTCACACACATAAACACACCCATACAAAAAATAATAATCTGCTGATCTAAGTACAATAGCATAAGGCACTCTCTCTTTAAAAAGTTAGTTTCAAATCAGATTAAATTAAATTTTTTTTACCGGCTTCCTCCTTCCCCTTCCGGTTCCAAGCCTCACCTATTTTTCATTGTTATTATCAAAAGAAGAGAATTTCATGTGAGAGAGAGCGCTGTTTAACTTGAGAAATAAGAGATATAAACTGTGAAGGCAAACTCACATCTATATGAATCCAAAGAAACATCCAATTTTTAATTAGGTGTAATATTTGTTAAAAGAATTTTGAAAAAAAAAAATAAATACAGAAAGAAAGAAAATATTAAGAATCTGAATCGAATTTTGCCTATATGAGTAAAATGTAGTCAGTTTGACCACAGTTTATATCTCGAATTTCTCTTAATTTGGAAGCTTCTAAGAAAGGACGTAACAAATTCACACACATTAACACACACATACAAAAAAAAAAAAAAAAAAAAACAGGAAATCAGCTGACCTAAGTACAATAGCATAAGGCACTCTCTCTTTAATAAGTTTCAAATAAGATAAAATTAAAATATTTTTTTTCCGGCTCCCTCCTTCCCCTTCCGGTTCCAAGCCTCACCTAATTTTCAATATTATCAAAAGAAGAGAATTTCATGTGTGAGAGAGAGCGCTGTTTAACTTGAGAAATAAGAGTTATAATCTGTGAAGACAAACTTACATCTATATGAATCCAAAGAAACATCCAATTTTTAATTAGGTGTAATATTTGTTAAAAGAATTTTGAAAAAAAAAAAAAAAAAAAAGAAAGAAAGAAAAAAAATATTAAGAATCTGAATCGAATTTTGCCTATATGAGTAAAATGTAGTCAGTTTGACCACAGTTTATATCTCGAATTTCTCTTAATTTGGAAGCTTCTAAGAAAGGACGTAACAAATTCACACACATAAACACACACATACAAAAAAATAAATAATAATCTGCTGATCTAAGTACAATAGCATAAGGCACTCTCTCTTTAAAAAGTTAATTTCAAATCAGAGTAAATTAAATTTTTTTTTACCGGCTTCCTCCTTCCCCTTCCGGTTCCAAGCCTCACCTATTTTTCAATATTATCAAAAGAAGAGAATTTCATGTGAGAGAGAGCGCTGTTTAACTTGAGAAATAGGAGTAATAAACTGTGAAGACAAACTCACATCTATATGAATCCAAAGGAACATCCAATTTTTAATTAGGTGAAATATTTGTTAAAAGAATTTTGAAAAAAAAAAATAAATACAGAAAGAAAGAAAATATTAAGAATCTGAATCGAATTTTGCCTATATGAGTAAAATGTAGTCAGTTTGATCACAGTTTATATCTCGAATTTCTCTTAATTTGGAAGCTTCTAAGAAAGGAAGTCACAAATTCACACACATAAACACACCCATACAAAAAATAATAATCTGCTGATCTAAGTACAATAGCATAAGGCACTCTCTCTTTAAAAAGTTAGTTTCAAATCAGATTAAATTAAATTTTTTTTCCGGCTCCCTCCTTCCCCTTCCGGTTCCAAGCCTCACCTAATTTTCAATATTATCAAAAGAAGAGAATTTCATGTGTGAGAGAGAGCGCTGTTTAACTTGAGAAATAAGAGTTATAATCTGTGAAGGCAAACTTACATCTATATGAATCCAAAGAAACATCCAATTTTTAATTAGGTGTAATATTTGTTAAAAGAATTTTGAAAAAAAAAAAAGAAAGAAAAAAAATATTAAGAATCTGAATCGAATTTTGCCTATATGAGTAAAAGGTAGTCAGTTTGACCACAGTTTATATCTCGAATTTCTCTTAACTTGGAAGCTTCTGTGAAAGGACATAACAAATTCAAACACATAAACACACACATACAAAAAAAAAAAAAAAAAAAAAAAAAAAAGGAAATCAGCTGATCTAAGTACAATAGCATAAGACACTCTCTCTTTAAAAAGTTTCAAATGAGATTAAATTAATTTTTTTTTTACCGGCTTCCTCCTTCCCCTTCCGGTTCCAAGCCTCACCTAATTTTCAATATTATCAAAAGAAGAGAATTTCATGTGTGAGAGAGAGCGCTGTTTAACTTGAGAAATAGGAGCTATAAACTCTGAAGTGAAACTCACATCTTTATGAATCCAAAGAAGCATTTAATTTTTAATTAGGTGAAATATTTGTTAAAAGAATTTTGAAAAAAAAAAAAAAATAATGAATGAATGACAATATTAAAAATCTGAATCGAATTTTGCCTATATGAGGAAAATGTAGTCAGTTTGACCACAGTTTATATCTCGAATTTCTCTTAATTTGGAAGCTTCTAAGAAAGGACGTAACTAATTCACACACAAAAACACACACATACAAAAAAATAAATAATAATCTGCTGATCTAAGTACAATAGCATAAGGCACTCTCTCTTTAAAAAGTTAGTTTCAAATCAGATTAAATTAAATTATTTTTTTTTCCGGCTCCCCCCTTCCCCTTCCGGTTCCAAGCCTCACCTAATTTTCAATATTATCAAAAGAAGAGAATTTCATGTGTGAGAGAGAGCTCTGTTTAACTTGAGAAATAAGAGTTATAAACTGTGAAGACAAACTTACATCTTTATGAATCCAAAGAAGCATTTAATTTTTAATTAGCTGAAATATTTGTTAAAAGAATTTTGAAAAAAAAAAAAAAAAAAAAAAAGAAAAAAGAAAGAAAGAAAGAAAATATTAAGAATCTGAATCGAATTTTGCCTATATGAGTAAAATGTAGTCAGTTTGACCACAGTTTATATCTCGAATTTCTCTTTATTTGGAAGCTTCTAAGAAAGGACGTAACAAATTCACACACATAAACACACACATACAAAAAAATAAATAATAATCTGCTGATCTAAGTACAATAGCATAAGGCACTCTCTCTTTAAAAAGTTAGTTTCAAATCAGAGTAAATTAAATTTTTTTTTACCGGCTTCCTCCTTCCCCTTCCGGTTCCAAGCCTCACCTATTTTTAAATATTATCAAAAGAAGAGAATTTCATGTGAGAGAGAGCGCTGTTTAACTTGAGAAATAGGAGCTATAAACTGTGAAGACAAACTCACATCTATATGAATCCAAAATAAACATCCAATTTTTAATTAGGTGAAATATTTGTTAAAAGAATTTTGAAAAATAAATAAATACTGAAAGAAAGAAAATATTAAGAATCTGAATCGAATTTTGCCTATATGAGTAAAATGTAGTCAAACCACAGTTTATATCTCGAATTTCTCTTAATTTGGAAGCTTCTAAGAAAGGAAGTCACAAATTCACACACATAAACACACCCATACAAAAAATAATAATCTGCTGATCTAAATACAATAGCATAAGGCACTCTCTCTTTAAAAAATTAGTTTCAAATCAGATTAAATTAAATTTTTTTTACCGGCTTCCTCCTTCCCCTTCCGGTTCCAAGCCTCACCTATTTTTCATTGTTATTATCAAAAGAAGAGAATTTCATGTGAGAGAGAGCGCTGTTTAACTTGAGAAATAAGAGATATAAACTGTGAAGGCAAACTCACATCTATATGAATCCAAAGAAACATCCAATTTTTTATTAGGTGTAATATTTGTTAAAAGAATTTTGAAAAAAAAAGAAAGAAAGAAAATATGAAGAATCTGAATTGAATTTTGCCTATATGAGTAAAATGTCGTCAGTTTGACCACAGTTTATATCTCGAATTTCTCTTAATTTGGAAGCTTCTAAGAAAGGAAGTCCCAAATTCACACACATTAACATACACATACAAAAAAAAAAGGAAATCAGCTGATCTAAGTACAATAGCATAAGGCACTCTCTCTTTAATAAGTTTCAAATCAGATTAAATTAAATTATTTTTTTACCGGCTCACTCCTTCCCCTTCCGGTTCAAGCCTCACCTAATTTTCAATATTATCAAAAGAAGAGAATTTCATGTGTGAGGGAGAGCGCTGTTTAACTTGAGAAATAAGAGTTATAAACTGTGAAGACAAACTTACATCTATATGAATCCAAAGAAACATCCAATTTTTAATTAGGTGTAATATTTGTTAAAAGAATTTTGAAAAAAAAAAAAAAGAAAGAAATAAAGAAAATATTAGGAATCTGAATCGAATTTTGCCTATATGAGTAAAATGTAGTCAGTTTGACCACAGTTTATATCTCGAATTTCTCTTAATTTGGAAGCTTCTAAGAAAGGGAGTCACAAATTCACACACATAAACACACACATACGAAAAAAAAAAAGGAAATCAGCTGATCTAAGTACAATAGCGTAGGCACTCTCTCTTTAAAAAGTTTGAAATCAGATTAAATTAAATTTTTTTTACCGGCTTCCTCCTTCCCCTTCCGGTTCCAAGCCTCACCTATTTTTCAATGTTATTATCAAAAGAAGAGAATTTCATGTGAGAGAGAGCGCTGTTTAACTTGAGAAATAAGAGATATAAACTGTGAAGACAAACTCACATCTATATAAATCCAAAGGAACATCCAATTTTTAATTAGGTGTAATATTTGTTAAAAGAATTTTGAAAAAAAAAAGAAAGAAAGAAAATATGAAGAATCTGAATCGAATTTTGCCTATATGAGTAAAATGTAGTCAGTTTGACCACAGTTTATATCTCGAATTTCTCTTAATTTGGAAGCTTCTAAGAAAGGACGTAACAAATTCACACACATAAACACACACATACAAAAAAATAAATAATAATCTGCTGATCTAAGTACAATAGCATAAGGCACTCTCTCTTTAAAAAGTTAGTTTCAAATCAGAGTAAATTAAATTTTTTTTTACCGGCTTCCTCCTTCCCCTTCCGGTTCCAAGCCTCACCTATTTTTCAATATTATCAAAAGAAGAGAATTTCATGTGAGAGAGAGCGCTGTTTAACTTGAGAAATAGGAGCTATAAACTGTGAAGACAAACTCACATCTATATGAATCCAAAAGAACATCCAATTTTTAATTAGGTGAAATATTTGTTAAAAGAATTTTGAAAAAAAAAAATAAATACTGAAAGAAAGAAAATATTAAGAATCTGAATCGAATTTTGCCTATATGAGTAAAATGTAGTCAGTTTGACCACAGTTTATATCTCGAATTTCTCTTAATTTGGAAGCTTCTAAGAAAGGAAGTCACAAATTCACACACATAAACACACCCATACAAAAAATAATAATCTGCTGATCTAAGTACAATAGCATAAGGCACTCTCTCTTTAAAAAGTTAGTTTCAAATCAGATTAAATTAAATTTTTTTTACCGGCTTCCTCCTTCCCCTTCCGGTTCCAAGCCTCACCTATTTTTCATTCTTATTATCAAAAGAAGAGAATTTCATGTGAGAGAGATCGCTGTTTAACTTGAGAAATAATAGATATAAACTGTGAAGGCAAACTCACATCTATATGAATCCAAAGAAACATCCAATTTTTTATTAGGTGTAATATTTGTTAAAAGAATTTTGAAAAAAAAAGAAAGAAAGAACATATGAAGAATCTGAATCGAATTTTGCCTATATGAGTAAAATGTCGTCAGTTTGACCACAGTTTATATCTCGAATTTCTCTTAATTTGGAAGCTTCTAAAAAAGGAAGTCCCAAATTCACACACATTAACACACACATACAAAAAAAAAAAAAAAAAAGGAAATCAGCTGATCTAAGTACAATAGCATAAGGCACTCTCTCTTTAATAAGTTTCAAATCAGATTAAATTAAATTTTTTTTTACCGGCTTCCTCCTTCCCCTTCCGGTTCCAAGCCTCACCTTTTTTTCAATATTATCAAAAGAAGAGAAATTCATGTGATTGAGAGAGCTGTTTAACTTGAGAAATAGGAGCTGTAAACTGTGAAGACAAACTCACATCTTTATGAATCCAAAGGAGCATCCAATTTTTAATTAGGTGAAATATTTGTTAAAAGAATTTTGAAAAAAAAAAGAAAGAAAGAAAATATGAAGAATCTGAATCGAATTTTGCCTATATGAGTAAAATATAGTCAGTTTGACCACAGTTTATATCTCGAATTTCTCTTAATTTTGAAGCTTCTAAGAAAGGGAGTCACAAATTCACACACATAAACACACACATACGAAAAAAAAAAAAAAAGGAAATCAGCTGATCTAAGTACAATAGCGTGAGGCACTCTCTCTTTAAGAAGTTTGAAATCAGATTAAATTAAATTTTTTTTACCGGCTTCCTCCTTCCCCTTCCGGTTCCAAGCCTCACCTATTTTTCAATGTTATTATCAAAAGAAGAGAATTTCATGTGAGAGAGAGCGCTGTTTAACTTGAGAAATAAGAGATATAAACTGTGAAGACAAACTCACATCTATATAAATCCAAAGGAACATCCAATTTTTAATTAGGTGTAATATTTGTTAAAAGAATTTTGAAAAAAAAAAAAGAAAGAAAGAAAATATTAGGAATCTGAATCGAATTTTGCCTATATGAGTAAAATGTAGTCAGTTTGACCACAGTTTATATCTCAAATTTCTCTTAATTTGGAAGCTTCTAAGAAAGGAAGTCGCAAATTCACACACATAAACACACCCATACAAAAAATAATAATCTGTTGATCTAAGTACAATAGCATAAGGCACTCTCTCTTTAAAAAGTTAGTTTCAAATCAGATTAAATTAAATTTTTTTTACCGGCTTCCTCCTTCCCCTTCCGGTTCCAAGCTTCACCTATTTTTCATTGTTATTATCAAAAGAAGAGAATTTCATGTGAGAGAGAGCGCTGTTTAACTTGAGAAATAAGAGATATAAACTGTGAAGGCAAACTCACATCTATATGAATCCAAAGAAACATCCAATTTTTTATTAGCTGTAATATTTGTTAAAAGAATTTTGAAAAAA
Source organism: Salticus scenicus (assembly GCA_963930645.1). NCBI lineage: Eukaryota > Metazoa > Arthropoda > Arachnida > Araneae > Salticidae > Salticus > Salticus scenicus. The sequence goes on along the minus strand of OZ005655.1, from coordinate 292,607,071 downwards.
AAAGAAAGAAAGAAAATATGAAGAATGTGAATCGAATTTTGCCTATATGAGTAAAATGTCGTCAGTTTGACCACAGTTTATATCTCGAATTTCTCTTAATTTGGAAGCTTCTAAAAAAGGAAGTCCCAAATTCACACACATTAACACACACATACAAAAAAAAAAAGGAAATCAGCTGATCTAAGTACAATAGCATAAGGCACTCTCTCTTTAATAAGTTTCAAATCAGATTAAATTAAATTATTTTTTTACCGGCTCACTCCTTCCCCTTCCGGTTCAAGCCTCACCTAATTTTCAATATTATCAAAAGAAGAGAATTTCATGTGTGAGAGAGAGCACTGTTTAACTTCAGAAATAAGAGTTATAAACTGTGAAGACAAACTTACATCTATATGAATCCAAAGAAACATCCAATTTTTAATTAGGTGTAATATTTGTTAAAAGAATTTTGAAAAAAAAAAAAAAAAAAAAGAAAGAAAGAAAATATTAGGAATCTGAATCGAATTTTGCCTATATGAGTAAAATGTAGTCAGTTTGACCACAGTTTATATCTCGAATTTCTCTTAATTTGGAAGCTTCTAAGAAAGGAAGTCACAAATTCACACACATAAACACACACATACGAAAAAAAAAAGGAAATCAGCTGATCTTAGTACAATAGCCTAAGGCACTCTCTCTTTAAAAAGTTTGAAATCAGATTAAATTAAATTTTTTTTACCGGCTTCCTCCTTCCCCTTCCGGTTCCAAGCCTCACCTTTTTTTCAATATTATCAAAAGAAGAGAAATTCATGTGAGAGAGAGCGCTGTTTAACTTGAGAAATAGGAGCTATAAACTGTGAAGACAAACTCACATCTTTATGAATCCAAAGGAGCAGCCAATTTTTAATTAGGTGAAATATTTGTTAAAAGAATTTTGAAAAAAAAAAGAAAGAAAGAAAATATGAAGAATCTGAATCGAATTTTGCCTATATGAGTAAAATATAGTCAGTTTGACCACAGTTTATATCTCGAATTTCTCTTAATTTTGAATCTTCTAAGAAAGGGAGTCACAAATTCACACACATAAACACACACATACGAAGAAAAAAAAGGAAATCAGTTGATCTAAGTACAATAGCGTAGGCACTCTCTCTTTAATAAGTTTCAAATCAGATTAAATTAAATTTTTTTTACCGGCTTCCTCCTTCCCCTTCCGGTTCCAAGCCTCACCTATTTTTCAATGTTATTATCAAAAGAAGAGAAATTCATGTGAGAGAGAGCGCTGTTTAACTTGAGAAATAAGAGATATAAACTGTGAAGACAAACTCACATCTATATAAATCCAAAGGAACATCCAATTTTTAATTAGGTGTAATATTTGTTAAAAGAATTTTGAAAAAAAAAAAGAAAGAAAGAAAATATTAGGAATCTGAATCGAATTTTGCCTATATGAGTAAAATGTAGTCAGTTTGACCACAGTTTATATCTCAAATTTCTCTTAATTTGGAAGCTTCTAAGAAAGGAAGTCGCAAATTCACACACATAAACACACCCATACAAAAAATAATAATCTGCTGATCTAAGTACAATAGCATAAGGCACTCTCTCTTTAAAAAGTTAGTTTCAAATCAGATTAAATTAAATTTTTTTTACCGTCTTCCTCCTTCCCCTTCCGGTTCCAAGCTTCACCTATTTTTCATTGTTATTATCAAAAGAAGAGAATTTCATGTGAGAGAGAGCGCTGTTTAACTTGAGAAATAAGAGATATAAACTGTGAAGGCAAACTCACATCTATATGAATCCAAAGAAACATCCAATTTTTTATTAGCTGTAATATTTGTTAAAAGAATTTTGAAAAAAAAAGAAAGAAAGAAAATATGAAGAATGTGAATCGAATTTTGCCTATATGAGTAAAATGTCGTCAGTTTGACCACAGTTTATATCTCGAATTTCTCTTAATTTGGAAGCTTCTAAAAAAGGAAGTCCCAAATTCACACACATTAACACACACATACAAAAAAAAAAGGAAATCAGCTGATCTAAGTACAATAGCATAAGGCACTCTCTCTTTAATAAGTTTCAAATCAGATTAAATTAAATTATTTTTTTACCGGCTCACTCCTTCCCCTTCCGGTTCAAGCCTCACCTAATTTTCAATATTATCAAAAGAAGAGAATTTCATGTGTGAGAGAGAGCACTGTTTAACTTCAGAAATAAGAGTTATAAACTGTGAAGACAAACTTACATCTATATGAATCCAAAGAAACATCCAATTTTTAATTAGGTGTAATATTTGTTAAAAGAATTTTGAAAAAAAAAAAAAAAAAAGAAAGAAAGAAAATATTAGGAATCTGAATCGAATTTTGCCTATATGAGTAAAATGTAGTCAGTTTGACCACAGTTTATATCTCGAATTTCTCTTAATTTGGAAGCTTCTAAGAAACGACGTAACAAATTCACACACATAAACACACACATACAAAAAAATAAATAATAATCTGCTGATCTAAGTACAATAGCATAAGGCACTCTCTCTTTAAAAAGTTAGTTTCAAATCAGAGTAAATTAAATTTTTTTTTACCGGCTTCCTCCTTCCCCTTCCGGTTCCAAGCCTCACCTATTTTTCAATATTATCAAAAGAAGAGAATTTCATGTGAGAGAGAGCGCTGTTTAACTTGAGAAATAGGAGCTATAAACTGTGAAGACAAACTCACATCTATATGAATCCAAAAGAACATCCAATTTTTAATTAGGTGAAATATTTGTTAAAAGAATTTTGAAAAAAAAAAAATAAATACTGAAAGAAAGAAAATATTAAGAATCTGAATCGAATTTTGCCTATATGAGTAAAATGTAGTCAGTTTGACCACAGTTTATATCTCGAATTTCTCTTAATTTGGAAGCTTCTAAGAAAGGAAGTCACAAATTCACACACATAAACACACCCATACAAAAAATAATAATCTGCTGATCTAAGTACAATAGCATAAGGCACTCTCTCTTTAAAAAGTTAGTTTCAAATCAGATTAAATTAAATTTTTTTTACCGGCTTCCTCCTTCCCCTTCCGGTTCCAAGCCTCACCTATTTTTCATTCTTATTATCAAAAGAAGAGAATTTCATGTGAGAGAGATCGCTGTTTAACTTGAGAAATAATAGATATAAACTGTGAAGGCAAACTCACATCTATATGAATCCAAAGAAACATCCAATTTTTTATTAGGTGTAATATTTGTTAAAAGAATTTTGAAAAAAAAAGAAAGAAAGAACATATGAAGAATCTGAATCGAATTTTGCCTATATGAGTAAAATGTCGTCAGTTTGACCACAGTTTATATCTCGAATTTCTCTTAATTTGGAAGCTTCTAAAAAAGGAAGTCCCAAATTCACACACATTAACACACACATACAAAAAAAAAAAAAAAAAAAGGAAATCAGCTGATCTAAGTACAATAGCATAAGGCACTCTCTCTTTAATAAGTTTCAAATCAGATTAAATTAAATTTTTTTTTACCGGCTTCCTCCTTCCCCTTCCGGTTCCAAGCCTCACCTTTTTTTCAATATTATCAAAAGAAGAGAAATTCATGTGATTGAGAGAGCTGTTTAACTTGAGAAATAGGAGCTGTAAACTGTGAAGACAAACTCACATCTTTATGAATCCAAAGGAGCATCCAATTTTTAATTAGGTGAAATATTTGTTAAAAGAATTTTGAAAAAAAAAAGAAAGAAAGAAAATATGAAGAATCTGAATCGAATTTTGCCTATATGAGTAAAATATAGTCAGTTTGACCACAGTTTATATCTCGAATTTCTCTTAATTTTGAAGCTTCTAAGAAAGGGAGTCACAAATTCACACACATAAACACACACATACGAAAAAAAAAAAAAGGGAAATCAGCTGATCTAAGTACAATAGCGTGAGGCACTCTCTCTTTAAGAAGTTTGAAATCAGATTAAATTAAATTTTTTTTACCGGCTTCCTCCTTCCCCTTCCGGTTCCAAGCCTCACCTATTTTTCAATGTTATTATCAAAAGAAGAGAATTTCATGTGAGAGAGAGCGCTGTTTAACTTGAGAAATAAGAGATATAAACTGTGAAGACAAACTCACATCTATATAAATCCAAAGGAACATCCAATTTTTAATTAGGTGTAATATTTGTTAAAAGAATTTTGAAAAAAAAAAAAGAAAGAAAGAAAATATTAGGAATCTGAATCGAATTTTGCCTATATGAGTAAAATGTAGTCAGTTTGACCACAGTTTATATCTCAAATTTCTCTTAATTTGGAAGCTTCTAAGAAAGGAAGTCGCAAATTCACACACATAAACACACCCATACAAAAAATAATAATCTGCTGATCTAAGTACAATAGCATAAGGCACTCTCTCTTTAAAAAGTTAGTTTCAAATCAGATTAAATTAAATTTTTTTTACCGGCTTCCTCCTTCCCCTTCCGGTTCCAAGCTTCACCTATTTTTCATTGTTATTATCAAAAGAAGAGAATTTCATGTGAGAGAGAGCGCTGTTTAACTTGAGAAATAAGAGATATAAACTGTGAAGGCAAACTCACATCTATATGAATCCAAAGAAACATCCAATTTTTTATTAGCTGTAATATTTGTTAAAAGAATTTTGAAAAAAAAAGAAAGAAAGAAAATATGAAGAATGTGAATCGAATTTTGCCTATATGAGTAAAATGTCGTCAGTTTGACCACAGTTTATATCTCGAATTTCTCTTAATTTGGAAGCTTCTAAAAAAGGAAGTCCCAAATTCACACACATTAACACACACATACAAAAAAAAAAGGAAATCAGCTGATCTAAGTACAATAGCATAAGGCACTCTCTCTTTAATAAGTTTCAAATCAGATTAAATTAAATTATTTTTTTACCGGCTCACTCCTTCCCCTTCCGGTTCAAGCCTCACCTAATTTTCAATATTATCAAAAGAAGAGAATTTCATGTGTGAGAGAGAGCACTGTTTAACTTCAGAAATAAGAGTTATAAACTGTGAAGACAAACTTACATCTATATGAATCCAAAGAAACATCCAATTTTTAATTAGGTGTAATGTTTGTTAAAAGAATTTTGAAAAAAAAAAAAAAAAAAAAGAAAGAAAGAAAATATTAGGAATCTGAATCGAATTTTGCCTATATGAGTAAAATGTAGTCAGTTTGACCACAGTTTATATCTCGAATTTCTCTTAATTTGGAAGCTTCTAAGAAAGGAAGTCACAAATTCACACAAATAAACACACACATACGAAAAAAAAAAGGAAATCAGCTGATCTTAGTACAATAGCCTAAGGCACTCTCTCTTTAAAAAGTTTGAAATCAGATTAAATTAAATTTTTTTTACCGGCTTCCTCCTTCCCCTTCCGGTTCCAAGCCTCACCTTTTTTTCAATATTATCAAAAGAAGAGAAATTCATGTGAGAGAGAGCGCTGTTTAACTTGAGAAATAGGAGCTATAAACTGTGAAGACAAACTCACATCTTTATGAATCCAAAGGAGCAGCCAATTTTTAATTAGGTGAAATATTTGTTAAAAGAATTTTGAAAAAAAAAAGAAAGAAAGAAAATATGAAGAATCTGAATCGAATTTTGCCTATATGAGTAAAATATAGTCAGTTTGACCACAGTTTATATCTCGAATTTCTCTTAATTTTGAATCTTCTAAGAAAGGGAGTCACAAATTCACACACATAAACACACACATACGAAGAAAAAAAAGGAAATCAGTTGATCTAAGTACAATAGCGTAGGCACTCTCTCTTTAATAAGTTTCAAATCAGATTAAATTAAATTTTTTTTACCGGCTTCCTCCTTCCCCTTCCGGTTCCAAGCCTCACCTATTTTTCAATGTTATTATCAAAAGAAGAGAAATTCATGTGAGAGAGAGCGCTGTTTAACTTGAGAAATAGGAGCTATAAACTGTGAAGACAAACTCACATCTATATGAATCCAAAAGAACATCCAATTTTTAATTAGGTGAAATATTTGTTAAAAGAATTTTGAAAAAAAAAAAAAAAAAATACTGAAAGAAAGAAAATATTAAGAATCTGAATCGAATTTTGCCTATATGAGTAAAATGTAGTCAGTTTGACCACAGTTTATATCTCGAATTTCTCTTAATTTGGAAGCTTCTAAGAAAGGAAGTCACAAATTCACACACATAAACACACCCATACAAAAAATAATAATCTGCTGATCTAAGTACAATAGCATAAGGCACTCTCTCTTTAAAAAGTTAGTTTCAAATCAGATTAAATTAAATTTTTTTACCGGCTTCCTCCTTCCCCTTCCGGTTCCAAGCTTCACCTATTTTTCATTGTTATTATCAACAGAAGAGAATTTCATGTGAGAGAGAGCGCTGTTTAACTTGAGAAATAGGAGATATAAACTGTGAAGGCAAACTCACATCTATATGAATCCAAAGAAACATCCAATTTTTTATTAGGTGTAATATTTGTTAAAAGAATTTTGAAAAAAAAAGAAAGAAAGAAAATATGAAGAATGTGAATCGAATTTTGCCTATATGAGTAAAATGTCGTCAGTTTGACCACAGTTTATATCTCGAATTTCTCTTAATTTGGAAGCTTCTAAAAAAGGAAGTCCCAAATTCACACACATTAACACACACATACAAAAAAAAAAAGGAAATCAGCTGATCTAAGTACAATAGCATAAGGCACTCTCTCTTTAATAAGTTTCAAATCAGATTAAATTAAATTATTTTTTTACCGGCTCACTCCATCCCCTTCCGGTTCAAGCCTCACCTAATTTTCAATATTATCAAAAGAAGAGAATTTCATGTGTGAGAGAGAGCACTGTTTAACTTCAGAAATAAGAGTTATAAACTGTGAAGACAAACTTACATCTATATGAATCCAAAGAAACATCCAATTTTTAATTAGGTGTAATATTTGTTAAAAGAATTTTGAAAAAAAAAAAAAAAAAAAAGAAAGAAAGAAAATATTAGGAATCTGAATCGAATTTTGCCTATATGAGTAAAATGTAGTCAGTTTGACCACAGTTTATATCTCGAATTTCTCTTAATTTGGAAGCTTCTAAGAAAGGAAGTCACAAATTCACACACATAAACACACACATACGAAAAAAAAAAGGAAATCAGCTGATCTTAGTACAATAGCCTAAGGCACTCTCTCTTTAAAAAGTTTGAAATCAGATTAAATTAAATTTTTTTTACCGGCTTCCTCCTTCCCCTTCCGGTTCCAAGCCTCACCTTTTTTTCAATATTATCAAAAGAAGAGAAATTCATGTGAGAGAGAGCGCTGTTTAACTTGAGAAATAGGAGCTATAAACTGTGAAGACAAACTCACATCTTTATGAATCCAAAGGAGCATCCAATTTTTAATTAGGTGAAATATTTGTTAAAAGAATTTTGAAAAAAAAAAAAGAAAGAAAGAAAATATGAAGAATCTGAATCGAATTTTGCCTATATAAGTAAAATATAGTCAGTTTGACCACAGTTTATATCTCGAATTTCTCTTAATTTTGAAGATTCTAAGAAAGGGAGTCACAAATTCACACACATAAACACACACATACGAAAAAAAAAAAGGAAATCAGCTGATCTAAGTACAAAAGCGTAGGCACTCTCTCTTTAAAAAGTTTCAAATCAGATTAAATTAAATTTTTTTTACCGGCTTCCTCCTTCCCCTTCCGGTTCCAAGCCTCACCTATTTTTCAATGTTATTATCAAAAGAAGAGAAATTCATGTGAGAGAGAGCGCTGTTTAACTTGAGAAATAGGAGCTATAAACTGTGAAGACAAACTCACATCTTTATGAATCCAAAGAAGCATTTAATTTTTAATTAGGTGAAATATTTGTTAAAAGAATTTTGAAAAAAAAGAAAGAAAGAAAGAAAGAAAGAAAATATTAAGAATCTGAATCGAATTTTGCCTATATGAGTAAAATGTAGTCAGTTTGACCACAGTTTATATCTCGAATTTCTCTTAATTTGGAAGCTTCTAAGAAAGGACGTAACAAATTCACACACATAAACACACACATACAAAAAAATAAATAATAATCTGCTGATCTAAGTACAATAGCATAAGGCACTCTCTCTTTAAAAAGTTAGTTTCAAATCAGAGTAAATTAAATTTTTTTTTACCGGCTTCCTCCTTCCCCTTCCGGTTCCAAGCCTCATCATTTTTCAATATTATCAAAAGAAGAGAATTTCATGTGAGAGAGAGCGCTGTTTAACTTGAGAAATAGGAGCTATAAACTGTGAACACAAACTCACATCTATATGAATCCAAAAGAACATCCAATTTTTAATTAGGTGAAATATTTGTTAAAAGAATTTTGAAAAAAAAATAAATACTGAAAGAAAGAAAATATTAAGAATCTGAATCGAATTTTGCCTATATGAGTAAAATGTAGTCAGTTTGACCACAGTTTATATCTCGAATTTCTCTTAATTTGCAAGCTTCTAAGAATGGAAGTCACAAATTCACACACATAAACACACCCATACAAAAAATAATAATCTGCTGATCTAAGTACAATAGCATAAGGCACTCTCTCTTTAAAAAGTTAGTTTCAAATCAGATTAAATTAAATTTTTTTTACCGGCTTCCTCCTTCCCCTTCCGGTTCCAAGCTTCACCTATTTTTCATTGTTATTATCAAAAGAAGAGAATTTCATGTGAGAGAGAGCGCTGTTTAACTTGAGAAATAGGAGCTATAAACTGTGAAGACAAACTCACATCTTTATGAATCCAAAGCATCCAATTTTTAATTAGGTGAAATATTTGTTAAAAGAATTTTGAAAAAAAAAAAGAAAGAAAGAAAATATGAAGAATCTGAATCGAATTTTGCCTATATGAGTAAAATATAGTCAGTTTGACCACAGTTTATAGCTCGAATTTCTCTTAATTTTGAAGCTTCTAAGAAAGGGAGTCACAAATTCACACACATAAACACACACATACGAAACAAAAAAAGGAAATCAGCTGATCTAAGTACAATAGCGTAAGGCACTCTCTCTTTAAGAAGTTTGAAATCAGATTAAATTAAATTTTTTTTACCGGCTTCCTCCTTCCCCTTCCGGTTCCAAGCCTCACCTATTTTTCAATGTTATTATCAAAAGAAGAGAATTTCATGTGAGAGAGAGCGCTGTTTAACTTGAGAAATAAGAGATATAAACTGTGAAGACAAACTCACATCTATATAAATCCAAAGGAACATCCAATTTTTAATTAGGTGTAATATTTGTTAAAAGAATTTTGAAAAAAAAAAAGAAAGAAAGAAAATATTAGGAATCTGAATCGAATTTTGCCTATATGAGTAAAATGTAGTCAGTTTGACCACAGTTTATATCTCGAATTTCTCTTAATTTGGAAGCTTCTAAGAAAGAAAGTCACAAATTCACACACATAAACACACCCATACAAAAAATAATAATCTGCTGATCTAAGTACAATAGCATAAGGCACTCTCTCTTTAAAAAGTTAGTTTCAAATCAGAGTAAATTAAATTTTTTTTTACCGGCTTCCTCCTTCCCCTTCCGGTTCCAAGCCTCAACTATTTTTCAATATTATCAAAAGAAGAGAATTTCATGTGAGAGAGAGCGCTGTTTAACTTGAGAAATAGGAGTAATAAACTGTGAAGACAAACTCACATCTATATGAATCCAAAGGAACATCCGATTTTTAATTAGGTGAAATATTTGTTAAAAGAATTTTGAAAAAAAAAAAAAAAAATACAGAAAGAAAGAAAATATTAAGAATCTGAATCGAATTTTGCCTATATGAGTAAAATGTAGTCAGTTTGACCACAGTTTATATCTCGAATTTCTCTTAATTTGGAAGCTTCTAAGAAAGGAAGTCACAAATTCACACACATAAACACACCCATACAAAAAATAATAATCTGCTGATCTAAGTACAATAGCATAAGGCACTCTCTCTTTAAAAAGTTAGTTTCAAATCAGATTAAATTAAATTTTTTTTACCGGCTTCCTCCTTCCCCTTCCGGTTCCAAGCCTCACCTATTTTTCATTGTTATTATCAAAAGAAGAGAATTTCATGTGAGAGAGAGCGCTGTTTAACTTGAGAAATAAGAGATATAAACTGTGAAGGCAAACTCACATCTATATGAATCCAAAGAAACATCCAATTTTTAATTATGTGTAATATTTGTTAAAAGAATTTTGAAAAAAAAAAAATAAATACAGAAAGAAAGAAAATATTAAGAATCTGAATCGAATTTTGCCTATATGAGTAAAATGTAGTCAGTTTGACCACAGTTTATATCTCGAATTTCTCTTAATTTGGAAGCTTCTAAGAAAGGACGTAACAAATTCACACACATACAAAAACATAAATAATAATCTGCTGATCTAAGTACAATAGCATAAGGCACTCTCTCTTTAAAAAGTTAGTTTCAAATCAGATTAAATTAATTTTTTTTTTTACCGGCTTCCTCCTTCCCCTTCCGGTTCCAAGCCTCAGCTATTTTTCAATATTATCAAAAGAAGAGAATTTCATGTGAGAGAGAGCGCTGTTTAACTTGAGAAATAGGAGTTATAAACTGTGAAGACAAACTCACATCTATATGAATCCAAAGAAACATCGAATTTTTAATTAGGTGTAATATTTGTTAAAAGAATTTTGAAAAAAAAAAAAAAGAAAAAAAAAATATTAAGAATCTGAATCGAATTTTGCCTATATGAGTAAAATGTAGTCAGTTTGACCACAGTTTATATCTCGAATTTCTCTTAACTTGGAAGCTTCTGTGAGAGGACATAACAAATTCAAACACATAAACACACACATACAAAAAAAAAAAAAAAGCAAATCAGCTGATCTAAATACAATAGCATAAGACACTCTCTCTTTAAAAAGTTTCAAATGAGATTAAATTAACTTTTTTTTTACCGGCTTCCTCCTTCCCCTTCCGGTTCCAAGCCTCACCTAATTTTCAATATTATCAAAAGAAGAGAATTTCATGTGTGAGAGAGAGCGCTGTTTAACTTGAGAAATAGGAGCTATAAACTGTGAAGACAAACTCACATCTTTATGAATCCAAAGAAGCATTTAATTTTTAATTAGCTGAAATATTTGTTAAAAGAATTTTGAAAAAAAAAAAAAAAAGAAAAAAGAAAGAAAGAAAATATTAAGAATCTGAGTCGAATTTTGCCTATATGAGTAAAATGTAGTCAGTTTGACCACAGTTTATATCTCGAATTTCTCTTAATTTGGAAGCTTCTAAGAAAGGACGTAACGAATTCACACACATAAACACACACATACAAAAAAATAAATAATAATCTCCTGATCTAAGTACAATAGCATAAGGCACTCTCTCTTTAAAAAGTTAGTTTCAAATCAGAGTAAATTAAATTTTTTTTTACCGGCTTCCTCCTTCCCCTTCCGGTTCCAAGCCTCACCTAATTTTCAATATTATCAAATAAAGAGAATTTCATGTGAGAGAGAGCGCTGTTTAACTTGAGAAATAGGAGTTATAAACTGTGAAGACAAACTCACATCTATATGAATCCAAAGGAACATCCAATTTTTAATTAGGTGAAATATTTGTTAAAAGAATTTTGAAAAAAAAATAAATACAGAAAGAAAGAAAATATTAAGAATCTGAATCGAATTTTGCCTATATGAGTAAAATGTAGTCAGTTTGATCACAGTTTATATCTCGAATTTCTCTTAATTTGGAAGCTTCTAAGAAAGGAAGTCACAAATTCACACACATAAACACACCCATACAAAAAATAATAATCTGCTGATCTAAGTACAATAGCATAAGGCACTCTCTCTTTAAAAAGTTAGTTTCAAATCAGATTAAATTAAATTTTTTTACCGGCTTCCTCCTTCCCCTTCCTGTTCCAAGCCTCACCTATTTTTCATTGTTATTATCAAAAGAAGAGAATTTCATGTGAGAGAGAGCGCTGTTTAACTTGAGAAATAAGAGATATAAACTGTGAAGGCAAACTCACATCTATATGAATCCAAAGAAACATCCAATTTTTAATTAGGTGTAATATTTGTTAAAAGAATTTTGAAAAAAAAGAAGAAAGAAAGAAAATATGAAGAATCTGAATCGAATTTTGCCTATATGAGTAAAATGGCGTCAGTTTGACCACAGTTTATATCTAGAATTTCTCTTAATTTGGAAGCTTCTAAGAAAGGAAGTCACAAATTCACACACATACGAAAAAAAAAGGAAATCAGCTGATCTAAGTACAATAGCATAAGGCACTCTCTCTTTAATAAGTTTCAAATAAGATTAAATTAAATTATTTTTTTTCTGGCTCCCTCCTTCCCATTCCGGTTCCAAGCCTCACCTAATTTTCAATATTATCAAAAGAAGAGAATTTCATGTGTGAGAGAGAGCGCTGTTTAACTTGAGAAATAAGAGTTATAATCTGTGAAGACAAACTTACATCTATATGAATCCAAAGAAACATCCAATTTTTAATTAGGTGTAATATGTGTTAAAAGAATTTTGAAAAAAAAAAAAAGAAAGAAAGAAAAAAAATATTAAGAATCTGAATCGAATTTTGCCTATATGAGTAAAAGGTAGTCAGTTTGACCACAGTTTATATCTCGAATTTCTCTTAACTTGGAAGCTTCTGTGAAAGGACATAACAAATTCAAACACATAAACACACACATACAAAAAAAAAAAAAAAAAAAAAAAAAAAAGGAAATCAGCTGATCTAAGTACAATAGCATAAGACACTCTCTCTTTAAAAAGTTTCAAATGAGATTAAATTAACTTTTTTTTTACCGGCTTCCTCCTTCCCCTTCCGGTTCCAAGCCTTACCTAATTTTCAATATTATCAAAAGAAGAGAATTTCATGTGTGAGAGAGAGCGCTGTTTAACTTGAGAAATAAGAGATATAAACTGTGAAGACAAACTCACATCTATATAAATCCAAAGGAACATCCAATTTTTAATTAGGTGTAATATTTGTTAAAAGAATTTTGAAAAAAAAAAAGAAAGAAAGAAAATATTAGGAATCTGAATCGAATTTTGCCTATATGAGTAAAATGTAGTCAGTTTGACCACAGTTTATATCTCGAATTTCTCTTAATTTGGAAGCTTCTAAGAAAGGACGTAACGAATTCACACACATAAACACACACATACAAAAAAATAAATAATAATCTCCTGATCTAAGTACAATAGCATAAGGCACTCTCTCTTTAAAAAGTTAGTTTCAAATCAGAGTAAATTAAATTTTTTTTTACCGGCTTCCTCCTTCCCCTTCCGGTTCCAAGCCTCACCTAATTTTCAATATTATCAAATAAAGAGAATTTCATGTGAGAGAGAGCGCTGTTTAACTTGAGAAATAGGAGTTATAAACTGTGAAGACAAACTCACATCTATATGAATCCAAAGGAACATCCAATTTTTAATTAGGTGAAATATTTGTTAAAAGAATTTTGAAAAAAAAAATAAATACAGAAAGAAAGAAAATATTAAGAATCTGAATCGAATTTTGCCTATATGAGTAAAATGTAGTCAGTTTGATCACAGTTTATATCTCGAATTTCTCTTAATTTGGAAGCTTCTAAGAAAGGAAGTCACAAATTCACACACATAAACACACCCATACAAAAAATAATAATCTGCTGATCTAAGTACAATAGCATAAGGCACTCTCTCTTTAAAAAGTTAGTTTCAAATCAGATTAAATTAAATTTTTTTACCGGCTTCCTCCTTCCCCTTCCTGTTCCAAGCCTCACCTATTTTTCATTGTTATTATCAAAAGAAGAGAATTTCATGTGAGAGAGAGCGCTGTTTAACTTGAGAAATAAGAGATATAAACTGTGAAGGCAAACTCACATCTATATGAATCCAAAGAAACATCCAATTTTTAATTAGGTGTAATATTTGTTAAAAGAATTTTGAAAAAAAAGAAGAAAGAAAGAAAATATGAAGAATCTGAATCGAATTTTGCCTATATGAGTAAAATGGCGTCAGTTTGACCACAGTTTATATCTAGAATTTCTCTTAATTTGGAAGCTTCTAAGAAAGGAAGTCACAAATTCACACACATAAACACACACATACGAAAAAAAAAGGAAATCAGCTGATCTAAGTACAATAGCATAAGGCACTCTCTCTTTAATAAGTTTCAAATAAGATTAAATTAAATTATTTTTTTTCTGGCTCCCTCCTTCCCATTCCGGTTCCAAGCCTCACCTAATTTTCAATATTATCAAAAGAAGAGAATTTCATGTGTGAGAGAGAGCGCTGTTTAACTTGAGAAATAAGAGTTATAATCTGTGAAGACAAACTTACATCTATATGAATCCAAAGAAACATCCAATTTTTAATTAGGTGTAATATGTGTTAAAAGAATTTTGAAAAAAAAAAAAAGAAAGAAAGAAAAAAAATATTAAGAATCTGAATCGAATTTTGCCTATATGAGTAAAAGGTAGTCAGTTTGACCACAGTTTATATCTCGAATTTCTCTTAACTTGGAAGCTTCTGTGAAAGGACATAACAAATTCAAACACATAAACACACACATACAAAAAAAAAAAAAAAAAAAAAAAAAGGAAATCAGCTGATCTAAGTACAATAGCATAAGACACTCTCTCTTTAAAAAGTTTCAAATGAGATTAAATTAACTTTTTTTTTACCGGCTTCCTCCTTCCCCTTCCGGTTCCAAGCCTTACCTAATTTTCAATATTATCAAAAGAAGAGAATTTCATGTGTGAGAGAGAGCGCTGTTTAACTTGAGAAATAAGAGATATAAACTGTGAAGACAAACTCACATCTATATAAATCCAAAGGAACATCCAATTTTTAATTAGGTGTAATATTTGTTAAAAGAATTTTGAAAAAAAAAAAGAAAGAAAGAAAATATTAGGAATCTGAATCGAATTTTGCCTATATGAGTAAAATGTAGTCAGTTTGACCACAGTTTATATCTCGAATTTCTCTTAATTTGGAAGCTTCTAAGAAAGGAAGTCACAAATTCACACACATAAACACACCCATACAAAAAATAATAATCTGCTGATCTAAGTACAATAGCATAAGGCACTCTCTCTTAAAAAGTTAGTTTCAAATCAGATTAAATTAAATTTTTTTTACCGGCTTCCTCCTTCCCCTTCCGGTTCCAAGCCTCACCTATTTTTCATTGTTATTATCAAAAGAAGAGAATTTCATGTGAGAGAGAGCGCTGTTTAACTTGAGAAATAAGAGATATAAACTGTGAAGGCAAACTCACATCTATATGAATCCAAAGAAACATCCAATTTTTAATTAGGTGTAATATTTGTTAAAAGAATTTTGAAAAAAAAATAAATACAGAAAGAAAGAAAATATTAAGAATCTGAATCGAATTTTGCCTATATGAGTAAAATGTAGTCAGTTTGACCACAGTTTATATCTCGAATTTCTCTTAATTTGGAAGCTTCTAAGAAAGGACGTAACAAATTCACACACATAAACACACACATACAAAAACATAAATAATAATCTGCTGATCTAAGTACAATAGCATAAGGCACTCTCTCTTTAAAAAGTTAGTTTCAAATCAGAGTAAATTAAATTTTTTTTTACCGGCTTCCTCCTTCCCCTTCCGGTTCCAAGCCTCAGCTATTTTTCAATATTATCAAAAGATGAGAATTTCATGTGAGAGAGAGCGCTGTTTAACTTGAGAAATAGGAGTTATAAACTGTGAAGACAAACTCACATCTATATGAATCCAAAGGAACATCCAATTTTTAATTAGGTGAAATATTTGTTAAAAGAATTTTGAAAAAAAAAAAAAAAAAAAAAATACAGAAAGAAAGAAAATATTAAGAATCTGAATCGAATTTTGCCTATATGAGTAAAATGTAGTCAGTTTGACCACAGTTTATATCTCGAATTTCTCTTAATTTGGAAGCTTCTAAGAAAGGAAGTCACAAATTCACACACATAAACACACCCATACAAAAAATAATAATCTGCTGATCTAAGTACAATAGCATAAGGCACTCTCTCTTTAAAAAGTTAGTTTCAAATCAGATTAAATTAAATTTTTTTTACCGGCTTCCTCCTTCCCCTTCCGGTTCCAAGCCTCACCTATTTTTCATTGTTATTATCAAAAGAAGAGAATTTCATGTGAGAGAGAGCGCTGTTTAACTTGAGAAATAAGAGATATAAACTGTGAAGGCAAACTCACATCTATATGAATCCAAAGAAACATCCAATTTTTAATTAGGTGTAATATTTGTTAAAAGAATTTTGAAAAAAAAGAAGAAAGAAAGAAAATATGAAGAATCTGAATCGAATTTTGCCTATATGAGTAAAATGGCGTCAGTTTGACCACAGTTTATATCTAGAATTTCTCTTAATTTGGAAGCTTCTAAGAAAGGAAGTCACAAATTCACACACATACGAAAAAAAAAGGAAATCAGCTGATCTAAGTACAATAGCATAAGGCACTCTCTCTTTAAAAAGTTTCAAGTCAGATTAAATTAAATTTTTTTTACCGGCTTCCTCCTTCCTCTTCCGGTTCCAAGCCTCACCTATTTTTCAATGTTATTATCAAAAGAAGAGAATTTCATGTGAGAGAGAGCGCTGTTTAACTTGAGAAATAAGAGATATAAACTGTGAAGACAAACTTACATCTATATGAATCCAAAGAAACATCCAATTTTTAATTAGGTGTAATATTTGTTAAAAGAATTTTGAAAAAAAAAAAAAGAAAGAAAGAAAAAAAATATTAAGAATCTGAATCGAATTTTGCCTATATGAGTAAAAGGTAGTCAGTTTGACCACAGTTTATATGTCGAATTTCGCTTAATTTGGAAGCTTCTAAGAAAGGACGTAATAAATTCACACACATAAACACACACATACAAAAAAATAAATAATAATCTGCTGATCTAAGTACAATAGCATAAGGCACTCTCTCTTTAAAAAGTTACTTTCAAATCAGAGTAAATTAAATTTTTTTTTTACCGGCTTCCTCCTTCCCCTTCCGGTTCCAAGCCTCACCTATTTTTCAATATTATCAAAAGAAGAGAATTTCATGTGAGAGAGAGCGCTGTTTAACTTGAGAAATAGGAGCTATAAACTGTGAAGACAAACTCACATCTATATGAATCCAAAAGAAACTCCAATTTTTAATTAGGTGAAATATTTGTTAAAAGAATTTTGAAAAAAAAAAATAAATACTGAAAGAAAGAAAATATTAAGAATCTGAATCGAATTTTGCCTATATGAGTAAAATGTAGTCAGTTTGACCACAGTTTATATCTCGAATTTCTCTTAATTTGGAAGCTTCTAAGAAAGGAAGTCACAAAGTCACACACATAAACACACACATACAGAAAAAAAAAATAATAATAATCTGCTGATCTAAGTACAATAGCATAAGGCACTCTCTCTTTAAAAAGTTAGTTTCAAATCAGATTAAATTAAATTTTTTTTACCGGCTTCCTCCTTCCCCTTCCGGTTCCAAGCCTCACCTATTTTTCATTGTTATTATCAAAAGAAAAGAATTTCATGTGAGAGAGAGCGCTGTGTAACTTGAGAAATAAGAGATATAAACTGTGAAGACAAACTCACATCTATATAAATCCAAAGGAACATCCAATTTTTAATTAGGTGTAATATTTGTTAAAAGAATTTTGAAAAAAAAAAAAGAAAGAAAGAAAATATGAAGAATCTGAATCGAATTTTGCCTATATGAGTAAAATGGCGTCAGTTTGACCACAGTTTATATGTAGAATTTCTCTTAATTTGAAAGCTTCTAAGAAAGGAAGTCACAAATTCACACACATAAACACACACATACGAAAAAAAAAGGAAATCAGCTGATCTAAGTACAATAGCATAAGGCACTCTCTCTTTAAAAAGTTTCAAATCAGATTAAATTAATTTTTTTTTACCGGCTTCCTCCTTCCCCTTCCGGTTCCAAGCCTCACCTATTTTTCAATGTTATTATCAAAAGAAGAGAATTTCATGTGTGAGAGAGAGCGCTGTTTAACTTGAGAAATAGGAGCTATAAACTGTGAAGACAAACTCACATCTTTATGAATCCAAAGAAGCATTTAATTTTTAATTAGGTGAAATATTTGTTAAAAGAATTTTGAAAAAAAAGAAAGAAAGAAAGAAAATATTAAGAATCTGAATCGAATTTTGCCTATATGAGTAAAATGTAGTCAGTTTGACCACAGTTTATATCTCGAATTTCTCTTAATTTGGAAGCTTCTAAGAAAGGACGTAACGAATTCACACACATAAACACACTCATACAAAAAAATAAATAATAATCTGCTGATCTAAGTACAATAGCATAAGGCACTCTCTCTTTAAAAAGTTAGTTTCAAATCAGAGTAAATTAAATTTTTTTTTACCGGCTTCCTCCTTCCCCTTCCGGTTCCAAGCCTCACCTATTTTTCAATATTATCAAAAGAAGAGAATTTCATGTGAGAGAGAGCGCTGTTTAACTTGAGAAATAGGAGCTATAAACTGTGAAGACAAACTCACATCTATATGAATCCAAAAGAAACTCCAATTTTTAATTAGGTGAAATATTTGTTAAAGAATTTTGAAAAAAAAAATAAATACTGAAAGAAAGAAAATATTAAGAATCTGAATCGAATTTTGCCTATATGAGTAAAATGTAGTCAGTTTGACCACAGTTTATATCTCGAATTTCTCTTAATTTGGAAGCTTCTAAGAAAGGAAGTCACAAAGTCACACACATAAACACACCCATACAAAAAATAATAATCTGCTGATCTAAGTACAATAGCATAAGGCACTCTCTCTTTAAAAAGTTAGTTTCAAATCAGATTAAATTAAATTTTTTTTACCGGCTTCCTCCTTCCCCTTCCGGTTCCAAGCCTCACCTATTTTTCATTGTTATTATCAAAAGAAAAGAATTTCATGTGAGAGAGAGCGCTGTGTAACTTGAGAAATAAGAGATATAAACTGTGAAGACAAACTCACATCTATATAAATCCAAAGGAACATCCAATTTTTAATTAGGTGTAATATTTGTTAAAAGAATTTTGAAAAAAAAAAAAGAAAGAAAGAAAATATGAAGAATCTGAATCGAATTTTGCCTATATGAGTAAAATGGCGTCAGTTTGACCACAGTTTATATGTAGAATTTCTCTTAATTTGAAAGCTTCTAAGAAAGGAAGTCACAAATTCACACACATAAACACACACATACGAAAAAAAAAGGAAATCAGCTGATCTAAGTACAATAGCATAAGGCACTCTCTCTTTAAAAAGTTTCAAATCAGATTAAATTAATTTTTTTTTACCGGCTTCCTCCTTCCCCTTCCGGTTCCAAGCCTCACCTATTTTTCAATGTTATTATCAAAAGAAGAGAATTTCATGTGTGAGAGAGAGCGCTGTTTAACTTGAGAAATAGGAGCTATAAACTGTGAAGACAAACTCACATCTTTATGAATCCAAAGAAGCATTTAATTTTTAATTAGGTGAAATATTTGTTAAAAGAATTTTGAAAAAAAAGAAAGAAAGAAAGAAAATATTAAGAATCTGAATCGAATTTTGCCTATATGAGTAAAATGTAGTCAGTTTGACCACAGTTTATATCTCGAATTTCTCTTAATTTGGAAGCTTCTAAGAAAGGACGTAACGAATTCACACACATAAACACACTCATACAAAAAAATAAATAATAATCTGCTGATCTAAGTACAATAGCATAAGGCACTCTCTCTTTAAAAAGTTAGTTTCAAATCAGAGTAAATTAAATTTTTTTTTACCGGCTTCCTCCTTCCCCTTCCGGTTCCAAGCCTCACCTATTTTTCAATATTATCAAAAGAAGAGAATTTCATGTGAGAGAGAGCGCTGTTTAACTTGAGAAATAGGAGCTATAAACTGTGAAGACAAACTCACATCTATATGAATCCAAAAGAACATCCAATTTTTAATTAGGTGAAATATTTGTTAAAAGAATTTTGAAAAAAAAATAAATACTGAAAGAAAGAAAATATTAAGAATCTGAATCGAATTTTGCCTATATGAGTAAAATGTAGTCAGTTTGACCACAGTTTATATCTCGAATTTCTCTTAATTTGGAAGCTTCTAAGAAAGGAAGTCACAAATTCACACACATAAACACACCCATACAAAAAATAATAATCTGCTGATCTAAGTACAATAGCATAAGGCACTCTCTCTTTAAAAAGTTAGTTTCAAATCAGATTAAATTAAATTTTTTTTACCGGCTTCCTCCTTCCCCTTCCGGTTCCAAGCCTCACCTATTTTTCAATGTTATTATCAAAAGAAGAGAATTTCATGTGAGAGAGAGCGCTGTTTAACTTGAGAAATAAGAGATATAAACTGTGAAGACAAACTCACATCTATATAAATCCAAAGGAACATCCAATTTTTAATTAGGTGTAATATTTGTTAAAAGAATTTTGAAAAAAAAAAGAAAGAAAGAAAATATTAGGAATCTGAATCGAATTTTGCCTATATGAGTAAAATGTAGTCAGTTTGACCACAGTTTATATCTCGAATTTCTCTTAATTTGGAAGCTTCTAAGAAAGGAAGTCACAAATTCACACACATAAACACACCCATACAAAAAATAATAATCTGCTGATCTAAGTACAATAGCATAAGGCACTCTCTCTTTAAAAAGTTAGTTTCAAATCAGAGTAAATTAAATTTTTTTTTACCGGCTTCCTCCTTCCCCTTCCGGTTCCAAGCCTCACCTATTTTTCAATATTATCAAAAGAAGAGAATTTCATGTGAGAGAGAGCGCTGTTTAACTTGAGAAATAGGAGTAATAAACTGTGAAGACAAACTCACATCTATATGAATCCAAAGGAACATCCAATTTTTAATTAGGTGAAATATTTGTTAAAAGAATTTTGAAAAAAAAAATACAGAAAGAAAGAAAATATTAAGAATCTGAATCGAATTTTGCCTATATGAGTAAAATGCAGTCAGTTTGACCACAGTTTATATTTTGAATTTCTCTTAATTAGGAAGCTTCTAAGAAAGGAAGTTACAAATTCACACACATAAACACACACATACAAAAACATAAATAATAATCTGCTGATCTAAGTACAATAGCATAAGGCACTCTCTTTTTAAAAAGTTAGTTTCAAATCAGATTAAATTAAATTTTTTTTACCGGCTTCCTCCTTCCCCTTCCGGTTCCAAGCCTCACCTATTTTTCATTGTTATTATCAACAGAAGAGAATTTCATGTGAGAGAGAGCGCTGTTTAACTTGAGAAATAAGAGATATAAACTGTGAAGGAAAACTCACATCTATATGAATCCAAAGAAACATCCAATTTTTAATTAGGTGTAATATTTGTTAAAAGAATTTTGAAAAAAAAAATAAATACAGAAAGAAAGAAAATATTAAGAATCTGAATCGAATTTTGCCTATATGAGTAAAATGTAGTCAGTTTGACCACAGTTTATATCTCGAATTTTTCTTAATTTGGAAGCTTCTAAGAAAGGACGTAACAAATTCACACACATAAACACACACATACAAAAACATAAATAATAATCTGTTGATCTAAGTACAATAGCATAAGGCACTCTCTCTTTAAAAAGTTAGTTTCAAATCAGAGTAAATTAAATTTTTTTTTACCGGCTTCCTCCTTCCCCTTCCGGTTCCAAGCCTCAGCTATTTTTCAATATTATCAAAAGAAGAGAATTTCATGTGAGAGAGAGCGCTGTTTAACTTGAGAAATAAGAGATATAAACTGTGAAGACAAACTTACATCTATATGAATCCAAAGAAACATCCAATTTTTAATTAGGTGTAATATTTGTTAAAAGAATTTTGAAAAAAAAAAAAAGAAAGAAAGAAAAAAAATATTAAGAATCTGAATCGAATTTTGCCTATATGAGTAAAAGGTAGTCAGTTTGACCACAGTTTATATGTCGAATTTCGCTTAATTTGGAAGCTTCTAAGAAAGGACGTAATAAATTCACACACATAAACACACACATACAAAAAAATAAATAATAATCTGCTGATCTAAGTACAATAGCATAAGGCACTCTCTCTTTAAAAAGTTACTTTCAAATCAGAGTAAATTAAATTTTTTTTTTACCGGCTTCCTCCTTCCCCTTCCGGTTCCAAGCCTCACCTATTTTTCAATATTATCAAAAGAAGAGAATTTCATGTGAGAGAGAGCGCTGTTTAACTTGAGAAATAGGAGCTATAAACTGTGAAGACAAACTCACATCTATATGAATCCAAAAGAAACTCCAATTTTTAATTAGGTGAAATATTTGTTAAAAGAATTTTGAAAAAAAAAATAAATACTGAAAGAAAGAAAATATTAAGAATCTGAATCGAATTTTGCCTATATGAGTAAAATGTAGTCAGTTTGACCACAGTTTATATCTCGAATTTCTCTTAATTTGGAAGCTTCTAAGAAAGGAAGTCACAAAGTCACACACATAAACACACACATACAGAAAAAAAAAATAATAATAATCTGCTGATCTAAGTACAATAGCATAAGGCACTCTCTCTTTAAAAAGTTAGTTTCAAATCAGATTAAATTAAATTTTTTTTACCGGCTTCCTCCTTCCCCTTCCGGTTCCAAGCCTCACCTATTTTTCATTGTTATTATCAAAAGAAAAGAATTTCATGTGAGAGAGAGCGCTGTGTAACTTGAGAAATAAGAGATATAAACTGTGAAGACAAACTCACATCTATATAAATCCAAAGGAACATCCAATTTTTAATTAGGTGTAATATTTGTTAAAAGAATTTTGAAAAAAAAAAAAGAAAGAAAGAAAATATGAAGAATCTGAATCGAATTTTGCCTATATGAGTAAAATGGCGTCAGTTTGACCACAGTTTATATGTAGAATTTCTCTTAATTTGAAAGCTTCTAAGAAAGGAAGTCACAAATTCACACACATAAACACACACATACGAAAAAAAAAGGAAATCAGCTGATCTAAGTACAATAGCATAAGGCACTCTCTCTTTAAAAAGTTTCAAATCAGATTAAATTAATTTTTTTTTACCGGCTTCCTCCTTCCCCTTCCGGTTCCAAGCCTCACCTATTTTTCAATGTTATTATCAAAAGAAGAGAATTTCATGTGTGAGAGAGAGCGCTGTTTAACTTGAGAAATAGGAGCTATAAACTGTGAAGACAAACTCACATCTTTATGAATCCAAAGAAGCATTTAATTTTTAATTAGGTGAAATATTTGTTAAAAGAATTTTGAAAAAAAAGAAAGAAAGAAAGAAAATATTAAGAATCTGAATCGAATTTTGCCTATATGAGTAAAATGTAGTCAGTTTGACCACAGTTTATATCTCGAATTTCTCTTAATTTGGAAGCTTCTAAGAAAGGACGTAACGAATTCACACACATAAACACACTCATACAAAAAAATAAATAATAATCTGCTGATCTAAGTACAATAGCATAAGGCACTCTCTCTTTAAAAAGTTAGTTTCAAATCAGAGTAAATTAAATTTTTTTTTACCGGCTTCCTCCTTCCCCTTCCGGTTCCAAGCCTCACCTATTTTTCAATATTATCAAAAGAAGAGAATTTCATGTGAGAGAGAGCGCTGTTTAACTTGAGAAATAGGAGCTATAAACTGTGAAGACAAACTCACATCTATATGAATCCAAAAGAAACTCCAATTTTTAATTAGGTGAAATATTTGTTAAAGAATTTTGAAAAAAAAAAATAAATACTGAAAGAAAGAAAATATTAAGAATCTGAATCGAATTTTGCCTATATGAGTAAAATGTAGTCAGTTTGACCACAGTTTATATCTCGAATTTCTCTTAATTTGGAAGCTTCTAAGAAAGGAAGTCACAAAGTCACACACATAAACACACCCATACAAAAAATAATAATCTGCTGATCTAAGTACAATAGCATAAGGCACTCTCTCTTTAAAAAGTTAGTTTCAAATCAGATTAAATTAAATTTTTTTTACCGGCTTCCTCCTTCCCCTTCCGGTTCCAAGCCTCACCTATTTTTCATTGTTATTATCAAAAGAAAAGAATTTCATGTGAGAGAGAGCGCTGTGTAACTTGAGAAATAAGAGATATAAACTGTGAAGACAAACTCACATCTATATAAATCCAAAGGAACATCCAATTTTTAATTAGGTGTAATATTTGTTAAAAGAATTTTGAAAAAAAAAAAAGAAAGAAAGAAAATATGAAGAATCTGAATCGAATTTTGCCTATATGAGTAAAATGGCGTCAGTTTGACCACAGTTTATATGTAGAATTTCTCTTAATTTGAAAGCTTCTAAGAAAGGAAGTCACAAATTCACACACATAAACACACACATACGAAAAAAAAAGGAAATCAGCTGATCTAAGTACAATAGCATAAGGCACTCTCTCTTTAAAAAGTTTCAAATCAGATTAAATTAATTTTTTTTTACCGGCTTCCTCCTTCCCCTTCCGGTTCCAAGCCTCACCTATTTTTCAATGTTATTATCAAAAGAAGAGAATTTCATGTGTGAGAGAGAGCGCTGTTTAACTTGAGAAATAGGAGCTATAAACTGTGAAGACAAACTCACATCTTTATGAATCCAAAGAAGCATTTAATTTTTAATTAGGTGAAATATTTGTTAAAAGAATTTTGAAAAAAAAGAAAGAAAGAAAGAAAATATTAAGAATCTGAATCGAATTTTGCCTATATGAGTAAAATGTAGTCAGTTTGACCACAGTTTATATCTCGAATTTCTCTTAATTTGGAAGCTTCTAAGAAAGGACGTAACGAATTCACACACATAAACACACTCATACAAAAAAATAAATAATAATCTGCTGATCTAAGTACAATAGCATAAGGCACTCTCTCTTTAAAAAGTTAGTTTCAAATCAGAGTAAATTAAATTTTTTTTTACCGGCTTCCTCCTTCCCCTTCCGGTTCCAAGCCTCACCTATTTTTCAATATTATCAAAAGAAGAGAATTTCATGTGAGAGAGAGCGCTGTTTAACTTGAGAAATAGGAGCTATAAACTGTGAAGACAAACTCACATCTATATGAATCCAAAAGAACATCCAATTTTTAATTAGGTGAAATATTTGTTAAAAGAATTTTGAAAAAAAAATAAATACTGAAAGAAAGAAAATATTAAGAATCTGAATCGAATTTTGCCTATATGAGTAAAATGTAGTCAGTTTGACCACAGTTTATATCTCGAATTTCTCTTAATTTGGAAGCTTCTAAGAAAGGAAGTCACAAATTCACACACATAAACACACCCATACAAAAAATAATAATCTGCTGATCTAAGTACAATAGCATAAGGCACTCTCTCTTTAAAAAGTTAGTTTCAAATCAGATTAAATTAAATTTTTTTTACCGGCTTCCTCCTTCCCCTTCCGGTTCCAAGCCTCACCTATTTTTCAATGTTATTATCAAAAGAAGAGAATTTCATGTGAGAGAGAGCGCTGTTTAACTTGAGAAATAAGAGATATAAACTGTGAAGACAAACTCACATCTATATAAATCCAAAGGAACATCCAATTTTTAATTAGGTGTAATATTTGTTAAAAGAATTTTGAAAAAAAAAAGAAAGAAAGAAAATATTAGGAATCTGAATCGAATTTTGCCTATATGAGTAAAATGTAGTCAGTTTGACCACAGTTTATATCTCGAATTTCTCTTAATTTGGAAGCTTCTAAGAAAGGAAGTCACAAATTCACACACATAAACACACCCATACAAAAAATAATAATCTGCTGATCTAAGTACAATAGCATAAGGCACTCTCTCTTTAAAAAGTTAGTTTCAAATCAGAGTAAATTAAATTTTTTTTTACCGGCTTCCTCCTTCCCCTTCCGGTTCCAAGCCTCACCTATTTTTCAATATTATCAAAAGAAGAGAATTTCATGTGAGAGAGAGCGCTGTTTAACTTGAGAAATAGGAGTAATAAACTGTGAAGACAAACTCACATCTATATGAATCCAAAGGAACATCCAATTTTTAATTAGGTGAAATATTTGTTAAAAGAATTTTGAAAAAAAAAATACAGAAAGAAAGAAAATATTAAGAATCTGAATCGAATTTTGCCTATATGAGTAAAATGCAGTCAGTTTGACCACAGTTTATATTTTGAATTTCTCTTAATTAGGAAGCTTCTAAGAAAGGAAGTTACAAATTCACACACATAAACACACACATACAAAAACATAAATAATAATCTGCTGATCTAAGTACAATAGCATAAGGCACTCTCTTTTTAAAAAGTTAGTTTCAAATCAGATTAAATTAAATTTTTTTTACCGGCTTCCTCCTTCCCCTTCCGGTTCCAAGCCTCACCTATTTTTCATTGTTATTATCAACAGAAGAGAATTTCATGTGAGAGAGAGCGCTGTTTAACTTGAGAAATAAGAGATATAAACTGTGAAGGAAAACTCACATCTATATGAATCCAAAGAAACATCCAATTTTTAATTAGGTGTAATATTTGTTAAAAGAATTTTGAAAAAAAAAATAAATACAGAAAGAAAGAAAATATTAAGAATCTGAATCGAATTTTGCCTATATGAGTAAAATGTAGTCAGTTTGACCACAGTTTATATCTCGAATTTTTCTTAATTTGGAAGCTTCTAAGAAAGGACGTAACAAATTCACACACATAAACACACACATACAAAAACATAAATAATAATCTGTTGATCTAAGTACAATAGCATAAGGCACTCTCTCTTTAAAAAGTTAGTTTCAAATCAGAGTAAATTAAATTTTTTTTTACCGGCTTCCTCCTTCCCCTTCCGGTTCCAAGCCTCAGCTATTTTTCAATATTATCAAAAGAAGAGAATTTCATGTGAGAGAGAGCGCTGTTTAACTTGAGAAATAGGAGTTATAAACTGTGAAGACAAACTCACATCTATATGAATCCAAAGGAACATCCAATTTTTAATTAGGTGAAATATTTGTTAAAAGAATTTTGAAAAAAAAAAAAAAATACAGAAAGAAAGAAAATATTAAGAATCTGAATCGAATTTTGCCTATATGAGTAAAATGTAGTCAGTTTGACCACAGTTTATATCTCGAATTTCTCTTAATTTGGAAGCTTCTAAGAAAGGAAGTCACAAATTCACACACATAAACACACCCATACAAAAAATAATAATCTGCTGATCTAAGTACAATAGCATAAGGCACTCTCTCTTTAAAAAGTTAGTTTCAAATCAGATTAAATTAAATTTTTTTTACCGGCTTCCTCCTTCCCCTTCCGGTTCCAAGCCTCACCTATTTTTCATTGTTATTATCAAAAGAAGAGAATTTCATGTGAGAGAGAGCGCTGTTTAACTTGAGAAATAAGAGATATAAACTGTGAAGGCAAACTCACATCTATATGAATCCAAAGAAACATCCAATTTTTAATTAGGTGTAATATTTGTTAAAAGAATTTTGAAAAAAAAAGAAAGAAAGAAAATATGAAGAATCTGAATCGAATTTTGCCTATATGAGTAAAATGGCGTCAGTTTGACCACAGTTTATATCTCGAATTTCTCTTAATTTGGAAGCTTCTAAGAAAGGAAGTCACAAATTCACACACATAAACACACACATACGAAAAAAAAAAAGGAAATCAGCTGATCTAAGTACAATAGCATAAGGCACTCTCTCTTTAAAAAGTTTCAAATCAGATTAAATTAAATTTTTTTTAACGGCTTCCTCCTTCCCCTTCCGGTTCCAAGCCTCACCTATTTTTCAATGTTATTATCAAAAGAAGAGAATTTTATGTGAGAGAGAGCGCTGTTTAACTTGAGAAATAAGAGATATAAACTGTGAAGACAAACTTACATCTATATGAATCCAAAGAAACATCCAATTTTTAATTAGGTGTAATATTTGTTAAAAGAATTTTGAAAAAAAAAAAAAAAAAAAGAAAAAAAAAATATTAAGAATCTGAATCGAATTTTGCCTATATGAGTAAAATGTAGTCAGTTAGACCACAGTTTATATCTCGAATTTCTCTTAATTTGGAAGCTTCTAAGAAAGGACGTAACAAATTCACACACATTAACACACACATACAAAAAAAAAAAAAAAAAAAAGGAAATCAGCTGACCTAAGTACAATAGCATAAGGCACTCTCTCTTTAATAAGTTTCAAATAAGATTAAATTAAATTATTTTTTTTCCGGCTCCCTCCTTCCCCTTCCGATTCCAAGTCTCACCTAATTTTCAATATTATCAAAAGAAGAGAATTTCATGTGTGAGAGAGAGCGCTGTTTAACTT
The DNA here is from genome assembly GCA_963930645.1 of Salticus scenicus. Classification (NCBI taxonomy): domain Eukaryota; kingdom Metazoa; phylum Arthropoda; class Arachnida; order Araneae; family Salticidae; genus Salticus; species Salticus scenicus. The sequence goes on along the minus strand of OZ005655.1, from coordinate 292,578,882 downwards.
GAGAAATAAGTGTTATAATCTGTGAAGACAAACTTACATCTATATGAATCCAAAGAAACATCCAATTTTTAATTAGGTGTAATATTTGTTAAAGAATTTTGAAAAAAAAAAAAAAGAAAGAAAGAAAAAAAATATTAAGAATCTGAATCGAATTTTGCCTATATGAGTAAAAGGTAGTCAGTTTGACCACAGTTTATATCTCGAATTTCTCTTAACTTGGAAGCTTATGTGAAAGGACATAACAAATTCAAACACATAAACACACACATACAAAAAAAAAAAAAAAAAAAAAGGAAATCAGCTGATCTAAGTACAATAGCATAAGACACTCTCTCTTTAAAAAGTTTCAAATGAGATTAAATTAACTTTTTTTTTACCGGCTTCCTCCTTCCCCTTCCGGTTCCAAGCCTCACCTAATTTTCAATATTATCAAAAGAAGAGAATTTCATGTGTGAGAGAGAGCGCTGTTTAACTTGAGAAATAGGAGCTATAAACTGTGAAGACAAACTCACATCTTTATGAATCCAAAGAAGCATTTAATTTTTAATTAGCTGAAATATTTGTTAAAAGAATTTTGAAAAAAAAAAAAAAGAAAAAAGAAAGAAAGAAAGAAAATATTAAGAATCTGAATCGAATTTTGCCTATATGAGTAAAATGTAGTCAGTTTGACCACAGTTTATATCTCGAATTTCTCTTAATTTGGAAGCTTCTAAGAAAGGACGTAACGAATTCACACACATAAACACACACATACAAAAAAATAAATAATAATCTGCTGATCTAAGTACAATAGCATAAGGCACTCTCTCTTTAAAAAGTTAGTTTCAAATCAGATTAAATTAAATTTTTTTACCGGCTTCCTCCTTCCTCTTCCGGTTCCAAGCCTCACCTATTTTTCATTGTTATTATCAAAAGAAGAGAATTTCATGTGAGAGAGAGCGCTGTTTAACTTGAGAAATAAGAGATATAAACTGTGAAGGCAAACTCACATCTATATGAATCCAAAGAAACATCCAATTTTTAATTAGGTGTAATATTTGTTAAAAGAATTTTGAAAAAAAAAAAGAAAGAAAGAAAATATGAAGAATCTGAATCGAATTTTGCCTATATGAGTAAAATGGCGTCAGTTTGACCACAGTTTATATCTAGAATTTCTCTTAATTTGGAAGCTTCTAAGAAAGGAAGTCACAAATTCACACACATAAACACACACATACGAAAAAAAAAGGAAATCAGCTGATCTAAGTACAATAGCATAAGGCACTCTCTCTTTAATAAGTTTCAAATAAGATTAAATTAAATTATTTTTTTTCTGGCTCCCTCCTTCCCATTCCGGTTCCAAGCCTCACCTAATTTTCAATATTATCAAAAGAAGAGAATTTCATGTGTGAGAGAGAGCGCTGTTTAACTTCAGAAATAAGAGTTATAAACTGTGAAGACAAACTTACATCTATATGAATCCAAAGAAACATCCAATTTTTAATTAGGTGTAATATTTGTTAAAAGAATTTTGAAAAAAAAAAGAAAGAAAGAAAAAAAATATTAAGAATCTGAATCGAATTTTGCCTATATGAGTAAAAGGTAGTCAGTTTGACCACAGTTTATATCTCGAATTTCTCTTAATTTGGCAGCTTCTAAGAAAGGACGTAATAAATTCACACACATAAACACACACATACAAAAAAATAAATAATAATCTGCTGATCTAAGTACAATAGCATAAGGCACTCTCTCTTTAAAAAGTTAGTTTCAAATCAGAGTAAATTAAATTTTTTTTTACCGGCTTCCTCCTTCCCCTTCCGGTTCCAAGCCTCACCTATTTTTCAATATTATCAAAAGAAGAGAATTTCATGTGAGAGAGAGCGCTGTTTAACTTGAGAAATAGGAGTTATAAACTGTGAAGACAAACTCACATCTATATGAATCCAAAAGAACATCCAATTTTTAATTAGGTGAAATATTTGTTAAAAGAATTTTGAAAAAAAAAATAAATACTGAAAGAAAGAAAATATTAAGAATCTGAATCGAATTTTGCCTATATGAGTAAAATGTAGTCAGTTTGACCTCAGTTTATATCTCGAATTTCTCTTAATTTGGAAGCTTCTAAGAAAGGAAGTCACAAAGTCACACACATAAACACACCCATACAAAAAATAATAATCTGCTGATCTAAGTACAATAGCATAAGGCACTCTCTCTTTAAAAAGTTAGTTTCAAATCAGATTAAATTAAATTTTTTTTACCGGCTTCCTCCTACCCCTTCCGGTTCCAAGCCTCACCTATTTTTCATTGTTATTATCAAAAGAAGAGAATTTCATGTGAGAGAGAGCGCTGTTTAACTTGAGAAATAAGAGATATAAACTGTGAAGGCAAACTCACATCTATATGAATCCAAAGAAACATCCAATTTTTTATTAGGTGTAATATTTGTTAAAAGAATTTTGAAAAAAAAAGAAAGAAAGAAAATATGAAGAATCTGAATCGAATTTTGCCTATATGAGTAAAATGTCGTCAGTTTGACCACAGTTTATATCTCGAATTTCTCTTAATTTGGAAGCTTCTAAGAAAGGAAGTCACAAATTCACACACATTAACACACACATACAAAAAAAAAAAAAAGGAAATCAGCTGATCTAAGTACAATAGCATAAGGCACTCTCTCTCTAATAAGTTTCAAATCAGATTAAATTAAATTATTTTTTTACCGGCTCACTCCTTCCCCTTCCGGTTCAAGCCTCACCTAATTTTCAATATTATCAAAAGAAGAGAATTAATTTCATGTATGAGAGAGAACGCTGTTTAACTTGAGAAATAAGAGTTATAAACTGTGAAGACAAACTTACATCTATATGAATCCAAAGGAGCATCCAATTTTTAATTAGGTGAAATATTTGTTAAAAGAATTTTGAAAAAAAAAAGAAAGAAAGAAAATATGAAGAACTGAATCGAATTTTGCCTATATGAGTAAAATGTAGTCAGTTTGACCACAGTTTATATCTAGAATTTCTCTTAATTTTGAAGCTTCTAAGAAAGGGAGTCACAAATTCACACACATAAACACACACATACGAAAAAAAAAAAAGGAAATCAGCTGATCTAAGTACAATAGCGTAAGGCACTCTCTCTTTAAAAAGTTTGAAATCAGATTAAATTAAATTTTTTTTACCGGCTTCCTCCTTCCCCTTCCGGTTCCAAGCCTCACCTATTTTTCAATGTTATTATCAAAAGAAGAGAATTTCATGTGAGAGAGAGCGCTGTTTAACTTGAGAAATAAGAGATATAAACTGTGAAGACAAACTCACATCTATATAAATCCAAAGGAACATCCAATTTTTAATTAGGTGTAATATTTGTTAAAAGAATTTTGAAAAAAAAAGAAAGAAAGAAAATATGAAGAATCTGAATCGAATTTTGCCTATATGAGTAAAATGGCGTCAGTTTGACCACAGTTTATATCTCGAATTTCTCTTAATTTGGAAGCTTCTAAGAAAGGAAGTCACAAATTCACACACATAAACACACACATACGAAAAAAAAGGAAATCAGCTGATCTAAGTACAATAGCATAAGGCACTCTCTCTTTAAAAAGTTTCAAATCAGATTAAATTAAATTTTTTTAACGGCTTCCTCCTTCCCCTTCCGGTTCCAAGCCTCACCTATTTTTCAATGTTATTATCAAAAGAAGAGAATTTCATGTGAGAGAGAGCGCTGTTTAACTTGAGAAATAAGAGTTATAAACTGTGAAGACAAACTTACATCTATATGAATCCAAAGAAACATCCAATTTTTAATTAGGTGTAATATTTGTTAAAAGAATTTTGAAAAAAAAAAAAAAAGAAAAAAAAATATTAAGAATCTGAATCGAATTTTGCCTATATGAGTAAAATGTAGTCAGTTTGACCACAGTTTATATCTCGAATTTTTCTTAATTTGGAAGCTTCTAAGAAAGGACGTAACAAATTCACACACATAAACACACACATACAAAAACATAAATAATAATCTGCTGATCTAAGAACAATAGCATAAGGCACTCTCTCTTTAAAAAGTTAGTTTCAAATCAGAGTAAATTAAATTTTTTTTTTACCGGCTTCCTCCTTCTCCTTCCGGTTCCAAGCCTCAGCTATTTTTCAATATTATCAAAAGAAGAGAATTTCATGTGAGAGAGAGCGCTGTTTAACTTGAGAAATAGGAATTATAAACTGTGAAGACAAACTCACATCTATATGAATCCAAAGGAACATCCAATTTTTAATTAGGTGAAATATTTGTTAAAAGAATTTTGAAAAAAAAAAAAAAATAAATACAGAAAGAAAGAAAATATTAAGAATCTGAATCGAATTTTGCCTATATGAGTAAAATGTAGTCAGTTTGACCACAGTTTATATCTCGAATTTCTCTTAATTTGGAAGCTTCTAAGAAAGGAAGTCACAAATTCACACACATAAACACACCCATACAAAAAATAATAATCTGCTGATCTAAGTACAATAGCATAAGGCACTCTCTCTTTAAAAAGTTAGTTTCAAATCAGATTAAATTAAATTTTTTTTACCGGCTTCCTCCTTCCCCTTCCGGTTCCAAGCCTCACCTATTTTTCATTGTTATTATCAAAAGAAGAGAATTTCATGTGAGAGAGAGCGCTGTTTAACTTGAGAAATAAGAGATATAAACTGTGAAGGCAAACTCACATCTATATGAATCCAAAGAAACATCCAATTTTTAATTAGGTGTAATATTTGTTAAAAGAATTTTGAAAAAAAAAGAAAGAAAGAAAATATGAAGAATCTGAATCGAATTTTGCCTATATGAGTAAAATGGCGTCAGTTTGACCACAGTTTATATCTCGAATTTCTCTTAATTTGGAAGCTTCTAAGAAAGGAAGTCACAAATTCACACACATAAACACACACATACGAAAAAAAAAAGGAAATCAGCTGATCTAAGTACAATAGCATAAGGCACTCTCTCTTTAAAAAGTTTCAAATCAGATTAAATTAAATTTTTTTTAACGGCTTCCTCCTTCCCCTTCCGGTTCCAAGCCTCACCTATTTTTCAATGTTATTATCAAAAGAAGAGAATTTTATGTGAGAGAGAGCGCTGTTTAACTTGAGAAATAAGAGATATAAACTGTGAAGACAAACTTACATCTATATGAATCCAAAGAAACATCCAATTTTTAATTAGGTGTAATATTTGTTAAAAGAATTTTGAAAAAAAAAAAAAGAAAAAAAAAATATTAAGAATCTGAATCGAATTTTGCCTATATGAGTAAAATGTAGTCAGTTAGACCACAGTTTATATCTCGAATTTCTCTTAATTTGGAAGCTTCTAAGAAAGGAAGTCACAAATTCACACACATAAACACACACATACGAAAAAAAAAAGGAAATCAGCTGATCTAAGTACAATAGCATAAGGCACTCTCTCTTTAATAAGTTTCAAATAAGATTAAATTAAATTATTTTTTTTCCGGCTCCCTCCTTCCCCTTCCGATTCCAAGCCTCACCTAATTTTCAATATTATCAAAAGAAGAGAATTTCATGTGTGAGAGAGAGCGCTGTTTAACTTGAGAAATAAGAGTTATAATCTGTGAAGACAAACTTACATCTATATGAATCCAAAGAAACATCCAATTTTTAATTAGGTGTAATATTTGTTAAAAGAATTTTGAAAAAAAAAAAAAAAAGAAAGAAAGAAAAAAAATATTAAGAATCTGAATCGAATTTTGCCTATATGAGTAAAAGGTAGTCAGTTTGACCACAGTTTATATCTCGAATTTCTCTTAACTTGGAAGCTTCTAAGAAAGGACGTAATAAATTCACACACATAAACACACACATACAAAAAAATAAATAATAATCTGCTGATCTAAGTACAATAGCATAAGGCACTCTCTCTTTAAAAAGTTAGTTTCAAATCAGAGTAAATTAAATTTTTTTTACCGGCTTCCTCCTTCCCCTTCCGGTTCCAAGCCTCACCTATTTTTCATTGTTATTATCAAAAGAAGAGAATTTCATGTGAGAGAGAGCGCTGTTTAACTTGAGAAATAGGAGCTATAAACTGTGAAGACAAACTCACATCTTTATGAATCCAAAGAAGCATTTAATTTTTAATTAGCTGAAATATTTGTTAAAAGAATTTTGAAAAAAAAAAAAAAAAAAGAAAAAAGAAAGAAAGAAAGAAAATATTAAGAATCTGAATCGAATTTTGCCTATATGAGTAAAATGTAGTCAGTTTGACCACAGTTTATATCTCGAATTTCTCTTAATTTGGAAGCTTCTAAGAAAGGACGTAACGAATTCACACACATAAACACACACATACAAAAAAATAAATAATAATCTGCTGATCTAAGTACAATAGCATAAGGCACTCTCTCTTTAAAAAGTTAGTTTCAAATCAGATTAAATTAAATTTTTTTACCGGCTTCCTCCTTCCCCTTCCGGTTCCAAGCCTCACCTATTTTTCATTGTTATTATCAAAAGAAGAGAATTTCATGTGAGAGAGAGCGCTGTTTAACTTGAGAAATAAGAGATATAAACTGTGAAGGCAAACTCACATCTATATGAATCCAAAGAAACATCCAATTTTTAATTAGGTGTAATATTTGTTAAAAGAATTTTGAAAAAAAAGAAGAAAGAAAGAAAATATGAAGAATCTGAATCGAATTTTGCCTATATGAGTAAAATGGCGTCAGTTTGACCACAGTTTATATCTAGAATTTCTCTTAATTTGGAAGCTTCTAAGAAAGGAAGTCACAAATTCACACACATAAACACACACATACGAAAAAAAAAGGAAATCAGCTGATCTAAGTACAATAGCATAAGGCACTCTCTCTTTAATAAGTTTCAAATAAGATTAAATTAAATTTTTTTTTTTCTGGCTCCCTCCTTCCCATTCCGGTTCCAAGCCTCACCTAATTTTCAATATTATCAAAAGAAGAGAATTTCATGTGTGAGAGAGAGCGCTGTTTAACTTCAGAAATAAGAGTTATAAACTGTGAAGACAAACTTACATCTATATGAATCCAAAGAAACATCCAATTTTTAATTAGGTGTAATATTTGTTAAAAGAATTTTGAAAAAAAAGAAAGAAAGAAAGAAAAAAAATATTAAGAATCTGAATCGAATTTTGCCTATATGAGTAAAAGGTAGTCAGTTTGACCACAGTTTATATCTCGAATTTCTCTTAATTTGGCAGCTTCTAAGAAAGGACGTAATAAATTCACACACATAAACACACACATACAAAAAAATAAATAATAATCTGCTGATCTAAGTACAATAGCATAAGGCACTCTCTCTTTAAAAAGTTAGTTTCAAATCAGAGTAAATTAAATTTTTTTTTACCGGCTTCCTCCTTCCCCTTCCGGTTCCAAGCCTCACCTATTTTTCAATATTATCAAAAGAAGAGAATTTCATGTGAGAGAGAGCGCTGTTTAACTTGAGAAATAGGAGTTATAAACTGTGAAGACAAACTCACATCTATATGAATCCAAAAGAACATCCAATTTTTAATTAGGTGAAATATTTGTTAAAAGAATTTTGAAAAAAAAAATAAATACTGAAAGAAAGAAAATATTAAGAATCTGAATCGAATTTTGCCTATATGAGTAAAATGTAGTCAGTTTGACCTCAGTTTATATCTCGAATTTCTCTTAATTTGGAAGCTTCTAAGAAAGGAAGTCACAAAGTCACACACATAAACACACCCATACAAAAAATAATAATCTGCTGATCTAAGTACAATAGCATAAGGCACTCTCTCTTTAAAAAGTTAGTTTCAAATCAGATTAAATTAAATTTTTTTTACCGGCTTCCTCCTACCCCTTCCGGTTCCAAGCCTCACCTATTTTTCATTGTTATTATCAAAAGAAGAGAATTTCATGTGAGAGAGAGCGCTGTTTAACTTGAGAAATAAGAGATATAAACTGTGAAGGCAAACTCACATCTATATGAATCCAAAGAAACATCCAATTTTTTATTAGGTGTAATATTTGTTAAAAGAATTTTGAAAAAAAAAAGAAAGAAAGAAAATATGAAGAATCTGAATCGAATTTTGCCTATATGAGTAAAATGTCGTCAGTTTGACCACAGTTTATATCTCGAATTTCTCTTAATTTGGAAGCTTCTAAGAAAGGAAGTCACAAATTCACACACATTAACACACACATACAAAAAAAAAAGGAAATCAGCTGATCTAAGTACAATAGCATAAGGCACTCTCTCTCTAATAAGTTTCAAATCAGATTAAATTAAATTATTTTTTTACCGGCTCACTCCTTCCCCTTCCGGTTCAAGCCTCACCTAATTTTCAATATTATCAAAAGAAGAGAATTAATTTCATGTATGAGAGAGAACGCTGTTTAACTTGAGAAATAAGAGTTATAAACTGTGAAGACAAACTTACATCTATATGAATCCAAAGGAGCATCCAATTTTTAATTAGGTGAAATATTTGTTAAAAGAATTTTGAAAAAAAAAAGAAAGAAAGAAAATATGAAGAACTGAATCGAATTTTGCCTATATGAGTAAAATGTAGTCAGTTTGACCACAGTTTATATCTAGAATTTCTCTTAATTTTGAAGCTTCTAAGAAAGGGAGTCACAAATTCACACACATAAACACACACATACGAAAAAAAAGGAAATCAGCTGATCTAAGTACAATAGCGTAAGGCACTCTCTCTTAAAAAGTTAGTTTCAAATCAGATTAAATTAAATTTTTTTACCGGCTTCCTCCTTCCCCTTCCGGTTCCAAGCCTCACCTATTTTTCATTGTTATTATCAAAAGAAGAGAATTTCATGTGAGAGAGAGCGCTGTTTAACTTAAGAAATAAGAGATAAAAACTGTGAAGGCAAACTCACATCTATATGAATCCAAAGAAACATCCAATTTTTAATTAGGTGTAATATTTGTTAAAAAATTTTGAAAAAAAAAAAAGAAAGAAAGAAAATATTAAGAATCTGAATCGAATTTTGCCTATATGAGTAAAAGGTGGTCAGTTTGACCACAGTTTATATCTAGAATTTCTCTTAATTTGAAAGCTTCTAAGAAAGGAAGTTACAAATTCACACACATAAACACACACATACGAAAAAAAAAAAAAGAAATCAGCTGATCTAAGTACAATAGCATAAGGCACTCTCTCTTTAAAAAGTTTCAAATCAGATTAAATTAAATTTCTTTTTACCGGCTTCCTCCTTCCCCTTCCGGTTCCAAGCCTCACCTATTTTTCAATGTTATTATCAAAAGAAGAGAATTTCATGTGTGAGAGAGAGCGCTGTTTAACTTGAGAAATAGGAGCTATAAACTGTGAAGACAAACTCACATCTTTATGAATCCAAAGAAGCATTTAATTTTTAATTAGGTGAAATATTTGTTAAAAGAATTTTGAAAAAAAAGAAAGAAAGAAAGAAAATATTAAGAATCTGAATCGAATTTTGCCTATATGAGTAAAATGTAGTCAGTTTGACCGCAGTTTATATCTCGAATTTCTCTTAATTTGGAAGCTTCTAAGAAAGGACGTAACAAATTCACACACATAAACACACTCATACAAAAAAATAAATAATAATCTGCTGATCTAAGTACAATAGCATAAGGCACTCTCTCTTTAAAAAGTTAGTTTCAAATCAGAGTAAATTAAATTTTTTTTTACCGGCTTCCTCCTTCCCCTTCCGGTTCCAAGCCTCACCTATTTTTCAATATTATCAAAAGAAGAGAATTTCATGTGAGAGAGAGCGCTGTTTAACTTGAGAAATAGGAGCTATAAACTGTGAAGACAAACTCACATCTATATGAATCCAAAAGAACATCCAATTTTTAATTAGGTGAAATATTTGTTAAAAGAATTTTGAAAAAAAAAATAAATACTGAAAGAAAGAAAATATTAAGAATCTGAATCGAATTTTGCCTATATGAGTAAAATGTAGTCAGTTTGACCACAGTTTATATCTCGAATTTCTCTTAATTTGGAAGCTTCTAAGAAAGGAAGTCACAAATTCACACACATAAACACACCCATACAAAAAATAATAATCTGCTGATCTAAGTACAATAGCATAAGGCACTCTCTCTTTAAAAAGTTAGTTTCAAATCAGATTAAATTAAATTTTTTTTACCGGCTTCCTCCTTGCCCTTCCGGTTCCAAGCCTCACCTATTTTTCATTGTTATTATCAAAAGAAGAGAATTTCATGTGAGAGAGAGCGCTGTTTAACTTGAGAAATAAGAGATATAAACTGTGAAGGCAAACTCACATCTATATGAATCCAAAGAAACATCCAATTTTTTATTAGGTGTAATATTTGTTAAAAGAATTTTGAAAAAAAAAGAAAGAAAGAAAATATGAAGAATCTGAATCGAATTTTGCCTATATGAGTAAAATGGCGTCAGTTTGACCACAGTTTATATCTAGAATTTCTCTTAATTTGAAAGCTTCTAAGAAAGGAAGTTACAAATTCACACACATAAACACACACATACGAAAAAAAAAAAGAAATCAGCTGATCTAAGTACAATAGCATAAGGCACTCTCTCTTTAAAAAGTTTCAAATCAGATTAAATTAAATTTCTTTTTACCGGCTTCCTCCTTCCCCTTCCGGTTCCAAGCCTCACCTATTTTTCAATGTTATTATCAAAAGAAGAGAATTTCATGTGTGAGAGAGAGCGCTGTTTAACTTGAGAAATAGGAGCTATAAACTGTGAAGACAAACTCACATCTTTATGAATCCAAAGAAGCATTTAATTTTTAATTAGGTGAAATATTTGTTAAAAGAATTTTGAAAAAAAAGAAAGAAAGAAAGAAAATATTAAGAATCTGAATCGAATTTTGCCTATATGAGTAAAATTTAGTCAGTTTGACCGCAGTTTATATCTCGAATTTCTCTTAATTTGGAAGCTTCTAAGAAAGGACGTAAGAAATTCACACACATAAACACACTGATACAAAAAAATAAATAATAATCTGCTGATCTAAGTACAATAGCATAAGGCACTCTCTCTTTAAAAAGTTAGTTTCAAATCAGAGTAAATTAAATTTTTTTTTACCGGCTTCCTCCTTCCCCTTCCGGTTCCAAGCCTCACCTATTTTTCAATATTATCAAAAGAAGAGAATTTCATGTGAGAGAGAGCGCTGTTTAACTTGAGAAATAGGAGCTATAAACTGTGAAGACAAACTCACATCTATATGAATCCAAAAGAACATCCAATTTTTAATTAGGTGAAATATTTGTTAAAAGAATTTTGAAAAAAAAAATAAATACTGAAAGAAAGAAAATATTAATAATCTGAATCGAATTTTGCCTATATGAGTAAAATGTAGTCAGTTTGACCACAGTTTATATCTCGAATTTCTCTTAATTTGGCTTCTAAGAAAGGAAGTCACAAATTCACACACATAAACACACCCATACAAAAAATAATAATCTGCTGATCTAAGTACAATAGCATAAGGCACTCTCTCTTTAAAAAGTTAGTTTCAAATCAGATTAAATTAAATTTTTTTTACCGGCTTCCTCCTTGCCCTTCCGGTTCCAAGCCTCACCTATTTTTCATTGTTATTATCAAAAGAAGAGAATTTCATGTGAGAGAGAGCGCTGTTTAACTTGAGAAATAAGAGATATAAACTGTGAAGGCAAACTCACATCTATATGAATCCAAAGAAACATCCAATTTTTTATTAGGTGTAATATTTGTTAAAAGAATTTTGAAAAAAAAAGAAAGAAAGAAAATATGAAGAATCTGAATCGAATTTTGCCTATATGAGTAAAATGTCTTCAGTTTGACCACAGTTTATATCTCGAATTTCTCTTAATTTGGAAGCTTCTAAGAAAGGAAGTCACAAATTCACACACATAAACACACATATACGAAAAAAAAAAAATGGAAATCATCTGATCTAAGTACAATAGCATAAGGCACTCTCTCTTTAAAAAGTTTCAAATCAGATTAAATTAAATTTTTTTTACCGGCTTCCTCCTTCCCCTTCCGGTTCCAAACCTCACCTATTTTTCAATGTTATTATCAAAAGAAGAGAATTTCATGTGAGAGAGAGCGCTGTTTAACTTGAGAAATAGGAGCTATAAACTGTGAAGACAAACTCACATCTTTATGAATCCAAAGGAGCATCCAATTTTTAATTAGGTGTAATATTTGTTAAAAGAATTTTGAAAAAAAAAAAGAACGAAAGAAAATATGAAGAATCTGAATCGAATTTTGCCTATATGAGTAAAATGGCGTCAGTTTGACCACAGTTTATATCTAGAATTTCTCTTAATTTGAAAGCTTCTAAGAAAGGAAGTCCCAAATTCACACACATAAACACACACATACGAAAAAAAAAGGAAATCAGCTGATCTAAGTACAATAGCATAAGGCACTCTCTCTTTAATAAGTTTCAAATCAGATTAAATTAAATTATTTTTTTACCGGCTCACTCCTTCCCCTTCCGGTTCAAGCCTCACCTAATTTTCAATATTATCAAAAGAAGAGAATTTCATGTGTGAGAGAGAGCGCTGTTTAACTTGAGAAATAAGAGTTATAAACTGTGAAGACAAACTTACATCAATATGAATCCAAAGAAACATCCAATTTTTAATTAGGTGTAATATTTGTTAAAAGAATTTTGAAAAAAAAAAAAAAAAGAAAGAAAGAAAATATTAGGAATCTGAATCGAATTTTGCCTATAAGAGTAAAATGTAGTCAGTTTGACCACAGTTTATATCTCGAATTTCTCTTAATTTGGAAGCTTCTAAGAAAGGAAGTCTCAAATTCACACACATAAACACACACATACGAAAAAAAAAAAAGGAAATCAGCTGATCTTAGTACAATAGCGTAAGGCACTCTCTCTTTAAAAAGTTTCAAATCAGATTAAATTAAATTTTTTTTACCGGCTTCCTCCTTCCCCTTCCGGTTCCAAGCCTCACCTTTTTTTCAATATTATCAAAAGAAGAGAAATTCATGTGAGAGAGAGCGCTGTTTAACTTGAGAAATAGGAGCTATAAACTGTGAAGACAAACTCACATCTTTATGAATCCAAAGGAGCATCAAATTTTTAATTAGGTGTAATATTTGTTAAAAGAATTTTGAAAAAAAAAAAGAACGAAAGAAAATATGAAGATTCTGAATCGAATTTTGCCTATATGAGTAAAATGGCGTCAGTTTGACCACAGTTTATATCTAGAATTTCTCTTAATTTGAAAGCTTCTAAGAAAGGAAGTCACAAATTCACACACATAAACACACACATACGAAAAAAAAAAGGAAATCAGCTGATCTAAGTACAATAGCGTAAGGCACTCTCTCTTTAAAAAGTTTCAAATCAGATTAAATTAATTTTTTTTTACCGGCTTCCTTCTTCCCCTTCCGGTTCCAAGCCTCACCTATTTTTCAATGTTATTATCAAAAGAAGAGAATTTCATGTGTGAGAGAGAGCGCTGTTTAACTTGAGAAATAGGAGCTATAAACTGTGAAGACAAACTCACATCTTTATGAATCCAAAGAAGCATTTAATTTTTAATTAGGTGAAATATTTGTTAAAAGAATTTTGAAAAAAAAGAAAGAAAGAAAGAAAGGAAGAAAATATTAAGAATCTGAATCGAATTTTGCCTATATGAGTAAAATGTAGTCAGTTTGACCACAGTTTATATCTCGAATTTCTCTTAATTTGTAAGCTTCTAAGAAAGGACGTAACAAATTCACACACATAAACACACACATACAAAAAAATAAATAATAATCTGCTGATCTAAGTACAATAGCATAAGGCACTCTCTCTTTAAAAAGTTAGTTTCAAATCAGAGTAAATTAAATTTTTTTTTACCGGCTTCCTCCTTCCGCTTCCGGTTCCAAGCCTCACCTATTTTTCAATATTATCAAAAGAAGAGAATTTCATGTGAGAGAGAGCGCTGTTTAACTTGAGAAATAGGAGTTATAAACTGTGAAGACAAACTCACATCTATATGAATCCAAAGGAACATCCAATTTTTAATTAGGTGAAATATTTGTTAAAAGAATTTTGAAACAAAAATAAATACAGAAAGAAAGAAAATATTAAGAATCTGAATCGAATTTTGCCTATATGAGTAAAATGTAGTCAGTTTGACCACAGTTTATACCTCGAATTTCTCTTAATTTGGAAGCTTCTAAGAAAGGAAGTCACAAATTCACACACATAAACACACCGATACAAAAAATAATAATCTGCTGATCTAAGTACAATAGCATAAGGCACTCTCTCTTTAAAAAGTTAGTTTCAAATCAGATTAAATTAAATTTTTTTACCGGCTTCCTCCTTCCCCTTCCGGTTCCAAGCCTCACCTATTTTTCATTGTTATTATCAAAAGAATAGAATTTCATGTGAGAGAGAGCGCTGTTTAACATGAGAAATAAGAGATATAAACTGTGAAGGCAAACTCACATCTATATGAATCCAAAGAAACATCCAATTTTTAATTAGGTGTAATATTTGTTAAAAGAATTTTGAAAAAAAAAAAAAAAAGAAAGAAAGAAAATATTAGGAATCTGAATCGAATTTTGCCTATATGAGTAAAATGTAGTCAGTTTGACCACAGTTTATATCTCGAATTTCTCTTAATTTGGAAGCTTCTAAGAAAGGAAGTTTCAAATTCACACACATAAACACACACATACGAAAAAAAAAAAGGAAATCAGCTGATCTTAGTACAATAGCGTAAGGCACTCTCTCTTTAAAAAGTTTCAAATCAGATTAAATTAAATTTTTTTTACCGGCTTCCTCCTTCCCCTTCCGGTTCCAAGCCTCACCTTTTTTTCAATATTATCAAAAGAAGAGAAATTCATGTGAGAGAGAGCGCTGTTTAACTTGAGAAATAGGAGCTATAAACTGTGAAGACAAACTCACATCTTTATGAATCCAAAGGAGCATCCAATTTTTAATTAGGTGTAATATTTGTTAAAAGAATTTTGAAAAAAAAAAAGAACGAAAGAAAATATGAAGAATCTGAATCGAATTTTGCCTATATGAGTAAAATGGCGTCAGTTTGACCACAGTTTATATCTAGAATTTCTCTTAATTTGAAAGCTTCTAAGAAAGGAAGTCACAAATTCACACACATAAACACACACATACGAAAAAAAAAAGGAAATCAGCTGATCTAAGTACAATAGCGTAAGGCACTCTCTCTTTAAAAAGTTTCAAATCAGATTAAATTAATTTTTTTTTACCGGCTTCCTCCTTCCCCTTCCGGTTCCAAGCCTCACCTATTTTTCAATGTTATTATCAAAAGAAGAGAATTTCATGTGTGAGAGAGAGCGCTGTTTAACTTGAGAAATAGGAGCTATAAACTGTGAAGACAAACTCACATCTTTATGAATCCAAAGAAGCATTTAATTTTTAATTAGGTGAAATATTTGTTAAAAGAATTTTGAAAAAAAAGAAAGAAAGAAAGAAAGGAAGAAAATATTAAGAATCTGAATCGAATTTTGCCTATATGAGTAAAATGTAGTCAGTTTGACCACAGTTTATATCTCGAATTTCTCTTAATTTGTAAGCTTCTAAGAAAGGACGTAACAAATTCACACACATAAACACACACATACAAAAAAATAAATAATAATCTGCTGATCTAAGTACAATAGCATAAGGCACTCTCTCTTTAAAAAGTTAGTTTCAAATCAGAGTAAATTAAATTTTTTTTTACCGGCTTCCTCCTTCCGCTTCCGGTTCCAAGCCTCACCTATTTTTCAATATTATCAAAAGAAGAGAATTTCATGTGAGAGAGAGCGCTGTTTAACTTGAGAAATAGGAGTTATAAACTGTGAAGACAAACTCACATCTATATGAATCCAAAGGAACATCCAATTTTTAATTAGGTGAAATATTTGTTAAAAGAATTTTGAAACAAAAATAAATACAGAAAGAAAGAAAATATTAAGAATCTGAATCGAATTTTGCCTATATGAGTAAAATGTAGTCAGTTTGACCACAGTTTATACCTCGAATTTCTCTTAATTTGGAAGCTTCTAAGAAAGGAAGTCACAAATTCACACACATAAACACACCCATACAAAAAATAATAATCTGCTGATCTAAGTACAATAGCATAAGGCACTCTCTCTTTAAAAAGTTAGTTTCAAATCAGATTAAATTAAATTTTTTTACCGGCTTCCTCCTTCCCCTTCCGGTTCCAAGCCTCACCTATTTTTCATTGTTATTATCAAAAGAATAGAATTTCATGTGAGAGAGAGCGCTGTTTAACATGAGAAATAAGAGATATAAACTGTGAAGGCAAACTCACATCTATATGAATCCAAAGAAACATCCAATTTTTAATTAGGTGTAATATTTGTTAAAAGAATTTTGAAAAAAAAAAAAGAAAGAAAGAAAATATGAAGAATCTGAATCGAATTTTGCCTATATGAGTAAAATGGCGTCAGTTTGACCACAGTTTATATCTAGAATTTCTCTTAATTTGAAAGCTTCTAAGAAAGGAAGTCACAAATACACACACATAAACACACATATACGAAAAAAAAAAATGGAAATCATCTGATCTAAGTACAATAGCATAAGGCACTCTCTCTTTAAAAAGTTTCAAATCAGATTAAATTAAATTTTTTTTACCGGCTTCCTCCTTCCCCTTCCGGTTCCAAACCTCACCTATTTTTCAATGTTATTATCAAAAGAAGAGAATTTCATGTGTGAGAGAGAGCGCTGTTTAACTTGAGAAATAGGAGCTATAAACTGTGAAGACAAACTCACATCTTTATGAATCCAAAGAAGCATTTAATTTTTAATTAGGTGAAATATTTGTTAAAAGAATTTTGAAAAAAAAGAAAGAAAGAAAGAAAATATTAAGAATCTGAATCGAATTTTGCCTATATGAGTAAAATGTAGTCAGTTTGACCACAGTTTATATCTCGAATTTCTGTTAATTTGGAAGCTTCTAAGAAAGGACGTAACAAATTCACACACATAAACACACTCATACAAAAAAAAAAATAATAATAATCTGCTGATCTAAGTACAATAGCATAAGGCACTCTCTCTTTAAAAAGTTAGTTTCAAATCAGAGTAAATTAAATTTTTTTTTACCGGCTTCCTCCTTCCCCTTCCGGTTCCAAGCCTCACCTATTTTTCAATATTATCAAAAGAAGAGAATTTCATGTGAGAGAGAGCGCTGTTTAACTTGAGAAATAGGAGCTATAAACTGTGAAGACAAACTCACATCTATATGAATCCAAAAGAACATCCAATTTTTAATTAGGTGAAATATTTGTTAAAAGAATTTTGAAAAAATAAATAAATACTGAAAGAAAGAAAATATTAAGAATCTGAATCGAATTTTGCCTATATGAGTAAAATGTAGTCAGTTTGACCACAGTTTATATCTCGAATTTCTCTTAATTTGGAAGCTTCTAAGAAAGGAAGTCACAAATTCACACACATAAACACACCCATACAAAAAATAATAATCTGCTGATCTAAGTACAATAGCATAGGGCACTCTCTCTTTAAAAAGTTAGTTTCAAATCAGATTAAATTAAATTATTTTTTTACCGGCTCACTCCTTCCCCTTCCGGTTCAAGCCTCACCTAATTTTCAATATTATCAAAAGAAGAGAATTAATTTCATGTATGAGAGAGAACGCTGTTTAACTTGAGAAATAAGAGTTATAAACTGTGAAGACAAACTTACATCTATATGAATCCAAAGGAGCATCCAATTTTTAATTAGGTGAAATATTTGTTAAAAGAATTTTGAAAAAAAAAAGAAAGAAAGAAAATATGAAGAACTGAATCGAATTTTGCCTATATGAGTAAAATGTAGTCAGTTTGACCACAGTTTATATCTAGAATTTCTCTTAATTTTGAAGCTTCTAAGAAAGGGAGTCACAAATTCACACACATAAACACACACATACGAAAAAAAAAAAGGAAATCAGCTGATCTAAGTACAATAGCGTAAGGCACTCTCTCTTTAAAAAGTTTGAAATCCGATTAAATTAAATTTTTTTTACCGGCTTCCTCCTTCCCCTTCCGGTTCCAAGCCTCACCTATTTTTCAATGTTATTATCAAAAGAAGAGAATTTCATGTGAGAGAGAGCGCTGTTTAACTTGAGAAATAAGAGATATAAACTGTGAAGACAAACTCACATCTATATAAATCCAAAGGAACATCCAATTTTTAATTAGGTGTAATATTTGTTAAAAGAATTTTGAAAAAAAAAGAAAGAAAGAAAATATGAAGAATCTGAATCGAATTTTGCCTATATGAGTAAAATGGCGTCAGTTTGACCACAGTTTATATCTCGAATTTCTCTTAATTTGGAAGCTTCTAAGAAAGGAAGTCACAAATTCACACACATAAACACACACATACGAAAAAAAAGGAAATCAGCTGATCTAAGTACAATAGCATAAGGCACTCTCTCTTTAAAAAGTTTCAAATCAGATTAAATTAAATTTTTTTTAACGGCTTCCTCCTTCCCCTTCCGGTTCCAAGCCTCACCTATTTTTCAATGTTATTATCAAAAGAAGAGAATTTCATGTGAGAGAGAGCGCTGTTTAACTTGAGAAATAAGAGTTATAAACTGTGAAGACAAACTTACATCTATATGAATCCAAAGAAACATCCAATTTTTAATTAGGTGTAATATTTGTTAAAAGAATTTTGAAAAAAGAAAAAAAAATATTAAGAATCTGAATCGAATTTTGCCTATATGAGTAAAATGTAGTCAGTTTGACCACAGTTTATATCTCGAATTTCTCTTAATTTGGAAGCTTCTAAGAAAGGACGTAACAAATTCACACACATTAACACACACATACAAAAAAAAAAAAAGGAAATCAGCTGACCTAAGTACAATAGCATAAGGCACTCTCTCTTTAATAAGTTTCAAATAAGATTAAATTAAATTATTTTTTTCCGGCTTCCTCCTTCCCCTTCCGGTTCCAAGCCTCACCTAATTTTCAATATTATCAAAAGAAGAGAATTTCATGTGTGAGAGAGAGCGCTGTTTAACTTGAGAAATAAGAGTTATAATCTGTGAAGACAAACTTACATCTATATGAATCCAAAGAAACATCCAATTTTTAATTAGGTGTAATATTTGTTAAAAGAAATCTGAAAAAAATAAAAGAAAGAAAAAAAATATTAAGAATCTGAATCGAATTTTGCCTATATGAGTAAAAGGTAGTCAGTTTGACCACAGTTTATATCTCGAATTTCTCTTAATTTGGAAGCTTCTAAGAAAGGAAGTCACAAATTCACACACATAAACACACCCATACAAAAAATAATAATCTGCTGATCTAAGTACAATAGCATAAGGCACTCTCTCTTAAAAAGTTAGTTTCAAATCAGATTAAATTAAATTTTTTTACCGGCTTCCTCCTTCCCCTTCCGGTTCCAAGCCTCACCTATTTTTCATTGTTATTATCAAAAGAAGAGAATTTCATGTGAGAGAGAGCGCTGTTTAACATGAGAAATAAGAGATATAAACTGTGAAGGCAAACTCACATCTATATGAATCCAAAGGAACATCCAATTTTTAATTAGGTGAAATATTTGTTAAAAGAATTTTGAAACAAAAATAAATACAGAAAGAAAGAAAATATTAAGAATCTGAATCGAATTTTGCCTATATGAGTAAAATGTAGTCAGTTTGACCACAGTTTATACCTCGAATTTCTCTTAATTTGGAAGCTTCTAAGAAAGGAAGTCACAAATTCACACACATAAACACACACATACGAAAAAAAAGGAAATCAGCTGATCTAAGTACAATAGCATAAGGCACTCTCTCTTTAAAAAGTTTCAAATCAGATTAAATTAAATTTTTTTTAACGGCTTCCTCCTTCCCCTTCCGGTTCCAAGCCTCACCTATTTTTCAATGTTATTATCAAAAGAAGAGAATTTCATGTGAGAGAGAGCGCTGTTTAACTTGAGAAATAAGAGTTATAAACTGTGAAGACAAACTTACATCTATATGAATCCAAAGAAACATCCAATTTTTAATTAGGTGTAATATTTGTTAAAAGAATTTTGAAAAAAGAAAAAAAAATATTAAGAATCTGAATCGAATTTTGCCTATATGAGTAAAATGTAGTCAGTTTGACCACAGTTTATATCTCGAATTTCTCTTAATTTGGAAGCTTCTAAGAAAGGACGTAACAAATTCACACACATTAACACACACATACAAAAAAAAAAAAAAGGAAATCAGCTGACCTAAGTACAATAGCATAAGGCACTCTCTCTTTAATAAGTTTCAAATAAGATTAAATTAAATTATTTTTTTCCGGCTTCCTCCTTCCCCTTCCGGTTCCAAGCCTCACCTAATTTTCAATATTATCAAAAGAAGAGAATTTCATGTGTGAGAGAGAGCGCTGTTTAACTTGAGAAATAAGAGTTATAATCTGTGAAGACAAACTTACATCTATATGAATCCAAAGAAACATCCAATTTTTAATTAGGTGTAATATTTGTTAAAAGAATTCTGAAAAAAAAAAAAAAGAAAGAAAAAAAATATTAAGAATCTGAATCGAATTTTGCCTATATGAGTAAAAGGTAGTCAGTTTGACCACAGTTTATATCTCGAATTTCTCTTAATTTGGAAGCTTCTAAGAAAGGAAGTCACAAATTCACACACATAAACACACCCATACAAAAAATAATAATCTGCTGATCTAATTACAATAGCATAAGGCACTCTCTCTTAAAAAGTTAGTTTCAAATCAGATTAAATTAAATTTTTTTACCGGCTTCCTCCTTCCCCTTCCGGTTCCAAGCCTCACCTATTTTTCATTGTTATTATCAAAAGAAGAGAATTTCATGTGAGAGAGAGCGCTGTTTAACTTGAGAAATAAGAGATAAAAACTGTGAAGGCAAACGCACATCTATATGAATCCAAAGAAACATCCAATTTTTAATTAGGTGTAATATTTGTTAAAAAATTTTGAAAAAAAAAAAAGAAAGAAAGAAAATATTAAGAATCTGAATCGAATTTTGCCTATATGAGTAAAAGGTAGTCAGTTTGACCACAGTTTATACCTCGAATTTCTCTTAATTTGGAAGCTTCTAAGAAAGGAAGTCACAAATTCACACACATAAACACACCCATACAAAAAATAATAATCTGCTGATCTAAGTACAATAGCATAAGGCACTCTCTCTTTAAAAAGTTAGTTTCAAATCAGATTAAATTAAATTTTTTTACCGGCTTCCTCCTTCCCCTTCCGGTTCCAAGCCTCACCTATTTTTCATTGTTATTATCAAAAGAAGAGAATTTCATGTGAGAGAGAGCGCTGTTTAACATGAGAAATAAGAGATATAAACTGTGAAGGCAAACTCACATCTATATGAATCCAAAGGAACATCCAATTTTTAATTAGGTGAAATATTTGTTAAAAGAATTTTGAAACAAAAATAAATACAGAAAGAAAGAAAATATTAAGAATCTGAATCGAATTTTGCCTATATGAGTAAAATGTAGTCAGTTTGACCACAGTTTATACCTCGAATTTCTCTTAATTTGGAAGCTTCTAAGAAAGGAAGTCACAAATTCACACACATAAACACACCCATACAAAAAATAATAATCTGCTGATCTAAGTACAATAGCATAAGGCACTCTCTCTTTAAAAAGTTAGTTTCAAATCAGATTAAATTAAATTTTTTTACCGGCTTCCTCCTTCCCCTTCCGGTTCCAAGCCTCACCTATTTTTCATTGTTATTATCAAAAGAATAGAATTTCAGGTGAGAGAGAGCGCTGTTTAACATGAGAAATAAGAGATATAAACTGTGAAGGCAAACTCACATCTATATGAATCCAAAGAAACATCCAATTTTTAATTAGGTGTAATATTTGTTAAAAGAATTTTGAAAAAAAAAAAAGAAAGAAAGAAAATATGAAGAATCTGAATCGAATTTTGCCTATATGAGTAAAATGGCGTCAGTTTGACCACAGTTTATATCTCGAATTTCTCTTAATTTGGAAGCTTCTAAGAAAGGAAGTCACAAATTCACACACATAAACACACACATACGAAAAAAAAGGAAATCAGCTGATCTAAGTACAATAGCATAAGGCACTCTCTCTTTAAAAAGTTTCAAATCAGATTAAATTAAATTTTTTTTAACGGCTTCCTCCTTCCCCTTCCGGTTCCAAGCCTCACCTATTTTTCAATGTTATTATCAAAAGAAGAGAATTTCATGTGAGAGAGAGCGCTGTTTAACTTGAGAAATAAGAGTTATAAACTGTGAAGACAAACTTACATCTATATGAATCCAAAGAAACATCCAATTTTTAATTAGGTGTAATATTTGTTAAAAGAATTTTGAAAAAAGAAAAAAAAATATTAAGAATCTGAATCGAATTTTGCCTATATGAGTAAAATGTAGTCAGTTTGACCACAGTTTATATCTCGAATTTCTCTTAATTTGGAAGCTTCTAAGAAAGGACGTAACAAATTCACACACATTAACACACACATACAAAAAAAAAAAAAGGAAATCAGCTGACCTAAGTACAATAGCATAAGGCACTCTCTCTTTAATAAGTTTCAAATAAGATTAAATTAAATTATTTTTTTCCGGCTTCCTCCTTCCCCTTCCGGTTCCAAGCCTCACCTAATTTTCAATATTATCAAAAGAAGAGAATTTCATGTGTGAGAGAGAGCGCTGTTTAACTTGAGAAATAAGAGTTATAATCTGTGAAGACAAACTTACATCTATATGAATCCAAAGAAACATCCAATTTTTAATTAGGTGTAATATTTGTTAAAAGAAATCTGAAAAAAATAAAAGAAAGAAAAAAAATATTAAGAATCTGAATCGAATTTTGCCTATATGAGTAAAAGGTAGTCAGTTTGACCACAGTTTATATCTCGAATTTCTCTTAATTTGGAAGCTTCTAAGAAAGGAAGTCACAAATTCACACACATAAACACACCCATACAAAAAATAATAATCTGCTGATCTAAGTACAATAGCATAAGGCACTCTCTCTTAAAAAGTTAGTTTCAAATCAGATTAAATTAAATTTTTTTACCGGCTTCCTCCTTCCCCTTCCGGTTCCAAGCCTCACCTATTTTTCATTGTTATTATCAAAAGAAGAGAATTTCATGTGAGAGAGAGCGCTGTTTAACATGAGAAATAAGAGATATAAACTGTGAAGGCAAACTCACATCTATATGAATCCAAAGGAACATCCAATTTTTAATTAGGTGAAATATTTGTTAAAAGAATTTTGAAACAAAAATAAATACAGAAAGAAAGAAAATATTAAGAATCTGAATCGAATTTTGCCTATATGAGTAAAATGTAGTCAGTTTGACCACAGTTTATACCTCGAATTTCTCTTAATTTGGAAGCTTCTAAGAAAGGAAGTCACAAATTCACACACATAAACACACACATACGAAAAAAAAGGAAATCAGCTGATCTAAGTACAATAGCATAAGGCACTCTCTCTTTAAAAAGTTTCAAATCAGATTAAATTAAATTTTTTTTAACGGCTTCCTCCTTCCCCTTCCGGTTCCAAGCCTCACCTATTTTTCAATGTTATTATCAAAAGAAGAGAATTTCATGTGAGAGAGAGCGCTGTTTAACTTGAGAAATAAGAGTTATAAACTGTGAAGACAAACTTACATCTATATGAATCCAAAGAAACATCCAATTTTTAATTAGGTGTAATATTTGTTAAAAGAATTTTGAAAAAAGAAAAAAAAATATTAAGAATCTGAATCGAATTTTGCCTATATGAGTAAAATGTAGTCAGTTTGACCACAGTTTATATCTCGAATTTCTCTTAATTTGGAAGCTTCTAAGAAAGGACGTAACAAATTCACACACA
Organism: Salticus scenicus; assembly: GCA_963930645.1. Taxonomy (NCBI): domain Eukaryota; kingdom Metazoa; phylum Arthropoda; class Arachnida; order Araneae; family Salticidae; genus Salticus; species Salticus scenicus. The sequence goes on along the minus strand of OZ005655.1, from coordinate 292,555,036 downwards.
TTAACACACACATACAAAAAAAAAAAAAAGGAAATCAGCTGACCTAAGTACAATAGCATAAGGCACTCTCTCTTTAATAAGTTTCAAATAAGATTAAATTAAATTATTTTTTTCCGGCTTCCTCCTTCCCCTTCCGGTTCCAAGCCTCACCTAATTTTCAATATTATCAAAAGAAGAGAATTTCATGTGTGAGAGAGAGCGCTGTTTAACTTGAGAAATAAGAGTTATAATCTGTGAAGACAAACTTACATCTATATGAATCCAAAGAAACATCCAATTTTTAATTAGGTGTAATATTTGTTAAAAGAATTCTGAAAAAAAAAAAAAGAAAGAAAAAAAATATTAAGAATCTGAATCGAATTTTGCCTATATGAGTAAAAGGTAGTCAGTTTGACCACAGTTTATATCTCGAATTTCTCTTAATTTGGAAGCTTCTAAGAAAGGAAGTCACAAATTCACACACATAAACACACCCATACAAAAAATAATAATCTGCTGATCTAAGTACAATAGCATAAGGCACTCTCTCTTAAAAAGTTAGTTTCAAATCAGATTAAATTAAATTTTTTTACCGGCTTCCTCCTTCCCCTTCCGGTTCCAAGCCTCACCTATTTTTCATTGTTATTATCAAAAGAAGAGAATTTCATGTGAGAGAGAGCGCTGTTTAACTTGAGAAATAAGAGATAAAAACTGTGAAGGCAAACGCACATCTATATGAATCCAAAGAAACATCCAATTTTTAATTAGGTGTAATATTTGTTAAAAAATTTTGAAAAAAAAAAAAAGAAAGAAAGAAAATATTAAGAATCTGAATCGAATTTTGCCTATATGAGTAAAAGGTAGTCAGTTTGACCACAGTTTATACCTCGAATTTCTCTTAATTTGGAAGCTTCTAAGAAAGGAAGTCACAAATTCACACACATAAACACACCCATACAAAAAATAATAATCTGCTGATCTAAGTACAATAGCATAAGGCACTCTCTCTTTAAAAAGTTAGTTTCAAATCAGATTAAATTAAATTTTTTTACCGGCTTCCTCCTTCCCCTTCCGGTTCCAAGCCTCACCTATTTTTCATTGTTATTATCAAAAGAAGAGAATTTCATGTGAGAGAGAGCGCTGTTTAACATGAGAAATAAGAGATATAAACTGTGAAGGCAAACTCACATCTATATGAATCCAAAGGAACATCCAATTTTTAATTAGGTGAAATATTTGTTAAAAGAATTTTGAAACAAAAATAAATACAGAAAGAAAGAAAATATTAAGAATCTGAATCGAATTTTGCCTATATGAGTAAAATGTAGTCAGTTTGACCACAGTTTATACCTCGAATTTCTCTTAATTTGGAAGCTTCTAAGAAAGGAAGTCACAAATTCACACACATAAACACACCCATACAAAAAATAATAATCTGCTGATCTAAGTACAATAGCATAAGGCACTCTCTCTTTAAAAAGTTAGTTTCAAATCAGATTAAATTAAATTTTTTTACCGGCTTCCTCCTTCCCCTTCCGGTTCCAAGCCTCACCTATTTTTCATTGTTATTATCAAAAGAATAGAATTTCAGGTGAGAGAGAGCGCTGTTTAACATGAGAAATAAGAGATATAAACTGTGAAGGCAAACTCACATCTATATGAATCCAAAGAAACATCCAATTTTTAATTAGGTGTAATATTTGTTAAAAGAATTTTGAAAAAAAAAAAGAAAGAAAGAAAATATGAAGAATCTGAATCGAATTTTGCCTATATGAGTAAAATGGCGTCAGTTTGACCACAGTTTATATCTAGAATTTCTCTTAATTTGAAAGCTTCTAAGAAAGGAAGTCACAAATTCACACACATAAACACACATATACGAAAAAAAAAAATGGAAATCATCTGATCTAAGTACAATAGCATAAGGCACTCTCTCTTTAAAAAGTTTCAAATCAGATTAAATTAAATTTTTTTTACCGGCTTCCTCCTTCCCCTTCCGGTTCCAAACCTCACCTATTTTTCAATGTTATTATCAAAAGAAGAGAATTTCATGTGTGAGAGAGAGCGCTGTTTAACTTGAGAAATAGGAGCTATAAACTGTGAAGACAAACTCACATCTTTATGAATCCAAAGAAGCATTTAATTTTTAATTAGGTGAAATATTTGTTAAAAGAATTTTGAAAAAAAAGAAAGAAAGAAAGAAAATATTAAGAATCTGAATCGAATTTTGCCTATATGAGTAAAATGTAGTCAGTTTGACCACAGTTTATATCTCGAATTTCTGTTAATTTGGAAGCTTCTAAGAAAGGACGTAACAAATTCACACACATAAACACACTCATACAAAAAAAAAAAAAATAATAATCTGCTGATCTAAGTACAATAGCATAAGGCACTCTCTCTTTAAAAAGTTAGTTTCAAATCAGAGTAAATTAAATTTTTTTTTACCGGCTTCCTCCTTCCCCTTCCGGTTCCAAGCCTCACCTATTTTTCAATATTATCAAAAGAAGAGAATTTCATGTGAGAGAGAGCGCTGTTTAACTTGAGAAATAGGAGCTATAAACTGTGAAGACAAATTCACATCTATATGAATCCAAAAGAACATCCAATTTTTAATTAGGTGAAATATTTGTTAAAAGAATTTTGAAAAAAAAAATAAATACTGAAAGAAAGAAAATATTAAGAATCTGAATCGAATTTTGCCTATATGAGTAAAATGTAGTCAGTTTGACCACAGTTTATACCTCGAATTTCTCTTAATTTGGAAGCTTCTAAGAAAGGAAGTCACAAATTCACACACATAAACACACACATACGAAAAAAAAGGAAATCAGCTGATCTAAGTACAATAGCATAAGGCACTCTCTCTTTAAAAAGTTTCAAATCAGATTAAATTAAATTTTTTTTAACGGCTTCCTCCTTCCCCTTCCGGTTCCAAGCCTCACCTATTTTTCAATGTTATTATAAAAGAAGAGAATTTCATGTGAGAGAGAGCGCTGTTTAACTTGAGAAATAAGAGTTATAAACTGTGAAGACAAACTTACATCTATATGAATCCAAAGAAACATCCAATTTTTAATTAGGTGTAATATTTGTTAAAAGAATTTTGAAAAAAGAAAAAAAAATATTAAGAATCTGAATCGAATTTTGCCTATATGAGTAAAATGTAGTCAGTTTGACCACAGTTTATATCTCGAATTTCTCTTAATTTGGAAGCTTCTAAGAAAGGACGTAACAAATTCACACACATTAACACACACATACAAAAAAAAAAAAAAAGGAAATCAGCTGACCTAAGTACAATAGCATAAGGCACTCTCTCTTTAATAAGTTTCAAATAAGATTAAATTAAATTATTTTTTTCCGGCTTCCTCCTTCCCCTTCCGGTTCCAAGCCTCACCTAATTTTCAATATTATCAAAAGAAGAGAATTTCATGTGTGAGAGAGAGCGCTGTTTAACTTGAGAAATAAGAGTTATAATCTGTGAAGACAAACTTACATCTATATGAATCCAAAGAAACATCCAATTTTTAATTAGGTGTAATATTTGTTAAAAGAATTCTGAAAAAAAAAAGAAAGAAAAAAAATATTAAGAATCTGAATCGAATTTTGCCTATATGAGTAAAAGGTAGTCAGTTTGACCACAGTTTATATCTCGAATTTCTCTTAATTTGGAAGCTTCTAAGAAAGGAAGTCACAAATTCACACACATAAACACACCCATACAAAAAATAATAATCTGCTGATCTAAGTACAATAGCATAAGGCACTCTCTCTTAAAAAGTTAGTTTCAAATCAGATTAAATTAAATTTTTTTACCGGCTTCCTCCTTCCCCTTCCGGTTCCAAGCCTCACCTATTTTTCATTGTTATTATCAAAAGAAGAGAATTTCATGTGAGAGAGAGCGCTGTTTAACTTGAGAAATAAGAGATAAAAACTGTGAAGGCAAACGCACATCTATATGAATCCAAAGAAACATCCAATTTTTAATTAGGTGTAATATTTGTTAAAAAATTTTGAAAAAAAAAAAAGAAAGAAAGAAAATATTAAGAATCTGAATCGAATTTTGCCTATATGAGTAAAAGGTAGTCAGTTTGACCACAGTTTATACCTCGAATTTCTCTTAATTTGGAAGCTTCTAAGAAAGGAAGTCACAAATTCACACACATAAACACACCCATACAAAAAATAATAATCTGCTGATCTAAGTACAATAGCATAAGGCACTCTCTCTTTAAAAAGTTAGTTTCAAATCAGATTAAATTAAATTTTTTTACCGGCTTCCTCCTTCCCCTTCCGGTTCCAAGCCTCACCTATTTTTCATTGTTATTATCAAAAGAAGAGAATTTCATGTGAGAGAGAGCGCTGTTTAACATGAGAAATAAGAGATATAAACTGTGAAGGCAAACTCACATCTATATGAATCCAAAGGAACATCCAATTTTTAATTAGGTGAAATATTTGTTAAAAGAATTTTGAAACAAAAATAAATACAGAAAGAAAGAAAATATTAAGAATCTGAATCGAATTTTGCCTATATGAGTAAAATGTAGTCAGTTTGACCACAGTTTATACCTCGAATTTCTCTTAATTTGGAAGCTTCTAAGAAAGGAAGTCACAAATTCACACACATAAACACACCCATACAAAAAATAATAATCTGCTGATCTAAGTACAATAGCATAAGGCACTCTCTCTTTAAAAAGTTAGTTTCAAATCAGATTAAATTAAATTTTTTTACCGGCTTCCTCCTTCCCCTTCCGGTTCCAAGCCTCACCTATTTTTCATTGTTATTATCAAAAGAATAGAATTTCAGGTGAGAGAGAGCGCTGTTTAACATGAGAAATAAGAGATATAAACTGTGAAGGCAAACTCACATCTATATGAATCCAAAGAAACATCCAATTTTTAATTAGGTGTAATATTTGTTAAAAGAATTTTGAAAAAAAAAAAGAAAGAAAGAAAATATGAAGAATCTGAATCGAATTTTGCCTATATGAGTAAAATGGCGTCAGTTTGACCACAGTTTATATCTAGAATTTCTCTTAATTTGAAAGCTTCTAAGAAAGGAAGTCACAAATTCACACACATAAACACACATATACGAAAAAAAAAAATGGAAATCATCTGATCTAAGTACAATAGCATAAGGCACTCTCTCTTTAAAAAGTTTCAAATCAGATTAAATTAAATTTTTTTTACCGGCTTCCTCCTTCCCCTTCCGGTTCCAAACCTCACCTATTTTTCAATGTTATTATCAAAAGAAGAGAATTTCATGTGTGAGAGAGAGCGCTGTTTAACTTGAGAAATAGGAGCTATAAACTGTGAAGACAAACTCACATCTTTATGAATCCAAAGAAGCATTTAATTTTTAATTAGGTGAAATATTTGTTAAAAGAATTTTGAAAAAAAAGAAAGAAAGAAAGAAAATATTAAGAATCTGAATCGAATTTTGCCTATATGAGTAAAATGTAGTCAGTTTGACCACAGTTTATATCTCGAATTTCTGTTAATTTGGAAGCTTCTAAGAAAGGACGTAACAAATTCACACACATAAACACACTCATACAAAAAAAAAAAAATAATAATCTGCTGATCTAAATACAATAGCATAAGGCACTCTCTCTTTAAAAAGTTAGTTTCAAATCAGAGTAAATTAAATTTTTTTTTACCGGCTTCCTCCTTCCCCTTCCGGTTCCAAGCCTCACCTATTTTTCAATATTATCAAAAGAAGAGAATTTCATGTGAGAGAGAGCGCTGTTTAACTTGAGAAATAGGAGCTATAAACTGTGAAGACAAATTCACATCTATATGAATCCAAAAGAACATCCAATTTTTAATTAGGTGAAATATTTGTTAAAAGAATTTTGAAAAAAAAAATAAATACTGAAAGAAAGAAAATATTAAGAATCTGAATCGAATTTTGCCTATATGAGTAAAATGTAGTCAGTTTGACCACAGTTTATATCTCGAATTTCTCTTATATTGGAAGCTTCTAAGAAAGGAAGTCACAAATTCACACACATAAACACACCCATACAAAAAATAATAATCTGCTGATCTAAGTACAATAGCATAAGGCACTCTCTCTTTAAAAAGTTAGTTTCAAATCAGATTAAATTAAATTTTTTTTACCGGCTTCCTCCTTCCCCTTCCGGTTCCAAGCCTCACCTATTTTTCATTGTTATTATCAAAAGAAGAGAATTTCATGTGAGAGAGAGCGCTGTTTAACTTGAGAAATAAGAGATATAAACTGTGAAGGCAAACTCACATCTATATGAATCCAAAGAAACATCCAATTTTTTATTAGGTGTAATATTTGTTAAAAGAATTTTGAAAAAAAAAGAAAGAAAGAAAATATGAAGAATCTGAATCGAATTTTGCCTATATGAGTAAAATGTCGTCAGTTTGACCACAGTTTATATCTCGAATTTCTCTTAATTTGGAAGCTTCTAAGAAAGGAAGTCACAAATTCACACACATTAACACACACATACAAAAAAAAAAGGAAATCAGCTGATCTAAGTACAATAGCATAAGGCACTCTCTCTCTAATAAGTTTCAAATCAGATTAAATTAAATTATTTTTTTACCGGCTCACTCCTTCCCCTTCCGGTTCAAGCCTCACCTAATTTTCAATATTATCAAAAGAAGAGAATTAATTTCATGTATGAGAGAGAACGCTGTTTAACTTGAGAAATAAGAGTTATAAACTGTGAAGACAAACTTACATCTATATGAATCCAAAGGAGCATCCAATTTTTAATTAGGTGAAATATTTGTTAAAAGAATTTTGAAAAAAAAAAGAAAGAAAGAAAATATGAAGAACTGAATCGAATTTTGCCTATATGAGTAAAATGTAGTCAGTTTGACCACAGTTTATATCTAGAATTTCTCTTAATTTTGAAGCTTCTAAGAAAGGGAGTCACAAATTCACACACATAAACACACACATACGAAAAAAAAAAAGGAAATCAGCTGATCTAAGTACAATAGCGTAAGGCACTCTCTCTTTAAAAAGTTTGAAATCCGATTAAATTAAATTTTTTTTACCGGCTTCCTCCTTCCCCTTCCGGTTCCAAGCCTCACCTATTTTTCAATGTTATTATCAAAAGAAGAGAATTTCATGTGAGAGAGAGCGCTGTTTAACTTGAGAAATAAGAGATATAAACTGTGAAGACAAACTCACATCTATATAAATCCAAAGGAACATCCAATTTTTAATTAGGTGTAATATTTGTTAAAAGAATTTTGAAAAAAAAAGAAAGAAAGAAAATATGAAGAATCTGAATCGAATTTTGCCTATATGAGTAAAATGGCGTCAGTTTGACCACAGTTTATATCTCGAATTTCTCTTAATTTGGAAGCTTCTAAGAAAGGAAGTCACAAATTCACACACATAAACACACACATACGAAAAAAAAGGAAATCAGCTGATCTAAGTACAATAGCATAAGGCACTCTCTCTTTAAAAAGTTTCAAATCAGATTAAATTAAATTTTTTTTAACGGCTTCCTCCTTCCCCTTCCGGTTCCAAGCCTCACCTATTTTTCAATGTTATTATCAAAAGAAGAGAATTTCATGTGAGAGAGAGCGCTGTTTAACTTGAGAAATAAGAGTTATAAACTGTGAAGACAAACTTACATCTATATGAATCCAAAGAAACATCCAATTTTTAATTAGGTGTAATATTTGTTAAAAGAATTTTGAAAAAAGAAAAAAAAATATTAAGAATCTGAATCGAATTTTGCCTATATGAGTAAAATGTAGTCAGTTTGACCACAGTTTATATCTCGAATTTCTCTTAATTTGGAAGCTTCTAAGAAAGGACGTAACAAATTCACACACATTAACACACACATACAAAAAAAAAAAAGGAAATCAGCTGACCTAAGTACAATAGCATAAGGCACTCTCTCTTTAATAAGTTTCAAATAAGATTAAATTAAATTATTTTTTTCCGGCTTCCTCCTTCCCCTTCCGGTTCCAAGCCTCACCTAATTTTCAATATTATCAAAAGAAGAGAATTTCATGTGTGAGAGAGAGCGCTGTTTAACTTGAGAAATAAGAGTTATAATCTGTGAAGACAAACTTACATCTATATGAATCCAAAGAAACATCCAATTTTTAATTAGGTGTAATATTTGTTAAAAGAAATCTGAAAAAAATAAAAGAAAGAAAAAAAATATTAAGAATCTGAATCGAATTTTGCCTATATGAGTAAAAGGTAGTCAGTTTGACCACAGTTTATATCTCGAATTTCTCTTAATTTGGAAGCTTCTAAGAAAGGAAGTCACAAATTCACACACATAAACACACCCATACAAAAAATAATAATCTGCTGATCTAAGTACAATAGCATAAGGCACTCTCTCTTAAAAAGTTAGTTTCAAATCAGATTAAATTAAATTTTTTTACCGGCTTCCTCCTTCCCCTTCCGGTTCCAAGCCTCACCTATTTTTCATTGTTATTATCAAAAGAAGAGAATTTCATGTGAGAGAGAGCGCTGTTTAACTTGAGAAATAAGAGATAAAAACTGTGAAGGCAAACGCACATCTATATGAATCCAAAGAAACATCCAATTTTTAATTAGGTGTAATATTTGTTAAAAAATTTTGAAAAAAAAAAGAAAGAAAGAAAATATTAAGAATCTGAATCGAATTTTGCCTATGTGAGTAAAAGGTAGTCAGTTTGACCACAGTTTATACCTCGAATTTCTCTTAATTTGGAAGCTTCTAAGAAAGGAAGTCACAAATTCACACACATAAACACACCCATACAAAAAATAATAATCTGCTGATCTAAGTACAATAGCATAAGGCACTCTCTCTTTAAAAAGTTAGTTTCAAATCAGATTAAATTAAATTTTTTTTACCGGCTTCCTCCTTGCCCTTCCGGTTCCAAGCCTCACCTATTTTTCAATGTTATTATCAAAAGAAGAGAATTTCATGTGAGAGAGAGCGCTGTTTAACATGAGAAATAAGAGATATAAACTGTGAAGGCAAACTCACATCTATATGAATCCAAAGAAACATCAATTTTTAATTAGGTGTAATATTTGTTAAAAGAATTTTGAAAAAAAAAAAGAAAGAAAGAAAATATGAAGAATCTGAATCGAATTTTGCCTATATGAGTAAAATGGCGTCAGTTTGACCACAGTTTATATCTAGAATTTCTCTTAATTTGAAAGCTTCTAAGAAAGGAAGTTACAAATTCACACACATAAACACACACATACGAAAAAAAAAAAGAAATCAGCTGATCTAAGTACAATAGCATAAGGCACTCTCTCTTTAAAAAGTTTCAAATCAGATTAAATTAAATTTCTTTTTACCGGCTTCCTCCTTCCCCTTCCGGTTCCAAGCCTCACCTATTTTTCAATGTTATTATCAAAAGAAGAGAATTTCATGTGTGAGAGAGAGCGCTGTTTAACTTGAGAAATAGGAGCTATAAACTGTGAAGACAAACTCACATCTTTATGAATCCAAAGAAGCATTTAATTTTTAATTAGGTGAAATATTTGTTAAAAGAATTTTGAAAAAAAAGAAAGAAAGAAAGAAAATATTAAGAATCTGAATCGAATTTTGCCTATATGAGTAAAATGTAGTCAGTTTGACCGCAGTTTATATCTCGAATTTCTCTTAATTTGGAAGCTTCTAAGAAAGGACGTAACAAATTCACACACATAAACACACTCATACAAAAAAATAAATAATAATCTGCTGATCTAAGTACAATAGCATAAGGCACTCTCTCTTTAAAAAGTTAGTTTCAAATCAGAGTAAATTAAATTTTTTTTTACCGGCTTCCTCCTTCCCCTTCCGGTTCCAAGCCTCACCTATTTTTCAATATTATCAAAAGAAGAGAATTTCATGTGAGAGAGAGCGCTGTTTAACTTGAGAAATAGGAGCTATAAACTGTGAAGACAAACTCACATCTATATGAATCCAAAGAAACATCCAATTTTTAATTAGGTGTAATATTTGTTAAAAGAATTTTGAAAAAAAAAAAAAAAAAAGAAAGAAAGAAAATATTAGGAATCTGAATCGAATTTTGCCTATATGAGTAAAATGTAGTCAGTTTGACCACAGTTTATATCTCGAATTTCTCTTAATTTGGAAGCTTCTAAGAAAGGAAGTCTCAAATTCACACACATAAACACACACATACGAAAAAAAAAAAAGGAAATCAGCTGATCTTAGTACAATAGCGTAAGGCACTCTCTCTTTAAAAAGTTTGAAATCAGATTAAATTAAATTTTTTTTACCGGCTTCCTCCTTCCCCTTCCGGTTCCAAGCCTCACCTTTTTTTCAATATTATCAAAAGAAGAGAAATTCATGTGAGAGAGAGCGCTGTTTAACTTGAGAAATAGGAGCTATAAACTGTGAAGACAAACTCACATCTTTATGAATCCAAAGGAGCATCCAATTTTTAATTAGGTGTAATATTTGTTAAAAGAATTTTGAAAAAAAAAAAGAACGAAAGAAAATATGAAGAATCTGAATCGAATTTTGCCTATATGAGTAAAATGGCGTCAGTTTGACCACAGTTTATATCTAGAATTTCTCTTAATTTGAAAGCTTCTAAGAAAGGAAGTCACAAATTCACACACATAAACACACACATACGAAAAAAAAAGGAAATCAGCTGATCTAAGTACAATAGCGTAAGGCACTCTCTCTTTAAAAAGTTTCAAATCAGATTAAATTAATTTTTTTTTACCGGCTTCCTCCTTCCCCTTCCGGTTCCAAGCCTCACCTATTTTTCAATGTTATTATCAAAAGAAGAGAATTTCATGTGTGAGAGAGAGCGCTGTTTAACTTGAGAAATAGGAGCTATAAACTGTGAAGACAAACTCACATCTTTATAAATCCAAAGAAGCATTTAATTTTTAATTAGGTGAAATATTTGTTAAAAGAATTTTGAAAAAAAAGAAAGAAAGAAAGAAAGGAAGAAAATATTAAGAATCTGAATCGAATTTTGCCTATATGAGTAAAATGTAGTCAGTTTGACCACAGTTTATATCTCGAATTTCTCTTAATTTGTAAGCTTCTAAGAAAGGACGTAACAAATTCACACACATAAACACACACATACAAAAAAATAAATAATAATCTGCTGATCTAAGTACAATAGCATAAGGCACTCTCTCTTTAAAAAGTTAGTTTCAAATCAGAGTAAATTAAATTTTTTTTTACCGGCTTCCTCCTTCCCCTTCCGGTTCCAAGCCTCACCTATTTTTCAATATTATCAAAAGAAGAGAATTTCATGTGAGAGAGAGCGCTGTTTAACTTGAGAAATAGGAGTTATAAACTGTGAAGACAAACTCACATCTATATGAATCCAAAGGAACATCCAATTTTTAATTAGGTGAAATATTTGTTAAAAGAATTTTGAAACAAAAATAAATACAGAAAGAAAGAAAATATTAAGAATCTGAATCGAATTTTGCCTATATGAGTAAAATGTAGTCAGTTTGACCACAGTTTATACCTCGAATTTCTCTTAATTTGGAAGCTTCTAAGAAAGGAAGTCACAAATTCACACACATAAACACACCCATACAAAAAATAATAATCTGCTGATCTAAGTACAATAGCATAAGGCACTCTCTCTTTAAAAAGTTAGTTTCAAATCAGATTAAATTAAATTTTTTTACCGGCTTCCTCCTTCCCCTTCCGGTTCCAAGCCTCACCTATTTTTCATTGTTATTATCAAAAGAATAGAATTTCATGTGAGAGAGAGCGCTGTTTAACATGAGAAATAAGAGATATAAACTGTGAAGGCAAACTCACATCTATATGAATCCAGAGAAACATCCAATTTTTAATTAGGTGTAATATTTGTTAAAAGAATTTTGAAAAAAAAAAAAGAAAGAAAGAAAATATGAAGAATCTGAATCGAATTTTGCCTATATGAGTAAAATGGCGTCAGTTTGACCACAGTTTATATCTAGAATTTCTCTTAATTTGAAAGCTTCTAAGAAAGGAAGTCACAAATTCACACACATAAACACACATATACGAAAAAAAAAAAATGGAAATCATCTGATCTAAGTACAATAGCATAAGGCACTCTCTCTTTAAAAAGTTTCAAATCAGATTAAATTAAATTTTTTTTACCGGCTTCCTCCTTCCCCTTCCGGTTCCAAACCTCACCTATTTTTCAATGTTATTATCAAAAGAAGAGAATTTCATGTGTGAGAGAGAGCGCTGTTTAACTTGAGAAATAGGAGCTATAAACTGTGAAGACAAACTCACATCTTTATGAATCCAAAGAAGCATTTAATTTTTAATTAGGTGAAATATTTGTTAAAAGAATTTTGAAAAAAAAGAAAGAAAGAAAGAAAATATTAAGAATCTGAATCGAATTTTGCCTATATGAGTAAAATGTAGTCAGTTTGACCACAGTTTATATCTCGAATTTCTGTTAATTTGGAAGCTTCTAAGAAAGGACGTAACAAATTCACACACATAAACACACTCATACAGAAAAAAAAAATAATAATAATCTGCTGATCTAAGTACAATAGCATAAGGCACTCTCTCTTTAAAAAGTTAGTTTCAAATCAGAGTAAATTAAATTTTTTTTTACCGGCTTCCTCCTTCCCCTTCCGGTTCCAAACCTCACCTATTTTTCAATATTATCAAAAGAAGAGAATTTCATGTGAGAGAGAGCGCTGTTTAACTTGAGAAATAGGAGCTATAAACTGTGAAGACAAACTCACATCTATATGAATCCAAAAGAACATCCAATTTTTAATTAGGTGAAATATTTGTTAAAAGAATTTTGAAAAAAAAAAATAAATACTGAAAGAAATTAAATATTAAGAATCTGAATCGAATTTTGCCTATATGAGTAAAATGTAGTCAGTTTGACCACAGTTTATATCTCGAATTTCTCTTAATTTGGAAGCTTCTAAGAAAGGAAGTCACAAATTCACACACATAAACACACCCATACAGAAAATAATAATCTGCTGATCTAAGTACAATAGCATAAGGCACTCTCTCTTTAAAAAGTTAGTTTCAAATCAGATTAAATTAAATTTTTTTTACCGGCTTCCTCCTTCCCCTTCCGGTTCCAAGCCTCACCTATTTTTCATTGTTATTATCAAAAGAAGAGAATTTCATGTGAGAGAGAGCGCTGTTTAACTTGAGAAATAAGAGATATAAACTGTGAAGGCAAACTCACATCTATATGAATCAAAAGAAACATCCAATTTTTTATTAGGTGTAATATTTGTTAAAAGAATTTTGAAAAAAAAAGAAAGAAAGAAAATATGAAGAATCTGAATCGAATTTTGCCTATATAAGTAAAATGTCGTCAGTTTGACCACAGTTTATATCTCGAATTTCTCTTAATTTGGAAGCTTCTAAGAAAGGAAGTCCCAAATTCACACACATTAACACACACATACAAAAAAAAAAAGGAAATCAGCTGATCTAAGTACAATAGCATAAGGCACTCTCTCTTTAATAAGTTTCAAATCAGATTAAATTAAATTATTTTTTTACCGTCTCACTCCTTCCCCTTCCGGTTCAAGCCTCACCTAATTTTCAATATTATCAAAAGAAGAGAATTTCATGTGTGAGAGAGAGCGCTGTTTAACTTGAGAAATAAGAGTTATAAACTGTGAAGACAAACTTACATCTATATGAATCCAAAGAAACATCCAATTTTTAATTAGGTGTAATATTTGTTAAAAGAATTTTGAAAAAAAAAAAAAAAAAGAAAGAAAGAAAGAAAATATTAGGAATCTGAATCGAATTTTGCCTATATGAGTAAAATGTAGTCAGTTTGACCACAGTTTATATCTCGAATTTCTCTTAATTTGGAAGCTTCTAAGAAAGGAAGTCACAAATTCACACACATAAACACACACATACGAAAAAAAAAAGGAAATCAGCTGATCTTAGTACAATAGCGTAAGGCACTCTCTCTTTAAAAAGTTTGAAATCAGATTAAATTAAATTTTTTTTACCGGCTTCCTCCTTCCCCTTCCGGTTCCAAGCCTCACCTTTTTTTCAATATTATCAAAAGAAGAGAAATTCATGTGAGAGAGAGCGCTGTTTAACTTGAGAAATAGGAGCTATAAACTGTGAAGACAAACTCACATCTTTATGAATCCAAAGGAGCATCCAATTTTTAATTAGGTGTAATATTTGTTAAAAGAATTTTGAAAAAAAAAAAGAAAGAAAGAAAATATGAAGAATCTGAATCGAATTTTGCCTATATGAGTAAAATGGCGTCAGTTTGACCACAGTTTATATCTAGAATTTCTCTTAATTTGAAAGCTTCTAAGAAAGGAAGTCACAAATTCACACACATAAACACACACATACGAAAAAAAAAGGAAATCAGCTGATCTAAGTACAATAGCATAAGGCACTCTCTCTTTAAAAAGTTTCAAATCAGATTAAATTAATTTTTTTTTACCGGCTTCCTCCTTCGCCTTCCGGTTCCAAGCCTCACCAATTTTTCAATGTTATTATCAAAAGAAGAGAATTTCATGTTTGAGAGAGAGCGCTGTTTAACTTGAGAAATAGGAGCTATAAACTGTGAAGACAAACTCACATCTTTATGAATCCAAAGGAGCATCCAATTTTTAATTAGGTGTAATATTTGTTAAAAGAATTTTGAAAAAAAAAAAGAAAGAAAGAAAATATGAAGAATCTGAATCGAATTTTGCCTATATGAGTAAAATGGCGTCAGTTTGACCACAGTTTATATCTAGAATTTCTCTTAATTTGAAAGCTTCTAAGAAAGGAAGTCACAAATTCACACACATAAACACACACATACGAAAAAAAAAGGAAATCAGCTGATCTAAGTACAATAGCATAAGGCACTCTCTCTTTAAAAAGTTTCAAATCAGATTAAATTAATTTTTTTTTACCGGCTTCCTCCTTCCCCTTCCGGTTCCAAGCCTCACCAATTTTTCAATGTTATTATCAAAAGAAGAGAATTTCATGTGTGAGAGAGAGCGCTGTTTAACTTGAGAAATAGGAGCTATAAACTGTGAAGACAAACTCACATCTTTATGAATCCAAAGAAGCATTTAATTTTTAATTAGGTGAAATATTTGTTAAAAGAATTTTGAAAAAAAAGAAAGAAAGAAAGAAAATGTTAAGAATCTGAATCGAATTTTGCCTATATGAGTAAAATGTAGTCAGTTTGACCACAGTTTATATCTCGAATTTCTCTTAATTTGGAAGCTTCTAAGAAAGGACGTAACAAATTCACACACATAAACACACTCATACAAAAAAATAAATAATAATCTGCTGATCTAAGTACAATAGCATAAGGCACTCTCTCTTTAAAAAGTTAGTTTCAAATCAGAGTAAATTAAATTTTTTTTTACCGGCTTCCTCCTTCCCCTTCCGGTTCCAAGCCTCACCTATTTTTCAATATTATCAAAAGAAGAGAATTTCATGTGAGAGAGAGCGCTGTTTAACTTGAGAAATAGGAGCTATAAACTGTGAAGACAAACTCACATCTATATGAATCCAAAAGAACATCCAATTTTTAATTAGGTGAAATATTTGTTAAAAGAATTTTGAAAAAAAAGAAAGAAAGAAAGAAAATGTTAAGAATCTGAATCGAATTTTGCCTATATGAGTAAAATGTAGTCAGTTTGACCACAGTTTATATCTCGAATTTCTCTTAATTTGGAAGCTTCTAAGAAAGGAAGTCACAAATTCACACACATAAACACACCCATACAAAAAATAATAATCTGCTGATCTAAGTACAATAGCATAAGGCACTCTCTCTTTAAAAAGTTAGTTTCAAATCAGATTAAATTAAATTTTTTTACCGGCTTCCTCCTTCCCCTTCCGGTTCCAAGCCTCACCTATTTTTCATTGTTTTTATCAAAAGAAGAGAATTTCATGTGAGAGAGAGCGCTGTTTAACTTGAGAAATAAGAGATATAAACTGTGAAGGCAAACTCACATCTATATGAATCCAAAGAAACATCCAATTTTTTATTAGGTGTAATATTTGTTAAAAGAATTTTGAAAAAAAAAGAAAGAAAGAAAATATGAAGAATCTGAATCGAATTTTGCCTATATGAGTAAAATGTCGTCAGTTTGACCACAGTTTATATCTCGAATTTCTCTTAATTTGGAAGCTTCTAAGAAAGGAAGTCCCAAATTCACACACATTAACACACACATACAAAAAAAAAAAAAGGAAATCAGCTGATCTAAGTACAATAGCATAAGGCACTCTCTCTTTAATAAGTTTCAAATCAGATTAAATTAAATTATTTTTTTACCGGCTCACTCCTTCCCCTTCCGGTTCAAGCCTCACCTAATTTTCAATATTATCAAAAGAAGAGAATTTCATGTGTGAGAGAGAGCGCTGTTTAACTTGAGAAATAAGAGTTATAAACTGTGAAGACAAACTTACATCTATATGAATCCAAAGAAACATCCAATTTTTAATTAGGTGTAATATTTGTTAAAAGAATTTTGAAAAAAAAAAAAAAAAAGAAAGAAAGAAAATATTAGGAATCTGAATCGAATTTTGCCTATATGAGTAAAATATAGTCAGTTTGACCACAGTTTATATCTCGAATTTCTCTTAATTTGGAAGCTTCTAAGAAAGGAAGTCACAAATTCACACACATAAACACACACATACGAAAAAAAAAAAAAGGAAATCAGCTGATCTTAGTACAATAGCGTAAGGCACTCTCTCTTTAAAAAGTTTGAAATCAGATTAAATTAAATTTTTTTTACCGGCTTCCTCCTTCCCCTTCCGGTTCCAAGCCTCACCTTTTTTTCAATATTATCAAAAGAAGAGAAATTCATGTGAGAGAGAGCGCTGTTTAACTTGAGAAATAGGAGCTATAAACTGTGAAGACAAACTCACATCTTTATGAATCCAAAGAAGCATTTAATTTTTAATTAGGTGAAATATTTGTTAAAGAATTTTGAAAAAAAAGAAAGAAAGAAAGAAAATATTAAGAATCTGAATCGAATTTTGCCTATATGAGTAAAATGTAGTCAGTTTGACCACAGTTTATATCTCGAATTTCTCTTAATTTGGAAGCTTCTAAGAAAGGACGTAACAAATTCACACACATAAACACACTCATACAAAAAAATAAATAATAATCTGCTGATCTAAGTACAATAGCATAAGGCACTCTCTCTTTAAAAAGTTAGTTTCAAATCAGAGTAAATTAAATTTTTTTTTACCGGCTTCCTCCTTCCCCTTCCGGTTCCAAGCCTCACCTATTTTTCAATATTATCAAAAGAAGAGAATTTCATGTGAGAGAGAGCGCTGTTTAACTTGAGAAATAGGAGCTATAAACTGTGAAGACAAACTCACATCTATATGAATCCAAAAGAACATCCAATTTTTAATTAGGTGAAATATTTGTTAAAAGAATTTTGAAAAAAAAAATAAATACTGAAAGAAAGAAAATATTAAGAATCTGAATCGAATTTTGCCTATATGAGTAAAATGTAGTCAGTTTGACCACAGTTTATATCTCGAATTTCTCTTAATTTGGAAGCTTCTAAGAAAGGAAGTCACAAATTCACACACATAAACACACCCATACAAAAAATAATAATCTGCTGATCTAAGTACAATAGCATAAGGCACTCTCTCTTTAAAAAGTTAGTTTCAAATCAGATTAAATTAAATTTTTTTTACCGGCTTCCTCCTTCCCCTTCCGGTTCCAAGCCTCACCTATTTTTCATTGTTTTTATCAAAAGAAGAGAATTTCATGTGAGAGAGAGCGCTGTTTAACTTGAGAAATAAGAGATATAAACTGTGAAGGCAAACTCACATCTATATGAATCCAAAGAAACATCCAATTTTTTATTAGGTGTAATATTTGTTAAAAGAATTTTGAAAAAAAAAGAAAGAAAGAAAATATGAAGAATCTGAATCGAATTTTGCCTATATGAGTAAAATGTCGTCAGTTTGACCACAGTTTATATCTCGAATTTCTCTTAATTTGGAAGCTTCTAAGAAAGGAAGTCCCAAATTCACACACATTAACACACACATACAAAAAAAAAAAAAAAGGAAATCAGCTGATCTAAGTACAATAGCATAAGGCACTCTCTCTTTAATAAGTTTCAAATCAGATTAAATTAAATTATTTTTTTACCGGCTCACTCCTTCCCCTTCCGGTTCAAGCCTCAC
Source organism: Salticus scenicus (assembly GCA_963930645.1). Lineage (NCBI taxonomy): Eukaryota > Metazoa > Arthropoda > Arachnida > Araneae > Salticidae > Salticus > Salticus scenicus. Next base: position 292,536,884 of record OZ005655.1, on the reverse strand, counting down.
CTAATTTTCAATATTATCAAAAGAAGAGAATTTCATGTGTGAGAGAGAGCGCTGTTTAACTTGAGAAATAAGAGTTATAAACTGTGAAGACAAACTTACATCTATATGAATCCAAAGAAACATCCAATTTTTAATTAGGTGTAATATTTGTTAAAAGAATTTTGAAAAAAAAAAAAAAAAAGAAAGAAAGAAAATATTAGGAATCTGAATCGAATTTTGCCTATATGAGTAAAATATAGTCAGTTTGACCACAGTTTATATCTCGAATTTCTCTTAATTTGGAAGCTTCTAAGAAAGGAAGTCACAAATTCACACACATAAACACACACATACGAAAAAAAAAAAAAGGAAATCAGCTGATCTTAGTACAATAGCGTAAGGCACTCTCTCTTTAAAAAGTTTGAAATCAGATTAAATTAAATTTTTTTTACCGGCTTCCTCCTTCCCCTTCCGGTTCCAAGCCTCACCTTTTTTTCAATATTATCAAAAGAAGAGAAATTCATGTGAGAGAGAGCGCTGTTTAACTTGAGAAATAGGAGCTATAAACTGTGAAGACAAACTCACATCTTTATGAATCCAAAGAAGCATTTAATTTTTAATTAGGTGAAATATTTGTTAAAGAATTTTGAAAAAAAAGAAAGAAAGAAAGAAAATATTAAGAATCTGAATCGAATTTTGCCTATATGAGTAAAATGTAGTCAGTTTGACCACAGTTTATATCTCGAATTTCTCTTAATTTGGAAGCTTCTAAGAAAGGACGTAACAAATTCACACACATAAACACACTCATACAAAAAAATAAATAATAATCTGCTGATCTAAGTACAATAGCATAAGGCACTCTCTCTTTAAAAAGTTAGTTTCAAATCAGAGTAAATTAAATTTTTTTTTACCGGCTTCCTCCTTCCCCTTCCGGTTCCAAGCCTCACCTATTTTTCAATATTATCAAAAGAAGAGAATTTCATGTGAGAGAGAGCGCTGTTTAACTTGAGAAATAGGAGCTATAAACTGTGAAGACAAACTCACATCTATATGAATCCAAAAGAACATCCAATTTTTAATTAGGTGTAATATTTGTTAAAAGAATTTTGAAAAAACAAGAAAGAAAGAAAATATGAAGAATCTGAATCGAATTTCCTATATGAGTAAAATGGCGTCAGTTTGACCACAGTTTATATCTCGAATTTCTCTTAATTTGGAAGCTTCTAAGAAAGGAAGTCACAAATTCACACACATAAACACACACATACGAAAAAAAAAGGAAATCAGCTGATCTAAGTACAATAGCATAAGGCACTCTCTCTTTAAAAAGTTTCAAATCAGATTAAATTAAATTTTTTTTACCGGCTTCCTCCTTCCCCTTCCGGTTCCAAGCCTCACCTATTTTTCAATGTTATTATCAAAAGAAGAGAATTTCATGTGTGAGAGAGAGCGCTGTTTAACTTGAGAAATAGGAGCTATAAACTGTGAAGACAAACTCACATCTTTATGAATCCAAAGAAGCATTTAATTTTTAATTAGGTGAAATATTTGTTAAAAGAATTTAAAAAAAAAAAAAAAAAATAGAAAGAAAGAAAGAAAGAAAAAAAATATTAAGAGTCTGAATCGAATTTTGCCTATATGAGTAAAATGTAGTCAGTTTGACCACAGTTTATATCTCGAATTTCTCTTAATTTGGAAGCTTCTAAGAAAGGACGTAACAAATTCACACACATTAACACACACATACAAAAAAAAAGGAAATCAGCTGATCTAAGTACAATAGCATAAGGCACTCTCTCTTTAAAAAGTTTCAAATCAGATTAAATTAAATTTTTTTTACCGGCTTCCTCCTTCCCCTTCCGGTTCCAAGCCTCACCTATTTTTCAATGTTATTATCAAAAGAAGAGAATTTCATGTGAGAGAGAGCGCTGTTTAAATTGAGAAATAAGAGCTATAAACTGTGAAGACAAACTTACATCTATATGAATCCAAAGAAACATCCAATTTTTAATTAGGTTTAATATTTGTTAAAAGAATTTTGAAAAAAAAAAAAAAAAGAAAGAAAGAAAGAAAATATTAGGAATCTGAATCGAATTTTGCCTATATGAGTAAAATGTAGTCAGTTTGACCACAGTTTATATCTCGAATTTCTCTTAATTTGGAAGCTTCTAAGAAAGGAAGTCACAAATTCACACACATAAACACACCCATACAAAAAATAATAATCTGCTGATCTAAGTACAATAGCATAAGGCACTCTCTCTTTAAAAAGTTAGTTTCAAATCAGATTAAATTAAATTTTTTTTACCGGCTTCCTCCTTCCCCTTCCGGTTCCAAGCCTCACCTATTTTTCAATGTTATTATCAAAAGAAGAGAATTTCATGTGTGAGAGAGAGCGCTGTTTAACTTGAGAAATAGGAGCTATAAACTGTGAAGACAAACTCACATCTTTATGAATCCAAAGAAGCATTTAATTTTTAATTAGGTGAAATATTTGTTAAAAGAATTTTGAAAAAAAAGAAAGAAAGAAAGAAAATGTTAAGAATCTGAATCGAATTTTGCCTATATGAGTAAAATGTAGTCAGTTTGACCACAGTTTATATCTCGAATTTCTCTTAATTTGGAAGCTTCTAAGAAAGGACGTAACAAATTCACACACATAAACACACTCATACAAAAAAATAAATAATAATCTGCTGATCTAAGTACAATAGCATAAGGCACTCTCTCTTTAAAAAGTTAGTTTCAAATCAGAGTAAATTAAATTTTTTTTTACCGGCTTCCTCCTTCCCCTTCCGGTTCCAAGCCTCACCTATTTTTCAATATTATCAAAAGAAGAGAATTTCATGTGAGAGAGAGCGCTGTTTAACTTGAGAAATAGGATCTATAAACTGTGAAGACAAACTCACATCTATATGAATCCAAAAGAACATCCAATTTTTAATTAGGTGAAATATTTGTTAAAAGAATTTTGAAAAAAAAAAATAAATACTGAAAGAAAGAAAATATTAAGAATCTGAATCGAATTTTGCCTATATGAGTAAAATGTAGTCAGTTTGACCACAGTTTATATCTCGAATTTCTCTTAATTTGGAAGCTTCTAAGAAAGGAAGTCACAAATTCACACACATAAACACACCCATACAAAAAATAATAATCTGCTGATCTAAGTACAATAGCATAAGGCACTCTCTCTTTAAAAAGTTAGTTTCAAATCAGATTAAATTAAATTTTTTTTACCGGCTTCCTCCTTCCCCTTCCGGTTCCAAGCCTCACCTATTTTTCATTGTTATTATCAAAAGAAGAGAATTTCATGTGAGAGAGAGCGCTGTTTAACTTGAGAAATAAGAGATATAAACTGTGAAGGCAAACTCACATCTATATGAATCCAAAGAAACATCCAATTTTTTATTAGGTGTAATATTTGTTAAAAGAATTTTGAAAAAAAAAGAAAGAAAGAAAATATGAAGAATCTGAATCGAATTTTGCCTATATGAGTAAAATGTCGTCAGTTTGACCACAGTTTATATCTCGAATTTCTCTTAATTTGGAAGCTTCTAAGAAAGGAAGTCCCAAATTCACACACATTAACACACACATACAAAAAAAAAAAAAAAAGGAAATCAGCTGATCTAAGTACAATAGCATAAGGCACTCTCTCTTTAATAAGTTTCAAATCAGATTAAATTAAATTATTTTTTTACCGGCTCACTCCTTCCCCTTCCGGTTCAAGCCTCACCTAATTTTCAATATTATCAAAAGAAGAGAATTTCATGTGTGAGAGAGAGCGCTGTTTAACTTGAGAAATAAGAGTTATAAACTGTGAAGACAAACTTACATCTATATGAATCCAAAGAAACATCCAATTTTTAATTAGGTGTAATATTTGTTAAAAGAATTTTGAAAAAAAAGAAAGAAAGAAAGAAAATATTAAGAATCTGAATCGAATTTTGCCTATATGAGTAAAATGTAGTCAGTTTGACCACAGTTTATATCTCGAATTTCTCTTAATTTGGAAGCTTCTAAGAAAGGACGTAACAAATTCACACACATAAACACACTCATACAAAAAAATAAATAATAATCTGCTGATCTAAGTACAATAGCATAAGGCACTCTCTCTTTAAAAAGTTAGTTTCAAATCAGAGTAAATTAAATTTTTTTTTACCGGCTTCCTCCTTCCCCTTCCGGTTCCAAGCCTCACCTATTTTTCAATATTATCAAAAGAAGAGAATTTCATGTGAGAGAGAGCGCTGTTTAACTTGAGAAATAGGAGCTATAAACTGTGAAGACAAACTCACATCTATATGAATCCAAAAGAACATCCAATTTTTAATTAGGTGTAATATTTGTTAAAAGAATTTTGAAAAAACAAGAAAGAAAGAAAATATGAAGAATCTGAATCGAATTTTGCCTATATGAGTAAAATGGCGTCAGTTTGACCACAGTTTATATCTCGAACTTCTCTTAATTTGGAAGCTTCTAAGAAAGGAAGTCACAAATTCACACACATAAACACACACATACGAAAAAAAAAGGAAATCAGCTGATCTAAGTACAATAGCATAAGGCACTCTCTCTTTAAAAAGTTTCAAATCAGATTAAATTAAATTTTTTTTACCGGCTTCCTCCTTCCCCTTCCGGTTCCAAGCCTCACCTATTTTTCAATGTTATTATCAAAAGAAGAGAATTTCATGTGTGAGAGAGAGCGCTGTTTAACTTGAGAAATAGGAGCTATAAACTGTGAAGACAAACTCACATCTTTATGAATCCAAAGAAGCATTTAATTTTTAATTAGGTGAAATATTTGTTAAAAGAATTTAAAAAAAAAAAAAAAATAGAAAGAAAGAAAGAAAGAAAAAAAATATTAAGATTCTGAATCGAATTTTGCCTATATGAGTAAAATGTAGTCAGTTTGACCACAGTTTATATCTCGAATTTCTCTTAATTTGGAAGCTTCTAAGAAAGGAAGTCACAAATTCACACACATAAACACACACATACGAAAAAAAAAGGAAATCAGCTGATCTAAGTACAATAGCGTAAGGCACTCTCTCTTTAAAAAGTTTGAAATCAGATTAAAATAAATTTTTTTTACCGGCTTCCTCCTTCCCCTTCCGGTTCCAAGCCTCACCTTTTTTTCAATATTTTCAAAAGAAGAGAAATTCATGTGAGAGAGAGCGCTGTTTAACTTGAGAAATAGGAGCTATAAACTGTGAAGACAAACTCACATCTTTATGAATCCAAAGGAGCATCCAATTTTTAATCAGGTGAAATATTTGTTAAAAGAATTTTGAAAAAAAAAAAAAGAAAGAAAGAAAATATGAAGAATCTGAATCGAATTTTGCCTATATGAGTAAAATGTAGTCAGTTTGACCACAGTTTATATCTCGAATTTCTCTTAATTTGGAAGCTTCTAAGAAAGGAAGTCACAAATTCACACACATAAACACACCCATTCAAAAAATAATAATCTGCTGATCTAAGTACAATAGCATAAGGCACTCTCTCTTTAAAAAGTTAGTTTCAAATTAGATTAAATTAAATTTTTTTTACCGGCTTCCTCTTTCCCCTTCCGGTTATAAGCCTCACCTATTTTTCATTGTTATTATCAAAAGAAGAGAATTTCATGTGAGAGAGAGCGCTGTTTAACTTGAGAAATAAGAGATATAAACTGTGAAGGCAAACTCACATCTATATGAATCCAAAGAAACATCCAATTTTTAATTAGGTGTAATATTTGTTAAAAGAATTTTGAAAAAAAAAGAAAGAAAAAAAATATGAAGAATCTGAATCGAATTTTGCCTATATGAGTAAAATGTCGTCAGTTTGACCACAGTTTATATCTCGAATTTCTCTTAATTTGGAAGCTTCTAAGAAAGGAAGTCACAAATTCACACACATAAACACACACATACGAAAAAAAAAGGAAATCAGCTGACCTAAGTACAATAGCATAAGGCACTCTCTCTTTAATAAGTTTCAAATGAGATTAAATTAAATTTTTTTTTACCGGCTTCCTCCTTCCCCTTCCGGTTCCAAGCCTCACCTAATTTTCAATATTATCAAAAGAAGAGAATTTCATGTGTGAGAGAGAGCGCTGTTTAACTTGAGAAATAGGAGCTATAAACTGTGAAGACAAACTCACATCTTTATGAATCCAAAGAAGCATTTAATTTTTAATTAGGTGAAATATTTGTTAAAAGAATTTTGAAAAAAAAGAAATAATAATGAATGAATGAAAATATTAAGAATCTGAATCGAATTTTGCCTATATGAGGAAAATGTAGTCAGTTTGACCACAGTTTATATCTCGAATTTCTCTTAACTTGAAAGCTTTTGTGAAAGGACATAACAAATTCAAACACATAAACACAAACATACAAAAAAAAAAAAAAAAAAAAAAGGAAATCAGCTGATCTAAGTACAATAGCATAAGGCACTCTCTCTTTAAAAAGTTTCAAATGAGATTAAATTAAATTTTTTTTTTTTTACCGGCTTCCTCCTTCCCCTTCCGGTCCGAAGCTTCACCTATTTTACAATGTTTTTATCAAAACAAGAGAGCTGTTTAACATGAGAAATAAGAGATATAAACTGTGAAGAAAAACACATCTATATGAATCCAAAGAAGCATCCAATTTTTAATTAGGTGTACATTAATTAAAAGAATTTTCAAAAAAAAAAAGAAGTCACAAATTCACACACATAAACACACCCATACAAAAAATAATAATCTGCTGATCTAAGTACAATAGCATAAGGCACTCTCTCTTTAAAAAGTTAGTTTCAAATCAGATTAAATTAAATTTTTTTTACCGGCTTCCTCCTTGCCCTTCCGGTTCCAAGCCTCACCTATTTTTCATTGTTATTATCAAAAGAAGAGAATTTCATGTGAGAGAGAGCGCTGTTTAACTTGAGAAATAAGAGATATAAACTGTGAAGGCAAACTCACATCTATATGAATCCAAAGAAACATCCAATTTTTTATTAGGTGTAATATTTGTTAAAAGAATTTTGAAAAAAAAAGAAAGAAAGAAAATATGAAGAATCTGAATCGAATTTTGCCTATATGAGTAAAATGTCGTCAGTTTGACCACAGTTTATATCTCGAATTTCTCTTAATTTGGAAGCTTCTAAGAAAGGAAGTCCCAAATTCACACACATTAACACACACATACAAAAAAAAAAGGAAATCAGCTGATCTAAGTACAATAGCATAAGGCACTCTCTCTTTAATAAGTTTCAAATCAGATTAAATTAAATTATTTTTTTACCGGCTCACTCCTTCCCCTTCCGGTTCAAGCCTCACCTAATTTTCAATATTATCAAAAGAAGAGAATTTCATGTGTGAGAGAGAGCGCTGTTTAACTTGAGAAATAGGAGCTATAAACTGTGAAGACAAACTCACATCTTTATGAATCCAAAGAAGCATTTAATTTTTAATTAGGTGAAATATTTGTTAAAAGAATTTTGAAAAAAAAGAAATAATAATGAATGAATGAAAATATTAAGAATCTGAATCGAATTTTGCCTATTTGAGGAAAATGTAGTCAGTTTGACCACAGTTTATATCTCGAATTTCTCTTAACTTGAAAGCTTTTGTGAAAGGACATAACAAATTCAAACACATAAACACAAACATACAAAAAAAAAAAAAAAAAAAAAAAAGGAAATCAGCTGATCTAAGTACAATAGCATAAGGCACTCTCTCTTTAAAAAGTTTCAAATGAGATTAAATTAAATTTTTTTTTTTTACCGGCTTCCTCCTTCCCCTTCCGGTCCGAAGCTTCACCTATTTTACAATGTTTTTATCAAAACAAGAGAGCTGTTTAACATGAGAAATAAGAGATATAAACTGTGAAGAAAAACACATCTATATGAATCCAAAGAAGCATCCAATTTTTAATTAGGTGTACATTAATTAAAAGAATTTTCAAAAAAAAAAAGAAGTCACAAATTCACACACATAAACACACCCATACAAAAAATAATAATCTGCTGATCTAAGTACAATAGCATAAGGCACTCTCTCTTTAAAAAGTTAGTTTCAAATCAGATTAAATTAAATTTTTTTTACCGGCTTCCTCCTTGCCCTTCCGGTTCCAAGCCTCACCTATTTTTCATTGTTATTATCAAAAGAAGAGAATTTCATGTGAGAGAGAGCGCTGTTTAACTTGAGAAATAAGAGATATAAACTGTGAAGGCAAACTCACATCTATATGAATCCAAAGAAACATCCAATTTTTTATTAGGTGTAATATTTGTTAAAAGAATTTTGAAAAAAAAAGAAAGAAAGAAAATATGAAGAATCTGAATCGAATTTTGCCTATATGAGTAAAATGTCGTCAGTTTGACCACAGTTTATATCTCGAATTTCTCTTAATTTGGAAGCTTCTAAGAAAGGAAGTCCCAAACTCACACACATTAACACACACATACAAAAAAAAAAAGGAAATCAGCTGATCTAAGTACAATAGCATAAGGCACTCTCTCTTTAATAAGTTTCAAATCAGATTAAATTAAATTATTTTTTTACCGGCTCACTCCTTCCCCTTCCGGTTCAAGCCTCACCTAATTTTCAATATTATCAAAAGAAGAGAATTTCATGTGTGAGAGAGAGCGCTGTTTAACTTGAGAAATAAGAGTTATAAACTGTGAAGACAAACTTACATCTATATGAATCCAAAGAAACATCCAATTTTTAATTAGGTGTAATATTTGTTAAAAGAATTTTGAAAAAAAAAAAAAAAAGAAAGAAAGAAAATATTAGGAATCTGAATCGAATTTTGCCTATATGAGTAAAATGTAGTCAGTTTGACCACAGTTTATATCTCGAATTTCTCTTAATTTGGAAGCTTCTAAGAAAGGAAGTCACAAATTCACACACATAAACACACACATACGAAAAAAAAAAAAGGGAAATCAGCTGATCTTAGTACAATAGCGTAAGGCACTCTCTCTTTAAAAAGTTTGAAATCAGATTAAATTAAATTTTTTTTACCGGCTTCCTCCTTCCCCTTCCGGTTCCAAGCCTCACCTTTTTTTCAATATTATCAAAAGAAGAGAAATTCATGTGAGAGAGAGCGCTGTTTAACTTGAGAAATAGGAGCTATAAACTGTGAAGACAAACTCACATCTTTATGAATCCAAAGGAGCATCCAATTTTTAATTAGGTGTAATATTTGTTAAAAGAATTTTGAAAAAAAAAAAGAAAGAAAGAAAATATGAAGAATCTGAATCGAATTTTGCCTATATGAGTAAAATGGCGTCAGTTTGACCACAGTTTGTATCTAGAATTTCTCTTAATTTGAAAGCTTCTAAGAAAGGAAGTCACAAATTCACACACATAAACACACACATACGAAAAAAAAAGGAAATCAGCTGAACTAAGTACAATAGCATAAGGCACTCTCTCTTTAAAAAGTTTCAAATCAGATTAAATTAATTTTTTTTTACCGGCTTCCTCCTTCCCCTTCCGGTTCCAAGCCTCACCAATTTTTCAATGTTATTATCAAAAGAAGAGAATTTCATGTGTGAGAGAGAGCGCTGTTTAACTTGAGAAATAGGAGCTATAAACTGTGAAGACAAACTCACATCTTTATGAATCCAAAGAAGCATTTAATTTTTAATTAGGTGAAATATTTGTTAAAAGAATTTTGAAAAAAAAGAAAGAAAGAAAGAAAGGAAGAAAATATTAAGAATCTGAATCGAATTTTGCCTATGTGAGTAAAATGTAGTCAGTTTGACCACAGTTTATATCTCGAATTTCTCTTAATTTGGAAGCTTCTAAGAAAGGACGTAACAAATTCACACACATAAACACACACATACAAAAAAAATAAAAAATAATCTGCTGATCTAAGTACAATAGCATAAGGCACTCTCTCTTTAAAAAGTTAGTTTCAAATCAGAGTAAATTAAATTTTTTTTTTACCGGCTTCCTCCTTCCCCTTCCGGTTCCAAGCCTCACCTATTTTTCAATATTATCAAAAGAAGAGAATTTCATGTGAGAGAGAGCGCTGTTTAACTTGAGAAATAGGAGCTATAAACTGTGAAGACAAACTCACATCTTTATGAATCCAAAGGAGCATCCAATTTTTAATCAGGTGAAATATTTGTTAAAAGAATTTTGAAAAAAAAAAAAAAAGAAAGAAAGAAAATATGAAGAATCTGAATCGAATTTTGCCTATATGAGTAAAATGTAGTCAGTTTGACCACAGTTTATATCTCGAATTTCTCTTAATTTGGAAGCTTCTAAGAAAGGAAGTCACAAATTCACACACATAAACACACCCATTCAAAAAATAATAATCTGCTGATCTAAGTACAATAGCATAAGGCACTCTCTCTTTAAAAAGTTAGTTTCAAATTAGATTAAATTAAATTTTTTTTACCGGCTTCCTCTTTCCCCTTCCGGTTATAAGCCTCACCTATTTTTCATTGTTATTATCAAAAGAAGAGAATTTCATGTGAGAGAGAGCGCTGTTTAACTTGAGAAATAAGAGATATAAACTGTGAAGGCAAACTCACATCTATATGAATCCAAAGAAACATCCAATTTTTAATTAGGTGTAATATTTGTTAAAAGAATTTTGAAAAAAAAAGAAAGAAAGAAAATATGAAGAATCTGAATCGAATTTTGCCTATATGAGTAAAATGTCGTCAGTTTGACCACAGTTTATATCTCGAATTTCTCTTAATTTGGAAGCTTCTAAGAAAGGAAGTCACAAATTCACACACATAAACACACACATACGAAAAAAAAAGGAAATCAGCTGACCTAAGTACAATAGCATAAGGCACTCTCTCTTTAATAAGTTTCAAATGAGATTAAATTAATTTTTTTTTTACCGGCTTCCTCCTTCCCCTTCCGGTTCCAAGCCTCACCTAATTTTCAATATTATCAAAAGAAGAGAATTTCATGTGTGAGAGAGAGCGCTGTTTAACTTGAGAAATAGGAGCTATAAACTGTGAAGACAAACTCACATCTTTATGAATCCAAAGAAGCATTTAATTTTTAATTAGGTGAAATATTTGTTAAAAGAATTTTGAAAAAAAAGAAATAATAATGAATGAATGAAAATATTAAGAATCTGAATCGAATTTTGCCTATATGAGGAAAATGTAGTCAGTTTGACCACAGTTTATATCTCGAATTTCTCTTAACTTGAAAGCTTTTGTGAAAGGACATAACAAATTCAAACACATAAACACAAACATACAAAAAAAAAAAAAAAAAAAAAAAAAAGGAAATCAGCTGATCTAAGTACAATAGCATAAGGCACTCTCTCTTTAAAAAGTTTCAAATGAGATTAAATTAAATTTTTTTTTTTTACCGGCTTCCTCCTTCCCCTTCCGGTCCGAAGCTTCACCTATTTTACAATGTTTTTATCAAAACAAGAGAGCTGTTTAACATGAGAAATAAGAGATATAAACTGTGAAGAAAAACACATCTATATGAATCCAAAGAAGCATCCAATTTTTAATTAGGTGTACATTAATTAAAAGAATTTTCAAAAAAAAAAAGAAGTCACAAATTCACACACATAAACACACCCATACAAAAAATAATAATCTGCTGATCTAAGTACAATAGCATAAGGCACTCTCTCTTTAAAAAGTTAGTTTCAAATCAGATTAAATTAAATTTTTTTTACCGGCTTCCTCCTTGCCCTTCCGGTTCCAAGCCTCACCTATTTTTCATTGTTATTATCAAAAGAAGAGAATTTCATGTGAGAGAGAGCGCTGTTTAACTTGAGAAATAAGAGATATAAACTGTGAAGGCAAACTCACATCTATATGAATCCAAAGAAACATCCAATTTTTTATTAGGTGTAATATTTGTTAAAAGAATTTTGAAAAAAAAAGAAAGAAAGAAAATATGAAGAATCTGAATCGAATTTTGCCTATATGAGTAAAATGTCGTCAGTTTGACCACAGTTTATATCTCGAATTTCTCTTAATTTGGAAGCTTCTAAGAAAGGAAGTCCCAAATTCACACACATTAACACACACATACAAAAAAAAAAGGAAATCAGCTGATCTAAGTACAATAGCATAAGGCACTCTCTCTTTAATAAGTTTCAAATCAGATTAAATTAAATTATTTTTTTACCGGCTCACTCCTTCCCCTTCCGGTTCAAGCCTCACCTAATTTTCAATATTATCAAAAGAAGAGAATTTCATGTGTGAGAGAGAGCGCTGTTTAACTTGAGAAATAAGAGTTATAAACTGTGAAGACAAACTTACATCTATATGAATCCAAAGAAACATCCAATTTTTAATTAGGTGTAATATTTGTTAAAAGAATTTTGAAAAAAAAAAAAAAAAAGAAAGAAAGAAAATATTAGGAATCTGAATCGAATTTTGCCTATATGAGTAAAATGTAGTCAGTTTGACCACAGTTTATATCTCGAATTTCTCTTAATTTGGAAGCTTCTAAGAAAGGAAGTCACAAATTCACACACATAAACACACACATACGAAAAAAAAAAAGGAAATCAGCTGATCTTAGTACAATAGCGTAAGGCACTCTCTCTTTAAAAAGTTTGAAATCAGATTAAATTAAATTTTTTTTACCGGCTTCCTCCTTCCCCTTCCGGTTCCAAGCCTCACCTTTTTTTCAATATTATCAAAAGAAGAGAAATTCATGTGAGAGAGAGCGCTGTTTAACTTGAGAAATAGGAGCTATAAACTGTGAAGACAAACTCACATCTTTATGAATCCAAAGGAGCATCCAATTTTTAATTAGGTGTAATATTTGTTAAAAGAATTTTGAAAAAAAAAAAAGAAAGAAAGAAAATATGAAGAATCTGAATCGAATTTTGCCTATATGAGTAAAATGGCGTCAGTTTGACCACAGTTTGTATCTAGAATTTCTCTTAATTTGAAAGCTTCTAAGAAAGGAAGTCACAAATTCACACACATAAACACACACATACGAAAAAAAAAGGAAATCAGCTGAACTAAGTACAATAGCATAAGGCACTCTCTCTTTAAAAAGTTTCAAATCAGATTAAATTAATTTTTTTTTACTGGCTTCCTCCTTCCCCTTCCGGTTCCAAGCCTCACCAATTTTTCAATGTTATTATCAAAAGAAGAGAATTTCATGTGTGAGAGAGAGCGCTGTTTAACTTGAGAAATAGGAGCTATAAACTGTGAAGACAAACTCACATCTTTATGAATCCAAAGAAGCATTTAATTTTTAATTAGGTGAAATATTTGTTAAAAGAATTTTGAAAAAAAAGAAAGAAAGAAAGAAAGGAAGAAAATATTAAGAATCTGAATCGAATTTTGCCTATGTGAGTAAAATGTAGTCAGTTTGACCACAGTTTATATCTCGAATTTCTCTTAATTTGGAAGCTTCTAAGAAAGGACGTAACAAATTCACACACATAAACACACACATACAAAAAAAATAAAAAATAATCTGCTGATCTAAGTACAATAGCATAAGGCACTCTCTCTTTAAAAAGTTAGTTTCAAATCAGAGTAAATTAAATTTTTTTTTTACCGGCTTCCTCCTTCCCCTTCCGGTTCCAAGCCTCACCTATTTTTCAATATTATCAAAAGAAGAGAATTTCATGTGAGAGAGAGCGCTGTTTAACTTGAGAAATAGGAGCTATAAACTGTGAAGACAAACTCACATCTTTATGAATCCAAAGGAGCATCTAATTTTTAATTAGGTGTAATATTTGTTAAAAGAATTTTGAAAAAAAAAAGAAAGAAAGAAAATATGAAGAATCTGAATCGAATTTTGCCTATATGAGTAAAATGGCGTCAGTTTGACCACAGTTTATATCTAGAATTTCTCTTAATTTGAAAGCTTCTAAGAAAGGAAGTCACAAATTCACACACATAAACACACACATACGAAAAAAAAAGGAAATCAGCTGATCTAAGTACAATAGCATAAGGCACTCTCTCTTTAAAAAGTTTCAAATCAGATTAAATTAATTTTTTTTACCGGCTTCCTCCTTCCCCTTCCGGTTCCAAGCCTCACCTATTTTTCAATGTTATTATCAAAAGAAGAGAATTTCATGTGTGAGAGAGAGCGCTGTTTAACTTGAGAAATAGGAGCTATAAAATAGGAGCTATAAAATAGGAGCTAAAAAATAATCTGCTGATCTAAGTACAATAGCATAAGGCACTCTCTCTTTAAAAAGTTAGTTTCAAATCAGATTAAATTAAATTTTTTTACCGGCTTCCTCCTTCCCCTTCCGGTTCCAAGCCTCACCTATTTTTCATTGTTATTATCAAAAGAATAGAATTTCATGTGAGAGAGAGCGCTGTTTAACATGAGAAATAAGAGATATAAACTGTGAAGGCAAACTCACATCTATATGAATCCAAAGAAACATCCAATTTTTAATTAGGTGTAATATTTGTTAAAAGAATTTTGAAAAAAAAAAAAAGAAAGAAAGAAAATATGAAGAATCTGAATCGAATTTTGCCTATATGAGTAAAATGGCGTCAGTTTGACCACAGTTTATATCTAGAATTTCTCTTAATTTGGAAGCTTCTAAGAAAGGAAGTCACAAATTCACACACATAAACACACACATACGAAAAAAAAAAAGGAAATCAGCTGATCTTAGTACAATAGCGTAAGACACTCTCTCTTTAAAAAGTTTGAAATCAGATTAAATTAAATTTTTTTTACCGGCTTCCTCCTTCCCCTTCCGGTTCCAAGCCTCACCTTTTTTTCAATATTATCAAAAGAAGAGAAATTCATGTGAGAGAGAGCGCTGTTTAACTTGAGAAATAGGAGCTATAAACTGTGAAGACAAACTCACATCTTTATGAATCCAAAGAAGCATTTAATTTTTAATTAGGTGAAATATTTGTTAAAAGAATTTTGAAAAAAAAGAAAGAAAGAAAGAAAATATTAAGAATCTGAATCGAATTTTGCCTATATGAGTAAAATGTAGTCAGTTTGACCACAGTTTATATCTCGAATTTCTCTTAATTTGGAAGCTTCTAAGAAAGGACGTAACAAATTCACACACATAAACACACTCATACAAAAAAATAAATAATAATCTGCTGATCTAAGTACAATAGCATAAGGCACTCTCTCTTTAAAAAGTTAGTTTCAAATCAGAGTAAATTAAATTTTTTTTTACCGGCTTCCTCCTTCCCCTTCCGGTTCCAAGCCTCACCTATTTTTCAATATTATCAAAAGAAGAGAATTTCATGTGAGAGAGAGCGCTGTTTAACTTGAGAAATAGGAGCTATAAACTGTGAAGACAAACTCACATCTATATGAATCCAAAAGAACATCCAATTTTTAATTAGGTGTAATATTTGTTAAAAGAATTTTGAAAAAACAAGAAAGAAAGAAAATATGAAGAATCTGAATCGAATTTTGCCTATATGAGTAAAATGGCGTCAGTTTGACCACAGTTTATATCTCGAATTTCTCTTAATTTGGAAGCTTCTAAGAAAGGAAGTCACAAATTCACACACATAAACACACACATACGAAAAAAAAAGGAAATCAGCTGATCTAAGTACAATAGAATAAGGCACTCTCTCTTTAAAAAGTTTCAAATCAGATTAAATTAAATTTTTTTTACCGGCTTCCTCCTTCCCCTTCCGGTTCCAAGCCTCACCTATTTTTCAATGTTATTATCAAAAGAAGAGAATTTCATGTGTGAGAGAGAGCGCTGTTTAACTTGAGAAATAGGAGCTATAAACTGTGAAGACAAACTCACATCTTTATGAATCCAAAGAAGCATTTAATTTTTAATTAGGTGAAATATTTGTTAAAAGAATTTAAAAAAAAAAAAAAATAGAAAGAAAGAAAGAAAGAAAAAAAATATTAAGAGTCTGAATCGAATTTTGCCTATATGAGTAAAATGTAGTCAGTTTGACCACAGTTTATATCTCGAATTTCTCTTAATTTGGAAGCTTCTAAGAAAGGACGTAACAAATTCACACACATTAACACACACATACAAAAAAAAAGGAAATCAGCTGATCTAAGTACAATAGCATAAGGCACTCTCTCTTTAAAAAGTTTCAAATCAGATTAAATTAAATTTTTTTTACCGGCTTCCTCCTTCCCCTTCCGGTTCCAAGCCTCACCTATTTTTCAATGTTATTATCAAAAGAAGAGAATTTCATGTGAGAGAGAGCGCTGTTTAACTTGAGAAATAAGAGCTATAAACTGTGAAGACAAACTTACATCTATATGAATCCAAAGAAACATCCAATTTTTAATTAGGTTTAATATTTGTTAAAAGAATTTTGAAAAAAAAAAAAAAAAAGAAAAAAAAAATTAAGAATCTGAATCGAATTTTGCCTTTATGAGTAAAATGTAGTCAGTTTGACCACAGTTTATATCTCGAATTTCTCTTAATTTGGAAGCTTCTAAGAAAGGACGTAACAAATTCACACACATTAACACACACATACAAAAAAAAAAAAAAAAAGGAAATCAGCTGATCTAAGTACAATAGCGTAAGGCACTCTCTCTTTAATAAGTTTCAAATAAGATTAAATTAAATTATTTTTTTTCCGGCTCCCTCCTTCCCCTTCCGGTTCCAAGCCTCACCTAATTTTCAATATTATCAAAAGAAGAGAATTTCATGTGTGAGAGAGAGCGCTGTTTAACTTGAGAAATAAGAGCTATAAACTGTGAAGACAAACTCACATCTTTATGAATCCAAAGAAGCATTTAATTTTTAATTAGGTGAAATATTTGTTAAAAGAATTTTGAAAAAAAAGAAAGAAAGAAAGAAAATATTAAGAATCTGAATCGAATTTTGCCTATATGAGTAAAATGTAGTCAGTTTGACCACAGTTTATATCTCGAATTTCTCTTAATTTGGAAGCTTCTAAGAAAGGACGTAACAAATTCACACACATAAACACACTCATACAAAAAAATAAATAATAATCTGCTGATCTAAGTACAATAGCATAAGGCACTCTCTCTTTAAAAAGTTAGTTTCAAATCAGAGTAAATTAAATTTTTTTTTACCGGCTTCCTCCTTCCCCTTCCGGTTCCAAGCCTCACCTATTTTTCAATATTATCAAAAGAAGAGAATTTCATGTGAGAGAGAGCGCTGTTTAACTTGAGAAATAGGAGCTATAAACTGTGAAGACAAACTCACATCTATATGAATCCAAAAGAACATCCAATTTTTAATTAGGTGTAATATTTATTAAAAGAATTTTGAAAAAACAAGAAAGAAAGAAAATATGAAGAATCTGAATCGAATTTTGCCTATATGAGTAAAATGGCGTCAGTTTGACCACAGTTTATATCTCGAATTTCTCTTAATTTGGAAGCTTCTAAGAAAGGAAGTCACAAATTCACACACATAAACACACACATACGAAAAAAAAAGGAAATCAGCTGATCTAAGTACAATAGCATAAGGCACTCTCTCTTTAAAAAGTTTCAAATCAGATTAAATTAAATTTTTTTTACCGGCTTCCTCCTTCCCCTTCCGGTTCCAAGCCTCACCAATTTTTCAATGTTATTATCAAAAGAAGAGAATTTCATGTGTGAGAGAGAGCGCTGTTTAACTTGAGAAATAGGAGCTATAAACTGTGAAGACAAACTCACATCTTTATGAATCCAAAGAAGCATTTAATTTTTAATTAGGTGAAATATTTGTTAAAAGAATTTTGAAAAAAAAAAAAAAAAAAGAAAAAAAAAAAATTAAGAATCTGAATCGAATTTTGCCTATATGAGTAAAATGTAGTCAGTTTGACCACAGTTTATATCTCGAATTTCTCTTAATTTGGAAGCTTCTAAGAAAGGACGTAACAAATTCACACACATTAACACACACATACAAAAAAAAAAAAAAAAAGGAAATCAGCTGATCTAAGTACAATAGCGTAAGGCACTCTCTCTTTAATAAGTTTCAAATAAGATTAAATTAAATTATTTTTTTTCCGGCTCCCTCCTTCCCCTTCCGGTTCCAAGCCTCACCTAATTTTCAATATTATCAAAAGAAGAGAATTTCATGTGTGAGAGAGAGCTCTGTTTAACTTGAGAAATAAGAGTTATAAACTGTGAAGACAAACTTACATCTATATGAATCCAAAGAAACATGCAATTTTTAATTAGGTGTAATATTTGTTAAAAGAATTTTGAAAAAAAAAAAAAAAAAAAGAAAGAAAGAAAATATTAGGAATCTGAATCGAATTTTGCCTATATGAGTAAAATGTAGTCAGTTTGACCACAGTTTATATCTCGAATTTCTCTTAATTTGGAAGCTTCTAAGAAAGGAAGTCACAAATTCACACACATAAACACACACATACGAAAAAAAAAGGAAATCAGCTGATCTAAGTACAATAGCGTAAGGCACTCTCTCTTTAAAAAGTTTGAAATCAGATTAAATTAAATTTTTTTTACCGGCTTCCTCCTTACCCTTCCGGTTCCAAGCCTCACCTTTTTTTCAATACTTTCAAAAGAAGAGAAATTCATGTGAGAGAGAGCGCTGTTTAACTTGAGAAATAGGAGCTATAAACTGTGAAGACAAACTCACATCTTTATGAATCCAAAGGAGCATCCAATTTTTAATCAGGTGAAATATTTGTTAAAAGAATTTTGAAAAAAAAAAAAAGAAAGAAAGAAAATATGAAGAATCTGAATCGAATTTTGCCTATATGAGTAAAATGTAGTCAGTTTGACCACAGTTTATATCTCGAATTTCTCTTAATTTGGAAGCTTCTAAGAAAGGAAGTCACAAATTCACACACATAAACACACCCATTCAAAAAATAATAATCTGCTGATCTAAGTACAATAGCATAAGGCACTCTCTCTTTAAAAAGTTAGTTTCAAATTAGATTAAATTAAATTTTTTTTACCGGCTTCCTCTTTCCCCTTCCGGTTATAAGCCTCACCTATTTTTCATTGTTATTATCAAAAGAAGAGAATTTCATGTGAGAGAGAGCGCTGTTTAACTTGAGAAATAAGAGATATAAACTGTGAAGGCAAACTCACATCTATATGAATCCAAAGAAACATCCAATTTTTAATTAGGTGTAATATTTGTTAAAAGAATTTTGAAAAAAAAAGAAAGAAAGAAAATATGAAGAATCTGAATCGAATTTTGCCTATATGAGTAAAATGTCGTCAGTTTGACCACAGTTTATATCTCGAATTTCTCTTAATTTGGAAGCTTCTAAGAAAGGAAGTCACAAATTCACACACATAAACACACACATACGAAAAAAAAAGGAAATCAGCTGACCTAAGTACAATAGCATAAGGCACTCTCTCTTTAATAAGTTTCAAATGAGATTAAATTAAATTTTTTTTTTACCGGCTTCCTCCTTCCCCTTCCGGTTCCAAGCCTCACCTAATTTTCAATATTATCAAAAGAAGAGAATTTCATGTGTGAGAGAGAGCGCTGTTTAACTTGAGAAATAGGAGCTATAAACTGTGAAGACAAACTCACATCTTTATGAATCCAAAGAAGCATTTAATTTTTAATTAGGTGAAATATTTGTTAAAAGAATTTTGAAAAAAAAGAAATAATAATGAATGAATGAAAATATTAAGAATCTGAATCGAATTTTGCCTATATGAGGAAAATGTAGTCAGTTTGACCACAGTTTATATCTCGAATTTCTCTTAACTTGAAAGCTTTTGTGAAAGGACATAACAAATTCAAACACATAAACACAAACATACAAAAAAAAAAAAAAAAAAAAAAAGGAAATCAGCTGATCTAAGTACAATAGCATAAGGCACTCTCTCTTTAAAAAGTTTCAAATGAGATTAAATTAAATTTTTTTTTTTACCGGCTTCCTCCTTCCCCTTCCGGTCCGAAGCCTCACCTATTTTACAATGTTTTTATCAAAACAAGAGAGCTGTTTAACATGAGAAATAAGAGATATAAACTGTGAAGAAAAACACATCTATATGAATCCAAAGAAGCATCCAATTTTTAATTAGGTGTACATTAATTAAAAGAATTTAAAAAAAAAAAAAGAAAGAAAGAAAATATTAAGAATCTGGATCGAATTTTGTCTATATGAGTAAAATGTAGTCAGTTTGACCACAGTTTATACCTCGAATTTCTCTTAATTTGGAAGCTTTTAAGAAAGGAGGTCATAAATTCACACACATAAACACACACATACGAAAAAAAAAGAAGGAAATCAGCTTTTAATCTAATTAAATCTAAGTACAATAGCATAAGGCACTCTCTCTTTAAAAAATTTCAAATCAGATTAAATTAAATTTTTTTTTTACCGGTGTAATATTTGTTAAAAGAATTTTGAAAAAAAAAGAAAGAAAGAAAAAAAATATTAAGAATCTGAATCGAATTTTGCCTATATGAGTAAAAGGTAGTCAGTTTCACCACAGTTTATATATCGAATTTCTCTTAATTTGGAAGCTTCTGTGAAAGGACATAACAAATTCAAACACATAAACACAAACATACAAAAAAAAAAAAAAAAAAAAAAAAGGAAATCAGCTGATCTAAGTACAATAGCATAAGGCACTCTCTCTTTAAAAAGTTTCAAATGAGATTAAATTAAATTTTTTTTTTTACCGGCTTCCTCCTTCCCCTTCCGGTTCCAAGCCTCACCTAATTTTCAATATTATCAAAAGAAGAGAATTTCATGTGTGAGAGAGAGCGCTGTTTAACTTGAGAAATAGGAGCTATAAACTATGAAGTCAAACTCACATCTTTATGAATCCAAAGAAGCATTTAATTTTTAATTAGGTGAAATATTTGTTAAAAGAATTTTGAAAAAAAAAAAAAGAAAGAAAGAAAGAAAGAAAATATTAAGAATCTGAATCGAATTTTGCCTATATGAGTAAAATGTAGTCAGTTTGACCACAGTTTATATCTCGAATTTCTCTTAATTTGGAAGCTTCTAAGAAAGGAAGTCACAAATTCACACACATAAACACACCCATACAAAAAATAATAATCTGCTGATCTAAGTACAATAGCATAAGGCACTCTCTCTTTAAAAAGTTAGTTTCAAATCAGATTAAATTAATTTTTTTTTACCGGCATCCTCCTTCCCCTTCCGGTTCCAAGCCTCACCTATTTTTCATTGTTATTATCAAAAGAAGAGAATTTCATGTGTGAGAGAGAGCGCTGTTTAACTTGAGAAATAAGAGATATAAACTGTGAAGGCAAACTCACATCTATATGAATCCAAAGAAACATCCAATTGTTAATTAGGTGTAATATTTGTTAAAAGAATTTTGAAAAAAAAAGAAAGAAAGAAAATATGAAGAATCTGAATCGAATTTTGCCTATATGAGTAAAATGTCGTCAGTTTGACCACAGTTTATATCTCGAATTTCTCTTAATTTGGAAGCTTCTAAGAAAGGAAGTCACAAATTCACACACATAAACACACACATACGAAAAAAAAAGGAAATGAGCTGATCTAAGTACAATAGCATAAGGCACTCTCTCTTTAAAAAGTTTCAAATCAGATTAAATTAAATTTTTTTTTACCGGCTTCCTCCTTCCCCTTCCGGTTCCAAGCCTCACCTAATTTTCAATATTATCAAAAGAAGAGAATTTCATGTGTGAGAGAGAGCGCTGTTTAACTTGAGAAATAGGAGCTATAAACTGTGAAGACAAACTCACATCTTTATGAATCCAAAGAAGCATTTAATTTTTAATTAGGTGAAATATTTGTTAAAAGAATTTTGAAAAAAAAAAAATAATAATGAATGAATGAAAATATTAAGAATCTGAATCGAATTTTGCCTATATGAGTAAAATGTAGTCAGTTTGACCACAGTTTATATCTCGAATTTCTCTTAATTTGGAAGTTTCGAAGAAAGGACGTAACAAATTCACACACATAAACACACACATACAAAAAAATAAATAATAATCTGCTGATCTATGTACAATAGCATAAGGCACTCTCTCTTTAAAAAGTTAGTTTCAAATCAGAGTAAATTAAATTTTTTTTTACCGGCTTCCTCCTTCCCCTTCCGGTTCCAAGCCTCACCTAATTTTCAATATTATCAAAAGAAGAGAATTTCATGTGTGAGAGAGAGCGCTGTTTAACTTGAGAAATAGGAGCTATAAACTGTGAAGTCAAACTCACATCTTTATGAATCCAAAGAAGCATTTAATTTTTAATTAGGTGAAATATTTGTTAAAAGAATTTTGAAAAAAAAAAAAATGATAATGAATGAATGAAAATATTAAGAATCTGAATCGAATTTTGCCTATATGAGGAAAATGTAGGCAGTTTGACCACAGTTTATATCTCGAATTTCTCTTAACTTGGAAGCTTCTGTGAAAGGACATAACAAATTCAAACACATAAACAGAAACATACAAAAAAAAA
Organism: Salticus scenicus; assembly: GCA_963930645.1. NCBI lineage: Eukaryota > Metazoa > Arthropoda > Arachnida > Araneae > Salticidae > Salticus > Salticus scenicus. The sequence goes on along the minus strand of OZ005655.1, from coordinate 292,514,588 downwards.
AAGGAAATCTGCTGATCTAAGTACAATAGCATAAGGCACTCTCTCTTTAAAAAGTTTCAAATGAGATTAAATTAAATTTTTTTTTTTACCGGCTTCCTCCTTCCCCTTCCGGTTCCAAACCTCACCTATTTTTCAATATTATCAAAATAAGAGAATTGCATGTGAGAGAGAGCGCTGTTTAACTTGAGAAATAAGAGATATAAACTGTGAAGAAAAACTCACATCTATATGAATCCAAAGAAACATCCAATTTTTAATTAGGTGTAATATTTGTTAAAAGAATTTTGAAAAAAAAAGAAAGAAAGAAAAAAAATATTAAGAATCTGAATCGAATTTTGCCTATATGGGTAAAAGGTAGTCAGTTTGACCACAGTTTATATCTCGAATTTCTCTTAACTTGGAAGCTTCTGTGAAAGGACATAACAAATTAAAACACATAAACACACACATACAAAAAAAAAAAAAAAAAAAAAAAGGAAATTAGCTGATCTAAGTACAATAGCATAAGACACTCTCCCTTTAAAAAGTTTCAAATGAGATTAAATTAAATTTTTTTTTTACCGGCTTCCTCCTTCCCCTACCGGTTCCAATCCTCACCTAATTTTCAATATTATCAAAAGAAGAGAATTTCATGTGTGAGAGAGAACGCTGTTTAACTTGAGAAATAGGAGCTATAAACTGTGAAGACAAACTCACATCTTTATGAATCCAAAGGAGCATCCAATTTTTAATTAGGTGAAATATTTGTTAAAAGAATTTTGAAAAAAAAAAAAGAAAGAAAGAAAAAAAATATTAAGAATCTGAATCGAATTTTGCCTATATGAGTAAAATGTAGTCAGTTTGACCACAGTTTATATCTTGAATTTCGCTTAATTTGGAAGCTTCTAAGAAAGGACGTAACAAATTCACACACATAAACACACACATACAAAAAAAAAAAAAAAAAAAAAAAAAAAAAAAAAAAAGGAAATCAGCTGATCTAAGTGCAATAGCATAAGGCAGTCTCTCTCTTTTAAAAGTTTCAAATCAGATAAAATAAATTTCTTTTTACCGGCTTCCTCCTTCCCCTTCCGGTTCCAAGCCTCACCTGTTTTTCAATATTAAAGAAAGAAGAGAATTTCATGTGAGAGAGAGCGCTGTTTAACTTGAGAAATAAGAGATATAAACTGTGAAGACAAACTCACATCTATATGAATCCAAAGAAGCATCCAATTTTTAATTAGGTGTACATTTGTTAAAAGAATTTTAGAAAAAAAAGAAAGAAAGAAAATATTAAGAATCTGAATCGAATTTTGCCTATATGAGTAAAATGTAGTCAGTTTGACCACAGTTTATATCTCGAATTTCTCTTAACTTGGAAGCTTCTGTGAAAGGACATAACAAATTCAAACACATAAACACACACATACAAAAAAAAAAAAAAGGAAATCAGCTGATCTAAGTACAATAGCATAAGGCACTTTCTCTTTAAAAAGTTTCAAATGAGATTAAATTAAATTTTTTTTACCGGCTTCCTCCTTCCCCTTCCGGTTCCAAGCCTCACCTTTTTTTCAATATTATCAAAAGAAGAGAATTTCATGTGAGAGAGAGCGCTGTTTAACTTGAGAAAAAGGAGCTATAAACTGTGAAGACAAACTCACATCTTTATGAATCCAAAGGAGCATCCAAATTTTAATTAGGTGAAATATTTGTTAAAATAATTTTGAAAAAAAAAAAAAAAAAAGAAAGAAAGAAAATATGAAGAATCTGAATCGAATTTTGCCTATATGAGTAAAATGTAGTCAGTTTGACCACAGTTTATATCTCGAATTTCTCTTAATTTTGAAGCTTCTAAGAAAGGGAGTCACAAATTCACACACATTAACACACACATACAAAAAAAAAAAGGAAATCAGCTGATCTAAGTACAATAGCATAAGGCACTCTCTCTTTAAAAAGTTTCAAATGAAATTAAATTAAATTTTTTTTACCGGCTTCCTCCTTCCCCTTCCGGTTCCAAGCCTCACCTATTTTTCAATATTATCAAAAGAAGAGAATTTCATGTGTGAGAGAGAGCGCTGTTTAACTTGAGAAATAGGAGCTATAAACTGTGAAGACAAACTCACATCTTTATGAATCCAAAGAAGCATTTAATTTTTAATTAGGTGAAATATTTGTTAAAAGAATTTTGAAAAAAAAAAAAATATTAAGAATCTGAATCGAATTTTGCCTATATGAGTAAAATGTAGTCAGTTTGACCACAGTTTATATCTCGAATTTCTCTTAATTTGGAAGTTTCGAAGAAAGGACGTAACAAATTCACACACATAAACACACACATACAAAAAAATAAATAATAATCTGCTGATCTATGTACAATAGCATAAGGCACTCTCTCTTTAAAAAGTTAGTTTCAAATCAGAGTAAATTAAATTTTTTTTTACCGGCTTCCTCCTTCCCCTTCCGGTTCCAAGCCTCACCTAATTTTCAATATTATCAAAAGAAGAGAATTTCATGTGTGAGAGAGAGCGCTGTTTAACTTGAGAAATAGGAGCTATAAACTGTGAAGTCAAACTCACATCTTTATGAATCCAAAGAAGCATTTAATTTTTAATTAGGTGAAATATTTGTTAAAAGAATTTTGAAAAAAAAAAAAATGATAATGAATGAATGAAAATATAAAGAATCTGAATCGAATTTTGCCTATATGAGGAAAATGTAGTCAGTTTGACCACAGTTTATATCTCGAATTTCTCTTAACTTGGAAGCTTCTGTGAAAGGACATAACAAATTCAAACACATAAACAGAAACATACAAAAAAAAAGGAAATCTGCTGATCTAAGTACAATAGCATAAGGCACTCTCTCTTTAAAAAGTTTCAAATGAGATTAAATTAATTTTTTTTTTTTACCGGCTTCCTCCTTCCCCTTCCGGTTCCAAGCCTCACCTATTTTTCAATATTATCAAAAGAAGAAAATTTCATGTGTGAGAGAGAGCGCTGTTTAACTTGAGAAATAGGAGCTATAAACTGTGAAAACAAACTCACATCTTTATGAATCCAAAGAAGCATTTAATTTTTAATTAGGTGAAATATTTGTTAAAAGAATTTTGAAAAAAAAAAAAAAATATTAAGAATCTGAATCGAATTTTGCCTATATGAGTAAAATGTAGTCAGTTTGACCACAGTTTATATCTCGAATTTCTCTTAGTTTGGAAGTTTCGAAGAAAGGACGTAACAAATTCACACACATAAACACACACATACAAAAAAATAAATAATAATCTGCTGATCTATGTACAATAGCATAAGGCACTCTCTCTTTAAAAAGTTAGTTTCAAATCAGAGTAAATTAAATTTTTTTTTACCGGCTTCCTCCTTCCCCTTCCGGTTCCAAGCCTCACCTAATTTTCAATATTATCAAAAGAAGATAATTTCATGTGTGAGAGAGAGCGCTGTTTAACTTAAGAAATAGGAGCTATAAACTGTGAAGACAAACTCACATCTTTATGAATCCAAAGAAGCATTTAATTTTTAATTAGGTGAAATATTTGTTAAAAGAATTTTGAAAAAAAAAATGATAATGAATGAATGAAAATATTAAGAATCTGAATCGAATTTTGCCTATATGAGGAAAATGTAGGCAGTTTGACCACAGTTTATATCTCGAATTTCTCTTAACATGGAAGCTTCTGTGAAAGGACATAACAAATTCAAACACATAAACACACACATACAAAAAAAAAGGAAATCAGCTGATCTAAGTACAGTAGCATAAGACACTCTCTCTTTAAAAAGTTTCAAATGAGATTAAATTAAATTTTTTTTTACCGGCTTCCTCTTTCCCCTTCCGGTTCCAAGCCTCACCTAATTTTCAATATTATCAAAAGAAGAGAATTTCATGTGTGAGAGAGAGCGCTGTTTAACTTGAGAAATAGGAGCTATAAACTGTGAAGACAAACTCACATCTTTATGAATCCAAAGAAGCATTTAATTTTTAATTAGGTGAAATATTTGTTAAAAGAATTTTGAAAAAAAAAAAAATAATAATGAATGAATGAAAATATTAAGAATCTGAATCGAATTTTGCCTATATGAGGAAAATGTAGTCAGTTTGACCACAGTTTATATCTCGAATTTCTCTGAACTTGGAAGCTTCTGTGAAAGGACATAACAAATTCAAACACATAAACACAAACATACAAAAAAAAAAAAAAAAGGAAATCAGCTGATCTAAGTACAATAGCATAAGGCACTCTCTCTTTAAAAAGTTTCAAATGAGATTAAATTAATTTTTTTTTTTTTTTTACCGGCTTCCTCCTTCCCCTTCCGGTTCCAAGCCTCACCTATTTTTCAATATTATCAAAAGAAGAGAATTTCATGTGTGAGAGAGAGCGCTGTTCAACTTGAGAAATAGGAGCTATAAACTGTGAAGACAAACTCACATCTTTATGAATCCAAAGAAGCATTTAATTTTTAATTAGGTGAAATATTTGTTAAAAGAATTTTGAAAAAAAAAGAAAGAAAGAAAGAAAATATTAAGAATCTGAATCGAATTTTGCCTATATGTGTAAAAGGTAGTCAGTTTGACTACAGTTTATATCTCGAATTTCTCTTAACTTGGAAGCTTCTGTGAAAGGACATAACAAATTCAAACACATAAACACACACATACAACAAAAAAAAAAAAAAAAAAAAAAAAAAAAAAAAAGGAAATCAGCTGATCTAAGTGCAATAGCATAAGGCAGTCTCTCTCTTTTAAAAGTTTCAAATCAGATTAAATAAATTTCTTTTTACCGGCTTCCTCCTTCCCCTTAAGGTTGCAAGCCTCACCTATTTTTCAATGTTAACAAAATAAGAGAATTGCATGTGAGAGAGAGCGCTGTTTAACTTGAGAAATAAGAGATAAAAACTGTGAAGACAAACTCACATCTATATGAATCCAAAGAAACATCCAATTTTTAATTAGCTGTAATATTTGTTAAAAGAATTTTGAAAAAAAAAAAAAAAAATAAAAGAAAGAAAGAAAGAAAATATTAAGAATCTGAATCGAATTTTGCCTATATGTGTAAAAGGTAGTCAGTTTGACCACAGTTTATATCTCGAATTTCTCTTAACTTGGAAGCTTCTGTGAAAGGACATAACAAATTCACACACATAAACACACACATACCAAAAAAAAAAAAGGAAATGAGCTGATCTAAGTACAATAGCCTAAGGCAGTCTCTCTTTAAAAAGTTTCAAATGAGATTAAATTAAATTTTTTTTTACCGGCTTCCTCCTTCCCCTTCCGGTTCCAAGCCTCACCTATTTTTCAATATTATCAAAAGAAGAGAATTTCATGTGTGAGAGAGAGCGCTGTTTAACTTGAGAAATAGGAGCTATAAACTGTGAAGACAAACTCACATCTTTATGAATCCAAAGAAGCATTTAATTTTTAATTAGGTGAAATATTTGTTAAAAGAATTTTGAAAAAAAAAAAAAATAATAATGAATGAATGAAAATATTAAGAATCTGAATCGAATTTTGCCTATATGAGGAAAATGTAGTCAGTTTGACCACAGTTTATATCTCGAATTTCTCTTAACTTGGAAGCTTCTGTGAAAGGACATAACAAATTCAAACACATAAACACAAACATACAAAAAAAAAAAAAAAAAAAAAAGGAAATCAGCTGATCTAAGTACAATAGCATAAGGCACTCTCTCTTTAAAAAGTTTCAAATGAGATTAAATTAATTTTTTTTTTTTTTACCGGCTTCCTCCTTCCCCTTCCGGTTCCAAGCCTCACCTATTTTTCAATATTATCAAAAGAAGAGAATTTCATGTGTGAGAGAGAGCGCTGTTTAACTTGAGAAATAGGAGCTATAAACTGTGAAGACAAACTCACATCTTTATGAATCCAAAGAAGCATTTAATTTTTAATTAGGTGAAATATTTGTTAAAATAATTTTGAAAAAAAAAAAAGAAAAAGAAAATATTAAGAATCTGAATCGAATTTTGCCTATATGAGTAAAATGTAGTCAGTTTGACCACAGTTTATATCTCGAATTTCGCTTAATTTGGAAGCTTCTAAGAAAGGACGTAATAAATTCACACACATAAACACACACATACAAAAAAAAAAAAAAAAAAAAAAAAAAAAAAAAGTGGAAATCAGCTGATCTAAGTACAATAGCATAAGGCAGTCTCTCTCTTTTAAAAGTTTCAAATCAGATTAAATTAAATTTCGTTTTACCGGCTTCCTCCTTCCCCTTCCGGTTCCAAGCCTCACCTATTTTTCAATTTTAACAAAATAAGAGAATTGCATGTGAGAGAGAGCGCTGTTTAACTTGAGAAATAAGAGATATAAACTGTGAAGAAAAACTCACATCTATATGAATCCAAAGAAACATCCAATTTTTAATTAGGTGTAATATTTGTTAAAAGAATTTTGAAAAAAAAAGAAAGAAAGAAAAAAAATATTAAGAATCTGAATCGAATTTTGCCTATATGGGTAAAAGGTAGTCAGTTTGACCACAGTTTATATCTCGAATTTCTCTTAACTTGGAAGCTTCTGTGAAAGGACATAACAAATTAAAACACATAAACACACACATACAAAAAAAAAAAAAAAAAAAAAAAGGAAATCAGCTGATCTAAGTACAATAGCATAAGACACTCTCCCTTTAAAAAGTTTCAAATGAGATTAAATTAAATTTTTTTTTTACCGGCTTCCTCCTTCCCCTACCGGTTCCAATCCTCACCTAATTTTTAATATTATCAAAAGAAGAGAATTTCATGTGTGAGAGAGAACGCTGTTTAACTTGAGAAATAGGAGCTATAAACTGTGAAGACAAACTCACATCTTTATGAATCCAAAGGAGCATCCAATTTTTAATTAGGTGAAATATTTGTTAAAAGAATTTTGAAAAAAAAAAAGAAAGAAAGAAAAAAAATATTAAGAATCTGAATCGAATTTTGCCTATATGAGTAAAATGTAGTCAGTTTGACCACAGTTTATATCTTGAATTTCGCTTAATTTGGAAGCTTCTAAGAAAGGACGTAACAAATTCACACACATAAACACACACATACAAAAAAAAAAAAAAAAAAAAAAAAAAAAGGAAATCAGCTGATCTAAGTGCAATAGCATAAGGCAGTCTCTCTCTTTTAAAAGTTTCAAATCAGATAAAATAAATTTCTTTTTACCGGCTTCCTCCTTCCCCTTCCGGTTCCAAGCCTCACCTATTTATCAATATTAACAAAATAAGAGAATTGCATGTGAGAGAGAGCGCTGTTTAACTTGAGAAATGAGAGATATAAACTGCGAAGACAAACTCACATCTATATGAATCCAAAGAAATATCCAAATTTTAATTAGGTGTACATTTGTTAAAAGAATTTTAGAAAAAAAAGAAAGAAAGAAAATATTAAGAATCTGAATCGAATTTTGCCTATATGAGAAAATGTAGTCAGTTTGACCACAGTTTATATCTCGAATTTCTCTTAACTTGGAAGCTTCTGTGAAAGGACATAACAAATTCAAACACATAAACACAAACATACAAAAAAAAAAAAAAAAAAAAAAGGAAATCAGCTGATCTAAGTACAATAGCATAAGGCACTCTCTCTTTAAAAAGTTTCAAATGAGATTAAATTAATTTTTTTTTTTTTTACCGGCTTCCTCCTTCCCCTTCCGGTTCCAAGCCTCACCTATTTTTCAATATTATCAAAAGAAGAGAATTTCATGTGTGAGAGAGAGCGCTGTTTAACTTGAGAAATAGGAGCTATAAACTGTGAAGACAAACTCACATCTATATGAATCCAAAGAAACATCCAATTTTTAATTTGGTGTAATATTTGTTAAAAAATTTTTGAAAAAAAAAAAAAAAAAAAGAAAGAAAAAAAAATATTAAGAATCTGAATCGAATTTTGCCTATATGAGTAAAATGTAGTCAGTTTGACCACAGTTTATATCTCGAATTTCTCTTAACTTGGAAGCTTCTGTGAAAGGACATAACAAATTCAAACACATAAACACACACATACAAAAAAAAAGGAAATCAGCTGATCTAAGTACAATAGCATAAGGCACTCTCTCTTTAAAAAGTTTCAAATGAGATTAAATTAAAATTTTTTTTTACCGGATTCCTCCTTCCGCTTCCGGTTCCAAGTCTCACCTATTTTTCAATATTATCAAAAGAAGAGAATTTCATGTGAGAGAGAGCGCTGTTTAACTTGAGAAATAAGAGATATAAACTGTGAAGACAAACTGATATCTATATGAATCCAAAGAAACATCCAATTTTTAATTAGGTGTAATACTTGTTAAAAGAATTTTGAAAAAAAAAAAAAAAAAAAAAAGAAAGAAAAAAAATATTAAGAATCTGAATCGAATTTTGCCTATATGAGAAAATGTAGTCAGTTTGACCACAGTTTATATCTCGAATTTCTCTTAACTTGGAAGCTTCTGTGAAAGGACATAACAAATTCAAACACATAAACACACACATACGAAAAAAAAAAAAAAAAAGGAAATCAGCTGATCTAAGTACAATAGCATAAGGCACTCTCTCTTTAAAAAGTTTCAAATCAGATTAAATTAAATTTTTTTTTACCGGCTTCCTCTTTCCCCTTCCGGTCCCAAGCCTCACCTATTTTTCAATGTTTTTATCAAAAGAAGAGAATTTCATGTGAGAGAGAGCGCTGTTTTACATGAAAAATAAGAGATATAAACTGTGAAGAAAAACACATCTATATGAATCCAAAGAAGCATCCAATTTTTAATTAGGTGTACATTTGTTAAAAGAATTTTGGAAAAAAAAGAAAGAAAGAAAATATTAAGAATCTGAATCGAATTTTGCCTATATGAGTAAAATGTAGTCAGTTTGACCACAGTTTATATCTCGAATTTCTCTTAACTTGGAAGCTTCTGTGAAAGGACATAACAAATTCAAACACATAAACACACACATACAAAAAAAAAAAAAGGAAATCAGCTGATCTAAGTACAATAGCATAAGGCACTCTCTCTTTAAAAAGTTTCAAATGAGATTAAATTAAATTTTTTTTACCGGCTTCCTCCTTCCCCTTCCGGTTCCAAGCCTCACCTTTTTTTCAATATTATCAAAAGAAGAGAATTTCATGTGAGAGAGAGCGCTGTTTAACTTGAGAAAAAGGAGCTATAAACTGTGAAGACAAACTCACATCTTTATGAATCCAAAGGAGCATCCAAATTTTAATTAGGTGAAATATTTGTTAAAATAATTTTGAAAAAAAAAAAAAAGAAAGAAAGAAAGAAAATATGAAGAATCTGAATCGAATTTTGCCTATATGAGTAAAATGTAGTCAGTTTGACCACAGTTTATATCTCGAATTTCTCTTAATTTTGAAGCTTCTAAGAAAGGGAGTCACAAATTCACACACATTAACACACACATACAAAAAAAAAAAGGAAATCAGCTGATCTAAGTACAATAGCATAAGGCACTCTCTCTTTAAAAAGTTTCAAATGAGATTAAATTAAATTTTTTTTACCGGCTTCCTCATTCCCCTTCCGGTTCCAAGCCTCACCTATTTTTCAATATTATCAAAAGAAGAGAATTTCATGTGTGAGAGAGAGCGCTGTTTAACTTGAGAAATAGGAGCTATAAACTGTGAAGACAAACTCACATCTTTATGAATCCAAAGAAGCATTTAATTTTTAATTAGGTGAAATATTTGTTAAAAGAATTTTGAAAAAAAAAAAATATTAAGAATCTGAATCGAATTTTGCCTATATGAGTAAAATGTAGTCAGTTTGACCACAGTTTATATCTCGAATTTCTCTTAATTTGGAAGTTTCGAAGAAAGGACGTAACAAATTCACACACATAAACACACACATACAAAAAAATAAATAATAAGCTGCTGATCTATGTACAATAGCATAAGGCACTCTCTCTTTAAAAAGTTAGTTTCAAATCAGAGTAAATTAAATTTTTTTTTACCGGCTTCCTCCTTCCCCTTCCGGTTCCAAGCCTCACCTAATTTTCAATATTATCAAAAGAAGAGAATTTCATGTGTGAGAGAGAGCGCTGTTTAACTTGAGAAATAGGAGCTATAAACTGTGAAGTCAAACTCACATCTTTATGAATCCAAAGAAGCATTTAATTTTTAATTAGGTGAAATATTTGTTAAAAGAATTTTGAAAAAAAAAAATGATAATGAATGAATGAAAATATTAAGAATCTGAATCGAATTTTGCCTATATGAGGAAAATGTAGGCAGTTTGACCACAGTTTATATCTCGAATTTCTCTTAACTTGGAAGCTTCTGTGAAAGGACATAACAAATTCAAACACATAAACAGAAACATACAAAAAAAAAAGGAAATCTGCTGATCTAAGTACAATAGCATAAGGCACTCTCTCTTTAAAAAGTTTCAAATGAGATTAAATTAAATTTTTTTTTTACCGGCTTCCTCCTTCCCCTTCCGGTTCCAAACATCACCTATTTTTCAATATTATCAAAAGAAGAGAATTTCATGTGTGAGAGAGAGCGCTGTTTAACTTGAGAAATAGGAGCTATAAACTGTGAAGACAAACTCACATCTTTATGAATCCAAAGAAGCATTTAATTTTTAATTAGGTGAAATATTTGTTAAAAGAATTTTGAAAAAAAAAAAAAAATATTAAGAATCTGAATCGAATTTTGCCTATATGAGTAAAATGTAGTCAGTTTGACCACAGTTTATATCTCGAATTTCTCTTAATTTGGAAGTTTCGAAGAAAGGACGTAACAAATTCACACACATAAACACACACATACAAAAAAATAAATAATAATCTGCTGATCTATGTACAATAGCATAAGGCACTCTCTCTTTAAAAAGTTAGTTTCAAATCAGAGTAAATTAAATTTTTTTTTACCGGCTTCCTCCTTCCCCTTCCGGTTCCAAGCCTCACCTAATTTTCAATATTATCAAAAGAAGAGAATTTCATGTGTGAGAGAGAGCGCTGTTTAACTTGAGAAATAGGAGCTATAAACTGTGAAGACAAACTCATATCTTTATGAATCCAAAGAAGCATTTAATTTTTAATTAGGTGAAATATTTGTTAAAAGAATTTTGAAAAAAAAAAAATGATAATGAATGAATGAAAATATTAAGAATCTGAATCGAATTTTGCCTATATGAGGAAAATGTAGTCAGTTTGACCACAGTTTATATCTCGAATTTCTCTTAACTTGGAAGCTTCTGTGAAAGGACATAACAAATTCAAACACATAAACAGAAACATACAAAAAAAAAGGAAATCTGCTGATCTAAGTACAATAGCATAAGGCACTCTCTCTTTAAAAAGTTTCAAATGAGATTAAATTAAATTTTTTTTTTTACCGGCTTCCTCCTTCCCCTTCCGGTTCCAAGCCTCACCTATTTTTCAATATTATCAAAAGAAGAAAATTTCATGTGTGAGAGAGAGCGCTGTTTAACTTGAGAAATAGGAGCTATAAACTGTGAAGACAAACTCACATCTTTATGAATCCAAAGAAGCATTTAATTTTTAATTAGGTGAAATATTTGTTAAAAGAATTTTGAAAAAAAAAAAAAAATATTAAGAATCTGAATCGAATTTTGCCTATATGAGTAAAATGTAGTCAGTTTGACCACAGTTTATATCTCGAATTTCTCTTAGTTTGGAAGTTTCGAAGAAAGGACGTAACAAATTCACACACATAAACACACACATACAAAAAAATAAATAATAATCTGCTGATCTATGTACAATAGCATAAGGCACTCTCTCTTTAAAAAGTTAGTTTCAAATCAGAGTAAATTAAATTTTTTTTTTACCGGCTTCCTCCTTCCCCTTCCGGTTCCAAGCCTCACCTAATTTTCAATATTATCAAAAGAAGATAATTTCATGTGTGAGAGAGAGCGCTGTTTAATTTAAGAAATAGGAGCTATAAACTGTGAAGTCAAACTCACATCTTTATGAATCCAAAGAAGCATTTAATTTTTAATTAGGTGAAATATTTGTTAAAAGAATTTTGAAAAAAAAAATAATAATGAATGAATGAAAATATTAAGAATCTGAATCGAATTTTGCCTATATGAGGAAAATGTAGTCAGTTTGACCACAGTTTATATCTCGAATTTCTCTTAACTTGGAAGCTTCTGTGAAAGGACATAACAAATTCAAACACATAAACAGAAACATACAAAAAAAAAAAAAAAAAAAAAGGAAATCTGCTGATCTAAGTACAATAGCATAAGGCACTCTCTCTTTAAAAAGTTTCAAATGAGATTAAATTAAATTTTTTTTTTTACCGGCTTCCTCCTTCCCCTTCCGGTTCCAAACCTCACCTATTTTTCAATATTATCAAAAGAAGAGAATTTCATGTGTGAGAGAGAGCGCTGTTTAACTTGAGAAATAGGAGCTATAAACTGTGAAGACAAACTCACATCTTTATGAATCCAAAGAAGCATTTAATTTTTAATTAGGTGAAATATTTGTTAAAAGAATTTTGAAAAAAAAAAAAAATATTAAGAATCTGAATCGAATTTTGCCTATATGAGTAAAATGTAGTCAGTTTGACCACAGTTTATATCTCGAATTTCTCTTAATTTGGAAGTTTCGAAGAAAGGACGTAACAAATTCACACACATAAACACACACATACAAAAAAATAAATAATAATCTGCTGATCTATGTACAATAGCATAAGGCACTCTCTCTTTAAAAAGTTAGTTTCAAATCAGAGTAAATTAAATTTTTTTTTACCGGCTTCCTCCTTCCCCTTCCGGTTCCAAGCCTCACCTAATTTTCAATATTAACAAAAGAAGAGAATTTCATGTGTGAGAGAGAGCGCTGTTTAACTTGAGAAATAGGAGCTATAAACTGTGAAGACAAACTCATATCTTTATGAATCCAAAGAAGCATTTAATTTTTAATTAGGTGAAATATTTGTTAAAAGAATTTTGAAAAAAAAAAAATGATAATGAATGAATGAAAATATTAAGAATCTGAATCGAATTTTGCCTATATGAGGAAAATGTAGTCAGTTTGACCACAGTTTATATCTCGAATTTCTCTTAACTTGGAAGCTTCTGTGAAAGGACATAACAAATTCAAACACATAAACAGAAACATACAAAAAAAAAGGAAATCTGCTGATCTAAGTACAATAGCATAAGGCACTCTCTCTTTAAAAAGTTTCAAATGAGATTAAATTAAATTTTTTTTTTTACCGGCTTCCTCCTTCCCCTTCCGGTTCCAAGCCTCACCTATTTTTCAATATTATCAAAAGAAGAAAATTTCATGTGTGAGAGAGAGCGCTGTTTAACTTGAGAAATAGGAGCTATAAACTGTGAAGACAAACTCATATCTTTATGAATCCAAAGAAGCATTTAATTTTTAATTAGGTGAAATATTTGTTAAAAGAATTTTGAAAAAAAAAAAAATGATAATGAATGAATGAAAATATTAAGAATCTGAATCGAATTTTGCCTATATGAGGAAAATGTAGTCAGTTTGACCACAGTTTATATCTCGAATTTCTCTTAACTTGGAAGCTTCTGTGAAAGGACATAACAAATTCAAACACATAAACAGAAACATACAAAAAAAAAGGAAATCTGCTGATCTAAGTACAATAGCATAAGGCACTCTCTCTTTAAAAAGTTTCAAATGAGATTAAATTAAATTTTTTTTTTTACCGGCTTCCTCCTTCCCCTTCCGGTTCCAAGCCTCACCTATTTTTCAATATTATCAAAAGAAGAAAATTTCATGTGTGAGAGAGAGCGCTGTTTAACTTGAGAAATAGGAGCTATAAACTGTGAAGACAAACTCACATCTTTATGAATCCAAAGAAGCATTTAATTTTTAATTAGGTGAAATATTTGTTAAAAGAATTTTGAAAAAAAAAAAAAATATTAAGAATCTGAATCGAATTTTGCCTATATGAGTAAAATGTAGTCAGTTTGACCACAGTTTATATCTCGAATTTCTCTTAGTTTGGAAGTTTCGAAGAAAGGACGTAACAAATTCACACACATAAACACACACATACAAAAAAATAAATAATAATCTGCTGATCTATGTACAATAGCATAAGGCACTCTCTCTTTAAAAAGTTAGTTTCAAATCAGAGTAAATTAAATTTTTTTTTTACCGGCTTCCTCCTTCCCCTTCCGGTTCCAAGCCTCACCTAATTTTCAATATTATCAAAAGAAGATAATTTCATGTGTGAGAGAGAGCGCTGTTTAACTTAAGAAATAGGAGCTATAAACTGTGAAGTCAAACTCACATCTTTATGAATCCAAAGAAGCATTTAATTTTTAATTAGGTGAAATATTTGTTAAAAGAATTTTGAAAAAAAAAATAATAATGAATGAATGAAAATATTAAGAATCTGAATCGAATTTTGCCTATATGAGGAAAATGTAGTCAGTTTGACCACAGTTTATATCTCGAATTTCTCTTAACTTGTAAGCTTCTGTGAAAGGACATAACAAATTCAAACACATAAACAGAAACATACAAAAAAAAAAAAAAAAAAAAAGGAAATCTGCTGATCTAAGTACAATAGCATAAGGCACTCTCTCTTTAAAAAGTTTCAAATGAGATTAAATTAAATTTTTTTTTTTACCGGCTTCCTCCTTCCCCTTCCGGTTCCAAGCCTCACCTATTTTTCAATATTATCAAAAGAAGAGAATTTCATGTGTGAGAGAGAGCGCTGTTTAACTTGAGAAATAGGAGCTATAAACTGTGAAGACAAACTCACATCTTTATGAATCCAAAGAAGCATTTAATTTTTAATTAGGTGAAATATTTGTTAAAAGAATTTTGAAAAAAAAAAAATGATAATGAATGAATGAAAATATTAAGAATCTGAATCGAATTTTGCCTATATGAGGAAAATGTAGGCAGTTTGACCACAGTTTATATCTCGAATTTCTCTTAACTTGGAAGCTTCTGTGAAAGGACATAACAAATTCAAAAACATAAACAGAAACATACAAAAAAAAAAAAAGGAAATCTGCTGATCTAAGTACAATAGCATAAGGCACTCTCTCTTTAAAAAGTTTCAAATGAGATTAAATTAAATTTTTTTTTTTACCGGCTTCCTCCTTCCCCTTCCGGTTCCAAACCTCACCTATTTTTCAATATTATGAAAAGAAGAGAATTTCATGTGTGAGAGAGAGCGCTGTTTAACTTGAGAAATAGGAGCTATAAACTGTGAAGACAAACTCACATCTTTATGAATCCAAAGAAGCATTTAATTTTTAATTAGGTGAAATATTTGTTAAAAGAATTTTGAAAAAAAAAAAAAAAATATTAAGAATCTGAATCGAATTTTGCCTATATGAGTAAAATGTAGTCAGTTTGACCACAGTTTATATCTCGAATTTCTCTTAATTTGGAAGTTTCGAAGAAAGGACGTAACAAATTCACACACATAAACACACACATACAAAAAAATAAATAATAATCTGCTGATCTATGTACAATAGCATAAGGCACTCTCTCTTTAAAAAGTTAGTTTCAAATCAGAGTAAATTAAATTTTTTTTTACCGGCTTCCTCCTTCCCCTTCCGGTTCCAAGCCTCACCTAATTTTCAATATTAACAAAAGAAGAGAATTTCATGTGTGAGAGAGAGCGCTGTTTAACTTGAGAAATAGGAGCTATAAACTGTGAAGACAAACTCATATCTTTATGAATCCAAAGAAGCATTTAATTTTTAATTAGGTGAAATATTTGTTAAAAGAATTTTGAAAAAAAAAATGATAATGAATGAATGAAAATATTAAGAATCTGAATCGAATTTTGCCTATATGAGGAAAATGTAGTCAGTTTGACCACAGTTTATATCTCGAATTTCTCTTAACTTGGAAGCTTCTGTGAAAGGACATAACAAATTCAAACACATAAACAGAAACATACAAAAAAAAAGGAAATCTGCTGATCTAAGTACAATAGCATAAGGCACTCTCTCTTTAAAAAGTTTCAAATGAGATTAAATTAAATTTTTTTTTTTTACCGGCTTCCTCCTTCCCCTTCCGGTTCCAAGCCTCACCTATTTTTCAATATTATCAAAAGAAGAAAATTTCATGTGTGAGAGAGAGCGCTGCTTAACTTGAGAAATAGGAGCTATAAACTGTGAAGACAAACTCACATCTTTATGAATCCAAAGAAGCATTTAATTTTTAATTAGGTGAAATATTTGTTAAAAGAATTTTGAAAAAAAAAAAAATATTAAGAATCTGAATCGAATTTTGCCTATATGAGTAAAATGTAGTCAGTTTGACCACAGTTTATATCTCGAATTTCTCTTAGTTTGGAAGTTTCGAAGAAAGGACGTAACAAATTCACACACATAAACACACACATACAAAAAAATAAATAATAATCTGCTGATCTATGTACAATAGCATAAGGCACTCTCTCTTTAAAAAGTTAGTTTCAAATCAGAGTAAATTAAATTTTTTTTTACCGGCTTCCTCCTTCCCCTTCCGGTTCCAAGCCTCACCTAATTTTCAATATTAACAAAAGAAGAGAATTTCATGTGTGAGAGAGAGCGCTGTTTAACTTGAGAAATAGGAGCTATAAACTGTGAAGACAAACTCATATCTTTATGAATCCAAAGAAGCATTTAATTTTTAATTAGGTGAAATATTTGTTAAAAGAATTTTGAAAAAAAAAATGATAATGAATGAATGAAAATATTAAGAATCTGAATCGAATTTTGCCTATATGAGGAAAATGTAGTCAGTTTGACCACAGTTTATATCTCGAATTTCTCTTAACTTGGAAGCTTCTGTGAAAGGACATAACAAATTCAAACACATAAACAGAAACATACAAAAAAAAAGGAAATCTGCTGATCTAAGTACAATAGCATAAGGCACTCTCTCTTTAAAAAGTTTCAAATGAGATTAAATTAAATTTTTTTTTTTTACCGGCTTCCTCCTTCCCCTTCCGGTTCCAAGCCTCACCTATTTTTCAATATTATCAAAAGAAGAAAATTTCATGTGTGAGAGAGAGCGCTGCTTAACTTGAGAAATAGGAGCTATAAACTGTGAAGACAAACTCACATCTTTATGAATCCAAAGAAGCATTTAATTTTTAATTAGGTGAAATATTTGTTAAAAGAATTTTGAAAAAAAAAAAAATATTAAGAATCTGAATCGAATTTTGCCTATATGAGTAAAATGTAGTCAGTTTGACCACAGTTTATATCTCGAATTTCTCTTAGTTTGGAAGTTTCGAAGAAAGGACGTAACAAATTCACACACATAAACACACACATACAAAAAAATAAATAATAATCTGCTGATCTATGTACAATAGCATAAGGCACTCTCTCTTTAAAAAGTTAGTTTCAAATCAGAGTAAATTAAATTTTTTTTTACCGGCTTCCTCCTTCCCCTTCCGGTTCCAAGCCTCACCTAATTTTCAATATTATCAAAAGAAGATAATTTCATGTGTGAGAGAGAGCGCTGTTTAACTTAAGAAATAGGAGCTATAAACTGTGAAGTCAAACTCACATCTTTATGAATCCAAAGAAGCATTTAATTTTTAATTAGGTGAAATATTTGTTAAAAGAATTTTGAAAAAAAAAATAATAATGAATGAATGAAAATATTAAGAATCTGAATCGAATTTTGCCTATATGAGGAAAATGTAGTCAGTTTGACCACAGTTTATATCTCGAATTTCTCTTAACTTGGAAGCTTCTGTGAAAGGACATAACAAATTCAAACACATAAACAGAAACATACAAAAAAAAAAAAAAAAAAGGAAATCTGCTGATCTAAGTACAATAGCATAAGGCACTCTCTCTTTAAAAAGTTTCAAATGAGATTAAATTAAATTTTTTTTTTTACCGGCTTCCTCCTTCCCCTTCCGGTTCCAAGCCTCACCTATTTTTCAATATTATCAAAAGAAGAGAATTTCATGTGTGAGAGAGAGCGCTGTTTAACTTGAGAAATAGGAGCTATAAACTGTGAAGACAAACTCACATCTTTATGAATCCAAAGAAGCATTTAATTTTTAATTAGGTGAAATATTTGTTAAAAGAATTTTGAAAAAAAAAAAAAATGATAATGAATGAATGAAAATATTAAGAATCTGAATCGAATTTTGCCTATATGAGGAAAATGTAGGCAGTTTGACCACAGTTTATATCTCGAATTTCTCTTAACTTGGAAGCTTCTGTGAAAGGACATAACAAATTCAAACACATAAACAGAAACATAAAAAAAAAAAAGGAAATCTGCTGATCTAAGTACAATAGCATAAGGCACTCTCTCTTTAAAAAGTTTCAAATGAGATTAAATTAAATTTTTTTTTTTTACCGGCTTCCTCCTTCCCCTTCCGGTTCCAAGCCTCACCTATTTTTCAATATTATCAAAAGAAGAAAATTTCATGTGTGAGAGAGAGCGCTGTTTAACTTGAGAAATAGGAGCTATAAACTGTGAAGACAAACTCACATCTTTATGAATCCAAAGAAGCATTTAATTTTTAATTAGGTGAAATATTTGTTAAAAGAATTTTGAAAAAAAAAAAAAAAAATATTAAGAATCTGAATCGAATTTTGCCTATATGAGTAAAATGTAGTCAGTTTGACCACAGTTTATATCTCGAATTTCTCTTAGTTTGGAAGTTTCGAAGAAAGGACGTAACAAATTCACACACATAAACACACACATACAAAAAAATAAATAATAATCTGCTGATCTATGTACAATAGCATAAGGCACTCTCTCTTTAAAAAGTTAGTTTCAAATCAGAGTAAATTAAATTTTTTTTTACCGGCTTCCTCCTTCCCCTTCCGGTTCCAAGCCTCACCTAATTTTCAATATTATCAAAAGAAGATAATTTCATGTGTGAGAGAGAGCGCTGTTTAACTTAAGAAATAGGAGCTATAAACTGTGAAGTCAAACTCACATCTTTATGAATCCAAAGAAGCATTTAATTTTTAATTAGGTGAAATATTTGTTAAAAGAATTTTGAAAAAAAAAATAATAATGAATGAATGAAAATATTAAGAATCTGAATCGAATTTTGCCTATATGAGGAAAATGTAGTCAGTTTGACCACAGTTTATATCTCGAATTTCTCTTAACTTGGAAGCTTCTGTGAAAGGACATAACAAATTCAAACACATAAACAGAAACATACAAAAAAAAAAAAAAAAAAAAAAAAAAAAGGAAATCTGCTGATCTAAGTACAATAGCATAAGGCACTCTCTCTTTAAAAAGTTTCAAATGAGATTAAATTAAATTTTTTTTTACCGGCTTCCTCCTTCCCCTTCCGGTTCCAAGCCTCACCTATTTTTCAATATTATCAAAAGAAGAGAATTTCATGTGTGAGAGAGAGCGCTGTTTAACTTGAGAAATAGGAGCTATAAACTGTGAAGACAAACTCACATCTTTATGAATCCAAAGAAGCATTTAATGTTTAATTAGGTGAAATATTTGTTAAAAGAATTTTGAAAAAAAAAAATATTAAGAATCTGAATCGAATTTTGCCTATATGAGTAAAATGTAGTCAGTTTGACTACAGTTTATATCTCGAATTTCTCTTAATTTGGAAGTTTCGAAGAAAGGACGTAACAAATTCACACACATAAACACACACATACAAAAAAATAAATAATAATCTGCTGATCTATGTACAATAGCAT